>OY829501.1:4247451-5519700 GCA_963691745.1 Ditula angustiorana
ACGCCAAAAATTGCAGATAGTATAATTAAATTTTTGTAACCGAAATTTCTTTCGATTTTTTATTTTAAATGTTTTCAACATTCAAATTAAAAATGGTGCCATCTCTCGTCAGCTGACGGTAGCTGTAAAGGTACCCAGTTGAATATGATAACTTGTTAAAAAGTTTCATCTAGATGACACCGAGGGTAGTTGTACCCTTAAAATCAATAATGTAATGACCGTAAGACGAAGCACATTGAAAAATTCGCAGGGTAGGGCAGCGGCAGTGTGGCGAAACTGGCAAACGCAAGGCACGGAATGCTGATGTTGCAGGTTCAAGTCCTGCCATTGCCCTAATTTTTCTTTGTGTTGTCATTACAATTTTAATGCAGATAGTATAGTAAATTAAGTGTAAATAATGAGGGTATTTGCACCAGGCATGAAGAAAAATCCGGTCTCAAATGGGTTTCCGGGCAGTCTAAGGCCGTAAAATCCAGTTAAGAACGGTTTTATCCGGTTAAGACCGGTTTTATTCGGTTAAGACCGGTTTTATCCGGTTTTATCCGGTTAATACCAGTTTTATCCGGTCACATAACCCTAGCTGGAACGCGCAAGGTCATTGGGACAAGAGAGCCCCTTAAAATGTTCAAGTATCAAAAAATCGCTTCTTCATTTTGATTTGTTCTTCGTCTTTCCAGGCTGAACCCCTTCCAGATCTATAACAAGGAGTTGACGGTCATCGGTGTGAAGATTAACCCCTATACCTTCCCGAAAGCCATCGCATGGCTGAAGGCTATGGGAGACAGGTATGCATACTCACTGACCTATAAATAATGGACTTCTGTCAGCTTTTAAAAAATGGCCTCAAAAGTCGACCAAAAAGTGCAATAAATCTACAATCGCTCGCGCTGTCAGTCTATCGGACCGACGGCGCTGCTTGCAATACCATTATTTTGTAAAAAAAAACTATTTGCAACTAAACTTATTAATTATATTTTATGCAGTTAGACGTAAAGTTGTAAATCCAATGACTATAAATGGTGAACTAATAATTTGCATTTGTGATATGGCGTCGACCTTTTTTCTGCTGTCATTTAGTATGACACCGTACATCCATGCATTATAATATCATTGTGCATACATAACCAAAGCTAAGCTAATCATTTGTGCGAATACTAGCAACCCGCTCGGCTTCGCATGAGTAGAGATAAATTACCGAGAGCTTGGAATTGCACATGTAGTGCATTCTATATTTAAAATTTCCCCTTTCCCGTACTATCAGCATAAAAGGAGGTTTGTAAGTGTTTGTAAGTGGTATTCCATCTTAGCCCTCTGGGTTGGCAACGCATCTAAAATATCTTTGGTGTTGCGGATGTCTATAGGCGGTGGTGATCACTTACCATCGGGTGACCCACTTGCTTGTTTGCCTACCTATTTCATAAAAAAAGAGAGTCACCTGATTAGAGTTGCCAGGTCCAAAAATAGAAAAGCCGGACACAGGTTCATATTTAGCCGGACATTTTGCCCTAAACGCCGGACACCCCACCTCGCGCCTGCGAGATCGCGAGTCATGCTTATGCGTTGCGTGTCCGCTTGACTTAGGTCGCGCGCGGCGGGGTTGACCAAAAGCCTAACAAAAGACGGACAGGCCGGACTTGTATTTACTTGGCCGGACACGACTGTAAAAAGCCGGACATGCCCGGCTAAAGCCGGACACCTGGCAACCCTACACCTGATGCGAAGTAATCACCATTATCCATGGGACCTGACTGTCGAATTGGGTTTTTTTTGAAGCCAACTAAAAAGCCTTTTTTTTCAGATATCTCAACTACCACAACCTCGGAATTAAGACCTACAAACTCTCAGAGTACCAGCAAGCCGTCGACGAATTGAAAAAGGGTACCATTTCGAAAGCCCTGTTCAAACTTGTAAAATAACTCCACGTCTATTTTAAACACCAAATGACCCAATTAGCTAAGATCCGAGAAAACGTCACCCAATGAGATTCTTTCATTTCTTCGTCCTCTCACAGCCCGTGAGATCTGATTGGCTGATATTACCTCGCAAACCTCTGTTGATTTGCCTGCCTTAGGTACTACGAGAAAATGTTACTGTTATTAAAAAATGCATAAAAAAAACCTAGTGTTTTTATTTTCCATGCTAATAAATTTGCGGGTGGTAGGACCTTGTGCAAGGTCCATCCGGATCGCTACCACCATCTTTCTCGCTAATTCTGCCGCTAATCGTGCTTGCACAGTTGTGTTCCGGCATGGAGAGCAAGAGAGCCGATGCAATTACTGGCACAAGAGGTATTCCATCTTAGCCCTCTGGGTTGGCAACGCATCTGCAATCTTCTTGGTGTTGCGGGTGCGGATAGGCGGTGGTGATCACTTACCATCAGGTGACTCGCTTGTTTGCCTTCCTATTTCATTAAAAAAACACACAAATACTACAATCAAACGTATTCATAAGTGACCACTGAAATCGGAACTGAGAGAAAGTGTCATTTTTTAAAAGGGCAAATAATATTCTGGCGGGTAGTGTAGCTCGACAGGGAACCTTCTACTATTTGCAGGCAGTAAAACAATAACTTTTCATTCTTTAGTTTATTATTAGAAACACATGTTGTCTCTAAGGCTTCTGCCTCGAGACTCTTGTTTGGAACCGTCCTGTCTACCTTCCTTAATAAATTCAAAATAAAACATAAAAACAGACAGTGTTCCAAACTGTTACCGTGAAGGCCCTATTACAATATACACTAATGAAGTCAATATCTCTATTGTCAATAAATCAATAAATAAATCTATCCCCTTCGAGCATAGACAATGTCTCTCTTTACATTTTATTTTATTTTTATTTTATAACCACAATTTAGCTTTACAGTACAAAGCACCAAGGCACCTATATTGTTTAGTTAATACATACAGAAAAATAGAATTAGAAAAAAAATACATTACAAAGAGATATGGTCGAAAATTGGTCACGCAATCACCTGGGCCCAATTTCATAAACGCATCATAGTGGTCAAGCAATTTATACCGAATTGTCACTGTCACCTGTCACCTGTCGCGACTATACCTCCTATCACTTTTCAAACAGCACTATTGAATGTTTTTAACCTTTGTATAATATTAGACTGTTAGTCCCAAGAACCACCTACGCCTTGTTAACAATAACACAATACAACTGAGCCGATTATGATGTATCGGCAGTGTAGGAGAGAAGACAGTGGAGATGACGACAATTGTTCTAATAAGGCGGTTAACTCAAGCCGCCTTATTCTGCCAAATAAACAGGAAATTGGTTAAAGCATTGGCACAAAATTGGTCCACGCTTTTGGGGACCTCAGAGCTGGGGTGCAATTTTTCAATCTCACCAGGTGACTAGAGCTCACCAAAATGGCCGCATTTCTATGAAAAACGGCTATTTTGGTGAGCTTTAGTTACCCGGTGAGATTCAAATGCAATTTTTGAATCTCACCAGGTGACTAAAGCTCACCAGAATGGCCGCATTTCTATGAAGAACGGCCATTTTAGCGAGTTTTAGTCACCCGGTGAGATTCAAAAATTGCACTCCTGGCGCCTACTTTGCTCAGAGGCTTAGTCTCGCCATACGGCGGGGTAATAGCGCCAGCGTTCTGGGGTCCATGCCTCGCAGCACAAACTTGGACGACGTGTTCTTGTTGTAAATAAATATATTCCGGCAGTGATTCGTAACAGTTTAAGAGCAGGCTAAGCTACTCCGCTAAATTCAATGCTCCATGGGCTTGATGATGCGGCATACTGACCTAGTTCAGGTGGGTCGATGATTCCGTCCGATATTACCATATTACGATGACTAGCAGTATTAGAGGAAAACTCTTGACTTTTTAAAGGAGGAAAACAAGCAAGTGGGTCACTTGATGGAAAGTGATCACCGCTGCTCATAGGAAACACCGATCCCAAGAGAACAAGCACTGCTGCTTAGCGGCTGGATTAGCGAGCAAGATGGTGGTAGCGATGAACCGGTGGCATATTAAATAATTAATAGGTTCAGGCGTTACTTTGCGGAGGTCCATTTCAACAAACTGGAACAAATTACCTTGCTACTCTGCGAAACCAGTGCCGTGCTCGTGCAAGTTAGCTGCCATTCATAAGTACACATACAGTACACATACAGTCAAGTAAATTGAAACACGGACCACCGTAGAACCTAGTCGAAGAGACATACGCATGATATTTGTATGACGTAGCCTGGCGTTTAACGCGTCGCGTCATTGCGATAGGGTTCTAAGGTGGTACGTGAATATATTTCCCCTACTGTACATGCAATAGTTTTTACGACATTCGTGTATCCTGTAAGCCTGATTTGAATAAAGATATTTTGACTTTGACTTTGACTTTGACATACGCAGAAAACGAACAGAGTACAAAGTAGAAACATTGTGTCGAACAGAGTCAAAAAGGGCCCCACACACTCTCTCTACCACTAATAAGTTCACAATTTTACCCTGAGGGTCGAGCGGTTAGAGTCCCGCCACAACGTCAACTTTACGTCCTTTGTGGTGCGGGTGCCGACCGATCATCTGTCGACCTTCATGAAACAGGAATTCTGGCAGAAGAGAGTCGCTTTCCGTCGTTCTCGCGGACGGTTGCTGGACACCCCGAAACTAGGTCACACGTAGCCGAAGTAACGTGCATGGGCATAGGCCTAGGTAGCCTGAAATAAATGGTTCTACTCTATTCTATTCTATTCTTAATAAGATTTCTTATTCCCTCACCCCGCTCCCTCCCACCGTTCGTTGATTACGTAGCGGACACCCAAAATGTTTATGTAAATTGGAATTAATGTTTCACATCAAAAACTTGATTAAACTGCCCGCTGTTCGCCATCACTTGATTGAGTCATCACGGTACAATGTAATCGCACAGTCATCTCATAGCCAATCAAATGTCAGTGTGTCACGCGTTGACTGCGCGCGCGCTGCCAAACGGCGGGCAATTTTATTTACATTTTTAGGGTTCCGTGCCTTAAAAGGAAAAACGAAACCCTTATCGGATCAGTTTGCTGTCCGTCGGTCTGTCTGTCAGTCAATACCATTTTTCTCAAGCACGCGTGGAGGTATTGAGTTGAAATTAATAGAAATACTCATATCTGCAGTCCCCTAGAGCCGTGAAAAAATCAAACTTCTAAGACAACTCAATCAAAAGATGAGCCCGTTTTATACATTAGAAAAGGATTCGAATACCTATAGGGTACTTCCCGTTGATCTAGAACCATTGAATTTTCCAAGAAGCAAGATCTTACAGAACAAATAAAGGAAGAAAGCCGGAAACCGTAAATTTGTAGTTACATCACAAAAAAAATGTATTAGTGTGTTGTATACTGGCGATTCCTAGCGCCATCTAGTTTAGAACGAAACCAACTGACATGCGCTAACTCCGCAGATGGCGCTGTCTCTCGGTGTAACGAGGTAATGTTAGACTTCGGTTACACGCTAATTCTGACGTCAGTTCAGTCCATCATTCATTCCGGTATAGTTTTGACTATGCCAGAATCATGACAAATGGACACGGTCACGATCAGTTCAGACTGACACGACACGAGACAGGTTACACGATAATTCTCTCGTCATTCTGATCAGAATGATGGACTGAACTGACGACAGAATGAGCGTGTCTCCGACGTCTAATGCTTCCGTGCAATCGATTAGACATCGGCCTATGGTTTTTACAAGATTTTGTTTCGAACGCCATTCTTAGATGGCGCTGTTTCAGAGCGGTGTTATTTCCAGTGTACAGAACCCTGGATACGCGAGTCCGACTCGCACTTGGCCGGTTTTTTAAAGCAAAGGCAGGAAGACGCGCATACGAGTAACTTGATAGTAAGTGATCGGAGCCGATTGGGAGCCAGCGACTCTAAGAGAATCGCTGATGCGTTGCCTTTCCTAAGACAAAGGTAGGGTTTGGCTCTGGATATCCAACCGATATAAGATATATCCGGATATTAGCGTTTCGTACAATAGGGATAGGGTTGTAGGACCTTGCGAAAGGTCCGACCGGATCGCTACCACCACGCTCGCTAATCCAGCCGCTAAGCAGTAGTGCTTGCCCTGTTGTGTTCCGGCGTGGAGAGCAAGACAGCCGGTGCAGTTACTGGCACAAGAGGTGCCATCTTAGCCCTCTGGGTTAGCAACGCATCACCTTGGTGTTGCGGGTGTCTATAGGCGGTCGTGATCACTTACCATCATATACATTTTGAGGGTGGTAGGACCTTGTGCAAGGTCCGTCCGGATCACTATCACCATCTTGCTCGCTAATCCTGCCGCTAAACAGCAGTGCTTGCACTGTTGTGTTCCGGCGTGGAGAGCAAGACAGCCGGTGTAATTACTGGCACAAGAGGTATTCCATCTTAGCCCTCTGGGTTGGCAACGCATCTGCACTCTCTTTGTTGTTGCAGGTGTCTATAGGCGGTGGTGATCACATACTATCAGGTGACCCACTTGCTTGTTTGCCTTCCTATGTTGTATAAAAAAAATATATATATATATACACACCCGAAACTGTTTAAATGGTATCCTTTGGTGTGCGTCAAGGTAGTAAAACCTGTAAACTAATAGAACTCTTGCTCGTTTATAAAAAAGGGATCAACCTGGCGTATAACCAATTCATTAAATCAAGACGAATCATTTAAATCGGTACACAGTCTCGTAACATAAAAAAAATACTAGTTGAGACCATCCTCATTTTTGAAATCGGTTAAAAATTAATCGTGTTCTTTTTTTTAACCGTATTCGTTTAATAATTCTTGGAATGGATGGTCCATATAATTTGATTACGGATCGATTACCCAAAAGTGTCGGGTTCCGTGAGTAACGGACAGGAAAATGCGGTTGAAAGCAGACGTTTGCAACCTTCGGCCGAATTATATTCTATGCTTGTATTAAAATTGTAACCGGACAGGAGGTTGGGTTTTTGCATGAAAACATATATATGTCGTACAGACGCAGCTGTTTTGCACGTGCACAGCTAGGGTTACCAACTTTTTTTCTATCAAATATAGTACTTTCGAAGCTATGACCTTTAATAACATATGGCGTGTTAATATGGCAAAATAATGGAAAAAATAGTATGTGGTTAAAATATGCATTTAATTTTTAAATGACATGACATGACAGATGAATGTTTTTTTTCGCGCGCGATCCACTGCTTGCACACAC
This sequence comes from Ditula angustiorana, assembly GCA_963691745.1. Lineage (NCBI taxonomy): Eukaryota > Metazoa > Arthropoda > Insecta > Lepidoptera > Tortricidae > Ditula > Ditula angustiorana. The sequence goes on from OY829501.1 coordinate 4,254,629, forward strand.
ATAGCGGGCATGAGTTAAGGCTGCGTTCCGCTTTACGCAAAATATAGTTGTTTCGCCTAGTATATATATTTTTTTAAATATAGTATTTGATCTCCTAAAATAGAAGGATACTATATTATATAGTAGGGTTGGCAACCCCTATGCATAGCACTGGTTTCACGGAGTAGCAAGGCAATTTGTTCCAGTTTCCTGTATGATCTAAGGGAATCTTTGGAATCTTGTCTGATTACTCGAAGACGATTGGACCCATTTGGAAATCTTTTTTTTTAGAAAGGGTATACTTACAAGTTGATCCCATTATCATTAATGGATCAGATGATGAAATCCTGGAGGAATCGAAGGAACCCTTTAACCCTTTGAACGCCAAGAACCTATAAAGTGGTCGTGTGTCGTCGTGCCCACCACGCCAACAACCATTAAAAAGGTCGGAGTGAAGGTGTAATTTGATCATGAATAAAATCTATTATGAATGGTTTTCATTGTTTTTTTTTTGTTTTTTTTTTAACAGTGCTTGGCGTGTGAGTGATCACTTCATTCAAATATGAAAGCGTTCAAAGGGTTTAATATTATAGGCACACCTGTAGTAATTTGGTACGTGGCCTCCACTTAGACTAGGAGGTCACGACAAATTTGGCAACGATCACCAATATGGCTGATCGGAAGCTCACAAGATAAAGGGCAACTCCGTGATGCCAAATATGTCGGTCTGCCTGCGCTAAGTGGTTGCGTTATCGAAATATGGCGCCTGCAAAACCAGTTATTGTTCCCAAAAAAAAACGATAAGTAAAATGGCTGAATAAAGTACAGAAAGGAAGTACCGGTTGCACTCATGTGAATTCTGCTAAAACTGAACAAATATTTGGTCGCGTTTCGAAGTTCAGCTCGTTTAAAGACCCTTGATCGTTGCCAAAAAAAAACGATAACAAAAATGGCTGAATATGACGTGGTATAAAGTATCAGTAAGTACGAGCTTAATGCACCAAAACTGAAAAAATCTTTGGTCGCGTTTCGTAATTATGAAGCGGTCTGGGTTACAATATCTCATACATTGTTGGAGTATTTTTTCAAAAGCATTGGATAAATCAAGTTCAAACATATTTTTGGGGAATAAGCACAGTGTCAAAAACATCCTCCTACACTTCTTTAGCAAACCTACCCTCCTCCGGTTAGGGGTAAGTAAGATCTGGTATCCAAATGGAAGACAAATTCTTTCTCACCTGCTGAATCTTATTAGTTTCTGGGGGCCTAGCACGCTAGCTTTTATCGATGACATAAAGCATTTATCCCATTCTAAGCAGTATGCGTGTGCAAAAGGGACGAATGTTTTATGTCAGCGATAAACGCTAGTGTGCTAGAGGGGCTGGATCCTATTCATTTCTTTTTCATCCACATCGACATTTAACGAAAAACAACCCTTAAACTTAACAGTTGTAGTTACGTTCTAATGAACGTAACGACATCATTACATAATTGCTACCGTCAAATCGAGGTTTGATGATAATAATTATAAAAAGGCTTCGTTTATAGTTCTAAAGTGAGTTTATTTTTCAAATGCTGCGTTTCTTTTGATTTATGATGATGATGATGGATTTGCAACTAGTTTCATCCCCAAAGCTTTGAGCCCTTTTCAGATCTCGTGTTTAGTGGCAGACTGATATAATAATAGCCTATGTACGAATATGACGAAACATTAAAAAAATACATACTACAGCTTAAATTCAATAATAGACATAAAAACACCCTGCCAATCTGCTAAATATAAACTGATTTTATTTGATCCTTACGTCTAATATTCCTGTTATCAATAAAGAAACTTCTAAAAGTATAAACAAGCTCCATTTGTTGGCGTATCATCGGTATCTTACCTGCCGCTCAACGACGCCACTTCGCATCCCGTTGCAAAAGCGCCACTGTGCGCTTAACGGGAAAGACACAAACTATTTCGGTAAAATGTATACATGCGTGCTGCGCAACCATGCGGATACAGATTAGTGTGCATTCCTATAGATAAGTAGCACACAATGATATAAATAACGCATACAATAGCACAGAGTAAACAGTGTCTTTCTCAGCTTGAGCGTCAACAATTACCGAAATTTTCCGAACAGTTAGCTTGAGAGTAAATGGCTTTTGTACACCTGATTTGAAATTAATGAAAACCAAACGCAAGTTAAACCGTCACTTAAACGTCTACCCTGTCTAAAAATTCTGTGAACGGCACTGAACATCAAAGCAAGACTAGAGGTGACATTTCAAAAAGGAAAAGCTTCGGTAGATGAGGAAGGACTTGTCTTCTATTTGGATACCAGATCTTACTTACCCCTAACCGGAGGAGGGTAGGTTTGCTAAAGAAGTGTAGGAGGATGTTTTTGACACTGTGCTTATTCTCCAAAAATATGTTTGAACTTGATTTATCCAATGCTTTTGAAAAAATACTCCAACAATGTATGAGATATTGTAACCTAGACCGCTTCATAACTACGAAACGCGACCAAAGATTTTTTCAGTTTTGGTGCATTAAGCTCGTACATACTGATACTTTATACCACGTCATATTCAGCCATTTCCGTTATCGTTTTTTTTTGGCAACGATCAAGGGTCTTTAAACGAGCTGAACTTCGAAACGCGACCAAATATTTGTTCAGTTTTAGCAGAATTCACATGAGTGCAACCGGTACTTCCTTTCTGTACTTTATTCAGCCATTTTACTTATCGTTTTTTTTTGGGAACAATAACTGGTTTTGCAGGCGCCATATTTCGATAACGCAACCACTTAGCGCAGGCAGACCGACATATTTGGCATCACGGAGTTGCCCTTTATCTTGTGAGCTTCCGATCAGCCATATTGGTGATCGTTGCCAAATTTGTCGTGACCTCCCGTAATAACTCGAGAACCTTTTCGACTCAACGGCCATCGGTTCTACGAGCAATGTGCGCCCACTGGCACTTAAGGTTTGCAATTCGTAGAGCTATGTCGGTGACTTTGTTCTTCTGCGGATCTCCTCATTCCTGATTCAATCTAGCAGAGAAACTCCGAGCATGGCCCTTTCCATTGCCCTTTGGGCAGTCATCACTGGCAACACACAGTGGTTGAAGATTTTGTCTCAAGACAAAAGTAAATTTTAAAATGCTGAATAAGGAATGACAACATAAAAAAAAATTTAGGAACAAATTGAAAAATTCGCAAAGTATGATAGCGGTAATGGGGCGAAACTGAATTACCCTAAATTTTCTTTGTTTTGTCATTCATGATATAGCATTCTGAAATTTTATTTGAATGTATAAAAAAATACAAAGAAAAACGATTTTTTTTTATTACTTACAAAAATTCAAGACTAGCGTCTTCAACCGGGACTACTCGTTACTAAGTATTTCACGGGTTACAATACGATAACTTTATTTTATTTTAATACCCAAATGTTTTCGACCTCTGCCGCCGCAGTATTGTATGCAACGAGATGCAGATCTCACAGTACAGTTAAAAAGTAAATGTCACTCGCATGATTCGCCCGTGAAAGTGTGTCGCCGGCTTAACAATAACGCATTCAAGGGTTTGTCGTGAAATGGGGCATGTGTGAACGCAGCCTTACAACTACAACCTGCCCCCCGTACAATGGGATACACATATAAGTCAGAAAAAGTGTCATTTATCGAAAGGGAGGCAAATAGCATGCACTATTCTCCTGTCCTGCCGCTAAGCAGTAGTGCTTGCGCTGTTGTGTTCCGGCGTTACTCCGGCGTTACGTTCCGTGCAATTACTGGCACAAGATGTATTCCATCTTAGCCCTCTGGGTTAACGCATCTGCAATCTCCTTGGTGTTGCCCGCTTGCTTGTTTGCCTTCCTATTTTATATTTTAAAAAAGTAATACTACTTTTAACGGGGTACCGTTTCCTTAGATCAGTGTTTGTTAACCTGTGGTCCGCGGATCCCTGGTGGTCCGCGACCATATGTATGGGGGTCCGCAGTCTTATCTATGGACCATTAATCATAAGTAAACGCCACCAAAAGTCTTTTAATCGCTACGCACGCATATAAATAAATAAATAAATAAATATCTCGGAACAATTTACACCAATTGACCTAGTCCCAAACTAAGCAATGCTTGTACTATGGATACTAGACAACGGATAAACATACATATATAGATAAATACATACTTAAATACAAATAACATCCATGACTCAGGTACAAACATTCATATTCGTCACACAAATATTTGCCCATACCAGGATTTGAACCCGGGACCTCTTGCACAGTAGGCAGACACATGTGCCACTGTGCCATACAGGTCGTCAGGTATTTTTTTGTAATTTGTAGTACTAAAATAAGTGGTCGGAAATTTATTGCTGCTTTTTTTATTAAGGGGATCCATAAAATTGTGCTTGATTTCCTAAGGGGTCCGTGGACAAAAAAGGTTAAGAAACGCTGCCTTAGATGGTTATGGTTCTAACTATCGCACCCTTAGAATTAAAGCGACTCAATTCTGAATATGATATTTCCCAAAATTAAACCCTATGTCTTTTAATTAAGGTGATATTTTGGGACGTGTATTATTCAGAAATGGGTCACTTTAATACTAAGCGTGCGATATGTGAGCTGGTTTCCTAACAATGGATAATGGTGAAATAACATTACCTCTGCATTAACCGTTAACGTTACAATGATCGATCAATGGTCATCGATGACTCCGACATGATATGATCATCTCAGTTATGTAAATAGATTATCATTTCCAAATGATAAATGATATATTTGAACAAGTATGACCTGGAGAGCCAAAATGAAGAAAAACATAAGTTTGTACCGTAAGCTGATATATAATTTATTGGACGTTGTAGGTCGGTTTATAAGAGTTGGCACCGAAAATAGATGAAAGTGTCTTTTTTATAACCGAAAATTATTAAATTTAAATGCTATGTAATGAATGACAACACAAAAAAAAAATTGGGTATTGGCAGGACTCGAACCTGCAACCTCAGCATTCTGTGTCCTGCGTTTAACAATTCCGCAACATTACCAACTCTAGTCTAAGTTAGTAATGTGGCGGAATTGGATACGCAAGGCACGGAATGCAGAGGTTGCAGGTTCGAGTGCTGCCATTACCCTAATTTTTTAACGCCTCGTCGGTCCTTCTGACTCAGGCCAGGAGGGTTCCACTCCGCACCGTAGGTACGCTCGGCCGCCTTGCCTACAGAGTAGGCAAATCGCAGTAAGTTGTCGGGTCGCCTCGCGCCCGCTGTGTCTGTGTTATTGAAAACGAATGCAGCGCAACCCTAACGTGTCGTCGGGAGTAGCGGGGAAAGTTAAAACTGTTGAAAAAAACTTCTCATCAGAGATTTTTTCCGAACCGGTGATAAATTTTATGACATTCATAAGTGCTTCCGGTTAGCCTAATCTGAATAAAGATATTTTGACTTTGATATTGATCTGCGGGTCGATTTTCAGGGTTCCGTACCCAAAGGGTAAAACGGGACCCATTTACTAAGACTCCTCTGTCCGTGCGTCTGTCACCAGGCTGTATCTCATGAACCGTGATAGTTAGACAGTTGAAATTTTTACGTATGATGAATTGCTGTTGCCGCTATAACAACAAATACTAAAAAACAGAATAAAATAAATATTCAAGGGGGTCCCATATAACAAACGTGATTATTTTGCTCGTTTTTATAGATAATGGTACGGAACCCTTCGTGCGCGAGTCCGATTCGCACTTGGCCGGCTTTGACTTTCGAGCCGCGGACCAATCAAATACGCGAGCGTATGTTTTACACACACACAGGGTTGCAGCCGTAGGCTGTGGATTTTGTGATTTTTTTGGCTTAAAATCCATAGACCACGGCAACTGCCGTAGCATTGGCAACACTGGCCGCGACTGACAGCACCGCGAAAACCCCTCAGACTTCGGTTACACGCTAATTCTGGCGTCAGTTCAGTCCATCATTCCGGTATAGTTTTGACTGATGCCAGAATGATGACAAATGGACACGGTTACGATCAGTTCGGACTGACACGACACGAGACAGGTTACACGATAATTCTTTCGTCATCCTGACCAGAATGATGGACTGAACTGACGACAGAATGAGCGTGTAACTGACTGGTTGAGCGTGCGTCTGTGTGAGTGCGCCGGTTTCGAGCGTTTGTATGTAGATTCCTTACTGCTCATATGTTATTGTGACAAGGTCCTACCAGCAAAAGGTTTAACCCACTGCGGCGGGGTGAGTAATGGTTCCGTGAATGGGAATGCTAATGAGCGTAGTATTGAGTATTATCACCTGTCTGATGCAACTCGACCTCCAGTTGCGGTACCGAGAAAGATTCGCGATTAATATTCCATATTTGTACTAAATACAAAAAAAAAACAATATTTATCTGTCTACACATACATATCTAGGTACATCTAAATCTACACTATCTGCTTCTACAACTACAGTATGTAATATATAATTTACTAGCGGACGCACGCGACTTCGTTCGCGTGGTCATAGTAGCCTATGTCCGTCAGGGATAGCGTAGCTTTCTATCTGTGAAAGAATTTTTGAAATCGGTTCAGTAGTTCCAGAGATTACCCCCTACATACAAACAAAGTTTACCTATTTATACAGTTGTGTGTAGATGTAGATGTGTAGATATAATATAATATAATCTACATCTACACTAATCTACACTTATCTACACTAATATAATGAAGAGGTAAACTTTGTACATATAATTAAGTGTTTGTATTTTTTATTAGGTTAAGTAAGTTAAGTATAATATCATTCTAAATTATTTTAGCAATAAATTTTTACTAGCAAACTTTGTTGGTTTGTTATTTGTTTGTTTGTATGTAGGGGGTAATCTCTGGAACTACTGAACCGATTCCAAAAATTCTTTCACTATTAGAAAGCTACACTATCCCTGACGGGCATAGGCTACTAATTCCGCGCGAACGAAGTCGCGCGCATCTGCTATTATATAATAAAGTTCCGTTTCTGTCTGACAGATAACCTAAGTCGATAAATAAATATAGAAACATGTAATTTTGAACTTGTTTTTCTTAGGGGTTTGTAGAGATGCTATCCGACAGACCAAAGACCAACAGTTTGGGGCATTTCAATTATATGGTCCACGCACGTTTCGCCTCTACACGAGGCATCTTCCAGTGGTTTAATGGTGGTGGCTTATAGTTGTGTGTTATTTCGTGTGGAAGTTGAGGAGGGTGGGTTATTGCATGAGAAATATATACCACACAAACGCAGCTGTTTTGCACGTGCACAACACTAATTTCGCAGAATAGCAAGGTAATTTGTTCCAGTTTGTTGTGTTGTGTTATTACTTACTCAATTTCAAAATGTCTGAATCTCACGATGTTTTAGTTTTTTGTTGAAAGTGTTTTCAGTATTTTAGCTACAGTTTTGCCGACGGTACGCACATGTTTCAGTGTGTACACAATATCACGATGCGTCCTTAGCCAGTGGGTCAAAGTTACGCTACAGATAATATGGTAATAGCGTAAATATGGCACTGAATCTAGGGCACCTGTAAGCGGGCTAATTTTTTTTTTTATACAACATAGGAAGGCAAAGAAGCAAGCGGGTCACCTGATGGTAAGTGATCACCACCGCCTATAGACACCTGCAACAACAAAGAGAGTGCAGATGCGTTGCCAACCCAGAGGGCTAAGATGGAATACCTCTTGTGCCAGTAATTACACCGGCTGTCTTGCTCTTCACGCTGGAACACAACAGTGCAAGCACTGCTGGTTAGCGGCAGGATTAGCGAGGTAGCGATCCGGACGGACCTTGCACAAGGTCCTACCACCCGCATATACATTGTAATATAGAAATAGTAATTATTTATTGTCTATGACCGTTGGAGCGGAAAGGTTCTCGAGTGGAGACCACGTACCGGAAGACGAGGTGTTGGTAGGCCTCCCACAAGGTGGACCGACGATCTGGCGAAGATCACTGGGAACCGGTGGATGCGAGCAGCACAAGACCGACCGTCGTCGAGATCCTTGGAAAGGCCTATGCCCAGCAGTGGGCGTCTTCCGGCTGATATGATGATGATGAATGGTTTTTTTCTTGAAATATGGTGTGATTTACAATAGATAACAATTAAACAACAACACAACAACAACAACACAACAACAACAACAAACAACGACAAGTAAACAGCGTTGATGGTCTAGTAGTATTTTGGGGGTGGATTCGTGATAGTGAGGTACTGAGTTCGATTCCCAGCGTTTGCCATGTACAGTTAACGAATTTGATTCATAGGCCACATTAGAACGTTGTAGCAATGTGCCATCGCTGAGATATTATGACATTTATTGTACGTAAGATGTCTATAAGACTATAAGATTTAAAATCCTTAAAAATTTGGTGTAATAAAAACAAATATTTGAAATGTAATTTATTAATTTATAATAATAATAATATGTAATAATAAGTAAATAATAATTATTATAAGTTTAGTGTTATGGTAACAATGATCAGTGTTATGGAAGAGCGGGATCTCTTGATACAAGTGCGTCAGCACTTACTAGGAGGTCTCAAACCTGTCTCTTTGTTTAACCAAGTCTGTAAAGAACTAATAAAATATTTTCATTTTCATTTTTCATTTTTATTGTGAAAAGGTTCTACAATGGCTTATAAATAAAATTGGTGACTGTACCAATGAGTTTTTCTACCTTATGATGATATATGTGATCATCTATTAGCCTTCGTGATTCGTGAAGCAAAAATTCTGGACTGTTAATAAGTTAGAATCATTGGTACATGACGACCGCTGAGAATCCAACTTGGTACCTCACGATCAAGAGTCTCCCCCCTCCTACTAGCGTGGTCAACTGTCCCGTATTTCAGCTGTCATTTTAGCCGTGTCCTGTATTTTAATAAAAAACTTTGCGATTGCAAACGGCCGTATCTTTTGATTGCGTTGACTTAGAAGGTTGATTTTTTCACAGCTCTAAGGGACTCAGACCCGAGTATTTGATATTAATTTCAAATCGATACCTCCACGCGTTCTTGAGAAAAATGGTCTTCACAGCCAGACATAGACAGACGGACAACGATGTGATCCTATAAGGGTTCGGTACGGAACCCTAACAACACCAAAAATTTGGGCTGTACTGCACTGTCAAGTATTCAACCATATCTACCGGTTTAAACTGGTTCAAACTGGAATTAAGAAAAAATGCATAAAATACACTGATTTATTGCAATAATGTGGGCGCCATAGTGCGTTAAGTTTATCTTGTTAGTTAAGTATGTTTTTTTCCGCAATTTATCTGAAAAAACGTGGTTCTAGTATGAATTACTGGTGGGTACCTATAGAATATTTTTGTTATTGAAATGGTTCCGTGACTCGACTTTTATTTTCAAAGTCAAAGTCAAAATATATTTATTCAGATTATACTTATGGGCTTACAGGGTCCAATTTCATAAACGCGACAGGCGACAGGTGACAGTTACAATTCGCAGTACATTACTGTGTCAACAAGTAACACTACAGACTTACAGATTAATCATCATAGGGGGCGAGCAATGTATAACGAATTGTCACTATCTCCTGTCACCTGTTGGGTTTATGAAATTGGGAAAGGAGCACCTATGAATTGCTTATGAATGTCATAAAATTGACCACCGGTTCGGAAAAACCTCTGATGAGAAGATACCGGCAAGAAACTCAACGAGGTGTAATTTTTTAAATAAATCAAAATTACGATGTTATTTTTAAATCATAAATATTTAAGCTAAGCAGCAGTGCTTGCACTGTTGTGTTCCGGCGTGGAGAGCAAGACAGCCGGTGACATTACTGGTACGAAAGGTATTCCATCTTAGACCTCTGGGGTGGTAACGCTTCGGTAATGTCCTTGTTGTTGTGAGTGTATATGGGCGGTGGTGTTCACTTACCATCAGGTGACCCACTGGCTCGTTTTCCTTCCTATTTGATAAAAAAAGAATCAATTATTTAATATTTTTTAAGGAACTCTGAAAAAAATTCATCGGCATATCTATGGAAATCAATAGTACAGTTCTATTTATTTATTATGATTTATTTACTATGTCGCGATTGTAATACTATCAGTAGTCTTGTAATCTTCCATTCGAGTTTAGGGTTCTGCGTCAAAAATTTAAAAACCCGACTACATAAAAAAAGAAAAAAAGACGAAGTGTATTGTGTGTTTTTGTTTACTTGTGTGAATTAATAAAGAGTATTTGAAAGAAAGAAAGAAAGAAAAACATTTATTCAAACTGTTCAACATAAAACTTAGAAATATACACAATACGGGCAGAGTACAAAAACAAAACATTATGTTGAACAGAATTGAAAAGGGCCCCACTCAGCATACTGCCTCGGTAAACCGAGACGCTGATTTTCAGTGGGACCCCTGGAATTCCCGATTTGTTGTTTATTTATAACGTTATCGGGATTTTAACGCGATACAAGTAAATTGTTGATTTACCTCGACGGTTCGGTCATGTTTCAATGGCCGAAACGTAGAGGTAAATCAACAATATACTTTTATCGTGCTAAAGTCCCGATAACGTTATAAATATGTGTGAAAATCGCGAAAGTTTAAACCAATTTATTTGTTGTTTGTTGTTGTTATTGTTGTATTTGAGTAAATATGGAGTAAAAGGTGCAGATAGCTATAAATTTTTATTTTATTATCTTTCTCCATCTTCTTTACATCTGTTTCTTTACATATAATAAAGTAAGGCCTCTATTTTTCCCTGTCTGTCCTAAATTTTTACGGAGTATCTTCGGCTGCCTTCGCCTCCTAAACGACTTAACGGATTCTGACACGGTATACACTGTCATTTAGAGTTTTTTTTACGAAAGTATTTTATCTACATCCTTATTGTATCAGAGCTAAGCCGGAGCGGTTAGCTAGTATAACTTAACTGGAAGTATTTCAAATTGAACTTTAACGTAAATACACGCATAACAATATATCGACAGCGGAAATCTCAAATGTCGTAAGGGACGTCTCCTTTAATGTCCCTTACGACATTTGAGATTTCCACTGTCGATATGTATGTATGTGTGTGTGTTTCCCTGTATGTGTTCCTTTTTGTTTACTTGTGTGAATCAATAAAGAGTATTTGTTGTTGTTTTTTTGTTGTTGTTGTTGTTGTTGTGAAGATTAAAACTTGTAAAAAACAGTTGAATTCGGAATCTCTTCCTTTCTTTGAAGTCGCTAAAGTTGTTCGTCTGTCTCAATCTTCTACCAGACGCGCACAACCTTGAAAACAATTTGGGTACGCTGGGTTAAGAACGAAAGTTTGACATTGAACAAACGCACCATACATATAATTACATCTTAATACAATAGACTGTTTGTTTATACTATATGAATATTATAAAAGAGAAAGTGTGCGTTGTTACGGGACAATTATCTTAAGAAGTTTGCTCGGAGTTTCTCTGCGAGATCGAATCAGAAATGAAAAGATCCGCAGAAGAACCAGAGCCACCGACATAGCCTTAAGAATTGCTAGACTTAAGTGGCAGTGGGCGCCGCACATTGCTCGCAGAACGGATGGCCGATGGGGCCATAGAGCTCTCGAGTGGCGACCGCGTACCGGAAGACGCAGCATGGTACACCCGCCACAAGGTGGACCGATGACCTGGTGATCGTTGCGGGAACCCGCTGGATGCAAGCAGCACAAGACCGGCCGTTGAGGCCTATGTCCAGCAATGGACGTCGTTCGGCTGAAATGATGATGATGATGATCTTAAGAAGTGGCTTTTGCTGTCATCGGAAATTCCATCTTCTTTATTCTGTATCTTTTACTCTTTGTATTCTTTATCTTCATATTTACATAGTATAAATTAAAGCCGCTATCCGTTGCTGTCCGTCATAAATTAATAAAACGGATCACTCACGTATTTTTAAGTCGAGAAATGACCGACATGTTTCAGATCAGTCCGTGGTCCTTAATCATGACCACGTCGTCACGACACCGCCGCGGGGGCTCATGATAAGAACCACGGACTGATCCGAAACACGTCGGGCATTTCTCGACTTAAAAATACGTGAGTGATCCGTGTTATTAATACGGTTTTCACTACATTACATCATGTACATTACACCCTAGTTATAACCGTACAAAGCCGGTGCTGGTCGCTAGTAGTGAACAAAATTGAAACGGTGACATTACTGACACAAGAGGTATTCCATCTTAGTCAGCTTAGCGTTGCCAACCTAGACGGCTAAGATAAAATACCTCTTGTGCCAGTAATTGGAGCTGTTGTCTTGCTCTCCACGCCGGAACACAACAGCGCAAGCACTGCTGTTTAGCGACAGGATTAACGGACAAGATGGTGGTAGCTATCCGGACAGACCGCAGCTGGTGACATTACGGCGCAAGAGGTATTCCATTTTAGCCCTCTAGGTAGGCAATGCGTCTGCAGTCGCCTTAGTGTTGGGGGTGTCTATAGGCGGTGATCACTTACAATCAGGTGACCCACTTGCTTGTCTGCCTTCCTATTTTATAAAGAAAACTACACGTAAAGTCGTGATGTTTTTTTTGTCTACCCCATGGTGTTGGGGTGTTGTTAGATAGGTCTTCAAAAAATACTAATACTACGCCCGCGCGACTTAGCGGAGATCCTAAGTCTCTGCCCATCCTGAAGGCATTCAGGCTCGAGCAGGCTCGACACATATTCGAACAGTAAGACGGGTTTTTTATTCGTATGTTTTCATATTTTCTCGTTAGCTATTAGGACACTGGTAGGTCTGGAACCGTTTACTTATTTATCTTGTCGCGTCCTACCTTGACCCATAAGCACAGATAAAAAAAGAAATCGGATTCCTCGTTCGAAACCATTATTTGGAATTAGATCCTCATTAACCATCGACAATAGTATTTTTTAATCGAACAAAGGCTCGATCCAGTGACATACATCGGCATTGTATCGCGCCTTGGTCTCGTTTAAAAAAAAAGCACCTCGGCCATAAAGGTAATCCTTCACTTTGAATTTGGAACTCGCGTGGCGCGAACGCTTTAAAAGTAATGCGCCCAATTAAAAAACAAAAAACAAAATACAGTGCTTAGAAAAAACTTCGATTTAAAAATAACAGTGCGGATTGAAAATGTATTCGATAATATTTCTAGTTAGTATGGCGATAAATTTGACGCACGGAGATTACTTCATGAATAGAATCAATCATATGGAATTTTATAAGAATAGGACGCGTCCTTCGAAGGCGTTTTCTAGTTTTTCTTCGAATTATTTTAATCAGAATTTAGTATCGAGGCCGGGTAAGCAGAAAGTGCAGTGTGGTACAAGAACTGTTGATTTTAATCCAAGAAGAACAGCGAAAATCGTGGGCGGCATGGAAACACCGTATGGCGCGTTCCCTTGGCAGGTAAACCTAAATTAAAAAAAAGTCTTTATCTTTTTTTAGTAAAAAACTAAATCGCGATTTGTTCTTTTCAGTCGTCAAATCTTTAGCCGTTTTATCCTTCTAAACCACGCAACGGATTTCGATACGAGAATTTTTCAAAAAAATCCCTATTTTTTTTAAGAAATACTATTTTTTGGTTTTTTATACTCTGAATAGTTAAGATTATCGGTATTTACCGAGAAAAACTGCCCTATTTTTTGTTCCGTTACGTCACGATTTTATTTTATGGAAGCAATTGCGTACCGCGACTGCAAGGCATGGACAATGTTTTGCCGTAGCAAAACTAGGGACAATTTTTTTTTGTCAATACTGGTAAAGGGTTCCGAAGATGAAAAATCAAAAAATACTCTTTCTGATACGTAAAATGGGTCGGGGCTTTTTCTAAAAAACGCTAGTTCAGTGTTTATAATGAAAAGGGTGGTCGTGGCCCATTATTTCAGAATTGTCTCCCTAGAGAGATAAAAAGGGTGATCCAGTTTAGGAGTGTACGTCTGTCTGTACATCTGATGGTGTCTTACGAACTATTCACTTTTTAATTATGTATCTTGAAACTCTACAAAATAAATTTACTTAAGCCCTTATTGATCAATTATCTGATTTTATTAATGAAGTCTGAATTTTTTATCACGGTGTATTTATTTGCCTGAAATTATTACAACTAATTTTTAATTGCAAATGTTTTTTTTAATTTTCTTTTGTTTTTAACTCTGTTTGTTTAGCAATTTTTTTTAATTTAAAGGTTTTTAAGTACTTACAAAGTAAAATGTAAATATGATGTAATAGTGAAACTGTACGTTTCCTTGCGCACGCGCATTGAAAAGGGCCATGAACCTGGTGTAAAGAATAACAGTTTAGATGCATGTTAAAGATAAAAAAAAATGAATTCCTGAAATGTCTGTGTGTTTGTAGTCAAGACTGATTTAATTAAATTTATTTCTCAATTTAAATTATAATAATTTATGACCTACATGTTAAAAAATAACATCTTTAATACTTAATTTAAAATTTTTAGGCTTAGTTTTTGGTAATTTTGTATTTTTTTTAAAAACGTTTTTTTTACTTTCTTTATTAAGATATTTGAATGTGCATGTTACATTGAGATCGTCAGAAAGGAGCTAATAAATTACGAATAAACAATAAACAAAAAAAAATTCAATTAGCAAAAGATAAAATAATATGAATTATCAGAACAAGTGCGAGGCAGACTCGCGCACCGAGAGTTCCATATGACCTCACAATCCGTATGTGAATTGCTCTATGTGATTGTGTCAATTTGTGTTACCTAAGTAAGACAATTTGTGAAAGATTTTTTATTATTTCTAAAAAAAATTGCAATTAGAACCATCTTTTTAACCTTTTCGTAATAATACCATCGAGTTCTGTCAACTATAATTATTTCAGATTTTTCGCTTTATAAACTTAGAAATTTTCTTTTGTTACCGTTTTTTTCGTTTTCATTAGTATTCGAAAACAAGGCAACTTAAAATAAAAACAAACGGATGGCCAGACGGAATTGCACCATAAAGGTCGCTTTAACTTCTTTTGGTATGAACACTGAAAAAAAACAACTTAATCCTTATCTTTAATCGAAAGCAGGCTACTATTTCAACGAACTATAAATAAACCTTTACAAATACGTCAACTTTCTCAGTCTTTAAATGCAATGATCATTTGTTAACTAGGTCAAACAACAAAAACATTGCATAAGAAAAAACATCACAGAAAGCGCGCGAACCGAACAAAAGCGCGCCAAAATCAACGTCAAATTGCGACCAACTTTACCTGTGCTGGTGGTGAAAATTAAAACTAATGTAAGATCATAGTAACTCATAGCGTAAACATAGACGCTAGCGCCACCCTCAACTGCAAATGTAAGTTAGTACCGTAATCGGCCATCTTTGTTTAGTTTAAGAATTGTTCTAACGCTTTCACTTTTCCTGGCTAATTGATTTGCTTTTGTTTTCTATGCAACCGACAAATTAGTGACTATTTCAAAATAAAAAAGCCTTTAAAGATATTTATTTATCACTAGCGGACGCGCGCGACTTCGTTCACGTAAAATTATAAGCCTATGTCCGTCAGGAATAGCGTAGTTAGTGAACGCAATCCCGACTCGGGATTGCTAATTCGAGATCCCGCGGGATAAGAAATATCAATCCCGGAATTTTCGGGATCCCGACTAGATTTAAAAAAAAGTAATATTCGATTGAATTAAAACGATAATAACAGCATGTTTGTGATGGTGACCTTAATTAAAATAACATATTAATAGACAGAAAACAAAAACCTTTATTCTTTAATATTATTAACTAAATGCTCATCAGTTTTCCTTGGAAATTAACAAAGGTAATCAAAACAATAAGTATAACTGTAATAAGAATCAAAACAATAAGGAATTAGAGAGTATTACAGGTGATTTTGAAAGTGACTTCTTAAAAAACAAAGGGTATTAAGAGTGTTAAACTGCCGCCCAATCCCGTCAATCCCGAACGGGATCCCGCCATATCATGCGTCGGGATTGATCCTTAAAAATTACACGGGATCTCGCGAGATCTCGCGAGATGCGATTTGCATTAACGTTTCATTACGTTTCGTTTTGCTGACTCCCCCTATCCGGTTTTTAGGGATTTTGTTAGATTGGTATTTAAGTAGATGGTTTGTTTTGTTTTGTCCTTTTCCATTGAAGAGTTATTTTGTATTTTAAGTTTTCACATGTATATATATTTTTTTAACTTTGTTTATTCTTTTATTCTCTCTTTTTTTCTTGCCGCACAATCGATTCACATGCATGTTCTATAGTAGCAAAAAAACCGGAATAAACTGAAAATCAGCGCTGATCAAGTTTCAAAACTGGAGCCAGCATTATGCTGAGTTTATTCCTCTTGCCAAAATTTAAAAAATGTTTAATTTATCTTGGTTTTAAGAAGTTGTACAAGGCAATAAATATTTATTCTTTCTTTCTTTCTATCGGGATCCCGCGGGATCGGGATTGCATTCCCTAAGCGTAGCTTTCTATCTGTGAAATAATTTTTGGAATCGGTTCAGTAGTTCCAGAGATTACCCCCTAATGAATAAGAATAAGAATATTTATTATAACAGTTAGTTCACATTAATTACCAATACATAATTACAAAGTTTATAATTAACACTGTAGAAGACTTATTTCACAAATTACCCGTGTCATCTACACTAGGCTAGGCCTGTCCCACAGAGTGACACTACATTATTTGCCTAAATGAAGTTTTACAAGCGTTAAAGAATTTAATAGAAAAATCAAAAATGAAATTAAAGTTAACGTTGGTTATGCTGCGAGAAAAGATGCTTGCGATGGACCTTAGAGGACATAGCAACCTCCAAGCAGTTAAATTTGGATGGATGATGTGTTGTGTGTGTGATGTTTACTAAACATAATGTGGTGTCTTAAAATTAACTATAATTGATTGGTGATAATTCGTCGACTGACAGTCGAGAAGGCAATAGCTCCTGATGATGCCTCGTGGAGGGGTGAAACACGCGTCGAGTGGTATTTTTGGTGTAGGTGGTTGGGTTATGGTCGCGTTTTGGTGTTGTTTGTTTTATTTCTTTATCTGGGGGCACGGCAGTGCCCCCGCCAAGTCGAGCAAAAAAAGCGGCACGGCCGTACCATCCTTTTCTCGAAGCAGTTCAGGCCATTTTCGACCCCCTATAACTTCGTTATGGATTAAACTAGAAGCCTGTTTTTTCAGTAACCAAGCAGGCATTGTATAAACACGGTATATTTCAAATTTCATTCAATTTGAACCAGTACTTTAAGAATTATAAGTAGTCATTAAAGTATTCAGCACAGACGTCGTTTCACGATTGCTGACACTGGGTTCGCGGATAGCAAAGCAATTAATTTAAATAATATTTTTTTAAATTCCTCGGGAGTTTTTTGGTCCGAAATTTACACATTATGCTTAGTAAATATTAGGTTAACATGCCAAAAGCTGCGCCAGGAAATCAACATTTTCAATAATAGATTCAGGCGTTAATTTGTTCCAGTTTGTTTTTATCAACATTTTCAATAATTACCCAAAAACAGTAAGTTCACAATAAGCTATAAAATGCACTTTAAATATATAAAAAAAGTAAACCGTTGGCCGAAGGAATCCGGTCGGTCAATTAAATTAACAGTGCTTTAATATTTTTAAATCGTTCTGAAATTGGTTCGAAGTTTATCAAGAAGGGTTCTTTCTGTACTAATATAGCCAAAAATGAGATTTCACTGCCAGTGTTTTTTTTTTTATAAAATCTGAAGGCAAAGAAGCAAGTGGGTCACCTGATGGAAAGTGACTACCACCGCCTATAGACGCCCGCAACACCAAGAAGATTGCAGATGCGTTGCCAACCCAGAGGGCTAAGATGGAATACCTCTTGTGCCAGTAATTACACCGGCTGTGTTGCTCTCCACGCTGGAACACAACAGTGCAAGCACTGCTGCTTAGCGGCAGGATTAGCGAGCAAGATGGTGGTAGTGATCCGGACGGACCTTGCACAAGGTCCTACCACCCGCAAATTTTTACAAAATCAAAGTCATAGTCATAGTCAAGGCCAAAGTCAAGGCCAAAGTCATAGTGTATGTTTTGTTTCATTTCAATTTAATTTCAATTTTGTACTAACATAGTTTTAGGCATTAATGGTTACTAACAAATTATGGATTAATTTATCTGAATTAAATGATTTTTATTTTATTTTATTTATTTTTTATTATAGTCAAAGTAAAGTCATAGTCTAAGTACTAGTCAAAGCAATAGACAAAGTAAAAGTGAAAGACATAGTCAAAGTAATCATTAAAAATAATAGTCGAAGCAATAGTCAAATGAACAGTCAAAGTAATAGTCAAATAGTCAAAATAACCATCAATGTAATAGTCAAATAGTCAAAATAACGATCAATATAATAGTCAAATAGTCAAAATAGTGATCAAAATAATAGTAAAATAGTAGGTAAAGGAATAATCAAAGTAATTGTGAGAGTAATAGTTAAAATCGAAATAGACTTAGAAGTATTTTATGAATATCAAAAAATTAACCACCGGTTCGGAAATAAATCTCCAATAAGAAGATACTCTAAGGAAGTGTTGGTATGTACATTTCATGAAGAGCTCTTGTGGAGTCGGCTGTTAATTAAAAAAATATGTTTTATTACTTAAGGGTCTCAACGACACGAGAATTTGACTCGTGGAACCCTAATAAAAGCCTGAACTTGCAATTTCTGGGTTAAACCATTTAAACACGGCGCAAGTTACGTAACCCGAAACCAGTTCGCGTGTCCTCAGTGGGGTGACCATTCATTACTGTCTGAGCAGGATGTTCCTATTTAGTGTCACAAACCAAAAAGCTTTTTTTTTCAATGATAATGTCAACACAAACAAATATTAGGCGCCTAGAGGTAGCAGGTTCATGTCCTGCCAGATGCCTAAAATTTTAGGAAAAAATTTGGAGTGCCACAAAATTTAAAAATGGAAAGAAGTTTCGGTTACAATTTTTTTTTATTGATTAAATGACAAAGACAGACATTATTTTGTTGTTAGAAAACGGACCATGCAGCTCCTTTTCGTAACTGGTAAGACATTGGGAATCCTCTATTCCAATTAGGTAACTGGTTACAAAAAATAACCAAACGGATTACGCATTCTCTCTCCGTAACTCGTTACAAAATGGGAATCGAGTATTCCCGTTTTGAAACTGTTTACCAATTTTGGCTACAAACGAAACAAGATGAGAACAGATGCGTATAGTCACTGAACCATAAGTAATGGACGTCTAGTCAGCGTTTAAAATATGGCCGCATCAAAATTCGAACAAAAGCACAGCAAATCGACAATCGCTCGCGCTGTCAGTCTCTCGGACAGACGGCGCTGCCGTCAATACTATTATTTTGTAAAAAAAATGCAGTTAGACGTAAATCCAATGACTATAAATGGTAAACTAATAATTAGCATTTGTAACATTGGCATCAACCTGTATTCTCATGTCGGACCGTTTTTCTGCTGTCATTTAGTATGACACTGTACAGCTATGCATTATAATATCATTGCGTATAGAGCATCGTCTGCTGTTAGGTCATGCATTAAAAAAACTACCTTAACATATACTACATTAGTTGCAAGTATTATTTTTGCGCACTGATATGATGGCAAAAATCTAAATTATTAGTTTCAGGCGTTAGTTTGCGGAGTTCTAAAATAAAAACTAGAATTTATTATCTTGCTAATCCACGAATGTTTCGGGTAGTAGCAAGGTAATTTTGTTCCAGTTTGATAAAATCCTAGTTTCTTAATTGGGTTATGACGCCCACCTCCGGTATTAACAGTGGCGTATTTACCCTAGGGTCATCCAGGCCATGGGCCGGCACGCCAGGCTGTGAGGGGCGGCAGTCGCCCCTAAAATGAAATACTTTTTCGTCATTTAATAGGGCACCAAAGCTGAATGGCACGGGGCGCCAAATCTTTCAATACGCCTCTGGGTAAAAAAAAATCAAAGGCTGGGAATCCTGTATTCCCGTTTGGAAACTGGTTACGAATTGTGGGCATTTAACAAAGTTGAAGGAAACCGTTGCTTATTCCAGGTGGAGATACAAATGCTGGACCAGGACAAGCTGTCATTTGAACACCAGTGCGGCGGCGCCGTGGTTGCTGAGCGGCTCGTCCTCAGCGCCGCGCATTGCTTTGACAAGGTTATAATTCAGTTGCGAAAACGGAAATTGTGGTAGATTAACCTGAAAAAAAATGGTTTTATAGGAAATTTTTAGCTAGTCGCTGGTTGCAGTCCAAGCCGGCTCGAGAGGTAGTACCACACTTTCAAAAATACCGGTGTAAAGTATCGTAAGTAGATGGATCGATATTTCAACATAAATTTTAAAATGCTATATACATATAATGAATGACAACACAAGGAAAAATTAGGGTAATGGCAGGATTCGAACCTGCAACATCAGCATTCCGTGCCTTGCGTTTGCCAGTTTCCGCCACATTACCGCTAACCAAATAATTAATTATCCTGCCATTACCCTAATTTTTCTTTGTGTTGTCATTCATTATATATGGCATTTTAAAATTTAATTTGAATGTATAAAAAAAAAACAAAAGAAAAATCGAAAAAAATTAAAAAATTATAATTACGATCACAGTAATGGATCGATATTTGAAAACGATGCGCAAAATACAAAATTGCGGACTATAGATGCGATATTTTGCGATCTGAAATAAAACAACGTCCAATTCTACGTTACGAGTATCCTTAAAATGAATGCCGTTTATATTAAACTGTTGAGAGTCTACGAACATTTTAAGGCAAAATAAAAAAAAAAAATAACCTATTGAACAATTAGGTTTATCAGACTTGTCACTAAGAAAACATTTTCAGAGCGGATTTAGAATTAGAAACAATAGATTTGTTTTACCTTATCCGGGTCCCATAAAACTTGCTTTTGCCAGGGGGGTTCCACTCCGCACTGTAGGTACGCTCATCCCCCTTGCCTATGGCATAGGTAAATCGCAGTAGGTTGTTGGCTCGCCATGCGCCCGCTCGCCGTGTCAGTGTAATTGAAAACGAATGCAGCGCAACCCGAATGTGTCACCAGGGAGTTGCGGGGGGAAGGCGGACGCGGGCATCGCGTTCCTTTTGATGCGAGCCGTCTGGCGAATGTGTATGAAGTAATACGAACTTTTTGCGCGTGTCAATAAAGTTGGAATTAATCGCGGTCGTTAAAGAGTAGTTTCTGTATTTATTCTGTGCTTTTACTTCATTTGTCTACTGATTTTGTTGATTTCAGCAACCCCTCCAGATCGAGCACATCAGGCTGGTGATGGGAGAGCACCGCCTCAACTTCCCTGACAAGCATGAACACAGGTTCCTGGCTGAGAAGGTGGTCCCGCACCCCGAGTTTAGAAAGAGTAAGTTAATTTTCACATATTTGCCGTGTAAGGCGTTACAGTTCCACTGGTATTTACATATACCACGATATAAGTCCTGTGAGTCCAGCGGTATTCATATGTATCACGCTAATAGCCCTTGTCAATCCAACGGTAAAAATATTATGTACCACGCGATAAAGTCCTTGTGAGTCCTGTTCTAAACATCTGTACCACGGTATAAAGTCCTTGCGAGTCCTGTTCTAAACAAATGTACCATGCTGGAACGTCCTTATGAGTCCTGTTCTAAACATCTGTACCACGCTATAAAGTCCTTGCGAGTCCTGTTCTAAACAAATGTACCATGCTGGAACGTCCTTATGAGTCCTGTTCTAAACATATCGTCACTTGGATGATAAACCTACTAAAGCGACATGTGAGTAAGTGTCGCTTTAGTAGTTTTACCATCCAAGTGACGATATGTACTGTTGGCGGTCGGGCTCGAAAATAATTCAGACCAGTGAACTAATTATAAAGTATATTGAGAAACGGTAAAGATAGTACAAAAGACGACGTACGACAGCAAGGAAAACAAAAACAATATTCAAAAGCTATGACAGCTAAGGCATTCCATGGAGGTCGCATGAGCCTGTCGCTAACATGTACCACGCTATAAAGTCCTTGTGAGTCCTGTTCTAAACATATCTACCACGCTAAAAAGCCCTTGTGAATCCAAGTATACCAAGTATACAGGATGTCCCTAAAACCAGCACCAAAACTTAGAGGGCCTAGAATAGCTTATTAGTTTTCAGATTAAGCAAATTTGACCTTAATGAAAATGTCATAGTTTTTGTTTGTCAAAGCATAATCCACAGCTTATGAGCTCTATCAGCCCTCTAAGTTTTGGCGTTGCTTTTATGACACCCTGTATTAATAATAAACATTTCCGGTTGTCTTCCAGACGGCCCCCACAGCAACGACATAGCTCTCATCCTGGTGGCCCGGTCCGGTACCGGCGTGCAGTTCAACTCGCACGTGCGTCCTATTTGTCTACCGGAGCCTGGTGCTGACAGCGAGGGCCGGTGGTGCGCCGTGAGCGGCTGGGGCTTTCAGGCCGGTAAGAACTTAAAGCAGGGGGGTTCCACTCCGCACTGTAGGTACGCTCTACCGCCTTGCCTATAGCAAAGGCAAATCGCAGTAGGCTGTCGGCTTGCCGCGCGCCCGCTCCCGCCGTGTCAGTGTAATTGAAAACAAATGCCGCGCAACCCTAGCGTGTCGCTGGAGTAGCGGGGGAAGGCGGGCGCGGGCGGTGCGTTACTTTTGACTCGCGCCGCCTGGCGCATGGCGTATGAAGTAACACGAATTTTTTAAGCGTGTTAATAAAGTTGGAATTCGTTTAATCGCGACCGTAAAAGAGAAGTTTCTGTACGTTAGTATTATTTTATTCTGTGGGAGTGGAACCCCCCTGGTCGTGCTTAACTATCAAAAGTGCCTACTAGAAATTTTATAGCAATATGCCACTTGAACAGTTGGTTTGATCTTAATGGTAGGAGTATGATTATTAACCAATTTATCATACATATAATCAGGGGCAGGTTATCGTGCATCAGCCGTATTAACGATACGGGGCCCCCGAGTTACAGGGGCCTCGATTTGTAGAACCATAAAATCATTACTCTCTATTTTGGCTTCGCCGCAATCGGGTAGGGCCCCCCGACAAACTGCAGATAATGTACACACAGTCGAGGAAATTGAAACACGTACCACCGTAGAACCTAGTCGAAGAGACATACGCATGACATTTGTATGACATAGCCTGGCGTTTAACGCGTCGCGTCATTTCGATAGGGTTGTAGGGTGGTACGTGAATATATTTCCCCTACAGTACATATATACATGATACATAGGTTCAACTGCTCTTCCTATGGACAGCCGTACTTGTAGACAGTCTCTAAAACTTAAAGCTTTTCTCTCGTCGTTGAAGCATCACTATATGCTTCTCTATTCCCTGTCTTCTCTTTAACCTTCTGAAGGCAGGGAATAAAGAAACATGGGGATTGCTCGGACGATGAGAGAGTACAGCTCTTAGATTAAGAGTGTCTGCAGGTACAGCTGTCCAGAAATAGAGCAGTTGCCCCTAAATATAAGGAGTTAAGCATGTAGCAAATAGAGTGTCCGCTCTTTTGCCATGAAATGTATAGCCAATGCATGTGAGCAAGTGCTCATATATTTCTTTGGTCCTGCTGTAGTGACAGCATTTACTCAACAGTAAGCGATATGCTACGAACGCAAACTATCGTATGAACGAAACTATACCTTTTTTTTTTTGACAGAGAGTACAGAAAGCTTCGCCCCGGTGTTGCGAGCGGCTGCGGTTCCTGTTTTGGATCTAGCAACCTGCAGGAAGGACCAAATCCTGGGCGGGAGGCAGCAGGCCATTCTGGACTCTATGATATGCGCAGGTAAGTATTAAGCCGTGTGAGAGTTGAGGTTCAGACGTGACGTCATGATTCATACTCTATCGCGGCCATCGTCATCATCATCATATCACACGTCCACTGTTGGACATAAGCCTCCCTCAAAGATCAGCACAGCGGCCGGTCCTGCACCGCTCGCATCCAGCGGTTCCCCCAACCAGCGGCCTGTCGTCGGTCCACCTTGTGGCGGGTCTGCCGCTGCGTCTTACTGTACGCGGGCGGGCGAATATTTTTACTTCTCTGTGAACTGTCTATAACAGTTGAATTTGCCCGCCGAGCCCTGCTGACCGCGTGTGCCTCCGCGTATTTTTAGTCACTTACTTCTTCATGAGTGCACCTAGCACGAATCCTCTCGATACGCGTTAATTCGCTACGTAACTCAGTGCGTCTCTTTCTAACTAGCCCTGTAAGAGAGAAACACTTTGACTTATCGTATCGAGAAGATTCGTGCTAGGTGCGCTGGTAGTGACCTAAGAAATAGGTGGCCCGACACCTTCAGCGCATACAAAAAATTGCCTGCTTGGAATATCTACTGGCCGGCCTTGGTAGTTGGTTTTGCGGGTGTAGGACCTTGTGCAAGGTCCGTCCGAATCGCTGCCACCATCTTGCTCTAAAATCCTGCCGCTAAGCAGCAGTGCTTGCACTGTTGTGTTCCGGCGTGGAGAGCAAGACAGCCGGTGTAATTACTGGCACAAGAGGTATTCCATCTTAGCCCTCTGGGTTGGCAACGCATCTGCAATCTCCTTGGTGCCGCGGGTGTCTAAAGGCGGTGGTGATCACTCACCATCAGGTGACCCACTTGCTTGTTTGCCTTCCTAAAAACCGACGTGTATCCGCCAGGCATCCTGTCGGGCGGAGTGGACGCGTGCAAGGGCGACTCGGGCGGGCCGCTGGCGTGCCTGCGCGCGGGCCGCTGGCAGCTGCACGGGCTGGTGTCGTGGGGCGCGGGCTGCGGGCGGCGCGCGCGGCCCGGCGTCTACACGCGCGTCGCCGCCTACGTCGACTGGCTGGCGGGCGCGGCCGGCGCGCTGGGCCAGAGGATCGGCCACTGAACTGGGAAGTTAGGTTCTCTGTGGACGATGATTGAGCATCTGGGAAGTCATGTCTCCATCTGGGAAGTCAAGTCTACGTCTGGGAAGTCGTGTCTACATCTGGGCAGTCAAGTCTGCAACTGGGAAGTCAAAACTGCATCTAAAAAGTCAAGTCTGCAACTGGAAAGTCAAGTCTGTATCTGGGAAGTCATGTCTACATCTGGGAAGTCAAGTCTGCATCTGGGAAGTCATATCTGCATCTGAGAAGTCGAGTGTGCAACTGGAAAGTAAAGTCTGCATCTAGGAAGTCAAGTCTGCAACTGAAAAGTCAAGTCTGCAACTGGGAAGTCATGTCTGTATCTGTGAAGCCGTGTCTACATCTGGGAAGTCAAAACTGCATCTAAAAAGACAAGTCTGCATTTGGGAAGTCAAGTCTGCAACTGAGAAGTTAAGTGTGCATTTGGGAAGTCACGTCTACATTTGGAAAGTCAAGTCTGCTCGTGGAAAGTCAAGTCTGCATGAGAAAAAAATATTTAATTAAAAAAGGATTTGACCCCCACATGGCCTAACAAGAACACAGTAACTAAAATCTTATCTGCAACAACAAGGTCTTAGCGACAGTAACTAACATCTAAGCTGCCGTAACTAAGATATTGGCTGCAGTAACTAAGATATTGGCTGCAGTAACCCAGATCTTAATTGCAGTTACTAAGATCTTAGCTGCAGTAACTGAGATCGTAGCTGCAGTAACTAAGATATTAGAAGCAGTAACTAATTTAAAATAAAAATAAAAATTTCTCAGTGCCCCTTTGCTTTGCATCGGCGACGGCAAGTTCGGTAAAAACCAGAGTGAAAGCCTATTCTAACTTTATTATTTGTTCTGTAATATCAATTTAAGTTGCTATAAAAATTGTTCAGTTGAATAATCCACGGCCTCAATTATATATTAGTTTAAAGCCAAAGATATTGTAGTTACCTTTTAGATAGTAAGTTATTAGTTACTAGAGATGCGCCGAGTAACACTTTTGCCGAGTAACGAGTACCGAGTTTTACTCGATTCAATTTTTTTTCAACCGAGTACTCGGCCGAGTAACTCGTTTCAATCAAATTCCCATTTCGCGCGCGTAAACAAGTACATGGTTCGCGCCGGTCGAGCGGCCGGCTTGCGTTGATACACTCCTCACCCCGCCCGCGCCTTTCAACTACCAGTCACTTGACAGTTTGCAAAAAAATACTTCACGTTGCGCGTCATAGTAGATAAATAATTGAAAAAGTTTGTTAATTAACGATTGACTGTGTGTAGTACCTGATCAGTGATGACCTGATTTTGATTTACACTGTTGTTTTAATTATATCTACCTATATATATTGCTTTTCTTAAACCGAGTATACTCGGCATTCAAACCGAGTTATTCGGCCGAGTACAAGTATCAAAAACCCGCCGAGTACGCCGAGTACCGAGTATTGATACTCGTATAAGTAACGAGTACCGAGTTTTACTCGATTCAATTTTTTTTCAACCGAGTACTCGGCCCATCTCTATTAGTTACCAATAATAGTGTCCGCTACGTGACCACTCAAGTTTCAATAACTAACAAGACCGCCAAAATGTAATTTAACCCTCTGTGCGTCCTAATGACGCTTGGTAAAGAATTGGCGCTCTTATCGCTCAAGAGCGATCTCTTCCAGACAACCATTAGCTATTATTTCATTGTTATAGAATTTAAAATTAGAATTATTATTTATTCTGTACGAATGGCTGGTTAAGCTTAACATGTAAGAGAAATTATAAATAAGCATTTTTAATAATAAATGTATAAAAATTATAGTTGCGAATTTTAGACATTAAAATAAAATAATTAAAACAGTTTATTTCGTGTATTGTAAGGAATCTAATTCCCGATGTTTCGATCCCTTTTCAGGTTTCATGTTTACGGACAGACTGACAGAATAGTTAAGAAATACAAACTACCGAATAAAAAAAAACTATACACTGTCTCAATCGCTTTCTTTCAACGAGAAGTTATCTTAAAACTACCGTGAGACTCGGGCATATTATTAACGGATCACTCACGTATTTTTAAGTCGAGAAATTATTATGGGGCTCATGATTAAGGACCACGGACTGGTCCGAAACATGTCGGGCATTTCTCGACGTAAAAATACGTGAGTGATCCGTTAATAATTTGAGTAGTTATGTGTTAATGTAAAAGAGATCTAAGTTATTTATTAAAAACTACGCTTTGAGAATGTGTTGTTAATATTTGTGAAACTCTTTTTCATTTTCGAATGAAACCGAATAGCCTTTAAGAGGAGTGTGAACCCAACGCTCTCCATACAAACGGCGATAACGTTTTCCACCCTCTAAACCTAGCATAGCTATGATTTTTGAATGTTGTCAGTATGCCCCAGAACTAGGTTTGTATGTTTTGATTTTTTAAATATTCTTAATAGTTTCAAAAATATTGAAGCTTTTTGTTTTGTATGAAACTCCTGATATAGGTACAAATATTTTTAACATAAAACTACCGTGAGACTCGGACATATTAATAAAACGGATCACTCACGTATTTTTAAGTCGAGAAATGCCCGACATGTTTCGGACCAGTCCGTGGTCCTTAATCATGAGCCCCCGCGGCGGTGGCGGTCGCGCCGCTACGTGAGTGATCCGTTTTATTAATAGGTACAAATATTGTCAAATCTTTGAAGAATATAAAAAAATCAAAACATACAAACCTAGTTCTAAGGGATAATGACAACATACCAAAAAATCATTGCCAGGTGACATTCCTGACACAAGAGGTATTCCAATCTTAGCCCTCTGGGTTGGCAACGCATCTGTAGTCTCGACCCACTTGCTCTTTTGCTATCTGCAACTGTAGCGAAATTCAAATATAAAATAATACCAAGCGATATTCTAGTACTGTCAGGAGGTTCCACTCCGCACTGTAGGTACGCTCGACCGGCTTGCCTATGGCATAGGCAAATCGCATTAAGCTGTCGGCTTGCCGCGAGCCCGCTAGCTCGCCCCCGCCGTGTCAGTGTAATTGAAAACGAATGCACCGCAACCCTAACGTGTCGCCGGGAGTTTCGGGGCGAGGCGGTCCTTTTGACTCGCGCCGCCTGGCGCATGATGTACGAAGTAACACGAAGGTTAATTTTGGTATTCGTTTAATCGCGGTCGTAAAGAGAAGTTTCTGTACGTTATTTATTCTGTGGTACAGTGCACCCTAATTGCGAATCAAGGAAGTGATAGCGTTCGTTAGAGATATTGTTGTTTATAGCTTCTATTGAGGAAAGAGGTCGAGAGGTTATTGGAGCGAAAGCGTGATAGCGGTTCACGTGATGACACTACGGGTTGATACTTTGTCGAAATGAGAAAACTATAGAACTGTGTACAACGCAGTGGCAGAGTAGCCGACCATAGTCTATTTGGTAGACTATGTTGGATAGCCTGAATAAAACTGTATGTGCCAATTGTCAAGTAAACAGCTCTGCGTTTTGTACGTTTTACATTGTTTAGTTCTGCTATCCGACACCTGTGTCGCTGCTAGTTAGAAAACTTAGAAGCACTTTATTCACTTACGATAAGATTCAAAGTTGAACCAATGGCTAAATATTGAAAGCCCCTCTTCGCCTGCTTCACCCCGCAAAGTGGTGACGCTAGGCTTGTAACAATCCGAAGTAAGTAAGCAGATCTAATGTCTTCTTATATCGATGGTTTAGTTATAACAACAAATACTAAAAACCGGAATGAAATAAATATTTGTTATAGATAATGGTACGGAACCCTTCGTGCGCGAGTCCGACTGGCACTTGGCCGGTTTTTTTAATTAGAGGCAAAGAAAAATCTCAAAATCTATATGCTGTTTAGAATTATTTTTTTGTCCATAAGGTTGTACAGTCAAGGAAATTGAAACACGTACCACCGTAGAACCTAGTCGAAGAGAGATACGCATGTCATTTGAATGACATAGGTTCTAAGGTGGTACGTAAATATATTTCCCCTACTGTACGCATAGTATGATTGACCGATATAAATCGATAAATGTGTAAAAAGTCGTTATGGGCGGGATGCGTGAAGCTAGCTACCCTTCTAACTTTGAAAAATCGTAAAAAAATCAGGAATCGGGTCCTTACGATTCTACCTACTGAACTACCGTGAACTAACGAAGATCTACTCGTACAATTGAAAAGAAACGACCAAAAGTCGTTTGGGGTGGTTAGCGTGAAGTTGGCCACATGAACTAACGATTTAGGTATGCCATTTGCGGGCAAACGAAATGGGGTGGCTAACTTCACGGCCATTATAAACTACTATTGTTTTTTGTGTGTAGATCAATTAACACAAGGCAATTGTATAATGCAGTAATTATACAATTAAACTGTTCTGCAATTAGATTGCACCTAGGGTTGCCAACATTAATTCGGTTGAATATAGTATTTTTGAGAATAAGCTAAAAAATATATAGTACGCTTCAAAAAAATATAGTATTTTTTGGAAGAAGAAAAAAGGCAATATTCATAAAAACTTAACAATATTTTTAAGCTAACAAATGTTTTGTCCCTTTCATTTGAGGGTAAACGTCACGATGACAGATAAAGACATAAAAAATGTTAACTAACAAACATTTACGAAGCGTTTATGAATAAGGGGGTAAGTTTGTTATCTATCTGTCTATCTCCATATTCTATCTATTTTAATAACATGACAGTGCTCGAAATATAGTATATTTGCGTACTATATATTAGTTCAACAGTATATAGTACGGAGAGCCGAAATATAGTACAATACTATTTAATATAGTACGGTTGGCAACCCTAATTGCACCTGCCCATGTGAAAATACAAGTCAGGCGATTTATTAAGGATTTAGATTTCACTAGCTTTTATCTACGGTTTCACTTGCGTTACATTCCAGGTTCGATTTCCGGGAGTGGCAAATGTTTGTATGATTGCTAACTTATTCCCGCGGCTTCTTTCGCGTAGATGTCTAATTACATACTAACCTCCAATGGTGCAATTACTAGCACAAGCGGTTTTCCATCTTAGCCCTCTGGGTTGGCAACGCATCTGCAATGGTCCTTGGCATTGCGGGTGTCTATAACCGGTGGTGATCACTTACCATCAGGTGACCCACTTGCTTGTTGGCCTTCCTATTTCATAAAAAAAAAATGTAGCTCGTAGGTAGATCACGTACGTAGCTCGCATGGCAACCTGTGTAAGTAAGGTTGCGCGCGCCGCGCTTGCACATTTGAATGCGAGCTCGGCGCTCGCACATGTGAGTGCAAGCGCGGCGCTCGCACAAGTGTATGCGATATGCGCAATAAGAAAAGCAGGTGACCCACTTGCTTGTTTGCCTTCCTATTTAAAAAAAAAACTCGCATACAGTGTTAAACATCGTCATCATACATATATTATCAAATCGCGATTAGAATATAATTGGAGAGTAACGTCAGTCCACTGTCATTTCATACATATAGGAATGAAGCTTGACGCAAGTTTATGAAATCACAGTGTGCAGACATTAATCTCCAATTTTTTTTTATGAATTGGGAAGGCAAACTAGCAAGTGGGTCACCTGATGGTAAGTGATCACCACCGCCTATAAACACCCGCAACACCAAGGCTAAGATGGAATTTCCTTGTGCCAGTAATTACACCGGCTGCCTTGCTCTCCGCGCCGGAATACAACAGTGCAAGCACTGCTGCTTAGCGGTAGGATTAGCAAGCAAGATGATGGTAGCGATCCGGTCGGACCTTGCACAAGGTCCTCACGCCCGCAAAAAAATTAAAATTAAAAAAACAAAGTTAAATTATTGTAATCGATTTTTTTTTACTTTTTCGATCAAAAATCAATAATGTACTGACCGTAAAGACGAAACACATTGAAAAATTCGCAGGGTATGGTAGCGGTAATGTGGCGAAACTGGTACGGAAGCTGATGTTGCAGGTTCAAGTCCTGCCGTTACCCTAATTTTTCTTTGAGTTCTCATTCATTATATAGCATTTTAAATTTAAAGTTAAATTAAATTCCAATCGCGGTTTGTTAATACAATGTACGAAAACAAATGCAAACGCAAGGCTAAAGTGATTGAGGCGTAACTATAAACTATCAACTTTTATTATTTTATACACCTGATCTTAGGCCAAGGGTGCTCAATTGAGAAAATAGGATAAATTAACCTGTAATTTGTAATAAACTTAACCCATCACCGTGACATTTGCTCTGTACGCTGAAGCACTTAATTTACAAAGAAAACATAAAGCCATTAAGAGATCAAAGAGCAAGGAATGAAGGTAACCCGTAATTGGCTTGCTGGCTGATATCTAGATCTTATCAACAAACTGGAACAAATTACCCTGCTACTCCGCGAAACCAGTGCCGGGCTCGTGCAAAATAGCTGCGTCTGTGCGACACATATATGTTCATGCAAAAACCCACCCTCCTCCGCTTCCACACGAAACAACATATATCACACAGACTCAACTACACACCACCACCACTAAACACTAAAACTACACGATCGACGCGCGTTTCGCCTCTATACGAGGCATCATCAAGATCGACCCGTACGACCGTTCGCTACTTGAACGAATGGCGTACATAATTAATGGTGGTAATTGTTTAGATTTTATGAAAATTGAAAGAATTCGTATAAAGAAGATTAGGCCAACGGGGAACACTCCATAGGTTTTTAAGTGCCTTACGAATGTATGAGACATGTAGCATAAACGGTCGTATCTTTTGATTGCGTTGACTTAGAAGTTTGATTTTTTTACGGCTTCAAGGGACTACAGATTTGAGTATTTGGTATTAATTTCAACCCGATACCTCCATGCGTTCCTGAGAAAAAGGGTCTTGACAGACAGACAGACGGACAACGAAGTGATCCTATAAGGTTCCGTTTTTTCCTTTTGAGGTACGGAACCCTAAAAAACTGTCTGTTTAGTTTTATGCTATGATCGCTCGTCGTCGTATGCGTCGATCGTTTTGTGAAATATCGCAAGTAGACAAAAGAATGCGGATTAGCAAGTTGAAGTGGCAGTGGGCAGGGCACATAGCACGGAGAACTGATGGCCGATGGGGTCGGAAAGTTCTCGAATGGCGGCCGCGTATTGGCAAGCGCAGCGTAGGACGACCAGCTACAAGATGGTCCGATGACCTCATACAGGTGGCAGGAAGGCGCTGGTTGCATGCTGCTTCCAACCGGCCACTTTGGAAATCCATGGAGGAGGCCTATGTCCAACAGTGGACTTCTTGTGGCTGAGATGATGATGATGATAATGAGACAAAAGAAGCAACGCAAAGAAAGCGCTACATACAAAGAGACTCAAAATATGACGTCACTTCTGGTATTTTTGCTTCTGAATGTATGGAGCTTGAAACTAAAATTCGTAAATTTTAATGATATCAAAAATAAAACTTGTAAAAAACCAAGTCTCGCAACTCAGTTCCTCTACCGTAAAAAGTTGTGAGATCCATGTAATACCAAGTCTGTTTGTTAACTCAGTCCCTACTTAAGGGACCTTCTGTCTTAAGTTATTACGTAATTAGCTAGTCTAACAACATATTTAAAACCGTTTACGTTCAAATAACTTTTTAGGGCTCAGTGCCATGAAAAAAAGAACCCTTACAGGATCCGTCCGTCTGCCTGTCTATCTGTTAAAAACGTCAGATTTTTTTACAGAAGATGTTTATCTAAGGACATTGCATCGCAATTGTCCCCGTGTGAAGGCGGGCCGGGTAGTTAGTACATACATACTTACATATATACATAAAGTCACGCCTGTTTCCCAGTGGGGTAGGCAGAGACCAAGCATTTCCATACACATAAATAGTACATACATATAGCTGTAAAAATGTAACGTGCGGCCGTAATCTGTCTTTAGCTCACGTTCCAATACAGTTATCTCCCTCTCATAAGACTTATAAGGTCAGGGGAACACGTGAGTCTATTTTGGCTGGGACGTTTCCTTTATCAACAGCAAACAATGAATAAAACTTAAAAACATAGCGGACTAATTGGTCAAAACTCAAAACAAACACCTGCCAATTCGCGACTGCAAAATAGCCCGAAATTGATACAGCTACTCTGCAACAGATGGCGTTGTAATCAAATAATCTAGAAGTTTCTTGTGTGGGTGGGTACCGCCTTTAATTTTTCTCTTTCTTGGTATTTTTTTAATTTATTGTTGTAGAGGCCATAGTAACTAATAATCAAGTGTCTATCTATGATGAATCAAAATAACCACGCAAACACACACAAGCACATACGTAATTGTTATAATATTTTTAATTTATAAATAAATAACAAATTATAAAGTTAATAGCGGTAATGTGGCGAAACTGGCAAACGCAAGGCACGGAATGCTGATGTTGCAGGTTCAAGTCCTGCCGTTATCCTAATTTTTCTTTGTGTTGTCATTACATATCGTTTTAATTTAATAATTTGAATGTTGTAAACATTTAAAAAAAAAAATCGGTTAGAAAAAAAAAATACCAAAAAAACAAGTTAATTATTGGTGTTATAGCGGCAACAGTAATTTCTGTAAAAAAATCAAGTATCTATCAGTTACGGTTCAAAAAATACAATCCTGTGACAGACGGACGGACGGAGCGATATCTTAGTAATAGGATCACATTGGAATCCTCCGGGACCCTAAAAGAACAAGGAAGAACAGTAATGGCCAAGATTAGGTCGAAGGTCAGTGGAAGATCATCAGCTCAGCCGTCACATGACGTGTGACAGCCTGGAAAGTTCGTTATAACCGACTTAAAAAAATAACCAAGTGAGAGTCGGACTCGCGCAGTGTAGGGTTCCGTAGCCGCCTGTTTTTTTATGAAATAGCAAGGCAAACAAGCAAGTGGGTCACCTGATGGTAAGTGATCACCACCGCCTATAGACACCCGCAACACTAAGAAGATTGCAGATCCGTTGCCAACCCAGAGGGCTAAGATGGAATACCTCTTGTGCCAGTAATGCCACCGGCTTTCTTGCTCTCCACGCCGGAACACAACAGCGCAAGCACTGATGCTTGGCGGCAGGCGAGCAAGATGGTGGTAGCGATCCAGACGGACCTTGCACAAGGTCCTACCACCCGCAAAATTTAATTTATCCGAGTCAAACCGCGGGCAAAACTTCGTCGTTATTTCGACTTTCCTTAGCTTATCTAAAACGCTAAAATAAATTAGGTTTTATTTACTTTTATTATTAGGTCAGTAAGTATATAATTAAATAATGTTTCACTTTATCTTTGTTTGCTATCGATTTGGTAATACAGTTTTTCGACCAAATATAAAATAAATAGATAACTAATAGTGTGTCAATGAACTCTTGTCACCATTACGAAATAAGTAAGCAAGACAGCCGGTGCAATTACTGGCACAAGAGGTATTCCATCTTAGCCCTCTGGATTGGACGCATCTGCAATCCCTTTGGTGTTGCGGGTGTCTATGGGCGGTGGCGATCACTTACCATCAGGTGACCCACTTGCTAGTTTGCCTTCCTATGTTGTATAAAAAAAAATAAGTTTAAATAGTATGTAATCGAGGTCCCTGTTGCACTCATAGAAATAGTATAGCATAGAAAGAGTAATAATATTGAAAGCGATGCGAAGCGAGGTTCGTCCGGATCGCTACCACCATCTTGCTCGCTAATCCGGCCGCTAAGCAGCAGTGCTTGCACTGTTGTGTTCCGGCGTGGAGAGCAAGACAGCCGGTGCAATTACTAGCACAAGAGGTATTCCATCTTAGCCCTCTGGGTTGGCAACGCTGCAACTGTGTAGCAAGTTTTACACAGGTGTCCATTCGTTGCCCATAGGCTAGGACACGTATGCAGAGATCGGATTTTTCCTAGCACAGTAAGACATCAGCAAGATATGGAGTCGACATACTCCATACTCGTACTCATAAAAATTAATATGAAAAATTAAAATGAAAAATTTATTCATGACGATCGTTACAACTCATTCGTACTGAGTTATATTTATTTAAAATGTGTTATTGTTACAATACATTATTTATTACTTATTAACAATAGTGTTGGTAATAT
The DNA here is from genome assembly GCA_963691745.1 of Ditula angustiorana. Lineage (NCBI taxonomy): Eukaryota > Metazoa > Arthropoda > Insecta > Lepidoptera > Tortricidae > Ditula > Ditula angustiorana. The sequence continues at coordinate 4,289,472 of OY829501.1, forward strand.
AAGATATTGTAGAAAGCTATCTATGTACAGTCAAGGAATTTAATTCCCTACCCATTTCGTTGAAATGTCGTCTGACATTCGCAATGCATTAAGGTTGATATGTCAAACTAACGTCTTGCTCTATAGCTCTTATGGTGACAGTTTGCTGTATGCTATTGAACCTTAGGTGGGTTGGAAATTTAATTCCTTGACTGTACATATGCCTATGTATATCAATTTATATTTTTTACAATTAATTTAATTCATTCGCGTATATCGTATAACTGCAATAATGGTGACAAACATTGTTTTCATCTCTATTAAAGCATTTAATAATATTCTATTTTTGATCTTGTTTCATTTATTTGTTTTGTTAATGTTTTTTGACGAACCATATCGGTGACTAATTTAATTTATTTGACATTCTATTGTAATTTTGTATCAAATATCGTTTTATTAATATTTTTTAGGTGATATAAATTTTTATAATTATATAATTTTGACGATTTCAGTATAAATTCGTGTAATTTGACATCCAATTCAATTTATAATGTAACTTTATAGTGACTGAATAAATTAAACTGAACATTTACTTATTTTTCAAATGTAATTATATTATAAAAAGGAAAACAACGCTAGTTTTTATTGTTCCTTTATTTATTTTATTAATTATGATAGGTAGGTATACCTACCTATTATTAAAAAAAAGTAATGTCTAAGTTCCGATATCTAAACATAGCATAGAAATATACATTATTTTGATGAAGATTACAATTATTTTTCATTAAACTCGTTATTCCATTAAAAAAAGGAACAACAAAGCTGTTAGCTTATTTATTTGTTTATAACTAGCGACCAGCCCTGACTTAACACGGTTACAATTGAATGTAATGTACTTAAAAACCTTCCGGAAAAAATCTTTGAAATACCAGTGAAAACCGTATCAAAATATGATTAAAAATAAAATAAACAATAGGGATGTCTCCTGGGTTAAAACAACAAGATTCTAATTAGTCCGTCAGTTAGATTATAGAAAAATACTCGATACGTATTTTTTTATTTGTCCATACGAATAATATTGACAAAGATACAGCACATTCAAATTCAGGAGTAGGGGCTCGTGACGTCACTCTTTCGTAAAAATTTTACGATATAATGACGTAGCGCGAACTTTCGCCGCTCTGTAACTTTGTTATTTTAAGTTTTAGAAGCAAAAGAAAAAATACGTATCTACTATTTTCTGGCGTTCTAAAAGATGGACTAATTATTATTTTTTAGTCAACATCCCAATTCGTATGAAATATGATTGGGCTATGATTGCCCATAGAGTGGACTGCCCGTACATCCGCCACTGCAACGATAGGCATGTCGCGAGAGTGTATATTTAATTGTGTGTTTGTAATTTTAATTTTGTTTAATTCATGTTGTTTTATTTTATTGATTTGATTTTATTATGTTCTTATACATTAATTTGAGTTTATGTGTCAAATTTTATTGAATTGTGTTTGTCTGACATTTTATTGGGTATTATTATTTTATGTAAATTTAAATTGTAATTGACTATTTTGTAACTTTATGAGTCGAAATGACTTGAAATAAATGAATTATTCTATTATTCTATTTATTTTAAAATCCGATGCGTGGTTTAGCAGAAAGAGGTGGCCGAACATACACTATAAGGATTCAGGACAAACAATAACGAATAGCGACTTAACATTATACTAGTTAGTGATAATGACATACTTAAACTTTGGAATAAAATAAATGTTTGTGTATGAGTTTTTTTTTATGGTAGAGGAGGAAAACGAGCAGACGGGCCACTTGATGGTAAGCAATCACCGCCGCCCATAGACACCTGCAATATCAAGAGAATCGCAAGCGCGTTGTCGTCCTTTAAGAAAGGAATAGGCTCGTTTCTTGAAGGTCCCTAAGTCGTATCCATTTGGAAACACCGAAGCCGAAAGTTGATTCCACAGAGCTGACGTACGTGGTAAAAAGGTACGTTTACGCCAACCATAATAAACCAACCGACTTGGTATTACATGGATCTCACAACTTTTTACGGTAGAGGAACTGAGTTGCGAGACTTGGTTTTTTTTACAAGTTTTGTTTTTGATGGCATCTCATTTCTTTTTGTAGGTTTTTTTTATACAACATAGGACGGCAAACAAGCAAGTGGGTCACCTGATGGTAAGTGATCACCACCGCCTATAGACACCTGCAACAACAAAGAGAGTGCAGATGCGTTGCCGACCCAGAAGGCTAAGATGGAATACCTCTTGTGCCAGTAATTACACCGGCTGTCTGGCTCTCCCACAACACAACAGTGCAACCACTGTTGCTTAGCGGCAGGATTAGCGAGCAAGATGGTGGTAGCGATCCGGACGGACCTTGCACAAGGTCCTACCACCCGCAAAAAGCCTAAGCCTAAGCTTAAGCCTTCTTTTTTTCCTTTGCGGTACCTTCTACTTCTTAAAAACTAACAACGGATTTTCTTAAAGTCCACTCTCTGTCTTATAAGCTTTTCTTATTTTTGTAGGTAGTCTTCCTCTTTTTCTTTTCCGGTACTACTTCTTGAGGTACAGCTACACAAACAACGCTCGAATCGTTGGCAAATAAAATTGGTAAACCAATGAGTAAGCCTTCCAATCATTAAAGTAATAACAGGTAGTCATCGAAATTATAAACGAAAATTGCAAACTTGTAGCTTATAGGTAAGACTCTAGGCACATCCGAACAGCATGAGAAAGAGCGCCACGCTCGCACAATATTAACTTTGTAATAATAATAAATAATATTACCGCAAATAATAACTTTGTTAATACTATATATTATATGGGATTACAAAGTTATTTATGCAGTTGGTGTATTTTGAAAACTGGACAGAAATTGCAAAATATTTAGGTTTTTACTTGATTTATACACTAAACTCTAACTGTATTCTAAATTTGAAGCTTCTATGTCTACTAAAAGTGCTTTAAACTTTTGATGATCGGTCAGTCAGTCACTCAGTCAGTCAGTCAGTCAGTCAGTCAGTCAGTCAGTCAGTCAGTCAGTCAGTCAGTGACAAATTAAGAAACTTTGATTAGTTATAATTCTTAAACTACAGGTTTAAATTGAATGAAATTTGAAATATTCCGTGTTTATACAATGCCTGCTTGGTTACTGAAAATACAGGCTTCTAATTTAATTCACAACGAAGTTATAGGGGGTCGAAAATGGCCTGAACTGCTTCGAGAAAAGGATGGTACAGCCGTGCCGCTTTTTTATGCTCGACTTGGCGGGGGCACTGCTATGCCCCCAGATGTATTTTCTTTCTTTCTTCTTTCTTTTAAAGTCGTGCCAATTTGTAGGTAAGTTCTTCATACAATGTCTTATCACTGCATGTTTGAAGTCTTTGACCGGTGATTACTTGGCGTCAAATAACTATTTAAATAACCAGTAGAGTTACGTACACAGTGATGCATAAACGTGTTGTTGAGTTGTTATTTTTTTAAACGCAATTTTGACAATGAGTTGGTGTTTTGTGACAAAGAACTATCTCAGGTAAGGTTGCAGGTTGTAGTGTTCATTTGTTTTTTTTTGGAAACAAATATTTAAATGAATAGATTGATTGATTTTTTAGGCTGCATTGTCTGTCAGTAAATCAGCAAAAACTTTTTGAAAATTATAGTCTCAAATGACTGGAATCTATGTTATGAAAAGGAATCTACCGCGTATTTTAATAATACATTTGAAGGTAGTTGTCAGTTGTCAAATAAAGTGAAGCTAAATTTTAGGTTTTTTTTGTTATTTCTTTGCTGTAATTTATTTTAGGAAATAATAATTTGGTTTTATAAATAGATTTATTTAAATTTTAGAAAATTATATTCAAACTACCATCAGGTGTGTTTTATGTCAGTTAAGATGGTTTTTATGAACTAAAAAATATATGGACTTTTCTTTTAATGCAACTGAAAGCTTAGGGCCAATTTTTTGTTTATCATTTTTTTGTGTTAAGCCCAATTAAAACATTTATTTTTATTTTTTACAGATTTGTTGCCCAGTGTAATAAAAGCAAACAAAAGCAAAATATTACAGTGAAAATAACAATATAAAAAACAGAACATTAGTCTTTTTCTTCGTTTTCAAATAGTGTTTGTTGTTAATTGTGTTAAAAATTAATAAATTAATTTTTTTTAAATTAAAGTAGCAGTTTGCATAGAAGATATACAGGATGATTTCGTTTGATCGTAAGTATTTTTATGTTACTCTCTATATTGAAATAAAACAATTAAAATTGTTCATGTCGCCTGTACTGCAACGAAAATACTATATTCTGGTCTCTTTTCATATTTAACACCGTTGATTTATTTTTATTTCAATTTGTATACTAATCAATATATTATGTACACTATTGTGTATATTTAATAAATTTTATATTTGCGAAACCACTGGCAGTTTTTAAATTATTTCTTCAATATTTAAATTGTACGAAACGCGGACTTAATGCTCTAAGGCATTCTCTACCAGTCAACCTTTCGGAAAAGCAGAAATTTGTAGGTGCCTAGTAACGATCATAATCCTAAAGGTTATTTATTAATTTATATAATAAATAACATTTGGATTGAATAAAAACGTAACTTATGAGCTTCAAAATAAAACTCCTAAATAAATATTACGGCAATTCCGTTTCTTTGCAATAAAATATCTACTTATCTGGGGTGCAATTTTTGAATCTCACCAGGTGACTAAGGCTCACCAAAATGGCCGAACCTCTATGAAAAACGGCTATTTTGGTGAGCTTTAGTCACCCGGTGAGATTCAAAAATCGCACTCAGCAACTTCGGTTCGGCTTTGAGCATTTTTATGCAAAACAGCTTTTTAGAGTTCTGCAGCCAAATGGCAAAAGTCTTTTTTTTTATAATTTCGTCGTTTCCGTTATTATTATTATTATTTATTTAACAAAAATCATACAAGCTTACAGTTTACACCAACACGCTTATAGATAAACTTAACTTTATAGGTTATACAAATACATAAAGGAAATGTCAAATCATCAACTACAATAGTATGTCATAACAGTATAAGAAAAATAATAAAATAGCATTACAATTAAATTGTCAAAACATTATGTCAAATAAAATAAATAATCATACAATAATACAGAAATCACATTGAGACATTATAAAATTTAAATTAGATCGGCTCACAAATAATACTATAATTTAATTCGTTGCAAGACTAGCATTTAAAAATAAAATAATTTTCCTGTTTTGTCCATCTGTCTGTCTGTCCGTATGTCAAGTCTTGCGGGTTTGATTCTCAAATGCTGTTTTCACACGAAGGCAGAAGAGTAAGGCAGTGCAGTGGTTAGGACAGTACTAAAACAATTTGATTGCGTACGCCAAGCCAGAATAGTACTGTTAAGACAGCAATCAAGGCAGGACAGGTAGCCAGCCGGTCTATTTTTCGGGGCAGTTAGTCCTCAGCACCACCTTTTTCAATCGACTGCCCTGTGCCTTTACTCATGTGAACGCGAGGGCAGTGCAGTGCAATACGGTGAGCAGAATAGTGCTGCTGTCAGTTTGTACTTGTTTAAGTTTGTAAGAATTTTTGGAATCAGTTCAGTACCTAGTTCCAGAGATTATCCCCTACATACAAACAAACAAAGTTTACCTCTTTATCATACATATAAGCATGCAATTTTAATCACTTTTATGTATCACACTTAACCGAATTATGTGATAATTCTTGAACAACAACGCTTTCGCGGGTTGAAAGGACAGCGCTGCTGGGCCCCAATTCTGGCGCTCATCGAGATTCATGTCACATTCGAGATGTGTCAAAAATGACAGATTTTGAAGGGGTCTGACAGCTCTTTTTGACATATCTCGAGTGTGACTTCATCTCTACTGACGCGAGAATGGACCCGCTGCTTACAATTGCACACAAGCAATTAAATGAACTGCCCTACCGGTAGCGTTCGTACGTGTTGTCACAACCTTTCTGTTCCGAACAGCGTATCTAGTGGTAATATAAATGTCGTTGGTAATAAATTAAAATTTAATACATTTTAATACGTAACCTTGACGTAACCAGTCTTTTTTTTAATTTTCGTTTTTTTTCTTTTTTTTTTACATTCAAATTAAATTTAAAATCTACACTAATATTATAAAGAGGAAAGATTTGTACCTATTTTTGTATGTTTGTATGTTTGTAATGAATAGGCTCAAAAAGTACTGGGCCGATTTAAAAAATTCTTTCACCAATAGAATGCTACATTCTTCCAATTTGACATAGGCTACATTTCATTTTGAAAAAAATTAGGGATCCTTGGTAAAATTTGAACAATGTAACCGAAGGTGTAGAAAAATGAGTCTTAAAATTGATTGTACCCGTGCGAAGCCGGGGCGGGTCGCTAGTGCTATATATAATGAATGACAACACAAAGAAAAATTAATCGGTTTCGAAACACTTTGAAAAATTCGCAAGCTATGGTAGCGGTAATGTGATGAAACTGGCAAACGCAAGGCACGGATTGCTGATGCAGGTTCCAGTCCTGCCATTACCCTAATTTTTCTTTGTGTTGTCATTCATTATAGCATTTTAATCAGTTCTTCTACTTTCATGTAGAGACACGTGTTTTTTGTTCTTTTTAACCTTTATATCATTATCAATAAGTCATAGTATACAAAATCAATACTTACATAGTGTTTTTAAATTGTTTATTTAACCTCAAACTTGACCATTTTATCGCAACCAATTATAAAAAACATGTAATAAATACAATTACAACAATATACAGATATTAAACTCCAGATTTTTTTATAAATAAGCATGTAGGTCAACTGATGGTAAGTGATCACCACCGCACATAGACACCCGCAACACCAAAGACACTGCGCTGCCAAACCACAGGACTAAGATGGGATACCTCTTGTGCCAGTAATGTCACCGGCTGTCTTGCTCTCCACGCCGAAACACAACAGTGGAAGCACTGCTTAGCAGCAGAAAATGTTTTTTTTTATGAAATAGGAAGGCAAACAAGCAAGTAGGTCACCTGATGGTATGTGTACACCATCGCCTATAGACACCCGCAACACTAAAGAGACTGCAGATGCGTCCAACCCAGAGGGCTAAGATGGAATACCTCTTGTGCCAGTAAGTACACTTGCTGTCTTGCTCTTCATGCCGGACTCAACGGTGCAAGCACACTGCTGCTAAGCGGCAGGATTAGCGAGCAAGATGGTGGTAGCGAGCCGAACGGACCTTGCACAAGGTCCTGCCACCCGATTATGCCAGATTTTGGAGCAAAAAGAACAATTATGTTATATTAAGACCTATCAGCGCGCCCTATAGAGACCTCCCGTGACCAGTGCACCTAGCACGAATATTCTCGACACGCGTTTACTCGCTACGTAACCATGTGCGTCTCGTTCTAACCAGCCCCGTAGAAAAGAGACGCACTGAGTTACGTAGCGAGTTAACGCGCATCGAGAAGATTCGTGCTAGGTGCACAGAAGGCTAGGCAATACTTTGCCCAAAGAATCAGCATTGCCATCCAACGTGGCAATGCTGCCAGCCTTCTAGGCACCCTCCCTATTGGCGGCGATTTGGGACAATTTTATTACCTTTAAGTTTAGAATAAGATTTTTTTATTTTTTTTATTTCGAATCTCAATAAATACAAACATATATGTTTCATCGCATCCGTACACGTTTTATTTTATGCCACAGAACAAAAACAACGACGTCATACAGACCGCTTTTTAATTGGTTGAATATTTTAAAAAAATACCGGTTTTTTCATACGTCATCACACGGTTTTCAAATTAATTCGGGTTCAATACTTTGTAACGACTTCCCATCTGGCTAGCGACTTTCGATCTTATGTACTTGAAATAAAGTGGTATGGTGGGGCCGTGACGTTTTAATTTTGGATCCGGCTTAAACAAAAAACTTAATTGTTCTAAAGATATTTTGAAAATTTGAGGTTAAATGTATTGAAGTCTAAATAGGGGAAGTCCTGTGATAACTTAATACCTTCACGTGAACGTCTGTTGACGTCGAAACAATAAAACTATTTTGCGGGTGGTAGGACCTTGTGCAAGGTCCGTCCGGATCGCTACCATCTTGCTCGCTAATCCTGCCGCTAAGCAGTAGTGCTTGCTTTGTTGTGTTCCGGCGTGGAGAGCAAGACAGCCGGTGTAATTACTGGCATAAGAGGCGTTCTATCTTAGTCCTCTGGGTTGGCAACGCATCTGCGATCTCTTTGGTGTTGCGGATGTCTAGCAACTCTTCCCGGCTTTGTACGGATACAATAAGGTTTTGTACACAGGGTGTAATCACAGTATAGATATAACCAGTAAGGAATCTACGTACAAACGCTCGGAACCGACGCACGCACACAGACGCACGCTCAACACGGCCGCTTAGGCTGCTAACGAGACTGACGGCCGCCTTAGCAGCCTTAGCGGCCGTCTTGAGCGTGCGTCTGTGTGCGTGCGTCGGTTCCGAGCGTTTGTACGTAGATTCCTTACTGGTTATATCTATACTGTGGTGTAATCGTTAAGTGTAGCCTAGCGATTGTTCTGTAAATATAATAGATATCAGAAAACTTGAAACTGATATCGAAAGTAGGTACGTTACCGTTTTGAAGAGTTTCGAGCCACCCTGTATAGGGAAATACATACTTAAATACATATATAACATCCAAGACTCGAGTACTTGTACCGGTACATTCATATTCATCATACAAACATTTGCCCCTCCCGGGAATCGAACCCGGAACCTCAAACTTCATAATCAGGGTCACTAACCACTAGGTTATCCGGTCGTCAAATTGGGAAGTGAACGAGCAAGCGGGTCACCTGATGGGAAGTGATCACCACCGGAATCAGCAACCTTAACAGAATCGCTCATCCGTTGCCGTCCCATAGGCCCTACTATAATTAAGATCATCTACATGCCATGACGCCACGTGTGCGTCATCAGGCATCAGTACACTTTTGTTTTTTATACACCTGTTTATTCTTAATAGTACATGATTAGTTTTCTTTGAAACTGTAGATTGCAGTGCTATTAAATATTTAATTCAAGAGGTATCATTATTTCCTAGTTTTATCAATTGGCCTAATCAACCTTAAGAATATAGTCATTTGTATTGCAAGGGGGCAAAGTAATATTGTGTTTATGTTATATAATCTAGTATTTTTGAGTTGAAAACCAATAACAAGTAGTACGTACTTACACATTGGTCTATTTTTAGTCTAGTTTAAGGATATACTTTTTTTGTCCGATCTGTAATGTGATCAACAAAATAAGGCATTGGTATATTTGCATGCTAATGTTAGCAGAGTTTGGTGGTCTATTTTATTTCTTGTTACCAGCTTATTGTAATCCAGTCTCAGCAAATAAGGAATTTCTTTCTCTCTTTCTTTCTAAATAAATTCCATATGGTCTTGTGAATAAATGTCATACTATCCCAACGATGACACATCGCGGCAAAGTTCTACATTGGCATATGAATAATATTAGTTCACTGTACATACCGACCTCCAAAATACTCCCTTGCAATCGAAATGAAAAGCAGGAGTGCAATTTTTGCATCGGACCAGGTGACTAGAGCTCACCAAAATGGCCAAATCTCTATAAAAACGGCCATTTTGGCGAGCGTTAGTTACCAAGTCATATCTTTCAGTTTGGTAAAACACCGATTCTACATTCGCAGTTTCCGCATCCTCCCTCCACCCGTGCGCTAGAAAATCTAGTCTGCAAATGGTATCTTTCAACCCTCCTTGAACAATCTACTATTGCATTATGCCTTAAGTTAATTTCAGTGGAGACGCAATCAAAACACGTAGTGCCACGCCTTTTTTTTATTAGAATTAACTTTTAGAAACGTGACCAGTTAAATCTATGGTAATTTATGTATAATCCGTAAGTGTTTTGTGATATACTCATACTCACATATAATAGTATATTGTGTTTACCAGAGGTTGGATTTCCGCGTACAATTTGACATCTCGTTTAATTAAGTTATATTTAGACCAATACTCATAAACTAATACGAAACGCGACGCAGAATAAATTACATCAAATTATACTGTCGTTTTAACAGGCAATAAATAATTATGTGACATATTATATATTACACTAATACGATAATCTATATAAATAAAAATGAATTGTTGTTCGTTAGTCTGATTAAAACTCGAGAACGGCTGGGCCGATTGAGCTGATTTTGGTTTTAAAATGTTTGTCGTAGTCCAGGGTAGGTCTAAACGGTGAGCAAATAAGGAAAAATTGCGAGTAAGATAGAGTAATAATTAGGCGGTACGAAGTTCGCCGGGTCAGCTAGTTTAATATAAATATATCGAATATCGGCACGTCGTTTTTAATAATGGCTGTTTGAATTCAATTTAAATACACATATGTATGTTTTATGTCAATTTTTATGTCATTTTACGACAGGCTGACTTCATTTTAACGAAACAAGTCTCAAAGAGGAGTGTGAACCCAGCCCCAAAAAGCGCTCCCCATACAAACGGCGATAACGTTTTCCACCCTCTAAACCTTAACCTATGGCAATGATTTTTTGGTATGTTGTCATTATGCCTTAGAACTAGGTTTGTATGTTTTGATTTCTATAAATATTCTGCATAGATTTGACAATATTTGCATTTTAGGAGTTTCATACAAAACAATAAAGCATGAATATTTTTGAAAATAGAAAGAATATTTCAAAAATCGAAACATACAAACCTAGTTTTAAGGCATAACGACAACATACAAAAATCATGAATATAGGTTAAAGTTTAGATGGTAAAAAACATTATCGCCGTTTGTATAGAGAGCAACGCAAGGCACGAGATGCTGATGTTGCAGGTTCGAGTCCTGCAATTACCCTAATTTTTGTTGTTATGTGAATTGTGTTGTCATTGCATAGATTTTTAATACGTAAAAAGTATTAAAAAATAAAACTATAACAGTGTTAATATTAGAATGTCAGCATAATAAAAATAAAAAGTATTTAACACTAAACTATGACAAAATTAAAGTTAAAATGTCAACATACATTTTGTCTCCAACAGGGATCGTCTTGACAAAAAAAAACTTAAATGTCAAATTATTATTTATAACAGACAGACAGATAAACTCGTCAAACATATAACATCTTTTTGTGTTAGTAGTACTAAAAACAAATAGACATACCTTTGCGTTTTTAATGTTACAGAACGGTTAATAGACCTGTCAATCTATTGTCAAGATGACATTGATTCCTCGAGCGTATTATATAAAAAAAACGGCCAACGCGAGTCGGGCTCGTACACGATTGGTTCCGTATACATTATATCACTATCAAACACGTCGAAATGAATACAACAATAATTAATAGATTCAGGCGTTACTTTGCGGAGGTCCATATCAACAAACTGGAACAAATTACCTTGCTACTCCGCGAAACCAGTGCCGGGCTCGTGCAAAATAGCTGCGTCTGTGCGACACATGCATGAACATATATGTGTCGCACAGACACAGCTATTTTGCACGAGCCTGGCACTGGTTTCGCGGAGTAGCAAGGTAATTTGTTTCAGTTTGTGAATACAACAACTCTAATATAGCAACGCATCTGCAAACTCCTTGGTGTTGCGGTCTATGATGGTGATCACTTACCATCAGGTGACCCACTGCTCGTTTGACTTCTTATTATATTGCGGGTGGTAGGACCTTGTGCAAGGTCCGTCCGGATCGCTATCACTATCTTGCTCGCTAATCTTGCCGCTAAGCAGCAGTGTTTGCGCTGTTGTGTTCCGGCGTGGAGAGCAAGACAGCCGGTGTAATTACTGGCACAAGAGGTGTTCCATCTTAGCCCTCTGGGTTGGCAACGCATCTGCAATCTCTTTGGTATCGCGAGTGTCTATGGGCGTTGGTGATCACTTAATACCACCAGGTGACCCATTCGCTCGTTTTTCCCTCCTATTTTATACAGGGTGTCCCAAAACTCTTCAAAAAAACATATACAGGGAGGTAGAGTAAGTGATTGTGAACAACCCTATGTATTTTGTTTTCTGTTTCGTTGAGTTTGAAAATTTCGATTAAAATTAATAAATTTTACTTGCTCCTAGTGCCTCTCAACCTAAATATAACAGATGCATGTAAAATGTCATCATTCTAAAATACAGTCGGACAACGAAGTGAACTTATAGAATTCTTTTATCCTTTTGGGGTACGGAACCTTAAAATCAGTTGAATTGAGAATCTCGTCCTTTTGAAGTTGGTTAAAAAGAGCACGTGTGCCATTCTGTCGTCACCAAGGAACGCTAGTTAAGGCATCGCCAATAAAAACTGCAGCTACTTTTTTTGCAGACGACATAATTAAATCGTAATAACGGAAAAAGAAACGTGTGAAAATTAAATGTAATTGCCTTTTTATTGTTTTTATTGAGCGGGGTGAAAATAATAGTATTTTATGCAACTGTTGCATAATGAGGGGTCTTAAAACACGAGTGTAGTTTTATGAAACGAGCGTCAGCGAGTTTCATAATAGGATCACACGAGTGTTTTAAGACCTAATTATGTACAGTTGCATACATTACTTTATCTACACACATATTATAAGTACTCTATGATGGGTTCAGAAGCCATAGGGCAATGATCTGCAATGCTACTAGCTACTAGTGCTAGGTACCTATTAAATACCTATAGACTGTACACATTAAAATAATGTAATAAAAAATGAATTTGAACAAATATAAAAACAAATTAGAAAAATTCTCATAATAATATTGGTTGTTATAATGCGGGTCATTGCCTACGGTTTCTGAACGCATTATAGAGCATTTATGATATATGTGTAGATAAACATTATTACAGAGTCAACAGTTAACAAAGCATAAAATAAAACTGTCTACGCGAGCGCAAGATTTCTATTTGTAATGTTTGAAAAAGTACCATACGAGCACCTGCTCTCCTTTTGGACAGTTGTATAGTCGACCAAGAAATTGCTTAACCACTTTTCGACCGTATTACAAAGGTATAAGGTGCAAAAGTGATCAAGCAATTACTTGGTCGACTGTACCTATGGACACTCTGAATTTTGGAGCTATACTGTCTCATCGTTCGAGCAATTCCCATGTTTCTCTATTTCCTGCCTTCAGGTCAAAGAGAAGGCAGGGAATAGAGAAGCACATCGATTGCTTCAACGATGTGACAGTGTAGCTCTAAGATTTAGAGAGTCTACAGGTACAGCTGCCGCAGGTAAACCAGTTGCCCCTAACTTTTGGTTTTTGGTCTGTCGCATAGCATAACTACAAACCTCTAATGCCCGCCTTCCACTGCGAGCGGAACGGACTCCGAAGTTCCAGTTCGTCATTGCGAGTTAAAAGAACTCCGTACGGAGCCCGTTTCGCTCGCAGTGGAAGGCGGGCATAAGAAATACATGTTCGAAATGACATGCTTCTATCTTCATCGGCTTAGGTAGGATGTCACGTTATCTGCGAGAGCTATACTCTCTCATAGTCCGAATTATCCCCGTGTTTCTCTATTCCCTGTCAGTGGGCCTAACTTGACTGGCCAAGTTTAGTTTATCTCTATCGGCGTCCCTTTCTTATGACACTAGTTAGACAGAGACACAGGGAGGGGTTAAACTAAACCTGGGCTGTCATGTTAGGGCCGCAGGAAGTCAAAGAGAAGGCAGGGGATAGAGAAGCATATCAATTGCTTCAACGATGAGAGAGTTCAGATTTAAGATTTAGAGAGTGTCCACAGAGTACAACTGCCCAGAGGACCAAAAACACTCTTTTCCTTTTAGGATTCCGTGCCCAAAGGGTAAAACGGGACCCTGTTACTAAGACTCCGCTGTCCGTCCGTCTGACCGTCTGTCACCAGGCTGTAAAGAACCGTGACAGATAGACAGTTGAAATTTTCACAGATGATGTATTTCTGTTGCCGCTATGACAACAAATACTAAAAAACAGAATAAAATAAATATTTAAGGGGGCTCCCGTACAACAGATATGATTTTTTTGCCGTTTTTATAGATAATGGCACGGAACCCTTCGTGGGCGAGTCCAAATCACACTTGACCGTTTTTTTTCACTTTCTTTTAATTTTTGGAATAAAGTCCACGCGCATATTTTCAATTAAAGATCTTCGAAAACGGTTAGCAATTTTCTCTGCAAACATAATTTATACCAAAGTTCCGTAGTCATCGGAAATAATATGTTTACGTACAATAGCAAGCAATCATAACTGAGGGTTTTTCCATGATTAGAAGTTAGGTCTCCGACAATCAGATTGTTACATTATTCATTTATAAATAGCATTTTTATTACATTTAAAATGCTATATAATGAATGACAACACAAAGAAAAATTAGGGTGATGGCAGGATTCGCACCTGCAACATCAGCATTCCGTGCCTTGCGTTGCACCTCCCTTGTAAATCTGTAATTTTTTACCTATCTCGCACGTGAGATGAATCTCGCATGAACCGAGAATTGGGGTCCTGGCCTTTCTCTAGAACGTCTCCGATTTCATCGGAGTACGTTCGCCGATCGCCGAGCCCTTCTCCTCGAGACGTAAAAGAGCCTATGTGGCCAACTCGCAAAACACTAGTGATGTAACGAATGTCATTTTTTGAACATTCGCGGATGCGAATGCGAATATTCAGTTTTTGTTCAAATTTGGCGCCAATTGTCTATGGCTTGGAGGCAGTCTCGTACGAAGGAGATGCGTACCATTTGTATTTATAAGTTCCTATGAAAATGTAATTGTTAAGCTTCATTGCAAAAAAATCAAGGAAGTAAATAAATAATAGCAAATGATAAAGTGAAAACTGATATTGTGATTACGAGGTTAGTTACTTTTTCTTGCATTAAAAAACATAAGAAATGAATGGATTTTGATTTTATTTATCTACTATTGTTTTCAAATTGGTTTTTTCTGCTTTTCATATTCGCTAAACATTCGCATAAATTTTGGCGAATGCGAATAATGCAATGAATATGCGAATATTTGCGAATGCGAATGCGAATATTCGTTACATCACTACAAAACACTTTGTTTTATTTAATTTTTTATTCGTTTTTTTCACTTAACTGTATATACTCGCCTGGGTTTTCCTGAACCAGAATGTCACAGTACTTTCCCATTAAACGGTATCCTTGCACTCTTAATAGCGGATATGCAGCGCGACTTTCAAATTGTTAATGCACTATTACGTTACGTTTTTTTAGGGTTCCGTACCCAAAGGGTAAAACGGGACCCTATTGCTAAGACTCCGCTGTACGTCCGTCTGTTGTAATGAAAATTCTAACGCAGGTAGAGGGGCGCTGCCGAACGGTCAATAAAACAAGTCATTGCACAGCTAGATATTTATTTATTAAATAAAACCCCAACTAACCCGCCCACAAACACAAGCTTTATAGTATTACAACTTTACAGCGCTATCGCGCCTCTATTCTAAGAGTTAAGTCCTACTTCTCTACAATATACCACCTCAGGGTCGTGAATGCAATTGGCCAGTGATCTCATACAATTACCTACCTAATTAATTAACGGCGCTGAAGGCGCTGGTACCTGATGGACGAAGACCAACTCAAACCTGCCGCTGCCGACAGACGTGTGCTACGCTCGGACGCCGTCTCGTGCCCAGCGTCCCACCATAGCCAACGTGATGCCACGCAGAACGAGCAGCCTCCGCTTCACAGCCGCCTCCGGTGCCTCCACAACTCAACAGCTGCGGACAGCTGTATGCCACGCTCGGACGCCGTCTCGTGCCCAGCGTCCCAGCGTCACCGACAACGTGCCACGCAGGCCAAGCAGCTTCAGCTTCAACAGACGCCTCACGGCGCTCCCAACAACACCAACCACAGCTACACTTCACGCCGTATCTCAACACCTCCTGTGGACGGAGCATAAATTAGGAACCAAAACAATCAAGGCCCTACTGAATCCAGAGGACCAGAAGTGTCCTATCGTCATAACTACATTGGGAAACATGATATTAAGGTGACACCCACCGTGGAGGAAATGCAGACTTGCTAATGCGCCCGGGTCACGCTGTCAACTCCAACGAAGGTGTTCCGATAGCAGCCAGCACCGCAACTAAAATAATAGACACGGTTAACATTGCCAAAAAACAAGGGCGAAGGCTTTATCGACTCGTTTACCTACCAACAAGAGGTTAAGAAGACATGCGCGTGGGCCGCTTCTAACCCAATATCAGATCGCCCCACTAAAACAAAACAAACCAATTAAATTTACCAGTCGGAGAGGCTATAAGCCGTTATTATCACGACATTTCGATATTAAACTCACCAAAACAAGACAAAAATACAGAGAGCCACCCTCTCTCCCTTCAAGCATCAAAATGGCTTCCTTCGAAAACGCCCATCGCTAGTGTCGTAGAGCTGTCACAATATCAAAATTTTACGATTGAAACAGTCTAAAAAGAAAACTCTCCAAACTACTCCACCATATCTAAATTAATTCCCCTTATTTTATTATATCGTTGTTATTGACAACAATTATAACAATTAGATAAAACGCCGGAACGTTTCAGTCACTGCAGCAACCGCCGTAAACAGAAAGACGAACAATCCATCGACTGAATCCATCTCAGCTGTCACTGTCAAAAATTGACACCTTACACTGTCACCAGGCTGTATCTCATGAACCGTGATAGATAGTTGGAGTTTTCACAGGTGATGTATTTCTGTTGCCGCTATAACAACAAATACTGAAATACAGAATAAAATAAATATTTAAGGGGGCTCCCATACAACAGACATAATTTTTTTGCTGTTTTTATAGATAACGGTACGGAACCCTTCGTTCGCGAGTCCGACTCGCACTTGGCCGGTTTTTAAGATGAGAAATGTTGTAAACAGTCTTAGTAAGTATTTTACGGCAAAAGTGCTTTTTTAAAATAAACAAGTTATTCCAGTTTATAATAAAATAATATTTGCAAAAGGCTTTTTATATATTTTACTGTAGCACTTTTTCAAAATTTATGTATCTTAAAAAAAGTAGTATAAAACGAAACGAGTGTTATGCAGAGCATACGGCACTGGTTTCGCGGAGTAGCAGGGTGGAATTTAATCCAGTTTGCCAAAAATGTTTAAAATTATTTTCCTGACGTTTTTTCTTTTTATTATACTAACGACCCGCCCCGGATTCGCATGGGGAATAATTAGGATGTATACACCTGTAACATAGTCATAGAAATAGTATAGCTTCGAAAAAATAATAAAATTAAAAGCGATATTTTACTAGCCGATCTCTTTACTTTCAATGGCAATACAATGTGCCAAAAAGAGACGACTACATACTCTAAACCTCCTTCTCAATTGACACCCTGTACACAATCAATAGACAAAATGGTTTTTGGTATACATGAAGATAGTAGAATCTACGTTTTTTTATTAATTTACAGGTTTTACTACCTTGACGCACACCAAAGATAACCATTTTGACAGTTTTGAGTGTGTACACTTCACATGTATTGAGGCTATATCCAGGACCCCAATTCCCGGTTTATGCGAGATGCATCTCACGTGCGAGATACGTAAAAAATAACACATTTCAAGGGATTTGACAGTTGTATTCGTGCGAGATAGATCTCGCATGATCCGATAATAACTCCGCAGTTCTTCATCCAAGAACGAGCCAAGAACATAATTCAAGCCTTTTTTAAATTCTGGTCGGATAAAAGACAAAGATACTCGATCCAGTCAACTAAGCCACAGACTACACAGTGATTCACAAAAAATGACCTTATCCAAAACAGGTTTAATCTAAAAATAGATTACTATATTCTAGAACAAAAATATGATTGTAGGGTTCAGCGCCAAATAGTGAAAATATAAAATTAAGGTGCGAAGGTGTCTGTCTGTTTGTCTATTTGAGCGGCATATTCGAGTAACTACTTTTATGTATTTGGAATTGTATTAAATTTTGGTATTACAATGGTATATATTTCTGTAGCTACGCGAAGAAACTCAAAGTCAAACTCAAAATATCTTTGTTCAGATCAGGCTTACAGGAAGCACTTATGAATGTCATAAAATTTACCACCGGTTCGAAAAAAACCTCTGATGAGACGATACCGGCAAGAAACTTAACGAGTTTTTTAATTTTGAAACAGATTAATCTTACAATGTTATTTTTACACCTGAATTTTAAATATGAAAAAAATTCTCAATATAACAATGTTACTATTTTTTTATACAACAGTGCAAACTAGTAAGTGGCTCACCCAATGGTAAGCGATCGCTCAAAGACACCTGTAACGCCAAAGATACTACAGTTGCGTTGCCAACCCAGAGCGGTAAGATAGAATACCTCTTGTGCCAGTAAAGTCACCGGTAGCAATGTACTTTTCTTATTCGTTTATTTGTTTTCTTTGTATTTTTATGTGGTGTACAATAAAGAATATTGGTTGTTGATGTTGATGTTGTTGTCACCGGCTATCTTGCTCTCCACGGAACACAACAGTGCAAGCACTGCAGCTTAGCGGCTGGATTAGCGACTGATCCGGACGGACCTTGCACAAGCTCCAACCACCCGCAAATATTGTAAATGAATACATATTTAAAGAGTGAAAAAGACAACGCTTGTGCTGAATAATTTATAAAAGAAATAAAACAAACAACACAAAACGCGACCACAACCCAACCACCAACACCAAAAATAGGTACCTACATTAAGTTATTATGTGGCGGTGCGGAGCCCTCAGCGCGCGAGTCCGACTCACGCTTGGCTGGTTCTATTACCTGACTCAGTTTATTGGACAAGTTTGGCTATTTCAAAGTCTAATAATTTACATAAGGAAGCTAGCCGCCACATGTTTAGAATAAATATTTTTTGACAAAGAATACCGCTTTTGTATAATTAGTTTTGACTCTTTCATATCATACAAATAGCACTGAATAAATAACGTACGGAAACTTCTCTTTAGAAAGAAAGAAAGAAAGAAAATATTTTTTATTTAGTCTCATAAAGTACCACCACCATTTACAAAAATTAACTTACAAAATATTTATAACCTAACTATCGATGGTGTCACAATTTGACACCAATAAAGGGATCTCCACTCAGCACGTGTTGCTACACGAGACGAGTGCAGCAACGCTGGTTTTCTGTGGAGCCCTGGTTGGGGTTGCGCGACAGCAACCGAGGGGAAACACCCCGAATAAGTTGTTATACACCAGTCAACGCTATGGTGCAATGACTGGAATGAACATGATTGTACACACTCATGGTTACATCACTATAGACGCTCTCATACCAATAACAACCGTCCCGACCCACTGAGCGGCCCTAAAACTAGAGTATGTGTGATATTGTAGGAGGGGCATGTAGGATATGGGACAAGACATAGATGAATTAATTAAATTAAATTAAATAGTTAGCAGGCCTGAAACAATTACAATATAAATTACATAAAAGTTAGAGAATAAAAGTTTACGTTGGTCTACTTTACGACAGCGATTAAACGAATTCCAACTTTATTCACACGCTCAAAAAGTTCGTATTACTTCATACATTATGCGCCAGGCGGTGCGAGTCAAAAGGAACGCGCCCGCTACTCCCGGCGACACGCTAGGGTTGCACGGCATTCGTTTTCAATTACACTGACACGGCGGGGGCGAGCGAGCGAGCGCGCGACAAGCCGACAGCCTACTGCAATTTGCCTATGCCATAGGCAAGGCGGTCGAGCGTACCTACAGTGCGGAGTGGAACCCGCTGAAAATAGTCAAAGTGTAAGCAATCACTACACTGCCGATACTTCCACTGGGTCCCAACCTAAGAGCATCCATACAACTCATAGAAAATTAAATGTTAGCTGGAAAAGATCTCTTAAAGCGATAAATCAGTTGCTGACCTTTTTTTATACAATGAAGGAAGTCAAACGAGCATGTGGAACAGCTGATGGTAAGTGATCACCACCGCCTATAGACACCCGTAACACCAAAGAGTTTACAGATGCGTTGCCAACCCAGAGGGCTCAGATGGAATATCTCTTGTGCCAGTAATGTCCCGGCTGTCTTGCTCTCCACGCCGGAACACAACAGTGCAAGCACTGCTGCTTTGCGGCAGGATTAGCAAGTAAGATGGTGGTAGCGATCCAGACGAACCTTGCACAAGGTCCTACCATCCGCAAAATCTATCTATAAAAACGGCAAAAAAATTATGTCTGTTGTATGGGAGCCCCCTTAAATATTCATTTTATTCTTTTTTTTTGTATTTGTTGTTATAGCGGCAATAGAAATACATCATGTGTGAAAATTCCAACTGTCTAACTATCACGGTTCGTGAGATACAGCCTGGTGACAGACGGACAGACGGACGGACAGCTGAGTCTTAGTCATAGAATCCCGTTGTACCCTTTGTGTACGGGACCCTAAAAACGAGATACTATGGTGTCAACTACTGGTAAATACTATGTCCTATCGTGTCAAACACTAGGACATACCTTACTTAATTATTATGTAATCGGTGAATCGAAATTGCCTAGTTTTAATTTAGCATATTTTATGCAAATCGCCATTCATTCAAACGTTGATCTATTAAGATGTTAATACTTTTACGCCATAAAAGCTGGTTATTCAGTTTTATGTTTGCGGTAGGACCTTGTGCTAGGCCCGTCCGGATTGCTACCACCATCTTGCTCACTAATCCAGCCGCTAAGCAGCAGCGCTTGCACTGTTGTTCCACGGTGGAGAGCAAGACAGCCGGTGCAATTACTGTCACAAGAGGTATTCTACCTTAGCCCTCTAGGTTGGCAACGTATCTGCAATCTCCTTAGTGTTGCCAGTATCCGTGGGTTGTGATCACTTACCGTCAGGTGACCCACTTGCTAGTTTGCCTTCCAAAAATACATAATACCAAATTTCAAAGTGAAACTATGGTATTCAACATGTTGTGCAGTAAATTAATGACTATTGCTTAAAAATCGGCCAAGAGTGTTGGATACTTATTATAGGGTTCTGTAGTCATTACTATAGCAGATCAAATGTTTCAAATTAAATTTAAAATGCCATATAATGAATGACAACACAAAGAAAAATTAGGGTAATGGCAGGACTCGAATCTGCAACATCAGCATTCCGTGCCTTGCGTTTTCCAATTCTGCCACATTATCAACTAACTTAAAAACTAACAGTTGGTAATGTGGCGGAATTGGAAAACGCAAGGCATGGAATGCTGAGGTTGAAGGTTCGAGTCCTGCCATTACTCTATTTTTTTTTGTGTTGTCATTCATTATAACCTGGATTAACACGTAGGATACTTTTTATCCCGTAATAATGCATAGTTCCCACGGGATAGCGATGAGTGAGTTATACGCCGCCGTGACGTCATGAGCAGCAAAGCAACTAATTCTCATTAATTTGTCCAGGAAATATTGCAGATTGCATGTTGGGTGCACGTTTGCTTGATTCAATATAACATCGCGTCGTGGGCAAACGCCAGTTTTTCATATATTTAGACTCCTCGCATGCCGGTATCTTCTCATCAGAGATTTCTTCCGAACTGAAGGCAAATTTTCTGACATTCATGATATTCATAACACATTCATAAAAAAAATTACTGTGACTGCTTCCTTATTTGACAGCGGGACCCTAAAAAAAGCAATCTAACACTTGTAAAAATCCCTTTAACTAATAAATTGATTTTCATTGCCAATGAGAAATTCACCTTGAAGGCGAATTGGCCCACTGCATTCTATCTCGGTATAGGTTAATGCACTCTGAGGCAATGGGTTGCAACACGACGCCATGGTCGCGCGATGGTATACAATTCTATCAAAACATAATTGTGTACGCATCGAAATGAGAAAACTATAGAACTGTGTACAACGCAGTGGCAGAGTACCCGACCATAGTTTATTTGGTAGACTATGTCGGATAGCCTGAATAAAACTGTATGTGCCAATTGTCAAGTAAACAGCTCTGCGTTTTGTACGTTTTACATTGGCGTCATATTTTTAGTTCTGCTATCCGACGCCTGTGTCGCTGCTAGTTAGAAAACTTAGAAGCACTTTATTCACTTACGATAAGATTCAAAGTTGAACCAATGGCTAAATATAGAAAGCCCCTCTTCACCTGCTTCACCCCGTCGCAAAGTGGTGACGTTAGGCTTGTAACAATCCGAACAAGTAGGCAGATCTATTGTCTTCTTATATCGATGTGTACGCTTCGGACGCGAATCGCGGACCACTAGCTGTATAGGTGTCACCGCTGTCACATTCCCTCACCTCTGCACTGGGGCCGCCGCAATAGTTCGAAGTCGTCCATTATGTTTTTAACCCCCCTGGCGATGCCTCCTGTACCCAAAATCATGTGTATTTTTTAATACAGGTGCAAAGTATCTTAAGAGGAGAGTGAACCAACTCTCCATACAAACGGCGATAACGTTTTCCACCCTCTAAACCTTAACCTATAGCCATGATTTTTCTAAATGTTATCATTATGCACTAGAACTAGGTTTGTATGTTTTGATTTTTTCAATATTCTTAATAGTTTCAAAAATATTGGCGCTTTTGTGTTTTGTATGAAACTAGTAAAATGTAAATATTGTCAAATCTATGAAGAATATTTATAAAATCAAAACATACAAACCTAGTTCGAAGGCATAATGAGAATATACCAAAAAATCATTGCCATAGGTTAAGGTTTAGAGGGTGGAAAACGTTATCGCTGTTTGTATGGGGAGGGCTTTTTGGGGCTGGGTTCACACTCCTCTGAAATTTTTCGCTCACGCACCGCTTTTCGGTTTAAAATCGCGCGTTCAACGAAAAAATAAATACACGTGATATCTTACTATAATAATGTGTTAAGTTTCGTTGCAAATAGGTTTTTTACAAAACAATAGTATTGACGCAGCGCCGTCGGTCCGACAGACTGACAGCGCGAGCGGTTGTCGTTTTACTGTACTGTTTGTTGTACTTTTGATGCGGCCATTTTTTAAACGATGACTAGAAGTCCATTATGTATAGGTCAGTGCCTAATATCCATACATACGAGTACATACTACATGCATAGATTTGTTTACTTTGGGAGTAGGTAATTTTTTTTATGAAATAGGAAGGCAAACAGGCAAGTGGGGCACCACTGGCCCGTTTCACGAAGCTACAAGTTACAATTTTACAAGTCTAAACCGGCAACATTGGTCATTATGCCCATTGCCATTGGTCATCATTGAACAATGTAATGTTTGTTTGGTTTAGACTTGTAAAATTGTAACTTGTAGCTTAGTGAAACGGGCCACTGATGGTAAGTGATCACCACCGCCTATACACCCGTAACACCAAGGAGATTGCAGATTCGTTGCCAACCTAGAGGGCTAAGATGAAATACCTTTTGTGTCAGTAATTGCACCGGCTGTCTTGCTCTCCACGCCGGAACACAACAGTGCAAGCACTGCTGCTTAGCGGATTGGCGAGCAAGATGGTGGTAGCGACTCGGACGGACCGTGCACAAGGTCCTACCACGCGTTAATAAATATAACTGTATTTTCTCTAGTCAACTGAACAGTGTCCGGTTCTATCAATCAGGTCATGCCAACATTCCTGGAGTCCATAATGACATTTTAATTAGTAATTAACGACGCGGCGTTTCTAGTACGTAATATTGATACACCGAACTGTTAATACATTGTAGATTAGGTAAATGGTTATTATATTTTGTGTCAATACGATGTTATACAGGAATTACCGAACGAAAATTACCTTTTTTATTTATATCAAGCTGGCGGACGCGCGCGAGTTCGTTCGCGTAGAATTATTAGCCTATGTCCGTCAGGGATAGTGTAGCTTTCTATCCGTGAAAAATTTTTTGAAATCGGTTCAGTAGTTCCAGAGATTACCCCCTACATACAAACAAACAAACAGATGTAGATTAGCTTAAATAGTGTAGATAGAAAGGCAAACGAGCTAGAAAGTAAACAACAACAATAATAGTAGTTTATCTACTCCACATAAAAAATAAAGGAACAAAGTAAGGTAGACAATAGACGGTCTTATCGCTTAGGAGCGATTTCTTCTAGACAACCGTGGGTTAACCTCACCCCATGTTAAGTGATTACAACCGCTCATAGACACCCGCAACACCAGGGTGATTGCAGATTCTATGCCAACCCAGAGGGCTAAGATGGAATACCTCTTGTGCCAGTAATTGCACCGGCTGTCTTGCTCTCTATATCAGCTTAGCAGCAGGATTAGCGAGCAAGATGGTGGTAGCGATCCGGACACTTACCATCAGGTGCAAGTGCTCATTTGCCTTCATATGTTGTATAAAAATAAAGTGGAGCCATTTCACGTTAAATCTATAATTAGAGATTCGCTATAATTCAAAACTAGTATAATCATTCATCAAAATCGCCTCAGTCGTTTAGGCACTACAATGGAACATACGTAAACATACGTACATAGACTGCTTAAAACATAACCCTTCGTTTTGGCTTTGCCGTAGTCGCGTAAAAAGTAAGTTTGGATCGTTACCTCTGAATCAGCCTGTATAATAATAGATTATGAATAAATAAAGGCATATACCCACAGAACTAGTATTTCCCTTTGACGCCATTGGAATACGATTAGCTTGTCAATTAGGTGGTCTGATGATTTTCCATACAAACACACACCGATCTACATACATCCTCATACAAACGTTGCATCTATAGATTTTTGCAGTTGAATCATAGTGGCGGCAGGTTCCATTCTCGTTGGAAGGAGCACTTTGATGAGCGATCCCGGGAAAAGGATATCTGGTCAGGGGGGTTACACTCCGCACTGTAGGTACGCTCGACCGGCTTGCCTATGGCATAGACAAATTGCAGTCGGCTGTCGGTGTGCCGCGCGCTCGCTCGTGCGCCCCTGCCGTGTCAGTGTAGTTGAAAACGAATGCCGCGCAACCCTAGCGTGTCGCCGGGAGTAGCGGGGGGAAGGCGGGCGCGGGCGGCGCGTCCCTTTTGACTCGCACCGCCTGGCGAATGATGTATGAAGACTTTTTGAGCGTGTGAATAAAGTTGGAATTCGTTTAATCGCGGTCGTGAAGAGAAGTTTACCGAGAGGGCCAAAAACCGTCTCCATGCCACCATTATCTCTTGCATACTTATTAGGAATGTTAAACAACTGCATATTTACACTAATCATCGTAAAACTGTCGTAATAAGTACAACAAACAATTGTAAAATACACTAAGGTCTAAAGTCCAGGCTACCTTAGTAAAATTATTGAGCCAACTGTGCGGGAAGGACTGACTGCTGACAAAAGCTATTAAAAAAAAATGTTTAACATCCCCAAATCAGATTTAGGATTAAATGTTATTTATCTACACACATATCGTAAGTGCTTAATAACGCGTTCAAAAACCATAGAAAATGACCAGCATTATTACAACCAATGTTATTATAAGAATTTTCTTGCCTGTAATAGTAGGTAAATCTGTTCTTTATTGGATAGTATATCTTAGTAGTCTGTGTTTATTGGTGATCACACTACCGATATCTCGTGACGTTGGAATTTAAATTTGGAACAGCTGTCAAAATTCAAGTTAGTCTCTATTCTAGTATCCACAGATATTAAAACAGATCTATACGAAATGTCAACTCAGTATGTTTTTTTAATGTAAACGCACGACATTTGATCTCGAGTGACTTGACAATAGGGACTTCATTCGTTTGTCTGTGGTTTTAAAAAAGTTCGTCTTGGCGGATAGATCGAATGGCCGCCATTACTAGTGGTCAGTCGTTTGTTGGTTTTTTTGCTGTTACGGTTTTTTGCAGTTATGATATGTGTGTAGATAAAGTAATGTATGCAACTGTATATAATTATGCCTTAAAACACTCGCTGACGCTCGTTTCATAAAACCACACTCGTGTTTTAAGGCCTCTCATTATATAGTAGTTACATAAAATACTATTACTTAATTGTATAAACTGTAAAACTATTATGATAGCCATGACATGAATAATTAATTAACTAACAATACTATAATGACATAGGTAATGAATTGCATGTTAATTTTAGGTTTTACTTTGATTTACCTTGCAGTACCCTACCAGGGTGCCATATAACGGGGTATATTTTCAAAATGTAGGCCTTTGGTCAACATTGGTGTAATTTGTATGGCGCATCTTTTGGTTACCAAATGTTGATAGCGATGATAGAGGGTAAGCGCATCTGCGAAAATGTGTGTTCTTTAAGCGTGTACCAGCAGGAACACTCTAAAATTATCACCGTTTCCATGTTTTTTTTTACCAAAAGAGTGCCATTCAAATTACATCAAAGGTCTGGAGTTTGAAAATGTACCCAACTGTTACTTGATTAAGATCTCAAATGGGTATATTTTCAAAATATAAGCCTTTGGTCAACATTGATGTAATTTGTATGGCGCGTCTTTTGTTTACTAAATGTTGGTAGCAATGATAGAGGGTAAGCGTAACTGCGAAAATGTGTGTTCTTTAAGCGTGTACCAGCAGGAACACTCTAAAATTATCACCGTTTCCATGTTTTTTTTTACCAAAAGAGTGCCATACAAATTACATCAAAGGTCTGAGTTTGGAAATGTACCCAAATAATGTAATTTGTTTATGGTTTTGCACATAAATAAATACTAAAGTACAATAGAGATAATATCTACACAATCGACTATTATTAGTGCCCTTTACAATATCGGTTAAGTTTGTTGGTGTTTGTACAGTCAAGGAAATTGAAACACGTACCACCGTAGAACCTAGTCGAAGAGACATACGCATGACATTTGTATGGCATAGCCTGGCGTTTAACGCGTCGCGTCCTTGCAATAGGGTTCTAAGGTGGTACGTGAATATATTTCCCCTACTGTACATAACTTGTTTATGAAACATTGCTAATGAACCACAGAAGATGCCTTATGGAAAATCACCCGCCACAGCAAGCCGTTTTTGCAAATATATTGTGATTAATTGCAAAAACGGCATTACGGCGGAGAACATCTTCTCGTGACTAATCATTTTTTACTTGGCATTCCACCTTGTTTATAAATATACGTTCTAAATAATAAACACAAACATATCGACACGAACAAAAAAACTGCGCGTCATAGTATGAGGAGGTTCCGGATACAAATATTATACGATACTATAACTTTTTATTGATCACCGTAAAGCAACATGAAGACATACAATTTAGAGAAACTAGTAACCCGCCCCGGCTTCGATAGGGTTCAACTAGGAAGTACCTAATGTACACAGAAATTTTTGGGAAAAAAATCTCTAAATGCCAAATTTTGTAACCGAAATTTCTTTCGATTTTTATTTTAAATGGTTTTAACATTAATTTTTTTTCTTTGTGTTGTCATTACAATTTTAATTTAATAATTTGAATGTTAAAAACATTTAAAATAAAAATCGAAAGAAATTTCGGTTACAAAATTTAACAAAAATCGGCGCCGTCTCTCGTCAGCTGACGGTAGCTGTAATGGTACCCAGTTGAATATGATAACTTGTTAAAAAAAAAAGTTTCATATAGATGACACCGAGGGTAGTTGTACCCTTAAAATCAATAATGTCATGACCGTAAGATGAAGCACATTGAAAAATTCGCAGGGTAGGGCAGCGGCAGTGTGGCGAAACTGGCAAACGCAAGGCACGGAATGCTGATGTTGCAGGTTCAAGTCCTGCCATTGGCCTAATTTTTCTTTGTGTTGTCATTACAATTTTAATCTAAATGCCAATGAAAACTGTATCATAATCCGTTGCGTGGTTCAGAAGAAATAAGCGGCCAAAGGTATGAGGACAGAGAGGGACGGATAGAGACTTTGTTCTGTACTACATAAAGACAACGCTACGCTAAGCAGCAGTGCTTGCACTGTTGTGTTCCGGCGTAGAGAACAAGACAGCCGGTGCAATTACTGGCACAAGAGGTATTCCATCTTAGCCCTCTGGGTTGGCAACGCATCTGCAATCTGTTTGATATTGCGGATATCTATAGACAGTGGTGATCACTTACCATCATGTGACCCACTTGCTTGTTTGCCTTCCTATTTTATAAAAAAAAAAAAGATAAAGACTCGGCCCGGATTCGTACGGATACAATTAGGATGTACACAGAAACCTTTTGTAAAAAAATCTCTAAATGACAGTGGAAACCGTATCAAAATGTCGGACAGACATTAAGGTTTAGAAATCCCGTGACAGTTCGCTATACCTCCCTTCCCCCTTGTGCATTTTGTGAATTTTCCGAAATCTCAACCACCCCCTTGAATCTCAAGTGAATAATGGTCGATCCCGTAGCAGGGAGGTTCCACTCCGCACTGTAGGTACGCTCGACCGCCTTGCCTATGGCAAAGGCAAATCGCAGTAGGCTGTCGGCTTGCCGCGCGCTCACTCGCTCGCCCCCGCCGTGTCAGTGTAATTGAAAACGAATGCCGCGCAACCCTAGCGTATCGCCGAGAGTAGCGGGGGGGAAGTGGGCGCGAGCGGCGCGTTCCTTTTGACTCTCACCGCCTGGAGCGTGGTGTATGAAGTAATACAAACTTTTGAGCGTGTGAATAAAGTTGGAATTCGTTTAATCGCGGTCGAAAAAGAGAAGTTTCTGTACGTTATTTATTATGGGCCCTTAATACAAAAAGACCCCGCCTGATCTTGGGGAAGTCCCAGCTAGGGTTGCCAGACGTACTATATTATATAGTATTGTACTATATTTCGGCTATCCGTACTATATACTGTTGAACTAATTTATAGTACGCAAATATACTATATTTCGAGCACTTGTCACGTTATTAGAATAGATAGAACAAATAAATAGACAACAAACTTACACCATTGCCTTTTTGTCATCATTCCAAAAAGTACTATATTTTTTTTGAAGCGTACTACATATTTTCTTAGCTTATTCTCAAAAATACTATATTCAACCGAAAAAATGTTGGCAACCCTAGTCCCAGCCACCCGTTAGTGCCACAGTTGAATAAAGGCAAAGCAAAAAAAACCGCCGATCTAAAAATACACTACTTGAATGGAAATGTATGGTTTTTTTTCGGTCGTAAGCTGAATCGTGTTTCGAATTTAGAATTAAGGTTCTCCAATTAAAATTAGTAGAGAATAAACAAGTAACGAGTTATTCTTACATTTAAAATCTGACGGCATTCCTTTTTAACTCCTACCACAAAAAGATGGCTGTTTTTTTATAAAATTGGATCGAGCTAGTGGGTCACCTGATGGTATGCTGTGATCACCACACAACACCAAAGAGATTGCAGATGCGTTGCCAACCCAGAGGGCTAAGATGGAACACCTCTTGTGCCAGTAATGTCACCGGCTGTCTTGCTCTCCACGCCGGAACACGACAGTGCTAGCACTGCTTAGCGGCTGGATTAGTGAGCAAGATGGTAGCGATCCGAACGTACCTTGCACAAAGTCCTTTCATCCGCAATGTTACGTATAAAATAAAATAAAAAATAAAAATAAAACATCTTGGGACAATTAACACCAATTGACTTAGTCCCCAAGTAAGCAACTAAAGCTGCTTGTGTTATGGGTACTAGACAACGGATATACATACTTAAATATATACTTAAATACATATAACAACCATGACTCGGGCACAAACATTCGAATTCATCATACAAACATTTGCCCCTCCCGGGAATCGAACCCGGTACCTCAAGCTTCATGGTCAGGGTCACTAACCACTAGGCTATCCGGCCGTCAAATGACCATCGAAATATTAATAAAAATTGAAAATATAATCCGAATTGGCGTCTCCGAGTGAAAAATGAAAATGAAAATGAAAATGAAAATGAAAATGAAAATGAAAATGAAAAATTTATTTTGCAAGTAGGCCATATAGGCTCTTTTACATGTCTGAATCTACTAGCGCTTCGGAAAATGGAAGAATCTGCTGAGAAGAAACGCCGCAAGAAACTCAGCAGTTTATCTTTTTTTTTCTTCTCTTTTGAAAACAGATTGAGTGAGTCTATCTGTTTGTGGCAGGCGGGTGGTAGGACCTTGTGCAAGGTCCGTCCGGATCGCTACCACCATCTTGCTCTTTTTACGGAAGGTTTTCACGTTCAACACGTCCTAATTGTACCTCTGTAATGTCGGAACAGGTCGCTATTCATATATTTAGCTATTGGTAGGACCTTGCAAGGTTCGTCCGGATAGCTACCACCATCTTGCTTACTAATTCAGCCGCTAAGCACTGTTGTGTTCCGGCGTGGAGAGCAAGACAGCCGGTGCAATTACTGGCACAAGAGGTATTCCATCTTAGCCCTCTGGGTTGGCAACGCATCTGCAGTCTCCTTGGTGTTACGGGTGTTTATAGGCGGTGGTGATCACTTGCCATCAGGTGACCTACTTGTTTGCCTTCCTATTTCATGTAAAGAAAATGTTCCCGATACGGAACCCACAGCTCGCGAGTGAAACACGCTTGTCCCGGTTCTTTTCCTATAGACTCAAAGAGTTCTGTGAATTAATTTTTAAAACACTAAAATTGGAATAATCTTGTTTATATCGGATTTGTATTTTCCATGCTTTAACCGCAAATTGAGGATACGATAGTTAATTTAATCTACACTAATATAATAAAGACGTAAAGTTTGTTTGTTTGTATGTAGGTCGTAATCTCTGGAACTACTGAACCGATTCCAAAAAATCTTTTACTAATAGAAAGCTTAATTTCTGCATTTTTTTAAATTAGATATAAAAATCTAACATAGTTTTGTCGTTACGCCGTATTTGTTGTATTTAACAAAGTTTACGAACACTATCTCCTTTAAATTCGTAAACCAATTAATTTGTAGGCTTGTTGTAGAATAAAAAACGAACATTATACTTTTTTGTACATTGAAGTATGAGGTTGATTCCTTTGCCAAAAAATAATTTGAAAATGTCATATCTGCAACTTGTTTTGTTGGACTAGGTTATAAATAAAGTACAAAAACAAAGCAATAAATGACATACTAATTATAACAAATTCTTATGTTTTCGCAACTTCTAGATGTTAAAATAAAAAAATAAACGGCTTTTACAACGCGTGTATTGTAACTAATGTAATTCCTGACGTTTTGAGCCTTTTTCCGGTCTCATGTTCACGGACAGACTGACAAAAATAATTAAGACTAAGTGAATAGTTATTTTTGACAGAGATACCATTTTCCGAAGCGTTCGGTAGAGTCTGTAATCTAATGACGTGAATTGGAACCATTTCAGTTATAGTTCTTTAATTTTAAACTAACGACTCTCTCGTAGAATTAAGATGTAATGGACCTACGTAAAATCTTCCACGAAATTCTTTAAACGACAATGAAAACCGTGTCAAAATCCATTGCGTGGTTGAGAAGGATTAAGCGGCCGAAGATTTGAGAATAGACAGGAATGGATAGCGAATTTGTTTTATTCAACGTAAAGATTATTCGCTTTATGATTTTGACAGTAAGTGTAATTTAAAATTAAGAAAACGAGAAATCCAGTTTATTTTCTTTTTTTGCATGAAAATGTTTGTCATCGTATACATTCGGAAATTGTAAAACTAAACGTGTTAAACCAAAGGTCAAACCTGTTGCGATATTAACAGAGTTCAATTATTATTTCTCTTAAAACCCGAAGGATATCCACCAAAGATACTAGAATGAACATTTAAAAAAAAAATTGCTGGCTCACACAAAGAAAATGACGTCGTGCTTACGCATTTACAATGCACAGGTGTGCGTGCAGTTGCAAAATTTTATATAAGAACGAGAAATAGCTGCGCCGCCTCACTAGTTACTGGTCAGCTGTTCGGACGCGACCTTCGCCGTTGTATGATTTAAAAAAAACATTTGACAGCACGCGCGCGGTAAAATCGCCCGCCAATTTGGATTCCAAGTTGAATCAATTAACTATCTTTTTTCAAGTACTTTTAAAAGTGCATGTGTCTTTATTGTTAATAAAATGTATTTTCATCATGTAAGGAAAAGAGTATGTGTGTGACTACATGTCTAAATTGTGTTTACGTGATTTAAATACGCGACGGAAAAGCAGCTGACATTGCTCTGTATTAAAACTATACGAGTTGTACAAAAGTGTTCGGTTATTAAAATATTTACGTTAAACTGTGTGCATCGTTAAAGTTTCATTAACAACAGTTAATTGAGTGATTAAACTATTTAAGATTGTTTGCGTGGATTATTTTGTGACTATTTTGACTTCGCCATAGACAATTTATTTTATTCAAAATGAAGGAACTGGCTCAAATTTGGGATAAAGTTACTGGCCGGCGCTACTCAAGTGTGAATACTGATCGTGAATTGAGAGAAATAACGAACAATCGATTACAAAGGAACGATTTAAATACATCGACTTTCGAATCGAATCTAGCAGAGTGTGAAGGTTTAAATAATAAATTCGAAGATTTTGAATTTAATGAGCGAAAGAATGCGATTATTAATCGATTATTCGAAAGGCGGCGGAAGGGACAACTGACGAGGCAGCCTAAATGTAAGTTTTTATTTTAATTTATTTATAATTTTTTTTATTAGATTTTTTTTAAGCCTTCAGCCAATTTTTGTAATAGACATGCAATTTTTTTCTTACTTATTAAAAGCAAATTAAATAATTGTGTTCGATGAAAATATTATGCACTATTTTCATTTCTAAATAAATAACAATCTAAACGATGAAAAAGTCATAAAATATATTTATTCATAAAAACACGCAACAACCATTACATAGATAAAAGTCAACTAAACTAAAATAACCCGCCCCTGACCGTTCCCGATCCAAAGGTGCCCATTACACTCGCAGCATTACCGCGCTGAATGGCAATGGCCAGCCTTTGCACCAAAAACGAACCGGAGCGGGAAACGATGAAATAAAACAAATGTATAATGCTTCTAAAATATTTTAAGCCTATGAAACGCAATTTTGATATCATTTGAGTTGGTATCTAACTAAATATTATATCTGACAAAATTATCGATCCAATAACACTTAGAAATCCAACCTTCACCTATTGACGAGCACTTAACATTCTAAAACTTCGTTTTTTAAGAAAAGTCATACCCCTTATTCATAAACGCTTCGTAAACGTTTGTTAGTTAACATGTTTTAAGTCTTTATCTGTCATTGTGACGTTTGCCCTCAAATGAAAGGGACTAATATTTGTTAGCTTAAAAAGATTCTTATTTTTTTATGAATATAGGAGTTAGTTCCTTTATCCGAAAAAAGAAAACAAAAACTTTTTTTTAATTAGACAGTATGACCATGAACTTCCTAAACAGCCAACCTGTACACGGTTGCAAAACTGCAAGCAGCCGAACACCTTATAGACCAGTTTAAATCATGGTCAAGCAAAAAAAAACAAAATAATTTATTCGCTCTTATAAAACTTGGCCTCTAAGCTTTCGAGACTGTAAATAGTCAATACTCTAAACCTGTTGTCATAAAAGTTATGCCAAATTATGTCATAGTTAGGTAACTGTTAATTATTACTTAATAAACAACCCGCCCCGGCTTCGCTCGGACAATTAGGATAATAATAAACGTACATACCTACAAAAAATCTTCATAAAAACGTTCTTTAAGAGGAGAGTGAACCAAGCCCGAAAAAGCGCTCCCCATACAAACGGCGATAACGTTTTCCACCCTCTAAACCTCAACCTATTGCCATGATTCTTAGGTATATTGTCATTATGCCCTAGACTAGAACTAGGTTTGTATAGTTTGATTTTTTTAATATTCTTCATAGATTTGACAATATTTGCATTTTAGGAGTTTCATACAAAACAAAAAAACGTTAATATTTTTGAAACTATGAAGAATATTTAAAAAATCAAAACGTACAAACCTAGTTCTAGGGCATAATGACAACATACCAAAAAATCATGGCAATAGGTTAAGGTTTAGGGGGTGGAAAACATTATCGCCGTTTGTATAAAGAGCGGTAGGTTCACACTCCTCTTAAATGAGTGACGTTATCATATTCATTAATATGGAACTTTATTGTGCGCTTATACTGTCAATACGGTATAAAGAAAACTTACTGAGTGTGCGTAAAACGATACCACATATGCACATCGTACATAAGTATTTGTAATTTCAAATTCGTTTATTGTAAGTACACAGAGGCGAAACGCGATCGTGTTGTTTAGTCTTAATAGTGGTGTGTAGTTGAGTCTGTGTGATATATGTTGTTTCGTGTGGAAGCGGCGGAGGGTGGGTTTTTGCATGAACACGTATGTCGCACAGATGCACGAGCACGGTAGTGGTTTCGCGGAGTAGTAAGGTAATTTGCTCCTGTTTAGTGAAAACCGTATCAAATCAAATCCGTTGCGTGGTTTAGAAGGAGTAAACAGCTGAAGATGTTAGGACAGACACGAACGGATAGCGACTTTATAGTACTTAACTATCAACCCGTCCTGGCTTCGCACGGCTACAAGTAGGATGTAGTTAGGGGCGTAGCGACGTAAAATGGCGCCCAGTGGCCCGTTTCACGAAGCTACAAGTTACAATGTTACAAGTCTAAACCGGCAACATTGGTCATTATGCCCATTGCCATTGGTCATTATTGACCACTGTTGCCGGTTTAGACTTGTAAAATTGTAACTTGTAGCTTAGTGAAACGGGCCACAGGGCTCGCATCCAAACTGCGCCCTTTTCCTTTAGTAATTTATTTTAAAAACAAGATACCTACACATTTTTTTATTATTTTACTAATTTTGTGATGTAATGTATACCTTATACATAACACCCGTAGTTTGTTCTGGAATAAATGTATCTACAATAAGGATTAAATGACCCTCAAAAGACTTATTTGGCCACGTATGAGAATTTGTATTGTTTTTTTTTTAATAGGTATACAGTAGATTTCGTTT
Source organism: Ditula angustiorana (assembly GCA_963691745.1). Classification (NCBI taxonomy): domain Eukaryota; kingdom Metazoa; phylum Arthropoda; class Insecta; order Lepidoptera; family Tortricidae; genus Ditula; species Ditula angustiorana. Next base: position 4,324,272 of record OY829501.1, read on the forward strand.
TTTGCGCCCCTCCCTTAGGCGCCCAGGGCACATGGCCTGCCTGCCCCACCCTAGTTGTAATGTAGGTACAGTCAAGGAATTAAATTTCCAACCCACCTAAGGTTCAATAGCATTTAGCAAACTGTCACCATAAGAGCTAGAGAGCAAGACGTTAGTTTGACATATCGACCTTAATGCATTGCGAATGTCAGACGACATTTCAACGAAATGGGTAGGGAATTAAATTCCTTGACTTGTAATAAAAACACATAAAAAACTTCCTTAAAAATCTCTAAATGACAGCGTAAAACGGTATCAAAATCCGTAGCGTGGTTTAGAACAAGTAAGTTTAATAAAAAAAAAGGAAATTGTGACCTATTTATTTGTTTAAGAAAACTTTTTTCTTGTCATTAGGTACAGTCAAGGAAATTGAAACACGTACCACCGTAGAACCTAGACGAAGAGACGTACGCATGACATTTGTATGACATAGCCTGGCGTTTGACGCGTCCCGTCTTTGCGATAGGGTTCTAACTTGGTACGTGAATATATTTCCCCTACTGTACCCTAGAGTTTTCTTTATGTTGCCGTAACGTAGCATCATAATTTTATAATTTGAGTGTAAAATTGATCAAATAAAAATTAAAATCGAAAGTTTCGGTTATAAAAATTTAATATAAAATGGCGCCATCTGTCGTCAACTAGCGGTCACTGAAAAGTTAAAAAGTTAAATGCATCGAAATGAAACGATAGAACTGTGTACAACGCAGTGGCAGAGTCACCGACTATTATCACTGAGATCTAACAAACGATATTTGGCACTTGTCTATTGACGTTTGTAGTAACGAGGCTAAGGCGTGTTGATTTACGTATCTACCGATTATCGACTAAGGGTGGCAGGTTAATGCAATCGATTATAGTGACGATTTTAAAAAATATTTTTATCTGAGTTACGACGATGAACCTCGTGCAGGTTCCGCCCGGATTGGTACCATAATTTGATATTGTTTCGATCAGAAATCCATGCTTTGAAAATTCAAAATTCGCTTTTTAGTGAGTCTGGTTGTTTATTTAAGTAACACGCCTATTGTCAATTGCTCACCACCCTTTACGAAATATTGGTTTTCCCAAGGGACGTTAATTCTTGAGGAGTTCTCCTGGAGTGCGATTTTTGAATCTCACCGGGTGACTAAAGCTTACCAAGCTGGCCGTTTTTCATATAGATTTGGTCATTTTTGTGAGCTTTAGTCATCTGGTAAGATTCAAAAATTGCACCTCTTCACCATCAGCCTCATTTAACCAAATGCATTGCAATGAGCATAAATTACCTTAGCAACTATATTAAATTAACCGCGCGTATCGCCACCCGTAAAATACTTATTATTGAGTGGTTCCGGTGGCCGTCTGTATTCACCATCAGTAGCCCGTTTCACGAAGCTACAAGTTACAATTTTACAAGTCTAAACCGGCAACATTGGTCATTATGCCCATTGCCATTGGTCATTATTGACCAATGTTGCCGGTTTAGACTTGTAAAATTGTAACTTGTAGCTTAGTGAAACGGGCCACAGTTCCAGTTTTCCAATAGCAAAAGTACAAGTTACGATAAAAAATATCCAAATCGCTACTGGTGTGCATATATCTTTTAAGATTTCCCTCGGTTTCTCCAGGATCCCACCATCAGATGGTGACCTGATGACAATGGAACCAACTTGAAAGTATACCCTTTCAAACAAAACAAGAATTTTTCAAATCGGTCCAGTAATCGAGTAATCGCGTAATCGTGGAACATACTCCTCCTTTTTTTGAAGTCGGTTAAAAAGGGCGCGTTCTTAGTCATGGGGATTTTTTTAGTTTATTTTAATGTTTGACTTAATGTTTTGATATCTTATTGATTTTGTAATAAATTAATCGATTTCAACAAATTTACGAAAATGTTATCTGAATCGAAACGAAGAACTTGGTCACTACACTAAGTTTAAGAAAAAAAAGACTTAATATGTAACTGTTTACGTGTTGAGTTGTTAGTATGAAATAGTTTGTTATTACGATAGAAATAAATGTAACAACCACTTAGTTGGACCTCAAAAGAGCATATACAGAGCTTTTAGGTATCTGTGAAGCTCAAAAGCTGTTGAATATTTTATTTATAATTTCAATGGATAATGCATATTTACGTTATATGGGTGTTGTCATGTGTCAAATGATGGGTCTTACATATATACTTCTGTATAGTCTATTTGGTAGACTATGTTGGATAGCCTGAATAAAATTGGATGTGCCAATTGTCAAGTAAACAGCTCTGCGTTTTGTACGTTTTACATTGGCGTCATATTTTTAGTTCTGCTATCCGACGCCTGTGTCGCTGCTAATTAGAAAACTTAGAAGCACTTTATTTACTTACGATAAGATTCAAAGTTGAACCAATGGCTAAATATTGAAAGCCCCTCTTCACCTGCTTCACCCCGTCGCAAAGTGGTGACGCTAGGCTTGTAACAAGCCGAACAAGTAGGCAGATCTATTGTCTTCTTATACCGATGATGTTCAACGAAGCGCGTATGGACAGTTTTGACGCTGTCTGGCGCAAGAAAACTGCTTCAATAATACACAGAGTGAGAGGGAGCAGCAACAGCATCTTGAAGGTTATAGCTAACAAACATGACTGTCCTCTGATGTGGAGGCTCAGTCAGAGAATTAAATCTGCGCTTATAATTAATTACTAACATAGGAATAAGATTTATTAACAATGTGGACCTCTTTGTTCTCTGAATAAAGATATTTGTTTATTATTATTATTACATAGCATTTCAATTTAGGTCATGAAAACTTAAATTTTAAGTATTTTCTTACTAGCTTTTACCCTTAGTTTCGCGTAGCTTATAATACGGTGATCTAGTACTTTTAATTTCAAGAATAAATTAAACCAATGGAAAATTTAAAATAAAAACATCCGCATATAAAATTGGAACTGATTAATTTGTTTACCATATAGCACTAAATTACAACATTGAATTATATTTTATCATCGTATTATTTAAATGTATGTATTTTAAATAAAATAGCTCTAACGTAAGGTTCCACGCATTAAGGCCCTAATACGCGGGTTATCTTTTGGGGTAGGATCTTGTGGAAGATCCGTCCGGATCGCTACAACCATCTTGCTCGCTAATCTTGCCGCTAACGCATCTGCAATCTCTTTGATGTTGGCGTGGAGAGCAAGACAGCCGGTGCAATTTTGCACAAGAGGTATTCCATCTTAGCCCTCTGGGTTGGCAACGCAACTCGTATCTCCTTGGTGTTGCTGGTCTATAGGTGTTGATCACTTACCATCAGTTGACCCATTGCTTGTTTTCCTTCCTATTTCATTAAAAAAAAACGAGTTTATCTCTATGTGCGTCTCATTCTTATGACACTAATTTGACAGAGACGCAGTGAGGGATAAATTAAACCTGGATATCTAAAATTTTAGACAAATTGATACTATGTTGTCAACCTTCTATGAAGAACTAAAGTATGGATATAGCCTTAGTACATGTCAAGAGTACACACCCGAAACTGTCAAAAGTCAGTCAAAAGGAACGCGTCGCCCGCGCCCGTCTTCCCCCCGCTACTCCCGGTGACACGCTAGGGTTGCGCGGCAGTCGTTTTCAATTACACTAACACGGCGGGGGCGAGCGAGCGAGCGCACGGCAAGCTGACAGCCTACTGCGATTTGCCTATGCCATAGGCAAAGCGGTCGAGCGTACCTGCAGTGCGGAGTGGAGCCTGCTTTTAGTACTATGCAAAGAGCACACAATTTCCAAAATGCATGCGTAAAAACCACCTAAACCTGGTAATTAAGACATACATCCATTCAAAAATAAACTAAATGTTAATTCTATAAATAAAACATTTGTGCCCAATCGCCGTCAAGCGCATAGTAAGTGCCAAGGCTGGCACTTCGCGTTTGTGTGTTTATGCGTATTTATTCACCATCGTTAACATATAAACATTTTAATTATCTAATACTAGCGACTCGTCCTGGCTTCAGACGGATATAATTAAGATTTAATAAACATAAAAACCTTCCTGGAAAGAATCTCTAAGTGACAGTGAAAACTGTATCAAAATCCGTTGCGTGGTTTAGGCTGCGTCTCCACCAGAGTATGCGAGGATGCGTAGCGAGGGATGTGTTGTGTTTGTAAAGAACCAATGAGCCGTTTCCACCGGAGCTGTGCTGACCGAGGCGAGGCAAATGAAGCGATTCTATTGGTTCTCACAAACACATCCCTTACTACGCATCCTCGCACATCTCTGGTGGGAAAGCAGGCTTAGAAGAAGTAAGCGTCCGAAGATATGATGTGGATTACACACACTGGAACCGATAGTGCCTTTGTTTCATACTAATGAAACTACTAATGAAGTAAGTCATGTTTTACACTTATTACAACACATTAATTACTTCCTTTGCGGGTGGTAGGACCTTGTGCAAGGTCCGTCCGGATCGCTACCACCATCTTGCTCGTTAATCCTGCCGCAAACAGCAGTGCTTGCACTGTTGTTCCGGCGTGGAGAGCAAGACAGCCGGTGACATTACTGGCACAAGAGGTGTTCCGTCTTAGCCCTCTGGGTTGGCAATCTGCAGTCCCCTTGGTGTTGGATGTGGGTGTGTAGGGGTGGTGATCACTTACCATTAGGTTACCCACTTGCTTGTTTTCGTTTTTATGATATATAAAAAAAACGATTTAAAGAATAAAAAATAATTAAATATTATTATATGAAGTATGGAAAAAATACATTGATACAATGTGTTGACGGTGCCGAGCCGGTTAGACCTAGATAGTACTACAAAAGAATACCGAAGTAGTAGTGTGCTAATTAAGGTTCCAGTTTGCCTCGTACGGGTATAATTACAATAAACTAATTTGAAATTACAAATACTTATGTATTATGTGCATATATGGTATCGTTTTACGCACACTCAGTAAGTTTTCTTTATACCGTATTGACAGTATAAGCGCACAATAAAGTTCCATATTAATGAATATGAAAACGTCACTCATTTAAGAGGAGTGTGAACCTACCGCTCTTCATACAAACGGCGATAACGTTTTCCGCCCTCTAAACCTTAACCTATAGCCATGATTTTTTTGTATGTTGTCATCATGCCCTGCAACTAGGTTTGTATGTTTTGATTTTTTTAGTATTCTTCATAGATTTGACAATATTTGCATTTTAGGAGTTTCATACAAAATAAAAAAGCGTCAATATTTTTGAAACTATTAAGAATATTTAAAAAATCAAAACATACAAACCTAGTTCTAGGGCATAATGACAAAATACATAAAAATCAAGGCTATAGGTTAAGGTTTAAAGGGTGGAAAACCTTATCGCCGTTTGTATGGGGAGCGCTGGGTTCACACTCCTCTTAATCGATATGAAAACGTCACTCATTTAATACAATCATTGATTGACAGTTCGGTTGCCATCGTATTCCGATTGAGATCCGACTTTTCCCGATGGAAAATAATATTGCAATAGATCTGTATGTACATATTTATTTTTAATAGCCCATTAATACATAATATTAATCATTGTAATGAAATTATAATTCACAATTAACAAGTTGTTCTTCTTCATTAAGGCCTTTTATTATTTCAACAAGAATATAATTGTATATTTATGAACCAGTATCAAGAATTCTTACAATTTAATGGCTCAATGAATAAGTTCTTGAGAAAGTGACACATGCTAAAACATTGTTAACTGGGAAAATCCACTAGTCATAGTAAGTCATAGTAAGCTAGAAAAATGATCAGTTTATTCCACAGAAAATAAACTAAAAATAGCTTTATCGTTTAAATAAAATCATGCTTCGGGTACAACTTTTGAGTCTCACCAAGTGATTAAAGCTCACAAGAATGGCCGAATCTCTGGAAAAATCGGCCATTTTGGCGAGCTTTAGTCACCCGGTGAGATACAAAAATTGCACCCCTATTTCCTGGAAGGGTAAGTAGATACCACGGAATTCTGCTTGCTGTATTATACAATACAATAACTTGTTAATGACCACGAAACGGAATAAAAAGGTACAATTTAGAGAGAAAACTTAATATTCAACTTTTGCTTGCCTTTTACATCTATTTTTTTTTAATAAAATTATATTAGACACCGCCATCTCTCGCCAGCTAACGGTCACTGATAAGTGATAAGTGACCAAGTTGAATGAGATTCATTTGTGTGCAGGTTCCAATTTCATAAACGCGTCAGGCGACAGGTGACAGTGACAATTTGGTATACATTGCTTGTCCACTATGATGTTAAGTCTGTAAGTAGCGTTACTTGTCAACACAGTAATGTACGGCGAATTGTTACTGTCACATGTCGCCGGTCGCGTTTATAAAATTGGGCCCAGCTGCAGGGTGCAACTTTTGAATCTCGACAGGTGACTAGAGCTCACCCTAAATGGCCGAATCACTATGAAAAACGGCCATTTTGGTGAGCTTTAGTGACCCGGTGAGATTCAAATGCAATTTTTGAATCTCACCAGGTGAGTAAAGCTCACCAAAATGTCCGCATTTCTATGAAAAACGGGCATTATGGCGAGCTTTAGTCTTCCGGTGAGATTCAAAAATCGCACTCCTGGGTGTCAATTGAAGAGGAGGTATAAGGTATGTAGTCGTCTCTTTTTGGCACATTGTTTTGTCAATTAAAGTAAAGAGATCAGCTAATAAAAATCACTTCCAATTTTAGAAAAGTCTTTCTACGCTTTACTATTTCTATGATGGGGAGGAAAACCATAGACTACCTACTTATTATTATCTCTCTAAGCAGAATTCCTCTTTACATTCTCCTGGACAGATTCTATGTATGTTTATGTATGTAAAGCAAAAAGGCTTTGGGAAAAATAATAAGGGTAGTTGTGCAAAAATGTTGGCGGTAGGCGGGATTAAAGAAAATTGTTTTAGTTTGTCAGTACGCCATTCGTTCAAGTAGCGAACGGTCGTACTGTTTCTTTGATCTTGATGATGTCTCGTATAGAGGCGAAACGCGCGTCGATCGTGTAGTTTTAGTGTTTAGTGGTGGTGGTGTGTAGTTGGGTCTGTGTGATATATGTTGTTTCGTGTGGAAGCGGAGGAGGGTGGGTTTTTGCATGAACATATATGTGTCGCACAGACGCAGCTATTTTGCACGAGCCCGGCACTGGTTTCGCGGAGTAGCAAGGTAATTTGTTCCAGTTTGTTGATATGGACCTCCGCAAAGTAACGCCTGAATCTATTAATTATGTAAATATACTTATCAATATGTATGTATCTTTATATCTATGTAGTGTATTATGTTTTGTATTTATGTATTAGCATCTGTCGTTGTGTTTCTATTACTGGCTGTCTATCTGCACCGCCCACAGCTTTTCTGATTACGCCCAAAGGTTAACTGGCAGAGAATGCCTTAAGGCATTAAGTCCGTCTTTTGTACATTTTTGTGCAATAAAGTAATAAATATTATTAGAAATAACGTGGTTTAAGACAATAGGACGACGATAGAACCATCGTCAGCTAACCTCGTTAGATATGTAGTGCACGTCGTGACGTTTAACTCAACATTTTCCGGGTATATTATGTAAGTACTAGATAAAATAACTATGATTACGTGCCAGAAGGTCAATGACCAAGCAACATTGACCTGGAACTAAAAAATAATGAATGTCACCACGTTTTCGGTAGCTTTGGGTTTCCGTACGCAAGGGGTGCTAAATCAGGGGCGTTCCACTCCGCACTCCACGCTCGATCGCCTTGCCCATGGCATAGGCATATCGCAGTAGGTTCGCTCGCTCGCCCCCGCAGTTTCAATGTAATTGAAAACGAATGCCGCGCAACCCCAGCGTGTCGCCGGGAGTAGCAGGGGGAAGACGGGCGCGGGCGTCGCGGTCCTTTTGACTCGCGCCCCCTGGCGCATAGGGTATGGAGTAATACGAACATTTTAAGCGTGTGAATAAAGTTGGAATTCGTTTAATCGCGGTCGTAAAAGAAAAGTTTCTGTACGTTATTTATTCTGTGGCCAAAGATACCCTGTAAGTGAGCCTCGTCTGTCCGTCCTGCTTTTAAGAGCCCTTAAAATCACCACGTTTCGGTAGCTTGGGGGTTCCGTACACAGAGGGTGCCAAAAAGACCCCGTAAGGGCCTTAAGGGCGCTTTCGCGGGTGGTAGGACTTTTGTGCAAGGTCCGTCCAGATAGCTACCACCATCTTGCTCGTTAATCCTGCCGCTAAGCAGCAGTGCTTGCACTGTTGTGTTCCGGCGTGGAGAGCAAGACAGCCCGTGCAATTACTGGCACAAGAGGTATTCCACCTTAGCCCTCTGGGTTGGCAACGCATGTGCAATCTCTTTGGTGTTGCGGGTGTCTATAGGCGTTGGTGATCACTTACCATCAGGTCACCCACTTGCATGTTTCCCTTCCTATTTCATAAAAAAAACCCGTGTATTAGTACCGGATCAAAAGCCAAACCAAATATTAGTTTTATGTGATTTTTAGATCATCGCATCATGAATAATTCAAGCGTCTTTGTTCTTAATGTGCAGGAAGATGTCAAAAAGGTATTTACGCGAATACGTCAGCAGATGGCGGGTAGCGTTTAATGCCGTACTGTATGTGCGTCGCAAACTAGCAACTTAATTGAGGCCGGAAGCGTTTCCATTGTAGTATGATACAAACATATATTAAATTCATCATCATCATCATCATCATCATCATCTCAGCCACAAGAAGTCCACTGTTGAACATAGGCCTCCTCCATGGATTTCCAAAGCGACCGGTTGGGAGCGGCATGCAACCAGCGCTTTCCTGCCACCTGTATGAGGTCATACAAATCGTCATTGTCGGCGGTCGTCGTATATTAAATTACAGTTACATACATTCATACATACATACGCTACGTAGGAGCTTGTGCAAGGGTAGGTCCTTTAGGGTAGCTGCCACCATCTTGCTTGTTAATCCTGCTGCTAAGCACCAGTGCTTGCACTGTTGTGTTCCGGTGTGGAGAGCAAGACAGCCGGTGACATTACTGGCACAAGAGGTATTCCAATCTTAGCACTCTCGGTTGCTAACGCATCTGCAATCTCCTTGATGTTGCGGATGGCGGTGAAGATCACTTACCATCAAGTGACCAATTTGCTTGTTTGGCTTTCTTATTTATAAAAAAGACAGGTGTTGAAATTACTGGCAGAGGTAGTCCATTTTAGTCCTCGGGATTGGCAACGCATTTGTTTTTTAATGTTGCGGGGGTCTAGTGGTGGTGGTGATCACTTACCATCAGTGGCCCGTTTCACTAAGCTACAAGTTACAATTTAACAAGTCTAAACCGGCAACATTGGTCAATATGCCCATTGCCATTGGTCATTATTGGCCAATGTTTCCAGTTTAGACTTGTAAAATTGTAACTTGTAGCTTAGTGAAACGGGCCACAGGTGACACACTTGCTCGTTTGAAGCCGGTTTGTCCCCGTGCGAAGCCGCGGCGGTTAGCTAGTTCTTTATGAAGTTAACAATGGAAACACACCTAAAGACTGGTTAAGTGACGTCTAAATAACAACAATCTACTGGTGACGTAGGCTTGATATCATTGAGAGGAAATTTCCCTTTGGACAGGTTTGTGGGCGTGCCCTTCAGTCCATTCTAGACTTCTAGAGTCAAGACTGACTCACAGGTTCAAAGTAAAAAAAAAACTGTCTGATTTGACATTTATTCGTGCTTGTATGCTCACAGGCAAAGCATACCTTTTATCTTCTTACCTTTCCTTCTGGTTTATTTTTTTTACCACCACTGTACCAGTTTCACCTATGTTTGCTAATAAATCACTTTGCCTTAGTTTTTTTTTAACCTTTTTTGAGTTTTTATAGCGTATAGTAACGAATCTAATTCCCGACTTTATGAGCATTTTTTAGGTCTCATATTCGCAGGCAGACTGACAAATTATTAGTAGTAGTGGTAGTAGTAAAGAAACTATCAAATTTTAAAAAAGGAAATTGAAAATTAAATACTTACTGAATATTTATTTATTTTTATAGTTGTTCTAACGAATGAATGTCCTAACTTTGAGCGGTCGGGTTAATTGAAACTTGTTTTAATAATTGTACTTGCGTTTATTTTGAAAGTTCGTCTTTTGACATTGAGACTACCTTTTGACGGTGTCCGTGAAACGAATACGTAGTTTGATTAAAACAATTGATACGGGTAGCATCCACTCGTAGACAAGAGCAGGTTGCCGCAGAGGGGTTCCACTCCGCACTGTAGGTACCTACGCTCGGCCGCCTTGCCTACAGAATAGGCTATTCGCAGTAGGTTGTCGGCTTGCCGCGCGCCCCCTTCTCGCCCGCGCCTTGTCAGTGCAATTGAAAACGAATGCAGCGCAACCCTAACGAGTATCCTGTCTGTCCCGAATTCTTAAGTGTATCTTCGGCCGCCTTCTCCTTCTAAACCACGCAACGGATTTTGATACAGTTTTCACTGTAATTTAGAGATTTTATCTACACACATATCATAAGTGCTCAATAACGCGTTCAAAAACCAGAAGAAGAATTAGAAGATGACCAGCATTATTACAACCAATGTGATTTTGAGATTTTTTTTGTCTGTGGTAGTAGGTAAATCAGTTCTTTATTGGGTAGTATCTCTTAGTAGTCTGTGTTTATTGGTGCTCACATTACCGATATCTCGTGACGTTATGAATTTAAATTTGGAACAGCTGTCAAAATTCAAGTTGGTCTCTATTCTAGTATCCACAGATATTAAAACAGTTATCGATACGAAACGTCAACTCGGTATGATTTTTTAATTTAAACGCACGACATTTGATCTCGATTGACATGACAATAGCGACTTCATTCGTTTGTCTATGATTTAAAAAAAACGTTCATCTTGACGGATAAATCGAATTGCCGCCATACTTGTTTGTTGGTTTTTTGCTGTTACGGTTTTTTGCAGTTATGATCTGTATGTAGATAAAGTAATGTATGCAACTGCATATAATTAGGCCTTAAAACACGAGTGTGATCCTATTATGAAACTCGCTGACGCTCGTTTCATAAAACCACACTCGTGTTTTAAGGCCTCTCATTATATAGCAGTTGCATAAAATACTAGTATGCAACTGTATATAATTATGCCTTAAAACACTCGTGTGATCCTATTATGAAACTCGCTGACGCTCGTTTCATAAAACCACACTCGTGTTTTAAGACCTCTCATTATATAGCAGTTGCTTAAAATACTATTTACGGAAGCTTTTTATGCAAGTACATAACATCTTCATTGTACTCGTGTGAAGCCATAGCGGGTCGCTAGTCTTTATCTTCTTTATCTTTACATAGTTTATTCAAAGTCGCTATCCGTTCCTGCCTGTCCTTACATCCCGTCGTATTTTCGGCCGCCTTCTTCTTAACCACGGATTTTGATACCACTGCCATATAGAGGCCTTTTTACGGAAGTCATGACAATAATTGTTTTACTTAATCACTCGCCATTTCATCATCCTCTGTTCAAGCGACTGTGTGAATAATTTCACTGTCACTATAACCTATCTATATATATAAAATTGGTCACGACATCACGCCTGAACGGCTGGACCGATTTCGGTAATTCTTTTTTGTTCTGTTCGTTATTATCAGGAGAAGGTTCTTATGAAAGAAAAAATCAAAAATCTGCTCATTTATGGCGTCTAAGGCGGAACAAAGTTCGCCGGGTCAGCTAGTAATAAATATTAATGGGAACGACGCCGATAATGCGAAAATAATTACTTGAAATAGACAATTATGTATGCTTAGCCTTTTATAACTACAATTTAATTATAACTGGACAGGATTCATTAGTCTTCCTAGCTAAATAATTATTCCTTTTTTTATAAAATTGGAGGGCAAACGAGCAAGTGGTAACCCGCTTAAAATCACCAGCAATATCAACGAGATTGCAAATGCGTCGTCAACCCAGAGGGCTAAGATGGAATACCTCTTGTGCCAGTAATTGCACCGGCTGTCTTGCTCTCCACGCCGGAACACAACTGTGTAAGCACTGCTGTTAGCGGTTGGATTAACGAGCAAGATGGTTGTAGCAATCCTGACGGACTATGTACAAGTTTCTACCACTCGGAAATGTAATGCAAGAGGGGCACTTCTTATCTTATATTATCTTATCTATTAGGGGTCCTTTCCGATATACAGCACTTCTAACGTTCTTCAACTACACTAACGGACCTTTTGTCCAATGGTAACACTTCAATAAAACGTCGTTGTCACCTCAAAAAGCAGTTACCTCATCACTAGAAAAAGAACCTTTCAAAGTTCGCAAGTTAACAGAAATATGTTAATTGGGGATATCCAATCACAATCACACATCCTGTTGAGAATTGGTAATAATTGTAGCAATTTGAGAATTCGCTAAAACAGCTTTTTTTTTTATCACGAGTAGTAAAATGGCATGGCAATTTATAATAAATTAATTATTAAAAGAGATATGAACATTCAAAAACCTAAAAAATTGGCCAGATTTTCGGCTGCGTTCATACATTCAGAAATCAAATTTTACTAAATTATATAAAAAAAGAAAGACATAGAAACACAGCCAAAGCCTTTCTTTAATTTTTAATGAAAAAAGTAGTTAAATCGGATAAGTTTTGGAGAAGGAATCAGGGGTCTACGAATCGTTGATTTTGTGTACTTTTAATAGGTATTTTCAGTCCAAGCTGCAGCTGTTTCTATTGCATTTTCAATTCTCTAGGCCTTGGTGTTTCCTCTTAATCCTTCTAAACCACGCAACGGATTGATTGATTGATACAGTTTTCACTGTCATTTAGAGTATTTTCCACGGAGGATTTTATATACATTGCATTTTAATTGTACCCATGCGAAGTCGGGGTGCTTTGCTAGTATTTTTTATGTAAAAAAAGAAGACGAAAAAGCAATTTGGGTCACCTGTTGGTGCGTTGCCAACCCAGAGGGCTAAGATGGAATACCTCTTGTGCCAGTAACTGCACCGGCTATCTTGCTCTCCACACCGGAACAACGGTGCAAGCTGCTGCTTAGCGGCTGGATTAGCTAGCCAGATGTTAGTAGCGATCCGGATGGACCTTGTACGCTTTCTCCCTTCTGTACTAATCCTGATTAGATATGAGCGCCAATGGCCATTTCCACGACGACGGCGTGGTCTCAAATTTTCTTCGGCGGCGGCGTGACCTTGTACTTTAGATATTTTATCAGGGGTCGATTTCTAGTTTTTTTTTTAAGAAAACCATATTTTTATTGCCAAAGAAAGTTTTATAATCTTTTATAAAGAAATGGACATGAAATGGAAGACATAAACGATCGTAACTGTTAACCCCTTGTCAAAATTTACTTTTTTAATCTACGCCTTAATAGGAGGAGGTTCTCAATTTAACTGAATATGTAATGTTAGTTTTTTTTGCGTGTATGTTACGTAATATCTCCGCCAATTGTTAACAGATTTCAATGATTCTTTAAATTTTGAATAATAGATCGCTGTCTGCATATAAATTCGAGGAGGAAAGCAGATCGCGACGGCGCGCCGCGTGCCCCGCTCGGCGGCGGCGCGCCGGCGCGGCGCTCATATCTAATCCAGATCCATTATACAAAATATTATCTCACAATGCCGTAACAAGTCAACATTACATGACCGGTATAACGTACATGTTTAAAATGTTGACTTTTAAATAAAACAAATATTAATTCTTTAAGACTTTGCTAAACTTTAACCGTGTATTTCTCTCAGCAATATATATATTGACTTAGAATGAGTACCTATTTAAAGATAATTATGAAAACGACTTATGAATACTTGCTTTTAAGACAAGTGTGAACCCAGCGCTCTCCGTACAAACGGCGATAATGTTTTCCACCCCCTAAACCTTATACTATTGCCATGATGTTTTGGTATGTTGTCATTATGCCCTAGAACTAGGTTTGTATGTTTTGATTTTTTAAATATTCTTCATAGTTTCAAAAATATTAACGTTTTTTTGTTTTGTATCATCATCATCATCATCTCAGCCACAAGAAGTCCACTGTTGGACATAGGCCTCCTCCATGGATTTCCAAAGTGGCCGGTTGGAAGCAGCATGCAACCAGCGCCTTCCTGCCACCTGTATGAGGTCATCGGACCATGTTGTGGCTGTATGTATGTATGTATGTGTTTTGTATGAAACTCCTAAAATGCAAATATTGTCAAATCTATGAAGAATATTAAAAAAATCAAAACATACCAACCTAGTTCTAGGGCATAATGACAATATACCTAAGAATCATGGCAATAGGTTGAGGTTTAGAGGGTGGAAAACGTTATCGCCGTTTGTATGGGGAGCGCTTTTTCGGGCTTGGTTCACTCTCCTCTTAATACGGTTGAGGATTTTGATACAGTTTTCACTGTCATAGAGATTTATTACGTAAGGTTTTTTTGTACATTACATCCTTTTTTTTATACAACAAAGGAAGGCAAGCAAGCGTGGGTGATGGTAATTGTCACCACTGCCCATAGACACCCGCAACACCGAGGAAATTGCAGATGCCTTGCCAACCCAGAAGGCTAAGATGGAATACCTCTACCTACACACTCGCAACACCGAAGGGATAGCAGATGCAATCAACCCAGAGGGCTAAGATGGAATACCTCTTGTGCCAGTAATTACACCGGCTATCTTGCTCTCCACGCCGGAACACAACAGTGCAAGCACTTAGCGGCAGGTTTAGAGAGAAAGACGATGGTAGCGATCCGGACGAACCTCGCACAAGGTCCTACCACCCGCAAAATCATAATTGTACTTGTACGGAGCCGGGGCGGGTCGCTTGTTAAAGATACAGCAAAGCTAATATTTGAGTTCAGTTATCTACATCTACTCGTACACTAATCTACATCTACATTTCTACACTAATATAATAAAGAGGTAAACTTTGTTTGTCAGTTTGTTTGTATGTAGGGGGTAATCTCTAGAACTACTGAACCGATTTCAAAAATTCTTTCACAACTGAAAGCTACACTATCCCTGACGGACATAGGCTACTAATTTCACGCCAACGAAGTCGCGCGCGTCCGCTAGTAGTGTATAGTTGTCTAGAATTACATAATAAGAATCTTCTTTGTGTGACAGCTGAGTCATTTGACATTATGGCCGTTTAGAGGCTTGTGCATTTCCGGATTGAAATAAACATACATACTTATACTAATTACGTCGCGCCAGTTTTCCTCTAAAGAGCAAGCACCGCCATTTTTGTTTAAATCTTATGTAGTGAGAACACTGAGAAAATCTTGGGTGTCTAGCAGGATTTGAACCTGCAACCTCGGCTTTAAGCTAAAGAGACCACTGCCAGGCACTGCAAGTTTTTCAAGGTGAAGATATTAGCAATCTTTTTCGAGTCAATTTGAATATTTCGCGATGCAAAAAAAACATCTTTCCTTTTTATTAACAGACACAGATTCCAATCAACAATTTATCTTGACAAATAATAATTGTTTTTCTGACCTCAAGTGTTAAGTTCTTGTTTTACGGTGTAATGAATGTTAATCTGTGTAATAAATAATTCTTTTTTTAATTACTCCGGCTGTTCATATTGCGATACATAAATATGCTGAGTCAGGCTTTAGCTATTTTCACAAATTCATTTTTTTCGGCTGTTATTGTAAAATTGACAAAAAACCAATCAAAATGATAACCTCCTTTTTTGAAGTCTAGTCGGTTATTAAGAGGTTGTTAAACTTTAATGAGTAATGTTTTTTTTAATTCCTAAAACCTATATTAGTATATAAAAAAAGTTATATCTATACTAACTATGTATACTAATCTAGACTAATATAATAAAGAGGTAAACTTTGTTTTTTTTTCGTTTGTATGTAGGGGGTAATCTCTGGAACTACTGAACCGATTCCAAAAATTCTTTCACTAATAGAAAGCTACACTATCCCTGATGGACATAGGCTACTAATTCTACGCGAACGAAGTCGCGCGCGTCCGCTAGTTCACAATAAAATAATAGCTTAAACTTAGCGCAGAAATATCTACACTAATATAATAAAGAGGTAAACTTTGTATGTTTGTTTTTTTGTTAGTTTGTTTGTATGTAGGGGGTAATCTATGGAACTCCTGAACCGATTTCAAAAATTCTTTTACAGATAGAAAGCTACACTATTCCTGACGGACATAGGCTACTAATATTACGTGAACAAAGTCGCGCGCGTCCGCTAGTGTTTTATAAACTCGTACATGTTTTACGAATGAAACTTGGATATGAACTACAGATGTTGAAAAATAAAACCTGTTTTATTCAAGTGTTTATTTTTAAACCAAGAAAAATCACCTTAATAAAACATTAAAATTCGAGGTAAATAAATAAACAGTTTATTATCGTGTTTAAGTCCTAATAAAAGTAATGAGTACATTAGAATTTATCTAATTAAAACTTAAAAATAAACTACAAATATTGAAAAAAACCGGTTAGTTTCAAGTTTTCAACTGTAGTTATGAAACATTGTGAAATATTAAAAGGAGCGGCGATGGCTTGGAATGGTCATGATAATTAACATCACATACTTACTTAATATTATCATCATTCGGATGATGTTTCAAAGGTCATCATGACAGGGCAATTTTTAAGAACTTTGTACCTTGTTTGTACCCCTTAGCAAGGTTACCAACTGCAGATTTTTTCCTCTTACATGAACTGCTAAATAATGTAAGAACACATTAACAAAACGGATCACTCCTGTATTTTTAAGTCGAGAATTGTCCGACTTATCTCGGACCAGTCCGTGGTCCTTAATCATGAGCCCCCGTGGCGGTGGCGCGACGACGACATAGCATGTCCGGCATTTCTCGACTTAAAAATACGTGAGTGATCCGTTTTATTAATATTTCCGAGTCTCACTGTAGTTTTATGTTAAAAAGTGTAAGAACATCGTAAAATTCTGCACCTAAGTATATATTTTTTTATTAAAAATGTGATTTAAATAATGGTTACACGTCAAAAAATGACAATTTTTTTGTCACTATAAAATGGTGAAAATATCAAAATTTGCAAAAAATACAATAAAATTAAAATAAAACAAAAAGAATGGGGTACAAAATAATTACTTAAAACTACCATAAGAAAAATAACCTCACTTATATGTCATTGTTGTTTTTATTGTACTCTCATACAGAGTACTGTGATTTACTCAAATACTTCGTCGAAAGCACAAACAACATGAAATTAAACAAAATAAAACAATAACAACAGAGGACAGTACAACATAACCAAAAACCGGGCGACAAAAGACTCTTGCGCAGCTAGGTGCCGGCAGCGCTGATTTTCAGCCTACGCCTGTCCCTCACTGTGCCAATTCGGCTGAAATATAGCTGAATAGTCTACACTAATCTACACTAATCTACACTAATGTAATAAAGAGGTAAACTTTGCTTGTTTATTAGTTTGTTTGTATGTAGGGGGTAATCTCTGGAACTACTGAACCGATTTCAAAAATTCTTTCACTAAAAGAAAGCTACACTATTCCTGACGGACATAGGCTACTAATTCTATGCGAACGAAGTCGCGGGCGTCCGCTAGTAATATAATAAAGAGGTAAAGTTTGTTTGTTTGTTAGTTTGTTTGTATGTAGGTGGTAATCTCTGGAACTACTGAACCGATTTCAAAAATTCTTTCACTAATAGAAAGCTGCACCATTCCTGACGGACATAGGCTACTAATTTTACGTGAACGAAGTCGCGCGTGTCCGCTAGTGTTTAATAATACGATTAAATACGATACGGTATTATAAACTTAACTGTATTTTTAAAAACTTAATAGGTACGTACCCGTATCCGGGTTTAAGGTAGAGGTCATACCCACAGTTAAAAATAGCTCTACTTGATTATTAATAAATGTGGTAACTTTCCATACAAATTCCGGTTTCATTCAGCATCGGCAAAAAGATGGTCGGAGCACTTTACGTTGATGATTTGCTTGTCTTTCTGTCAATCACTTTTTTGTTCGAAGCGCGTAAGCAATGGCAGTGGCCTATCATAACTGCCCAGGTCAAATTTATCTCTAAGTGCGTGCCTTTCTTATAACTCTTGTTAGACAGATACGCAGGGAGGGGTAAATTAAATTTGTACGGTGATTTTTGAAAAGAATAGAATAGAACCATTTATTTCAAGCTGCGTAGGCCCATAGAAAAATACCTTCATGACTAACATACATCTACACTAATATAATCTACATCTACACTAATATAATAAAGAGGAAAACTTTGTTTGTTAGTTTGTTTGTATGTAGGGGGTAATCTCTGGAACTACTGAACCGATTTCAAAAATTCTTTCACAGATTGAAAGCTACACTATTCCTGACGGACATAAGCCACTAACTTTTACGTGAACGAAGTCACGCGCGTCCGCTAATAATTTATAAAACAAAACATTAAAATTAGCACGTTACTTCGGCGTCGTGTGACCTAGTTTCGGGGTGTCCAGCAACCGACGGAAAGCGACTCCCTTCGGCCAAAATTCCTGCTTCATTAAGGTCGATACATTTTATGGCGGAATGACGTCACTAGTGCTGTATGCTTGAGCTTTGAGATGAGCTTTAACAGAACCCTGAACTTATCCATTTCCGACACGCGGTTGACATGATTTTAGGGTTCTGTCACAGAATAAATAATAGCACCAGTACTGCTGTTGTTTTTGAACAAAAACAGAGTTTATTTAGGTATATGAGAAGAGTTCTACTGTAGGAACAACTGCCCTACCTATGGACAACTGGACCTGTGGACACTCTGAATCTTAGAGCTATCCTCTCATACATCTCAATACAGTCTTATTAATAGGGTCCCGAACCTATTACTAAGACTCCGCTGTCCGTCCGTCCGTCTGTCACCAGGCTGTACCTCAAGAACCGTGATAGATAGACAGTTGAAATTTTCACAGGTGATGTATTTCTGTTGCCGCTATAACAACAAATACTAGAAAACAGAATAAAATAAATATTTAAGGGTCACCAACAACCCATACAACAACAGTGTTTTTTTTTTGCTCGTTTTTATTTGTAGATAATGGTACGGAACGAATCGTGCGCGAGCCAGATTCGCACTTGGCCGGTTTTTTTTATCTATTGCAGATATTACGAGCTCACCTTGCTGATTTCATGCCGATTAATTGTTCTAGGTAAACGGGTTCGATCCCAGCCGTGTCCTTGGTGGTATAAAGTAGTATTTCGGCAAATCGGTCTATAGGAAGAACCTTCGTTAGCACTGGACAGGCGTCAGGTTTCCGCGTTTTTTTTCTAAAAATATCTTTTTGGGGTTCCTTACCTCAAAATACTATTCTATTCTACTGGTAGAGAATGCCTCAAGGCATTAGTATCCTTTTATACATTGAAATCTATTTTTGTGCAAAAAGATTAAATAAATAACCTGCCAAATCTGGGATCACGGCAGGGGGTTCCTCTACTCACTGTAGGTAGGTACGCTCGACCGCCTTGCCTACAGAGTAGGCAAATCGCAGTAGGCTGTCGGCTCGCCGCGCGCCCGCTCGCTCGCCTCGCTGTGTCAATGTAATTGAAAACGAATGCCGCACAACCCTAGCGTGTCGCCGGGAGTAGCGGGGGGAAGGCGGACGCGGGCGGCGCGTTCCTTTTGACTCGCGCCGCCAGACGAATTTGTTTGCATATAAAAGTTGGAATTAGTTTAATCGCGGTCGTAAAAGAGAAGTTTCTCTACGTTATTACTATTATTTATTCTAGGATCACGGTCAAAGGGTACTCCGAATTAGGAAACGGGAAAAAGTGCCAAGGGAACTATTACGTAACACAGATAATAATTTAGAACGCGACATTCTAGCTACTAGTAGACCTACTGATAAGTAATTTGTTTATATTTGTAAACATAAACATATTTATTGGGACGTGGCTGCATCAAGGTCGCGATTATCTATCAACGTACGTACGGGCACAGAATAAATAATAGTACTAACGTACAGAAACTTCTCTTTTTCGACCACCATTAAACGAATTCCAACTTTATGATCAGGCTCAAAAAGTCCGTATTACTTCATAAACATTCGCCAGGCGGCATGCGTCAAAAGGAAGGCGCCGCCCGCGCCCGCCTTCCACCCGCAATGCCCTGGCGCACCGCTAGGGTTGGGCTGCTTACTGTAATACTATCACAACGCGCGACACAGAGTTAGCGGGCGGGTGCGCGGCAAGCCGGCAACCTACTGTGATTAACCTATGCCATAGGTAATGCGGCGAGCGGACCTACATTGCGATGTGGAACCTCCCGTACGGGTACAATTTAGGATGTAATGTATAGTCGACCAAGAATTTGCTTGACCACTTTTCAACCGTATTCGTTTGTAATACGGTCGAAAAGTGGTCAAGCAATTTCTTGGTCGACTGTACATAAAAACCTTTCGTAAAAAAAAACTCTAAGAGCCTCCGTGACGCAGGTGCACGCCTAATGATAGTATGAGCACTCGCAACTCAGCTGACGCTCTCATACTATTTTTCTATTCATAGTATTATATCCGAGAAAACAGTGTGCAAAAGAGGTACGCCTGTGCGACATATATTTTAATGCAAAAACCCACCCTCCTCCGCTTGCAGATGAAACAACATTTTGTTTAACACGAGAGTTAATATTTTCTGAATGTTTAAATATGTAAGGTTAAATAAAAGCTACTTATGTATGGAAGTTATTTTGCTTAGGCCGAGTTACGAACTTGTGACCTCGTCCGTATAATAACATTAAAACCAGTACATATGAATATATTAACATATAATCAGAATAAAATATAATACTTTAATATTCGGTGGTTAACATAAGAGGTCAAGGCGACTAAATTATATGTTTGTCACGTGTCAAGTACTAACCTATATCGGATAAACATCCGCCGTATGTTTGTCTGCCACGTCGAAACTGCTAAACTTTTTTCATACATTTTATTTCGTAACCGCGTCCGCGAAAACGGTCTCGATAAAGATTACAATATTGAGGTTCAACGGTACGAAAAATCGATGTATCTAAACTCTTGGAACCTAAGACCAAAAAGGGTCGAAAGGGACCAAAAATAAGGATCTACCAAAGACTTACTATGTATACATATACTAGACACGCTGTACGGACAGAAACATTGTCACACTGAGTACGGTACATGGTCCGCAACTCATATGCACCAGCGTAAAAGCAGACGTTTTTATGTATCTTAACCAAAATAAGTGAAAATTCCTTAACAACACAGCATTTATTATTTATTTAATCTTTATTGGACAATAAGCTTCCTTCTGCTGCTTCCTCCCAAAGTTCGCCAGTTAAACTCACCCCGGCCCCCGCTACCGTCACAGGATTGAAGAAGCAGCCCTTCATACAGCACCTATCGTTGCTCTGTCAAGTAGGAGCAGACCTACTTTAAGTTTTTTTTATAAAATAGGAAGGCAAACCAGCACGTGTGTCGCCTGATGGTAAGTAATCACCACCGCCTATAGACACCCGCAACTCCAAGGAGATTGCAGATGCGACCAACCCAGAGGGCTAAGATGGAACACCTCTTGTGCCAGTAATTGCACCGGCTGTCTTGCTCTCCACGCCGGAACACAACAGTGCAAGCGCTGCTGCTCAAGTGCAGTGAATTTACATACAAACATTCTATGTACTTGTTAAGGGGATAAATAGTAGTTTTTTATTCATTTACATGTGTTTTTTACCATAAACGTAAAACCTTGGCGACCAAGGCAAGCCGGGTGAGCTAACTAGATCTCTTATTAACTTGTACTGTCAGAAGGAATTAAGATCAATATTTCCATTAAAATACAGGTTAAGGTCCGTCTGGATAGCTAACACCATCTTGCTCGTTAATCTTGCCGCAGTGCTTGCACTGTTGTTTTCCGGCGTGGAGAGCAAGACAGCCGGTGACAATACTGGCACAAGAGGTTTTCCATCTTAGCCCACTAGGTTGGCAACGCATCAGCAATCTCCTTGGTGTTCCGGGTGTCTATAGGCGGTGGTGATCACTTACCATCAGGTGACACACGTGCTGGTTTTCCTTCCTATTTTATAAAAAAAACTTAAAGTAGGTACGCTCCTACTTGATAGAGCAACGATGGGTGCTGTATGAAGGGCTGCTGGGCTCCTTCAACCCTGTGATAGCGGGGTCCGGGGTTAGTTTATTTAAATAGTAATAAAAAAAATAGGTAACTCAATAATAAAAATGTATGTACATCTTTTTGTATTTGTCTAGTAAATAAGACGATACCAAAGGGTGCTCAATAAGCTAAAACACCGGATTACCATTCATCGACTCTCGTTCCATCGAATATTTTGTTTCACCGAATTTCGTTTCATCGAAAGTTAACTTCTGCTAGGATTTTCATAATAAACCCCATAATAACTTCTGAATAAATTACACATGACACATTGCGACAACGTTCTACAGTGGCCTATGAATCGTTGGTTGACTGTACGAATTCGGGGAAAAGTTCGTCATATATTTAAAAAAACTGTAAATAGCGGCCAACTGTACTTTCTCACCAACAATTATTCCAATCAGTGAAGTATTCGACGTCATTAGTGTCCACCGCATATGCCTAATGACATCCGTAAAGATTTCCTTGTATCCTGAATTAACGGAATCTATCTATATAAATAAAAATGAATTGTTGTTCGTTAGTCTGATTAAAACTCGAGAACGGCTGGGCCGATTGAGCTGATTTTGGTTTTAAAATGTTTGTCGTAGTCCAGGGTAGGTCTAAACGGTGAGCAAATATGCCTCCAATAATTAGGCGGTACGAAGTTCGCCGGGTCAGCTAGTTGTTAATAAAATAACTCGGTTATTGGTAAAGCGAAATAATATAGAATCATAATTAATTAAGTATCTATAACACAATACGGTATTCTAAGGACTTTTAATTTTTTTAAAAATAGGAAGGCAAACAAGCAAGTGGGTCACCTGATGGTAAGTGATAACCACCGCTACCCGCAACACATAGACACCCGAAACGCCAAGGAGATTGCAGATGCGTTACCTACCCAGAGGGCTAAGATGGAATACCTCTTGTGCCAGTAATGTCACTGGCTGTCTTGCTCCCCACGCCGGAACACAACAGCGCAAGCACTGCTGGTTAGCAACAGGGTTGACAAGCAAGATGGTGGTAACCTTGCACAAGGTCCTACCACCCGCAAAATGAAAAGAATAATTTAAAAAAAACTGTGTTTTTAGTTTTCTTCTACCATCATTATTTAGGACTACAGGTTCTAATTTTTACCCGACTACGGCAAAGCCAAAAGGAAGGGTTATGTTTTTAGCAGCCTATGTATGTATGTTTGTAATTACGCATGTTCCACTACAGTGCCTACAGAAGAAAAAAATAAACTGCTGAGTTTCTTGCGGCGTTTCTTCTCAATAGTATTTTCCATTTTCCGAAGCGCTAGTAGATTCAGACATGTAAAAGAGCCTATATGGCCTACTTGCAAAAATATGTTTTTTTTAATTTTCATTTTCATTTTTCATTTTCAAATGACTGAGCCGATTTTGACTGAACCGGTATCAATCGGTTTGTAATTGTAGTCTGGGTGACATAGGCTATATTTTTTGTAAACAAAATGATTCTTTGTTATTTCTTTAGGTACAATCAAAAAAATTTAAACACGTACCACCGTAGAACCTAGTCGAAGAGACATACGCATGACATTTGTATGACATAGCCTGGCGTTCAACGCGCCGCGTCATTGCAATAGGGTTCTAATGTGATACATGAATATATTTCCCCTACTGTACATACCATTTTTTTTGTTCCAGGTCTTTTCATTCTGTTAATGCTGGGATTTTTCGCCATCGGCTCCGGATGTTTCATCTTAATATTACATCCCTACGACTTCTTATTTAGACAGGTATTTATCTACTTATGAGACTCTTTTTACTCATAGGTTAACTGGAAGAGATCGTTTTTAAGAATGTTGTCTACTCAACGCTCTCCATGCAAACGGCGATAACGTTTTCCACCCTCTAAACCTTACACTGTAGCTATAGCATTTTCTTATGTATTCGCGACTTGTAGACATTTAAATAAAACAATTCAAACGGTTTATATCGCGTGTATTGTAACGAATCTAATTCCCGACGTTTCGAGCCCTTTACAGGTTTCATGTTCACGGGCAGACTGACAGAAAAATTACAATACAAACTACCTAATTTCGAAAAATAATTGAAAAAGTTAAATAAATTAAATAAGTATGAAATCATTCCAATTAACGCAATAAGACTACAGACTCTACCAGCGCTTCGGAAGTGGCATCTGCTGAGAAGAATGCGCAGAAACTCAGCATTAAGCCTTTTTTCAACCAAATAATTTTAAAAACTGTAGCCATGTTTTTAAGTATGTTATTCGTATGCCTTAGAACTATTTAAGTTTTTAGGTTTTGACTTTTTAATATTCCTTACTAAGGTTTCAAAAATATTGACTCTTTATTTTTCTATAGAACTCCCTTGGATGATGAACTAAAGTATCGATATAGCCTCAGTACATGTTAAGCGTACCCCAAACTGTCAAAATGGTTACCAAGCGTACCCCAAACTGTCAAAATGGTTACCTTTGGTGTGCATCAAGGTAGTAAAACCAGTAAATTGATAAGAAAAACGTAGATCGTACTACCTTAATGTACACCAAATGTAACTATTTTGAAGTTTCATTTATGTAGAACGTGTCAATCGAATGTTTAGCTACTTCTGAGACTTTTAAACTGCATCTCCCGTATAACTATGCCATTGAAACATGGCCGAAACGTCGAGGTAAATCAACAATATATTTCTATCGCGCTTAAGTCCCGATAATGTTATAAATATGTGTGAAAGTCGCGAAAGTTTAAAACAATTTAACTATGTTTTTTTTTCAGAAAGTGGTTCTCCAAGATGGCGGTGAGATTTTTGAGATGTGGAAGAAGCCGGAAGTGGACCTGTACGTCAGAATATTCCTGTTCAACGTCACAAATGCCGAGGATTTCATGGCAGGGCTGGCAGACAAGATAATCGTCAAAGAAGTGGGCCCTTATGTTTATAAGTAAGTTAAATTCATTTTTAGGGTTCCGTACCTCAAAAGGAAAAACGGAACCCTTATTGGATCACTTCGTTGTCCGTCTATCTGTCTGTTAAGACCATTTTTCTCAAGAACGCGTGGAGGTATTGAGTTGAAATTAATATCAAATACTTAAGTCTGCGGTCCCTTACAGCCGTGAAGTAATCAAACTTTTAAGTCAACGCAATCAAAAGATACGGCCGTTTATGCCGTATGTTTCATAAATTCGCAAGACACTCAAAAACCTATGGGGTACTTCTCGTTAACCTAGAACTATGAAATTTGGCAAAAAGCAAGGTCTCACAGCACAAATATAATAATAAATCCGAAAACTGTTAATTTGTAGTTAATAATCACAGAAAAAAAAATCGGTCTTTCAAAGCAAAATGCGATACTAGATGTTAATGATGACGGAACCCTCGGTGTGCGAGTCCGATTCGCACTTGGCCGGTTTTTTTAATGATTAACGAAAAAAAGAGTTCGAGTCCCGTCAGGCGCCTTTTTTTTCCTTTGTGTCGTTGTTACATATAATTTAAATTGGACTAAGGAGCATCATCTTTCATAAATAAAGAAAGAAGTTAGGGGTGTCAAGATATTTCGCACCCTTAGAATTAAAGCGAATCAATTCTGAATATGATATTTCCCAAAATTAAACCCTATGTCTTTTAATTAAGGTGATATTTTGGGACGTGTATTATTCAGAAATGGGTCACTTTAATTCTAAGCGTGCGATTTGTTTGGATAATAAACTTCATTATTAGCCATAATTAATTATGAATTCATTCTATGATATACTGCAGCGATTTAATAGCTATGCGGAAGACATCGATTTATTATAATAACGTAAAACATAGTTTCTGCCCACATAGTACTTAATACCAATTAACCGGCTTGTAAAGAATTTAAGACGCTGACTGGATCCCAAACGCCTTCTTTGTCGATCTGCAATAAGGTAGCCTAGCGGCTACTGGATAGCCCCAGTGGCCCGTTTCACGAAGCTACAAGTTACAAATTACAAGTCTACAAGTTTAGTAACAAGGGCAAAAAGTTACAATTTACGGTACAAATGTTTCTTGAACGTGGTTTTCCGTGGTAGATTAGTTGAATTGTTTAATATTCTCGATAACAAGTAAATGACATTTCGATTTTATAAGAGTAACAGCACTATTGAAATAAAAATATTTTTTGAAGTTTTTGCTGTCAAATCTTGGAAATTTTTTATCTGTGTACCTGTGTAGAACCTTAGGGTCGTAGTTAGAAACCGAACTCAGGTTCCAGTGCCATACACATAAAAAGCAGCTTCATGAAACGCTTGTAGTGGCATTTATAACCAATATTGCCGGTTTAGACTTGTTAAATTGTAACTTGTAGCTTCGTGAAACGGGCCACAGACGGTCGGGATTTATACGAATTGTTCCGAAATTCCACATGTACAGACTTGCGATCAAATACAAAATGTCCTGTCAATTACTATTTTGTTTATTACTAGTTACTATGACAACATTTATCATTAAAACACAAAAAAGTTAAAATTTTAACTAGAAGCGGTTTCCAATAGTTTCCATACGAGAATGTTGTTTCCGGCGTTTTTGTACGGAATTCTTCGCGTGCAAATCCGACTTGAAATTGGCCGGTTTGTAAAAAGAAACTCAATTTTAAAAATAAATAATTATATCCGTTGGCTCCTGACAGCCATTTAATTACATGTTAATATTTACTTTCAACAGAGAAGCTTCAAATAAATTAAATTCTTGGACAAGCTGGGAAAATTACGTACTTAGCTAATTGTTGACATTTTAAGCATTTTATTATAGGCTTTACTTGCAAGGAATGTATTGATTGCAAACAAGGTAACTGTACCTGTAACTGGCACATACAGAATATTATTTTTAATTTTTTGTAACAGAAATTCATTTCGATTTTTCTTTTTAAATGTTCAACATTCAAATTATTAAATTAAAATGCTATGTAATGACAACACAAAGAAAAATTAGGGTAATGGCAGGACTTGAAACTGCAACATCGGCATTCCGTGCCTTGCGTTTGCCAGTTTCCCTGAGAATTTTTTGATGTGCTTCGTCTTTTTACGGTCATTACATTATTGATTTAAGTTAAGGGTACAACTACCCTCGGTGTCATCTATATGAAACTTTTAACAAGTTATCATATTCAACTGGGTACCTTTACAGCTACCGTCAGCTGACGAGAGATAGCGCAGTTTTGTTATAAATTTTTGTAACTGAAATTTCTATCGATTTTTATTTTTAAATGTTTAACATTCAAATTATTAAATTAAAATGCTATGTAATACAACGCACCGCAACGCACGGAATACTGATGTTGCAGGTTTAAGTCCTGCCATTACTCTAATTTTTCTATGTGTTGTCACTACATAGAATTTTAATAGAAATTAAATTAAAATAATAAGATAATAACAAACGAATGATAACTTGTTTACCAATCAGTGGCCCGTTTCACGAAGCTACAAGTTACAATTTTACAAGTCTAAACCGGCAACATTGGTCATTATGCCCATTGCCATTGGTCATTATTGACCAATGTTGCCGGTTTAGACTTGTAACATTGTAACTTGTAGCTTCGTGAAACGGACCACAGGCGTTAAAGAATTTAATGTTTTTTTATTTTATTTAACTCTTTATGTTTCCTCTTTCAGGGAGGGTCTGGAGCATAAGATAGTAAAGTTCAACGACAATGGGACCATATCCGCCATTCCCCGCCACCCCCTCACCTGGATGGAGGACTTGTCAGAAGGGAACAAAGAGGACGACTTGCTGTTCCTCCCGAACATAGCTTTGTTGGTGAGTACCACCCTTACAGAACATCGACGTTAAGTAGCAGTACGCTGGTTGCGTTTCGTTCTATCAGTAAGAGTGGCGCATTCCGGAGGCCCACATTGCCCCTCCCTTTTTAATCTTAAAAGCCGGCAAACCGCTTGCGGATCTCTTGATATTGCAGGTGTCTATGGGCGGCGGTGATTGCTTACCATCAGGAGACCCGTCTGCTCGTTTTCCCCCTCTACTATAAAAAAAACCTTTCTTATCCAACATAGGAAGGCAAACGAGCAAGTGGGTCACCTGATGGTAAGTGATCACCGCCCATAAACACCCGCAACACCAAGGAGATGCGTTGGCAACGCAGAAGGCTAAGATGGAACACCTCTTGTGCCAGTAATGTCACCGGCTGCCTTGCTCTCCACGCCGGAACACAACAGTACAAGCACTGCTGCTTAGCGGCTGAATACGCAAGCAAGGTGGTGGTAGCGATCCAGACGAACCTTGCACAAGATCGCAATAAGCACCAAGCATTGCTCGAACAAAAAGATAAACTGAATAAAGAGCCAACCTTAACTTTGATCGGACGCTAACGTCCGCTAACGGATCGCTACCACCATCTTGCTAATTCAGGCAAGTAAGATGGTGGTAGCGATCCAGACGGAAATTGCGCTCTTCATACAAACGGCGATAACGTTTTCCACCCTCTAAACCTTAACCTATGGCAATGTTTTTTGGGTATGTTGTCATTATGCCTTAGTTTTGCATGTTTGTATGTTTTGATTTTTTTTACTATTCTTTATAGATTTGACAATACTTGCATTTTAGGAGTTTCATACAAAACAAAAAAGCGTCAATATTTTTGAAACTGTTATAGTATTTTATCTACACACATATCATAAAGGCTAAATAACGCGTTCAAAAACCCTAGGAAATGACCAGCATTATTACAACCAATGTTATTATAAGAATTTTCTTGTCTGTGGTAGTAGGTAAATCTGTTCTTTATTGGTCATCACATTACCGATATCTCGTGACTGCTCTATGAGCGACGTTATGAATTTAAATTTGGAACAGCTGTCAAAATTCAAGTTGGTCTCTATTCTAGTATCCACAGATATTAAAACAGTTATCGATACGAAACGTCAACTCAGTATGATTTTTTAATTTAAACGCACGACAGTTGATCTCGAGTGATATGACAATAGGGACTATATTCGTTCGTCTATGGTTTAAAAAAAACGTTCGTCTTGACGGATAGATCGAATCACAGAGTACCTTTTTAATATACATGGCGGCCATTAGTTGTCATTCGTTTTTGGTTTTTTTCTGTTACGTTTTTTTGCAGTTATGATATGTGTGTAGATAAAGTAATGTATGCAACTGTATATAATTAGACCTTAAAACACTCGTGTGATCCTATTATGAAACTCGCTGACGCTCGTTTCATAAAACCACACTCGTGTTTTAAGGCCTCTCATTATATAGCAGTTGCATAAAATACTATTAAGCAACGAGCGTTAGCGAGTTTCATAATAGGATCACACGAGTGTTTTAAGACCTAATTATGTACAGTTGCATACATTAATTTATCTACACACATATCATAAGTACTCTATGATGGGTTCAGAAGCCATAAGGCAATGACCTGCATTGCTACTAGCTACTAGTGCTAGGTACCTATTAAATTTCTATAGACTGGACACATTAAATAATGTAATAAAAAATGAATTTGAACAAATTAGAAACAAATTAGAAAAATTCTCATAATAATATTGGTTGTTATAATGCTGGTCATTGCCTACGGTTTCTGAACGCGTTATAGAGCATTTATGATATATGTGTAGATAAAGAAAATTTAAAAAATTAAAACATTCAAACCTACTTCACAGGCATAATGACCACATACACAGAAACCATGGCTATAAGTTAAGATTTAGAGAGTGGAAATCGTTATCGCAGTTGGTATGGACAGCGTTGGGTTCACACTCCTCTTAACGCAACTCGCAAGCGACTCGACCCGTGTAATTGGGCCTTTATTCGTATATCCGGAGTCCTTGTTTTATGGTAATCAACTACGTTTAAATGTTAATAATATGGCTTACCGAACTTTAACGCTTTATGACCAAATTAAGAACTTTAAAACGTGATATATGAGCATGTCGACCTTGCTACAGTTTGTGGAGGTTGTTGACCTTTGCCTTGGCCTGTCATAATTATTGATGTGTGTAGGTAAGGAGGTATAGTTGACCAAGGAATTTGCTTCATACTTTTCAACCTCGTCGCTTTGTTGTACGGTCGAAAAGTGGTCAAACATTTTCATGGTCGATTGTACCTTACTATATGATTAAGGACGCGCGCGACTTCGTTCGCGTGAAATTAGTAGCCTATGTCCGTCAGGAATAGTGTAGCTTTCTATTAATGAAAGAATTTTTGGAATCGGTTCAGTAGTTCCAAATATTACCCCCTACATACAAACAAACAAAGTTTACCTCTTTATTATAGGTATTAATAGTGTAGATATAGATGTAAATGTAGACTACGTAAATATATGACTGCAGTATTATAATACTCGAACCTAAATCTTATATATCGAATTGACTCCTTAAATCCTTAAAATGATTGAAAATCATATTAATATTATTATTATTATTATGTATGTCTTTCCCATTCACGGGACAATAGTGCCCCGGACCTTTGGGAGGCGTGCGCGGAGCCGAAGCCAACACGTAGAGGCCCTTTCGACAATTTAATGAAATGTGATGGGTACACCGGGCGGATGCTGTCCCTGCCCGCATCATAGGGACACGAGCAGAGGCAGCCCCCGCCAGGCGTATAGACTATTGTGGAAAGATGGGACCTAAACCGTACAAGACTATAGAGGGAAAACGATGGACTAATGACTGGGCTATTGCGTGAGACATCCGGACGTCTGCCAAATAAAAATGTCTCAAATGAAAGTGATCTTGGCAGACGGTGACTCGCCCTCCGCTAGATGGGCCCCCTTTAAAAGCGACATATAAAATGGCTCAGAGGCAACACCGGTGCGGAAGGCTAAGGGTAGAGAGGTGTCACTGGACTTTAAACTTATCGCCAACTCGCCACTTATGTTTCCACATCTACCCTCGAGCATACAGCTCTCGCGACTCCACTCTGACCGGCCGGCTAAGGCAAGCCAGAGGTGGGGACCTGTCCCTCGTCAGGCTTCACTCCTCCCGGCCGCGGGGCAAGGGAGAGGTGAGGGACAGGGGGCTTCCCCGGGAGCACTCGGGTACGTGGGGTCGCTACTCCCCAACAGTATTATTATAAGCTCACGCCTGTTTCCCTTTGGGGTAAGCAGAGACCACAGAACGCCATTTGCTCCGGTCCTGGC
Source organism: Ditula angustiorana (assembly GCA_963691745.1). Taxonomy (NCBI): domain Eukaryota; kingdom Metazoa; phylum Arthropoda; class Insecta; order Lepidoptera; family Tortricidae; genus Ditula; species Ditula angustiorana. Next base: position 4,355,482 of record OY829501.1, read on the forward strand.
ATACTTCCCTCGCTTCCTCCACACACATTCCTCTCTTCATACATGCTCAGCGGTTACGGGTACTTCTAATTCTGCCTGTCTTTAGGACGTCGCTTATTTGGTCAACGAACGTACGCCGAGGCCGCCCTCTACCAACTCATATTAATAGTTAAACAATATTTTTTTTTATTCCAGAGTATCGCAGATGTGGTTGCAAAACAATCCTTTGTCACGCGCTTCGGCCTGAACAACCTCATAACCCTGGGGAACATACAGCCCCTGGTGCAGATGACGGCTAAGGAGTTCATGATGGGCTACAAGTCTAACTTGATGACCTTGGGCAACACCTTCATGCCGGGCTGGATATATTTTGATAAGCTCGGGCTGATAGATCGGGTAAGTTGCCTTCCATTTTCTTTCAAATGTAGGGTAATTCTTCGAAATTCTTGTTCCTTTGGCGCAAATCATGAAAGTATTGATCCCCATGGCGTTTTTTTTCAGTAGTTACAAATAATATTGTATTATGTAATTATATATGTATGCCTCCGCTACTGAACGGCTTATTTAGCGTTCCATTTCTTTTCCATTGTAATAGGGTAATTCTTCGAAATTCTGATGCCTCTAGCACATCGCACCTTTAGAATTAAAGCGACCCATTTCTAAATAATACACGTCCCAAAATATCACCTTAATCAAAAGACATACCCCCTTATTCATAAACGCTGCGTAAACGTTTGTTAGTTAACATATTTTATGTCATTGTGACGTTTGCTCCCAAATGAAAGAGATAAAACATTTGTTAGCTTAAAAAGATTGTTAATATGAATAAGGGGAATTTTAGTGTTTGATTTTGGGAAATGTCATATTCAGATTCACTACAATTCTAAAGCTGCGACATGTTTTAGCACATTTACCTAATATTTACCAAACATAATGTGGGTAAATCTTGAAAATATTGATTCCCCTGACGATTTTTTTGTGAGTACACACAGTAACACATAACGCCTACTGAATTTGCATGATGTAAGCTGATTTAGTGTTTAGTATGCTTTTTGGAAACTCTTCATTTCGACGCACGCTGCAGCCAATTCTTAATCATCTGTTATTCTCCAGATGTATGACTTCGAAGGAGATTACGAGACCATCTACACCGGTGAAGCTGATATGCGAGACTCCGGTCTCATAGACACTTACCGGGGCTCTCCAGACCTGCCCCAGTGGCATGGCAGCCATTGCTCCAAGGTCCAGGGGGCTTCAGACGGAACCAAGTTCCGGGGCGGCGTGACGAGGAATGAATCTCTCCTGTTCTTCCGAAAGAGCTTGTGTCGTGCTGCGCCATTGGTAAGTCATTTTTTTAAACAGTTGCTCAAAAATGGGACTTTACGTAGCTGTATATCGTGCTAAAGTTAGATTTTTAATGCGTTTTACTTTTCCATTTTTTTGTCTTTTCTGTAACAATTGCTTAAATTGCATTCTGATTTTTTATCAGTTAAAGAATTATAAATTGTGTCTTTTATTTAACATTTTCACCGTTAAAAAACATTGTTTGATACAAGTGCGAAACTGTGGAGAGTACTTTCCGCGCTGGCAGCAAAATGTACTATTCTGTTTTTGTAATCAATTACCTATCTTGGCTGTTCATACTTGTCCCATTTACTCTATCCCGACTTGCTCATACCAACACTCAGCTGTATGTTTTCACTATTCTCTAGATTCCAGTAAAGGAAGGCGTGAGGAGTGGCCTCAAAGCTTACATGTACACCTTCCCTGAACATCTCTTCGACAATGGGAAACATATCCCCGAGAACAAGTGCTTCTGCAAAAATGGTAAGATTTCTTCCCTTTTTGCTTGTAGCCCTTCAGAAATTTATAAAACCCTTTTTTATTTGTAATGGGTCTGTGTTTGACCTCAATGTCACCTGCGGCCCTAACATGACAGCCCGAGTTTAGTTTAACCCCTTCCTGTGTCTCTGTCTAACTAGTGTCATAAGAAAGAGACGCAGATAGAGATAAACTAACCTTGGCCAGTCATGTTAGGGCCACTGATGGTAAAAAAAAGAGGCAGAAGATGAAGCATGTTCACTTAGAAGATGCCTAAAAAATGGCCAAGATGATAATTTTTGGAAATATAGACGCTGGAAAAGTATCAACTGTACTGCAAAATTGTTAATGGTGGCCACAAGTTTCAGTCAAAGTCAAAGTCAAAATATTTTTATTCAGATTAGACTTATAGGAAGCACTTATGAATGTCAAAAAATTTACCACCGGTTTGTGTTAATGTCAATGTTTAGCAAAATTATATGTTTTTCATCGTAAGACTGGTAAGTTTCACTCCATGGCAATTTAAAATGTTCTAAATTTTCAGATAGATGTCTACCAGAAGGCTTGATCGACGTGAGGGACTGTTACTATGGATTCCCAATAGCCTTGTCCTACCCGCATTTCTATAAAGGAGACGATGTATTATTCGACAAGGTTGAGGGGTTGTCACCGAACAAAGAGTTACATGAAACTAGGTGAGTGAATCAGACACATTTCATTTTATTTTATTTCATTTCACACTTAATTCAAGCCTCCTTACTTTACAATTCACATGTTCGGCTAGCGTCAGCCATTACATTTGTAAGACAACAGTCGCCGATAACAATGCAGCTAGACTGAAGTGAAGCAATTAACATAGACTGTAGACTCTTCCACCACCACAAGTATCATCAACTCGTTATTTTTGCCCTAACATGACCGGTCAAGTTTAGTTTATCAGAGTTTATCTCTGTGTTCCTTTCTTATGTCTAGTTTGACAGTGAAATAGGGAGGGATCATGTTACGGCACCATTGATTCTGTAAGATGACAAGAAAATCCTCTTACTGCTTGCACAGCACCTTCATGAGCTCAAGTTAACTTATGCATCAGCAAGCAGGAACATAATACTACAAAAGCAACGTAAAGCAAAAGTTTTTGTAACGTCCTTCCCTAAGGAGGCAGAACAAATTGAAGTGGAAATATCCACAGTATCTGCCATATTTTTCTAGTTATTCATGTCATTTCTCCTTTAAATGAATTCCCATTGTTTCATGCTCAACAAAAAATACTATTTTATATGCTGCTACTATCAAACAACAAATTGCCTTATGTTTTGTGCAGGCGCTTCAGCGCCGCAATGAGTTGCATTTTTGTAACTGCTACCACTCTCTATCTTACTGTCGAAAAGACAATATACAACGTTTCCAAATTGTGCATCGCTATTTCGAAGATTAAAGTTTTATCCAAAAATCCACTGAGTTTTTGTCCAAAGAAAATTCCATTTATCTGCTAAACGAGGAAACACCCATTAACTTCTTAAATAATTCCTACTTATCTATGGAATGGTTTGTGCCATTCATAATATTTTGATTTTATCGTTTTATTCTTAACAGATTCTGGATCCAACCGGAGTCAGGTCTCCCTCTCGACGTCAGTGCCAAAATCCAAATCAACATGGCACTCGGAGACATCAGCCGCATCACCAACGCTGGCAAATTTGCCAACCTGTACTTGCCCATGCTGTGGTTCGATATTGTAAGTATTTTAGTAATAAGCTACCATTTCTAATCGTCATCGGTCATCATCGTTGTTGATTAAAAAAAGGCTCACAATGTTAACCGACTTGCTGAGTCCTAAGTCCCAAAATACAAGCTCAACATATTTTGGTGTTGACCGGACACTGTTTCCTGTAAATTTTTCATATTTGAATCGCAATAAATGCTTTAAATTCTTATAACATTAGGAAATATTATAAATACTGCTTGTTTATTTAAAATTTCTACTTTCTCTTTCAGCGGATGTATTCCCTTCCAAAATCTCTGGAAGACCGATTCAACATGTACCTGAACATCCTGCCATTCGTCGAAAAAGGAGCGATCTATCTCCTCTTCCCAACTGGAGCCATCCTCATACTCCTTTCCATCTACAGACTCGCTTTTAAGATCATGTTCAAAACCTTCGACGGGAAGAAAAAGCAAAGAAACTGTGTTATTGGTAGCAAACAAATCAATAACATTAAGAACTGTCATAAGGATATCTACGTCCCTTGTGAAATTGCTTTAAATGATACTGAGTCAGATAACTCAGATCCACAATTCCATGAAGAAAGGAGGCCCTCGTTCTTCAAAACGCATAGCGATAGACTAAAAGAGCTCAGTCATAGACTTGGCGATAAAGTTTATGATTCTGTTGGCAGCGTCAAAGATAGAGTGAACGACATCATTCATGTGCAAAAAGTCTTCAGCGACAGAAAGAATTCGTTGATTAACCAAGATGATTCGTTGACCAATGATGGGTTCAAAAGTGATTCTGGTGATGAGAGGCCGTGTAGTTACGAAGCTGTAAGGCAGTCAGATAGTGAAGATGACTGTAGGTATTTAGAAGTACTAGATGACGGCAGTGGGTTCGATGGACCAGTTAAAAATTTTGAATCGAGGAGAGGGTCTAATTTAAAAGGCTTGGATGAGCCAGTCGAAGTTATGGTGGAGTTTTCTGATTGATGAGGAAGTTACTTAGAAAGTAAGAGACATTCCTAAATCATATCGTAAAGACTGGTGTGCAATCTATCTGCGACTTTCAGAATATCGAAGTCAAACGCGTTAATCCTAATGTCGAGAAAGGAGCAAAAGTGGCCAACCTCGACCGCACAAAGACTTTGTAGGCTACTAATGAGCCATTAGGGATATTGCCGATACCTGGAAGATTTTTATCTAAACTATTCAAGGTAATCTGTATACTCCCTTTAAATACCTAAGATGTCTTTTGAACTGGAGCTTTTCTCAAATTGCCGGGCATATCCTCATTTTTAGCCAATCTACGTGTAATTTGATTAAGTTCCAAAGCAATACTAAATTCAACATTACACTGAACGGCCACGTTAATAAGGCATAGATCAACAGCATTTCGCAGGGCTCTTGGGTACTATTGACCAATTAACAGTCCTTACGTCTCCTTCTGCCTTATTTCCTGTTAAACGTTCAGTGATTTCCCCATTATTATGAACTTTGTACAATTATTTCAAAAAGTGACTGTCGTTGGAAATGGCATAGTTAAAATTAAGCGCAGTACATTGCTTCCTCTAGATGAAGGACTAGTATCGTGTAGTAGTCCGTAGAAGTAATGTAGATCAAAAGTTAATGTTGTCGTACTGTAGTACATTTTGGCAGCTCAAAAACCGTTATTCGAAAAAAAATCAGTGTACTCTGTTAATGAGTGGAACGAGTATTCAAGACGTGCCATATTAACGTGGTCCAAGTGTGATTTCATATTTTTAGGGTCATTATGATGAAGTTACGATTGCCTATGTTAATTTATTTAGGTATTTTAGAAATATACATAAGTTGAATGGGTAAAGTAAGTAATTGCTTAACCACTTTTGAACCTTATCCCTTTGCAAAACGGTCGAAAAGTGGTCAAGCAATTACTCGGTCGACTATACAAGACGTTGGCACCTAGTTTTGAGATAACATATTAAAATGACATTAAATTAAAATGTCATTTATTTCAGAAATCATTCCATAAATGGCTCATTGAACTTAGTATACGATATTAGTAAATGGTTGAATTAAATTAAAATTAAACCACACTTAATTAAATGAAAATATAATTAAACCAAAATTTATTAATTAGATTCTACGTGCACATAATTGTAGAGGTGCCAACTATAATTGTGTTTACCCTATGAGTTTAAAAAAAGAATAAGCCTTGCCATAGTATATGTTTTAAGCCTAGGTTTTTTTTGGAGTAAAAAAGGGCTAGAATTTTTTAGATCACGACTGATAGTTGCTCAATTTGCGTTGGAGATTTTTTTAAATGAGTAATAAAAAATAACTTACTTGTATGAGTAAATTACAAATTTCTACGATCTCCATGGTAATAAAAAATATTAGTAACTCAATTGGATAGTAATGAATGCACTTTAAACACTATCAACTAACAATAAGTCTATGAATTTAAATTGCTCAATATAAAAAATCTTTGTATATTTTGTAAATATAATAGTATTATTAAATAGGATGTACTTTAAATAATATTTTATGTCATTTTCTAGAAAATGTATGGAAACTAGTGAAATATTTTAATGTTGGTACATTTTTTATGCCAGTGACATATTTTTTTGAAAAATAACAAAATGTTTTTGTTATGTCTGGTGTCTTATCAAAGGGTAATTCTTCGAAATTTTGATTCCTGCGGCGCTAGTTTTAACATATTTACCGATTATTTACTAAACATAATGTGTGCTAGGGAAAAGAATATTTGCAAGATATACGCCTACATTATTTTTAGTAGAGATGAGGAAAAAAATGCTAAAATATGCAATCAGAAAAATGAGATTTTTAAAAAATTTCCCTTTAAATATTTTTTTATGTACCGTAAATGTAAAATATAATGTAATATATATTTTCTTTTTTCTATCAATACTTTCAGTTCGTTTTTTTCACGCTTCTTAAATTTAGTAAAAAAAATCGTATGGCATTTTCATTTTGAATGAGTTTTATGTATGTACCTGTAATTTTCATAAACTTGTCTGACTTATTTTATATTCTTAATAATACAATGTAAATATTTAGGGTTTTTAAATTAGTTATAATGCAAATTATCAGAAGACTACACTAGCATAAGTTTTCAAGTATTCAGTTCAGTCCAATCTGACTTATTGAGGTTAAATAAAGAAACTGGCAATATTTTTAGGCATATTTATTTACAGTTTAATGCTGATAATAAAATATGTACGTACAATAATATATTTTTTATATTTTGGTATTACTGAAGTTTAAATCGCAAAAAATGATTTCATGCTGTAAATAAATAAGGGTGATTGTATGAAATAAATACCTAATTTGAACAAGAAATAATTTTGCGAATTAACACAAGCAAGTTGTGATATTTCATTTCAAAAACTGTTTATTAATATTAAGTTAGAATTAAATAATTTAAGTGAAAAAATGCAAAACGAGCTTTTTTTACATAAAATTGGTAATTGGTATTTTTTTTCACGTGTTTGAAACAGTAAACAAATTTTTGAAAAATACGCTGTGTTTAATTTGGTTCCAGTCTTTTTAAGAAACAATCCTTAGTAAATATTAAAATGAGCAAAAAATACTACAGGTGTAATATTTTATTTTGAATAATAATACCTGGAAATGTGGTACATATTTTAATATTTAGTTCTAATTTTAAATTTAATTTTCATCAAGAAATCGTCTTTGTTTCGTCTATTATTCACAGTAAATTATTTTCGGTGTTTCTGTGATCATTGTCGGGGGTATATATTTCTTTTTATATTGAGCTTCATTGCACAGTTTAAAAACAAATACAATCGGCGGATTTAATGCCAGTAGGCATTCTCTACCAGTCAACCACACTATAAATAAGAAAGTAAGTAACAAACATGGGTGCACAAAAAAGAAAAGTAAAAAAAAACTGATAAACAATAACCTATAAATTACATTGTGACCAGTTAAATAACTAAGTAATTTTATCTACACATATATCATAAATGCTCTATAATACGTTCAGAAACCGTAGGCAATGACCAGCATTATAACAACCAATATTATTATGAGAACTTTTCAAATTTGTTTCTATAGTTGTTCAAATTCATTTTTATTACATTATTTTAATGTGTACAGTCTATAGATATTTAATAGGTACATAGTACTAATAGCTAGTAGCAATGCAGGTCATTGCCCTATGGCTTCTGAACCCATCATAGAGTACTTATGATATGTGTGTAGATAAAGTAATGTATGCAACTGTACATAATTAGGTCTTAAAACACTCGTGTGATATCACACTCGTGTTTTAAGACCCCTTATTATGCAACAATTGCATAAAATACTATAAAGGACCCGTTAAACTGTTTAATGACACGCCACTTGATTAGTTAGTGAAGCAAAAAAAGCATCAATAAAAAACAAAAAAACTTTATTCAATTACACAACAAATATTGACACAAAAACGATTTAAATCAACTCCGCAAAGGACAAAGCAAGGTTTTGTACAAAATTTGTATTAATTATCCACCAAAAGATGTATCCGTAGAATGCACACGTCACTACCTTGTCCAAGATTATCATTCTGAAAAATAAAATAAAAACGTGATAGGCTATTTTTTTTTAATAGGAAGGAAAACAAGCAAGTGGGTCACCTGATGGTAAGTGACCACCACCGTCTATAGACACCCGCAACATCAAAGAGATTGCAGATGCGATGCCAATTCAGAGGGCTAAGATGGTATACCTCTTGCGTCAGTAATTGCACCGCCTGTCTTGCTCTCCACGCCGGAACACAACAGTGCAAGCATTGCTGCTTAGCGGCAGGATTAGCAAGCAAGACGGTGATAGCGATCCGGACGGACCTTGCACAAGGTCCTACCACCCGCTATATTTTATTTATGCTACAGTTTTTAACTATTTGGTCAGTCTGTCCGTGCCAGATGACACGAATGCCAGATGGAACCAGCAAACCTATATAATATATCGTTTCGTTTTGTACGAAATTCAGGGGCGTAGCGACGTAAAATGACGCCCAGGGCTCGCATCCAAACTGCGCCCCTTTCCCTTTGTAAATTATTTTAAAAACAGATACCTACACTTTTTTTATTGTTTTACTAATTTTGTAATGTAATGTATGTAAAACAAACAAAATCCCATAAATATGTCCCCGTCTGGAATAAATGTATCTTCAATAAGGATTAAATGATCCTCAAAAAACTTTTTTTTGGCCATGTATACGAATTTGGATTGTATTTTTTTTAACAGGTAGTATATTTCGTTTTTTGCGCCCCCCCTTATTTGGCGCCCAGGGCACATGCCCTGCCTGCCCCACCCTTGTTACGCCCCTGACGAAATCCTAAACATGAATCCTAAAACTATCACTAAAAAAAGATATCAAAAAAGAAGACTCTTGGCATGGTACAGAAGATTAAATATTAGGTAAATATGCTAAAACATGCGCCAGAAGAATCAGAATGTCAAAAAATTACCCGGCTGTGGCAATGACAGATAATCAAGCTTAGGCACGGGTTTCGGGGAGTAGCAAGGAAATTTGTTCCAGTTTGTCGATGTTAGGGATTGTCGAGTTAGGTTAATAGACAATACCTTTTGCAATGCGCTCTGGCTTTTGGCAGGTCCTCGTCTTTCTCTTTTAGCAAATACTTCCGACCTCCGATGACGCATTGTGTGAAGAATTCAAACCGGTCGACGTTCTCGAGATCGTAGAAGAATTGCTCCTTATCCTCTGCTTTTAGCCGCGATCGGAGCAGCACAAAATTGGCGTTGGAGAACGTCCATTGCTTGGTGACGTAGTAGCGGAGCGCTAGGTTCGCTATGTAGATCCTTCGTTGGACTTTGACTAGCCTGGAAATACGTATTGAATTTAGTGAGAGCGAGTCATCATCATCATCATCATCTCAGCCACAAGCAGTCCACTGTTGAACATAGGCCTCCTTCATGGATTTCCAAAGTGACCGGTTGGAAGCAGCATGCAACCAGCGCTTTCCTGCCACCTGTATGAGGTCATCGGACCATCTTGTGGCTGGTCGTCCTACGCTGCGCTTGCCAATACGCGGCCGCCATTTGAGAACTTTTCGACCCCATCGGCCATCAGTTCTCCGTGCTATGTGCCCTGCCCACTGCCACTTCAACTTGCTAATCCGCTGGGCTACGTCGGTTACTTTCGTTCGTCTGCGGATCTCCTCATTTCGGGTTCGATCACGCAGAGAAACTCCAAGCATAACCCTCTCCATAGCACGTTGCGTGACTTTGAGCTTTCTTATAAGGCCCATAGTAAGCGGTTACGTTATGAGAGCGAATTGAGGGATCGAATCAGGAATGAGGCGATCCGCATAAGGACCAAAGTCACCGACATAGCTCTACGCATCTATGAGATGGGGTTTTTTTTACTGCGTTTACGGTGCGTCAACATTTTTTGAGCTATGTCGTGGTCGATTCTAAACTCGTGTATATACAGACTTACATGGTTTTCTTTCCAAGCATCCACAGCAAAGAATCGACAAGTATAGCCGGTATGAGATGCAGCAGTATAACCTAAAATACAAAAAGAGTATACTTTTCTTTCATATAAAATAGAGAGACAAACAAACAAGTGGGTCACCCGATGGTAAGTGATCACCACCGCCCACAGACTCCCGCAACACTAAGGAGATTGCAGATGCGTTGTCAACTCAGAAGGCTAATTACCTGCAAATTTGCGGTTTTCGGATTTATTGTTTTATTTGTGCTGTGAGACAAATTTTATAGTTCTAGGTCAACGGGAAGTACCCCATAGGTTTTTAAGAGCCTTGCGAATGTATAAAACATGCGGCATAAACGGCCGTATCTTTTGATTGCGTTGCCTTAGAAGTTTGATTTTTTCATGGCTCTAAGGGACTGCAGACTTGAGTATTTGATATCAATTTCAACTCAATACCTCGACGCGTTCTTGAGAAAAATGATCTTGACAGACAGACAGACGGACAACGAAGTGATCCTATAAGGGTTCCATTTTTCCTTTTGAGGTACGGAACCCTAAAAATCAACCAGCATCGCTCACCTTGACGTAGTGCAAAGACTTTGAAGTGGTGATAGACCCTCCCACGTTCCACAGCATGTCGTTGAGAGGGTACTGAGGGGCCAGGTTCCTCCCTATCTCTACCAGGGCGCCAATGGACAGGCCATTCAGGTTCCCAGAGCATGAGTTATAAATCTCGATGTCATCTGAAGGCTCTAAGCTGAAAAAGCAATAAAACGGGGCTTTATCAGAATCCTTAATAAACTTTTGTCTTAAAAACTGGCAGCGGTACAAAAAGGTAACGTTGTGCTGCCGTGCAATCTATTAGACATCGGCCTACCGTTTATATTAGAGATGCACCGAGTAACAGTTTTCCCCAGTAACGAGTACCGAGTTTTACTCGGTTCAATTTTTTTTCAACCGAGTACTCGGCCGAGTAACTCGGTTCAATCAAATTCCCATTTCGCGCGCGTAAAAGTACAAACAGGTCCTCGCCGGTCGAGCGGCCGGCTCGCGTTGATACACCCCTCACCCCGCCCGCGCCTTTCGACTACCAGTCACTTGAAAGTTTGCAAACAAATACTTCACGTTGCGCATCATAGTAGATAAATAATTGAAAAAGTTTGTTAATTAACGATTGACTGTGTGTAGTACCTGATAAGTGATGACCTGATTTTTATTAACACTGTTGTTTTAATTATATCTACCTAAATATATTGCTTTTCTTAAATCGAGTATACTCGGCATTCAAACCGAGTTATTCGGCCGAGTACGAGTATCAAAAAACCCGCCGAGTACGCCGAGTACCGAGTATCAACCGAGTACTCGGCCCATCTCTAGTTTATATAAACAATACTGGTAGCGCCGCAGTTTTGATTAATAGTGCAACCTTATTTTTAATACTCTTTTGATCAGCGGCCTCCTTCCAAATTTATTACGTTTATGAAAAAGAAGAAAAAGAAAAAATATGACTTTGACATCTGTCGTAAAACTATTAAGTAAAATATAATACATTTTGCTGCTATAAAAATAATAATTAAGGAAAAGAAGTCGTCTGCAGCTCTCCAAGGGGCGCCCCGAGCCTGCCGCATAGCCTACACGTCGAAACTGTGAGTCTATTAAATATATACATATTAGGCATCGGAGGTCGCCTCTAAATTCTTAGTCACCAATAATTAACGGCAGAATTGAACTGCGGCGCTTCTATTAGTGGTCCTTCGAGTCTGAATAAATAAATAAAAAAGTTGCCCCTACTAAATACGTTACGGCTTAGTAGGAGAAAGTTACGATTTGGGTTGTATAAAGGTTTTTTGTCAAGATGCCGATTTTTCCAGACGATGCTATAGTCTCTAAACCGGCAAAGAAAAATATTGAAGCGCAGTCGAGTTCAGGTACCCCTGGTACGGGCAGTGTTTCTATAGAGTTGAGGTTAATGGAGGCAAAGAGGAACGTCTTATTTGAGCGCATGCAAAAGACTTTTAATTTGTCTATGGATGTAACCGATGAAGATGCTAGGGAGAGTTTCTTGGACGCGTGCGTTTCTATCGATTTATGGCGGGAAGAGTTTCAGCAAACAACTCTCGAATATAATCAGTGCTTGCTCATGATGAACCCCGAGGCGTCGCCAAACTTTCAGAGTTTGATTTCATTCGATGAGCTGTTTGGGCGGATTAAACGCGTTTTCAATCGATTAAATACGCAAGGCCAGAGTCAGAATGCTTCTCATAGTGACGGCTCGATTCGCAAAGGCCGGCCAAGTTTACCGCCCATCGAGCTCATGCCTTTTAACGGAGATATACGCGCCTGGCCCTTGTTTTATGCGAGTTTTAAGTCGATAATACACGACAACCCATCTCTGACTGACGCAGAAAAGTTATATTACCTGCTGGGAAAATTATCTGGCAAGGCGCAAACCGTCTGCGCCGGCATTACGCCGTGCGCTGAAAACTATATGTCTTTAATGAAGACACTCATTGATAAGTACGATGATAAACGGACTCTAGCGTCTACTTATTTAGATCAAATTTTAGACTTTAAGCCAGTGACTGCTGCTTCGGTAACTAGCTTTGATAAGTTTACTGAGACGTTTGTGGCAGCAGTTGGAGCTCTTCAAAACATGAAAATGCAAAAATTGGACGATTTTATCATGCTACATTTAGGGCTTAAAAAATTGAATCCTGATACTGTACGGGCTTTTGAGATGTCAGTTAAGGCTGAGAAAACTCCCGCGTTCAGTGAGTTAGTAGACTTCATAAAACACCAGTCGAAAATACTTTCGCGTAGTACGTCTGCAACATCATCATCAGGATCTGGTGGGAAAAAAACAAGCGAACTACCGCGCGTGAACCCCCCACCTAACTACCAAGCATATGTGACCACTGTCAATATACCGAAATGTTTATGTGATAACATTGTACATGATTTATTATTTAAATGTCCACAATTTATGAAGTTGTCACCTGGTGATCGATTCAAATGTGTCAAAGAGCGGAATGCATGTGTCAATTGTTTGAGCACCAAACATAAAGTGTCACTTTGTAAATCAGAGATGTGCTGTAGATTTTGTAAGCTCAGGCATCATACGCAGTTACACTTTAATCGCCCCGATTCTAATCAAGCGGCATTGTTTGTGGATGATAAGCAAGATTCTGGGTCGTCTATTTCCGGGTTGAAATCCGTAGCGCCTGTTCCTGCTTCGTCCGCTCCAGCTGTAAGCAAGACGCGTTCAATGCCAGCACCCACCACTTGTGTAGGCGTCAACAAAGAGCAGCCAGATATATCTACTGCGGTTTTACTCGCAACCGCCCAGGTGGTAATTCGCGACCTTCGTGGGAACAATCATTTAGTGAGGTGCTTGTTGGACTCTGCGTCGCAAACGAATTTTATTACCGCCGAGTGTGCCGAACGCATCGGTCTACTTTATCAAGCTACTCCTCATAAGCGTGTAAGAGGAATTGGTGGAATAGACAAACCGGTGAAGGGAGCGGTGGAGTTGGAGTTTGCGTCGCGCTTTAACGCAGAAATAAAATTTAATGTGTCGTCGTTGGTAGTGGACCAAATAACAGATAATCTGCCGAGTGCTTTTATTAAATTGGCAGCACTAACACATTTAAAGAATTTACCGATGGCAGATGATAAGTTTGCAACACCAAATAAAATAGATATGCTGATTGGAGCATCTATATTCCCGCATCTGTTATTGTCTGGAGTAGTCCACGGCGATCCGCACGTCCCGCCGGCTATTGAGACCGTGTTGGGATATGTAATTATGGGTTCGGTACCTACGGTAAGTGGTCCAGAACATGTTCTGATGTCTTGTTGCGCTTTTACGCAGCAGGAGCCCGCGATAGATACGCTTGTAAAAAAGTTTTGGGAAGTTGAGGAAATTCATTGTCCGCCCGCTCAATGTCGTGAAGACTTGGAGTGTGAAGAGTTCTATCGCGCCACTACTGTACGCGATCCCACCAGTGGTAGATATGTGGTTTCGCTACCTTTTCGTGAGGATGCGTGCCTGCTTGGTAACTCCGAGAAAGTGGCTCAGCGTCGGTTTTGGTGCTTAGAAAGGAAGCTTGAGGTTTCGCCTAAATTGAGGGCAGCCTACGATGACGTCATTCGCGATCATCTTAAAAATAATTATTTAGTTCCCGCACCTGTGGATGACGCTGACCAGACGTTGTTGCCGTCTTATGTGATCCCGCACCACGGTGTGATCCGGGAGGATAAAGCGACAACAAAGCTGCGCGTCGTCTTGGACGCAAGCTGTAAGACCAGCACGGGTTATTCCTTAAATGATGTTCTTCATTGTGGGCCTAATCTACAGGGTGATCTTTTTCAAATACTTTTGAATTTCCGTTTATTTGCTGTTGCTTTGGCAGCGGATTGTAAACAAATGTATCTGCAATTGCTGGTTCGAGAGGAAGATCAACGCTTTCAGAGAGTATTATATCGCTTCAATCCCCGGGAGCCGTTGTTACTATACCAGTTTAACCGAGTATGCTTTGGGTTAAAATCGAGCCCATTTCATGCGCTGCGATCAGTTCAGCAAATGGTGGAGGACAATAAGAATCGGTTCCCTGAAGCTAGCTCTGTTGTGTCACAATGTATTTATATGGATGACATAGTATGCTCTGTAATGACGGAGACGGAAGGAGTTACAATGACAGATGAGCTAATTCGTTTGTTTAAAAGTGCGCATTGGGACTTGGTCAAATGGAACAGTAACTCCAAGGCAGTATTGGATAGCCTCCCAACGTCGCACAAACTCACAACGGAGTTGGAGTTTGATAAGGAAATGCAGCATAAAATCTTAGGGTTGCGATGGTCAAACTTTACTGATGAGTTTCGCTTTGAAATTGGAGTTCCCAAGGGTGAATGTACTAAACGTTTCATACTTTCAACTACGGCTCGTTTATGGGACATAATGGGCTTTGTAGCTCCAACCGTGCTGTATGCCAAGCTGCTATTGAAGCAACTTTGGCAGCTCAAACTAGATTGGGACGATACGCCGCCGCCGCACATGGTAAAAGTTTGGGAAGAATTCTGCAAGGAGCTACCGGCCTTAAATGATTTAAGAATTCCACGTTTTATGGAAGTCAAACAGGACTGTGTAGCTACGTTGTTAGGGTTTTCGGATGCTAGCGAGCTAGCTTACGGAGCTGTGGTGTATTTACATGTTACTTGCGCTGGCAGGAATACCATGAGGTTGGTTTGCGCGAAGTCTAAAGTGGCGCCACTTAAAACTCAGTCAATTGCGCGATTGGAGCTATGTGGAGCGCTTCTGCTGTCCAAATTGCTTCGCATTGTATACGACAATTATAATGCGAGGTATAGAATGAATTTGTTCGCATTTACGGACTCAAAGGTCGTACTTTATTGGATTAAGAGTTCACCGCATCGCTGGCAAACCTTTGTTGCAAACCGTGTAGTTAAGCTGACGGATAATATTTCGGCTGA
The DNA here is from genome assembly GCA_963691745.1 of Ditula angustiorana. Taxonomy (NCBI): domain Eukaryota; kingdom Metazoa; phylum Arthropoda; class Insecta; order Lepidoptera; family Tortricidae; genus Ditula; species Ditula angustiorana. The sequence continues at coordinate 4,370,948 of OY829501.1, forward strand.
TCACTTTTATCATGTCGCAGGGGTCGACAATCCAGCGGATTGTCTATCGCGGGGAGTGTCGCCTCAAAAATTAGTGAATCACTCACTGTGGTTCCACGGACCGCCGTGGGCTTCGTTGGATGCCTCACAGTGGCCCATCAACCGAACGGATCTATCTACAGTCGAGGGGGATATCCCAGAACAAAAGGTTCTTGCGCACCCGATCCTGACCGACTTAGAGAGCTCTGTGATATACGAATTAGCGAGCAGACTATCGTCTTGGTCAAGGGTGATTCGCTGTCTAGTTTACGTGTTTCGTTTCGCCAAATTATTACCGCTGCGAAAAGAGGCCTGGGTTACGGTAAAGGAGCTCGAGTTCGCAGAAAAGAAGTTAATTGAGGTGGTGCAACGGAAGTATTTTGCGGTTGATATAAATAATTTAAAAAAAGGATTACCAGTCTCGTCTGCGATGTTGAAGTTGAAGGCGTTTTTAAGTGATGGTCTTGTTCGCGTGGGGGGGAGGCTGGCTAACGCTGAGGTGTGTTTTGAGCAAAAACACCCGGTGATACTACCTCGCAATGATCATATCACTGACTTGCTCATTGATTATTATCATAAAAAATATATGCACGCGGGGCCCGAAGTTTTAGGGTCATTGCTTAAACAACGTTATTGGATTTTGGCGGCTAGAGCAATTGTTAGGTATAGAGTCTTCAAGTGTAATACTTGTTTTAAGCTCAAACCGCGGCCCTCATTTCCTATCATGGCGGATTTGCCGGACATGCGGGTCAGGCCTGTTATTAAGGCATTTACGCACACAGGTTGCGATTATGCTGGCCCAATTAAATATACTCCGATACGGCGCCGCGGAATAACAAGTCTGAAATTGTATTTATGTATTTTTACGTGTTTGACAACGCGTGCATGCCATATTGAAATCGCCACGGAATTGAGCACCGTATGTTTTTTGGCTGCATTGAAGCGTTTTTTATCTCGACGCGGTCCCGTCCAGTGTATGTATACGGACAACGGGACAAATTTTGTTGGCGCGCGATCCTATTTGCGCGACTTATATAAATTCTTTGATGAGAAGCTTAAAGAACCGCTACAGGATTTTTTTATCGGAGAGCCGTATTTGCTGGAAATTTAACCCGCCAGCATCTCCACATTTTGGAGGTTGCTGGGAAAGTATGGTGAAGGTGATCAAAACCCATTTATTTAGAGTTATAGGGCAGCAGCTTCTGACGTACGAGGAGTTGAGTACGGTCCTTGTTCAAATTGAGGCACTAGTGAACTCTCGGCCGCTTACTGCTCTTGGTTCACACCCTTCAGAGCCCGCAGCTTTAACTCCGAGTCACTTTTTGCACACTGCTCCGCTGAGTTCGTTGCCTGCGCCAGAAGTACTAGAGAGTAATGTAAACTTGCTGCACAGACATGACTTAATGGATAAAATGGTGCAATCGTTTTGGAAGAGATGGAGGGTCGAGTATCTGCATTCATTACAAACCAGGGAAAAATGGCAAATTCCATCGACTCCCATTCAGATTGGCACAGTTGTGGTCATTATGACTGACAATGCACCCCCTCTGACATGGCCTTTGGGCATCGTCGACGTGGTTCATCCCGCAAGAGACGGAGTTATTCGCGTTGTAACGGTTCGCACCGCCAGAGGATTGTTTGTACGTCCGGTGGTAAAATTGTGCCCTTTGCCAAACCAATAATCTCAACTCTCCTTGGGTAGAATGGGTGAATGTACCGAAAGGCTTAAGTTTTTTTTTAATGGTAATTTTGTTTTGAGGGTAATTTTGTTGGGTGGTTTATATTTAATTTGATTGGTATATCGGCTCATTATTGTTGAGTCTAACTATACCTTAGCATTTTAATTCTTTAAAGGTAACCCTTTAAGGGCGGGAGGAAATGGTAGCGCCGCAGTTTTGATTAATAGTGCAACCTTATTTTTAATACTCTTTTGATCAGCGGCCTCCTTCCAAATTTATTACGTTTATGAAAAAGAAGAAAAAGAAAAAATATGACTTTGACATCTGTCGTAAAACTATTAAGTAAAATATAATACATTTTGCTGCTATAAAAATAATAATTAAGGAAAAGAAGTCGTCTGCAGCTCTCCAAGGGGCGCCCCGAGCCTGCCGCATAGCCTACACGTCGAAACTGTGAGTCTATTAAATATATACATATTAGGCATCGGAGGTCGCCTCTAAATTCTTAGTCACCAATAATTAACGGCAGAATTGAACTGCGGCGCTTCTAAATACAGCAACAGTCATACAAATTGTTTTAAACTTTCGCGATTTTCACACAATACATATTTATAACGTTATTGTGACTTTTAACGCGATAAAAATAAATTGTTGATTTACGTATCATTGGCGCCCAAAGAACCAGTTATTGGGACTTTAGGTACGGCATTGACACCTGAAGTACACTATTGACGCCTAAAGTATGTAATTGGCACCTGAAGTACAGACATTGGCACCAGAAGTTCGTCATTGACACCTGAAATACGGAATTGGGACCTGAAGTACATTATCGACATCTGAAGTACAGTCGTTAGCACCTAGTTTTGACAACATGTCCCTCTTTGGATGGCACCCGCCAATGCCAACAATAGGTCCATTTATTTAAATAGTACTCACGGCTTGGTCCCCCTGGCCCAGGCTGCAACTATAATGTTCTTGATAGCGACATCCACTGGCATATAGTCTGGCATCAGATCCGGATCCGAGTAAATACTGCGCATTATACCTGTGAAATATTTGCAGGAGTGTGAACCCAGCCCCAAACAGCGCTCCTCATACAAACGGCGATAACGTTTTCCACCCTCCAACCTTAACCTATGGCAATGATTTTTTGCTATGTTGTCATTATTCCCTAGAACTAGGTTTGTATGTTTTAATTTTTTTAATATTCTTTATAGTTTTAAAAATATTCGCGCTTTGTTGTTTTGTATGCAACTCCTAAAATGCATAATTGACAAATCTATGAAGAATAGTTAAAGAAATCAAAACATACAAACCTAGTTCTAAGGCATAACAACATCAACAACTAATACTCTTTATTGATCACACAAGAAAAAAATAAAAGAACAGACATAGGGAAATTTTTCATAAAAGAATGAACAAAATTACCAAATAATTACAATATACCAAAAAATCATTGCCATAATATAAGTTTACGCGCGTGCGACGAAATATACCAGAGAAGGAGGTGTGACGTTGGCAAATAACCACCACTATCTACAGCCTCACTCTAGCGAGCTCGAAGGGCGCGCTCTATTAAGTCCCGTATGATCTCTACATCTTTGACCATGCTCCCTCTCCCCCAGCGAGCCTGAAGCGCAAGCTTCGTGTAGGCACGTGCGACGAAATGTCTCAGACGGGGAGGACGCTTACTAACATCACACCGTCGCTTGCCCTCCGAGCTCGCAAATAAGTTTAGACTCTAAATCGCTCTATCGCTGTTTGTATGGGGAGCCCTTTCTTGGGCTGGATTCACACGGCTCTTAAGTTATTGTTTTGTTTTATACGGACTGTGTCGTGTGTATTAACGGTCTCCTCAACTTTAACTTTTAACCGTAAGGTAACTATGTCAAAATCAAAGTCAAAATATTTTATTCAGATTAGGCTTACAGGTAGCACTTATGAATGTCAAAAAATTTACCACCGGTTCGGAAAAACCTCTGATGAGAAGATACCGGCAAGAAACTCAACGAGGTGTAATTTTTTAAATAAATCAAAATTACAATGCTATTTTACATCTCAAATATTTAAAAAATTTACAATTTAACACAGCAGGTGTACTATCTTTGGAGCCAGGGATCGCCAATACAGAACGGGATCATTTCCAAACATCCTTGTCCAAGATATAGTCATTGACTTTATAATACGCCCGAGAAATTAATGTCTTCTTGACAATAGTTGTATGTAGAACATATAGCTGTTATTTACTATACCTTTTCCACAGGCCACTAGAATGCCAACAGGACCATTAAAGTTTTCAATCCAGCCTGGCATAGGCTCTGAAACGCTTGAAATAACTGAAAAAAAAATTACTTTAATGTGTTTAATGTCTTTTAATTTTTTGTGCGTATAATTCCTACAGTAGCAACACCACACATTGACATTTCTGTCATTTGTTGTGGTAAGGTAGAAAGAGAGCCAGGACTGTACTTCTTGCTCGCTCTGACCGATTCTTCTGTTACCAGCGCGCTGTCCTTTTTAAAATTCAACTTTAAATATAATTTATTTCAGACATGGTCAACAGTGTTAGTTACAAAAACAGTGTTTGTTTGCACAAAGTTTGTGCAAAGAAGAACGTGTAGACGTCAAGTTTGCAGTAGGTGCGAAACAGAAATGTTTGCGTCGATTTTTTGATAAGAAATACTTTCGCGCCACTGCAAACTTGACGTCTACACGTTCCGGTTTGCACAAACGAAGTTTGTGCAAACACATTGCGCAAGCATAAGTTGGTGTCGTATGGACCGGCTTTAAGTATTATTTTAAATAATACAGATATTAACTCTGGACTCCATATGAACGGAGTAAAGTTGGTCTGGGTAGTAAGTTTATACTTAACAGTATGTAATTATGTAGGAAAAAAATACCAATGGAAGGCCTTATAATGACAGCGGGCAGTTTCCCTCTGTGCTCGTACACCACGTGTTCTGCTAGTTGTTTCGTGAACGTGTAGGTGTTTGGCAGCTCCCCTAGGTACCTGGCAATCAGTAAAAAAACTTATCAAACTTGGCAAGTGAACAATAATAGGCACATTACAAATAATTGTAAAAAGTCTCTCGCTTTCGGCCTGTGTTAGCCCCTGTGGTTATTTGGCAACAACGTGGCGGTTGCTCGAATAAGAGAGCACCGGCAGCTTTTTTAAATTCAAATTAGGAAGGTAAACAAGCAAGTGAGTTAATGGTGAGCGATCAGGACCCTAATTCTCGGTTCATGCGAGATGCATCTCACGTGCGAGATCCGTGAAAAAGTGACAGATTTCCAAGGGAATTGACAGTTGTTTTCGTGCGAGATGCATCGTATAATCCGAGAATAGCCCCGCTGAACACCACCGCTCATAGACTCGCAACCAAAGAGATTGCAGATACGTCGCCAACCCAGAAGGCTAGGATGGAATACCTCTTGCGCCAGTAATGTCACCGTCTGTCTTGGACTCCACGCCGGAACACAACAAGGCTCTACACCAGTGGACCACTTTCAAAATTTTACTGGTTTCGGTGGACCCCCTGCTGCTACATTTCTACTCCCAGCAAGTCTCCCGTGGACCCCTAGGGGTCCACTTGGACCACTTTGGGAATCACTGCTCTACACTGATACAATAAAGAGCGAAACTTTGTCTGTTTGTATGTAGGGGGTAATGAACTGGAACTACTGAACCGATTCCAAAAATTCTGACACTAATAGAAAGCTACACTATCCCTGACGGACATAGGCTACTAATTCGAAGCCAACGAAGTCGCCGGCGTCCGCTAGTCTACACTAATATTATAAAGAGGAAAGATTTGTACCTATTTTTGTATGTTTGTATGTTTGTAATGAATAGGCTCAAAAAGTACCGGGCTGATTTAAAAAATTCTTTCACCAATAGAATGCTACATTCTTCCAATTTGACATAGGCTACATTTCATTTTGAAAAAAATTAGGGATCCTTGGTAAAATTTGAACAATGTAACCGAAGGTGTAGAAAAATGAGTCTTAAAATTGATTGTACCCGTGCGAAGCCGGGGCGGGTTGCTATATTGTATAAAGGTAAACTTACCACTTAAAGGGGTTGATGTGTACTCACTTGGGTGTTAATATGCTTAGGGTGTGCTCGTCTATGCTCTCGCAGACTTTGAGGGTTTCCCTCCAGTCCGCGTGGGGGGGGTACATCACCTCCTCGATGGGGTCCCTGTTTGTGTTTGAGTATGATGTCGACACATGGACTAGGGCCTGTAATACAGAAAACAGAAATAAAAACTAAGATAAAAAATTGGGATTCAAGGCCGTCCGCTAAGGCTGCGTTTCCACCAGAGATGTGCGAGGATGCGTAGCGAGGGATGTGTTTGCAAAGAACCAATGAGCCGTTTCCACCAGAGCTGTGCTGACCGAGGCGAGGTAAATGAAGCGATTCTATCGGCTCTTACAAACACATCCCTCGCTACGCATCCTCGCTAGGGTTGCCAGATGTCCGGTATTTAAGCGTACAGTCCGATATTTTCGAGGCCTGTCCGATAAAAAATAAATGGTCACCCCCCCCCCCCCTGTTGGGGGTTGGCCGGTATTTTTTCGCGACTCACCTGGCAACCCTAATCCTCGCACATCTCTGGCGGAAAAGCAGCCTGAGACTCGCAGGCGCATAGAAAAATAGGACGAGAGCGTCCGCTAACTCGCGGCTGCGGGTGCAGGCTCATACTAATTGTATGAAAGGCGTGCGCCCGCTCCGTGCGCCCGCGCGACTTGGCAGACAGATATTTTTTTTATTATCTAGTTTTCACGGTGCATTACTTTACCAACTATACTTAGGTAATGTACGTAAAGACCTTCCGTGACAAACAATCTAAGCAAAGCTTGTACTAAAGGTACCTACTAGACAACGGACATACATAAATACATTTAACATCCAAGACTCGGGTACAAACATTCGTATTCATCATACAGACATTTGCCCTTCCCGGGAATCGAACCATGAACCTCTAGTTTCGTAGTCGGTCGTCAAAAAAAAAAAAGATACCTATGTAAAGAAGAAATTTATAAACTGAATTTGATAACTTGTAAAAAGTTTCATATAGATGACACCGAGGGTAGTTGCACCCTTAAAATCAATAATGTAATGACCGTAAGACGAAGCAGGGTATGGCAGAGGCAGTGTGGCGAAACTTGCAAACGCAAGGCACGGAATGCTGATGTTGCAGGTTCAAGTCCTGCCATTGCCCTAATTTTTCTTTGTGTTGTCATTACAATTTTAATTTAAGAAATTTATATTTTGTATTGGCCTAACCCCGTAACCCCCATGGCCCAGGGTCTTACCGACAAATCTGCGACTTCTTTTGCTAAATCGACGATCTCCTTGGTGCCTTGAAGGTTCATTTTGGAAGCGAACGTGAGCGAGTCGTCGAACCTGAAGAAAAAAAAATATTTTTTACAGATACCATCGTTTGAGATAATTTTATTTGCCATAATAAAAATTATGTTTTTTTATAAAATAGGAAGGCAAATGAGCAGCAAACTTAATGGTAAGTGATCACCACCGTCTAAAGACACCCACAACACCAAGGAGATTGCAGATGCGTTGCCAACCTAGAGGGCTACGATGGTATACCTCTTGTGCCAGTAATGTCACCGGCTGTCTTGCTCTCCACGCCGGAACACAACAGTGCAAGCACTGCTGCTTAGCGTCCGGATTAACGAGCAAGACGTTGGTAGCGTTCCTAGCAGACTTTGCACAAGCGTCTACCACCCGCTAAAATAGTAGGACCTTGTACAAAGTCCGTCCGGATCGCTACCATCATCTTGCTCGCTAATCCTGCCGCAAAGCAGCAGTGTTTGCATTGTTGTGTTCCGGCGTGGCGAGCAAGACAGCCGGTGTAATTACTGGCACAAGAGGTATTCCATCTAAGCCCTCTGGGTTTTCAACGCATCTGCAATCTCTTTGGTGTTGCGGGTGTCTATAGGCGGTGGTGATCACTTATCATCAGGTGACCCACTTGCTTGCTTGCCTTTCTATTTCAATAAAAAAAAATCTGGTGGTCGGAGAATATTTGCGAGTAGGACAGTTTGAGTTAGAGGGATGCTGGCCCCCTGAGCTTGAGAACCTTGGGCACAGAACAAATATTAGTACTAACGTACAGAAACTTCTCTTTTTCGACCACCATTAAACGACTTTCAACTTTATGATCAGGCACAAGAAGTTCATATTACTTTATAAACACTCGCCAGGCGGCATGCGTCAAAAGGAAGGCGCCGCCCGCTCCCGCCTTCCACCCGCAATGCCCTGGCGCACCGCTAGGGTTGGGCTGCTTACTGTAATACTATCACAACGCGCGACACAGAGTGAGCGGGCGCGCGCGCGGCAAGCGGCAACCTACTGCGATTAACCTATGCCATAGGTAATGCGTGGAAGTGGAACCCCCCTGCCCTGGGGCACGGCACTGCCCCTGGGTAGCTCCACCACTGGTCTATACCCTCTAAACAAAATACTCATGTTTCCATCTTCAGTGAGAATCAGTAACAGAAATCTTTCATTATGTAAGTCTACATACAGTAGGGGAAATATATTCACGTACCACCTTAGAACCATATCGCAATGACGCGACGCGTTAAACGCCAAGCTATGTCATACAAATGTCATGCGTATGTCTCTTCGACTGGGTTCTACGGTGGTACATGTTTCAATTTCCTTGACTGTATATTTTTTAAACTAGTGGCTCTCACCTAACACTGGCTGCTACGTGGAATATCACGTTGACTCGATTAATCAGGAGGGTTCTGTCTTCTTCGGATAGTCCTGAAATTAACATTTTTACATAGATAAAATTTTATATTTTTATTTCAAAATGTTAGGTACAGAATATTCTCTTTTACGACCGCGATTAAACGAATTCCAACTTTATAGAGACGCTCTAAAAGTTCGTATTACTTCATACACATTCGCTAGGCGGCTCACGTCTACCTTCACCCCGCAACTCCCGGCGACACGTTAGGGTTGCGCGGCATTCGTTTTCAATTACACTGACGCAGCAAGCGAGCGTGCGGGCGCGCGGCGAGCCGACAACCTACTGCGATTTGCCTACTCTGTAGGCAAGGCGGCCGAGCGTACCTACAGCATGGAGTGGAATCCCCTGCCTAATATCACCTCGTCTAGACTAAGGTTGCCAAGTTCAAAAACACAAAAAACCCGGACTCGGCGCCTAATTTGGCCGGACGTTTTACTTTAAAAGCCGGACAATATTCGGATGCTCGGGGCAGTCGCGGCACTCACGACTTTACGCGACTTTCGGCTCTAACGGCAGGTACCAGCCGGTCAAAAAGCCTGACAAAAGCCAGGCCGGGCGAGAAAATGTAGAATGTAAATGTAGATGTATCTTGATATCAAATAAGATTCCTGAATCCATTAAAAACGGGGATAGTGATGAATTTAAAAAAAAAAGATTAAAAAATTACTTGTTGAAAAAGCTATTACTCGGTGAAAGAATTTTTGAACGATAAAACTTTAGAGACTTACGATGAAGTTACTGCTTAAGTCCTAAAACTTAGAATAATAAATTGAAATAAAAATAAAGTAATGCAACGAATGACAACCACTAAGCGCGATAAGATTTTTTTTTACATCCCCAAACCATGATTTGCACGCCGACAAACGGCAGAATTCATAGGTTCTTTATAAATGTACCTACCATCTTATTTTGTACTTGATTTCTAGCAAATAAATGTATTTGAATTTGAATGTATTTGAATTTGAACCAGATTTAGGATTGAATGTTATTTACTTAATAGTGTAAACTGTAAAATCATTATGATAGCCATGACATGAATATTTTGTTTATGGTTTTGCAAATAAATCTATATAAATAAAAATGAATTGTTGTTCGTTAGTCTGATTAAAACTCGAGAACGGCTGGGCCGATTGAGCTGATTTTGGTTTTAAAATGTTTGTCGTAGTCCAGGGTAGGTCTAAACGGTGAGCAAATATGCCTCCAATAATTAGGCGGTACGAAGTTCGCCGGGTCAGCTAGTAAATACTAAATACTAAATATTTGATCTGTAAAAAGCCCCTAAACAGCCTAGTCTAGACTAAACTGGAGAACTGCTGGCCGATGGGGTCGAAAAGTTCTCGAATGGCGGCCGCATATTGGCAAGCGCAGCGTAGGACGACCAGCCACAAGATGGTCCGATGACCTCATACAGGTGGCAGGAAGGCGCTGGTTGCATGCCGCTTCCAACCGGTCACCTTGGAAATCCATGGAGGAGGCCTATGTCCAACAGTGGACTTCTTGTGGCTGAGATAATGAGACTAAACTGTACCTAAACCAGGCTCCATGATGTCACCAGCAACCACGAATACTTTAGCCTCGAACACTCCTGGTCTCTCTTTCTTCAGCCGTTCGTAGCACTGAAAAGTAAAACAAAATTGTGCAATTTGTAGATAGAAACACCTTCAAAACCTTTTAAAATGTCTTTTTTTACCTGATGGTAAGTGATCACCACCGCCTATAGACACCCGCAACAACAAGAAGATTGCAGATGCGTTGCCAACCCAGAGGCCTAAGATAGACTGCCTCTTGTGCCAGTAATTGCACCGGCTGTCTTGCTCTACACGCCAGAATACAACAGTGCTAGCACTGCTGCTTAGCGGCTGGATTGGCGAGCAAGATGGTGGTAGCCATCCAGACGGGTCTTGCGTAAGGTCCTACCACCTGCCTACTAATTACATAATATTACCAAATTCCCCCTCCCTGTGGAGTTCATATTTACTAAGTCATAGTTACCGTGGTTTGTTTTTATTTAAAACCTCGGTGCGCAAGCGCACGGGTGAACGCCCGACAAATTTGACACCTTAATTAATTATTTCAATGCAAATTTATTTCTGTGCCAGATTGAAAGCAGATTGATTCTATTGTTTTTATTCAATGAATTGAAAAAAAAAAACACTGTGTTTGGATAAAGAAAATCCTAATCCCAACTAATCCTTTTTAACGAATTATTTTAAATGCGAAAGTAACTCTGCCTGTCTGTCGCGCTTTCACCCTAAAACTACTGAACCGATTTAAATGAAATTTTGTACATAGATAGTCTAGAGCCTGAAAATACTACTACAACCCAGAGGGCTAAGATGGAATACCTCTTGTGCCAGTAATTGCACCAGCAGCCTTGCTCTCCGCGCCGGAACACAACAGTGCAAGCACTGCTGCATGTCATGGGTGCCGGAGAGTTTAGTTCGAACTTAAAATTTTGTTTTGTAATGTCGTGTGTGTAATCATTCTCTTTGATTGCCGTTGCGTTATCTAGTTGCGCCACCTAGTTGCGTTACCCACTTCGTTGCATAGTTGCGTTACCGAGCTTCGTCGCTTGGTTGCGTTACCTAGTTGCGTTACCCGGTTGCGATACCCGTGACTACTTACCACGGTAGCGTACATAGCTGCCAGTCTGTCCTCTGACTTCACGCCTTTCTTGCTGCGCAAGAGCAGATAGATCCGGTCCAAACCGGTGCAGGAATAGAGAAGTTTCTCTATTAAGATCTTGCCCATGAAACCTGAATTAAGCAGAGATTTGACAAATTACTAAGAAGCTGAAAATACAAATATAAATATAAAACCGGCCAAGAGCGAGTCGGACTTGCGCAGTGTAGGGCTCCGTAGTTGCCTGATTACTCGTAAACCTATAAAACCTGTAAAGGTGTGATAGTTTTGAGTTTAAATTCATTATACAGTTATTGGTAAGTCGACCTATTCCTGTCAAGAGGTTATGGGGGAGGTTATTTCCAGCAAAAAGGTCATGTGATACCATGTGTTGTGGACTACGGAACCAAAAAAATTAGATATTTTATCAAAAAACTTAGACTAAATAATAATAAAAGTAAGTAAAGATCCGAAGTTTTACTTCTAACAAAAACGGCGTTTAGGCGTTGTATGCCTTTGTTTATCGTAAAACTCATTCATACAGTCAAGAAAATTGAAACACGTACCACCGTAGAACCTAGTCGAAGGGACATACGCATGACATTTGTATGACACAGCCTGGCGTTTAACGCGTCGCGTAATTGCGATAGGGTTCTAAGGTGGTACGTGAATATATTTCTCCTACTGTACACGCGGCAACTCTTGCGCCGGCCCCAGTGCAGGGGTGCACCGATAATCTTTTAGCTCTGCGAAGTGAGCCACGCCTGGCCGTAGCAACTATAATTGTTCTGTACTTAATTACGTGTTTGATCTAGACACGTGGCAGAGTGTCAAGTCAAGTTCAAGCAAAGGAACTGGCTAGCCAGCGCCGAGTGTAATATTAAGAGGAGTGTGAACCAAGCCCGAAAAAGCGCTCCCCATACAAACGGCGATAATGTTTTCCACCCTCTAAACCTCAACCTATTGCCATGATTCTTAGGTATATTGTCATTATGCCCTAGAACTAGGTTTGTATGTTTTGATTTTTTTAATATTCTTCATAGATTTGACAATATTTGCAATTTAGGAGTTTCATACAAAACAAAAAAACGTTAATATTTTGGGGTGGAAAACATTATCGCCGTTTGTACGGAGAGCGCTGGGTTCACACTTCTCTTAAACGAACCACTTGGTGCCACTTTTGACACTTCTATAACTCAAAACCTCTTTAACGTACACACATAAAACTACTTGTGTTTAATTATATCCATAAGGACATTTAGAAGCCTAAATTTTTAAATAACAGCAATTGTTATAGGTATCCAATAAAGCAAAGAAATAGAGTTTAATACTTCTTCATAATGTTATTTTGTTCCTATAAATACATATTCGGATTTTGCATAGAACTTGGCACTCATTTAGATCTCCATTCTTTTTGCGGCGAAGCCCACAGCCAAGCATAATTTTTATATTGAACTTGGCTCTCCTTTTTTACATTTATGTTTTTGGTGGGATCTTTACTACCGCGATTATCTAACAACGTCCTCTATCTCGCTTGCTCTAAGAATATAATTACGAAGGTGACGCAATTTTCTCACGAGGTTACGCTCGCACAGTTCTTGTTGGTTTGTCATTGTTTATAAACTCAGGTCATGCATGTGTACTACATTATAAATTGCATTTCGTACGGTACGGTGGGAGGTAAGGACCCACAACGACGGCTAAAAGTCGCTAAAATCGGTGCAATTACTGGCACAAGAGGTATTCCATCTTAGCCCTCTGGGTTGGCAACGCATCTGCAGTCTCCTTGGTTTTGGGTGAATAGGCGGTGGTATTCACTTACCATCAGGTGACCCAGTTGCTTGTTTGCCTTCCTATGTGGAATAAAAAAGCAACTTTTTTATGAAACACTAAGGCAAACAAGCAAATGGGTCACCTGATGGTAAGTGATCACCACCGCCTATAGACATCCGCAACACCAAAGAGATTGTAGATGCGTTGCCAACCCAGAGGGCTAAGATGGATACCTCTTGTGCCAGTAATTACACCGGCTGTCTTGCTTTCCACGCCGGAACACAACAGTGCAAACACTGCTGCTTAGCGGCAGGATTAGCGAGCAAGATGGTGGTAGCGATCCGGACGGACCTTGCACAAGGTCCTAACACCCGCGAGATTGTTTTATAGTTGCCGTTTCCCATGGAAGGAAAACGTAGTTTCATATCGTCCTTCATGACTTAGCGTTCGAAATACTTAATGATAACTAGACAGACCGACGACTCACTATGAATATAGATTTGACAACACAGATTCTTTGTTTTTTAATATACTAGTAACCCGCCCCGGCTTCACACTGATACAACATGTAATGTACAGTCATAAGCGCCAACATCTATACAGTCAATCTTCCATAAATATGTATACACAGACCTTATGCCTCTAACAATAAGGTTGATGTTTACATAATTTTGACAGGTTGGGAAGGATTGGCTGTATACATGTTGGTGCTCGTGACTGTACATAAAGACTTTTGTTCTATACTATGTAAACATAAAAGATATAGAAGAACAGATTAAGTTTATAAATAAATAATTATTCCTTTCCAGCATAGACAATTTCTCTCAGCTCCTTCTTTGGTCAAGCCTTAAGAGAAGTGTGAACCCAGCGCTCTCCATACAAACGGCGATAACGTTTTCCACCCTCTAAACCTTAACCTATGGCAATGATTTTTTGATATATTGTCATTACATTATGCCTTAGAACTAGGTTTGTATGTTTTGATTTTTTTAAGATTCTACATAGATTTGACAATATTTGCTTAAATATATATATTTACAAAATCAAAACATACAAACCTAGTTCTACGGCATACAGACAACATACAAAAAAATCATGGCTATCGGTTAAGGTTTAGAGGGTGGAAAACGTTATCGCCGTTTGTATGGAGAGCGGTGGATTCACACTCCTCTTAAGATTATCTTCGACTGTAATATGCCGATCATACATTCGTATAAATTACGCCCAAGGTCGCAAAGTGTACGATTGCATGCCATATAAGCAAACTCATGATTTATGACTCAGTAAAATGTGTGCAATCAACATAACTAGTGTCATTATTTAATACCGTTGTGTGTAAATGTGTGAGAATTAAATTCTTTGTAATAAACGCGATATAAACTGCTTAAATTTTATATTAATCGATTGGACAAGTCTATAAAATAAGATGTAGATGCCTAAAATATATGAAATTATTAATTCACACAAGTATTTTTTTTTTAATTCTTTATTTATTTAGGGGCTTTGATTGAGAATTGAACATGTCAGCCCCATTAGAAAACAATACAATTATATCACACAAGTATTTAAACAATACAAAATACACACAAGGAAATTTTACATTTCAAAAATAGTGCTTTATGAGCGAGTGTAGAAAGTAGTGAATTACTGCTATGGTCAGTAAGTGCGAGAATTATTGCGGTATTTGTGTGATACAAGAAGACTGTCGTTTCGTTTTTAGTAACAATAGGTTAAGTAAGAAATTACAAAATGCTGTTTCACATTTATTTTCACTTTTCTCATAAATAATGATTTATGTTCATTAGGGTTAAAATTTACAAGTCAATTCGACCTGTACGCTACTACTTGTGTATCCAGTAGATTCTCCGAATTACGTTTACCCGAATTTCATTAACCCGAAAATTATTTTACCTTATCTTTATTGTTCCGACGGCTTGCGTAGGGGCCACTGCTCTAACTGTTGACAGCTGTATCTGTGGTCACTCTAAACTAAATCTTAGAGCTATACTCTCCCATCGTTCGAGCAATTGATGTGCTCTCTATCCCCTGCCTTGTCTTTGACCTCCAGTGGCCCTATCATGACTGGCCAAGATTAGTCTATCTCTATCTGCGTCCCTTTCTTATGACACTAGTTAGACAGACACACAGGGAGGGGTTAAACTAAACCTGGGCTGTCATGTTAGGGCCACAGCGTGGCTATTCTCGGTTTATGCGAGACGCATCTCGCACGAAAACAAATGTCAAATATATCTCGCGCGTATATTTGACATTTGTTTTCGAGATAAACTAGAGCTAAACTAAACTTGGCCACTCATGTTAGGGCCAAAGGCAGGGAATAGAGAAACATGGGGTTGCTCGGACGATGAGAGAGTATAGCTCTAAGATTTAGAGTGTCCACAGGTCCAGCTGTCCACAGTTAGAGCAGTGGCCCCTATCATTTTATGCAACTGTTGCATAATGAGGGGTCTTAAAACACGAGTGTGGTTTCAAAATAGGAGCGACAGCGAGTTTCATAATAGGATCACACGAGTGTTTTAAGACCTAATTATATACAGTTGCATACATTACTTTATCTACACACATGTCATAAGTTCTCTATGATGGGTTCAGAAGCCATAGGGCAATGACCTGCATTGCTACTAGCTACTAGTGCTAGGTACCTATTAAATATCTATAGGCTGTACACATTAAATTAATGTAATAAAAAATGAATTTGAACAAATATAGAAACAAATAAGAAAAAAATCTCATAATAAAATTGGTTGTTATAATGATGGTCATTGCCTACGGTTTCTGAACGCATTATAGAGCATTTATGATATGTGTGTAGATAAATTATAATAACTTACCCGAGCCTCCGGTAATAAGTATAGTTTTTCCTTTATAAAACTCCGGTACGGTTGGCACATTGGCAAAATCCCTTGCTTCCAGAAAACCCATTTTTAAAAAGGCAGTGTCACGGGTGCGCGCGCGCTGCTCAGGGATCAAATGTCGTCTGCAATGAACGCGGCGCGGTGCCGCTATTGTGTCGAATTAAGGCGACGCCGGCGCATCCTTTCCGATTTAATTCGCTTACTAACACGATAAACAAACTGGAACAAACTGTCTTGCTACTCCGCGAAACTAGCGCTGTGCACGTGCTAAATAGCTGCGTTCGTGTAATATATGTTTTTATGCAAAAAGCCACCCTCCTCCGCTTCCACACGAAATAACAATCTATAAATTACAAAACCCAACTATAAACCACTACCGCTGAATACTGAAACTAAACGATCCACACACATTTACGGTTTCTGGATTTTTTTCCTTTATTTGTGCTGTGAGACATCGGTTATTGCCGAATTTCATGGTATTAGGGCAAGCTATAGATTTTA
Organism: Ditula angustiorana; assembly: GCA_963691745.1. Classification (NCBI taxonomy): domain Eukaryota; kingdom Metazoa; phylum Arthropoda; class Insecta; order Lepidoptera; family Tortricidae; genus Ditula; species Ditula angustiorana. The sequence goes on from OY829501.1 coordinate 4,387,202, forward strand.
GATTCCCTATCAAGTATAAGAAATATGCGGCATAAATGGCGGTATCTTTTGATTGAGTTGTTTTGAATTTTGTTACTTCATTTCTTTTTACTGTTTTAGTTGTAAATTCATAAATAAATAAAAATCGATAGAAAATTAGATTTTTTATTTATTTATGAATTTCAGAACTAATAATTTATGAACTTAAACATTCAAATTATTAATTTTAAATGCTGTTATGACAATGAGAACACAAAGAAAATCTAAAGTAATCGCGGGACTCCAACCTGCAACCTCAGCATTCCATGCCGTGCCTTTACCAGTTTTGCAAACTCGAAGTTGCTCCAAACTAGAAATCTGAAGTAGCGAAACTGTCTAACGCACAGCACGGAATGCTGAGGTTGCAGGTTCGATTCCTGCCCTACCCGACCTTCAACACCCCTAACCCCCCCCCCCCCCCCACACAACCCTGTACCCTACCCCTACATTTTGTGTTTTCATTATATAGCATTTAAAATATAGTTCATTCAGCGCCTTAACAATTGACTATCAGCGATTTATATTACTTGCTTACTAAGTGAAAAGAGAAGCCAAGTTAATGGAGCATCCATTGAAACTCTTAATCCATTGATTTAAAGGCGATAGCCCAATAATGGAATGAAAACAATTTATGGTACGATACTATTTTGTAGTGATCGAATAAAACAACTTATTGACATCAACCTATTTTTAACCGACTTCAAAAAAAAGAGGAGGTTGTCAATTACACTAGATACTTTTTTATTTTTTACGTCACCCCGGACCGTAAGTAGCAATTTACCGCCCGCTACGGGAGCCGAAATTTCCACTTCCTGGCCACGCATTGGCGTCAAGCTGTATTCTCATGTCGGGCCGTTTTTCTGCTGTCATTTAGTATGACACTGTACAGTCAAGGAAATTGAAACACGTACCACCGTAGAACCTATGACATATGTATGACATAGCGTGGCGTTTAACGCGTCGCGTAATTGCGATAAGGTTCTAAGGTAGTACGTGAATAAATTTCCCCTACTTCATCCATGCTTTATAAAATCATTGTGAAGAACATATTATTGCTCATGACCAAAAAGGTTTTACCAAACACCATAGACAGTTTTAAACACCATAAACCTTTTTTAAAGTCATGAAGTCATCACAATGAACCGTCAAAATACGTCATTTATTGGTCAGTTTTTAGAAAACCTTTGTTTATTTACGTTTTTTTTGTAAACATAACCGTTTATTAAATTGATTTATTTGTATTACTATTGAAAAAAAATGGCGAAAAAGGATAAAAAAGGAAAAAAGGTAAGCCCATAGGACTTCCGAATCTTTCGATTCTTTTTGACTGTATTATTCTGTGCAAATGAAGAAGTTTGAAGTTTGAATTACAACAATATATACTCCTTATTGATTCACACAAGTAAATAAAATAAAAAAATCACAGGGAAATTTTATTTCAATACAGTTTCAAAATATTTAATAAGTTCCATATCTACAAACTGGCACAAATTACCTAGCTACTACGTGACACCAGTGCTGTGATCGTGCAAAACAACTGCATCTGTGTGACATGTGAATTTCACATGCAAAAACCAACCCTCGTCCGGTTCCACACGCACACAGCACGTACATTTGTTCCAGTTCGTACATATTCCAAAGTAGGTACCTCAGTTATTTAAGTAAATTAAAGCTCCTGTTGAGAGTAGGTCAATAGAAAGATCTCTCTCCAGGCGGGTGTTACGCCTGGGGACCGAAGTCCGAAGGATGAAAGTTGGAAGTTGTATTTATGCGTCCGTGTTACGAAACTTCGTTAGCGTGATGTAGCGCATGTCAGTTGGTTTCCTGTATTCTACACTAGATGGCGCTAGAGTCGCTACACACCCATTTGAAAAATATATAAATCGCTCAGACGGCAGCTGTTTTGCACGGGTACGGCACTGGTTTCGCGGAGTAGCAAAGCAATTAGTTCCAGTTGACATGGACCTCCACAAAGCAACGCCTGAATCTATTAATTACTTATGGTGGGACTCTACCACTACTGATTTTATCTTTAGGCTGTAGGCTGTGTACAGTAGGGGAAATATATTCACGTACCACCTTAGAACCCTATCGCAATGACGCGACACGTTAAACGCCAGGCTATGTCATACAAATATCATGCGTATGTCTCTTCGACAAGGTTCTACGGTGGTACGTGTTTCAATTTCCTTGACTTGACCAGTCAGTGCATAGATAAATAAACATATTTTGTTTCTCTTACAGGATGATGAACCACCAGGTAATATAACAAATTAATAAAGTAATTTTGTTTCTTAAAAATCATGCATTTTTCAAGTTGTCTCATTCAACTGGGTTACTTTTTCTTGTGACCTTTAAAAAAGAGATGGCGCCACTTGTTTTTAAATTTTTGCAACCGAAATTTCTTTCGAAATTTTTAATTGTTGAAAAAAGTTTTTCATACAGCCGTAAAAGAACACGTTGTAAGTTTCGCAGTGTCTGGCACCTGTGGCTAATTGGAAAAAGATAGGTCAAGTACTTATAGCCAATTCAATTAAAAAAAACAATCATTGATATCGCGTAACATACAAAAAACAATTGAAGTTGGAAACAAAAAATGTTAATATTTATATTTTGCCAATACGAGTAATAAAACATAGGCACACAGCATTATTCTGCAGCTTTTATACTTTAAAAAATCCAGTCGAATTGAGAACCTCTTTTTGTGAAGTCGGTCCAAAACAAGCCATGTTCCAGAGTCTGAGGTCCAGGATGAGGTGCTGGTGGCCACCACAGACCTGGAGCCCGAGCCCGAAGAGGTGCAGTACACGGAGACCTCCTACACGAGCGCCTCTTTCGAGTCCCTACCGCCCGTCGTTGAAGGTACAACTAAACTTAAGTACTATTATGTCCTAAGTACTCACTCTTCGCATCTAGTTTTTTTTTTTAAATGAAAAAGGAAGCAAAACAAACAAAACAAATCATTAAGAGTCTATACATTTTAATAACTGCCATCTCTTGGCAGTAAAACGAAGGCAATGGGTTTAAAGGCGCCGCTTGGGTAAGGACTCCGTTAAAGGTTGTTATTTTTAGGAAGATATAAACTTAACATTTTTATCCTACTGCCGCCAAAAAAAGTGTTGTAATCATTTCCGTTCCGACTTTAAAATGTTGTATTTTTTTTTTATGAAATAGGAAGGAAAACAAGCGAGTGGGTCACCTGATGGTAAGTGATTACCACCGCCTATAGACACCCGCAACACCAAGAAGATTGCAGACCCAGAGGGCTAAGACGGAATACCTCTTGTGCCAGTAATTGCACCGGCTGTCTTGCTCTCCACGCCGGAATGCAACAGTGCAAGCACTGCTGCTTAGCGGCAGGATTAGCGAGCATGATGGTGGGAGCGATCCGGACGGACCTTGCACAAGGTCCTTCCACCCGCAAAATTGTATATATTGTGAATTGTCGTTGTGACCGTGTGCCGACATATGTTCTTGAATAGCCGCAAGATGTTTTGTCGATACTACGCTTCCCATAGTTACCGTTCACTAGCTATTGTACTAAAAAACAGTGAAAAAGCATACAAATCACTTCAAATCAGAAAGGTAAGTGAATGGATTTATTAATGAGATTGCTTGCCATTGTTAGGTAAGAGGGGAGTTTCTTTTTGTAATAAAACCGCCAGTAAAAATGATTATGTAGTTTTTAGTCGAGAATAATAAAATTACAATTTCGTTTCGGTTTGTACAGTCAAGGAATTCAATTTCCAACCCGCCTAAGGTTCAATATCATATAGCAAACTGTCACCATAAGAGCTATAGAGCAAGACGTTAGTTTGACATATCGACCTTAATGCATTGCGAATGTCAGACGACATTTCAACGAAATGGGCAGGGACTGAAATTATTTGACTGTATTTCGTTTAATCGGAGTATGAAACTTTTCGTGTTCGGACTGTACCCACACACAATACAAACTTATTGTTATTAGCTAGCTTTATCCCGCGTCTTTGTCCGCATAGGTTTCCTATAACTTTCCCCATACTATCTTCCAGGCCCCTTTCAACCCCTTTTATAGTGGAATTTCCTAAAATCCTTTCTTAGGGAAACACACGGCGTGTAATCGTTTCCTTTACCATAAAATATTGTAATTTATCTACACATATATCATAAATGCTCTATAATGCGTTCAGAAACCGCAGGCAATGACCAGCATTATAACAACCAATATTATTACGAGAATTTTTCTAATTTGTTTCTATATTTGTTCAAATTAATTTTTTATTACATTATTTTGATGCGTACAGTCTATAGATATTAAATAGGTACCTAGCACTAGTAGCTAGTAGCAATGCAGGTCATTGCCCTATGGCTTCTGAACCCATCATAGAGTACTTATGATATGTGTGTAGATAAAGTAATGTATGCAACTGTACATAATTAGGTCTTAAATCACTCGCGTGATCCTATTATGAAACTCGCTGACGCTCGTTTCATAAAACCATACTCGTTTTTTTAAGACCCCTCATTATGCAACAGTTGCATAAAATACTATTTTTTTTCAGAGCCAAAAGCCAAGAAGCCGAAAAAGGGAAAGAAAAAGGCAGAGGTATTGTTGAATCGTTTACGAAAAAAATAATAAATTAATGAATTAATGAATGAATCGTTTATTCCCAAAAATATATGATACATTTCAAGATCTTAGGGCAAGGATGGTAAACTGTGCTCCCCACAATATATTTAACCAAAAATAACATTTTTTTTTATACAAGTTAGGAAGGCAAACGAGCAAATACGTCACCCGATGGTAAGTGATCACCGTCCATAGACTCTCACAACACCAAAGGAGATGCAGAGCTCAGATGCGTTGCCAACCCAGAGGGCTAAGATGGAATACCTCTTGTGCCAGTAATTGCACCGGCTGTCTTGCTCTCCACACCGGAACACAACAGTGCAAGCACTGCTGTTTAGCGTCAGGATTACCGAGCAAGATGGTGGTAGCGATCCAAATTCCGTCTTAAAAATAAAACGAACCACTGCTTTGCAAAATGAGGTTTGCCCTACTTATTATGCAGTTAGTATAATATGCAGTTTATTCAATGTCTCTCATGAAATAAATGAAATGAATGACTGTTCTCTTTTGTTGCTTAGGTCGTTGAAGAGGTGACCAAGGAGGCCAGTGATTTGTTTAACTGGTCCGAAGACAGTCTTCCAGCAGGTAATATTTTCATCTAACTTAGGTAGTAAAAAAAATCCAACAACTTCTTAATAAAATTAGCAGCTCAGCGATATATGGTTAAAATGAAGTAAATTAAAAAAGCCGGCCAAGTGCGATTCGGACTTGCTCACCGAGGGTTCCGTTATCAATAACATCTAGTACCTACCTATGGCATTTTTGCTTCGTGATATAAAAATAAATTGTGTGTATTACATACAAATTTACGGTTTTCGGATTTATTATTTTATTTGGGCTGTGAGTGCTTCTTGCCAAATTTCATAGTTCTAGGTCAACAGGAAGTACCCTATAGGTTTTTGAGTGTCTAGCGAATGTATGAAATAGGCGGTATAAACGGCCGTATCTTTTGATTGCGTTGACTAAGAAATTTGATTTTTTCACGGCTCTAAGGGACTGCAGATCTGAGTATTTGATATTAATTTCAACTCAATACCTCCACGCGTTCTTGAAAAAAATGGTCTTGACAGACAGACAGACGGACAACGAAGTGATCCTATAAGGGTTTCGTTTTTTCCTTTTGAGGTACGGAACCCTAAAAAAGTGCTCGATTAAATTGTTGAAGTACTCTTTTTTAGTCCGTAGTCTCAACGAGGAACCCTTATATTTCGCCATGTCCGTCCGTCCGTCCGTCCACTGCTTATCAAAGACTCTTGGTATTAGAAAGCTGTAATTTAGCATGGACATTCCGAGTTTTTTTTTTATACAACATAGGAAGGCAAACGAGCAAATGGGTCACCTGATGATACGTGATCATCACCGCCTTTAGACACCCGCAACACCAAGAAGATCGCAGATGCTTTGCCAACCCAGACGGCTAAGATAGCATACCTCTTCTGCCAGTAATTTCACCGGCTGTCTTGCTCTCCATGCCGGAGCACAACAGTGGAAGCACTGCTGTTTAGCTGGATTAGCAAACAAGATGGTGGTAGCAATCCGGACGGACCTTGTATAAGGTCCTACCACCAGAACCTACCACTCGCACTTTTTAGACCCATCAGCATTTTTAAATGTTGTCAATATATAGTGGCAATTCTAGGTAGGCTAGAAAGACCTTATAGTCGTTGATGGTTGTTGTTGGCTGTATGTAAGATTCTAATATACATGTACCTACCTAGTTATTTTAAAAAAACATTTTGAACATATACATATAGATAAGCAAATCAAATCAGTTTACGCAATCACGTAATTATTCACCCATCACACACACCACCACCTAGTTTAAGTATTAAGTACTGTTATTGTTATTTTTGTTGTTACTTTTGTTTTTTTTCTGTTTGCTTTATTATTCTACATAAAGAAGAAGAATGTACAACTGCAATGTTGAAAATACTGTACCTATTTTAAGATTGTCATGAATGCATTTCTCACAATTGTTACTTAAACTGCCTCTCACAAGGGGCCAGTCTGAAAACCAGTGCCATGTACTGCGCCTAGCATATGCTGAGACTGGTACCTGTTGCCAAGGCATAGTATATAGTATGTTATGTTATGGCAATAAATCTTTTTTATTCTTTATTCTCATTCTTATATATCTGTTATTCTGTTTTCTTAGAGGAGCAAGCGAAGGTAGTAGAAGAAGAAGAGAAAGCGACAAAGAAGGAAAAAAAGGGGAAAAAGGGCAAGAAGGAAAAAGAAGAAATACCGGCATTCGAAAAGGTACAATACAATCCCGGCCTTAAGTCCAATTTTTGAATCTCACCAGGTCGCAGGCCGCATTTCTATGAAAAACGGCCATTTTGGTGAGCTTTAGTTACCCGGTGAGATTCAAATGCAATTTTTGAATCTCACCAGGTGACTAAAGCTTACCAAAATGGCCTCATTTCTATGAAAAATGGCCATTTTGGCGAGCTTTACTCACCCGGCAAGATTTAAAAATCGCACTCCTGGGCACAAGTGTACTCCCAAAGAGTGGGCTTGGCAGTTAAATACCATGTGGAATAGTCCTAATTAGAAACTTAACACACAACATTAAATTGCTCTGCAATTGTATGCAGGTTTCCTCGCATTATTTTCCTAGACCGAGACGTTCTCGGTACTTACCCTCGTAGGTATTGAAAGAAATATTTCAAGTAGAGAATTAAAAAAAATATATGATTAAATTTTTGCTTTCAATTAAGTTTATAATGAAAATAAACAATAAATTAAAAAACAACTATTCGTTTGTCGATAAATGTTTTGAAGTATATTTGCAAGTCACGATCAAATGATCAACCAATCAGTGAATACAATGGCCGATATGAAGGTAAAAAATTACTATGGACTCTCCCCCTTTAATATTTTGGGGTTCCAAACCCCTTGTCATGCTAAAAAAAGCAATTTCTACTTAGTGTCCTTCTTAAAGAACAATATATTCGTGTGTTTTGTACAATGGGTGAGAGACCTGAATGACTTTGACCGTCGTCGGTGTAGTGATCTCTCTTTTATCTACATAGATAGTAAAAGAGAAAGAGAGAAGAAAAAAAGAACGCAGATCGTCGAAAAATAGTTACCTATTTCTCGAAATTAAGGCTGCGTTTCCACCAGAGATGTGCGAGGATGCGTAGCGAGGGATGTGTTTGTAAATAACCAATGAGCCGTTTTTACCAGAGCTGTGCTGACCGAGGCGAGGTAAATGAAGCGATTCTATTGGTTCTTACAAACACATCCCTCGCTACGCATCCTCGCACATCTCTGGTGGAAAAGCAGCATTACTTTCTCTATCTCTGTGTCTCTATTATCGGCGTGGCTATCTTTTCGAGTGAACACTGGTTTCTTTACCTCCTGATATAAAACTACGTCTAAGAAACTATTTCTAGACCTTCTTCCTCTCTCTCTCTCTTTTCCCCTCTCTCTCTCTCTCTCTTTTGCCTTTTTGTAATCCTGTCGTATGGAATGTCCTACGAGTTTCTCTATTATACATTCTAATGCTTTCAAGATATTTTTCTATCTTTTACCCTTTCCAAAATATCATTTGTGACTGTGTCCTTATGTAATAATGTGATGTTATTAGGTATATTAAGTACTAGCGGACGCCCGCGACTTCGTTCGAGTGGAATGAGTAGCCTATGTCCGTCAGGGATAGTGTAGCTTTCTATCTGTGAAAGAATTTTTGAAATCGGTTCAGTAGTTCCAGAGATTACCCCCTACATACAAACAAACTAACAAAAAAACAAACAAACAAAGTTTACCTCTTTATTATATTAGTGTAGATTATCATACATCTCTAGGAATTTGTCTCATATATAGCGTACGTTTTCATCAGAAACAAAGTGGAAAAATTAAAAAAGCAAAAAATATTACATTTAAATTTGTTATTCATAATTTTATAGGGCAACTAACAAACGAAGATTAGGAATTTAATTAAAACATACTCGTCACGATTGATGTTAGAATATATTCTTTAAAAATGACATACAAAATCAACTATAAGTCCTTTTAAATCGATTTGTAGTTTGTTTGGGGAAAAATTAAGCATCCTGTGACCCATCACCAAAAATTTTACTACATAAAGAACTCTTCTATGCATTGAACGATTCATTCAGAACCCAGCGTATAATAAGGTTCACGCTTGACTGTTTACATCGAATGGGTTAGTGAACGGAGTTAGTTTCAACCAGTCTTCTGCATTAGCAACTCTGGTTTTCAACTGAAAGGGTTGTTTTCAGTAGTTAGTATTGTTAAACCAAAATACATTATATTGTTTTTGTTTTAAGCATCTATCGTGTCACAGTGAAGTGTTAAGTGTTTGTATTCACAGGGTGTTTTTTGTTAACTTTATAAAATTTATTTTTTATGTTACAATTGTTGTGACAGCCTAAAAACTGGAAGGCAATGAATAAAAAAGAGCGAGAAGCGTGGCTCGTGCAGAAGATAGAGGAATGGCACGCGGAGAAAGAAGCGGAAAAGTTTGTGCTACTTGTCATTTTGGTATTTGACATAATCGAGTGTATTTAAGAGTAGATAACATCCCTCTTAGAAAATACCAGATTTTTCCAAAAATACCAGGTTCTCAAAATACCAGTTACCACCAATACGACTGTGGTACCATAAGGGTACAAGTAGATATATTATTTTGTTGAATCTGGTACGCATTTTGAAAATATGGTATTTTGATAACGAGTGAATTATTTTGTCATTTTTCTGTTACTGTGGTACGTAAACAGAAAAATAGTTTTGTTGATTAGTTCTTCACACGTTCTGTACCGTTATACTTCATAGATTATGATAGATACAAAAAAATCATCAAATGGTGAAGAGTTTTTTTAGATAATTAGTCTTTTGATAAAAGGTAAATATAGTTCTCCATTCGTATTTACTATTAGAGAAGTAATATAGATAATTATTATTATATGTATACTGATTTAAATTGGTATAGTCGACCAAGTTATTGCTTGACCACTATTGAGCATTTGTAATCCCTACCAACGTCTATAAGTAAGTAAGTCAAAGACGAATACGGAAAAGCTTAAAGTTCCAACTTACAGACTGGTTAAAACCAATAAGTCGTTCATGGGAAATTGCGTTAGATTAGAAAGAAAGAAAGAAAGAAAGAAAAAATATTTATTGCCTTGTACAACTTCTTAAAACCTAGATAAATTAAACATTTTTAAATTTCGGCAAGAGGAATAAACTCAGCATAATGCTGGCTCCAGTTTTGAAACTTGATCAGCGCTGATTTTCAGTTTATTCCTGATTATACAACAAAATTCCAAATAAAATTACGGACAAAATGATACAAAATTCTAATCTATTTTCAAGAGGACATTAATTTCTCGGGCGTGTTATAAAATCAATGACTAAGTATATCTTGGACAGGGATGTTTGGAAATGATCCCGACTTGTATTGGCGATCCCTGGCTCCAAATATTGTACGCCTACTGTGTTAAATTGTTAATTTTTTAAATGCTTAAGAAGTAAAAATAACATTGTATTTTTATTTATTTAAAAATGACACCTCGTTGAGTTTCTTGCCGGTATCTTCTCATCAGAGGTTTTTCCGAACCGGTGGTAAATTTTATGACATTCATAAGTGCTCCCTGTAAGCCTAATCTGAATAAAGATGTTTTGACCTCGACTTTGATGTTTAATACGGTCGAGAAGTGGTCAAGCTATTCCTTGGTCGAGTATTCAACCAGTAAATATACTTACACAGCCCAATTAGAAATAAGAATAAAATAAATATTACAAAATAACAAATATGACAAGAAAAAAAGACAATCATGATATTATTTACTTGTTTGTGAAAAGATAAAGGATTTTCAATCCTCACCGTGGAACACAAGACAGCCGGTGCAATTACTAGCACAAGAGGTATTCAATCTTAGCCCTCTGGGTCGCCTACGCATCTGCAATCTCCTTGGTGTTGCTGGTGTCTATGGACGGTGGTGATCACTTACCATCAGGTGACCCACTTGCTCGTTGGCCTTCCTATGCTATAAAAATATACATGCTCTCCAGACAAGCGATACTAGCGGGTGCGAAAGAGAAGAAAGCTGCGCTGGCGCGAGAGAGGGCGGAACTGCTGGCAAAGGACAATGAGGAGCAGGAGGTACGAAGGGACCTCCTGGCGAAGACCTGCGTGCTGTTTCAGAGTAAGACCGTCTTTCAATCAGTCAATTAATATTTTTTACGTCACCCCGGGCCGTAAGACGACAAAGATCCATACATGATAAGTAACAAGAAAAACTTATATAACTATGTTAGTGCAAACACTGAGATGAAGACCGGTCCAATGCTTAACAAAGCGACTGTCCAGTCTATTAGCCACTATACCCAGGAGAGTGTTGGAGCTGACGCGCACCCGGCCGAGCGTGGCGGCGGCTAGCTTGCGCAGAGTGGCATGAAAGCCGTCGACACGCGCGTCAGCGAACATCCCAGACGCGCTACATGCTCGCGGCAACCCCAACAACCCCCTGAAAGCGTTGTTGTATTGGACTCGCAGGGCGCTCATCGACTTTTGCGTATACTTGGTCCACAGGCTACTGGTGTACAGTGATGTACATTAAAAATGTTATGAAAAACGTCGTATGAAACGCGTGTGCATTGATCATTACATACTCGGCTCCCTTATCGCGCTCGCGTAGCGCTCGCGCGAATAACACCGCCTCGAGTGTAACGACCAACATAGCACACTCGTATCATAATGTACTATTATTTGCGTTAAAACACATTTAAATATGTGTTCCCCCGTTTTATGTTTCATGCATTTTGTGGCATAAAATTATCCTATGTTAACGAAAGTAATGAAAAATACAAAAAGGTCTGCTCCTCGATATGCAAGTATTATGATAAAATTGTAACTGGGCGATGTTTGCACATCTTCTTCTTTATCTTTTATACAGTATAAACCAAAGTGTCCTCATATCTTTGGCCGCTAACTCCTAAACCACGCAACGGATTTTGATATGGTTTTCACTGTAATTTAAAGATTTTCTACGAAAGTTTTTTATCTACATAACATCCTAACTGAATTATTCTTTCTTACAGAATTTGAAAGGGAAAAAATAGCGTTTGAAAACGAGAAGCAAATGAATGCAGAAGTAAGTTTTATTTAATTATTCGACGACCTGTGTGGCACAGTGGCACATGTATCTGCTTACTGTGCAAGATGTCCCGGGTTCAAATCCTGGTATGGGCAAATATTTGTGTGATGAACACGACTGTTTGTACCTGAGTCATGGATGTTATTTGTATTTAAGTACGAGTATGTATTTATCTATATAACTATGTATATCCGTTGTCTAGTACCCATAGTACAAGCTTTGCTTAGTTTGGGACTAGGTCAATTGGTGTAAATTGTCCCAAGATATATATTTTTTTTATTATTTAAAAATAACTTGCCGAATTCAGAGCGAGTAGTGTAAGCTTCTGTCGCAAGAAACGTGTTAGAGTTAACTTCTCAATTACTATAGAAGCAAAAACAGCGCCTCTAGCGGCGCGTATTTGCAACAAAATGTTTTCATGTCATTTCAGAAGTTAACGCTTTCTTCAAGCTTTGTGATCCCGCTTTTACCGGTGTGAAGTAGTAGCTCGTTACTACTACTTTCATACGCTAAAAATATTGACAAACCAAACTGTCATTATGTAATTTGTGATATTTTGAGACTTTTATAATAGAAAATAGAGGCAAAGTATCATGCAGCTAGTGCAAGATAGCTGCGTCTTTGCGATATATATTATTTTCAAAAAAAACCCACTCTCCTCCCACTTTCACACGAAATAACATATATCACACAGACTCTACTATACACCACCACCACTAAAAACTAAAACAACACAAATAATTAATAGATTCAGGCGTTACTTTGCGGAGGTCCATATCAACAAACTGGACCAAATTACCTTGCTACTCCGCGAAACCAGTGCCTAAATTGCGGGTATGCTTAAATTCTGTCTTTAACAATGGGGGTAGCTGAGATTGAGATAAATTATGTGGGTAGTTTGTGATAACATACGGGGGTACTTTTGTTTTATTTTTAAATTTTGAGGGTAGGCTTTGAGAAAAATAATAAGGGTAGTTGTGCAAAAATGTTGGCGGTAGGCGGGATTAAAGAAAAATGTTTTAGTTTGTCAGTACGCCATTCGTTCAAGTAGCGAACGGTCGTACTGTTTCTTTGATCTTGATGATGCCTCGTATAGAGGCGAAACGCGCGTCGATCGTGTAGTTTTAGTGTTTAGCGGTGGTGGTGTGTAGTTGAGTCTGTGTGATATATGTTGTTTCGTGTGGAAGCGGAGGAGGGTGGGTTTTTGCGTGAACATATGTGTGTCGCACAGACGCAGCTATTTTGCACGAGCCCGGCACTGGTTTCGCGGAGTAGCAAGGTAATTGGTTTCAGTTTGTTTTTAAAACAATACAATCAAGTAGCGAACGGTCGTACTATTTGATCCGGATGATGCCTCGCACAGAGGCGAAACGCGCTTAGAGCGTGTTGTTGTAGTGTTTAGTGGTGGTGGTGTATAGTTGAGTCTGTGTGATATGTTGTTTCCTGTGGAAGCGGAGGAGGGTGGGTTTTTGCATGAAAAAATATATCGCACAGACGCAGCTGCTTTGCACGTGCACAGCGCTGGTTTCGCGAAGCAGCAAGGTAATTTGTTCCAGTTTGTTGATATGGACCTCCGCAAGATAACTCGTGAATCTATGTATTAACATTTCCTTCGTTGGCCAGTGGCAGCAGTACCTCCGCTGCGACGGTCTCCCGGACCCCCGGGTTGTGACACAAATGAACACCTACCTCCACCTCTGGCAAAACCAGGCCGTGTGCGACGACAACGAGCTGGCGCGGCGCTGCGTGGAGGCACTGCCGGTGTGTCAACTTTAGCTAATGTCGCATTGTGTCAAATTGTGCTAGCTTATGTCATATTGTGTTTTCTTATGATAACTAGTGCTAGCTAATATCATTGTGTCAATTTGTGACAACTAGTGCTAACGAATGTCACATTGTGTTAACTTGTGCCAACTAGTGCTAGCTAATATCATTGTGTCAATTTGTGGCAACTAGTGCTAACGAATGTCACATTGTGTCAACTTATGCTAGCTTATGTCACATTGTGTTAACATGTGCCAACAAGTGCTAGCTAGTTTCATTGTGTCAATTTGTAGCAACTAGTACTAATAAATGTCAAATTGTGTTAACTTGTGCCAACGAGTGCTAGCTAATATCATTGTGTCAATTTGTGGCAACTAGTGCTAACGAATGTCACATTGTGTTAACTTGTGCCAACGAGTGCTAGCTAATATCATTGTGTCAATTTGTGGCAACTAGTGCTAACGAATGTCACATTGTGTCAACTTATGCTAGCTTATGTCACATTGTGTTAACATGTGCCAACAAGTGCTAGCTAGTTTCATTGTGTCAATTTGTAGCAACTAGTACTAATAAATGTCAAATTGTGTTAACTTGTGCCAACGAGTGCTAGCTAATATCATTGTGTCAATTTGTGGCAACTAGTGCTAACGAATGTCACATTGTGTCAACTTATGCTAGCTTATGTCACATTGTGTTAACATGTGCCAACAAGTGCTAGCTAGTTTCATTGTGTCAATTTGTAGCAACTAGTACTAATAAATGTCAAATTGTGTTAACTTGTGCCAACGAGTGCTAGCTAATATCATTGTGTCAATTTGTGGCAACTAGTGCTAACGAATGTCACATTGTGTCAACTTATGCTAGCTTATGTCACATTGTGTTAACTTGTGCCAACGAGTGCTAGCTAATATCATTGTGTCAATTTGTGGCAACTAGTGCTAACGAATGTCACATTGTGTCAACTTATGCTAGCTTATGTCACATTGTGTTAACATGTGTTAACAAGTGCTAGCTAGTTTCATTGTGTCAATTTGTGACAACTAGTGCTAACGAATGTCATATTGTGTTAACTTGTGCCAACAAGTGCTAGCTAATGTCATTGTGTCAACTTGTGATGCTGGTTAATGTCATATTGTGTCAACTTGTGCTAGCTTATGTCAAATTGTGCCAACTTGTGCCAACGAGTGCTAGCAAATGTCATTGTGTCAACTCGTGATGCTGGTTAATGTCATATTGTGTCAAGTTGCGTCAGTTAGTGTCAACTCGTGTTGACCATTAAGTAGTGCCTATTAACTCCACGACCAGGGCCCAATTATATAAACGCCACAGGCGACCGGTGACAGTGACAATTCGTTATACATTGCTTGCTCACTATGATGTTAAGTCTGTAAGTCAAAATTGCGTTACTTGTCGACACAGTAATATACGACGAATTGTCACTGTCACCTGTCGCGTTTATGAAATTGGGCCCAGCAGAATCTTTTGTGTACAAGGGTTATTCGGTTGGTAATCTCCAATGTTTTCACATGAACGTACGTTACGTTTTCGTTTTCGTATGAGCAACGGCTCATTAGCGTTCCTTAATTATTTCACGAAATACCTAAAACTAGTATCAACTCCGAGTACAGCGTCTGTTCTTGCCTGAAGTCCATGTTTGTAGACCTGTATTCCAACAATTAGTGAAGGAACGGTAATGAGCGACGGTGAAAACGTTGAAGAACTACCGTATTATTATAGTATTTTATGCAACTGTTGCATAATGAGGGGTCTTAAAACACGAGTGTGGTTTTCATAATAGGATCACACGAGTGTTTTAAGACCTAATTATGTACAGTTGCATACATTACTTTATCTACACACATATCATAAGAACTCTATGATGGGTTCAGAAGCCATAGGGCAACGACCTGCATTGCTACTAGCTACTAGTGCTAGGTACCTATTAAATATCTATAGACTGTATACATTAAAATAATGTAACAAAAAATGAATTTGAACAAATATATAAACAAATTAGGAAAAAATCTCATAATAATATTGGTTGTTATAATGCTGGTCATTGCCTACGGTTTCTGAACGCATTATAGAGCATTTATGATATATGTGTAGACAAATTCTATTTGTAACCTTTTCTGAATAGTTGTTGATGTTGTATATGTATGTATACAAATACACACACACATACGGATATATTGCACACACAGACTGCTTAATAAACGAGTCTTTTATCGTAAATTGTAGATGCTGGAAATGCTGGAAGAGTTCGTAGCTAACTCAAGACAGTATACAGCTTTGCAGGCAGAGAGTTATAATGAAGTAAGTCATGTTTTACACTTATTACAGCACATTAATTACTTCCAATATACAACCTGTCCCTAGCTTAGACAATTAAGCCAAGGGACCTCGCAAGGCACGCATTCCCCTCTGCCAATGCATATGACCTAAAACCGTGAGTTAAATCATATCGGTTTATAAAAACCAGTTCGCCGCGATATCGTATGTCATTTTGCTTTAGTCCGTATCGCGAAAGCGATCTCTGCAAAAATGGTTAATCGTGCTGTATTTACCTTCAAACGGCTATCAAAAACTTTAAATTTCACTAAAGACGGATTTTTTTATCACACGTAAATATTTTTCTTCACAATTAATTTATTATTTACAACACCAAAAACATTTTAAATGAATAAGCTTTTTGACAGACATAACGTAAACATTTCAAAATTTGACATCATGGCATTCGTGGCAGTGTTGCGACAGCATGGTGTGATTTTATTCGGATATCTCATCTGGAGACTTCCGATACTGTTTACAGTTTTCGGATTTTTCCTTTTGAGGTAAGGAACTCTGAAAATATAGTAACACTCGAAGTCCGGGACTATAAAGTGTAATTCCTGGACACGGGACAAGACACGTAATTCCAGGACAATCCCGAATTTCCCAGCCATCTGGCAACACTAGACCCGTCTCCCCCCGCTAAAATTGGCAGAAAAAATTGTTAGGTGATAATACGGCTTGGCATCTCAATGTTAAATACTCAAAGGTCCCTAGCCTATGGACAAAGAATGAATACCAGTTAAACATTACTTCTCAGGTATGCTATGCGACAGTTCTTTTTAGGGTTCCGTACCTCAAAATGAAAAACGGAACCTTTATAGGATCACTTTGTTGTCCGTCTGTCTGTCTGTCTGTCAAGACCATTTTTCTCAAGAACACATGGAGGTATTGAAATGAAATTAATATCAAATACTTAAATCTGCAGTCCCTTAGAGCCGTGAAAAAATCAAACTTCTAAGTCAACGCAATCAAAAGATACGGCAGTTTATGCCGCATGTTTCATACATTCGCAAGGCACTCAAAAGCCTATTCCGAATTATAGAATTATGGAATTTGGCAAGAAGCAAGGTCTCACAGCACAAATAAAACAATAAAATCCGAAAGCCATAAATTTATCGTTACAACCCAACAAAAAAAAATCTCGTGAAAAGCAAAAATGTCGCTATTTGATACTAGATGTACTCATAGATGTGGACTTTAAAACAAATAAATTAAGTTTCACGCCATCTACCGGGACATGTAGGAAACTAACTTGTTTTTTTTGGATTTGTCCTTTTTGGTATTTATTTGTTATTTTTTTATGTAATTGCACAAAAACAATACATTTAAATGCAGAAAAGGCATTTTTAATGTCTTAAGGGACTCAATTGATGTCCTGGCACAGAATAGATATTAGTACTTGGTTCTGGATAATTGGTACGGAACCCTCGGTGCGCGAGTCCGTCTCGCACTTGGCCGGTTTTTTAACTTCTTCTCTGTTCCACAAGGTCCGTCTGGCACTCCGCGAACAGCTCTCGATAGCGATACAATGCGCCTCATACTCGATTCTTCGCAACATGGAGAAGAACTTGAAGTTCGAGTCGATAAAACTCGCCACCTACCACAGGACCTTCCAGGGCCTTAAGCTCAACATCTGGGTAGCAATTCGCATGCCCACCAGGAAAAAGAAGCCAATTGAACCAGACCCGTAAGCAACGATACGTGTATAGTGGTCTTCGATCAATCACACCAATGGATACTGCATATACAATCGAATACACATAAACCTACATACATTCATAACATAAAGTCACGCCTGTTTCCCGGAGGGGTAGGCAGAGACCAAGGATTTCCATTTGCTACGATCATGACATACAACTACAAGACACATAAGTCACCATTAAAGACGGAACTGCGAGAAAGTGTAATTTTCCGAAAGAAAGGCATATAGCACTATGAAGTTGATATATCTAAGCCTTTCGAGCATAGACAATTTCTCTGAGTTCCCTCTTGAGTGGTCGGCTGTCTGTTGCTGTTTGTACATGACATTCGTGTCACATTTAAAACTCCGCCAAAACATAGCCATGGCGGACTTTGTGACATTAGAGGCGTGTGCCATGTTTGAGTTTTGATATTGTATAGCTTGCATGGTCCATAGATTAGAAGGTCGTTGTTCTGACCGGATAAATCCAATTTAGAGTAGCTTTGTCTGGACTGCACGAATTTTTCATTACGCCTAACCAAAATCCTAAAATCACCAGTAACTATTTACTATCAATCTACTTGCGAAGGGCTTCAACATAAAACTTATGGAGACATATTTTCCCCTTGATTTACACTCAAAAAGTACGGTTTTGCCAATTATATATATTTTTTTGTGCATAGAGAAGATATATTTACGTTATTAAAAGAATTCAGTTTCCCAGTTAAACAATATAGTAAACAATTATAGTAGTAATAATATAGTAGTCAAATGTATGTATGTATGTATGACTCTTTATTGTACCAACTAAACACATAAAATAAGAGATAACAGGACAAAACAGATGTACAAAGGCGAATTTATCCCTTTAAGGGAATAAAGTAGTATATAGTAAACAATTTAGTAAGTATACAGGGAATACCGCAGGGCAACGTTTTAGGCTGTTAGTTATTCCTTTAATAGAGCATCTATTCGCCAAATTTTCCACAGCGAACCAGTGGAGCTGGAATTTCCTGCTCTTAAAGTAGGATTGAAACTGCCAACAATAATAGACGGCAGTTGTGTTTGCGTACGCGCAGCTCGCTCCATGATCGACCTGCTGAGTGAAGGATCCAGGAGTTTCGCGTTGGCAGATGAAATAGCCAACAGGTACCAAGGTGAGACTTGTAGTAATGTGAGACATTGTAGTGAAGTGAGACCAAGGAGATGGGAGCATCGATAGGTAACTCTGTTGAGCTCTATGTTAAAAAATCAAAATTAAATTTATTTAGCTTTGGTTTATAAAAAGCACTTACGAACGTCAGAAACCTTATTTCAAGTCTTTATTATAATCAGTGAACCTGATCACTCCCAATGACTTCAAGAAATTCCTCCAAATCCGGGTTGTTACAAAGACTTAAAGTCTTTTTAATGCCATTGCAACTAAATTCAAATTGTTCCCTCATGCATCGGTCAAAGTAATTAAATCTCTTGATCGATCGTACCTCCAATAATTTTTTACGAAAGCGTTTGTGGCTAGAAGGGTGGGAACGCGATTGTAATGTACCAAATTAGAAATTTTGACTTTGACCTCAGCGTTGACTTCATTATCCTAGTAACCCAAAAGTATACTACTACCTCTGCAGCAACCAACGCTCTTAAGAAGAGGTGAGGCGAAACGTGCACATTCGTAGAAATGGGTTAGGCTCGTAAAACACATTTTCCCGAAATGTGCACTTTCTGTAAAGGTGCATTTTCTTAGAATGATCACTTTCCCGGAAAGTACACTTTCTTTAAAAGTTAACTTCCCAATATGTACACTTTTACAGAATGTGCACTTTCTGTAAAGGTGCATTTTCATAAAATGATTACTTTCCCGAAAAGTACATTTTCTCTAGAAGTTCACTTCCCGATACTAAAGAAAATCCTAGAAATTTCCTAGAAAGTAAATTTTAGGGGTGATGGTATTATAGTCCCATTTAGACCATGCCACAACTTGCATGCAATTTTAAATACAATGCGGCGTTTGATACATGAAGTGGTATAATTGTCACTTAGAAAACTGCAATGAAACAAAAATTGCACGCAAGTGTTGGCATTGTGTATGCATTTTGGAAAAGTGCACTATTAGAAAAAGTGCACATTTCGGGAAAGTTTCCAATTTGGGAAAGTATACATTTTGGAAAAGTGCACTATTAGAAAAAGTGCACATTTCGGGAAAGTTTCCAATTTGGGAAAGTATACATTTTGGGAGTGCACATTATGCGGAAAGTGCACCTTTACAGAAAGTGCACATTTCGGGAAAATGTGTTTTACGAGCCTAACCCGTAGAAATGAACATACTCGTGTAACCTCAATCCTGTGGTGACAGCTTATTTCTGTATTATAATGTTCTTATGGCTATTAGGTTAGTTGTTCTGTTGGCTTCTTGTTTGCTTTAACGGCAATTTTACGGGTGGTAGGACCTTGTGCAAGGTCCGTCCGGATCGCTACCACCATCTTGCTCGCTAATCCTGCCGCTAAGCAGCAGTGCTTGCACTGTTGTGTTCCGGCGTGGAGAGCAAGACAGCCGGTGTAATTACTGGCACAAGAGGTATTCCATCTTAGCCCTCTGGGTTGGCAACGCATCTGCACTCTCTTTGTTGTTGCAGGTGTCTATAGGCGGTGGTGATCACTTACCATCAGGTGACCCACCTGCTCGTTTGCCTTCCTATGTTGTATAAAAAAAAATCGGAATCCGACAGGAACCGCGCATGTGCTCGCTCTCATGCATTGCTGCCTTCAGCCTAGCAACCTTTGTCTGTCTTTCGTTATTATTCTTGTAAATTAAAGTGTAAATATATCGTGTAAATACGTAGTGACCGTCATTCCATTATCTTTTGCAACCCTATAATCCTATCGGTCTGTTTTCCCGGATTACGGAGGTCATATGTCATCCAAATCTAGGCTCACAGTCAGAAGTGTACATCGAATGAAAAAACTGAAAAAGCGCTAGGCTAAGATCTGTCAATTCAGTTTTTGGGGCCCTAACATGACTGGCTAAGTTTAATTTATCGAGCAGTACGTCGCTTTCTCGTGGCACTTTAGATAGAGAGCAAGGCCTTTGGAATTAAAATACGAACATTCTATTTATTCACGTTTTTTCCAACAGATCTGTTTATTTTCAACGTGAAAGAGCACGTTGAGATGCTGAGAATAAAGAAGGAGCAGGACGCCATCAGGGCGGCTTTCTACAAGGAGATCAACCAGAAGATCAGGGAAGTGGAGCAGTTCTTGAAGGCCAATCAGTGAGTGCGTTATTTTATTGTTAGTCCTTCGAAAAAAAGTGAGACCAAAAAAGAAAATACATGAAGTCTTTTTAGCCTACATTAGCGACCCGTCACTGTTAGAGCCACAATGTAGGTGTCTAAACAAAGTGTCATTCTGTCAGCGTCAACGCTAATAAACACGTCAGAATGTATGGGTTTGACATTGGTGATCAACACGTTCTGACGTTTGCTTTCGTCCCCTTCCGTCAAATTAATACATTGTTGTCGTTTCATTGTTGCGTTTACGATATCAGAATGTTACCTTGCCGAGACACCTTTACCCTAAAAATTACCGTTAGCAAAAAAACTTGTATTCAGATTTTTTTGTACATAAAATAGGAGATAAATGAGCAAGTTGATGGTACCTAATGGTAAGTATCACCATCATATTAATAAAACGGATCATTCACGTATTTTTACGTCGAGAAATGCCCGACATGTTTCGGACCAGTCCGTTGTCCTTAATCATCAGATCCGTTCGTGATCCGTTTTATTAATATGTCAGAGTCTCACGGTAGTTTTATGTTAAAGTATCACCATCGCCTACACCTGAAACACCAAGGAGATTGCAGATAAGCTGCCAACCCAGACAGCTAAGATAGAATGCCTCTTGTGCCTGTAACGTCACCGGCTGTCTTGCTCTCCACGCCGGAATACAACAGTGCAAGCACTGCTTAGCGGCTAGATTAGCGAGCAGGATGGTGATAGTGATCCCAACGGACCCCTGCAATTTATTAACAGAGAAAACTTATTCTACTCAATTGTTTCAGATACACTAAAAACGAGAAGGAGAAAGAAGAGCTGGATAACCTTAACATGGCTGAACCCCCTTTCCTCCCAGATCCGAGGACTTTCATCGCTGAACAAAACGGTGAGGGTGCTGACAGACTTGAGTATTCACTCCGCCACTGCGTTTCCACCAGAGATGTGCGAGGATGCGCAGCGAGGAACGTGTTTGTAAAGAACCAACGAGCCGTTTCCACCAGAGCTGTGCTGACCGAGGCAAGGTAAAAGAAGCGATTCTATTGGTTCTTACAAACACATCCCTCGCTACGCATCCTCACACATCTCTGGTGGAAAAGCAGCCTTTCACTACTGCAGTATTTATACAGGGTTATTACTGTCAAGAGGTTATGGTCATAGAATACCCTGTCCGAAAATTCACTGAAAATACTTTAAAGGAGCCATGCAAATAAGAATTTTCCATACTAATGTCGCAAAGAAAAATGCCAAAATTTTAAACTAAAATGATAATATCTCGGAAAGTAATAATTTTCGGACGTGGTCTTACATGACCTTTTTTGCTGCAAATAACCTCCACATCCCTAGGAATAGGTCGACTTACCGATAACCCTGTAATTAGTTATTAATTAGTGATCTGATCATGAAGATTATGTATAGATATAGTATGTTTGTGTTTGTGTTTTTTGTTGTTGTCCCAGGTAAAGGTGCCCACGGAAGACCAGCGTCGTGGTACGTAGCCGTCCCTCGACATATGCTGAGTGGCTGGGTGTTCTAGTTCTAAGTTCATCCTGTGTACATCTTAGCACCGAAAAAACTGTTTTCTTTCTTTCTTTCTATTTATATTTATTAAATAATCGACACATAAGTGAACATTACAGACATCATCAACTTTTAAAGAGTTTCCTTTTATTTTCTGTTCTAGAACTGGCTTTTGCGAAGTACCTGAAAAAGTGTCTAACTCGAACCAGAGCTGGGGAAGTTAATTTGAGAAAATATAGGTATTTCATTCACAAACATTTTTAAGGAACGGTTATGTAAAAGAGCATGCGGGTCACCTAAAGTGAAGTACTACCATAGAAACCAGGGATCCCAAAACAATCGCTCATCCGTTGCCCGCCTTTACCTCGATCCTATCGACTTTCGGATCTCTCTCGCACTAAAATTATTCCTGCT
Source organism: Ditula angustiorana (assembly GCA_963691745.1). Taxonomy (NCBI): domain Eukaryota; kingdom Metazoa; phylum Arthropoda; class Insecta; order Lepidoptera; family Tortricidae; genus Ditula; species Ditula angustiorana. Next base: position 4,409,939 of record OY829501.1, read on the forward strand.
AAGTAAGTATGATATTAAAAGCTTAAAAGTATTTTTGGTGGCGGTATGACCTTGTGCCAGGTTCGTCCGGATCACTATCACCATCTTGCTCGCTAATCCTGCCGCTACGCAGTGCTTGCACTGTTGTGCTCCGGCGTGGAGAGCAAGACAGCCGGTGCAAGTACTAGCACAAGAGGTAATCCATCTTGGCCCTCTTTTTTTTTATACAACATAGGAAGGAAAACAAGCAAGTGGGTCACCTGATGGTAAGTGATCACCACCGCCTATAGACACCTGCAACAACAAAGAGAGTGCAGATGCGTTGCCAACCCATCTCCTAAGATGGAATACCTCTTGTGCCAGTAATTACACCGGCTGTCTTGCTCTCCACGCCGGAACACAACAGTGCAGGCACTGCTGCTTAGCGGCAGGATTAGCGAGCAAGATGGTGGTAGCGATCCGGACGGACATTGCACAAGGTCCTACCACCCGCCTCTGGATCGTCAACGCATTTAAAATTTCCTTGGTGTTGCGGGTGTTTATGGGCGGTGGTGATAACGTACCATCAGGTGGCCCACTTGCTCGTTTTACGTACTATGTTGTACAAAAAAAAACTGTTTGTTTTTACCGTTTACACAGGATATGTGGCGGTGTACTCAACTTGGATCTGTTGAACGTCCCCCCGCAGCCAAAGAGGATGAGGGGCAATGCAGAACTCACAACTCGTAAGTTTAATACAATTTTTAATATAAAACTACCGTGAGACTCGAACATATTAATACAAATAGATCACTCACGTATTGTGATTTTTAAATTTTATTCTATACTAGCTGACCCGGCGAACTTCGTACCGCCTAATTATTGGAGGCATATTTGCTCACCGTTTAGACCTACCCTGGACTACGACAAACATTTTAAAACCAAAATCAGCTCAATCGGCCCAGCCGTTCTCGAGTTTTAATCAGACTAACGAACAACAATTCATTTTTATTTATAAAGATTATTATTTTTATATTTTTATATTTGTAAACATTTATTTTTTCTACATGTATTTAATCTTGACATCTGTGTTTGACATTCTCTAGGCTTATTTCTAGACTTTTATTTTTATTTTTTTATTTTTCTCATATTTTTTATTATTATTGTTATTGTCCTTTTAATTATCTTGACGATCTTTCTGTGAATTCCATATATTTTGACATAAAATGTAATGCAATTTTCAATAAGAAATAAAAATATTTTTCAATACAGTTGCTCAAAAAGTGCACTTTTTTTGGCTGTTTTGCGTGCGCAAAGTTCGTTTTTGCGAACTAGTGCGATTTACTTTTCCAGTTTTTTTTTAATTTGTACTTGTATTCACAACTACTTACCAAAGAGTTTTTATAGTTTTAGTTTGTACCAAGACGTAATAAAACTAAAAACCTATTATTAATGTAAGAATATCAAAATATTGAGATTTTATATTTTATTACTAGCCTATTCATCAAAAAAATATGATTTTTTAAATAATAACAGTCCTAAAAACAGTTCTTATTAAGGTGGCTGAATGGAACGGAATTCTCTGAGACAAAAACATTGTTGGCCTGTTTAAAGAGCAAATCGACCAATCACATCAGCACGCTGATCACTGATTCGACCAATCAGAACACGACTTGTGCTGCATACGACATAAAATCGACCAATCAGAACACTGGGTCTTTTCTGGTACCCCATATTTATTTACATTAAAAAATAAGGTTCTTTTTAGTTCCACTTCTTCAGAAATAAATGGCAAAGATATTCAAACAATATGTGATTCTGGGTGTTTTTAAGCACTTCGAAGCGCTTCACAAAATTAAAAAATAAAACGCCTTTGAATGACTGGCCACTAAGAACGGAATCGTTAAAAAAAAGTAAAAATAGGCGGGAGAGTGAAAATATTAATGTTCCCGGCAAGAATATTTCGTTATCCTTTAATAATTGTCCTAACGCTCATATTAATGTCTATTTGAAAAAAAATCTTTCATTGATTTGGCTGAATAGCAAAAGCCATTGCCTTATGACATATGACAGCTAACAAAAACGCGTTTAATTTGTCAAAAATGTTCACTGCTAAAGTTTGTACTTACTTTACTTTAATTAAGAGCTTCAGTAAAAGTCGCAAATTTATTGTATTTTTTTCGCAACTGTATTGAAAAACGTCGTTCGATACACGCGCGGAAATGTCATTCTTCACTCGTCCCGAGTCTTGCCACTTGCCTGCGGCTCGTGGCAAGATATCTCGGAACTCGTAAAGTAATGACATACCTTCCGCACTAGTATCGAAATGTACTATATCTATCCATTTGAAGTAGAGTAATTCGCTATGGATGAACTCCAGCATAGTGCTTGGATATTTTTTCATTAAAAACTAATTAGCTTCCTAAGTGATCCCAAATAATATCAGATGTTTTGGTTGCCTCATTTAATTATAAAAAATAAAAACATTCTATGACAGCATGAAGTTTAATTACTGACTACCTTAGTCCATCACATATTTAAAAAAAACTATGACATATGCCATTCACAGCTTACTTGTCTATGGCGGCGTTCCGAATCGCGTCTACATCGCACACTGCGATCACAGCGCTGATGACCCGGTCCTCAGCTCTGAGCGCGTTGTATAAAAAAATATCGAAATCTTCAGAGCCGTTTTCAAGAACGCGATCACAGACAAATCATCATCATTATCATCATATCAGCCGGAAGACGCCCACTGCTGGGCATAGGCCTTCCCCAAGAATCTCCACGACGGTCGGTCTTATGCTGCTCGCATCCACCGGTTTCCAGCGATTTTCCACAGATCGTCGGTCCACCTTGTGGGAGGCCTACCAACACCTCGTCTCCCGGTACGTGGTCTCCACTCGAGAACCTTTCCGCCCCAACGGCCATCGGTTCTACCAACAATGTGCCCCGCCCACTGCCACTTAAGGTCTGCAATTCATAGAGCTATGTTGGTGACTTTGGTTCTTCTGCGGATCTCCTCATTCCTGATTCGATCCCGCAGAGAAACTCCGAGCATAGCTCTTTACATTGCCATTTTTATTTGCCCTTACAGACAAATAAATGAAAATATTCTATCATGCATTTTCGTTTGTACAATGAATGAATATAGGAATCACTTGTAAATAAAACCAGCTTAATAACAACTTTTTTTTACTATGACAAAACAGAAACAAAATATCAGGTGAAAATTCTAAAATCTACTTACAAATAATAAAGTTCAGTTTAGCGACGAGTGACCCTCGTCGCACGTAGGAAATCATTTTGTTACACAGTGGAAATAATCTTAAACCTAATGTCTAATAAATACACTATATGGTCTAGTAATTAGTTCTAGAACTTTTAGGTCGGAATCCAATTGCAGCGCACGCCACGCACGCTTCATACAAAAAAGCGTGTGTATACAAACTGCACAGAATAAATAATAGTACTAACGTACAGAAACTTCTCTTTCACGACCGCGATTAAACGAATTCCGACTTTATTCACACGCTCAAAAAGATCGTATTACTTCATACACCACGCGCCAGGCGGCGCGAGTCAAAAGGAACGCGCCGTCCGCGCCCGCGGCGACACGCTAGGGTTGCGCGGCATTCGTTTTCAATTACACTGACACGGCGGGGCGAACGAGCGGGCGCGCGGCAAGCCGAGCCTACTGCGATTTGCCTATGCCATTGGCAAGGCGGTCGAGCGTACCTACAGTGTGGAACCCCCCTGGTAATAGTAAACACCGTGTGTAGCCTACGCCGCAGCAGGGGGTTTCCACTACCCAATGTAGGTACGCTCGGCCGTCTTGCCTATGGCATTGGCAAATCGCAGTAGGCTGTCGGCTTGCCGCGCGCTCGCTCGCTCGCCCCACCGTGTTATCTGTACTAGCAGGCACTATTATTTATTCTTTGCTCATGCCAACGAATCGTTCTCATGGTCAGGCCGTCTCGCCGCCACGCTCCGGCCGAGCCGTTTCCAAAACTCGCGCTGTTCTGCCGCCACGTCGGGGTAGACTATGTACGTCTTCGTCAGCATCAGGTAGTGCAGGGTGTTGGGACGCAAGCGACGGGGAATGTCCTCCAGCAGCACCAGTATGAGATCTTCGCGCCGGGTTTCCAGTAGCCTGTAAAAAGAGCATGACGATTAGAAAGAAAGAACATTGATTAATAATAATACAAACGGATCACTCACGTACTTTAAAGTCGAGAATGGCCAGACATGTTTCGGACCAGTCCATGGGCCTTAATCATGAGCCCCCGCGCCGATGGCATAACGACAACTAAGGACCACGGAATGGTCAATAATTTGTTTGTATTAATATGTCCGAGTCTCATGGTAGTTTTTTTGTTAAAAACATTGATTAACTTCAAAAAGGGGCGTTCTGAGTTCGTCGAGATCTTTTTATTATGTTTTCCTATTACTCGGAGATGGCTGGACTGATGCGGAAAATTATTTTTTGTTTGAAAGGATATATACTTCCCAGGTGGCCCCATTGTTATCGAGTCAGGATCTGATGATGGGATCCTGGACAAATCGAAGGAGCTCTTCATATATTATAGTATATCTTTACATAGTATAAAGTAAAGTCTCTAGTTTCTTTCACGCTGTCCTAAATCCTTATAGTGTATGTTCGGCCGCCTTCTCCTTCTAAACCACTCAACGGATTTTGAGAATCTGATGATGGGATTCTGGAGAAATCGAAGGATCAAATCCCCTCTTCAAATCCCCATGTTTCTGTATTCCCTGCCTTCAGGAGGTCAAAGAAACGACAGGGTATAGAGAAGCATGACGATTGATCTTACGATGACAGAGTATAGCTCTAAGATTTAGAGTGTCCACATGTAGAGCAGTTTCCCCTACATGGGGGTCCCTAGAGTTACCTATGCTGTGCGAGATGCATCTCGAACTGGCACCACTGGCTTAGCAGGAACTGGCGCGATATGATGAGCATTATGGTCCTGGAGCGGTCCATGCACGAGACTATGTTCTCCAGGATCGAGAGCCCCACCTGGAAGCCGTCAGTTATACGTAATGCTACGATAGTTGAGATGAACGCACACACACGACTACAAAGCGCTATACAAAATAAAACAAAACTTTTGAAAGCTACTCCATTTCGAGTAACTGTACCAAAATGTATGAATCAAAATGGCAGCCCTAAATAACAGTCCAACTACCACACACGTTCCTTGTGGTGAATTCCCTAAAGTAAAGTTGGTCTGGGGCGTTCTTCACCTGGAAATCTCTCTCGTGGAGACACACGCTGACCCTGCAGTCAGTCTCCAGGTGTGGCAGCAGGTGGTCAAGGATCCAGCCGCGGTCGTCGTTGCAGTACGACACGAACACATCGTAGTTGTAGATCGTCGAGTCTGGAATACCATACAGCAGTTGTTAACTTGGAAAAAAGGGAGTAAATTAACTAATTAACAGATTCAGGCGTTACTTTACGGAGGACGAAAGCCTCTTGCTACTCCGCAAAACCAGTGCCTTGTACCCAACTCACATGCAAAATAGCTGCGTCTGTGCGAAATTTATACTTTCTTCCAAAAACCCACCCCGCCCGCTTCCACATGAAACAACATACATTCATAACATACACGAAGTATTTTTATGATAAAGGGAAGAAAACTGGTATCCTCATCACGCTATGGGAAGTGAACACCGCCGCCTATGGAAACCAGTTACCTTAAGAGAATCGCTGTACAGTGTCCGACCTTGCCATGAGCCTCCAGGTATCTCACTCACCGTTCGAAACGTAATAGCTAGCTACTATTTCACGTATTCTGTGAGAGTATATTACCCCGGTCGAGCCGGTCCATTCATATTGCGGGGCTCGGCAGTATGATACTTGTTTGATTAATTCACTTACCATCTATCACTGCATCCTTGCTTATCATGCTCAGCAAAGCAGAGTTCCTTATGGTAATACAGAAGTATTTGAAGTTCCTCCTGAAGATATATGTAAAGATCAGCATTGGGAACAGTACACCCGGTATGACAATTAAAGCTAACAACTTATTTTTACTGTCCTGTATCACATCACCGTAGTCCATGTCTCTCTTAGTCTGATTGCAACTCAGGACTTTAGAATACGACACATGTTTGCCTTCTACCACCTGCATGCATTGGTAAAAGATGGGATCGTAATCCAGTAACAAGAAAGAACCAACGGTATCGTTGTCATAAATATTTCCATCGCAGAATCTATCCATCCCGCATGACATGCTAACATTCTTCCTCTTCGATATAACTTTGTTGTATTCCGTGAAACCTGTATGGAAACTGCTGAACGCACTGCCTTGGTTATCAAACGCGGTTACCAAACGGGTTTCGTTTGTGTTTTTGTCTCTCTCAGCTACTAAGGCATGCTCGAATAGCTCCCTAGTATTGCAGTTGCATATGACGAAATTCCCCGATAATCCTACATAGGCTGCTGTTTGGAAATCGTCTAGCATCTCCTCGCTGATCATGTTTATGTTGTTGTATTTCAGCGATAAGTATTTCAGGTTCTTCATCGTCGAATACGTAGGCTCGAACCATGTGCTGATCCTGTTCCTGTCCAAATCCAGAACCTGCAGTTTGTCCAACGTCTTTGCTACTTCTGGCTTCACTATAACGATTTCGTTCTTCGATAGTTTCAAAATTTCCAATCTCCTAAACCGCTCGAACATGTCAAAGTTGCTTAAAGCTATCTTGTCAGCATATAGCACCTCTAAAGTATCCTCAATGCCTGCCAGCGCGTTAAAGTGATTCAAAATACCACTGTTCCCTGATATATCAAGATACCTTAGTGAAGTTTCACTGAAGAACGTATCCCTCAGTTTAGACAATCCTGTCTCACACAGTGACAATCTTTCGAACTTCTTCCCGAAACTTTGGAACATCATTAGATTACTCTGAGAGAGTCTTGTGTAAGAGAAATCTAAAGATACCAGATTTTCTAGGTCTTCCATGACATCAACTGACTCTAAGATCAGTGACTTGCTGTTCCCGAATTCGTCGTAATCGTAATTTCTGCTTAAATCTAAGTGGGTAAGGTTGACAAGGCCAGCGAAGGCTTTTGCATTTATGAATAGGATGCTATTATCCGACAGATATAAAGCCTCTAAGTTCACCATTCCTTGAAATATGGAACCGCTCAGGGTCGTTATGGCGCATGCTCTCAAATCAAGCTCCTTGAGGTTCTGGAATCTGACTCCCATAAAACCTCCAGGCCAAGCTGCTGTGGCTGAAAATGGGATGACAAGCTTATTAATTAGCCCCTGCTAAGACAAACATGGAAATGTACCTTAATGTTTTGAGCATAACTTTGAATGTCAAATAGATTGTGCCTAACGGCTTTTATGACACTCATCACCACCGCATGTGCTATGTTTTCGCGAGTTTTAGATCTAAAGAGCTTGAAACTTCACGGTTAAGATTCGTTACGAAATACGCGATTTGCAGGTGTCATGTTAACGAGCACTGGCGAAGAGTTTTACGTTAAAAATTTACCAAAATATGATTATTTTGATATCATCATATCAGCCGGAAGAACTTTACAATGACAGTCATTCATGGTATTAACAATGCTTGTATCCAAAGAGTACCAAAGGCACCAGCTAGGCCGTCGGGACCCTTATGGTGGTGGTCCCATAGGCAATCACCACTCGAGGAAATGGTTAGCTTTATCGGCCATCGATTTTGCGAGTGACATAATTTTCAAAACAGCTATAAATTGGCCTATTTTTTACCCACACTTGCAGTTTTTTCATACAATATGTGATTTTTCTCTAATTTAATTTATTGCGTTTTTTTGTTCATATTATCTTACATGAATTAAATCACAACGACAATTTTGGTAACCCCAAAAACATCCATAGTTGAGCAAAAAATTGCTGATTGGTCGAAAGAGTCTCGATGGGAAAAGTGGTTGAACTGTGTAAGTCATTTGTTTGTGTATACATAATAATAATGTAATGTCTAATATACTTTATCTACACACATATCATAAAGGCTAAATAACGCGTTCAAAAACCCTAGGAAATGACCAGCATTATTACAACCAATGTTATTATAAGAATTTTCTTGTCTGTGGTAGTAGGTAAATCTGTTCTTTATTTGTCATCACATTACCGATATCTCGTGACTGCTCGTGACGTTATGAATTTAAATTTGGAACAGCTGTCAAAATTCAAGTTGGTCTCTATTCTAGTATCCACAGATATTAAAACAGTTATCGATACGAAACGTCAACTCAGTATGATTTTTTAATTTAAACGCACGACATTTGATCTCGAGTGACATGAAAATAGCAACTTCATTCGTTCGTCTATGGTTTAAAAAAAATGTTCGTCCTGACGGATAGATTGAATCACAGAGTACTTTTTTAATATACATTCCCGCCATTAGTTGTCATTCTTTTTAGGTTTTTGCTGTTACGATTTTTTGCAGTTATGATATGTGTGTAGATAAAGTAATGTATGCAACTGTATATAATTAAGCCTTAAAACACTCGTGTGATCCTATTATGAAACTCGCTGACGCTCGTTTCATAAAACCACACTCGTGTTTTAAGGCCTCTCATTATATAGCAGTTGCATAAAATACTATTACTCTATAGTCACCCTTGTTATGTTCATGTTACATGGCTTTAGACATATACATGACTTAAGCAAAAATAACTCATTTACATCAATGGTCACTTATTTTTTCTTCGTGTATCGATTGATGTAAAATAAGCTATTAAAAACATAAAAATATGAAACCCATGCGTTGAAAGCAAATTTGGATTCGTGACTGATCATAAACACTAGCATAATGGACCTTAACCTTTTAAACGCCAACATCGCCTAGGCGTCGTGAGCTGGATCGTAATAATTAATTTAGGGTGGCTAAATATAATTTATTTTAATCAATTCGTGCCGTTTTGCGACAATAACGAACTGCTTCTTACGTGTTTGTATTTTGATTTTCGAAGTTCGAGTTGCTCATTTTAAATAAACCTGATGTTTAACTGACTTTCACGCATTTATGTACAATTATTTAAAATTAGCAGCTTCAACTTCCAAAAAACAAAACACAACGCATTAAAAAACAATGTTGAACAGTCGCTGAACCACTGGAATTGATAAAAAGCCACACCATTTAGTTATAATACTTAACTAAAAACTAACGATAATTCCGAAATTCCCGCCTCATACGGAGCGATTTGCCATAAAGTTTATCCACATTTGACATTTTGACAATTTTGAGCGTTTGAGTGACAATTTGCTTAAGCGTCATTGGCGGTTAAAAGGTTAATGTTCATAAAATGACGTAGCAGACAAGTAATGGCAGAATTATATAAGTTGCTAAACCCTCGGAAAAGTCAAAAGTTCTACACAACCTCTAAGTGAGATCTTTTTGACCTCTTTGCGATAACAGCGACGGAGCCATCTTTGTAACAGAGACACTTTTGTGTGCCAAGTTAATAGTCCCTATTTAAACCGCGCGTTTACTACTCCTAGCTCCATCTATTTTCGAATGGAGGAACTCATATGAGAGCCATGACCATAGATTAAATAAAGTAAGAGTGACACTTTATGCTTAGTCTATGGACATAATCGTACAGTCATCAGCACCAATATCTGACACAGCGAAGCGTACAAAAATATCTGACACGTCCTACTAGCCCTAGAAATAGAGTCGTATCAGATATTTATGCACGCTTTGTTGTGTCAGATATTGGTGCTGGTGACTGTACATCGTTTGAATAAAATGTCGTGACGCAAGCACGTACTGATACATTGGACTTCGGTCTCTAAACATAACATCCGATTGTAGAGATTCTTCTATTGACCCTAATTTTCACATTACCAACATGGACATTGATAACATGAAATGCAGCTTCCGGTAAGTTCAAGACGATGCAATCACCATTTAAAACAAGCCAGAACCGCATTGTGAAAAACAGATCTTAAGCGGAACAAAGAACTTGATTCCATTTCAGCCTAACAAGGCCTTAATTACAATAACTAAGATCTTAGCTTCAGTAGCTAAGACTTTAGCTGCAGTAACTAAGATCTTAGCTACATTAGCTAAGACTTATCTGCAGTAGCTAAGACTTAAGCTACAGTAGCTAAGGCCTTAGCTACAGTAACTAAGATTTTAGCTGCAGTAGCTAAGACTTGGGCTACAGTAGCAAAGACCTTAGCAACAGTAACTAAGATCTTAGCTACAGTAACCAAGATTTTAGCTACAGTAACTAGGCACTTAACAACAGTTACTAATTATTGTTAGGCTAATTTGGATTAAAGGCCTTTAATGAACCAAACATTTATTTTTCTCAGTGTGTAAATATCTTCATATTTCTACTTTTAGCGCAAGCTTTTTGTCTCAATAAAAGTCACAAACGCGTTAGCGTTAACTTTAACTTAGTAACTACTTTAGATATTGCACAGCGCCTCTGGCAGCGCGTACCTGTAACTAACTGTTCCCTTAGTTATTGAGAGAGAGGTGAACACTAGGCCAGAGACAAATTTTATTGTTCACTTAGATTTGTCTCCCTCCGGTAACTAGCTACGACGGCGTAGATTAAGAGGAAACACAAGGGCCGTTTTTCCATACAAACGTCGTCCCCTGTTTCCTCTCTGGATAATGCCAATAGAGCAATATTTTTTTCCAAAAAATCGATGGCCACTATTATGCATGTCCCTATGTTTTCCTTTTTTCAATAAATTAATTATTAGAAGAGATATGAACATTCAAAAACTTAAAAAATTGGCCAGATTTTCGGCTGCGTTCATACATTCAGAAAACATTTATCACTAGCCTAACGCGTTCAAGACAATTGTGACAAAATTCTCTCCTTAAGGTTTTGAACGTCTAGTGTAGGTTTTTGTTACAATAAACACCTCAAACGCGTTAGAGGTAACTTCTAAATAACAATGGAAGCAAAGACAGCGCCTCTAGCGGCGGGTATTGGCAACAAAACGTCTCCACAGCAATTTATAAATAAATAATAAATAAATAAATATTTCGGGACAATTTACACCAATTGACCTAGTCCCAAACTAAGCAAAGCTTGTACTATGGATACTAGACAATGGATAAACATACATATATAGATAAATACATATTTAATTCAAATAACATCCATGACTCGGGTACAAACATTCATATTCGTCACACAAATATTTGCCCATACCAGGATTGGAACCCCTCTGCACAGTAGGCAGACACATGTGCCACTGTGCCATACAGGTCGTCGAATTAAGAAATGAACGCTTACGCTTTCAAGACGTCTTTTGTGACAGAAAACTTACACTAAAGGCTCTGGTGTTTACATTGTATAGTTTACAACCTACTAAGTAGCCATCTTATTTAGTTGCTTCTTTCTTGTCTGCTACGTCCCTTACATTCAGTTTACACCTCCGAGGCAGTGGGTGAGAGAGTGCGCTCTTGCAACCACACTGAGCAAATGAGAGCAGCGTTGCCAAATGTCCAGGCCCCTAATTCTGGCGCTCATCGAGATTCATCTGACGTTCGAGATGTGTCAAAATATGACAGATTTTAAAGGGATTCGACAGCTCTTATTGGCTTAATGTGACTTAATCTCTACTGACGCGAGAATCGCCCTCCAGTTCCTGGCGGATCGACCCGATTTCTGGCTTTAAATTAAATGTCCCACGCAGTCCATTCATTGAGTTGATACAAAAATAATGTATTTATTGAATATATCGGTTTCAAGACCATGGTTTTGAAATATGTTTGAAAATTCCTCTTGTATGCCAAAAATCTCAATCATCATCATCATCATCATCATCTCAGCCACAAGAAGTCCACTGTTGGACATAGGCCTCCTCCATGGATTTCCAAAGTGGCCGGTTGGAAGCAGAATGCAACCAGCGCCTTCCTGCCACCTGTACGAGGTCATCGGACCATCTTGTGGCTGGTCGTCCTACGCTGCGCTTGCCAATACGCGGCCGCCATTCGAGAACTTTCCGACCCCATCGGCCATCAGTTCTCCGTGCTATGTGCCCTGCCCACTGCCACTTCAACTTGCTAATCCGCTGGGCTATGTCGGTGTTCAAAATCTCAATAGCCAAACGCATATAATGTTTAGATTTGAGAGACGAAAGTCTTCATATTTAATACCTAGTGTCACAATTTCGAAGAAAAGTTATAAATAGTAAATATTGGAATTTAATTCGATCGCGAAAAGCTTTCCTATCATGTTTTAATCTGGCTCGCCCATTTGCCATTTCTTTTTAGTTTCTATTTTATCATTTTGAGATTAAACGAATGAATACTTCAAATATTTAAAAAGCGCTTGATCAAAATTTTACATCTGGCATTACATTAAGATTGCCTTTACACTGAGGCGGAGCGTCGAGCGGAGCGGAAATGTGCGGCATCACCATGCCTTGCACACTCAAAGCGGAATCAAGCGATCTTTCAAATGTAAGAAAACGCTGTACATACGCCCCTCGAAAATACTGGGGCAACGCTGTCATCAGAGACGCACTCTCTCGCCCGCGGGTGGAAACTTTGCAACGGCGTACCTACGTGCTGAAATGGCGGCGGTGGCGGCGGTGGGTGATTCCATGACTTCTTTCTACCTCCACCCCTTTTACCTCTTGTGTCATAGCCCATGCCGCCGGCTAGCGCCCTGGCTTGTGTCGCGTTAATATAGCTGTCGTACCGGTCGCCGGTGGACTGGTGATCGTCGAACTGATTGCCGTACAGCGTCATGTATTCGACGGTTTCCGCTAGCGATCGGCCTTCAGTGTCTTTCATGGTGAAAACCTGGAAACGAAATTGAATTATATTTTTACGTCTTACTGAAGAGTATCTTTTGGGGGTAGTAAGACATTGTGCAATACTGCTCGCTAATCCAGCCGATAAGCAGCAGTGCTTGCGCTGTTGGGTTCCGGCGTGGAGAGCAAAAGCCGGTGAAGTTACGGGCGCAAGAGGTATTCCAACTTAGCCCTCGGGGTTGGCAACGCATCTGCAATCTCCTTGATGTTGCAGTGTATATAGGCGGTGATGTTCACTTACCATCAGGCGACCCACTTCCTTGTTTGTCTTCCTAAGTTGTATTGAAAAAAACTATGTCATTATCGCTGTCACACAGCTCTAATTCGGGTTTTAGGAAAAGGTGACACTCTTAAGATATCGATTAGATCGACTCTTAAGGAGGTATTCTTAGAAATGAGGGTTAGCATCTGCTACACAGAATATTCGTAGGTAAAGTTGAGGGAAGTGGAGACGTCGGCATCCAGGATGTCTCACTGATTCACATAAAAACTACTAAACGACGGGTAATTAGGACCTTGTGCAAGGTCCGTCAGGATCGTTACCACCATACTGCTGGCTAATCCAGCCGATAAGCAGCAGTGCTTGCACTGTTGTGTTCCGGCGTGGAGAGCAAGACAGCCGGTGACATTACTGGCACAAGAGGTATTCCATCTTAGCTCTCTGGGTTGGCAACGCCTTTGCAGTCTCAAGGCGTATCGATAGGCCTATCGACATTGTGACTATTTTTCGGGTTCACGATATTATCGTGTATCGGGTTCGATACATTGCCGCAACGCTACGGCCGACCACGTTCTCGTTCTTCCCAAATCGCTGAACCCTGATGAGAAACCTTTCTTTATTTGGACTTCATCAATTTCCTCTTCTGGCTAACGATTGGACTTCCAGTTAAACCACATCATCCACTTTATGGAGGAAGTGGAAAAAGCGATGGACTAAGTGCGAAGGAGGGGTAAATACACAAAAGATCCCGCTGGGTCGAAGTGTATCCGAAAGGACCCCGCATAGATAAGATAAGATAAGACAACAGTTGGACTTACTCCTGGGACCACCCTCAGGTGACAGCGGGCCATGCTTAGGAACCGCACATCGTTGTCCTTCCCTCTCGCCGCTGGCCTCTGCAACTCTGTCTGCAATGTTGCCACGGCGTTCACATTGTCAGACACGTCTAGCGAATATGATGTTCCTGTAATGTTTATATAAATATGTCAACCCACGATTGTGACTGTGTTAGGGTACAATATGATATAAATCATGTTTTGCGGGTGGTAGAACCTTGTGCAAGATCCATCTTGCTCGCTAAGCGGCAGTACTTGCACTGTTGTGTTCCGGCGTGGAGAGCAAGACAGCCGGTGTAATTACTGGCACTAGAGGTATTCCATCTTAGCCCTCTGGGTTGGCAACGAATTTGCAATCGCCTTGGTTATGCGGGTGTCTATAGGTGGTGGTAATCACTTAATTTCAGGTGACCCGCTTCCTTGTTTTCCTTGCTAGTATTTTCTTCATTCGAGCAACGTTACAATTGGCAAAATTTAACAAATAAAATCTCCTTAAAATGAGCATGCACTGGCTTATATCGGCATCCCTCCCCTAGGGTCTTGGCTGGTGGAGGGGATGACCCAAGGCTGACGGGTTGGCAGTGGCCAAGATTGCCAGACGGTTCCCATGCAACCAAATCTGGTCGTGGCGACTGAAGTTTCGGTAACAAAAAAATCTGCACCTAAATTCTGATCACTGATCAGCAATTGCCACTACCTTATACGGCTTTGTATGCAACTGTATATAATTAGGCCTTAAACACTCGTGTGATCCTATTACGAAACTCGCTGACGCTCGTTACGCAAAACCACGTCATTATATAGCAGTTGCATAAACTACTATTATCTACACACATATCATAACTGCAAAAAACCGTAACAGCAAAAAACCATCAAACGAACGACAGCAGTAATGGCGGCAATTCGATCCATCAATCAAGCCGAACGTTTTTTTTAAATAGTAGACAAACGAATGAAGTCCCTATTCTCATGTCACTCGTGATCAAATATAAAAAAATATATACTGGACTGACGTTTCGTATCGATAACTGTTTTGATATCTATGGATACTAAAATAGAGACCCATTTGAATTTTGACAGCTGTTCCAAATTTAAACTCATAACGTTACAGAAATCGGTACTGTAATGACCATTGAAGTTCAGATTTACCTACTACCACAGACAAGAAATTTCTCATAATAAAATTGGTTCTAATAATGCTGGTCATTTCGTACGGTTTCTGAACGCATTATAGAGCACTTATGATATGTGTGTAGATAAACTACTGTTACGTTACGTACCTGAGCTGTCTGTGAGATGGCCGTCCTGGTCGACCCAGGTCTGCACGTCTGTCATGTGCCCCGTGAGGCAGTTCTGCGCCCATGTTCCTGTCACTGTGATGTACCATATTCTGAAAGCGGCAAAAAAGCAGGCTATTGCGCAATATATGTTACTTCCATCATTATCGGCATCCCTCCCCTAGGATCTTGGCTGGTGGAGGGGATGACCTAAGGCTGACGGGTTGGCAGAGGCCAAGATTGCCAGACGGTTCCCATGCAACCAAATCTGGTCGTGGCGACTGAAGTTTCGGTAACAAAAAAATCTACACCTAAATTTGAGAGTTGAGACCCATTTGAATTTTGACAGCTGTTCCAAATTTAAACTCATAATTACAACACCCATATAACGTAAATGAGCATAATCCATTGAAGTGGATCCATTTTGCGGGTGATACGACCTTGTGCAAGGTCCGTCCGGATCGCTACCACCATCTTGCTCGCTAATCCTGCCGCTAACCAGCAGTGCTTGCACTGTTGTGTTCCGGCGTGGAGAGAAAGACAGCCGGCTTAATTACTGGCACAAGAGGTATTCCATATTAGCCCTCTGGGTTGGCAACGCATCTGCAATCTTCTTGGTGATGCGGGTGTTTATAGGCGGTGGTGATCACTTACCATCAGGTGACCCACTTGCTTGTTGGCCTTCCTATTTTATAAAATAAATAAATAAATAAGTTATAAATAAAATATCCAACTGTGTTTGAGTTTCGCGGATACCTAAAAGTTATAGGGGATTTCTCGTTGACCTAGAAACGTAAATTTGTAGTAACATAAAAAAAATGCGATTACAAACTTATATTTGCATTCGGTAAACTGACCGCAACCTATGTCGATGATTGCAGACAACGGGTTTCCAAAGGCAAAGTTAAGGTTGTCCCTCAATCCAGTTTACCGTTTCGTTAAAGTAACACACTTCGGTGGTTATTAATTTGAAACGGAACCCCCATGCGCGAGTCCGACTCGCACTTGGCTGGCTTTTTGGATCTGGGGTGCAATTTTTGAGTCTCACCAGGTGACTAGAGCTCACCAAAATGGCCGAATCTCTATGAAAAACGGCTATTTTGGTGAGCTTTAGTTAGCCGGTGAGATTCAAATGCAATTTTTGAATCTCACCAGGTGACTAGAGCTCAACAAAATGGCCGAATCACTATGAAAAACGGCTATTTTGGTGAGCTTTAGTTACCGAGTGAGATTCAAATGCAATTTTTGAATCTCACCAGGTGACTAAAGCTCAGCAAAATGGTAGCATTTCTATGAAAAACGGCCATTTTGACGAGCTTTAGTCACCGGTGAGATTCATAAATCGCACTCCTGATCATAACGTCATCTTTTATCGAAAAACTGTTAATTGCGTGACTCTATGTAAAAACTTATAAGTACACAGTCTTGAGAAAAGATTTGACATGGTTTAAGCAATAATAGATTTTGTGCCAATGTCACAAAGACTTAGACATGTTCACTTCACTACTCACATTTATTCACTTTACCCATACTTACAGTGCAATTATAATCATGTTCCAACGCTCCGAAATCCATTCAATAGGGGCATTTGGAACCATCAAACCCCCTCATCCTACCTCATCACTATCTCAAAACTGTATCACTATCACCAACACATCACATCACCTCATTTTACAATATAGACTAGTAGTTATGCCTATTTCACCGTATGGTTAGTATCTTTTCCCGGCAACGCGCGCGCTATACTTTTTGTGTTGCAAGCGTCCACCAGACGGGGTGGTGTAAAATAATTTTGGTGCTAATAGCGTTCAATATGGCGAAGTTTGTGGTCAATCGTTCCGTTATCAGTAGATATGAATTGTTCGTATCTAATCAATGTCAAAGACAAGGATCCTGGTGATGGCTTTGCGCAGACGCGACAATTGATTATTGCCTTGTGCAAGGTCCGTCCGCATCGCTACCACCTGCTTGCTAATCCTGCCGCTAAGCAGCAGTGCTTGGACTGCGTGGAGAGCAACACAGCCGGTGCAATTACTGGCACAAGAGGTATTCCATCTGAGCCCTCTGGGTTGACAGCACATCTGGAATTCCTTTGGTGTTGCGCTTGTCTATAGGCGGTGGTGAACGCTTACCACCAGGTTTTTTTTTTTACAACATAGGAAGGCAAACAAGCAAGTGGGTCACCTAATGGCAAGTGATCACTACCGCCTATAGACACCTGAGCCCTCTGAGCCCTCTGGGTTGACAGCACATCTGGAATTCCTTTGGTGTTGCGCTTGTCTATAGGCGGTGGTGATCACTTACCACCAGGTTTTTTTTTTTAATACAACATAGGAAGGCAAACAAGCAAGTGGGTCACCTAATGGCAAGTGATCACCACCGCCTATAGACACCTGCAACAACAAAGAGAGTGCAGATGCGTTGCCAACCCAGAGGGCTAAGATGGAATACCTCTTGTGCCAGTAATTGCACCGGCTGTCTTGCTCTCCACGCTGGAACACAACAGTGCAAGCACTGCTACTTAGCGGCAGGATTAGCGAGCAAGATGGTGGTAGCGATCCGGGCGGACCTTGCACAAGGTCCTACTACCCGCAAGGTGACTTACTTGATCGGTTGCCTTCCTATGTTGTATAAAAAAACCGAAGTCAAAGGCAAAATATCTTTGTTCAATTAATTGATTGAGACTTTGCGGAGGTCATACATTTATCTCCTTCATTCTAACATAGTATTAAGTAAAGTCGCTATTCGTTTCTGTCTGTCCTAAATCCTTATAATGTATCGCACCCTTAGAATTAAAGCGACTCAATTCTGAATATGATATTTCCCAAAATTAAACCCTATGTCTTTTAATTAAGGTGATATTTTGGGACGTGTATTATTCAGAAATGGGTCACTTTAATACTAAGCGTGCGGTATGTTCGGCCGCCTTTTCGTTTTAAACCACGCGACGGATTTGATACGGTTCTCACTGTCATTTAGAGAACTTACTCATAAGGATTTTTGTGGACCACTTTAGATAGTATGTAGGGAGAGAGACCACCGCTTTTAATCGTTTTTATCGACAAATCGATATATGTTTCAGTCAGGAGCGTAACTAGGGTGGGGCAGGCAGGGCATGTGCCCTGGGCGCCAAATAAGGGGGGGCGCAAAAAACGAAATTTACTAACTATAAAAAAAAATACAATCCAAATTCGTATACATGGCCACATAAAAGTCTTTTGAGGATCATTTAATCGTGGCATTTTGTTTGTTTTACACACATTACATTACAAAATTAGTAAAATATTAAAAAAAATGTGTAGTATCTGTTTTTAAAATAATTTACAAAGGGAAAGGGGCGCAGTTTGGATGCGAGCCCTGGGCGCCATTTTACGTCGCTACGCCCCTGGTTTCAGTTGTCTTTATTAATACTAGCGGACGCCTGCGGTTTTGTTCGCATGAGATTAGCAGCCTATGTCCATCAGGGATAGTGTTGTTTTCTATCTGTGAAAGAATTTTTGAAATCGGTTCCGAGTTCCAGTGATTACTCCCTACATACAAACAAACAAGCAAACAAAGTTTACCTCTTTATTATATTAGTGTAGAAAACGTCTACAAATATAAATAAATATAAATATATATAAATTACTGCTAGTTTATGTAAATTTTCATAGAATCATACTCATTTTGCGACGCCGTCAACATTTTTTAACTCAGCCTCTCAGAGGCAAGCCCTAAATAGGCATAATACAGCAAATTTAATGACGTGCTTCTGTTTAACTCTTTACACGAGTATCTTCAGAGATTTAGTTTTGCAATACAATGTGACGCGACGTTCAGATTATTTTTATTAATCTATCTATATCGATAGTATAATGATTGTCTGATTTGCGAGAACTTTTTTACATGACAATAATAAGTGACTGTAACAGGATATAGACTCACATTTCCTTAAAGGATCGGCAACGCATCAGCTACTGTATTGGGGTTGCTGATGTTCATGGGTGGCGGTGATCACTTCATATCAGGTGACCCACCTGCTTGTTTGCATCCGTCTTAAAGTTTGTGTGTGAAGTTACTGGCACAAATGTTATTTTAATCTTGGCCCTCAGGGTTGGCAACGCATCTGTACTCGCATTCATGCTGTAGTGTTAGTCGTCCGCCATCTAGTTATGCTGTACTGAGTGCGGGGGGAGGGGCGGACTGATAACCATCGCTGCGCAAATTATGAGCGTGTGCTCGCACTCGCAGCAAATGCTGACTCCGCTCCTTTTCTCACACCAGGGGGGTTCCACTCGGCACTGCAGGTACGCTTGACCGCCTTGCCTACGGCATAGGCAAATCGCAGTAGACTGTCGACTTGCCCCGCGCTCGCTCGCTCGCCTCCGCCGTGTCTGTGTAGTTGAAAACGAATGCCGCGCAACCCTAGCGTGTCGCCGGGAGCAGCGGGGGGAAGGCGGGCGCGGGCGGCCCGTTCCTTTTGACTTCTGCCGCCTGGCGCATGGTGTATGAAGTAATACGAACTTTTTGAGCGTGTTAATAAAGTTGGAATTCGTTTAACCGCGGTCGTAAAAGAGAAGTTTCTGTAATATTATTCTGTGGTCACACGGAGTTTTTATTCTCTTACTTTTATTGTTAAGAGGAGTGTGAACCCAGCGCTCTCCATACAAACGGCGATAACGTTTTCCACCCTCTAAACCTTAACCTGTAGCCATGATTTTTTTGTATGTTGTCAGTATGCCCTAGAACTAGGTTTGTATGTTTTGATTTTTTAAATATTCTTAATAGTTTCAAATAGATTGGCGCTTTCTTGTTTCGTATGAAACTCCTGAAATGCAAATATTGTCAAATCTATGAAGAATATTTAAAAAATTAAAACATACAAACTTAGTTCTAAGCCATAATGACAACATACCAAAAAATCATTGCTATAGGTTAAGGTTTGGAGGGTGTAAAACGTTATCGCCGTTTGTTTGGGGGGCGCTTTTTGGGGCTGGGTTCACACTCCTCTTAACTGTATTATACTTTGTCTGATAATAAGCACATATTCTATTCTATATCTATTGTTGTCACGTAGTGTGGTAAAATGTAATATCTTATCTCTATGTATCATCTTCGCGTTTTATATGACAACGATCATGACATATTGATGTACCCTATCTCTCAAATCCGAAGCGAGGGCGTATCTATTTATATAACATTTCGCGGTAAACAATTATGACGTCATTTATATGACGCCGTTTTATAAGGTCAACTTTTTTAATACAATCAGTTTGGAAAACGTAATAAAATACAAATAAATATAAATATTATGAATGAACACAAAACCGGGGAATTTATAAAAACACTGATACAAAAAAAAATTATGAAACAATTACTTCAATTCTGTGCTTTTTTTTTAATTCTTTATTTATTTAGGAGCTTTGATCAGAATTGAACATGTCAGCCCCATTAGAAAACAATACAATTATATACAAAGACACTTCAAAAATCCACAACACAAAAAAACTATTTTATCGAACATTTGTACAAACACCTAGCTGCGTCGCTAGTTGGTTCAGCTAAAATCATTTGCAATGATCCCACGTTGAAGGAATCAAACCCCAATTGCACAAACAACCTGTCCCTAATAGGCTTCGTCCGGACACACTCCATGACCAAATGATAGACATCTTAATTCTGTGCTTAAATTTGTAATTGTAATGAATTTTGGTGATACGCATGCAATAATTTTAGGCCTTCATTCTAGATTTTAAATATTGCAACACCCTACGCGGGTAGCATGTAAGCTCCTTCTATTATAATATTCCATCTTACGAATTATATTTATAAACAATAAGCAATCTTAGAAAGAATAAGGTGCCAATAAAATGGGGACAGATAGGAACGGATAGCGACTTTGTGTTAAACTATGAAAAGAAGATAAAGAAGAAGATTCCAACTAGATCTTGTTCCTTCCAGTCCAACTGCCGAAGCAGCTGCAGCCAATGAAGTACCAGGTGCAGTTCCGGGCGCCCGGGCCGCCGGCGCCCGGGGTGACGCGGACCCCCGAGGAGATAGAGGCCGAGATGAAGAAAGTAGAGGCGGAGTATGAGAAATTGGCGTTGGTCTCCATTGAGTAAGTCTTACTTTAAATTTGGTCATATTAAAAACAAGTGACCCAATGGCTCTTTTTCCTTCCCGTGTTGTACAAAAAAAATCTCAAGCACCCTTTCTCCAACGCTGGCTTCCAAATCTCAATTCCATCAAAGATTTTCGAAAAGCTGTTTAACTTTCATTCAGACACAGACAGACACAGTAAAACACTCAGATCCTCACCGGACATGGGTACCACAAGGAATATGTCTATAGATTTAAAATAACCAATGGTGATCTATGCCCGGTGTGATGAAATCAGCTTGCAATCCATTGATCACCTCCTAAAACATTGTCCGAAATTCTCAATCCAGCGATTTGTCCACGAAATTACCTGCAGTAACCTCAGAATAGACCCATACCTCAGAACTCATGAAAAAGAATCATCGATTAAATCATTTAAAAAATTTGCTAACATAATTATCAACAATCTTTAAAAAAAACCTTTATCCAGACTGCCGCGCGAGCTGATGTGGTCGGAGCCCCCCGTGGTCTGCCAGTGGCAGGAGCAGAGGAAGCTCTGGACCAGCAACTACGTCAACGACTACAAGTTCAACGAGGACAAGCTCACCATCCAGTTCAGGACCGGAGTGCTGTGTGAGTGCCAAGTGACCGCCGCACTCGCTCGCTAATCCAGCCACTGAGTCTAGAAACGGTGTTACATCTTGATCGTTCATTATGGGAAAGTCTGAAACTATAAGACATACGAAGATCTGTTTTCAGGAGCCATGCATTCATACATTTTAAAATAAACTTGTACTCAGCTCGGAAATGAACCCGGACGTTTTGAAAAATAAAGCTAACACTATTTCTATTTATGGATGAAGTGCAAAGAACAAGCTAGGACATTACTGAAAACCTAGAAGCAGCCATGGGTATGCGAAACTATCCCAAGAGGTCCGTAGAGAATGTGCATTGCATTTTAGTAGAAAATCAGTATTTTTGTTTGGTTTTGAGGGATCTATGGATCATAGTTAAGCAGCAGTGCTTGCACTGTTGTGTTCCGGCGTGGTCGGCAAGACAGCCGACGCAATTACTGGCACAAGAGGTATTCCATCTTAGCCCTCTGGGTTGGCAACGCATCTACAATCTCCTTGGTGTTGCGGGTGTCTATAGCGGTGGTGATCACTTGCCATCAGGTGACCCACTTGCTTATTTGCCTTTCTATTTTATAAAAAAAAAATAGTTTGGTTACTCTTAGGTCCGCCGTTGAAAAAGATTGGGAAACCTTGGTGTAGGTGGTCATGGCCTCTTTTTTGACGGAACCCTGTTAGACTTTGATTTAGGTATGAATGTGTGGTTTTATTTTTCAGGGCCCATTGGCATAGCCTCTCTCAGATACAGCAACTTGCCATACCAAGGATGGGACTTACGACCCGATCCCAACGGGTAAGACTTTATCAATTCACTCAAGCAGTGTATCTTAACCTGTAGTCCGCGGACCCCTGGGGTTCCGCGAGCATATATCTGGGGTCCGCAGTCTTATCTATGGACCATTTAACAATCATAAATAAATGCCACCAAGAGTCTTGTAATCGCTGCGCATGCAAATTTATTGCTGCTTTTTTTATTAAGGGGGTCCATAAAATTGTGCTTGATTTCCTAAGGGGTCCGTGGAAAAAGGTTAAGAAACGCTGCACTAAAGTATAGTCACATTCAACAAACCGGACCAAATTACCTTGCTACTCCGCGAAACCAGTGTTGTGCACGTGCGAAAAAGATGCGTCTGAGCGACATTTATATTTTTCATGCAAAAATCCACCCTTCTCCGCGTCAACATATATCACACAGCCTCAAGTATAAACCACCACCACTCAACACACAGAACTACACGATCTACGCGCGTTTCGCTTCTATACAAGGCATCATCCGGATCAAGTAGTACAACCGTTCGCTACTCTGTCTGTGTGATACGAGTATATGTTGAATCTATTAATTATAACTAAGTATAGAACTATTATATTGCGAGTACCTAAGTATAAAGTTTTCTTGCAGACAAACTGTCTACACAAATTTTGCGGGGTTTTTGTATATTTTAGCTATAAGATTTGTTGTTTGTTTGTCAGTAAAGGCGTGCTGATCACAGTGACGGGCGCATGCGTGACTGTGACGTGGGTGTGCGTCGGGAACTCTGTCTCACTAAAGTGGATCGCGAACGCAACGACGCCCGCGCTCCGCGAGCACTTCAACAAGAAGTATAGCGTGAAACGAATGGCGCAGGTACGGTCGCAGACATTAATTGTTAGGCCACCACAGAACCCTGTCATAATCATCATCATTTCAGCCGAAAGACGTCCACTGCTGGACATAGGCCTCTCCCAAGGATCGCCACAACGACCGGTCTTGTGCTGCTCGCACCCAGCGGGTTCCCGCAACGATCACCAGGTCATCGGTCCACCTTGTGGCGGGTATGCCCACGCTCGTAACCGGTCGCCTGTATCGCTCATAATGACTTAGCCAATCTGTAGCCACGCGTTAGTAAACAATCCAAAGCAACGCCATCATGACAAGGTTCCATACCGGCCTAACTATTAAAGTCCGTGACTGTACGTGACACTTGAGCGTCAAGGGGCCTTCTGAGACAGTTTCTTACGGGCACAGGGACGGGGGTGGGTGAGACACATGGAGCTTTTTGGGTCCATGGGGTTTTTAGATGTAAGGGGCTCTCTTAGACACATTCATCTCTCTTAGCCAGACCGAGCTCACTTGGATACATGGGGGCTGTCTTGTACACAGGAGGATTTTTAGACAAAGGGATAAACACATTCAAGTTTTCGAGCTTTAGAGGGCTTCTGAGCCATAAAGCTATGCATAGCAGCGCTTACTAACACGGGACAATCTTAGACACAATAGAATTCTGAGAAATAGGGGGTTCTCTCAGACACAAGGGGTGATCTTAGCCAGGCGGAGTTTACTTGCATACACTTGACTCTCTTGAGCTCATGGAAGATCTGAGTCACATAAGACTCAGTATAGATGATGCATGGGGCACTTTTGTACACATGGGCATCCTTAGACACACGGAGCTAAGTTGGACGCACTCCAATTAGCTAGATCGAGTTCACGTGGACATGGTGTTGCTATGTGGCTCTAATACGACCGTCAAGAAAGGCCCAGTTTAGTTTTTATAAGTTTATCTCTATGGGCATCCCTTTCTTGTAACACTAGTTTGACCTGTGAGTTTGACAGAGACGTAGGGAGGGATGCATGGGCGTACTCTCGCAGAACATGTATGAACTCGCCTAATTACTAATCAAAGTGTATGCTGTGACTTTTAAATAAACCGCGCAGCAGACACTGGCAAAATGCACGGTGCAATTGCCAAAAAACCGTGCGCGACGATGGCAGACGAAGATTACCGAATCAAGCATCTGACTTGCCCCTCTCCTTAGGCCAGAAGCTGGGCACGCCCATGGAGGATTAAGTTAAGCCAAGGTCGGTCAAGTTAAGGCCAATGATCTTACCATAACGGTCACCAGATCATGGCATCTGTTAATGTTGATCTTGA
Organism: Ditula angustiorana; assembly: GCA_963691745.1. Classification (NCBI taxonomy): domain Eukaryota; kingdom Metazoa; phylum Arthropoda; class Insecta; order Lepidoptera; family Tortricidae; genus Ditula; species Ditula angustiorana. The sequence goes on from OY829501.1 coordinate 4,434,661, forward strand.
ATTCCATTTACGAATTTACTTATTTCAGTATATATTTTTGTCAGATAATGCGCGAGGCGGCGTGCGACTTCTTCCCAGACTTCGACGCCCACAACCACGTGGAGGGCACGTGCCCCAAGGAGTGGGTGGCTGAGCGGCACAACTACCACGCCATGGCGTTCATGTCCCGCGCGTACAACTTCCAGTGGAGCAGGTGCCTATTGACACCTACTCATAAATCCCAGGGGCAACTACTCTACCTTTTTTTTAATGAAATAGGAAGACAAACAAGAACGTGGGTCACCCGTGGCCCTAACATGACTGGCCAAGTTTAGTTTATCTGTATCTGCGTCCCTTTCTTATGACACTAGTTAGACAGAGACGCAGGGAGGGGTTAAACTAAACCTGGGCTGTCATGTTAGGGCCACTGATGGAAAGTGATCACCACTGTCAAAATTCAAATGGGTCGCTATTCTAGTATCCATAGATATTAAAACAGTTGTCGATACGAAACGTCAATCCAGTATGATTTTTAAATATAAACCACACGACATTTGATCTCGAGTGACGAGAATAGGGACTTCATTCGTTTGTCTATGGTTTTACAGGTGGAACGTAGCGGCCGGCAGCAGGAATATCGTCATGCAACTCAGAGAAGCAGTTGATAAGAAGAGAGAAGTAAATAAATAAAAAATAAACACTTACCTTTAGCATTATGCGGCAACTTGCTCGCTAATCCTGCCGCTAAGCAGCGCTGCTAGCACTGTTGTGTTCCGGCGTGGAGAGCAAGACAGCTGGTGCAATTACTGGCACAAGAATCCATTCCATCCAATCTTCCATTCCAGAATTCCATCTTATCTCTCTGGGGCCGTTCAAGTATTACGTAAGCAGATTTACTAAAATTATTTACCCCCCCTCCCCCCTTGTCAGCAAAAGTAATCAAAGCTCTTACCCCTCCCCCCATGCTTACGTAAACATTGGTATATGCATTTTTTTTTTATTAAAAAGTGCTTCTCAATGTTGTAAGTCTGCTCACTTTTATTCGATTTTGGAATGCCTACGTCGTTCTCATCTCATCAAACCATTCAACATCTTGGTGTTCTAAATTTTGAATAATGCACATCAGTTCCATATGTGTAAAAAAGTAAATAACTACTGCTGACGTAATCACCATCTAGACCCCCCCACCCCCCATGTCATCAAAAATAAGCTCAGCAAACACACCCCCGCCCCCCTATACTGCTTACGTAATACTTGAACGGCCCCTCTGGGTTGGCATCGCATCTGCAATCCCTTTGGTGTTGCGGGTGTCTATGGGCGGTGATGATCACTTACCATCAGGTGACCCACTTGCTCGTTTAAAAAAAACCTAAGTATTAATTATTAAATTTATTTGTCAGGCTAAACTGAACCTTCTCTACGCGACACCTCAACGAGCCACGATACTAAAATGCAATGAACTCAGCTCGGAACTGTCGTTGGACCCTATGGTTGGACTAGGGGTGAGTTGCTGGAAACAGTTTATCGCCCTAATGCAATGGAGTGAGATAAAAAACTGTACGACCGTTTGTTCCAGTTTTATCCGGACCTGTTCACCCTGAACATGTCGTACGGGTCGGTGGACGCGCGCCGGGCCACCTTCAACATGAAGTTCCGCCTCGTGGAGACAGTGTTCAACATGTTGCAAGAGCTCAAGCTGTCCAGTTACTCCTAAACGCCAAAGGCCTTTTAACCTTTTGAACGCTGAAGCCGGATGTATCCATCACTATAGGTTCAACGCCGAAGACTGATCTATCTGTCACTGTAGGTTTAAAGCCTATGACGGATATTATGTTGCTGCATGTGAATAAATAAATATTTGCCTCTATAAGTTCAACGCCAATAATAGATATACGAACATACATATTTATATAGATATATGCATTAACGTTATGTTAAACTTTGCCACTAACAAAAGAGGCTTGGCGTGTGAACGACTTGTATTTGAAGTGGTGTTAAGAATGCAGCGATGGATATACATCCATCGCTGTCATTGATGTTGAGCCTATAGTAACGGATATATGTCATTCATCATCATCATCATCATCGCAGCCAAAAGAAGTCCACTGTTGAACATAGGCCTCCTCCATGGATTTCCAACGCGACCGGTTGGGAGCGGCATGCAACCAGCGCCTTCCTGCCACCTGTATGCGGTCATCGGACCATCTATGGACCATATATGTCATAGGCTTTATCTTATAGTGATGAATGTGTCATTGGCGTCGAACCAATAGTCTCGGATATATCCGTCTTTGACGTTTAAAAGGTTAAGTACCTTTCATTTATATCTAAGAAAAGGTTAACAACGCATTTTTCGTTTGTGCCGTGTAGATAACCAAATTAGAACAAGACTGGCGGATGGGTTTTACCACCATCTTGCTCGCCAATCCAGTCGCTAAGCAGTGCTTGCACTGTTGTGTTCCGGCGTGGAGAGCAAGACAGCCGGTGAAATTACTGGCACAAGAGGTGTTCCATCTTAGCCCTCTGGGTTGGCATCGCATCTGAACGTCCTTGGTGTAGCGTGTGTCTATATGCGGTGGTAATCACTTACCACCAGGTGACACACTTGCTCGTTTGTTTCCCATTTTATACATAATACCATACTAAATGCCAATTCTAAGTATGGCTGTTATCCAGAGGCGTATTTAAATATTTGGCGCCCCGGGCCATTCAGCTTTGGCGCCCCATTAAATGACGATAAAGTATTTCATTTCAGGGGCGCCCCGAGCCATGGCCCGGATGGCCTTAGGGTAAATACGCCCCTGCCGTTATCTAAGCGGCACAAATCTTAAAGGTTAAATCAACAGTTGTAAATAATACACAGATTACAATAAACAAATTCTCTATTCATTTATTTGACGGATAAAAAAAACTAAAAACTACCAACAGTAAAAAAAATGAATAAACCTCCCTCCGTTACGCCACTTGAGTAAGAGTACAAAAAAATGATGTTGTAACAAATTACATCGAAACTTTGTTGCTGCTTGCTTCTCGGTCGCCAGACTACGTGTTACAAAAGCTATGTGTTACAAAGAGAGCGTTACTCCATTATCCACTGCCGTTTCATATTTTCTCGATACCAGTTACAGTTAACCGGGGCAACTCTGAATTTTTACAATAATTTTGAACGCCAATTTTAACCCTTTGAACGCCAAGAACGCTTATAGGCGTCGCGAGCTGTCGTGCTCATTACGCCACCGACACATCGCACCTTTAGAATTAAAGCGATTCAATTCTGAATATGACATTTCCCAAAATTAAACCCTCTTTTAGTTAAGGTGAAATTTTGGGACGTGTATTATTCAGAAATGGGTCGCTTTAATTCTAAAAGTGCGACATATAGTTGACTGATGACACAGAGCATCAAGTGGCATACGTCTATACCCCTAAAATTCGCGTTTGATATTATTGCGACCACGGCCCAATTGCATAAACGCGACAGGCGACAGGTGACAATTCGCCATACATTACTGAGTCGACCAGTAATGCTACAAACTTAACATCATAGTGGGCACGCAATGTATACCGAATTGTCACTGTCACCTGTCACGTTTATAAAATTGGGTCCTGGCCTATCGGTGACAACTTTAGTTTGCGTTGTTGGCGGTGAGACGGTTCATATTAGTTGTGGTTGTACAGCTGCTCTGAGGGGTAATTTATCGTTGAGCAGTCTTGATTGGACCGCAGGAAGTTGGATAAAAGGTAACATTCAGTGTTGCCTCGATTGACTGTACTGAATTTCTATGCCAAGACGATGAAATGCAACTGGGAAATGTCCAAGGTTTTTGGTATAAAAAAATATTTTAACCTTGCGCGGCAAAGATTCAGCTTATGCGAATGCAATACATTATCTTAGCTTAATTTAATAAAAAATAGATAACTGAAAAAAGGTTAGGCGGTTTTAAATGCTATCGGTATTTAACCTTTGCATTCTCAAGGAACTGTCATCGAAAATATACAAAACGGAAAAGGTTAAAATAACTCTGCTATCTCTTTGTAGCGACACGCAGGGTCAAGGGTTGTGGGTTGATTTTAAAGGCAAGGGCAGCGCTTTGGATTGTTAAAGTCGGCCAATTGTGACACAATATAGTTTAAAAACAAACTTTAGCAAACCTGAATTGTCATCACATTAAAAACTTGACAATAGTAGATCCTACAAAATAAACCATAACCCTTGACTGCAAGTAGCCACGTTTTTCGTACACAGCGCAATAATTGCAGATCAAACGCCGCGCCAATAACAAAAGTATTTCTTAATACATTCTGCACCATTACCATGAGTATCTATTGAAAATTCATATTACGTTACTACAGTCGATAGCGGTTAAATACACTCCCATTTGTCAGTGAAAGAGTTAACCGTAGTCGATACGGTGTTTTGCGATGACATGTGTCAAATTTGTGACTCATGGTACCAATATTCTACGGCAACAGCTACAAAAATTTAATCACTAGAGCTTTAGATTACGATAGGTAATTTACCGTTGGACTCATACTAGCGATTTTTAGTTCTCTAAGTGAGCGTTAGAGGCGCTGTACAATTCCCCACACATCGTTTACGCCGTCGCTAGCGAGCACGGGTACGGCTAGATGCATTGTACTCATGGTAAGGATACTGATCGCGTACTGTTGCACCCAACCTCGCCTGTTTACACCAGTGGTGAGTGAATATATCTTTACACACACAAGTGTAAAACATAACCGAGCGTGAGCACGCGATTGGTCGCCATTTTGGAATACTACGCGGTTTGCTACAGCATAAATCTCTTTCCTACGCTCTCAATAAGAAAGGGACGTACACTGTCAATCCACAAGATGCACCAGGAGGCCTAGCACGCTGGCTTTTATCGATAACATAAAGCATTTATCCCGTTCTAACCAGTGCGCGTGTGCGTGAGGAACCAAAGCGTTTATGTGCGAGATAAACGCTAGCGTGCTAGCAGGTCTGTTTCAACATGGTTCAAGCTAAATGATACAGAAAGTAAACTAAAACCGCCCTCGCATAGTTTTAGGTTAAATTCGAATAACCTAATGGCATTGAACCATGTTGTCCGAAAAGCAAGTGTAAGGCATTACATTGACGCAAACTTGGCAATTGATTTTCTTTTATAATAATATATACAATTTATAAATTACGTTTATCATTAGAGCAAAATACCTCAATGCTTTCAATAAAATGTCACGTTTTGCTTCGTTTTAATCTGTTACTGATTGAGAATCAATCGTCTCGGAAAATCTTTTGGTAGTAGGACGACTCTTGATTAAGGACCACGGACCGGTCCGAAACATGTCGGGCATTTCTCGGCTTAAAAAAAACGTGAGTGATCCGTTTTATTAATATGTCCGAGTCTAACGTTAGTTTTATGTTAAAAGTCTTTTGGTAATTTCATTCGATGCGTTTGTAAACTGAATGTGTTATTTTTCTACGCTGTACTTGTTTCGTATTCCAATTTCAAACTATTAGAATAAAATAACATCACTAGTAATTAACTCCTGTCTGAATTACACTTGTATTTAACCTTTTCGGCATCAGTCCTAACACCGCCAATTTTATATTGCATAACGAGAAAATTACAAACAATTTTAACCGTTTTAACGCCACCGACACTACTTGGCCAGGCTACGGTGTAGTTTGATTTGTTTGGCCTTTAACTAAGTTCAGTGAGGTTCAAAAGGTTAAAACGTAAGCTACGCTGTAAATACTGACGCCGAAAAGGTTAAATACATATAAAAGCATATATTGCCATATACTGTCTGTACTATCGTCTCTTGTGACGCGCTTTGAATGTGATCTTTCTGAAAAGATTGGGTAAGCAGGATTTTTTGAAAAACACTGTCCTATTCCATTAATTACTATATAGCTTATAGCGTTTAGTGTGACACTAGAGTTGTCATAACAGATTAATGATTTCAACGTATTTCTACCAAAAAAAAGCATTGAGGTACTTTTACAAAATATTGCGCAAAGTTACTACACAATAAGACCCTTTTTGTCTAAAATTTTCGAGTCATTTTTTAAATATAATATGAGAAAAGTTTTTTTTTACATTCATTCAAGCTGGTCACATTAATTTAAACAAATGTCTAAATGTGATTGCTGGAGGACTGACTTTTCGGAAGCGATATCAAAAATAACTGTCGCTTTAAGAAAATAAATTGGAATAAGCCAGGCCTCGGTTTTTTTTAATCCATGAACTTTTATGGACTAAAAAACATATATCCTCCATAGTTCAAAATTCAATGGATATTTTTTTTATTTTATACTAACCCAGTGTTACGATAAATAAATCTATGATAGAAGCGATGCTCTTTTTAACTAAAAACTAAGTCTAACATTAACTGTTTTATCTCTTAATATTTACACAAATAAATGGATAAATGATTTTTAAAAAAATTCAATATATTTCCAGCTATTTTTTTTATTCTGTACATACGATGATACGACCCAACAATCGTTTTAGATTTTTGTCGTAAAATAAAATAGGACATTTCCGCGTATTAAACTCAAGTCACTAATTGTGATAAAAACATTATTTTTAATAATTTAGCGATCGAAAAAACTCCCCATAAATACAAGTATTTTGTAAGTCCTGAACTGAAAAATTATGATAATCTGTTAGTACACAGATTTGAATCTTTTAATAATTCCTATGAATTATGCTGACGTTCGTTAAAAACAGTTTATTCGTGTATCGTGCAAAACCAGGTGCTTTTAAATATATTGCTCTGACAAATATTGTTGTTAATAGTTGATAACTTATTACCAATAACTAATAAGTTATGCCACATGTCCACTGCCTGCCTGCCTTAAATATTGGAAATAGCAAATTCTTCGCAAACGAGACTTTTATTTTTTAAAGCAAGAACTTTTATTTTGTCTGCCTTGGGTCGAATTTGACAAAAAAATAAATCCTTGTTTTTTTGTACGGATCTAAAGGGGCATTTATAGCAATCATTTATATCTGTAAAGGTGGTAAACTGGTAGAATTTGGCAAAACAATTATGTATTGTACATAATTGTTTTGCCAAATTCTACCAGTCCGATTCCTGATTAAGCTAGACGTATTTTCAAAAATCCATAAATGCAGTTTTTTTTTATAAAAGTAAGTCTCGTTTGCTTAAAATTCGCTATTTCCAATATTTAAGGTAGTTGTCGTCCATGTCGCGTTTGTCCTCCACTTTGATTCCATATGAAGTGCATCCATGCTCTTAATGATCGTAATAAATACTGACCGTGCATTAGTCAACCAATTTTACAGGCCACTTTAGAACGTTGTCACAATGTATCATCGCTGGGACATTATGACATTTGTTGTGAAATGGTTCTATAGTAGCCTAGGAATCAGATCGGTTGACTTGTTTTCAACTTCGAAAAATTATAAGATGTATAGAATTTTAGACAAGAATCAGTTACTAATTAAGTGTTAACAAGTTCAAAACATTCATAGCGTTGTATTTGCGTATTTAAATACCGAAACTTACCCTCTTATTCATAAACGCTTCGTAAACGTTTGTTAGTTAACATGTTTTATGTCTTTATCTGTCATTGTGACGTTTGCACTCAAATGAAAGGGACAAAACGTTTGTTAGCTTAAAAAGATTGTTAAGTTTTTATGAATAAGAATAAAAGTCGAATTTTCATTCGATCGAAAACTGCATTTTTTTAAATACCATCGTATAAAACCCATTAGGCTAGGTTTGTTTTAATAATCCTGATTGTACTGTTTCCGAAAAAAAAAACTTTCGGACAAATGACCATTCGACATTTTTAACCTCGTAAGGCCCACGTCAAATTTCGTTCTATGAATTTTGAACCATATCCTTTGAGACAGTTGAGTTCAACATCAGTTTGCCATTTGTCCTATATTTATCAGTTGGAGCTTTACGAGGTTAAACATTCGATATTTTAAGTTTCGATATTGTACACGTCGTAATTTGACCTTCTGACCGCCTGTCACCCAGTCGTGACAGCGAATGTAAAGGCTCACACGCCAACGTCATCAATACATGACCAATTCATATGACATGACAAATCCGGGGCAACACAGTCAGCCAGATTCATAGGCCACTCTGGAACCTCATCGCACTAACTGCGTTAGTGACTTTCGATAAATGTCACAATATCTTAGCGATAGCACATTGTGACAACGTTCTACAGTGGCCTATGGATTAAATTGGTTGGCTGTACAAAGCGCGTCACTTCATAGTGTGTCGGTTAAGAGGTTTTTGACGGTTAACGATATTTCGAACGTATGAACACATAGTTGCGAGCCGAGATGCCAAAAACGCCAACAACCCCAAGAGATAAAAATACAAAAAACGACCCCCCCCCCCCCCCCTAAAACCGAAACTATACACATAAATAAATAAATCAACATAATATACATAAATGATACATTGTGATTTTAGAAAGTCATTTGCGAGCATATTTCGGCAATCAAAATAATTGAACACATGATGAAGCAGGAGTAAAACTGGCAAGCGGGTGACACGGTGGCAAATAATCACCGCCGCATATGGAAACGTGCAATATCCGGGCCATTCCTCGCGATAAATCGATCCGCTTTTACTTTAAAATTATTTACGGAGTCTGTATTTAACTTTTTAATGTTGGTATTTAACCTTTTCAACGCAGTCATACGCAAGGGACCAAATTTTAACCTTTTATAAGTACATTGTATAGTCGACCAAGAAATTCCTTGGCCCAAACGAGGCCCCCAATTCTGACGCTCATCGAGACTCATCTCACATTCGAGATGTGTCAAAAAATTGCAGATTTTCAAGGGATATGACAGTTATATTTGACAAATCTCGAGTGCGATTTCATCTCTTCTGATGCGAGAATAGCCCTGATCTTGTTTCTCGCTCTAAATATAGTTTTGCTCGCTTACACAATCAGTGTGTACTGCTGATGATTCAGTACAGTCAAGGAAATTGAAACACGTACCACCGTAGAACCTAGTGGAAGAGACATACGCATGACATCTGTATGACGTAGCGTGGCGTTTAACGCGTCGCGTCATTGCGATAGGCTTCTAAGGTGGTACGTGAATATATTTCCCTACTGTACAAAGTTTCAATGAAACCTGTCCATTCATTCAAAGATCTATAAACATAGAAATATGTATGAAATTCGCTTGCGTTACAATATTGAAATTCGGAAGCAAATCTCGACATCGACAAAGAAATTGCTTCACCAGGGCCTAATGCGCTAAACGCGACAGGCGACAGGTGACAGTGACAATTCGCTATACATTGCTTACTCACTACGATGTTAAGTCTAACCCCCTTATTCATAAACGCTGCGTAAACGTTTGTTAGTTAACATGTTTTATGTCTTTATCTGTCATTGTGACGTTTGCCCCCAAATGAAAGGGACAAACATTCGTTAGCTTTAAAAGATTGTTAACTTTTTATGAATAAGGGAGTCTGTAGCGTTTGACGACACAGTAATGTACGACGAATTGTCACTGTCACCTGTCGCCTGTCGCGTTTTGTTCCCAGATTGGTAAATTCAACGCTATCCATACCAAACTTGTCGTGGAAACAAAATACTAACTTAAAATGTCACTATCTGTCACTTAAACAAAGTTGATCGCCTGAACAAATATAATATGTTACTTGTTAATGTTTTATTTAAACGAAAACTAATATTATAATGGCAAAAAAACAAACTGGAACAAATTACCTTGCTACTCCGCGAAACCAGTGCCGGGCTCGTGCAAGATAGCTGCGTCTGTGCGACACATATATGTTCATGCAAAAACCCACCCTCCTCCGCTTTCGATCTTGCCTTCCGATGATGCCTCGTATAGAGGCGAAACGCACGTCGATCGTGTAGTTTTAGTGTTTAGTGGTGGTGGTGTGTAGTTTGAGTCTGTGTGATATATGTTGTTTCGTGTGGAAGCGGAGGAGGGTGGGTTTTTGCATGAACATATATGTGTCGCACAGACGCAGCTATTTTGCACGAGCCCGGCACTGGTTTCGCGGAGTAACAAGGTAATTTGTTCCAGTTTGTTGATATGGACCTCCGCAAAGTAACGCCTGAATCTATTAATTATATAATGGCAAAAACTGAAATTTTAGGTTCGAATATTGTTTAGTATAGTCGACCATGAAATTGCTTGACCACTTTTCGACCTTATTACACCGAGCTAACGTCCAAAAGTGGTCAAGCAATTACTTGGTCGACTATCCTAAAAGAAATGACCTTTATAGAAAAGATGTCACTAACATGTAGGGCGACCAACCTAGTGTGCAACCTAGGAAATATGATCTAAAATTACAGGATTCATGAAAAACACGGGACAACGCGTTTTGAGTATGGTATGGTATTTATCTCATTAAAATACAGGACACGGCCAAAGTGATAGCTGAAAATCGGGACGTCCTGTAAAATGCAGGGCAGTTGGCCCTCCTACTGACATCTCCTTGGTGTTCCGGGCAGTGATCACTTACCAACAGGCGACCCACTTGCTCGTTTGCCTTCAATAAAAAAGAACAAGTGCAGTTTAAATTCATCTTTCAACGTGCAAACGAAATTTAGTCTTACTGTGCTAAAGCAATTTCTTCATCAAATATACGTTAAGTCTAAACCAAGGTTTATTCAATGAACGTTTGACGTCCGCCATTTTGCCGTCCGCCATTTTGTTTTCTCCGTGACGCGCGGGTTCGCTGAACCGTCGCGGTTTACCCGTGACGCTCGGCTCTGTGACGCGCGGCGTCCCCGTGACGCCGTGTGACGCATACGCTGCGTTCCTCGCACCATCAGCACAGGTGTTTGATTAGTTGCTCGGCCACGTCGGCTTTAGATAGGTCCGCGAATTCTGCGCTTTTACCTGTGTAATAATAATAATTTCATTTTTTTTTAACCAACTTATATTTACAGACATGCCACACATGAAAGTTACAGGTTATTTATAGTTACACATTCATAAATGACCAAGTTGAACGAGATAATTTGATTAAGTTTCTCATAGATGACACCGAAGGTAGTTTTCCCAAACGAAAATCAATAATGTAATGACCGTAAAGACGAAACACATTGAAAAATTCGCAGGGTATGGTAGCGGTGATGTGGCGAAACTGGCAAACGCAAGGCACGGAATGCTGATGTTGCAGGTTCGAGTCCAGCCATTACCCTAATTTTTATTTGTGTTGTCCATATAGCATTTTAAATTAAATTTGAATGAATAATAATCAAACTAAAAATATTGTAAAAACCTAGCCTACGTTTTTAAATAAATATACATGAATAATGAATAAATGCTATGCATTGACAACACAAAGAAAAATTAGGGTAATGGCAGGACTCGAACCTACAGAAGACCTCGAAGCTAATTAACGTAAGGAACAAAAAAATTATGGGATAAATTCGCTTTTTTTTATGACATCGCGCTCTTGGCGCACTTAGACAAGGTTCGCCATTTTACATTTGTCTTGTCCTGTTATCTGTTATGTTATGTGCTATGTACAGAAATGCGTCATACATACATACAGAATTAAAATAAAAAAAATATCTTGGGACAGTCCACACCAATTTACCTAGTCCCAAAGTAAGCAACTAAAGCTGCTTGTGTTATGGGTACTGGACAACGGATATAAATACTTATATAGATAAATATATACTTAAATACATATAACATCCACGGCTCGGGTACAAACCTTCGTATTCATCATACAAACATTTGCCCCTCCCGGGAATCGAACCCGGAACCTCAAGCTTAGTAGTCAGTCAATTTCTTTCAGTTCTTTTTTCTTATGAAATAGGAAGGCAAACTAGCAAGTGGGTCACCTGATGACCAAGTGATCACCACCGCCTATAGACACCCGCAACATCGACAAGATTGCAGATGCGTTGCCAACCCAGAGGGCTAAGATGGAACACCTCTTGTGCCAGTAATTACACCGGCTGTCTTGCTCTCCACGCCGGAACACAACAGTGCAAGCACTGCTGCTTGGCGGCAGGATTAGCGAACAAGATGGTGGTAGCGATCCGGACCTTGCACAAGGTCCTACCACCCGTTTTTAGTCAATTGCTGTCAAACGTCCCAGGATATTATTATTTATTTATTTAAATTAATTAATTTATTATCACCTCTCTGTAATATCTCGATCGTCGTCCGCGACTCGAGTTGTTTCAGATGGAACATCAGCTTGGTCTCCGGCATCCTGGGCACCGGCTTTGCGACACTCAGGGTTGTGGTCTTCAGCGCACGCGCAAGCGTTTTCAAGAACTTGGACCACTGCCGCTCGTTGGATGTCGCTTCGGGCGTGTTCACTAGTAGAGACGCCTTCTCTATTAAGGCGCATACGCAGCTCAGGGTTAGCTGGAATTAAAAAAAGTTCTTTAGGGTTACGTTAAGGAAAAACCGGCAAGGAAAAACGCGCACCGAGGGTTCCGTCATCAACAACACCTAGTATCGCATTTTTGCTTTGTAATACAAAAAAAATATATTTGTGTGTGTTAAGCACAAATTTGCAAATTTTCGGATTTATTGTTCTATTTGTGCTGTGAGACCTTGCTTCTTGCCAAGTTTTATAGTTCTAGGTCAACGGGAAGTACCCCATAGGTTTTTGAGTGTCTTGCGATTGGATGAATTCTATCGAATTAAATATCTATGTTAACGAGTGGACTGTATAAACTATGCTTGATGCTACTCTATGATGGAAACACAACTTACAGAGTTTAAAAAGGCTTTTATTCAGCACAAATACACGTTCACTCCGCCTTATGGGAACCTGACAGACCAACTGCCAGGCGGAGTGGAAAACAAAACTATATCAATTCAAAAGTATTAACATTTTTAAAGAATATTGATTTAAAGGAGGCCGTGTGGCAGTCAGTCGCCAACAATCTAAATAAAATTAAAATAACAAATTAAAAAAAATGGCGTCACCGTTTTGGATCGTCAAAATATCACACATAATCCAATTCAAAATAAGTCAGTCATGGTAACTATGTCACGTACAGTAGGGGATAAACATTCACGTACCACCTTAGAACCCTATCGCAATGACGCGACGCGTTAAACGCCAGGCTATGTCATAAAAATGTCATGCGTATGTCTCTTCGACTAGGTTCTACGGTGGTACGTGTTTCAATTTCCTTGACTGTACACCTGAAGACAGACAGAGTGGCTTACAAACATTGGTAGACAGACAAGCAGCTCTCCATTTATCTGCATTGTATCTGTTAGCCTTCCCATCCATCTATAAGAGTCTGAAAGTTTGCAGTCTGTCTTCTAGTATCTATAAGACTCCCTATCAATCTACAAGTGTCTGTAACCCTCCCCATCTATCTACAAGAATCTGCCAGTGTCTATGAGACTCCCTATCAATCTACAAGTGTCTGTAACCCTCCCCATCTATCTACAAGAATCTGCCAGTGTCTATGAGACTCCCTATCAATCTACAAGTGTCTGTAAGCCTCCCCATATATCTACAAGAATCTGCCAGTGTCTATGAGACTCCCTATCAATCTACAAGTGTCTGTAATCCTCCCCATCTACCTACAATAATCTGCTAGTGTCTATGAGACTCCCTATCAATCTACAAGTGTCTGTAACCCTCCCCATCTATCTACAAGAATCTGCCAGTGTCTATGAGACTCCCTATCAATCTACAAGTGTCTGTAACCCTCCCCATCTATCTACAAGAATCTGCTAGAGTCTATGAGACTCCCTATCAATCTACAAGTGTCTGTAAGCCTCCCCATCTATCTACAAGAATCTGCTAGTGTCTATTAGACTCCCATAACTAAAAATAAGTGTCAAGACTCAGGCATTGGTAAAGCTAGTCGAGACTCACTGAGGAAGTGAGAGCGTAGGGCGTCCTCGCCGGGTCCAGCGCCTCGGCCAGCAGGCTGCAGGACTCCAGCACGGCCGACCAGCCCGTCGAGCTCTGGATGTACCTGCAGAGACAGAACAAACAATAGTACTAACGTACAGAAACATCGTACGACCGCGATTCAGCGAATTCCAAATTTATTGATTGACACGCCAAGTTAGTAACATTTCATACACATTCGCCAGACGGCTCGCGTCAAAAGGAACGCGCCGCCCGCGCCCGCCTTCCCCCCGCTTCTCCCGGCGACACGCTAGGGTTGCGCGGCATTCGTTTCAACTACACAGACACGGCGGAGGCGAGCGAGCGAGCGCGCGGCGATTTGCCTACTCTTTTTTTTATGAAATAGGAAGGCAAACAAGCAAGTGGGTCACCTGAGCAAGTGATCACCACCGCCTATAGACACCCGTGACACCAAAGAGATTACAGATGCGTTGCCTACCCAGAGGTCTAAGATGGAACACCTCTTGTGCCAGTAATTACACCGGCTGTCTTGCTCTCACGCCGGAATACAACAGTGCAAGCACTGCTGCTTAGCGGCACTCTGAAGGCAAGGCGGCCGAGCGTACCTCCGTGCGGAGTGGTATCCACCGCAGACCCAAGTATAATGAGTACAATATGTTTAAATGTGGACGTCTTTCGGCAGAAATGATGACCAGAACGGCAAGCACCGTGCTTAATTTGTCGCTTGTCGCTCAGAGAGACTCTTTCATACTGGGCCAGTAAGAAAGAGACGTATTAAGCGACGAAGCCATCTTAGCCTTAAACGTCAAGAACTCCTAATTGTGTCGCGAGCTGTCGCGCCCATCACGCCGGCGACACATAATTGACCGATGACCAATGCAGAAGCGATCTACTTGCATGTGTTTTAACTTCGTTCATGGGAAATTGTGTAAGATTTTAAAACAAAATTCCAAAAAACATAACTGAACTACATGATACAAAATTTAAATCTATTGTCAGAAGACATTAATTTCTCGGGCGTATTATAAAATCAATGACTATATCTTGGACAAGGATGTTTGGAAATGATCCCGATCTGTATTGGCGATCCCTGGCTCCAAAGATTGTACACCTGCTGTGTTAAATTGTAAAAAATTTAAATATTTAAGATGTAAAATAACATTGTAATTTGGATTTATTTAAAAAATTACACCTCGTTGAGTTTCTTGCCGGTATCTTCTCATCAGAGGTTTTTCCGAACCGGTGGTAAATTTTTTGACATTCATAAGTGCTACTTGTAAGCCTAATCTGAATAAAATATTTTGACTTTGACTTTGACTTTGACTTCAAATTTGCGTTCGACATTATGTGCGACCGGACGGTGTTATTGTCCTGTACTGTCTGTGTCGTCATTAATACTAAAAGTCTGTTCTAATTTGTTTTAGGTTATACCCACCTGATCCTACCGTACCTACCAAACCTACCGTACAGTAAGGGAAATATATTCACGTACCACCTTAGAATGTCCACCGTCGCAATGACGCGCCGCGTTAAATTAAACGCCAGGCTAAGTCATACAAATGTCATGCGTATGTCTCTTCGACTAGGTCCTACGGTGGTACGTTTCAATTTCCTTGACTGTACATTCTCCCGATGTGTCTAATGTCAACCAAAGTTGTAATTGGCGAAATCAATTTCGACCTAGAGATGGGAAGCCGCTAATTAAAAGTGAATGTGCGACCGGACGTCTCGGTGGCAACTTTTGTTTGTGTTAAATTTTGTAACCGAAATTTCTTTCGATTTTTATTTTTAAATGTTTTTAACATTCAAATTATTAAATTAAAATTGTAATGACAACACAACCGAAATTTAATAACAAAACAGCGCCATCTCTCGTCAGCTGACGGTAGCTGTAAAGGTACCCAGTTGAATATGATAATTTTTAACATGAAACTACCGTGAGACTCAGACATATTAATAAAGCGGATCACTCACGTATTTTTGCGTCGGGCAATGCCCGACATGTTTCGGACCAGTCCGTGGTCCTTAATCATGAGCCCCCGCGGCGGTGGCGCGACGACGACTGCGTACCGAAGCCCTGACAGCTCGGCTACTCGGCACAGGCGTTTCGGGCGGCGGCGAACAACTACCCTCGTTTGCTTCATTATTTTTAATGTCAAATATAGGGTTGCACACTACACTAACCACATCGCTCTCTAAAGGCTCGGACACACCCGTCTCCGACGTAGTACTCAACACCGTTTTCCAGCTGGATGGCACCGACCATCCACCATCACGATTAAAATTCGGATGACGTCCAATTTCAATAGCCTCCCGTACTTTCCGCGGCACAAAAAACTTTTCCCTCGCCAGTACGGACACCTTATCGAAACGGATAAAATGCGTCGAATCCGAATTTAATGAATGTTCTGTCACTGCCGAAGCCTGGCTGTCCTGTTTCTTCATACTACGTATGTGCTCCGATAACCTTGTGGATATGTTCCGGCCAGTCTCACCTATATAGTTTTTGCCACAGGAGCAGGGAATCATGTATACCCCGGGGACATTCAGAGCCTCCTTATCCTTTGGTGAGCGCACCAACTGCCTAAGCTGCATGTGAGGTCGAAAAATCGTCTTGATGCTATATCCGCGGCGCAACAAGTGCCCGATTCTATCCGTTACGCCTTTGATATACGGAAGGTATACCGGCAGCCTCTCCACTACAGCCGGTCTCAGACGCGGGGATGCGCTCACAACCCGATTACACTGCCTCCAGTTATATCCGTTGTCTTCCAGCACATGCTTTACATGACAGAGTTCATGGCTCACGTATTGTGGATCACACAGACTCAGAGCTCGATTGATCAACGTCCTAGGCACAGAAAACAAATGACATGGATGATGGTGTGAATCTGCCCTAAGATACCGGTCAGTATGCGTAGGCTTACGATATACCGTAGTCAGTAATCCACCAGAGGGTTTACGCATGACCAAAACATCCAAAAATGGCAGAGTTCCTTCCTTTTCCCTCTCCACCGTGAACTTGACTCTACCATGCAAAGTGTTAAGGTACTCCGTGAAATCCAACAGACTGTCCCTTGAGACCACTGCAAAAACATCATCCACATACCGCCACCAATATCTTGGTGTTACAGCTGGGTTACTGGTCCGAAACATGTCGGGCATTTCCCGACGCAAAAATACGTGAGTGATCCGCTTTATTAATATGAATATGATAACTTGTTAAAAATTTCATATAGATGACACCGAGGGTAGTTGTACCCTTAAAATCAATAATGTAATGACCGTAAGACGAAGCACATTGAAAATTTCGCAGGGTAGGGCAGCGGCAGTGTGGCGAAACTGGAAAACGCAAGGCACGGAACGCTGATGTCGCAGGTTCAAGTCCTGCCATTGCCCTAATTTTTCTTTGTGTTGTCATTACAATTTGAATTCGTTTGTGTTGTAAACGCGACTGACCGGCGGTAGTGCTGGCCGAGCGCGGCCAGGCCGCCGTCGTCCCGGCGCGCGGCGTGCGGCAGCGCGCGCAGCACGCGCGCCCACACTCCGCGCAGCCGCGCGTGCGCCGGCGCCGCGCGCGACAGGAAGCGCGCCACCAGGCTCTAAGGACAAACAGACGAAACAAATGCAATACTCAGTGGCGTAACAATAGGGCGGCAGAGCTGGCAAAATCCCGACCCGAGAGGCCGCGAGCTCAAATAGTACATTTCGATACTAGTGCGGAAGGTATGTCATTACTTTACGAGTTCCGAGATATCTTGCCACGAGCCGCAGGCAAGTGGCAAGACTCGGGACGAGTGAAGAATGACATTTCCGCGCGTGTATCGAACGACGTTTTTCAATACAGTTGCGAAAAAAATACAATAAATTTGCGACTTTTACTGAAGCTCTTAATTAAAGTAAAGTAAGTACAAACTTTAGCAGTGAACATTTTTGACAAATTAAACGCGTTTTTGTTAGCTGTCGTATGTCATAAGGCAATGGCTTTTGCTATTCAGCCAAATCAATGAAAGATTTTTTTTCAAAAAGACATTAATATGAGCGTTAGGACAATTATTAAAGGATAACGAAATATTCTTGCCGGGAACATTAATATTTTCACTCTCCCGCCTATTTTTACTTTTTTTTTAACGATTCCGTTCTTAGTGGCCAGACATTCAAAGGCGTTTTATTTTTTAATTTCGAAGTGCTTAAAAACACCCAGAATCGCATATTGTTTGAATATCTTTGCCATTTATTTCTGAAGAAGTGGAACTAAAAAGAACCTTATTTTTTTAACGTAAATAAATATGGGGTACCAGAAAAGACCCAGTGTTCTGATTGGTCGATTTTATGTCGTATGCAGCACAAGTCGTGTTCTGATTGGTCGAATCAGTGATCAGCGTGCTGATGTGATTGGTCGATTTGCTCTTTAAACAGGCCAACAATGTTTTTGTCTCCGATAATTCCGTTCCATTCAGCCACCTTAATAAGAACTGTTTTTAGGACTGTTATTATTTAAAAAATCATATTTTTTTGATGAACAGGCTAGTAATAAAATATAAAATCTCAATATTTTGATATTCTTACATTAATAATAGGTTTTTAGTTTTATTACGTCTTGGTACAAACTAAAACTATAAAAACTCTTTGGTAAGTAGTTGTGAATTGGAACAAGTACAAATTAAAAAAAAACTGGAAAAGTAAATCGCACTAGTTCGCAAAAACGAACTTTGCGCACGCAAAACAGCCAAAAAAAGTGCACTTTTTGAGCAACTGTATTGAAAAATAATTTTTTACACTGTACCCGAGTACAACGTGACGATTTTTACTGATAGGGGGGCCCTATCAAAAGAATTTGCCACGGGCCCCAGTTGGTATAGTGGTGTGTGTGTGTGTGTGTGTGTGTGTGAGTGTGTGTGTGTGAGTGTGTGTGTGAATGTGAGAGTGTGTGTGAGTGAGTGTGAGTGAGTGAGTGTGAGTGAGTGAGTGAGTGTGTGTGTGTGTGTGTGTGTGTGAGTGTGTGTGTGTGTGTGTGTGTGTGTGTGTGTGTGTGTGTGTGTGTGTGTGTGTGTGTGTGTGTGTGTGTGTGTGTGTGTGCGTGTGCGTGCGTGTGCGTGCGTGTGTGAGTGAGTGCGTATGAGTGCGCGTGTGTGTGCGTGTGCGTGCGTGTGTAATCTTTCGTCTCAACTCCCGTCGCGTAACCTATAAAGCTTGGAACATTGTACGTAGACGATTCCCACCTTCCCTTTCCGGACGGCCAGCATATGCGCCAGCCGGTCCCCGTGTAGCAGGCCGGCGAACATCTTGTGCACCAGCTCGTCCTTGTTCTCGTCCAGCAGATTCTTGACCGGCACCGGCTTCTGGTTCACCGCCAGGTTCACCACCTGACAGACAAAACGTTATATTTGTGTTATACTAATCACTAAAATTAGAAGGATATATTTATTTGTGTATTATATGCGTATGTATATTATAAAATATCGCACGCTTAGAATTAAAGAGACCCATTTCTGAATTATGCACGTCCCAAAATATCACCTTAACTAAAAGACATAGGGTTTAATTTTGGGAAATGTCATATTCAGAATTGAGTCGCTTTAATTCTAAGCGTGCGATATGTGTTATATTTATGTATGTCTAGTCTATACTATTATAAATTTAGTAATTCCATTTTGTTACATTTCATTCCATTATATTTTGTGCACTACCCACTACCATCTCTGCCTTAACTAAAGGTTGACTGTTAGAGAATGCCTTAATGCATTAAGTCTGCCTTTTGTACATTTTATTGTTAATTTTGTGCAATAAAGATTAAATATTAATTTGGGGCACGTTCTAGGTATTAGATTTTTTTTTTATAGCATAGGGGGCAAACGAGCAGACGGGTCACGTGATGGTAAGCAATCACCGCCGCCCATGGACACCTGCAATATCAAGAGAATCGCAAGCGTGTTGTCGGCCTTAAAGAAAAGAATAGGCTCGTTTCTTGAAGGTCCCTAAGTCGTATCCATTTGGAAACACCGAAGCTGAAAGTTGATTCCACAGAGCTGACGTACGTGGTAAAAAGGTACAGTCAAGGAATTTAATTCCCTACCCATTTCGTTGAAATGTCGTCTGACATTCGCAATGCATTAAGGTCGATATGTCAAACTAACGTCTTGCTCTATAGCTCTTATGGTGACAGTTTGCTATATGCTATTGAACCTTAGGTGGGTTGGAAATTAAATTCCTTGACTGTACGTTTAAAACGCACAGTGGTTGAACGCCAACCATCCAGGTGGTGAGGATGAAACGAAAGCTTGTTTCGAGTAGTGCGGTGATGGAAGTTAGATAGAAGATATCGATGAATATGATGTCGATGTTTATACAGGGTGTCCATACCAACGCCAACTTCGAGGGCTGATAGAATGGCTCATAAGCAATACCCTGAACCAGTCTTTCGGGTGCTGCAACAGCATATTTCGGAATTTAGGAAATATAATAAAAATAAAATAAATAAATATCTTGGGACAATTTACACCAATTGACCTAGTCCCAAACTAAGCAAAGCTTGTACTATGGTTACTAGACAACGGATATACATACTTATATAGATAAATACATACTTAAATACAAATAACATCCATGACTCAGGTACAAACATTCGTGTTCATCACACAAATATTTGCCCATACCAGGATTTGAACCCGGGACCTCTTGCACAGTAAGCAGACACATGTGCCACTGTGCCATACAGGACGTCAAGTGTGTGTAATATTTGCATGTTACGAAACACCATCATCCATCGCTACCACCATCTTGCTCGCTAATCCTGCCGCTAAGCAGCACTGCTTGCGCTGTTGTGTTCCGGCGTGGAGAGCAAGACAGCCGGTGTAATTACTGGCACAGGAGGTATTGCATCTTAGCCCTCTGGGTTGGTAACGCATCTGCAGTCAGCTTGGTGTTGCGGGTGTTTGTGGGCGGTGGTGACCACGTACCATCAGGTGACCCACAGATATGCCACTCACAGCAGTTTTTTTTTTATAAGTGATGGACTAAGATATTAGTATTTAATCTATCCTAGCTGCCATGAATTGTTTTTATTTTTTACAATTAAATGACGCAACCTAAAAATCTGACATTACTTGGGGTTACTCAGGAAGCTAATTACTTTGCAATAAAAAAAACATGCAAGCACTTTGAAAGAGAGAAAGAAATAAAAAATATAGATTGCCTTGATCTGTATAACTTCTTAAAACCTAGATAAATTAAACATTATTAAACTGCGGCAAGAGGTAAAATAAACTCAGCATAATGCTGGCTCCGGTTTTGACACTGTTGCTCGCATTGATTTTCAGTTTATTCCTGTTTTTGGCTTACTAAATGAACATGCCTGTGAACAAATTGTGCAGCGAGAAAATAAGAGAATATAAGAATAAATAAAGTCAAAAATACATGGAATATGAACACTTAAAAATACAAATATCAAATTAAAAGAAAAAGTCACAACAAACCATCTAAATATTTCAGTTCTTTCTAGTGATCTCCAAGTAATGTTGCACAATTTGTGGAGGCGTTTTACACCTCTGCTAAGCATAGATTAAGGTAATTAATTTGTTTTTTGACCCTTAGAGACTATACATCTCTAAGTTATTTAGACTAAGTATTTGATTGTTATTATTTGAGGGACCATATACATCCCTATCTAATTTCTTTGATCTGGGGATCCTGTACATCTCCTGATCATTCTTAACTAGTGCCAGTACGTTCAATATGCTTAAAGCTTGCTGTGCTATTTACTGTTTTTTTTTTTTATGTAACTTGTGTATGCCATGTACTATTGTGATAAATTGCACTGTAATCTGTTTTGAAAAGAGAGGAAAAAAAAATAAACTGCTGAGTTTCTTGCGACGTTTCTTCTCAGTAGTATCTTCCATTTTCCAAAGCGCTAGTAGATTCAGACATCTAAAAGAGCCTATACGGCCTACTTGCAAAATAAATTTTTCATTTTCATTTTCATAGTTCATCCATAGTGAATTGTCTTACCTGTCTCTTGTCAATGCTTTCGCTCTTAGGGCTATCTGGCTTGGGCCTTCTCTGGACAGACTCAATATTTCTGAGGAAAAGATTCGAGTCTTCTTCTAGCTCGTTCTCTAGCGCCTCCTTCTGCGCTAACTCTAGTTGCTTCTGCTTCTCTTCTCTCTCCTGAAATTCGATAGTTAAAGATTAGTCGCAGGTTTTACTACCTTGTCGCACACCAAAGCTAACCATTTGGATAGTTTTGGGTGCGTACACTTGAAATGTACTGAGACTAGATATGAGCGCCGGTGGCCAATTCCACGGCGGCGGCGTGGTCTCAAAATTACTTCGGTGACCTTGTGCTTTAGATTTTTATCAGCGATCGATTTCTTATATTTTTTTTAAAGAAAACCATATTGGTATTGCCAAAGATAGTTTTATATTCTTTAATAAAGAAATGGAAGACATAAACGATCGTAACTTTTAACCACTAGTCAAAAATTACTTTTTTAATCGACTCCTTAAAAGGAGGAGGTTCTTAATTTAACTGAATATGTAATGTTAGTTTATCTACACAAATATCATAAATGCTCTATAATGCGTTCAGAAACCGTAGACAATGACCAGCATTATAACAACCAATATTATAATGAGATTTTTTTTAATTTGTTTCTATTTGTTCAAATTCATTTTTTATTACATTATTTTAGTCTATAGATATTTAATAGGTACCTAGCACTAGTAGCTAGTAGCAATGCAGGTCATTGCCCTATGGCTTCTGAACCCATCATAGAGTACTTATGATATGTGTGTAGATAAAGTAATGTATGCAACTGTACATAATTAGATCTTAAAACATCATTAAGCAACAGTTGCATAAAATACTATTTTATTTGCGCGTATGTTACGCAATATCTCCGCCAATTGTTAACAGATTTCAATGATTCTTTGAATTTTGAACGATGAATCGCTGTCTGCATATAAATTCGAGGAGGAAAGCACATCGCGGCGGCGCGCCGGACGATCTCACGGCGACGTAGGCGCGCCGGCGCGACGCTCATATCTAGTGCACACCGACCTTGAGTATGAGCGCGTTGGAGATAGCCAGAGGGTCATTGAGCTCCTCCAGCCTCAGCAGGATGAGGTACAGCGCTTCGATGTCCAGCAAGAGCTGCTTCGTCCTTCGCATCTCGCGCGGGACCTGCAATCAAAAACATTTTTTGTTACAAATACAATAGTAGTTTATGCAACTGCTATACAATGAGAGACCTTAAAACACGAGTGTTGTTTTATGAAACGGGCGGCAGCGATCCTATTATGAAATATATACAGTTGCATGCATTACTTTATCCACACGCATGTCATAACTGCAAAAAACCGTAACATCAAAAAACCAACAAACGAATGACAACAGTAATGGCGGCAATTGGATCCTCCGTAAAGGCAATTCGATCCTCCGTAAAGACAAACGTTTTTTTTTTAAATCATAGACAAACGAATGCTGACGGTCGTTTCATAATAGGATCACACGAGTGTTCGCAATATACGATAACAAGGTTATGTTTTTTTTTTAGTACGACATGGCAAACAAGCAAGTGGGTCACCTGATGGCAAGTGATCACCACCGCCTATAGACACCTGCAACAACAAAGAGAGTGCAGATGCGTTGCCAACCCAGAGGGCTAAGATGGAATACCTCTTGTGCCAGTAATTACACCGGCTGGCTTGCTCTCCACGCCGGAACACATGCATTATTGTTTTGAATGAAACTCCTAAAATGCAAATATTGTCAAATGTAAAAAGAATATAAAAAAAATCAAAACATACAAACCTAGTTCTAAGGCATAAGACAACATACCAAAAAATCATTGCCATAGGTTAAGGTTTAGAGGGTGGAAAACCTTATCGCCATTTGTATGGGGAGCGCTTTTTGAGGATGGGCTCACACTCCTCTCAAACAAAAGCTTGAAAGAACAGGGTAGAGGGACCCTCGGCCCGCGGCACTGACCTCAGCCGGGTTGGTTGTGCTGGCGGCGCTGGAGGCGCGGGACGGGCGGGCGGAGCCGGGCTCGGCCCCGCCCACAAGCTCAACATCGATGATCTTACGCGGCGCCGTCACACTGCCGCACTGTAATATAAACAAACAACTATAACAATTTCAGCGGGTGGTAGGACCTTGTGCAAGGTCCGTCCGGCTCGCTACCACCATCTCACTCGCTAATCCTGCCGCTAAGCAGCAGTGCTCGCACTGTTGTGTTCCGGTGTGGAGAGCAAGACAGCCGGTGTAGTTACTGGCACAAGAGGTATTCCATCTTAGCCCTCTGGGTTGGCAACGCATCTGCAATCTCTTCGATGTTGCGGGTGCCTATAGGCGGTGGTGTACACTTACCATCAGGTGACCCGCTTGCTTGTTTGCCTTCCTATTTCATAATAAAATTTAGCCTGCTCACGAAACAACACACATCACACAAACTCGACTATAAACCACCACCGCTAAACGCGCGTTTCGCCTCTACACGAGGCATCTCTAGTCTGGTTTTTTTTCTTCATTTATTACTTATTGGAAATTACATTAAATTTAGAAGGTCAAAGATAACAAATTCACAATAAGATCGTCACAAAGATAAACAAAATAATAAAATAAAAACATCTAGAAATACGTCTAGGAAAAGTATAAATTAAAAAAAAAAATGTCACAATAAAAAAAAATATATATATATATATATAAATACAAACTCACAAACGGTGAAAATGTCAATATAAGCAAAAATAAAATCAAAATGAAACCGAAAAAAAAATCAGATACAAAATAATAATCTAAAACAATAAGCAAGAATAATATGTCAAATTAAATTAAATGTCAACTGTTTTCATTGTACTCTTTTAAAGAGTACAATGATCCCGTCCGGCGGTACCTGCAGCTTGCCGAGCGAGTTCTCGAACTGCGTCGGCACGTAGGCGCGCGGCGGCGCGTCCTCGCTGGTCGAGTTGTGCCGGTTGGAGTTGTGCCGCTCGCGAGTGTGAGTCTCTTGCTTCACGCCTGCACAGACAAACAGACAGATTAATATGTATATGTACTATTGGCCGAGAGGTGTCCCATTCCGGCGGTTCTGTGGCCGATTAACTGACACCGCGGGTGGTAGGACCTTGTGCAAGATTCGTCCGGATCGCTACCACCATCTTGCTTGCTAATCCAGCAGTGCTTGCACTGTTGTGTTCCGGCGTGGAGAGCAAGACAGTCAGTGAAATTACTAGCACAAGCGGTATTCCATCTTAGCCCTCTGGGTTGACAACGCATCTGCAATCCCTTTGGTGTTGCGGGTGTCTATAGGCAGTGGTGATCACGATCACTTACTCTTTAATACTTTTAAATTATATTATTATAAATAAAAAAAATAAAAATTAAAAGCATTGAAACTCACCTCCACTATAGAATGGATGGTTTTGTTGGTTCGCTTTGTGCGCCTCTTTCACTCCTTCTTTCTCCTTCTGTGATTGCCTCTCTAAGAATACCTGAAAAACAATAATACCCATAAGACTGCTAAATATCGGCACGGAATAAATAATAGTACTAACGTACAGAAACTTCTCTTTTACGACTGCGATTAAACGAATTCCAACTTTATTCACACGCACAATAAGTTCGTATTATTATAGGCGCGCGCCTTCCCCCCGCTACTCCCGGCGACACGCTAGGGTTGCGCGGCATTCGTTTTCAATTACACTGACACGGCGGGGGCGAGCGAGCGGGCGCGCGGCAAGCCGACAGCCTACTGCGAATTGTCTACTCTGTAGGCAAAGCGGCCGAGCGTACCTACAGTGCGGAGTGGAACCCCTCTGGTATCAGGGCGCGGGTAGAGTGAAACGAACGCTAGTTTGCAGCACATGGTTTTATCACTGACATCGTGGTGGGTGTGGCCACTCACACATACGTACACACATACCACTCTATACATAAAAAATAACAATATTTTTAAGCTAACAAAACAAACGTTCTGTCCCTGTCATATAAGGGTAAACGTCACAATGACAGATAAAGACAACACATCGCACGCTTAGAATTAAAGAGACCCATTTCTGAATTATACACGTCCCATAATATCACCTTAACTAAAAGACATAGGGTTTGATTTTGGGAAATGTCATATTCAGAATTGAGTCGCTTTAATTCTAAACGTGCGACATGTTAATTTTTACGGGTGGTAGGACGTTGTGCAAGGTTCGTCCGGATCGCTACTAGCACTATCCTCGCTAATCCTGCCGCTAAGCAGCAGTGCTTACACTGTTGTGTTCCGGCGTGGAGAGCAAGACAGCCAGTGTAATTACTGGCACAAGAGGTGTTCCATCTTAGCCCTCTGGGTTGACAACGCATCTGCAATCGCCTTGGTATTGCGGGTGTCTATAGGCGGTGGTGATCATTTACCACCAGGTGACCAACCTGCTTGTTTCCTTTCTATTATATAAAAACTAACATCCAACAATCAATAATTTCGCATTTACAATTTTAGTAAGATTATATTTATTTCCTCAAGGCCTTGGGGAAGGCCTATGCCCAGCAGTGGGCGTCTTCCGGCTGATATGATGATGATGATGATGATGATGATGATGATGATGATGATAGTTATTTACCGTATAATAAAAGTCGTGTATATACGGCGTGCCGGTGTTTAACTGCAGCATCTGTATGTTGATCAACCACTGCTTCTCCCGCTGCGTCATCAGCCCCCCGTACTCGTCCGCGTCACTCAGTGACGCCGCGTCATCTCCGTTCATGTGCCTGCGGAAAATTAAGGAAAAATTGTTTTAAACTATCGCGATTTTCACACATATTTACAATAATATCGGGACTTCATCTGAACATATATGTGTCGCACAGACGCAGCTATTTTGCACGAGCCCGGCACTGGTTTCGCGGAGTAGCAAGGTAATTTGTTCCAGTTTGTTGATATGGACCTCCGCAAAGTAACGCCTGAATCTATTAATTATTAAAAAGGAGTAAAATTAAAACTTACCTAATATTGTTGTTATTTCCATAGCTCCCGTTCACTCGTTGATTAAACATCATATTGTTGAACTGTCCGTTCCCATAGCGGTTCAACATCGGGTGATGGTTGGCATTGTGGAAGCTGTTGTTGAACTGCAGCATGGGATGGGTGTTCTGTATCAGCTGGACCAGGTTTTGTGACGTCATGTTGGGCTGGGTTTTAGAGTTGTTGTAGACTCTGCTCTTCTGGAGTTTTGTTGGGGTTTTGTTCTTCGGCGGTGACTGGTTTTTGGGTAAGTTCATCATCATGTTGGGTTCTGGTTTAGGCTGGATGGTAGGGCCCTGGAAACGGCATTGAGACTTGTTAAAACCACCTACATTTGGAGGGCACTTTGGTCTAGTGCAGGGTTCGAAGCAGCGATATAAGAAGACAATAGATTTGCCTACTTGTTCGGATTGTTACAAGCCTAGCGTCACCTCTTTGCGACGGGGTGAAGCAGGCAGGGCTTTCAATATTTAGCCATTGGTTCAACTTTGAACCTTATCTTAAGTGAATAAAGTGCTTCTAAGTTTTCTAACTAGCAGCGACACAGGCGTCGGATAGCAGAACTAAAAATATGACGCCAATGTAAAACGTACAAAACGCAGAGCTGTTTACTTGACAATTGGCACAACAATTTTATTCAGGCTATCCAACATAGTCTTCCAAATAGACTATGGTCGGCTACTCTGCCACTGCGTTGTACACAGTTCTATAGTTTTCTCATTTCGATGGTTCGAAGTGATAATTAATTATCGTTAATAAGTAACTTGGTTAATTATCAAGTTAAACATAGGTTGATAATTATCTTTGATAAGTATAATCGAAAATATTTGCCACTGGTTAATTTGGCGCATTCAATGACTGCGTGTATCGTAACACGCGCCCCTTAACGTCAATAGCAGGGGATTCCCCGCGTCGTCCGGTTGTAAAACGACGAAAAAAAAAACGGAGGTGGTTATACTTATCTGAACTGTCAATTATTCATTCTTCTTTACTATTTAAAGATACTATAACTAGTTATGAAGATATAAAAAAAAATAGGCGAAAATTAAACATACAAAAAACACAATTACACACGAAAAATATTCTGTCGAATTGAACCTCCTCCTTTTCTGAAGTCGGCTAAAAAATCTTCAATCGGTACAGTTAAATTTAAATGCTATATAATGACAACACAAAGAAAAATTAGGGTAACGGCAGGACTCGAACCTAAATATCGATTACAAAAAATATACAGTTAAGAGAATAATACTTACACGAAAATTATGGTTAAACTGGCCCACGTTAGGGTTAAAATTCTGCCGGGGCATCGGCATACCAGGGGGCGGCATCATCCGCTGCTGCATCATGTGGGGAAACTGGTTCATTCCCGGCCCAAACTGGTTGCCGTTCGGCACCATATTACCCTGCCCCATCTGGTTGCCCTGCCCCATCTGATTCCCCTGACCCATCTGGTTACCCTGCCCCATCTGGTTACCTTGCCCCATCTGATTCCCATGACCCATATTCGGCCCTATCTGGTTCCCATGCGCCATCTGATTCATGCCCATGTTTCCCATATGCATCGGATGGAGGTTGTTCTGCATGTTGTTATAGTTCATTTGATTGGCGTTCTGCATGAATTGGTTCACGTTTTGGTTTGCGGGCGGGTGGTTGACTTGCCCCATCTGGTTGACTTGCCCCATCTGGTTGACTTGCCCCATCTGGTTGCCGTGCCCCATCTGATTCCCTGGCCCCATGAGGTTGTGGTTGTTCGACATCATTTGGTTCATGGGCGGGTTGATGGGCATATTTTGAGGCGCGAACGGTAGAGGTACAGGCGCCTGTAAGCCCGGCGGTCTCTGAAGTATGACCGGAAACCGTGGCTGTAACAGGAACAAGTTTAAAAACTATAATCAAAAGTATAATACAGCTACTCTACGACAGATGGCATTGTTATTTATTTATTTAAACTTTATTGGACAAAAATGAACAAACGGCGCACTTAATGCCTTAAGGCATTCTCAACCAGGCAACCATTAGGTTAAACAGAAAAATATATAATACTAGCGGACGCCCGCGATTTCGTTCGCGTGGAATTAATAGCCTATGTCCGTCAGGGATAGTGTAGCTTTCTATTGGTGAAAGAATTTTTGGAATCGGTTCAGTAGTTCCAGATATTACCCCCTACATACAAACAAACAAACAAAGTTTACCTCTTTATTATATTATTAGGGTAGAAGTGTAGATAAAAGTACAATAATGTTGTCTGACAACTATTAGTCTTCATTATAGTGATGTAACGAATGTCATTTTTTGAACATTCGCGGATGCGAATGCGAATGCAAATATCTGCTACCGACATTCAGTTTTTGTTCAAATTTGGCGCCAATTGTCTATGGCTTGAAGTCAGTCTCGTTCGAAGGAGATGCGTTCCATTTGTATTTATAAGTTCCAATGAAAATGTAATTGTTAAGCTTCATTGCAAAAAAAAATCAAGTAAGTAAATAAATAATACCAAATGATAAAGTGAAAACTGATATTGTGATTACGAGGTTAGTGACTTTTTCTTGCATTAAAAAACATAAGAAATGAATGGATTTTGATTTTTTTTATCTACTATTGTCTTCAAATTGGTTTTTTTCTGCTATTCATATTCGCAAAACATTCACATAAATTTTGGCGAGTGCGAATAATGCACTGAACATGCGAATATTCGCGAATGCGAATGCGAATATTCGTTACATCACTACTTCATTACATTAATAATTTTTGTTTCAATTTCGGTTACTTTTTGGCTAATCACCACTGACCTCAAAGGCACAAGGGGGGGACGAGTGAGTACCCCTCCATAAGAAGGAAAACTTTGCAAATAAAGGACAAGACTACATCTGTAGTGTGGTATGTATTAAGCTAATATATCGCTAACATGATGTCTGTACCTGAGTGATGGATGTTATTTGTATTTAAGTATGTATTTATCTACATCTACACTAATATAATAAAGAGGAAAACTTTGTTTGTTTGTTTTTTTGTTAGTTTGTTTGTATGTAGGGGGTAATCTCTGGAACTACTGAACCGATTTCAAAAATTCTTTCACAGATAGAAAGCTAAACTATTCCTGACGGACATAGGCTACTAATTTTACGTGAACGAAGTCGCGCGCGTCCGCTAGTCTATATATAAGTATGTTTGTATGTATGTTTTTTTTTTATTTGCACTGCCCGTTGTACTCTATCTCTCACCGTATCTCTTTCCAAAGGTTGTCTGGAAGAGATCGCTGCTTAGCGATAAGACCGCCTGTTGAATCCCATGTAAAATTTCCCTGTGTGTGTTCTTTTATTTTGTTTACTTGTGTGAATCAATAAAGAGTATTTGTTGTTGTTGTTGTTGTTAGGTTTATCTGTTGTCTAGTACCCATAACACAAGGTTTGCTTAGCTTGGGACTAGGGCAATTGGTGTAAAATGTCCCAAGATATTATTATTATTATGACTCCCCCCCCCTCAGCACATGCTGACAGCCCCCGCCTGACCTGGTAGTAGTTCTGCGTGGGGTACTGCTGCTGCTGCTTCTGGCGCATCTGGCGCTCCAGCTCCTCGACCGTGCACAGGTTCTTGAGCGACGACGCCGGCTGACAGACAGATGACAGACAACATTAGTAAAAACTGTGTCATATTTGTAATTGCAAAAATCTTTGGCGACGAAACACTCAAAAATGAAACTGGTATCTGTCAGGTATTAATCCGGGTATACATCCAATGTAGAAATAGTTGGGAGATAGGTATTGGGTTTACTTAGCCTATTAAACCAGAGAATGGAACACCATAATTAAAGTTTTTTTTTATGAAATACGAAGGCAAACAAGCAAGTGGGTCACCTGATGGTAAGTGATCACCACCGCCTATAGACACCCGCAACACCAAGAAGATTGCAGATGCGTTGCCAACCCAGAGGGCTAAGATGGAATACCTCTTGTGCCAGTAATTACACCGGCTGTCTGACCGGCACGCCGGAACATAACAGTGCAAGCACTGCTGCTTAGCGGCGGGATTAGCGAGCAAGATGGTGGTAGCGATCCGGACGGACCTTGCACAAAGTCCTACCACCTGTAAAGTTTGCTGGTCGTAGGACCCTGTGCAAGGTCTGTCTGGAACGCTACCACAATCTTGCTCACTAACGAGCACTGTTGTATTCCGGCGTGGAGAGCAAGACAGCCAATAACATTACTGGCACAAGAGGTACACCATCTTTAATCGCAAATTTCTTGATCCCACAGGGGGATGGTCATGATCGCTTACCATCAGCTGACCCGCTTGCTTGTTTGCCTTCCTATTTTATGAAAACTCACCGGGTGCGGGGGGTAGAGAGGCACATCCGGCCGCCACACGCTGGAACCCAGCGCCGAGCAGGCCGACCCATCGTCCAGTACTAGCTGCGATAGTGACGCCTCTGTGGAGGGAAATAAGATGTTAGTCTAGTTATTATAAAGCAGACTTCGATCTAGGGGGACAAGCCAGGGCACCTACTCAAACCTGGCAAAACGATCTTTTTTTTAGGTAATCTAGAATAGATATGAGCGCCGCGCCGGCGCGCCGCCGTTGCCGTGAATTCGTACGGCGCGCCGCCGCCGAGCCGCGCACGCGGCGCACCGTCGCGATGTGCTTTCCTCCTCGAATTTATATGCAGACAGAGATTCATCATTCAAAATTCAAAGAATCATTGAAAACTGTTAACAATTGGCGGAGATATTGCGTAACATGCACGCAAATAAAAACTAACATTACATATTCAGTAAATTTAGAACTCCTTTTAAGGAGTCGATTAAAAAAGTAAATTTTGACTAGGTGTTCAAAGTTACGATCTTTAATGTCTTCCATTTTTTTATTAAAGATTATATAACTTAATTTGGCAATAACAATATGGTTTTCTTTCAAAAAATATAAGAAATCGACCCCTGATAAAATATCTACAGTACAAGGTCACGCCGCCGCCGCCGAAGAAATTTTGAGACCACGCCGCCGCCGTGGAATTGGCCATCGGCGCTCATATCTACTCTAGAATATGATAATTAGTAAACAAGTGAAATATGAACAACTTAACGTAATAAAAAATACAAAAACTTAATTATATGTACAAATATCTCCCGTGGTCTGTCCCTTGCGGTAAAGTGCCCATAAGGCTGGCTGCATTTCTCTGTTGGATCGCAATGCCAATGCGTTGGCCAAGAACTCACACGGTCCAAACGTCTAAGTACATTGACAATTATTTTATGCATGAAAATCAGGAAGTTTACAACAATTTCGACAACCGGATAGTCTGGTGGTTAGTGACCCTGACCATGAAGCTAGAGATTCCGGGTTCTATTCCCGGGAGAGGCAAATATTTGTATAATGAATATGAATGTTTCTACCAGACTCTTGGATGTTATATGTATTTAAGCATGTATTTATCTATATAAGTATGTATATCCGTTGTCTGGTACCCATAGCCATACCCAAGCTTTGCTTAGTTTGTCGATAGATATTTAACATACAGCTTCGTTTTAATCCTAGGGGTAGCTGTACTCACCGAGCTGGTCGTCCATGGAGGCATTGTGTCGCCGGCTGCTTTCCAGCTGCGAGGCGTGCTGTTCATGCTCCAACTCCCAATCATACCCGTCCGCTGGACACAAAACAAAAACATCTATAAATGCCGTATGTCTTAGGTGCCTATCAGAATAACTACATAGCCAAATGAAATGGGAATATCGCTCAAACGCCTGGATTGTGTCATGTCTTTGTTACTGTATAGACATAATTTAAAATATACTGGCAGCAAAACATCTTTAGCTTCCTTTCTGGCGGCAGTCGGATAAAAAGGCCATTTATCCTCATAAGGCCTATGTCAAATTTTCGTTTGATAAATTTTGAACCATATCGTTTGAGACACTGAGTTCAATGTCAGTTTGACATTGGTCCTGTATGTAGGACTTGGGCCTTACGAGGTTATATATTCTACTGTAGCAATTTTGCAAAAAAAGACTTGCCAAGGCTGTTAATACTTCTTATCCTAAAAAAAAAAGAGGTACAGTTCACATATTTCTGCCGCTAACTGTACATTCTAATGATCAGTCTATTTAACATGTTGTAATTATAAAATAATTAACCAATAACATATTATAAAAGTTAAAGATCTCAGCTACTGCTTGGCAATTTTTAACCAATACAATAAAACCAGCTTATAAATAAATAACAAATAACCATTCATATCCACCCTTTTGGGAGGTATAATGCTGCAAACAAGCACTGCTGCACATCGCTTTATAGGTTCTTGCTGGATGGTTTCCACAACTCGAAGACTTGAAAAAGCGCCTATTTTGGGTCAGTATAGGTATAGGTTTTTGCAGGCTGGTTTCCGCATCACTTTTCTGGTCGGAGGTTTAAAAATGTCATATTCAACTTACCCTGGCCAAAGGTTTCATCATTGAGTGCATCATATTCATCTTCCGACGGCTCCCCGCCTCCTTCATCATCGTTTAGGTTCTGGAACAAGTGGTAGTCGAGATTAGGAATGCACTGATACACCCTCATGCAGATACGATACCAAAATTTATAAGAAAGTTTAGACAATATCAATACGATGCGGAACGTGAAGGTTTTTAAAACTTTTTTAACACTCTTATGTTTAATCGGCTACTTTAGCCTGACTTGACAAATCTAGGATCATGGAACTGTACCCCAGATGAAGAAGCATTAAAGTGCTCGGAGAATGATGAATCTGTCAATGTATAGCCACATATCTACGACACAGACAGACAGCTATAGGTTTGCGTTTAATGAGTGATAGAAACATCAATAAATTATGATAAGGGGTTTATTTACCCAAGAAATATCCATCAGAGGTAGTTTTTATGTTCAAGTAATTCACTGATAAATGGTTTTAAACTTTCACGAGCTTCACAAATATAACGTCAAACAAGACTTTTTTTTTAAATAGCCTGTTAATGTATTCCACTGCTAGGCAAAGGCCAAGGCCTCTTCTTTTGACCTCCACAACTCCCTGTCTGATGCAGTATCAAATGAGACTTTAAAGCAATAAACTTATTGTTAATTTACCTCAATCGTTAGGCCATGTTGCAACTGCTGTGGTCATTAGTAGATTGTAAAGTTAATGATCTTCACATTATGATAAAATGCAGTCGTTCAAATGTATGTTGTTTAATTATGTTTTAAATACATTGGCAGTAATGGTCGCTAACCTAAAAGCGACCGGTTGCCATTAACCAAAAAGTTGAAGTTGATGTTTTAAATACTATTATATCGACAGTGGAAATCCCAAATGTCCTAAGAGACATTAAGGGACATGTCTCTTACATTATTTGAGATTTCTGCTGTCGATATATTGAAATTTACATGAGTCTTATGACGAAGATTTGCAAAAAAATACTGAAGGGTATTGTTTATATGTGGTAATATGGCTAGAATATCTATGTATCTTCTTCTTCTTCTTCTTCTCTATTATGGCGGCCGTGGGCCTTGTGCCAATGTCAGTTGTGTGGATGTTGGTCGGCCAAAGAGTATCGTTAGTGTAGGTGTTGGCCGGTTGTCAAAGATTCTGCCTATGAGTCAACTCAGTGAAAGCAGCAAGGCAATCAGGGGAGGGAAAACTTTTAGAGCAAGAAACGAATATCTATGTATTCTCTTGTAGATAGTTAGCAAGTCAAAATCAGCAGTAAACAAGCAACATAACTGATCCTAGCAACATATAGTATCCCGATATAAGACCTGCGTCGCACGATGATGAAATCACCACCAAAACAATTTTCAAAACACTTCCAAGAGCTGAAAAACAAGCACTTTCAAATAACAATGTCGTAACATGGATCGTGGATGTTATGAACGATTCCAAGGATGAAAAAAGAGGGGGGACATACGAAACCCAGCTTTGTGACGAATTTGCTTGCAATCTGGATGTAAACAAGCTACAGAAGTGTGAAGTATACACATATATGTTACATACGACGCAGCATTTCCGTATTTTCTACGGGTATACGAAATAATTGAGATAAATATAGTTCTAATATATAATTAACAGGTGTTGAGGTAGGGAAATGTGCAGCTGAATGGCTAGAAAGTATCATAAACTGGCTCTAATCGAGTCATACAAGTTTTTAACAGCACGCTGGCACTCCAGCCTCGGAACTTAGTGGGTAAAAACAGCGAGTTACTCCCCGATTTCATGATTTTAAGTGGTGAAGTAGTAAACAAGCTTACCGATAGCGAAGTATCGTATCCGAAGAAAGAATCTGCCATTGGATTTTCTCATATATCATGGACAAAAATGACATGACTTGTCACACAAATTAACGTTGCAATGATGGCGGCGGCCATTATGACTTGGGTTGCCATTAAATTTGAACTATAAATCTACCATATCCGTAAAAAAAATACCTTACATTACTGGAAATACGCTCGCATTGTAACATTGTAGGACGACTAAGGTAGATCAAGTATTATTATTTTTGAAACAGATCTTACTTCGGATTTAAAATATTGAAATATCTTACCATTAGCTAACTTAAAAAATACATTTTTAGTGGTGGCAACTTTTGTATCTGTCAGCCCAAATGGGCACTATCACCAAAAGATGGAATTAACCCATAGAATGAAACTGGAATGATTTAGGCTACTTTTTACCCGACTGCCGCCAGAAGGGTTACGTTATGACTTAAATACCTAAACGAACCTACAGGCTAAATATCAACCTTATGCAATGCAATTCAGGTTTTTATTAGTGAACTTATTATTCAATAATTATTTTATCATCCGACTGCCGCCAGCGCTTTTTTTTTATATACGATAGCCTAATGGTCAGTGACCCTGAGTGCAAAACTAAAGGTTCCGGGTTCCATTCCATGAGGTGCAAATGTTACGTTCTTATGATAAATACAAATTTACACGGTAAGTCTCAATCATGCTTAGAGCATGAAGAACGGGAGTAGCCTTGTGCGATTTGCTTACACAAAATTCTGCCGTATCTCGCGGGTTGGGGGGACATGTCAACCCTATCACACTAAAGCTCTAAGCCTAAGCTATCGTGTCCCAAAGAATTAACGGTTTACCAAAAAACTGCATTCTGTGAAACATAATTACCTATATTCTACGAAATTATACGATTTTCGTGAAAATGACAGGAGTGCGATTTTTGAATCTCACCGGGTGACTAAAGCTCGCCAAAATAGCCGTTTTTCATAGAGATTCGGCCATTTTGCTGAGCTCTAGTCACCTGGTGAGATTCAAAAATGGCACCCCAGGTTCTCATAATAAAAAGACTTTTAGACCAGGGAAACGAACTAATGATGCAACAAAAACTAAAAATATTTTTATTATTTATTAACTAATCAATTAGGTATATAAAAATACACATTCTTTCATATACTATAGTTTAATAATGATCTATCCGTCATATACTCCAATCCATACTCAGCACATAATAGTAAAGATTTATGTACAAATATATTTAAAAAAGAAATTTAGACATTTTCACTTTGGAACTAATTTGTTCAATTTAATTTAATTATAATGATGATTGATTTAAATAATTATACCAATAATGCGAATAAATTATTGTTTTATAACAAAACCAGTAACTCGAAAAAAATTTTTTTTTAATTTTGTCTCCATATTTTTTGGCAGGATATAGCGACAAATTAATTTTCAAGAAATTGTTCTTGAAAATTATGACAGATTGTAAGTATTTCTTATTTATATGATGTGACAGTAAGTTTGTCAAAATTGGACAATCCCGTTCAGCATCTAGATATCATTGTCAAATGAGCCAGACAGTCATACAGAGCGCAATAATAATACTCCCATATTTTTTCTAATTATATTTTTAACCAGTATTTTGAAAGGCACAGTTCAATAATATACAAAAAAACTCACTATATCGTAAGATTTCAAATTTCACGAGGCACTTTTTAAATTAAACGTAATCCAGGGGGCCTAGCACGCTAGCTTTTATCGATGACATAAAGCATTTATCCCGTTCTAACCAGTATGCGTGTTCGAAAGCGACGAATGCTTTATGTCAGCGATAAGCTAGTGTGCTAGAGGGGCAGAAGTGTTTTAGAATTTCTTAAAAAATGAGCCACATATACTTACAAAAAAAGCAAAGACAATCCGAAAAAACTTAAGTTACAATTATCATTAAATAAATAGAATACGACCTACAAATTAAAAGGAATACAAATAAAAGTTACCAACAAGTACAATGAAATGTTCGAAATATATAAATTACAAAAAAAAACTTAATCAAGGTACAATTATGGCTGAAATCACTTCTTCCCACCGAGTGATTCGAAGAAATTCACAAATTTGTTGACGCCAATGTTTTTCGGCAAATCGTCTTCTGGCGGATCGTTCGCTCTTATGACATCCTTAGCAGCTCCGTTAGTCTGCACCATTTTGATCTCATTGGAAGGTCTGGGTTTCCTTTCAGCTTCACCGTTGAAGCCATTGGCATGTCCATTAGCTTGAGGCTCTTCGACATCAACCAGAGTCTGTACCTCTTCAAATGTTTCTTGAACAACCTCCCCCGTTTCCGGTTCTGCTACCACTTCTGGTTCTACAACCGGTTCTGGTTCTACAATCTGCTCTGGTTCAGCAGGCTCTGGTATTACCACTGGTTCTGGTTCTGACTCTACAACGGTTTCCTTGTGCGCCTTCACCGGTGAATCTTCAGTGTTCGTTTGCGGATGGTCCCAGATTTTGAAGTACTTGCTGTATAACTCATCCCAGAATTCCATCTTTTCTTTGTCAGGGTTGGTTTGCACGGAGAGTTCGTTTCCTATATGCAGGTAATACAGGTTGTCTTTAGTAACCGGTTGCCAGGTCACATTGATGTAGTGGTTCTCATCAGGAGTTGGGTTGCTGTAAACGAAATTGATTGGTTACTTAGTTGAGAAATTAACAAACACACCGAATACATAAGAAATGATAAAATACAAAGAGAAAAAAACCCTTCAGTCCAAAAAGTTTGTTCAGACAATTTAGATAGAAATACCTTCAAAGTCTTTTAATTATTTGATCTTATAAGGTATTGCTGGCGGTGAAAACTACGAAACATATTTTGGTTATGGTTTGTTACCGCCTGTTTTAACAACTCAGAATTGACAGAACCTACTACCATAAAACATAGCTGCAAAGTACTGCAAGAGTGACAGCTTCAAAATACTCAAACATATACATACAGTTAATCAAGGAATGGGGTGCGTGTCGGGTTTCCTCCTCGTGTGCCTAAGTGCTGCGGTTCCCTTATGGACTTTTCCGGGGGGAAGAGCAGTGCTTGGGCCGGTGCACCCTGGGCATCGGTCAATAATTTCCTTGCCTTTATGGTGGGATATCATTGGCCGATGGCTAATAACCCGACGGGGGGTGGGGGGGTCTTTTGCCCCAAACCGTACAATTTTATTTTACACTGACATTGGCACAAGCCTCGTGGCCGCCATTAAAGAATAAAGAATAAAGAAGAATAATCAAGGAATTTCCTTCCCAAAATATAATTTCCAAAAGCCCAGACCTAGTACTTGCAGGTTTGTCACTACTATCGACTTTCACACTGGATTGATCGTTCGTCTTTGGAGGGGTGCCGAATGCCGATAGTAACTTCTACCCGCCATTTAACCCCCTTAAAAAGATAATTTCCAAAAATTCCCTATTAGTGTGTACTTCCACGCCGCCCAAGTAACATATATCCCAAACCCACGTTTCTATCTTGAAGGCTTTAGTCTGTGCGTTGTCAGTCAGTCAGTAACGTAACTTTTTTACTTGAATGTGAACTCACCCAGACTTAGCGAAGTTGGTCCACAGACGCACCATCCGCTCCCTCATCTTAATATCCTGTGCTGATGGCTCGACAGCTTCAAGGGAGTCATTCTTGAAGAGATATCCAAGCTCGTCCGTATGCCCAGCATGATGCACGTTCAGTGAATCCAGCATCTTCTTAGAATGATTCAACTCTCCCACATAATCAAATTTGTAATAAAACACAGGTTTAGTCGTAGCATGCACTAAATACTGCACGTGTCGATGCGTGTCAATATTTATAAGCTGATCGGAAATGAGGTCAAAGTATCCGTTAATATTTTCAACGGCTGTATGATTCCCTTGGAAATATAACGCTTTGAGTCTATTAGCGATCTGTACAGCTTCTTCGGAATTCCTCTGTATGTTTAAGTTATGAGGGATGAAGACTTGCAAGTCTTCGGTCTCTATTTTGTGCAAGAACTCAACTGCTGTGGAACCGATCATGACGGGAACCTCAGCGACGCGCCCAGAAGTTAGCAAGTCTATAAATGATTCCGTTAACGCTGCCTCTACACCTGGAAACTCCTTTTCAACGACGAAAGCGAAT
Organism: Ditula angustiorana; assembly: GCA_963691745.1. NCBI lineage: Eukaryota > Metazoa > Arthropoda > Insecta > Lepidoptera > Tortricidae > Ditula > Ditula angustiorana. The sequence goes on from OY829501.1 coordinate 4,473,868, forward strand.
CCGAATTCTTTTGCTTCATAAAATAGATCAAGCGGGAACAATTTGTGTGTAGCTTCGACTAAATCTTTCGTTGCTGTAGCCCGTAGAAACTCTAAGATCTCATCGGCATCATCAGATTCGCAGCCTATGTAGTGAGCTAGCTTCTTAGCGTTTTCAAACGGATTCTTCTGCCACACCCAGCTGTTGAGACCGGTTCCGGATTGGATGACCGCTCTGCTGATCAAATCTTTCGTCAGCGGGCTAGCTGACAATACTGATACGGCTCCACCGCCAGCGCTTTCGCCGAACAGTGTAATATTACCAGAATTACCACCGAAATTCTTAATATTCTCCTTCACCCATCTCACGGCTGCAATCATATCCTTCAAGCCAGCGTTTCCGGGAACTTCTGGTGTGTTTAAACTGAGGAAACCCAAAGCACCCACTCTGTAATTGATGGTGACAACCACTACATCTTTCTCGACTAGATAATCTGCTCCGTATTTGCTGGAATTCCCTGATCCGAACTGCAAGCCACCGCCGTGGATGTAAACCATTACAGGGAGGAATTCTCCGTCTAGATTGGGGGTGTAAACGTTGAGGAATAGACAGTTCTCATCGCCTTCGTAGATCTTGTCTGCGAATGCGTTGATTTGAGCACTGATGCTACCTTCAGCGGTTGCGTCACGGACGCCTTCCCATGCTTCTGGCGGATGAGGAGCCTGGAATAGAAGAACATTAAGTTTTAATGGAGATGTATAAAACGTTTTAGGAAATCTTAAAGGAAAAAATTTAGAAACTTAGAAGACATGCTAAAACTAACGTATTTTGAACTGTTTAAATAGCCAATAGGCGTTAGAAACAAAATGCAACCTAGCAAGTCTACCGACCATTAGTAATTCGTAGAGTTTATAATTGCAACGTTTGCAAGTCTTCTCTCAGTTATTAGAGTAAACATCCGTTCTATTGCCACTGAAAGCAACCAGATATTGGCACCTAGTTCCTGTAAGATTGTCACCATTATTGCCTTGAAATCAGCTTAAATTTGCCCATCATTAGAGGGGTGCCATTTGCCAACAAAACTAGTATTTACTCGATACGCTCAAAGTACAGAAGATATTGTAATTTGGGATACTGGGTTACTAGGATGTGGTGGTTAACTGACTACTCTAATTTTCCACTTGAACAGCACATTGAAGAGTTTGTTCAGAAACATTTGCATTGTAGACCATAGACTTACTATTGAGAAGACTAACGCCGAGCGTGTCTCCGAAAGGGACAGCAAATACACACACATGAATATTTAGGGTTACCATCTTTAAGACAGTTTTCCCTGGGGTCATTTACGATGTCAATAAAAAAAACAATATTTTTATAAATTGAAAAAAGAAGAATTACTTTTGGAAAATGTTTTTAATAATTAACAGGAATTTATAAAATCACTCTTAATAATAATAATAAGGGTTAGTTAGTCTCGACCAACACCTCAAGAGACTCTCGCTGGAAGGTTGGATCAAGGGTCAGATACAGAAGGCGGTACTCCTGGACACGTCACAAATAGTCAGGAGATTCCTCACTCTGCAGCCCTAACCACCGGTAGCTTGAGCCCTGCCCCGCTGCCGGCGGCACTCTAGGTTAGGTTTTTATAATGTTTGTATATTTTGTATTGATATTGTTTTATTACTTTTTATAGAAATATTGTAAAACTTAACCTAAGATTTTAAATAAATATACAAGAATAAAAATGGTACCTAATTGTATTGGTAGTAAAAAGGTTGGAAATAATTATGTAGTAAACCCACACTGTAACAATAGATTTCGGTCAAAATGTTAACAACACATTCTGGAAGATTCCAGTGGGTGCAATCCATGATTCCCGTATATGTGGTTCGTGGGGGAATCTGGAAGTTAAATCCAGAATACACTTCACGGGGCTTCATTTCATACAGCATTTGAGTCGACCGCCGAGTTACACGAGTGCTTATTTTATCTGTGTACTAGTGTTTTATGTCGTAAAATAAACGATTAATGAATCAAAATACTAGAATAACATGCTTTACGAAATAGGGTCCTGTATAAGTTTTTTCTATATCAATATTTCATCAACGTACTATTTACCCCTTAACGTGGGGTAATATTCGTGGGAAAAAGTGACAACACTGAGTTTTAAGGTTTGCTTAGCATAGAAGTATGCTGACCTTGAAAAAACTAAACATGCCATGAGGGACAAAAGATATCAAGCTCTGTCTCTTTTTTTCACAAGCAAATTCATAATTATATCTTGTTCTTGTGCAAGTGAAAAGGAAGACGTCCGTCATTCTATAGCTTTCTCTTTCTACGTTGTAGACCCATTATCGATTTCTCATTTGTCAAACAGACAGTGACAGTGGGGCGTAGAGTAATTTTATCTTACAAATATCTCACAGATATCGTAGTAGATTGATAATGGATTGATATGATTGATGTTTCAAAGAGTTCATGAAGGAAACTAGTACAGTCAAGGAATTTAATTCCCTACCCATTTCGTTGAAATGTCGTCTGACATTCGCAATGCATTAAGGTCGATATGTCAAACCAACTCCTTGTTCTAGTTAGCTCTTATGGTGACAGTTTGCTATATGATATTGAACCTTAGATGGGTTGGAAATTTAATTCCTTGACTGTACAGTCAGAAGCAGTACTCAAGTACTCAAGCACACAGGATGTATAAACCCGTCGCATAATTTCTGTCAGTGGCGTACCTACACCGTTTGAGGTCTGTGGGAGTTTAATCGCATGGGGCCTCCACAATAAATGTTAGAGTTCCATGCTCATGGCACTATTAGGCCGTGGGCCATCTACGGCTAGGCACCCGTGGCATTTTGCCGGTCCTGTGACCCAATTGTTTCCCCACTACTCCCTGTCCCAAAACCTCGCCTGGAAGCTCGTTTTGAAGAAACTATTAACGACGTTAAAGCAAATATCTTCTAAACTTGGGAATGGAATCAGTGATCAAAGTAAGGGTCCACAGATGCCAAGATCTGGTCAAAGTTATGATCAGATCAGGAGCAATTTTACGGGGTGGAGGCTTGTCACCTAATAAATCACTAGGACAAGACAGATCAAGTTCTGACCACATCGGTTATCTGCAAATCCTAACTTAAGATCTCGTTTTCTTTTATACTACATAGGAAGGAACACAAGCAAGTGGGTCACCTGATGGTAAGTGAACACCACCGCCTATAGACACCCGCAACACCAAGGAAATTGCAGATCCGTAGCCAACCCAGAGGGCTAAGATGGAATACCTCTTATGCCAGAATTTTCACCGGCAATCTTGCTCTCCATGCCGGAACACTACAGTCCAAGCACTACTGCTTAGCGGCTGGATTAGCGAGCAAGATGGTGGTATCCGGGCGGTCCTTACACCCGCAAAAATAGGCATTTCTGAGTATAAAAACTTTAAGATCCCAACTCGGTTTCCCCAGTGATGCTGTAACCGCACTATCGATGTTATCAGCCGTCGAGTATTTGCGGAGAGCTTATCTCTATCATTCGAGTCGAGCATTCGACAAATATTTGTTTTGCTGAACTCGTTGGCGACGAATGCAGTTGTTGCGTCATAGTTCTTGGTTTTAATAAAAATGGAAGAAAAAGAAAATCTTTACTTAGTATAAAGTAAAGTCCCTGTTTTTTCCTGTCTGTCCTAAGCTTTTATAGTGTACTAGCGTAGGCGCGCGACTTCGTTCGCGTGAAATTAGTAGCCTATGTCCGTCAGGGATAGTGTAGCTTTCTATCGGTGAAAGAATTTTTGAAATCGGTTCAGTAGGTCCAGGGATTACCCCCTACATACAAACAAACTAACAAAGTTTACCTCTTTATTATATTAGTGTAGATGTAGATTATCTTCCGCCTTCTCCTCCTAAACCACGAAGCGGATTTTGATACTGTTTTCATTGTTATTTAGATAATTTTTTATCGTATATCACATGCCCTCCACACCGCTGCTCAAAATACGTTGACGGTTGAATCGCAGTGACGTGCCGTAAACGTCACGACTACGCGACTTTACCGCTTTTAATTAACTAAAAACGCATAAAAACGATACGGATAGGATGCGTCACAGCGATTCCGTACCGTCTCTGTATTTTTGAAACTATTAAGAATATTTAAAAAACGAAAATAACGTATGAATGTATTATGCTATTATAAATTAAGTAATTCTATTTTGTACATTTTTGTCCATTTGTTTATTTTGTGCACTACCCACTACTATCTCTGCCTTGCCTAAAGGTTGACTGGTAGAGAACGCCTTAAGGCATTAAGTCCGCCTTTTGTACATTTTATTGTTAATTTTGTGCAATAAAGATTAAATAAATAAATAAATAAAAACATATAAAACCTAGTTCTAGGGCATAATGACAACATACCAAAAAATCATGGCTATAGGTTAAGGTTTAGAGGGTGGAAAACGTTATCGCCTTTTGTATGGAGAGCGCTACACACTCCTCTTAAGCAGGGGTTTGGTAGAACCTTTACGTGTTTTTTGTCTCTTTAAATATAAATAAATCTAAATATAAAACAGCCCTGTTCTCGTTCACAGGGTAAAGGAAAATTAAGTAATACGTGTTCAATGGACATTGTAAATCGTTTAATATGGTCGCTGCGGACACAGGGGTTGGAACAGGGTGATCTAAATTTAGCTTGTTTCAAACATGCACGGCTCGATACCTTTGGGACTAAAATTAGTAACTATCATAATAACATAAAACTGCCGTGAGATTCGGAAATATCAATATAAACGGATCACTAACGTATTTGAAGTCGAGTATCGCTCGACGTGTTTCGAACCAGTCTCACCAGGTGACTTAAGCTCACCGAAATGACCGAAACTCTATGAAAAACAGCCATTTTGTTGAGCTTTAGTCACCCGGTGAGATTCAAAAAACGCACTCCAAAAAAAAAACCATGCGCCAGGCGGCGCAAGTCAAAAGCCGCCCTCGCCCGCCTTCCCCCCGCTACTCCCGGCAACACGCTAAGGTTGTGCGGCATTCGTTTTCAATTACATTGACACGGCTGGGCGAGCGAGCGGGCGCGCGGAAAGCCGACAGCCTACTGCGATTTGCCTATGCCATAGGCAAGGCGGTCGAGCGTACCTACAGTGCGGAGTGGAACCCCCCTGCCATAAGTTTGGGGTTTACACATGGCGTTGATCTGTTTTGTCCTAGAGATCTATCAGGTGACAAGCCTCCACACCGTGAGTGTGTGTTTATGTCTGTATGTCTCCGTGTTGTCTGTGCCTGAGTCTGAGCCTGTGCGAGTGTGTGTGTGTGTGCTGCTAGAAAGAGTGCTATGAAATCTTACCTGGAATCTCAAGGACCCCAAAGGTGGTTTAGCGTAAGGTATGCCCTGGAAGCTGAAGAAAGACTTCCCTCCGGGGCTGGTGACCACGCGGCCCTGGAGCTGGCCCTGCTCCACCTGGACTATCGGTGCCTCTGTCATTTTGCCACCCCTGGAAAAAAAGACATTCAAAGTCATGCTCGGTCAACAAGTAGGTACAGCAACGGAAGAGATCACTGTGGGTCAGTGGGTCACCACCGCACACAAATACACGCTACATCAAGGATATTGCAGATGCGTTGCCAACCCAGAGAGCTTAGATGGAACGCCTCTTGTGCCAATAATGTCACCGGCTGTCTTGCTCCAACAGTGCAAGTACTGCTCGCTAATCCAGCCGCTAAGCAGCATTGTTTGCACTGTTGTTTTCCGGCATGGAGGGCAAGACAGCCCGTGAAATTACTGGCACAAGAGATATTCCATCTTAGCCCTCTGGGTTGCCAAGGCATCTGCAATATCCTTGGTGTTGCGGGTACTAATCACTTACCACAAGGTGACCCAGTTGCTCATTTGCCTTCCTATGTTGAATAAGAAAAAATACTCAAAAGGCTTTAGGCTAGCGGCTATTTTGGGTAGCGGCTGAGTACAGTCAAGGAATTAAATTTCCAACCCACCTAAGGTTCAATAGCATATAGCAAACTGTCACCATAAGAGCTATAGAGCAAGACGTTAGTTTGACATAATTATCGACCTTAATGCATTGCGAATGTCAGACGACATTTCAACGAAATGGGTAAGGAATTAAATTCCTTGACTGTACCTATAGCTGTCCAACGAAGCAATGCTGCCAGCCTGTTGGGCACTATGAATAGCGAATGCGATGCAGGTAAGATTTTTTATTTATAGTAAATTTTAGTCTATTTTCATTTTTGAATAGTTTTATAATTGATGTGAGTGATTTTCTGTTTGTAATATATGTATATCTAAGCTACTTGTAGGTTTTTTAATCGCCTATATTTGTGTCCCACTGCTGGGCAAAGGCCTCTCCACAAGACTTTCACAACTCCCGATTTAACGTAATGTCAGCTCAGTCCCGTGACCTATAAGTAATGGACTTCTAGTCAGCGTTTAAAAAATGGCCGCATCAAAAGTAGGAGAAAAGTAAGAAAAGTGCACTAAATCGACGATCGCTCGCGCTGTCAGTCTGTCGGACGGACGGCGCTGCTGTCAATGTTGTATATTGTAAAAAAAACCTATTTGCAACGAAACTTAATAAATTATTATTTTTTTCAGTTAGACGTAAAGTTGTAAATCCAATGACTATTAATGGAAAACTAATAATTTTCATTTGTAACCTTGGCGCAAACCTGTATATTCTCATGTCGGGCCGTTTTTCTGCTGTCATTTAATATGACACTGTACATCCATGTATTATAATATCATTGCTTGTCTACACTAATCTACATCTACACTAGTCTACATCTACACTAATATAATAAAGATGTAAACTTTGTTTGTTAGTTTGTTTGTATGTAGGGGATAATCTCTGGAACTACTGAACCGATTTCAAAAATTCTTTCACAGATAGAAAGCTACATTATCCCTGACAGACATAGGCTACTAATTTCATGCGAACGATGTCGCGCGCGTCCGCTAGTAATAAATATTCACCACATTTAATGTATTTTATATCTTCGACTTGAATCGTAGGTATAATTTTTACAAGACAAATAAATTACTTAATCGGAATAAAGATTGTGTATAAATAACACAGGAATGCACTTATCAGAAACGGATAAGGGCTATTATCGGTTAATTATCCTTAATAATAGATTATATCGAACGGAATTATGCAAATTTTGTGCATTTCGGACATAAGGAAAAATAAAGAGAAAGGTTAACGAGCATAGCTCAAAGGTTAACTGGAAGAGATCCCTTTAAAGTGAAAAGTTCTCTTTTGTACATCTGTTTTGCCCTGTCATCTGTTATTTTATACAATAAAGAGTCGTACATACATACATACATGTGGGTCTGATGGCGAATGATAGCGGCCGACTTTTTCCAGAAAATGGCCAAGTGCGCGTCGGGCTCGCGCTGTATAGGGTCCAGCAGATGCCTGTTCACTCGTAAACTAGTAAAGTTTACTTATAGCTGTGATAATTTTCCTTTTAACTTCATCATATAAGTATACAACTACCGTGAGTTTTTTCACGTATCCAAATACAACCATTTGACTGAAAGCGGCCCTAACATGACAGCCCAGGTTTAGTTTAACCCACTGACCTATAAAGTAATATGAACTTCTTGTCAGTGTTTAAAAAATGGCGTATCAAAGCAGGCTAAAAAGAAGACTAAATCGATAATCGCTCGCGCTGTCAGTCTGTCGGACCGACGGCGCTGCTGTCAATACTATTATTTTGTAAAAAAAACCTCACGAAACTCAATAAATTATTATTTTATGCAGTTAGACGTAAAGTTGTAAATCCAATGACTATAAATGGTAAACTAATAATTTGCATGTGTGACATTGGCGTCAACTTGTATTCTCATGTCGGGCCGTTTTTCTGCTGTCATTTAGTATGACACTGTACATCCATGCATTATAATTATAATATCATTGGTTTAATCCCTCCCTGTGTCTCTGTGTAACTAGTGACATAAGAAAAGGACGCAGATAGAGATAAACTAAACTTGGCCAGTCATGTTAGGGCCACAGGGGGGGAACACTATTGAGAATATGACACTATGGGGTAGACAAGAAAACGAAAATCAAGTCAGCAAGTGAGTCACCTAATAGTAAGTGATCAATGTGATCATCACCACCTATAAACACCTGATACACCAAGAAGATTGCAGATGCGTTGCCTACCCAGAGTGCTAAGATGGCACCGGCTAGGCGGCTGTCTTACTCTCCATGCCGGAACACAACAGCGAAAGCACTGCTGCTTAGCGGCAGGATTAGCGAGCAAGATGGTGGTAGGACCTTGCATAAGGTCCTACCACCCGCAATAACTTTAATTTTAATTTTAATTAAAATGTTATCTTTTCTATAAGTTTGTTCCTTTTTTTAAATAAATGCTTTATCTATATCTACTGTTTTATTTCAAGACGTAAGATCATACTTAAAGGAAGTGGGTATGACGTCATATCTGCAATGACAAGCAAATTTGGTAATTTATTTTAGTGTCATTAAATTGAACCATCTGGTTTGAAGATACAATGAAATGATAACGAGTAATCATTTCAATAATTAACCATTTGGACCTTGGTCTTCGGGAGCCAAGAAACTGGTAAAGCACCTTGGTACTTGTCGAGTTTCTGTCGTGGATTTAAAAAAAGATTTTGATGGGAGGGGAGATTTATGGCTAGTTATTTTTATGAGTCTAAAATTACCACCTATTTAATTGTTAAAATAAAAATAAACGAAATTCACTTTTTTTATGAAATGGGAAGGCAAACCAGCAAGTGCGTCACCTGATGACAAGTGATCACCACTGCGCATACACGCTCGCACCCGTAACACCAAGAATGTAACTGCATTGCCAACCCAGAGGGCTAAGATGGAATACCTCTTGTGCCAGTAATGTCACCGATTGTCTTGCTCTCCACGCCGGAACACAACAGCGCAAGCACTGCGCTTAGCGGCAGGATTAGCGAGTAAGATGGTGGTAGCGATCCGGACGAGTCTTACACAAAGTCCTACCATATTAGGTTAAGTTATTAATATTATCATTGCTCTCATAATAAAAATTATATTTTAACCGTTCTATTCTTTATTTCTAACAGACTTAAAAAGAAACTCACCAAAAATATCACAAACTCAGTGACACTTACAAACAGCTATTGCACACTAAAGCCCATGTAAACACTATCTCAGATATGTGATAAGATAGTGTTAAAACATTATTATATGGTTACGAAATGATGAATCACTATTTTTTAACTTAAATGATTAAGATGGTACTGCCAGCTGCATAAGTGACAAAAAAAATCGTCGATTGAAAAAACTCATGACGACCTTTTTTAATTGACGCCTGCAAGCGATATATTTTTACCCGACTGACGCCTACTGCGGTTTGCCTACTCTGTAGGCAAGGCGGCAGAGCGTACCTACAGTGCGGAGTAGAACGCCCCTGCAGTTACTTTATCTAGTAGAAGCTGGCTATAAAGGTTGACTAGTACAGAATGCCATAAGGCATTAAGTCCACCTACACGTTTTATCATTGGTTCTCTTTTACGCACGTATAAACCGAGAGAAACAGCTAGTGGGCTCGGTTGTGTCAGTCTCTTAATCAAACTCATGCGCATGTAGGGTTACCAGCACTTAAAAACGGAAATCCGGTGGGAAGTGCTTAAAAATCCAGATTATTGGGAAAGACCGAACCTTTCAGTCAAAATAAAAGTGTATTAAAACAATTTTGAATGATTTTTTTTATTTATGACCCTCGGGAAAAGCTTTTAAAAACTTTGTTTCTCAACAATTTTTATGCTTTTTTCTTTTGCGCAAATGGTTTTTTGAATATTACACTGTGATTTTGCGACTCCCAAGCTTCGGTACCAAATTAAACCGAGCACAGTCTGTAGCCCGAGCACGAATATTGGAGTCATGCGTTACGTTTTCGTATCGCCTTTACTATTCGATTACGTTTACTTTACTTTAACGCAAGCTGTCGGTAGCACGAATCTCTAAATCTGACTCACGTTAACGTATCGAGTACACGCTACGATAGTTAAATAAAGCTACGAATCTACTGGATAGGTACGTTCGGATACCTCACTGAGCGAAGTCAATTACTAAGAATCATTTTAAATAAGTTAGAAATACAGGAAACGGCTTGAATATTACAGAAATCTGTGTAATTTGTATATTTATTTATGAAATTATACGAAAAATATATATACAGTAAGAAAATAATTAAATATGTTAATATAATAATCATTGGGACGAAAGAGTTGAAATTTTCGAACGTTGTATTTTGACACTTGTACTCTTGTACTCAAAATATAAATAAAGTTCGAACGGAATTTATTAGTTGTCGTTATTTAGATAGTAAATAAAAAGTAAAAGTGAATAATTTGTATTGGAAAATAAAACCAAGAAACATTTTCTCGCAGTTGGCCATAATGGCAGATTTCATGGAGAGGTAAGCTGTTAAATTAATTCTTACAACTATGATAGAACTACAATCAAGGACTAGCTCCTAATCTTCTAATTAATTAAATATTTGTTGATACGTTCATACTTTACAATATAGAAATTGATGTAAGTAAGTAGTTCATCAGTCTCTCAGTAAACATTCATTGTAATTTGAGTTTTATGAACGATACTTTAATTAACTTCCATTCTCGTCTAGTAACAAACAATAAATATAATAAAATAATAGAATGTACCAGCTGCTTCACTTATTGCACAGATCGTAAAAGCCAACCCCAGGCATGGACAAATTTCTCAGAAATCATGTCATAGGCAGTCACTAGCCAATCTTAAATGCCATTGACACCTAATAATATGACTAATGTGGGTTTTCGTTACCTTTACTCTGTAAATGTTAAAAACGTGATTAATTTGCGGGTGGTAGGACCTTGTGCAAGGTCTGTCCGGATCGCTACCACCATTTTGCTCGCTAATCCTGCCGCTAAGCAGCAGTGCTTGCACTGTTGTGTTCCGGCGTGGAGAGCAAGACAGCCGGTGTAATTACTGGCATAAGAGGTATTCCAACTTAGCCCTCTGGGTTGGCAACGCATCTGCACTCTCTTTGTTGTTGCAGGTGTCTATAGGCCGTGGTGATCACTTACCATCAGGTGGCCCACTTGCGTGTTCGCCTTTCTATGTTGTATAAAAAAATATATATATAAATGAATAAACTTTATTTCAGTTCCTCACGTGATTCCTACGGAGATAATGCTGTCACCTACATACAAGTTCAAAATTGTGTACTGTGAAGTGTAAAATATGCCCGGAGCATAAAGTTCATGCTCAGTTAAATAGATGCGCACTCATTTTAGACGAAGAGGAAGAAAAGATTTTCTCTGTGAGGTGCGAAGACTGTGTAGCTTTACAGGGGGATGTAAACATGCCGTTGCATCACAGAAGTGAGGAACCTTCCTGCACTTTTGTTGAGTGAATGAAAAGACCTACAATAATTACCTATGTAAAGAATGGAAAGCCTACAGGAAAATACAATCCCCAAGTGCAGCTTCAAATGTTTTTATCACAAAAGAAAAACTTGTTATTGTGTAGCTGACCCAGACTATTCCAAAAATAAAAAAGTGAATATAATAAATGTATCATTCAACCTTGCATATGTTGAAGATTTAGTTAACCATAAGTTATTAAACTTTTGGAAAACAAATATATACCCTTTATTATATCATTATATATTTATGTATATTTATTTATAATCTTAGGTTGGGTTTTTACAATATTTCTATAAAAAGTAATAAAACAATATCAATACAAAATATACAAACATTATAAAAACCTAACCTAGAGTGCCGCCGGCAGCGGGGCAGGGCTCAAGCTACCGGTGGTTAGGGCCGCAGAGTGAGGAATCTCCTGACTATTCGTGCCGTGTCCAGAAGTACCGCCTTTTGTATCTGACCCTTGATCCAGCCTTCTAGCGAGAGTCTCTTGAGGTGTTGGTCGAGACTCTTCGCTATAAGACCGTTCACTGAGACGACTATCGGAACAATGATTGTCGAGTCAACATCCCACATAGCGGTTACCTCGTGAGCCAAATCAAGGTACTTGGTGAGTTTGTCCTTCTCGGCCTTCACGAGGTTCTCGTCATGCGGGATGGTGACGTCGACCAGCACTGCTTGGCGTTGTGATCGATCTGTTAGCACGATATCAGGCTTATTGGCCGCAATAGTCCTGTCCGTGATAACAGATCGATCCCAATAGAGCGTAGCACGACCATTTTCGAGAACAGGCGCCGGTGTGTACTTATAGTACGGCACTTCAGTCTCAACAAGGCCGTACCGAAGAGCAAGTTGCTGGTGAATAATCCTGGCTACTAGGTTATGTCTGTGCAAGTACTCGCCGTTAGCAAGATGAGAACAACCGGAAATGATATGCCTGAGTGACTCACCGGGACGGCGGCATGCTCGACAAATGTCGACCGTACCGTCCTTCAGGATATATTTCCGGTAGTTATTCGTCATGATAACTTCATCTGCAATTGCACAGACAAAACCCTCGGTTTCCCCAAAAAGGTCACCGAAGCGTAACCAGTTCACCGACGCGAGCAGATCTACATCCGGCCCAGACAGGGCCCGATAGAACCGCCCGTGTAGCTCCTTGCTCTTCCATACGTTCTTGCGGTCCTCGGTGCTTAACACCGTAGGTTTGCGCCAGTTCCCGTTAGCCAAGGAGAGCGGCGTGAGGTTCCTGTCAACTGCCACCACATCGCGATGCATCCCGCACTCATTTTGAAGGAAATAGTCCCTGAGACTGCACACCTCGCGGTTGTGAAGGTTTTTGGCATTCAAGAAACCTCTACCTCCACACTTCCGCGGGATGTACAGTCTCATAACAGATGAGCGCGGGTGCAGCATACGATGCGTTGTTAGCAGATGACGGACCCTCCTGTCCAAGGCATCCAGCTCAGTCTGGGTCCACCTTAGTATGCCAAAGGAGTATGTGAGTAAGGGCATCACCCAGGCGTTGAAAGCGCGCACCTTGTTGCCACCTGATAAAAGACTGTTAAGTACTTTGGTCAGGCGACAAAAGAAGCGCTCAGTCACCGCCTGTTTGATGTCCCCATCCACAATACCCAAAGACTGTGACATACCAAGGTATTTATAGGTTTCTGCTTCAGAAAGAGATCGAAGGGACATTGTTTCAGAAAGTTGCAGATTCGTTGAATTTACAACTTTCCCCTGCTGTACATGCATGATTGCACACTTGTCTACACCAAACTCCATATTGATAGCACTACTAAAAACTTCAGTGATTCTTAGTAGTTCCATCAAGTCTTGGCGTTTCAGTGCAAACAGCTTGAGATCATCCATATACAGAAGATGAGAAATTACCTCGTTCTCTTTCCGGAGCCGATAGCCTAACCCTGAATCCTTTAGCAAAGTACTAAGAGGATTCAAAGCTAGACAGAACCACAAGGGACTCAGACTGTCACCCTGGAAAATGCCTCGCTCAATCCTTATTGAACCCCGCGGCTCAAGGGGGCCATCTCCGCCACTTGGTTGACAAAGAACTGTGGTCCACTGCCGCATACACATACCCAAGAAGGATCTCAGAGCTGCATCTACTCTATACAGCTCTAAGACCCTCCTTAGCCATGAATGCGGCACCGAATCATAGGCCTTTTTGTAGTCAATCCAAGCGACTGATAGGGCCCCCTTGCTCCGCCGGGTTTGCTGGCAAATGGTCATGTCAATGAGGAGGAGCTCCTTAGTACCACGGGACCCAACCCTACATCCATTTTGAGCATGAGCCAAAATATTGTTCGTAACAATATGAGAGTTAATTTTTGCTCTCAGAATAGATGTAAGGAGCTTGTACATAGTGGGCAAGCACGTGATGGGTCGGTAGTTCTTAGGTTCATTATATATTATTATTATATCAAAGTGTAGAGTGAGTGTGCTTATGTGTAAATGAGTGTTTATTTAAATAAAAAACCTATTTGAAATTACATACTAGTTTTATTTTATTAAGGCATTGCTATTATCGGATGACCTCATACAGGTGGAAGGAAGGCGCTGGTTGCATGCTGCTTCCAACCGGTCACTTTGGAAATCCATGGAGGAGGCCTATGTTCAACAGTGGACTTCTTGTGGCTGACATGACGATGATGATGACTGCTATTATCTCCAGTCTTTGTTTTTTTTATCATGTATGGTCGTTCTGAGCTGCTACATGTCCGTTTTCTTCTGTCTTCTGGACATTCAAATTTACTTCGAGTACCTACATCCTGGTTTCAAGCGCACTTCTGATACTTTTCCCATAATATAGTATCATATTGATACTTGAGCGGTATAATTGAGCATATCATTTGGTAACTAAAAAGAAACAAAAACCTAACCTCAAACAATATTTACAATAGTCAAATAAAATTCATCAGTTTTGTTATAATGATGTATTTCCTAAATTACATTTTGTTAAATACTTACATAGAAATGACCTTTACATAAATACATTCTTGAATATGTTGATAAACAATGTGCATCATTTTTCTTGCAAGTGTTTTTCCGTATTTCTTGTTTACTTGGGACAAATATAAATAATTTGTTTGGTGTTTAAATGCTTGTGCTTTCACACTGGGGCAGCATACAGTACTTGTAATACGAAGGATTAATAATTTTTAATCACAAAACATTTACAATCTCGATACACAAACAGAAGCCCGAGCAAGAATATTGGAGTCATACCTAAGTAACTTTTTAGTATCGACTACTCGATAACCTAACGTTTACTTTACTTTTACGAAAGCTATCGGTAGCACGAATCTTAAAACCTCACTCACGTTAGCTCGATACGTAAACGCGACCACAGATTAGACGATTTGCGACGATAGTCAAATAAAGTCATGAATCTGCTAGCTAGGTATGTTCAGAAACCTAACACTAATCATAGTAAGTTACTATGGATCATTTTAAATATGTTAGAAATACAGGAAACAGCATGAATATTACGGAAACCTATGTAATTTGTATATTTATTTATACAATAAAAGGAAATGTTGAAATATGGCAAGAAAATAATAAATATGTTAATATTTAATCATTGGGCCGAAAGAGTTTAAATTTTCGAACGTTGTATTTTGACACTTGTACTTAAATTATAAAGATCGAACTGTTCGATCGAAATGTATCAGTTTTCATAATTAAAATTAAAGTAAGGATGAAAAGTGAATAATTTGTGTTGGAAAATGAAATCAAGAAACAGTTTCTCGCAGTTGGCAGATTTTATGGAGAGGTAAGCGGTTAAATTCATTCTTACAACTTTGATAGAACTACACTCAAGGACTAGGTCCTTATTAATTTAACATCCATTTTCATACTTTACAATATAGAAATTAATGTAGTTCCTTAGTCCCTCAGTAAACATTCATTGTGATTTGGCTTTATTTTCCTAGACTTTCTACTTACGGATATCCATATTATGAATATTTGTTTAAGACACGAAAATTTATCTAAATCCTCCCGGGGCTGCAGAGACGCCACTGGTGCACATCACCAACTGTAGCTAGCCGACAGGCTAGGCTGTGACGAGACAGGCGATATCCGAACTGATGAAAACAAGCAAAAGCTAAGCACTATATGTATAGTAAATGCGCCCAACCTTTTTATAACGTACCACATATTAATGTCATAAAAATATACCTACTTAGTGCCTACTTACTGTACAGTTCGATTAAAGTTTGAATGTCTGCATTACTTGACAAGGTCCTGTTTGATTTACACTGTTTTTTGAGTAAATATCTGTCCAGATATACCAGGTTACCACCTTTTTAAGGATCTTATGCCTTAGTTTAATATGACAAAACGAATTGTAAAACCAGCCTTTTTATACTTTTCACTGTATTATTTAGTGATTTGACTGGTCAAATGTAAAAAGCTGGACAGGCGGAACACCATCTAACTTGCCTGAAGACACCTCCATAAAGCCTAATTATGCCCGGCTTTATCAGGATGCCTAGTACCATTAAATGTACTTTTTTGAATGTTCAATATAAATGTTTGTACCAGTGACATGGATGTTATATGTATTTAAGTATGTATCCACACCATATTTTTGTGTTGTTTGTGTTAACTTTGACATATTGGTTAGTACACTCACAGAAGCACAGATTAGTTCAATTTGTGTACATCGTCCCAAGATATTTATTTATTACCAGAGATTACCCCCTACATACAAACAAACTAACAAACAAAAAACACACAAAGTTTACCTCTTTATTATATTAGTGTAGATTGAGAATAATTATTGTGCATTTTACAAGTCTTTCGCTAAATCTCAATTTTGCTGCAGGGTGTTAGATTTTTGGGGTAAAATGTAGCTTATATACATCCTAAAAGAAGGACAAGTTATCTCCATCATGCTATAAATTATGGTTAACGGATTTGGATTCTTGGTCATTTAGAATCCTGTCGCATTGAGTTATTGTTGTGAGATGGCATTTTGTACTGCTGCAGCGCACACAGACAATAAGTACTCATCTAATTTGTTACCTTTCGTTTTTTTTCTTCTCAATTGTTTGTAAATTTGATTGTGTGTGCTTGCAGTAACAAATAAACGTTTTATCTGTCTACCTATCTGAAGAGTCAAAATTAAATTTATTGTGAAAAGAATCTCCGTAGTCAGAAATCAATTTAGTTGACTGTAACTATAATGGAAAAAACAAGGTTATAATTAATTTTTAATCATATTTTAATTACTTGCCATTCTTATATACAGATTGAAGAATGCCACCAGCTATGTCTGAAGACAACGACACAGCCACCACAAATGGAGAAGCAAGACATCACTTGGTAAGCATTTTTAAAGTTGGATCGAGTGGCTTAGGTATGAAATTAAAATTTGTAGTCTTTACGTTTCTATATCCTAAGCACAAAACCACATTTCTGTCACCCTGCTGTCTGTCTGTGACTCACGCACGGGTCACTAGCTTGTGAACGGAATTTTGTATATTTTGTTTAAAATTTCTACTCAAAGCTGAATACTGATTTACAAATTAAATTTTATGCAGGGCATACTATGAAATATTATTATTTTATGTTACCCTAGCATTTACGGTCAGTCTCAGAAGTAGCTGAACATTTTAGTACCTTGTCGCTGTCAGTGATGTGACAAATTCGAGCAACTCTCATTTCATACGTTACCCCGACAAGGTTCTTAAGTGCTACTTCTGAGGCTGACGGTAATAGGGTGATCATTATCATTTTTAAAATTTGAAAGGTTTTATGAAATAACTAGCGGCTCGGCTCGGCTTTGCACGGGTACAATTTGGATTCAATGCACATAAAAACTTTTTGTAAAATTTTTTTTAAAAAGGAAACAGTGAAAACCGTATCAAAATCCGTCGCGTGGTCTAGAAGGAGTAAGCGGCCGCAAATATGAGAACAGACATTTTATACTATGTAAAGATTATAAAATCTTTCTATAAATTTTAGATGCAGATACATGGAACACTTCTGACTGCAGCCGCCGGACCGAGCAGACCGCCGCCGGGCCGAGCAGCCCGCTGCCGGGCTGCGCACCCCCGGCCCCGCGCCGAGCGGCGCCGCGGGCCGCCGCGCCGAGCAGCTCGCCGCTAGACCGAGCAGCCAGCTGCCGGGCTGCGCACCCCCGGCCCCGCGCCGAGCGGCGCCGCGAGCCGCCGCGCCGAGCAGCTCGCCGCTAGACCGAGCAGCCAGCTGCCGGGCTGCGCACCCCCGGCCCCGCGCCGAGCGGCGCCGCGGGCCGCCGCGCCGAGCAGCTCGCCGCTAGACCGAGCAGCCAGCTGCCGGGCTGCGCACCCCCGGCCCCGCGCCGAGCGGCGCCGCGGGCCGCCGCGCCGAGCAGCTCGCCGCTAGACCGAGCAGCCAGCTGCCGGGCTGCGCACCCCCGGCCCCGCGCCGAGCGGCGCCGCGGGCCGCCGCGCCGAGCAGCTCGCCGCTAGACCGAGCAGCCAGCTGCCGGGCTGCGCACCCCCGGCCCCGCGCCGAGCGGCGCCGCGGGCCGCCGCGCCGAGCAGCTCGCCGCTAGACCGAGCAGCCAGCTGCCGGGCTGCGCACCCCCGGCCCCGCGCCGAGCGGCGCCGCGGGCCGCCGCGCCGACCAGCTCGCCGCTAGACCGAGCAGCCAGCTGCCGGGCTGCGCACCCCCGGCCCCGCGCCGAGCGGCGCCGCGGGCCGCCGCGCCGAGCAGCTCGCCGCTAGACCGAGCAGCCAGCTGCCGGGCTGCGCACCCCCGGCCCCGCGCCGAGCGGCGCCGCGGGCCGCCGCGCCGACCAGCTCGCCGCTAGACCGAGCAGCCAGCTGCCGGGCTGCGCACCCCCGGCCCCGCGCCGAGCGGCGCCGCGGGCCGCCGCGCCGAGCAGCTCGCCGCTAGACCGAGCAGCCAGCTGCCGGGCTGCGCACCCCCGGCCCCGCGCCGAGCGGCGCCGCGGGCCGCCGCGCCGAGCAGCTCGCCGCTAGACCGAGCAGCCAGCTGCCGGGCTGCGCACCCCCGGCCCCGCGCCGAGCGCCGCCGCGGGCCGCCGCGCCGAGCAGCCCGCTGTCGGACCGAGCAGCCCGGCTATGAGGCAGTGCCGGATTAAGCCAGCGCGGGGCCTGTAGCAAATTCTGTCAAGAGGCCCTTAGTTTGCTTTAGGTTCTCAAGTTTAGGGTATTAAATAATTTTTTATTGCGGTCAGACAGGCGTAGAAGCGGCGCCCGTAGCATTAGCTACTCTTGCTATGTGGCTAATCCGGCACTGTGAGAAGGAGACTGACTGCAGAAGAACAATTTTTAAGACCTGAGAAGAATGCGAGGAGTCTCAGAGAGGGATTAAATGTTCGTCGTGCTGGAAAGAGCGAGGATTCGGCAGAGAGACATGGAGCTCCAGCTTTGAGTTCGATCGATGGCTTGAATTAATGAAAGAGGCGATGTATGTTATTACGAGTTTCTTAGATGTGAATAATTGAGATTATGAATGAACGCAAAATGTAAGTCTGTATGTGAGATGAGCGCTTAGGTTAGATCGCGAGTAGATTAGAAATAGCATGATGACTAGTAAAGAAGAAAAATTGTATTTTTAGTTATTGTCTACTATCACTATTGGGTGAAATATCGCCCCATGCAAACACTATACAAAATTATATATGTAGTTATTTTAAATAAAAAAAACAACGAATAAATATAAAATAACAAAGCCTTTATTTATTTACCAACATAGGTGCTCCTTTTAACTTACCTACCCCTTACTTCTAAACCACATATCTGATTTTGATATGGTTATCACTCTCATTTAGAGTTTTTTTAAGGAAGGTTTTTAAGTAATAAATAAGATTAACCTTATCCATACAAGTTTGCCAACCTCTCTTAACTACATAACGTAACTTATGTTTCGTCTCTTTCATTCGAGGGCAATTGTGTAGACAACACACGTTTATGAATCAGGGGGTTAGTTTTTGTAGTGGTAGAGGCGCACTGTGAAGCCAGTATATATTTGCAGTACGAATGAACGGGTTCGACCAGGGTAGTACCACACTCGCAGTACATCAGCGTGATGTAGTAGCTTGCTACTGCGTTTCGTACAGTGGGTGATCGATCCGGAGGCCTAAGGGCTTACAACACATTAGTGGTTCTCTTGTGTGCCGCATTGCCTACCTAATAAATAAATAATATTGCATAAAACAAAAAATAAAACTGAAATCACAATCTTTTAATAAATTAATAATTAAGCAATTATTTTACAATTAAGATAGTGCCTATTAGTAAGTAAAATAAATTAACTACATGGAGTCCTTACAATTTTTACATATTCAATGAGTGAAAGTGTTTTCTACAATAGTAAGCAGGAGTTAATGTTTAACACCTTTATTTGGAAGTGTGATTCATCTATACAGACACAAACACCCGATATTCCATATTTTGCGTAAAATATGATAAGATAATATTGATATTAAGACAAGCAATAAGTAGTACCAATAATAATGGTAGAATAAGCTAAGAAAATTTAATCTATAATATATAAGTTAAAGTTAAATGAAATCTTCAGCAGTGTACTCAATGGTACTTAGTAATTTAGATGAGAAATATATTTTTTAGGAAAAAAAGTGCGCTCGAGATGGGCAACTGTTGATGCTTTTACCACAAAAGATAATATTTGTACTGAACACAGTTTACAAATAATTAATCTTAAGAGGAGTGTGAACCCAGCGCTGTCCATACAAACTGCGATAACGTTTTCCACCCTCTAAACCTTAACCTATAGCCATGATTTTTTTGTATGTTATTATTATGCCCTAGAACTAGGTTCGTATGTTTTGATTTTTTAAATATTCTTAATAGTTTCAAAAATATTAACGCATTTGTGTTTTGTATAAAACACCAAACCAAATATTGCAATATTTTCAGCACCAATGCAAATAAACCTAGTTCTAAGGCATTATGACAACATACCAAAAACCATTGCCATAGGTTAGGGTTTAGACGGTGGGAACCATTTTCACTGTTTGTATGGGGAGCGCTTTTTTGGCTTGGGTTCACACTCCTCCTAAGACAACTTGGAACACTTTTCCTTGCTTAATCAAATCCCTTTCTGCCCTTGTATTAGGGAACTTTATGAAAGTTTCAGCAATGGGTGAGCTGCAGAGAACATCCATCACTTCTCTAACATTTGCTGACACTAGTAACGCTAATGTGATTGTTAGTCTTTAAGGTATTTATCTATGGGCCTATGCAGCTTGAAATATTCTATTCTATTCTATTATATGCCTGCCTACATTGTTCTGGTATGAGCTAGTAGCCAAGAACGACAAGGAACATAAAACCCAATATAAAGACAAATAACATAAAATAATTTGTTTCAATATTCATACCTTATTCAAGTTGAAAACTAGGTACCGACCTATTAAATAAAATACCTTGAGAAT
This sequence comes from Ditula angustiorana, assembly GCA_963691745.1. NCBI lineage: Eukaryota > Metazoa > Arthropoda > Insecta > Lepidoptera > Tortricidae > Ditula > Ditula angustiorana. Next base: position 4,494,740 of record OY829501.1, read on the forward strand.
TCTATTACTCGACTTTAAACTTGTTTCGTTGCAGAGTTCTTCGCACAGGAACGCAAATGCCTCTTTATTTGCATCTGACAAAATGCAATTTCACTGGCATCTGATATATCCAGAGGATGTGTTGTTTTTCTCATCGTAACTCGTTGACTCATTCCCCTTTAAAGAAAGATACCTATTTATAAATGTATTTTAATTATTTTACTTTCAAAAAAATAAAAAGTAGAAGTAATGTTCTTAGATTAGTTACCTCGTTTCTCGTTCTTCATTTCTGGATTATTTGATTAAACCCAGGTAAAATAATAGCGCAAGGCACTAGTATGCGAATTTTTACGCAATCTTATGATTTTTTCCGGTGATATTTTGAAAGAATAACACCAAAAACTAACCGCAACTTGTTCTCGCAAATTGTGTCACCATCAAAAGTACAGTGAGAAAGTTTGCGTGTTTCTCGATAGCCAGCCTTCGTAAGTTTACTTTACCTTACGTCAAAAAAATATTCGTGCTACCACTTTTTGACAAATACTTTACGCAAACTTCACGTTTACTACTCGATGACGATACGAAAGTGAATGTCAAAGTTAGTGCTATCAAATTTTAGTTCCAAAAACGCCCATGGGGGCGCTGCTCCAAACCTCATACAAATCTTCTCGATGGCGATACGTTAACGTAACTACTCGATAGAAGGAAAAAATATTCGTGCTACCACTTCCATACATTCTGTGACGAATACTTCACGCAAACTTCACGTTTACTATTCGATGACGATACGAAAGTGAACTTCAAAGTTCGTGCTACCAAATTTTAGTTCTAATTACGCCCACGGGGGCGCTGCTCCAATCTTCATACAAAGTTTCTCGATGGCGATACGATAACGTAACTACTCGATAGAAGGAAAATATTCGTGCTCGAGCTACTGGTCTAAGGCCGTATAAAATCCGGCTAAAACCGGATTTATCCAGTCTCAACTGGATTTATCCGGTCAGATGGTAACCCTATGCGCATGACCTCTTCTAGCTGTGTCAGTTAAAACAATGGCTGAATCATTATAAAACATAAACTGTCGTGAGAAATTTAAGTACTTTATTAAATATTTTCAAAGCACGCCATCATGCTTTGACTTGGCAATAAGGTTCGATAGTCCATTTAAGTCCATTCAATATTCGACCTCGTCCTAGTATCATAGGATTGAGTTTCGGTTACAACCAATTTGAAACATGGAACTTTGTAACACTAACCTCCTTAGGTTAGTGTTACAAAGTTCCATTGCTTAATTTTTTAATTACGTACTATAATAAAACAAGTGTCATTTTACTTATTAATTGGACAAACTGGAACAAATTACCTTGCTACTCCGCGAAACCAGTGCCGGGCTCGTGCAAAATAGCTGCGTCTGTGCGACACATATATGTTCATGCAAAAACCCACCCTCCTCCGCTTCCACACGAAACAACATATATCACACAGACTCAACTACACACCACCACCACTAAACACTAAAACTACACGATCGACGCGCGAATTATTAATTGGAGACATTAATATTAGGCAAAATTTAAATTAATATGTGACATTTAGCTTAGAAAAAAATGGCCGATCAATTACTTACTAAAACTAGTTTACGTCACCCTGGGGCGCAAACAGCGGGCAGAAAAACCAACTTTCCAGCCAGGGATGCAAGTAAGTAATAAGACTTTGTGCAAGGTCCGTTCGGATCGCTACCACCCACCATCTCGCTTGGTAATCCAACCGCTAAGCAGCAGTGCTTGGAGAGCAAGACGGCCGGTGAAATTACTGGCACAAGATGTGTTCCATCTTAACAAAGGTGAGTTGGCAACACATCTGCAGTCTCGTTGGTGTTGCGGGTGGCTATGGACCATACTTGCTTGTTTGCCTTATTATCAACATCTAGACTAATATAATGAAGAGGTAAACTTTGTTTGTTTGTTTGTATGTAGGGGGTAATCTCTAGAACTACTAAACCGATTCCAAAAATTCTTTCACTAATAGATAGCTACACCATCCCTGACGGATATCAGGCTGTAATACACGCGAACGGAGTCGCGGGCGTCCGCTAGTTTTGTATAAATAAAGGAGGAATCAAACTAAATAGAATTTATTACGCCAGGGCGGTAATAAAAAAGCCTCAGATTGCATGTTTATCGCCCTCGGCGAGACAATTTTCTTACCGCTCTAGGGGTATAATGTACTATTATAATAGGTATCTTACCAAAATCTCATTTCGTAATTAATCAAAATATCCCTTGAAGTAGAATCCAATCTGTAAACCCTAGGGGCGCTGTGTTGTTTGTCTTCTATCACTTTCCACTCAAACACGTTAATGTTCCTAGTTAAGTCTTCATTCATCGAATCCAAAAAACTTGACCACACATTGCTTTCCTGGTGAGTTTTTATGAAGTTAGAAATCTTCTTATTAACGGGCCTTTTGCCTAACGCCAGTAACCGAGTTTCTCTAGCGAACAAATATCGCAACGCGGTTCTTTTCAATAAAATAAACTCTTCAAGACTTCTGGCCATAAACTGCCGAAACCATGCACTTAAAAATTGGCAACACTCGATTTTGAATAAAAAAGAAAATACTACCACGCAGTTCTGAATTCGAAATTTGAATTTACTTTTTTAACGCGTCGCGCTGAAGACAAAAGTATCGACTGAAGAGCCACGCGTGTTTTAGTGATCAATTATCGCTTCCAGGAAGATGACAAGATGGATAGTGTAAATTGAGCTACAAACAGTCTTTATTGGCTGTTAATATCTGAAATAACATCCTTATCTTCTAAAGCGTAAGGATCCGAATCGCATGGCAACAATTTATCAGGCTGCAATTCAAGTTTGTCAAGCTTACATAATTTGAAACGTCATTTTGTGTAAAAACATGTTGTAAAAATTATGAGACGTGGAATAGTAGAAGCAGGGGGGTTCCACTCCGCACTGTAGGTATACGCTCGACCGCCTTGCCTATGGCGTAGGCAAATCGCAGTAGGTTGTCGGCTCGCCGCGCGCCCGCCGTGTCAGTGTAATTGAAAACGAATGCCGCGCAACCCTAACGTGTCGCCGGGAGTAGCGAGGGTAAGGACGCGGGCGGCGTGTTCCTTTTGACTCGCGCCGCCTGGCGCATGGTGTATGAAGTAATACGTACTTTTTAAGTGTGTGAATAAAGTTGGAATTCGTTTAATCGCGGTCGTAAAAGAGAAGTTTCTGTACGTTATGTATTCTGTGGTAGAAGTTAAAAATATGGGTTTTTTTATATAAAAATGTAACAAGCGTAAATCTTATATGACTTATTTTTCTTTATCTTCTTTACATTGTTTTAAAAAGTCTCTATCCGTTCCTGTCTGTTCTCAACGTACAGTCAAGGAACTTAATTCCCTACCCATTTCGTTGAAATGTCGTCTGACATTCGCAATGCATTAAGGTCGATATGTCAAACTAACGTCTTGCTCTATTGCTCTTATGGTGACAGTTTGCTATATGCTACTGAACCTTAAGTGGGTTGGAAATTTAATTCCTTGACTGTATCTTCAGCAGCCTACTCCTTCTAAACCACGCAACGGATTTTGATATGGTTTTCACTATCATTTAGAGGTTTTTTCCCGGTTTCATACGGATACAATTAGGTTGTAATTTACGTGAAAACTCCCCGTAAAAAACCTAAATGACAGTGGAAACCGAATCAAAATCCGTTGCGTGGTTTAGAAGGAGTCGGCGGCGGAAGATATGGAGACAGACAACGTATAGCGGCTTTATTTTCGAATATAAGTTTTTTATCTACACATATATCATAAATGCTCTATAATGCGTTCAGAAACCGTAGGTAATGACCAGCATTATAACAACCAATATTACTATGAGAATTTTTCTAATTTGTTTCTATATTTGTTCAAATTCATTTGTTATTACATTATTTTAATGTGTACAGTCTATAGATATTTAATAGGTACCTAGCACTAGTAGCTAGTAGCAATGCAGGTCATTGCCCTATGGCTTCTGAACCCATCATAGAGTACTTATGATATGTGTGTAGATAAAGTAATGTATGCAACTGTACATAATAAGTCTTAAAACACTCGTGTGACCCTATTATGAAACTCGCTGACGCTCGTTTCATAAAACCACACTCGTGTTTTAAGACCCCTCATTATGAAACAGTTGCATAAAATACTATTAATACTTATCATTAAAAAAATAACTATCGAAATCGGTTCACAATTGGAGTTGATAATCGCGTAACAAACAAACCGTCGAAAAGAGAACCTCCTTCTTTCCTGAAGTCTATTTAAATTGAAATAAAAACACATACATTTAGGTATACCTAGGCTCCATTTAAAACTTCACTCCGATCGGATGATCAGATCTTAATACGGGTTCATTCAATACAAATTAGGTCGTATTTGGCAGTCGGCGCACGCGCAGGGAACTTAGCAAGGTCGTGTGCATACCCTGCCGTTTAGCGCTATTTAACGCGAAGGCATGGCTTTAGGGTTGCCATACTTGCCATCATAGGCGTAGCTGGAAGGGGGGAGGAGAGACAAGGGGGGAGTTGTCTATGCCCGGAATTAATTTTGTCTAATTATCTGTATAATAATTATAATTAACGTGTTTTCAAAAAAAAGGATAATTTATACGTATAATATTCGTATCCACTAACAATAGTCTGTAATATAAATAACCTGCTGCTAACACCATATGAATCTTTTTTGTTCGAAATAAATGAATCAATATTTTTTTTATAAAATAGGAAGGCAAACAAGCAAGTGGGTCACCTGATGGTAAGTGATCACCACCGCCTATAGACACCCATATTATTATTAATAATAATTTTGACTCCTTAGACATTCTGACCATTGGCCCAACATCCTCCAGACTCCTCTAAATGACAGTGAAAACTGCATTAAAATCCGTTGCATGGTTAGGGCTGCTTTTCCACCAGAGATGTGCGAGGATGCGTAGCGAGGGATGTGTTTGTAAGAACCAATAGAATCGCTTCGTTTACCTCGCCTCGGTCAGCACAGCTCTGGTGGAAACGGCTCATTGGTTCTTTACAAACACTTCCCTCGCTACGCATCCTCGCACATTTCTGGAGGAAACGCAGCCTTAGAAGTAAGTGGCAAGATATGAGAACAGAACCGGGTTTCGATTTTGTTTTACACAATATATGTAAAGAAAGGATTCGATTTAAGTTGCTTGTTACGAAGCGAATATTGTATGGTAGCCCTACACAGAAAATTCTACATACAAACTATGTAACAATAGAATATTAAACAAGCTCACAGAGTGGTCACGATTTGACTATATTAAGGTGTCATTTAGATACGGACTGAAATAGTATTTTTATTACCTACTAGCTGACCCGGCGAACTTCGTACCGCCTAATTATTGGAGGCATATTTAGTAAGTCACAAACACACGTCTTACTCTATCTTACTCGCAATTTTTCCTTATTTGCTCACCGTTTAGACCTACCCTGGACTACGACAAACATTTTAAAACCAAAATCAGCTCAATCGGCTCAGCCGTTCTCGAGTTTTAATCAGACTAACGAACAACAATTCATTTTTATTTATATAGAAGATAGAAGATACTAAATTAACAAAGTAAAATCAATAATTTAATGACCGTAAGACGAAGCACATTGAAAAATTCGCAGGGTAGGGCAGCGGCAGTGTGGCGAAACTGGAAAACGCAAGGCACGGAATGCTGATGTTGCAGGTTCAAGTCCTGCCATTGCCCTAATTTTTCTTTGTGTTGTCATTACAATTTTAATTTAATAATTTGAATTTTAAAAAACATTTAAAATAAAAATCGAAAGAAATTTCGGTTAAAAAATTTATTAATAAAGTAAGATTACAGTCCTGCAAATAATGCTGTAAGACTTGAACTAGACGCGAGAAGTTAATTTATGAATTACTACCCCGCACCATTAGCAGGGGGGTTCCACTCCGCACTGTAGGTACGCTCGACCGCCTTGCCTGTGGCATAGGCAAATCGCAGTAGGTTGTCGGCTTGCCGCGCGCTCGCTCGCTCGCCCCCGCCGTGTCAGTGTAATTGAAAACTTCAGTTGTAGGGGTACGTAGATTTTTAAAGATTTTATTTTACCACTCTATCGGCGAAACTAAAATGTATATCCATGCAAAATTACAGTTTTCTAGCACTAATAATAGTCTCTAAGCTCAGCTGCGGACAGTCCGACGGACAGACATGGCGAAACAATGAGAGTTCCTTGTCGAGACTACGGAACTCTGAAAATGCAGTTTCTTTTTCAACTTTAAATCGCTATAGCCCCCATTATGTATGTATTTTTAATGTTTTGCATATTATTAATAATGACACAGAATAAAGAACGTACAGAAACTTCTCTTTTACGACTCCGATTAAACGAATTCCAACCTAATTCACACGCCCGAAAGGTTCGTATTACTTCATACACCATACGCCAGGCGCGTCCGCCTTCCCCCCGCTACTCCAGGCGACACGCTAGGGTTGCGCGGCATTCGTTTTCAATTACACTGACACGGCGGGGGCGAGCGAGCGAGCGCGCGGCAAGCCGACAGCCTACTGCGATTTGCCTATGCCGCAGGCAAGCCGGTCGAGCGTACCTACAGTGCAGAGTGGAATCCCCTCGATAATGATGAACGATGAATAATGATTTACTACCATTTTACACTTTCACTCGCACCATTTGATTGAAGGTGTCATCTACCCGATAGGTAATTGGCGTTATCAGTTATTGTAAGTAGGTACAGAGCGTGAGGGTAGAGGTCAATGACACCACTTGACTTGGCCTGGAGGACTTAGCCCTCTGGCAACGCATCTGCGAACTCCTTGGTGTTGCGGATGTCTATGTCCTGCGATTAGTTACCAACATGTGACCCACTTGCTCGTTTTCCTTCCTAGTCCATAAACAAACCAACCGGCGCACGTTTCGCGTCTATACGAAGCATCATCCGAAACAAATAGTACGAACGTTCGCTACTTGAACAAATGGCGTGCCAATTCAATGTACGCCATTCGTTCAAGTAGCGAACGGTCGTACTATTTGATCCGGATGATGCCTCGTACAGAGGCGAAATGCGCGTCGATCGTGTTGTTTTAGTGTTTAGTGGTGGCGGTATGTAGTTGAGTCTATGTGATATATGTTGTTTTGTGTGAAAGCGGAGGAGAGTGGGTTTTTGCATGACAGACGCAGCTATCTTGCACGAGCACGGCACTGGTTTCGCGCAGTAGCAATGTAATTTGTTCCAGTTTGTTGGTATGGACCTCAGCAAAGTAACGCCTGAATCTGTTAATTATTTGAAATAAAGTTCACTGACATCACAAATTCATATACGTACTTAAAACTTGCTTTAAAAAAACCCGTTATATCACAAACTTTGATTTGCAGGCGGTGGAACTTGGAACTAATGCACTCCTCATACAAACTCTACGTCTAAAATTATCGACGGCGACACAATTGACAGCAAAGTTATATTTGTTTCTCTATTATACGACCTGTCAATACGAATTCTTAATTTGAATATTTAGAAAATAAAATATTACAGTTATGCATTAATTAATGTAATATTAACTTTCTTGGGTGTCATTTTTGGTTCAGATTACACGAAAGTCGAGTTAGAGAGGTTGGCTAATCAAAACATATATTTTAACTTTGAAATCATAAATTCACTAGCTGACCCGGCGAACTTTGTTCCGCCTTAGACGCCATAAATGAGCAGATTTTTGATTTTTTCTTTCATAAGAACCTTCTCCTGATAATAACGAACAGAACAAAAAAAGAATTAGCGAAATCGGTCCAGCCGTTCAGGCGTGATGTCGTGACCAAGGGAAATAGGGATTCATTTTTATATATATAGATAAGTTAAAAACCGGACAAGAGCATGTCGGCCTGGTAATTTAACGTTAAAGCAAGCCCTGGCTTACATTTCTTGGTGACAATCGACCGGACAGCCTAGTGGTTAGTGACCCTGACTATGAAGCTAGAGGTTCCGGGTTCGATTCCCGGGAAGGGCATATGTTTATATGATGAATATAAATATTTGTACTAGAGTCTTGGATGTTATATCTATTTAAGTATGTATATCCGTTGTCTAGTACCCATAACACAAGGTTTACTTAGCTTGGGACTAGGTCAATTGGTGTGAATTGTCCTGAGATATTTATTTATTTAATTATATTTTTGGTTTCTTCGCTGTGGAAACCCTCTGCCCCCCAGCCGATGGGGACCCGACGTCCCCAGTTTGTTTAAAACTTTACAAAAAAAAAGTTAGTACCTCTGAGCGTTTAGTGTAAGGTTTTGGTACAATAAACTCCTCGAATGCGGATTACTATGGAAGCAAAGACAGCGCCTCTAGCGGCGCGTATTTGCAACAAAACGTTTCCATACAATTTAGAAGTTAACGCTAACGCGTTCGACACGTTTTTTGAGACAGAAAACTTACACTAAGGCTTTAGAGCGTCTAGTGTAATGAGAAACTTAATCATGTTATATCTCATTCAACCTCTATATATGACTGCCCGTTAGTTGACGAGAGATGACGCCATTTGTTGTTAAATTTTTCTAAAAAAATCTGAATAATTTTAACTTCAAATTGATTGTTAGTAAAAGCTTTATTTGTTAGACATCAACCAACTATGTGTATGTCAGTGTGTTAGTTCCACGAGAACAGCTAAAGCTTACCGCAAGTCATCTAGGAAGTCATTGACCGCTGATATCATGGCCATACTGCAAATATAACAAATATGTTAACTCTCGCTTTTATGTTTGGAGAAAGTATTCGCTGTCGGAGAGTCTATCACTACCTACTAATAGCCTAAACACCAAATATGAGTATCCTTAGAGCGGCCGCTTCGTCGCGCGGGTGCACGCCTATCGAACAATAGTATGACCCCGCACCCGTGCGAGTTAGCGAAAGCTTTCATACTATTTTTCTATTGGCGTGCACCCGCTCGGTGCGCCCGCGCAACTAAGCGGGCGCCCTTAGTGGTTGTCAAGCTTAGTGTGAGCTCCCTTGCCTCCCTTGGGTTGATAAAAATGTATTTCATAGAAATAGAAATAGTTTATTAAAAGAAAGCAGATTTACAAACATAGCTTAACCGATGGCCCCACACTAGGCGACGCCCGTCACGTGGAAACCAGATTCGGTGTAAACCAATTTACATAAAATACATTTTGAGTACTCTTCTTAGAATTAAACTCTATACAATATAATAAGTGGAATAAAAAATTAAATTATTTGGAAAGGCTTTAGGTCTATTTGCACGAGAGTCCGTGCGTCTGTGTGTGTGTGTGTGTGTGTGTGTGTGTGTGTGTGGTGTGTGTGTGTGTATCTACACACACACGCACGCATAACATTGTGCAAAACCGGAGGTGGGTGTCAAAATTAAACCTTTTGTTGGTTTATGCTTAAATGCTTAAATTTAACGTCGAAACTCACTGATGCTCTAACTTTGTAAGAACACTAGAACTTCTCTAGATATTTTGCCCACTTCGAATGTTTAAACTTAGCTGACTGTAATAATATTTGGGTGTTCACACACTAACAAAAGCCGGAAATACGAGGTCAAAGTCGGAAACATCCTTTTAAAAAGCCGACGAACTTTTATGCTAATATGCAATTATAGCCGTTTCGTTCACATTTTTTTATGACAAGAATTTATTTGGTAACATTTTTAAGTGAATTGCTTCACGCGTTCACATTCACTTATCTTTAAACCTTTATATAAAGTACTAGCGGACGCCCGCGACTTGGAATTGGAATTTGGATTGGAATTAGTAGCCTATGTCCGTCAGGGATAGTGTAGCTTTCTATTGGTGAAAGATTTTTTTGGAATCGGTTCAGTAGTTCCAGAGATTACCCCCTACAAACAAACAAAGTAACAAACAAACAAACAAAGTTTACCTTCATATTATATTAGTGTAGATTAGTGTAGACTAGCAGACGCCCGCGACTTCGTTCGCGTGGAATTAGTAGCCTATGTCCGTCAGGGATAGTGTAGCTTTCTATTGGTGAAAGATTTTTTGGAATCGGTTCAGTAGTTCCAGAGATTACCCCCTACAAACAAACAAAGTAACAAACAAATTTTACCTTCATATTATATTAGTGTAGATTAGTGTAGACTAGCGGACGCTCAAGTTCGTTCGCGTGTAATTAGTAGGCTATGTCCCTCGGGGATAGTGTAGCTTTCTATTAGTAAAAGATTTTTAGGAATGGTTCGGTAGTTCCAGAGATTACCGACTACATACAAACAAACAAAGCAAGTCTTTACTATATCAACAAACTGGAACAAATTACCTTGCTACTCCGCGAAACCAGTGCCGGGCTCGTGCAAAATAGCTGCGTCTGTGCGACACATATATGTTCATGCAAAAACCCACCCTCCTCCTCTTCCACACGAAACAACATATATCACACAGACTCAACTACACACCACCACCACTAAACACTTAAACTACACGATCGACCCGCGTTTCGCCTCTATACGAGGCATCATCAAGATCAAAGAAACAGTACGACCGTTCGCTACTTGAACGAATGGCGTACTGACAAACTAAAACAATTTTCTTTAATCCCAATTTTCTTTAATTTTCTTTACTATATTCTTATGTAGTGTAGGTAGTGTAGATTATAGATACTACTTTATATAAAGACATCTTTATTACATAGTATAAAACAGTCTGCCTTCATATCCTAGGCAACTCCTTCTAAACCACGCAACAGATTTTGATACAGTTTTCACTGTCATGTAGAGAATTTTCTACGGAAGGTCTTTATGTTCTTTACACACCAATTGTACCCGTGAGAAGCCAGGGCAGGTCACTAGTAATAGCATAAGGCTGCGTTTCCACCAGAGAAGTGCGAGGATGCGTAGCGAGGGATGTGTTTGTAAACAACCAATGAGCCGTTGCCACCAGAGCTGTGCTGACCGAGGCGAGGTAAATGAAGCGATTCTATTGGTTCTTAGAAACACATCCCTCGCTACGCATCCTCGCACATCTCTGGCGGAAAAGCAGCCTTAAACGAGTCGTTATCTGCCTCTATATCTGCCCTCATATCTTTAACCGCTTACTTCCAAACCACGCAACGGATTTTGGTACGGTTTTCAAAGGGTTTTCACTGTCATTTAGAGAATTTTCTACGGAAGGTTTTCATGTACATTACGTCCGAATTGTACGCGTACGAAACCTGGGCGGGTAGCTAGTTATAGTTAACATAAAAAGATAGTTCTAATTTGCTACTTGGGTTGCCAGTACCATTACCATGAGTTTCTATCGCAAATTCGTATTACGTTACTACAGTCGATAGCGGTTAAATACGCTCCCATTTGTCAGTGAAAGAGTTAACCATAGTCGATAAGGTATTTTTCGATGACATGTGTCAAATTTGTGACTCATGGTACCAATATTCTACGGCAACAGCTAAAAACGTTAGACACTGACGTTCAGATTTCGATAGGTAATTTACCGTTGGACTCATACTAGCGATCTTTAGTTATCTAAGTGAGCGCTAGAGGCGCTGTGCAATTTCCCATACAAATCGTTTTACGCTGTCGCTAGCGAGTATGGTTACGGCTAGGTGCACTGTACTCATGGTAAGGGTACTGATGTCCGGTATTTAAGCGTACAGTCCGATATTTTCGAGGCCTGTCCGGTAAAAAATAAATGGTCATACCGGACAGAACAATGTCCGGTATTTTGAAGAAAGTCGGTACTGCTGGTCACAAGTCGGTACTACTGGTTGCAAAACTCGCGCGCACTTCTCGCTCGCTGACCTTGCTGTCTGTATCTGCGTCTGTGGGCTCTCACTTACACCCCCCCCTGTTTGGGGTTGCCCGGTATTTTTTCGGACTCACCTGGCAACCCTATTTGCTACAGGTACGAACCCACCATAGATAAGATGGGCTCGCGATGGTTTCTCACAAACATTTGCGTTTATCTGACACTATCAACACGATATCTAAGCATATCTGTTATTCTTGATAGCGCTGACATGGATATTACTCATTGGGAGTTTGGGTACTTAAAAAAAATTATGACAGATCTAGTTAGGGTTCCGTACCTGAAGGGTCTAAACGGAGCCTTTATGCTCTCGCTCATCCGTCCTGGTGAGCGTCAGGATGTTTGGACCACGGGAGATTTTTCAAGTTTGACAATTGAAGAATTTACTAGCTAACTAGTATTTATGTAATTTGATATCCAAGAAAAATCCAAAAACTAAATGGTCAGACAACCTGACGTACTAAAACACGTGATTAGATTTCTCACTACGCACCCTCCCTCCCCCCTTGTGATATTTCGTGATTCTTGCCGAACTCCCTTCCTCCTTACCCGATTAATGGGCGATCCCAAATGATTTTTTCTACTGACTATTAAGACTCATATTACATTTACTAAAAAGAAAAAAAACTTATTTCCAGTAGCAATACGTCATACTGGTTTGTGGAATTAAAATTCCACTGCGATATCGAGATAAGAGAAAGTGTTCTTCGACTTGTATCGGAGATGCGCACGCGCTCATTAATATTTAACATACAACACTTCTTGGTTTCTTTCTTCAAAACCTGGTCACACATACAACAATAAACCACCACCAAACAAAATAGGATTTGGCCTAATGGACTGGGGTTCTAGGCCATAATAGTATTTTATGCAACTGCTATATAATGAGAGGCCTTAAAACACGAGTGTGGTTTTATGAAACGAGCGCCAGCAAGTTTCATAATAGGATCACACGAGTGTTTTAAGGCCTAATTATATTCAGTTGCATACATTACTTTATCTACACACATATCATAACTGCAAAAAACCGTAACAGCAAAAAACCAACAAACCAACAAATCTATCCGTCAAGACGAACGTTTTTTTTTTTTTTTTAATCATAGACAAACGAATGAAGTCCCTATTGTCATGTCACTCGAGATCAAATGTCGTGCGTTTAAATAAAAAATCATACTGAGTTGACGTTTCGTATCGCTGTTTTAATATCTGTGGATACTATAATAGAGACCAACTTGAATTTTGACAGCTGTTCCAAATTTAAATTCATGACGTCACGAGATATCGGTAATGTGATCACCAATAAACACAGACTACTAAGAGATACTACCCAATAAAGAACACATTACCTACTACACACTACCACAGACAAGAAAATTCTTATAATAACATTGGTTGTAATAATGCTGGTCATTTTCTATGGTTTTGAACGCGTTATTGAGAAATTATGATATGTGTGTAAATAAAATATATTAAAAAAAACATCATCACTATCCTACTAATATTATAAACGCGAAAGTTTGTAAGTAAGTGTGGTTGGATGTTTGTTACTCTTTTACGTAAAAAGTACTGAATGGATTTGGATGAAATTTGGCACACACATAGTTTATAACCTGGATTAACACATAGAATACTTTTAATCCCTTAAAAATGCATAGTTCCTACGGGACAGCGATAAGTGAGCTATACGCCGCCGTGACGTCATAAGCAGCAAAGCAACTATATCTCATTAATTTGTCCAGGAAACATTGCCGATTGCATGTTGGGTGCACGTTTGCTTGATTCAATTAAACAAGTCTACGCGGACGAAGTCGCGGGCAAAAGCTCTTATATGTTAGACTAGACGATTTACGCGCGTTACGCCGCATCGACGGTATCGGCGGAATCTTAAATAGTACGAGTGTTCGTCGTAATCGAATGCAAAGTTGTCATGTTAGGGCAGCAGGAAGAGCGAGTCCTCCTGACACAGGCGTCCATACACCTACTAGGTAGGACTCAAAATTTGTAACTATTTGTTTAAGTTGTTTTATCTACACATATATCGTAAATGCTCTATAATGCGTTCAGAAACCGTAGGCAATGACCAGCATTATAACAACCAATATTATTATGAGAATTTTTCTAATTTGTTTCTATATTCGTTCAAATTCATTTTGTATTACATTATTTTAATGTGTACAGTCTATAGATATTTAATAGGTACCTAGCACTAGTAGCTAGTAGCAATGCAGGTCATTGCCCTATGGCTTCTGAACCCATCATAAAGTACTTATGATATGTGTGTAGATAAAGTAATGTATGCAACTGTACATAATTAGGTCTTAAAACACTCGTGTGATCCTATTATGAAACTTGCTGACGCTCGTTTCATAAAACCACACTCGTGTTTTAAGACCCCTCATTATGCAACAGTTGCATAAAATACTATTTTACGGAATAAATGTTATATTGTGTTATTTATTATACTCTCTTATCGTTAAAGCATCCCTATATGCTTCTCTATCCCCTATCTTCTCTTTGACCTCCTGAAGGCAGGGAATAGAGAAACATGGGGATTGCTCTGACGATGAGAGAGTAGAGCTCTAAGATTTAGAGTATCCACAGGTACAGCTGTACACAGGTCCAGCTGTACACAGGTCCAGCTGTCCACAGGTCCAGCTGTCCACAAGTAAAACAGTTGCCCCTTGTAGGGCTACTGCAAAAACCCACCTTCCTCCACTTCCACGTGAAACAACATGTGCTAAGCACAATACAAAGTTAAAAGTTTAAATGTGTCTGTCTGTATTGGAATGGCCCCAAGTCTGGGTCGAACATTACGTATTTATTTTACGAGGATTAGAGATAGCTTAGGTATTTTATCAGTGTTTATCACGGATTAATTTATTCGCCCTCGTGTTATTTAGTAAGCATGGTATCGATTTACTACGAAATCTATGATAACATTTTAGTAGTATTTAAATGTATCCGATTCAATGTATCATTTTATCCTTAAGTCGGGGAATGCGACATATTTTAGACAAGTGTTTCATTATCTGACATCACAGTAAAAATTAACCACCTTTTTCATAAAAAGTTAATAATCTTTTTAAGCTAGCAAAATGTTACACAACTATCTCTGCCGTGCCTAAAGTTTGACTGGTAGAGAATGCCTTTAGGCATTAAATCCGCCTTTTGTACATTTTATTGTTACTTTTGTGCAATAAAGATTAAATAAAGGTTTTGCGGGTGGTGGTGATCACTTACCATCAGGTGGCCCAAGTTGCTTGTTTGCCTTCGCATTTATTTAAAAAAAAACTTTAATTCTATAAAATATTGCAGGTGGGGCTGTTTGTAAAACTAGAAATTGTCTATGACAATTTTTTTTCTTTAGTTCAATAAATTTATTCGTTTCCGGTAACACGCAGTTTAATTTTCTCCAGTACGAAATACTAGCAGACTTATAAAAAAAAATGTAAAAATTGCAAAGGAATTTAGTTTAGCTATCCAGCGCGGGAACGCCGCTTGTACAGTCAAGGAATTTAATTTCCAACCCACCTAAGGTTCAATAGCATATAGCAAACTGTCACCATAAGAGCTATAGAGCAAGACGTTAGTTTGACATATCGACCTTAATGCATTGCGAATGTCAGACGACATTTCAACGAAATGGGTAGGGAATTAAGTTCCTTGACTGTATTATGGGCAGCATACCGCGAAGGCCTCATCCTTATAATTTGTAATTAGTTTATATTTTATTTTAGGTCTTAGGTTTTGAGTTTATGTACTGTTTTTTTGTTAATTTTTACATTCCATGAATAAAATTATTTACTGTGTAAAAAATTGTAAAAGCAAAAAATTAGTAGCCTATGTTCGTCGGGGATAGTGTAGCTTTCTATCTGTGAAAGAATGTTTGAAATCGGTTCAGTAGTTCCAGAGATTACCCCTTACATACAAACAAACAAAGTTTACCTCTTTATTATATTAGTGTAGATAGATGTAGATATGTTTTCTACAGGGCCAAACAAAAATTTTAAAAACATATTTGACTACCAAGCATACTTCGGCCATTGGGTGCTCGTACAGCATGAAATGCACTTTTCTCACCATCCGGGTGCAGAGTAAAAGTGCGTACCTAAGTAAGAGGTGAAGTGAAAACGAAATCACAAAAAAACCGGTCTCGCTTTTGTAACTGCATTCGTTCGTGATATAATTCCTATATGCATTTTTTTTACATGTTATGCAACTGTACGCGTTTAAATAAACTTGAAACTTTTTTATACTGTTCAGGACTTTCTTGAAAATGCTGGCAGCATGGGCGTGCAGAGTTTAATAATTTACATCTGCATCTACACTGTTTGTTTGTTTGTAGGGGGTAATCTCCGTAACTACTGAACCGATTCTGAAAATTCTTTCATTAATAGAAAGCTGCACTATCCCCGAAGGACGTTGGCTGCTAATTTTCCGCGTTCGCTAGTATAAAATATTTTATCTACACACATATCATAAAGGCTAAATAACGCGTTCAAAAACCCTAGGAAATGACCAGCATTATTACAACCAATGTTATTATAAGAATTTTCTTGTCTGTGGTAGTAGGTAAATCTGTTCTTTATTGGTCATCACATTACCGATATCTCGTGACGGCTCGTGACGTTATGAATTTAAATTTGGAACAGCTGTCAAAATTCTAGTTGGTCTCTATTCTAGTATCCACAGATATTAAAACAGTTATCGATACGAAACGTCAACTCAGTATGTTTTTTTAATTTAAACGCACGACATTTGATCTCGAGTGACATGAAAATAGCGACTTCATTCGTCCGTCTATGGTTTAAAAAAAACGTTCGTCTTGACGGATAGATCGAATCACAGAGTACCTTTTTAATATACATGGCCGCCATTAGTTGTCATACGTTTGTTGGTTTTTTGCTGTTACGGTTTTTTGCAGTTATGATATGTGTGTAGATAAAGTAATGTATGCAACTGTATATAATTAGGCCTTAAAACACTCGTGTGATCCTATTATGAAACTCGCTGACGCTCGTTTCATAAAACCACACTCGTGTTTTAAGGCCTCTCATTATATAGCAGTTGCATAAAATACTATAAATATATAAATTAGTAGTACCTCAGTAATTAGGTATTGTCGGTCATAGTTATCTATTTTGATCTTAAATACATAGAGATATAGAGAACATGTGAATAAATTACTTTATGTGATACTAGCGGACGCGCGCGACTTCGATCGCGTGAAATTAGTAGCCACGTCCGTCAGGGATAGTGTAGCTTTCTATTGGTGAAAGAATTTTTGAAATCGGTTCTATAGGTCCAGAGATTACCCCCCTACATACAAACAAACAAACAAAGTTTACCTCTTTATTATATTAGTGTAGATAGTCTAGACTAATACATATAAGGCAAATATTGTACACCATGTTATGGTACTCGTAGGCTGTGGCGAATACTACTCTGTTTTAACATCTATTTCTACCATTAAGGTCGATGTCAAACTAACGTCTTGCTCTATAGCTCTTATGGTGACAGTTTGCTATACGATATTGAACCTTTAGGCGGGTTGGAAATTAAATTCCTTGACTGTACGAAATGAATAATGTTTTGCTTTTTAGTTTTTTCGTTGTTTTTTAAAGGTTGTTTTTATTGTTTTAATAAAGTCAATATTATTTACCGTTGAACGATAATATACTATTGTTAGCCTGGTTGAAGTTGGTGTTAAAATGAAACGTATTTTTCTGGTCGGCATTATTTCATTATTAGTGAGCTAAACAATGTCAAATACCTGTTGGTGTATAAGGAACAATCGAAGACATTTTCAAATGTCATTGTATGATAAGGCATGACGTCAACGTTTAGGATATACTAATGACCAGACGCGAAGTGCATGGTTAGTCATACGAACGTTGTGTTGCATCTTATGCTTCGAATGTTGTTTGTTTTTTTCAAGTCCATCGTCCCGAAAGTAGTATTTACCGCCCGTGGGCAGAAAGTTTCACTTACTAGCCAGGTAAAGTCGTAAAACTCCAAGTACTTCTCTGGCGGTGATAAAAATGCTGGTATTCTGCCTGTGAGACTGTTAGTCTTCACAGAAATATGAAGACTTTATATTGGTGGTCCCCCAGGGACCAATTTCATAAACGCCACAGACGACAGGTGACAATGCATGCGCCGTGCATTGCTGTGTCGACAAGTAACGCTACAGACTTATTCTTAACATCAAAGTGGGCGAATGTTTACCGTTTGTCACTGTCACTTGTGGCCTGTCGCCTTTATGGAATTGGGCCCTGGTCGAACCGAGCCATTATTTCCACAGCAACACAATAAGGGGGGGGGGGGCAGGGTTTCTGGGGGTTGACCAGGCCACACACATAACAAGTAGGTACAATTTTTTTATTTGTTTTCTTTCAAAAATGTGACATATAGTCGACCAAGAAATTGCTTGACCACTTTTCGACCGTATTTCAAAGTTATAAGGTTCAAAAGTGGTCAAGCAATTACTTGGTCGACTATACATGTCAAGTTTGTAGCACTGGTAAGTTTTGTCATTATAGGCCCCAGCTCAAACCCCAAAAATACCTGTATCACCTATATCCGGTAACACACGTCGTGACTCAGGCCAATAGAAATCAATTCGCATCGCGCCGTGCGCATGCGCATCATTCTTGCGTGAATCAGCCAACCAGAATATCGACGTTTAGTGGCTGGGTTCCGGAGTTCATTCCCGTATCCAAAGGGTGCCGACGGGGCCGTATTATTAATCTTCTGCTGTCTGTTCCTCTGTCATAGTAATAAAATCCTCCAATCTTTTTTAAGAATTTTAAAGCTTCTTTTTCTTTTTTTTTCATTTAAGGCGCTTAATAATAGTCCTTAGGCGCGGTTTTTGTGTTTTTTACAAAAACATATTATGCTTTGTCTGTAATCTGCATGTGTGGCAAACGAATTTAATTTTACTCTATTTTAAGTAACTATCATTGAGGATCCCTGATTCAACACAGCACGAACATAAGTAATCAAAATTGAAGTCTTAGTACACCGCAATAAAGTTCATATAGTGTTGTATGTGGTAAGTGGAACCATGCAAAATCCATTAGTGCATGAATTAAAATATTTGCATACATTTTGTTAATTTCAGTGCGATTACATTGCATCGCGTTTCGTGTGACTTTACTCGCGAATTAATTAATTATTAATGATGTATTAATATGAAAAACCGGCCAAGTAGGGTTGCCAACTCTCCTGTATTTTACAGGACGTCCCGTTTTTCAGCTATCATTTTGGCCGTGTCGTGTATTTTAATAAGAAAAATACAGGACCATATCTTAAAAGCGTTGTCCTGTATATTTTCCATGAATCCTGTAATTTTAGATCACATGTCCTGTAAAATGAGCCGACAGGGTTGGTCACCCTACGGTCAAGTGTGAATTGGACTCGCACACGAAGGGTCCCGTACAGAAAACGACGAAACAAAACAAGTTGTCAACACACTTGCTCGAAACTTGGATCTTATTACATCGCTTTTAGGCTTATAATCCAAGATATTTACGCGTGTTTTTTACGTTACATTACCGCACTAGTGTTTTATGATATCACCCACTGCAAGTTATATGTATGTCGACGAAGCATTCTTAATTGAATCGGGTAATACTGTTTTTATTTTTATTTGTCGAATGAGCATTGATTATTTACACACTCGGCTAACCGCGCTCGCGGACCGCCCGCGCGAATAATACCGCCTGAAGTATAATCATACATAGCACACTTGTGTCATAATGTACTATTCTTGTATAGGAAGTTCCTATTTTGATAAATTTTTTACCCAACTACGGCAAACCCAAAAGAACGGGTTATTATTTTACCAACTCACTCTCAAATTGTGAAAATTTCACGTGTCTTCCTGTTACGGTTCAAAAGATACAGCCCCGTAACAGACGGACGAATACCAAAGAGTCAATTTGACCACTAGAAGTGGGCACAATTCGCTTGTTTAGCATAGCTTCCACTTGGCTTTTACCCAACTGCCACCAGACAGGAGGCTTATGCTTTAATTTTAATCATATGCCTTTAAAAATAGAAGTTTTTTTTCCTCAAGTTTATACTATAAGACCAGTTGGTAAGTCACTAACGTTTACTCACTATTTGACTAGTTTAAGCCAGAACTGATACTGATAACGTCTTAGTCACACTTTAAGTTTACGAGGAGAAATTAGAGACGCGATAAGAAATGTTGACTTTGTAAAAAACATGATTAAGTACTTAACTTACATGCGTAATTTTTAAATGTCTGAGAAATTGGAATGCGAAGAAAGTAGGTTTCTTTTACATTCCAAGCGGTCCTTACGTGACTTCTGAGATTTAATTTATCCCTCTATGACTCTCTATCTAACTAGCGTCATAAGAAAGGGACGTACATAGAGATAAACTCAGATGATCTGTTGACAGAAGATTCGCTCTAAGCCTTTGTTAAAACCCTCGATATACTTCCATGCTTGGATATAAAAGACGCATGTCTCCTGGGAAGGGGGTTCCACTCCGCACTGTAGGTACGCTCGACCGCCTTGCCTATGTCATAGGCAAATCGCAGTAGGTTGTCGGCTAGCCGCGCGTCCACTGTGTCAGTGTAATTGAAAACGAATGCAACGCAACCCTCAAGCAATTTCTTGGTCGACTATACATCTTTCTTTATTTAGTACTAGCGGACGCCCGCGGCTTCGTTCGCGTATAATTAGTACCTAGCCTATGTCTGTCAGGGATAGTGTAGCTTTCTATTGGTGAAAGAATTTTTGAAATCGGTCCAACAGTTCCAGAGATTACCCCCTACATACAAACAGACAAAGTTTACCTCTTTATTATATTAGAGTAGATAGATTATTAGTGTAGATATAACAGTCGCTTATCTCTTCCTATCTGACGTCATATTTTTATATTTAAAGTACTAAATTTAAAAGATATCTAAACAACACAAAGAAAATTCTAGGGCATCTGGCAAGATCCAAACACGCAACCTCGGCATTGCGAGCTACTCTTCCCTGCCATAGATTAAAATATTAATATAATATATACTATTAAATATAAGTACCATTTCTAAAATTGTTTGTTTGTTACTTGTTTGTAATCGTGTACACGAACGGCTCTAAAGATTTCGATGACATTTAAAATATATTTTAAATAATAGTTTCAAAGTTATTATGCGCAATAAAAAGTTATTAACTTAATACGAAATTGTTATTAAAAATCCTACACTAAGATTGACGGCATTGTTGATTGTTGGATTTACAATATTGGAGTTTACGGGAATGAACAATTTATTTAGCTACCAATATTCAATTGTTTTAAACTTTCTCGATTTTCACACATATTATATGTCTTATTTCTAGGAAGCGTTTTCTCCGTATTTTTACCCGACTGCCGACAGAAGGGAGGGTTATGTTTTTACTTATACAGGCCTCCAATTCTGGCGTTCATCGAGATTCATCTCGCATTCCAGAAATGTCAAAAATTACAGATTTTGAAGGGATCTGACAGCTCTTTTTGGCATATGTCGAGTGTGACTTCATCTCTACTGACGCCAGAATTGCTCCGCAGTTATCTTGCGCAGAGCATGGTCGCCCAGGTAGGTACATAACTATAGCTACCTATATGAATGCAATCATTGGTTATCTGAACAGGAAAGTTCTATTTATAAATAAGGGAAAACCTATCTGTAGGCACGTTAATAAAATCATAACAATGAACATGAGTTAATTAAAGTAATTTATAAATAATATTAAATATAAATATACACCATTGTCAAGTATGAAATGTTCAGTTTAAATTATTCTCTTATTTTTTCTGAGCTTATGATATTCCGTTAGTAAATACTTGAATAAAACATAAATTTTATTTATTCGTAGATTTTAATTAAAAAATACTTTGTTTATGATTCATATTCGAAAAGTAATAACTCTGTCTACCCACCAACTACGGAATCATGTTAACTAGCCACCGCTTAACGTTTTAAGCACGAAATACAGTTTTTAACAGCCTAGAAGCACATTAATACAGTTAAAATTAAAGGAAACAGGCTAAAAATTCAAAATGTTTCACAAAACAAAGATCACTGGAAACCTGTTTGCTAAAAATCTCACGACTGCAAATTCGCGCGGCCGGCGAAGCAACTTTTTTTATTCAACTTTTTTAACAGCCCAACAACTTGGTTATAATGCCGTCTCGAAGAAAAAAAAACATGATTGAGTAATTTATAAACAAAGATTACTTACGTTTATTTGATTTTGTTGCACAAATATAATCCTTAACTTAATTCTGATAGCACAGGTGTTTAAAACCGCGATGTCTGGCGGACTCGTGACCGAGCGGGCATTAGCACTTGCAGTACTGCCAACGTAACGGAGTTTATCAATAGTTTCACGTCTGTGATTGTGACTGATTTTACAATGTTACCAGCATGAAAAATATGAAAAGCAGAGTAGTAAAATGAGTAAAATTTATAAAAAATATACGTACATTAAAGATTATTAAGACGTATGTGACATAATATCAGTGTTCTTATTTATGTAATGTATTTTGCTCAATTGTATCAACATTACAATAATATTGATCTCTAAATCAAACTGTTCGACCTACAGTTAAAGCCGCCAGAAAAAAAGTATTTTCACAGTAAAAGAAGTATTTGTTGACAGTGATAAATGTTGGTAAATAAAATGAGATAAATAATGGCTCTAATTATTTACTTCTAATCAGCACTAGTATTCTTAATAAACAATTAATATTGCAATAATCAGTTTTTAAAATTCGATTTAAAACCATTATAAAACACACTGAAAGTTTTTTAAGCCAATCACTTTTCTTTTTTAGATTGTTTTTATTCAATTTATTAGTCTTTTCGGTTTTAAGTTTTACTCAGATTTTAGAAAGTCACCATTTCTCATTCCCTACATTGAATGCAGTTAAAGCCTTAACTCAAACAACCCGACAACAAATTCAAAAGTTTTTTTCGAACAGAGGCGGTTAACCGTCAAAGCTTAAAAGTGACTTGAAGAGCGTTTGCTTGTTTTGATATTAAGTGGAATTTGAATTGGAATTGTCGTCTTGTTGTTTTATTTGTGTGCATTTTGCGTTAATAATAATGGAATCCGTAGAAGAACGCTTGAACAAGCTACGAGAAGAACGTATTGCTAGGGAAAAGTCCAGAATTGCTAAGGTAAATTCATTTTGGACGTACCTAAGCGTTATGTTTTAGAGCTATTTATTTATTTATTCGTTGTTTTTTCCTGTGATCTTTTCATATGGTTATACCAAAACGAAAGTTTAAGATTCCTGCAAAAAAATACATTAATTAGACTAAAACGCCTATTCTTTCAATTTTCAGTTACGAGAGTTAAATCTTAAAAAATACAGCAAAACTGAGCCCTTGAGCACTCCGAAGCCTTCTGCGAACGTCTTAACAGCTAATAAGGACATTAAAACCGATAGCAAGCCAAAGTTTGACATAATTAAGAGCAACATTGTAAAATGCTCTTCGAACCCGGTGAAAAATAATTTTCACGTAAACGGATCTTCGAAACGGCTTGTAACAGCGCCATTGCCTGTAAACAAGTTCGAGAATAAATCCAATTTGAAAAACAAACCTATTGTTAATAAAAATATGAAGTCTCCTACCAAAAACAAGCTTGAAGTAAAAGTAGCATTGCAAAGTACTGTTGTACCTAAGAACAATGCAAAGAACTTTGTCAACAGCAACAAAATAATCAACAAACCTGAAGCTAAAATGGCTGTTAATATGAATAAAAATGACCCTAAAATGGCCAGGAAAAGTTTAGCGCCAATTAAGTTTAATCAATCTAAAGTTCTTGACAAACCGAAGATACAAGAAGTTTCTAGAAAAAGCATGCTACCTACAAAAGTGTGTGACAACAGAGAATCTGTCTTTGACCGGTTATACAAGCCAAAAACAGTACAAAAGAAAGATTTGAATGACATCGTAAGACTTCAAAAAGATCCAGTTTTCTTACAAAAAGTATTGCATCAAGGCAACCTTATTGCGAATAAACGGCACACCGTTTTTGAACCAAAACAGGCTAAAGCCGCACCGGTACGTAGATCCATCTCAGCGGTCCACTTCAAACGCATAAGCAAGAAGGAACTCGGCAACTGCTTCCACAAATGGTCCTCCATCGGTGAGAAGCTAAACGAAGTACACTTAACGGACATTAACGAGGACGCTTCGGTTAAACAAGACGTGGTAACTTCAGCGATCAAGAGCGAGCGTAAGAAAGTCCGTTTACAGACACCTTCATCATTCAATACTCCAAGACCAGAAGAACTTCAAAGCCGTTTAACGAAATGGTTGAAATCCCGCGGCAAATCTATACACTCCTACCAGCATTTACAATGCTTCGGCATACACCATTTAGCTGGTAAGCCATTCAGGCCTCTGTATTTGCCTCCGGAGCCAGTAGATTATGCAGATGACGAAAATAAAGAAAACATTGCTTTAGAGCATGACAGTGACAATGACTCGTACACAGAGAACATGAATGATCAGGATAATTGTGATAATGGTAAGAACAAGTGGCGTGGTCGAGTCAGCTATGCCAGTGACAGCGTATGCATGAATGACAGTCACGATACCTCAGCGAACTCGGATGAGGCCATGCCTGTTGATGATCTGCTGTTGGGTGCTCTGAATGACTTGACAGAGTTACTGCGTGAGGTGAGTTTTTTTTTATGAAATAGGAAGGAAAACAAGCAAGTGGGTCACCTGATGGTAAGTGATCACCACCGCCTATAGACACCGGCAATAACAAAGGCAGATGCGTTGCCAACCCAGAGGGCTAAGATGGAATGCCTCTTGTGCCAGTAATCTGGCTGTCTTGCTCTCCACGCCGGAAGACAACAGTGCAAGCACTGCTGCTTAGAGGCAGGATTAGTGAGCAAGATGGTGTTAGCGATCCAGATGGTCCTTGCACAAGGTTCTACCGCCTGCCAAAGAGTTAGTGTAAACACCATTAATTTTATCTTTTGAATTCCCAAAGTTAGCTTTAATTGGCTTAAAACCAAGTCTTCCATCTCCAACTACAAATTTACAACTCGGTACCTCCACGCGTTCTTGAGAAAAATGGTCTTGACACACAGACGGACAACAAAGCGATCCAATAAAGGTTCCGTTTTTCCGTTTAAGGTACGGAACCCTAAAAACCTGTATTAGCTCTTTAAGTTTAATATTAGTAGGTTGTAATATTTTGTTCCAAACGTCGTCGCGTCGATGAACCATTTCCGAAACAAACCATCTGCCATTCCAGGGTTTCGAGTGGGAGCAGTGCGCGCGTTGGCTGCGCGCGCTCCGTGAGCGGTTCCCTCGGGCTCCCTCGCTGGCCGGCTACTGGGAGTGCCGCGCCGCGCTCGAGGAGCGCCGCGGGGACCTGCCCGCCTCCGTGCAGTGCTGGGAGGAGGCCATCGCCAAGGGGACACAGGTAACAACACTGAGGGACCAAACAGCAGGCGCTTCCGGGGCGCTGCGTTCTGTGCGCTACATTAAATTGTATAGAATACGGTATTCTAATGACTTTTTTCTTTCCAAAATTGATAGAGTGGGTTAAAACAAGAAAAACTGTGTTTTTAGTTTTCTTTTACGATCATTATTTTTCGAAATATCACGAGTAATAAATTGACAACGGGCGTGCGTCGCGAAAACGCTCTATCGCGCTGCATACAGCACCAGTGACGTCACTATAGTGATTTTGTATGGAGCCAACACTAAATCGTGTTTATTTTAATACTGTAAGCTTTTAACTAATTACTCACGTACTAAAATTTTCTACATTTTTTATTTGGATTCGAAAGACATATTTCGAAACAATAAAAAAATAACTTTTTTCTTCATCTTTGTAACTTTGTATCACTGTAACTTCTAAAATATCAGGTTTTTTTACCTACTTCTTTGGACATTAATACGTTTTTAGTGGTCGTCTACGACAATTTTGCACTTTTATGCCATTAGATTTTGGAGTGGAATAAAATGGAATTTGAGCAGAATTATCACACAGTTGTAACCTTTTATAATGTATATTTTAGAGTAAAATTAAGCACACATCTTTACATGGACAGTTACCATCAGTAAGACAATAATAAACAATATCCGTTACTATAACGACTATTTCACTATTTCAAATATAGTACAGTATGTAATAAGATTACCGGAGCTATACAGCCTCCAATACGCCCCCTTAATCTATTACATGTCCCAGACATACAAACAGGCAAAGTAAAACATTTAATTGTACCTACAGTTCCACTTTTGTAGTCGCCTGTACTTATCATATTTAAAATAATATTAGTACACTTTTGTGCCTGCCTGTACTACACCAAAATTCAATAGTACACACAAAAATATATATAACACGTAACAAATGAACATCGCAATAACGTATGAAAAATTTATCTAATACACAAAACAATTCAAACATAAAACAATACAACATCACATCACTAATAAACGTACTCAGCTAATCCGCCCCCTTAATAGAGTAATTTTTCAATGAAAATTGTCCTAAAAACTCTTTAAGTTTTGGGCCATGTACAGACTTAGTTAAGATGTCCGCTATCATTTTATCGGTTGGCATGTATCTGATCTCAACTTTGTTACTCAGAACACATTCCCGTATAAAGTGATACTTTATGTCAATATGTTTCGTTCTGTTATGCATCATTTTGTTAGTTGCAATTTTATGCGCAGACTGGTTGTCGTTGTAGATGACGACCGCTTTACTATCTACAGTGGTAAGACTGTTCAGTAAACTACGTAAGTAGAGCGCTTCCTTTGAAGCTTGACTAAGACCTACGTACTCTGCCTCTGTCGAAGATAAGGATACGGTTGCCTGCTTCCTACTTTCCCACGTCACGACATTTTGCCCCAATTTGAAAATTAACCCGGTGAATGATTTTCTATCAAGTGCCCCACCCCAATCTGCATCTACGTAGCCACGTAAGTCTAAATCGCCTGATTTCTTAAAGGTAAGGCAAAGATTAGACGTACCCTTCAAATACCTCAGGACTCGCTTTGCGCATTTAAAGTGTGTTTCATCATAACAGGAGTTAAATTGTGAAAGTGCACTTACAGCATGCGCGATGTCCGGTCGCGTATTACAGGCTAGGTAGTTTAAACAACCTATCAAACTTTGATACGGCAGATCACAGTGTGAATCAGTTGACTTTTCCAACTTGATTCCCACTTCCATTGGAGTAGTCACCGGCTTAGCATCTGTCATGTTAAAGTCATTTAATACATTCAAAATGAACTGCTCCTGATCTAGATAAATTACATCTTTATCTCTCCTCAGTCTCATTCCTAAAACATGTCTAGCCGCGCCTAGGTCTTTCACTTTGAACTTGTCAAGCAAACCAGTTTTTAATTTTTGCTTTTCGCGTTCACAATTCCCAAATATAAATATGTCATCTACATAAACTACAACAATCAGTTTATCTTTATTCTTAAGCTGCTTCTGGTACAAGCACGGTTCAATTTTCGATTGTACAAATCCTAAAGCTAACATCTCTTTGTCCAATTCGTTGAACCAAGCATTAGAAGCTTGTTTCAACCCGTACAAAGACCGTTGAAGCTTACATACCTTGGTTTCTTGACCTTTGGCTACTGCGCCTTTTGGTTGGAGCATGTAAATGTCTTCTTTTATCCTACTATACAGGAAGGCAGTAGTGACATCCCATTGGTCAATAAACCAACCGTATTCAACCGCTAACGAAAACAACAATCTTAAAGTAGAGCTTCTAACTACAGGAGAATAAGTTTCACTATAGTCTATACCACGTACCTGCGTAAACCCCTTAGCTACCAATCTAGCTTTGTACTTGGTTACCTTGCCATCACTATCTTTCTTGATTTTAAACACCCATTTGCACTGTATTGGCTTCTTATCTACCGGAAGGTCAACCAACTTCCAGGTCTGATTCTCTTTCAGTGAATTAAGCTCGTCGTCCATAGCTTTCTGCCATAAATCACTGTCAGGCCTCGCTAACGCTTCCTCTACAGTCAATGGATCATCATTAATCACGCTTTCCGTAGCGTACATGACGTTGCAGCCATAGCGATCAACTGGTTTACGCTCTCTTAGAGGATACCGTCTTTGAATCGGTTCAGGTAACGTCGCTTCCTCTTCAGCAACTTCCTCTTCAGGTACTCTCTCCTCAGGTACTCGCTCTTCAGATATTGTCTCTTCAGACACTGTCTCATAGTTCACAGCGTCACTAAAAGAACTATCTTGCACCTCCGAAGATCCTTCATCACTGCTTCGTTCGCTACGTACACTGGACTGAACTCGCGAATCTGTATCGAGGCTTAAACGAACGACTGAATTGTCAACTTTGTTATCTTCAAGAAAAACATTCTCTAAAAATTTTACATCTCTCGCTGTTGTCACTTGCCTCGTCTTAGGATTCATCAAACGATAGCCTTTTTGATTATTAGGATATCCAATAAATATCATGGGTTCAGTTTTCATGTCCAGTTTGCGTCGCTTTTGTTTTGGTTTCAATCTGAAAGCCAAACAACCAAAGATTTTCAGATGACTCACATCTACATCTTTACCAGTCCAAAGCTTTTCTGGTACAGCATTGCTCAAAGCTTTTGTAGGACTTCTGTTCTTCAAGTATACAACGGTATTAACCGCTTCCGCCCAATACTTTTTACTTAATTTTGCTTCCGATAACAATGTTCTCGCCTTTTCAATAATGGTCCGGTTCGCCCTTTCCGCAACAGAATTTTGCTCCGGTGTATAGGGCACAGTCGTCTGGTGTTTTATTCCTGCAGACTTCAAAAACTTGTTAAATTGACCATTACAGTATTCTGTACCATTGTCAGATCTCAGGCATTTTATTGATTTACTCGTCTCGTTCTCAACTTCCGCCTTATATTCACGGAACTTATCGAAAGTTTGACTTTTATTTCTCAAAAAATAAACATGAGTCTTCCGAGTGTAATCATCAATAAATAACAGAACATACCTCGAACCTCCAAATGACGGTTCTTCCATCGGGCCGCAAAGATCAGTGTGAACGAGCTGTAAAATTTCGTTCGCTCTCGTACCTTTATTTTTAAAGGGACTCTTGCACGTCTTTCCCTCTATACACGGAATACATGGTTCGAACAAATCGCAACTTTTAAATTCCATTCCCGTGACAAGACTTTTCAATTTTTCCATATAATTTCTATTTAAATGAGCCAAACGTTTATGCCAAATATTCGAAATATTTTCATTTTGTTTTGACAATGTCAAATTGACGACGTTGTTTTTCTTTTCTTTCAACTCGTAAATTCCGTCAACTTCATGACAACTTGCAATAGGTCGATTCTTATTTTGAATCGTGCAACCTCCTTTGTCAAAATTAATGCAAAAATTCTTCTTGGTCAAATCGCTCACCGAAATTAAGTTCATGGATAAATCAGGAACATGTAAAACGTTACTCAAAAATAGTTTTTCGTTTTCGCTGACTTGAGGTTCAGCGTCCCCTCGTCCTTGCACTCGTAGCTTTTCACCATTCGCTACTGAAATTTTCATGTTGCCGTTCTCTGGTTTGTAGGACAACAACCTGCTCCTATCATGGGTCATGTGATTTGAGCATCCACTGTCTAAATACCACTTGTCTTTATTAATCGCCTCCTTAGCATTCAGGCAGACATTCGCGGTTTTGCTCCGCTGTTGGCATTCAGACGCTTTGTGCCCTTTCTGGTGGCACTTGTAGCACTTGTAGACAAACTTCTGCTTGCGATCGTTAGTTTTAGAGGTAGATCTGGCATTGTTCTGTGCTTTTCTTGTAAATAGGGCTTGTTCGTGGTTTGTGTTTACCTTGCTCTGTCTACTTCCTTCTTGCAGTAATTTGGTCTTTATTTGCTCCAACGTGATTTCTGTGCCACTGTTGTTATCTACAGCCATGATTAAAGGGCCGTACTCAGGGGTCAGTCCACCGAGCAAAATCGATATGATCCAGTCATTTGAGATTGACGCATCAATATCGGCCAGCTGCTGTGCTAGGAATGTAACTCTCGAGATGAAGCTTTCAATAGAATCAAAGTTTTCTAATTTACTATTAAAAAGCTCTCGTTGAATAGAAATTCGTCGTCCCCAACCTTTGTCTTCGTAAGCGTTCTGCAAACTATCCCAGACTTCTTTGGCAGATTTTGCATTGTAGACATGAGTAAAGCACTCCGGTTCCAACAACAAACAAATCGTTGTTCGTGCTTTTCTATCAGCGTCAACATCCTGCACATCCTTCTTAGAAATTACATCCCACCAGTTTTTATTTTCCAAGTAATTCCTCACCAAGAATTTCCAATTAGGGTAATCAGACGAACCTCTCAATTTTCTTATGCCGCTTATGCCGGTCGAACTATTCTCGTCGGACATAATGTTACGAAGAAAATTTTCGCAAGTTTGACAACCACTTTTCACTTTCTACTCTAATACTTTTCTAAGGTTATTCTTCTGACTTTGGACTCCTGGGCCCATAACCAAATGGAATTTGAGCAGAATTATCACACAGTTGTAACCTTTTATAATGTATATTTTAGAGTAAAATTAAGCACACATCTTTACATGGACAGTTACCATCAGTAAGACAATAATAAACAATATCCGTTACTATAACGACTATTTCACTATTTCAAATATAGTACAGTATGTAATAAGATTACCGGAGCTATACAGCCTCCAATAGAATACCGTATTGTGACAAATTATAGCAAGCGGCCGAGGCGCCGCCGTCGGGCGCGCGGATCAAAGTTTGTATTGACAACATACGCGAACAGAGCGTGCGGCGGGCGCTCGCCTTCCGCACGCCGCGTCCCATTTGCGTTCGAAACGCTCGTGAACAATCTTTTCTATTTTTTCATTGTTTTTGTCGGTTCCTCGATAATTATTAAATTACAATTGTGATTACTCCAGCTAGCATGTTGACGGCTTGTAAGTCGGCTAAAAATTTGCCGTCATCCTAGCCGCACAGGCGCTCGCCGCGCGGCCGAGGCGCTTCAATGTCTGCAAGTCGCAAAAACATAAGAAATTATTAAAGAAATATTCTTTATCGGTTTACATAGTAAACAGTAACAAAACAACAAAGTGATCCTATAACCTCGTAAGGCCCCAAGTCCTAAATATGGTTCACTAACCAAAAAACGACCAAAAAACGATTGACAAATGATCATTTGACAAACAACGTTTCACCAAATAATCATTTGGCAAACGAGACATTTGACAAAAATATCATCTTACAAAAACTCATTTAAATGATTAAGTCAAGATTAAGTGGCAAATGCTACACATGGCAAATGTGTCAATTTTGCGAAGTTAGTCATTTGTAAAATGATCAATTGGCGAAACGTTTTTTTGCGAACGTTGTTTGTAAAGTGTAATTTTGCCAAATGACTTGGTCAAGCGGCAGGACACCCCTAAATATAGGACAAATGTCAAACGACGTTAAACTCACTGTCTCAAACGATATGGTTCAAAATTCATGGAACTAAATTTGACGTGGGCCTTACGAGGATAAGGGTTTTTTTTCCTTTTGAAGTGAAGTAACGAAACCTACAAAATCACGCAGAGAAATTTTACAGGGGATCCAACAGCAGCAATCTCTACCAGAAAACGTTTAGAAAGAGACATAGTGAGAAGTTGCTAAAGTACAATGGGCGAGGCAAAAAAGAACACCTAACACTAAAATTGATACGAAAACATCTCCACAGCATTCCGTGGTGGACGCGAACCTGGATCAGCTCCTGGACAAGTTTATGCAGCTCAAGATAAGTCCCAGCGGTGGGCGGCGTGAGCGCGTTGACCCCAAGCTCGTGGACGTGAAGAACGTGTTCAAAAGCACCATCATACGATTCGCCGTGCAGCAGGCTAAGCTGTAAGTGACACTTGGTTATCTTTATCGACACTTATTATTATTATTATTATAAGCTCACGCCTGTTTCCCTTTGGGGTAGGCAGAGACCACAGAACGCCAATTGCTCCGGTCCTGGCATACTTCCCTCGCTTCCTCCACACACATTCCTCTCTTCATACATGCTCGGCACTACACATCGACACTTCTACACTAATATAATGAAGATAAAGACTTTGTATGTTTGTTAGTTTGTTTTTTTGTTAGTTTGTTTGTATGTAGGGGGTAATCTCTGGAACTACTGAACCGATTTCAAAAATTCTTGCACAGATGGAAAGCTACACTATTCCTGACGGTTATAGGCTACTAATTTTACGTGAACGAAGTCGCGCGCGTCCGCTAGTCTACACTAATATAATAAAGAGGTAAACTTTGTTTGTTTTTTTGTTAGTTTGTTTGTATGTAGGGGGTAATCTCTGGAACTACTGAACTGATTACTAAAATTCTTGCACAGATGGAAAGCTACACTATCCCTGACGGACATAGGCTACTAATTTTACGTGAACGAAGTCGCGCGCGTCCGCTAGTATATAATAAAGAGGTAAACTTTGTTTGTTTGTAGGGGTAATATCTGGAACTACTGAATCGAATTCAAAAATTCTTTCACTAATAGAAAGCTACACTATCCCTGACAGACATAGGCTATTAATTTCACGCGAACGAAGTCGCGCGCGTCCGCTATCTTTTATATAGTGCTAGCGGACGCCCTCGACTTCCTTCCCGTGGAATTAGTAGCCTATGTCCGTCTGGGATAGTAAAGCTTTCTATTAGTGAAATAATTTTTGAAATCGGTTCTGTTTTACGGGTGGTAAAGCCTCAGGTCGCATGTTTATCGCCCTCGCCTCTGGCTCGTGCGACAAGCTCCTGCGATGAGACATTCTTTTTTTCACCACCCTCAGGGTGTAATGTACTATTAATTCCAGACGGCAGTCCCAAGATCAGCCGAAGTACACGATGACGCCCGTGCGCCGGAGCTCTCGTCTCAGCGGGCGCTGGAGCGCGCGCCGCACGCCGCTGCGGCTGTGCGCGTCCGTGGCGGAGGCGGCGCCGCTCGGCGACGTGCGCTTCGTGCCCAACGCCACCCTATGCGAGACGCCTTAGGCACCGAACACAGCCACAGTATACTAAGGTACTTTAGTGCACTGTGACATAGCGGGCGCTCGAAGCGCGCGTCCGGGGCGCTGCGTTCTATGCGCTCCGTTATATTGTATAGAATTGTATGTACGCGCGAAGGGCGAGCGCCTACCGGCGTCCCGTTTGCGTTCGAAACGCTCGTGAACAATCTTTTCACTTTTTTCTTTGTTTTTGTCGTTTTCTCCAATAAAATACCAATTGCGAAATCTAGGGAAGAAATAGAAGAGAACGGTTTTAGAAAATATAATGTATGGGTGAGAGTCAAAACAGCATTGCAGCGCGCGTTTCCTTTTAAGATCTTGCCGTCCAGTCCAACAAGAAAGAATATAAATTAAATTAAATTAAACTAAAATATTTATAAGCAAACCTTTGCCATGTTCAAACGTTTTACGTCCAAAATGTGACAGTCACACCGCCAATTGTTAACTTTGTATATTGTTTCTTAATGAATGTTTGTTAATTATTTTCCACGTGGTTTTCAATTAAGAGTATTTGTCTTGTCTTGTCACAAGAAACGCGGCGCCCTCGTTTAATTTATATTATTTGTTGTCGGACTGTATGATCAACACTTAAATTCGCGGCATAATAAGTTAACCGACATAGTTACGACTCCCAAAAGTCCCTTTGACTCCAATGGTATGCATATGCACCACGCAGAAAACTCCCTGTGAGTTGAGTCCAGTGGTATACATCTGCACCACTCCAAAAATCCCTGTGAGTCCGACAGTATACATTATGCAATACGCCGTAGTCCCTGTAACTCCAGTTTTACAGTATTACCAAAAATATATTGTGCCACGATGTACCTGGCCAGTAGACCAATTTAAGTAGCGCGAGAAATTTCGATCTACCAATGGTAAAGTAGAATTTTACGCGCGCTAAACTCTTGCGCTTTTATTGGTCTATCGATTTCGCAGCAACACGGCGGCAGCCCGTGCGCCACAGTGTACGAATTGTGTAAGCGGGCCAATGCTAAGAATGCACAGCAAGCAATACTCTGCCAGTTGTGCTTGCGAATAAAGTACAATATGGATTATTCACACGTTCGGCTACTGTCGGAAACCGGTCTGCGCTTCTCTGCGCAAACGAATACTGCCGATTATCAATTTATTTTTGGTAAAACTGTATACATATGCATCACGCAGGGTTCCCTTTTGAGTGCAGTGCATCACGCTGAGTCCCTGTGAGTCTAGTTGCATACATTATACAGTACATTAAAAAGCCCTGAGAGTCCAGCGGTATACGCTGAAGTCCATTTGAGTTCGGTGGTATAAATATGTATCACGCAGAGTTCGTCTAACTCTAGTGGCACATATAGTACACTGCACCCAAAATCCTTTTGAGTCCTGTGGTCTACATATGCAATACGCCGAAAAGTCCCTGTGAGTATATATTTATTTCTATTGCAGTAGAGTTGTATAAATATATAATTTGTTCGGATAACTCCGTGAGGACTGTCTCGGTGTACTCGACATTTAAGAGGAGTGTGAACCCAGCCCGAAAAAGTGCTCTCCATACAAACGGCGATAACGTTTTCCACCCTCTAAACCTTAACGAATGTCAATGATTTTTTGGTATATTGTCATTATGCCTAGAAACTAGGTTTGTATGTTTTGATTTTTTTATTATTCTTCATAGATTTGACAACATTTGCATTTTAGGATTTTCATACAAAACATAAAATCGACAATATTTAAGAAACTGTTAAGAATATTCAAAAAATCAAAACATACAAACCTAGTTCTAAGGCATAATGACAACATATCAAAAAATCATGGTTATAGGTTAAGGTTTAGAGGGTGGAAAACGTTATCGCCGTTTGTATGGAGAGCGCTGGGTTCACACTCCTCTATTAAGAGGAGTGTGAACCCAGCAACAATATTAATACAATATTAATTGTAAGAAATTAAAATTATGTATTGTAACGAAATTATGACAAGATTTCATTTTATAGAGAAAACTAATCATACTTGACGTTATGACTTATGAGAGCATGTCATGGTTCTTAAATCCATGGAGTGGTTATTAAATAAAAAATACTTTTCAAAGTCAGTTATGTGACGTTTGTAATATAATAGATACGTTGGCGTAGACTTTGAAATGAAATGAAATGAACGTCTATTGAAATGCCGAACTCTTTAAACATAATTATAATGTAGTCTTAGGTATGAGATTTTGCAATAACTTGTCCTGTTGCGATTACAGCATGCAACTTAATATTTTAAACAAGCGCTTATATATAAACTAATAAGTCTTATTTGATGATAAATTCTTCATTATTTACCTTAAGAGGAGTGTGAACCCAGGGCTGTCCATACAAACGCCTATAACGTTTTCCACCCTCTAAACCTTAACCTAAAGCCATGATTTTTTTGTATGTTGTCTGTATGCCGTAGAACTATGTTTGTGTGTTTGGATTTGTTAAATATTCTTAATAGTTTCAAAAATATTGACGCTTTTGTGTGTTATGAAACTCCTAAAATGCAAATATTGACAAATCTATGAAGTATATAAAAAAAATCAAAACATACAAACCTTGTTCTAAAGCATAATGACAACATACCAAAAAATCATTGCCATAGGTTAAGGATTAGTGGGTGGAAAACGTATCGCCGTTTGTATGGAGAGCGCGTTTTGGGGCTGGGTTCACACTCCTCTTAAAGTCATCTGCTAGAGAGTAAAAGCATTTTTTTTAATAGCCATTTAGTTATCCACTTCTTAAATCTACTTACATTTAATTCTTTACAAAAATTTGGCAGTTTATTAAAATTTTTGATTGGCATATATGGAACATTTTGGTGTTTGCTCTGGAAGCTACAATGTCTTTGAAATATATCTTTAAAAAAATAGCTACCTCTCCATGGATTCTAAGACGTCGGTTACACGCTCATTCTGTCGTCAGTTCAGTCCATCATTCTGGTCAGAATGACGAGAGAATTATTGTGTAACCTGTCTCGTGTCGTGTCAGTCTGAACTGATCGTAACCGTGTCCATTTGTCATCATTCTGGCATCAGTCAAAACTATACCGGAATGATGGACTGAACTGACGCCAGAATTAGCGAGTAACCGACGTAAAAGTTCTAGCCCCATTTGATTATGACTGAATGCTTGAAGCATTTTTAAATAAACAAATGCAATTGAATTGCTTGTTTTAAATTATGTGACATTGTATTTAAGTAATTTTAATTATTTCCTGTACTATCGAAGACACAAAAGTCGCCATTAGAGACGGAAATGCGAGAAAGTGTCATTTTCCGAAAGGGAGGTGTATAGTGTGCACTGTGAAGTTGATATATCGCACGCTTAGTATTAAAGTGGCTTAGTATTGAAGCGATTTCTGAATAATACACGTCCCAAAATATCACCTTAATTAAAAGACATAGGGTTTAATTTTGGGAAATATCAAATTCAGAATTGAGTCACTTTAATACTAAGCGTGCGATATGTATCCCTTGCGAGCATAGAAATTTCTTTCAGTTCCCTCTTTAATGGTCGGCTAAGTTAGTTGCTGTTTGCACTAGGTTTGCAGGCATTATGTTATTCAGTTGATGAAAAGACGCCATTTGCAAATTTCTTCTCAAAGCTTTAAGGTCAACCAGTTATTAAACAAGAGTTGAAATCTATGTATATAGCCCGCTGTGCAGATGAAGCTGGCTTCCACCTTGGTTCTTGCAGGGGGGGGGGGGGGTTCCATAATTTACGTAAGGCGTAGGGGGGAAGGGGTCAAGCCGAATCTCACCCAATCTCACGTGGGATCTCGGGAAATATATCTTGTAAATTTTTTCTGCAAGAAATAGTTCAAGGTTGCAAGCAAAATAGGTTAAAAGAATTAGATGTTGCTCTTCTAAAATATGGCTAAATCCAATGATATTATAATGCATGGATGTACAGTGTCATACTAAATGTCAGCAGAAAAACGGCCCGACATAATAATACAGGTTGACGCCAATGTTACAAATGCAAATTATTAGTTTACCATTTATAGTCATTGGATTTACAACTTTACGTCTAACTGCATAACATAATAATTTATTAAGTTTCGTTGCAAATAGATTTTTTTACAAAATAATAGTATTGACAGCAGCGCCGTCGGTTGACAGACCGACAGCACGAGCGATTGTCGGTTTGTTGTACTTTTGTTCAACTTTTGATGCGGCCATATTTTAAACACTGACTAGAAGTCCATTACTAATAGGTCAGTGTTTGTCCTCGATGATTTTAAGAAAAAAAACCGGCAAAAGGCCTCTCCATTTGGTTTGTTGTTATATCGTGTTGAACCTACCCTTGTTAATGCAATTTTTTAATTAGTAATTGTAAAGTTTTAATAATCAAAATTGACTTTCCTTTGCTTTAACATTCAAATAAATAATAGTGGTAGTCCTAGTTAGTGGTAATGTGGCGAAACAAACGCAAGGCACTGAATGCTGATTGTTGTTCGAGTCCTGCCATTACCCTGATTTTTCTTTGTTGTCATTATATAGCATTTTAGTAATTGTGAAACCTTGTTCAACCCACTGTTGGGCAGGTGTCGTGAAGTATTCCCAGTGCAAAACAAGCTAATCTTATAGACGTCCATGGGGTGATTTGCTTGCCATCACATAATCCCCTTGCTCTTTTCCTCTTTTCTAATATAAAAAAACTTACCTGTGTATGGAATTCTTATGTAAATATTTAATTTATCTTACCATTTCTTTTAGCTTCTAATAACTAGTAATGTATTCTAGCTAAGACAATACTGTTTCTCTTTTTATTCTATTATATTGAACTTTTATTTGTGACTTTTTTTTATTGTAAATTGGTTGTATTTCTTAAAGACAATTAGGTATTGAGATAGGATTGTTCTATCCGTTTGCAATATGGAATTTTGATTAGGGATGCATCATACCGATATTCGGCGATATTAATTACCGAAACACGAGTTTAAATTGTGCACTATAAATAATCATAGGGCTAGCACCAGAAACTTTTGTCTCCGCAATCATTTTTTTTTTATAAATATCGGTATCATATCGAAGCATCCCTGATTTTGGCGCGTTTTTGTCAAATGTGGTTACCCAGCTTTAGGTGGTCTGGAAGTCGGCTAAAGGGCTTTGCACCATGGCAAAAAAAATGGTCTGGAAGTTATTAAGAAATATGAATAAGTAACTGGCACTTTTCCATTTAATAATGTATCACTTGTGAAAGACAATAAAAGTATTTTGTTAAGGATTATTGTTTTATTTTCCTTCTGATTAAATGTAATGCGAGTATGGAGATTCTCAGACTGGCACGCCCCGCTTGGCGACGCGTTTTCCGCGCGGAGACGCGTCATCAATGTGTGGTGTCGCGCGTGTTTTCTATATATTCATAACAAATATATCAATTTGAAGTTTATAGTCTAGCTAGGCTTATATTATTTTGTGGCCCGTTTCACTAAGCTACAAGTTACAATTTTACAAGTCTAAACCGTAGAAAGAGAAAGGTCTAAACCGGTAACACTGGTCAGTAAGGACCAATGGCAATGGGCTTAATGACCAATGTTGCCAGTTTAGACTTGTAAAATTGTAACTTGTAGCTTCGTGAAACGGGCCACAGAATACAATAAATCTTTGTAAATTGACCCATAAACTTGCACTTTCTACTCTTAGACAAAATAGTGAGATCAATGGAAACAAATTTACCATTTGGTTCTATTATTTGCATATGGTAACATTTTAGTAAGTTACGTTCCAATACCTTACGTCAAACCAGCTTAACGTTTGATTTCTTGTCAAAATAAAAATTATGTAAATAAATTCTAAGGGCAATTAACCAAAATAAAACGTAAAAGCAGGGTATTGCTTTGTCAGTGATAAAAGCTAGCGGCAATTAGTTTTCGAACAATATTAAAATTACTTTCAAAATAATTTGCCCTTGCAAAAGTTACAAAATATCTAGCACGGAGTGCACCTTCCGTGCACGCAATACCTCCATGGCAATTGACATTACGAATCACGTTGTCACTGTCTGTCAGTGTCAATTTCTTACTCAATTGTCATTGTCAACTTGTCAAGTCAAGTGAGTGAGTGGAGTGGCACAATTTGAAATAGTGCTTTTACTTCGGCTGTGCGTTTCTGTTCCACTTATTAATTTTTGCTGTAAATAGTAACTTGCGATATATTCATAAACTGTATCGTTGTTTGTTAATTTGTGTATTGGTGTTATGTTTCTGTGATTTGTGCCCGCAAGTGATTCTGTGGATCAGCTGACATTTGATTTTACTTCTATTTACGGTAAGTTTGTTCATACCCGTATTTTTTATTAATTATGGTTTAATTTTTAAGACATCGCCCGTGCATTTGCTTTCACGTATTCTGTTTAAAATTATAAAAGTGTTGTGATTGGTCTTTCGTAACTTTGTCTTTGTATGCAGCGAGTTAAAAAATGTAGTTTTTTTTTATTTAGAGAAGAATTTCACAAATCATTTTATTACTGTACCTGGGTGCTTTCTAAAAAAGATCAATTAAGGTCTTAATATAATCAAAAAATTTAACTGTGGGTTCTATTTTTGTTTACTTAATATTCTTGTGAAATAGGTGATTCAAATATCCTTATTTCGCAATGTTTTTTCCCTTCTTGGAATTGGCAAAGATGTTTGAGATTAGGTTTCGTAACTTTAGT
Organism: Ditula angustiorana; assembly: GCA_963691745.1. NCBI lineage: Eukaryota > Metazoa > Arthropoda > Insecta > Lepidoptera > Tortricidae > Ditula > Ditula angustiorana. Next base: position 4,534,240 of record OY829501.1, read on the forward strand.
TTTCTGAATTAACACTTAGAATTTGATGTTTTGGTTTTTTAACCCAACAATTTTTGAAGTACTTTTTTTTAATAAGTTTAGTTTTCATTCAGTTTTATTTGCTTTTTTATAACAATTAAGTGCATTATTAATTGTTCTGCGTCAGGTTATAATCATTTCCGCTTTCAAAAATAACTTATTAAATAAAATATGAAAAACCAAATTAAAATACTAATAAATTAAAATACTAAAAGGAATACTAATAAATTACACAACTAATTTTAGACACTACTTTATTTTAGTTAGAAATAAAATAAATCAATTAGAAGAGAGTCTTCACTTATGGTGAAAAATAAATAAACCTGCAAATTCATGTACTTAACTGAATGTGTAACTATGATTCTATCGGTCTAATTTCCATCGATTTCTACCTGAACTCTGTATCCCTTGTCCTGTCGTAAGTTTTATGGAGTTTAGATACCCTACTTTGAATGCAGAAACTGTATTTAATACAAATGATACAAATATGCTTTATTGAATAGGTGCTTTAAGGGAGAAGTTCACCTTTGTACCACTTCCTGTATTTTTCTGTGTATTTGTAACTGCTTATGTACGATAAAGAGTTTTTTTTTTATACAACAGGACGGAAAACAAGCAAGTGGGTCACCTGATGGTAAGTGATCACCACCGCCTATAGACACCTGCAATAACAAAGAGAGTGCAGATGCGTTGCCAACCCAGAGGGCTAAGATGGAATACCTCTTGTGCCAGTAATTACACCGGCTGTCTTGCTCTCCACGCCAGAACATAACAGTGCAAGCTTTGTTGCTTAGCGGCAGGATTAGCGAGCAAGATGGTGGTAGCGATCCGGACCAACCTTGCACAAGGTCCTACCACTTGCAACAAAATCATCACCCAATAAGACCAGTGGGATAGCTCCCCAGGGGCCAGGCAGTGCCGTGCCCCAATGGCCCTCAAGCTTAGGGGGACCCTGGCCAGCGTCCGTCTAACTCTAGCTGTCCTACTCGCAAAAATGAAAAGAAACAAAGAAGACAGCTAGTATAGCTGTTGCGAATATTTTTTTCCAACGGACCAATCACGGCCTTGCATGGTTTTGGAATTTGGAATGGACCGCAAACACACAGCTTAGGTTAACATGCGCACCGTTCGCTTGTTGCTTTGTGACTGAGGACACTGGTGCTATTTAACTCCAATTTGAAGCTCGCTACCGAAGCGCTTGTAACTTATCTACATTTTTTTATATCATTGGCTTTGGTTAGCTGTGTGTTTTAAGGATAAGTATTTGATTAGCGCTTAATCGAACTGGCTTTGAGAAAAATAATAAGGGTAGTTGTGCAAAAATGTTGGCAGTAGGCGGGATTAAAGGCAAATGTTTTAGTTTGTCAGTACCTACGCCATTCGTTCAAGTAGCGAACGGTCGTACTGTTAGATCTTGATGATGCCTCGTATAGAGGCGAAACGCGCGTCGATCGTGTAGTTTTAGTGTTTAGTGGTGGTGGTGTGTAGTTGAGTCTGTGTGATATATGTCGTTTCGTGTGGAAGCGGAGGAGGGTGGGTTTTTCCATGAACATATCGACGGTGGAAATCTCAAATGTCGTAAGGGACATGCCTTTTAATGTCCCTTACGACATTTGAGAGACGCAGCTATTTTGCACGAGCCCGGCACTGGTTTCGCGGAGTAGCAAGGTAATTTGTTCCAGTTTGTTAATATGGACCTCCGCAAAGTAACGCCTGAATCTATTAATTATTTACGTTGAATAGGTTACCCTTTGATAAGCTAACCTATCCATGTAGGTTTAGTTAGCTGCTGAGAACAGTTTTTAAGGGTATTGGTTACCGCTTACTCGAATGGGTTACCGTTTCGAAATACCGGTTTATAACCCAATTGAATGGGTTTTGACGGGGAAAGGGTTCGTTTAACTTAAGAGGAAACACAAGGGCCGTTTTTCCATACAAACGTCGTCCCCTGTTTCCTCTCTGGATAATGCCAGTAGAGCAATATTTTTTTTCCAAAAAATCGATGGCCACTATTATGCATGTCCCTATGTTTTCCTTTTTTTAATAAATTAATTATTAAAAGAGATATGGACATTCAAAAACCTAAAAAATTGGCCAGATTTTCGGCTGCGTTCATACATTCAGAAAACAAATTTTACTAGATTATATAAAAAAAGAAAAACATAGGAACACTGCCAAAGCCTTTCTTTAATTTTTAATGAAAAAAGTAGTTAAATCGGATAAGTTTTGGAGAAGGAATCAGGGGTCTACGAATCGTTGATTTTGTGTACTTTTAATAGGTATTTTCAGTCCAAGCTGCGGCTGTCTCTATTGCACTCTGCGGGGGGAGGCTTGATAGATGGAGGCAGCAATAGATTTTACAAATACCTATTTTTCAATTCTCTAGACCTTGGTGTTTCCTCTTAAACCTAACGTAAAACCCAAACAAAATCTTTTGAAAGGGTAACCGGGCCGGTCTCTAGTACAAACAGACATACATGTTTAGCAAAACTATAAATGCTGCTTGTTTCAATATGCAGAACGGTGGACATTTAAAATTATTGCGCTTTATTTCAAAACAATGTTGCAATTATATTTTGGTCTACAAATGAATCATGTTGTTCTGTATTTCGCAGAAAAATATGTATGTGTAGGTACAGTCAAGGAATTAAATTTCCAACCCACCTAAGGTTCAATAGCATATAGCAAACTGTCACCATAAGAGCTATAGAGCAAGACGTTAGCTTGACATATCGACCTTAATGCATTGCGAATGTCAGACGACATTTCAACGAAATGGGTAGAGAATCAAATTCCTTGACTGTACATTTTTTTACTTTTTAACTTCTTGGTCATTGAGAAAAAGATAATGTGTTCTACGTTGTACTGCGGGGCAATACTGGCGTCAGTAGAGATGAAGTCACACTCGACATACGCCAAAAAGAGCTGTCAGATCACTCGGATGCCTTCAAAATCTGTAATTTTTTGGCACATCTCGAATGCGAGATGAATCTCCATGAGCGCCAGAATTGGGGCCCTGACATACGGACGGACGTAGCGGAACCATAAAGGTTCAATGTTTAAATGAGCAGTTCACGTATAAAATTATTGCGTAGTATTTGAAAACAATGTTGCAATCAGACTGGTCTACAAATGAATCACATTGTTCGGTTCTTCTCAGTGTTTGTATTGTCTGACTTGTAACCAAGTGGCAATATTTAAATTGTACATAATAGTATTGAACAAAGATGCGCGGGAGCAGAACTCTCGATTAGAAGGTCACGGATGGAACGTACACTTCTTTTTTTATTAAAAACGGAGGCAAACTTAGGAAGGAAGTGATTACTGGCACGAAAGGTATCCCATCTTAGCCCTCTAGGTTGACAATGCATCTGCAATCTATCGTCTATAGGCGGTGGTGATCACTTACCACCAGGTAACCCACTTGCTTGTATGCCTTCCTATTTTATATTACTGAACTAAATGATACAAAATTCAAAGCTATTGTCAAGAAGACATTAAGTAATTTCTCGGGCGTATTATAAAATCAATGACTATATCTTGGACAGGGATGTTTGGAAATGATGTAAAATAACATTGTAATTTTGATTTATTTAAAAAATTACACCTCGTTGAGTTTCTTGCCGGTATCTTCTCATCAGAGGTTTTTCCGAACCGGTGGTAATTTTTCTGACATTCATAAGTGCTTCCTGTAAACCTGATCTGAATAAAGATATTTTGACTTTAACTTTATACTTTAACGCCGTTTCTAGGGTCCCGTAGGCTCAAAAAGGAACCCTTATAGTTTCGTCAAGGCCGGCACGTCCGTCCGTCCGACTGCCCGCAGCTTCACTCAGATACCCTTAGTAATAGAAAACTATAATTTGATATGGATATACCTTAGTTACACCGATAAATTGTTAAAATTAAATCTTTAAAAAACATTTTTAGGGTACCTTCCCTACACGTAAAGTGGGGATGTTTTTTCTCTCGCCTAAGATATTACGCCTAAAATATTACGGGCTTGCTAAAACAATTCTTCGATTAAGGGATCCGGGGTGAAAAGCTTTAAGGCTAAGTGCATATTGTCCACTCGTAGTGTATAATAATAATAATAAAACCATTTATTTCAGGCTGCATAGGCCCATAGAAAAAATACCTTAAAGACTAACATACATATTTAAAAACATTAAAATTAGCACGTTACTTCGGCGACGTGTGACCTAGTTTCGGGGTGTCCAGCAACCGTCCGCGAAAACGTCGGAAAGCGACTCTCTTCTGCCAGAATTCTTGCTTCATGAAGGTCGACAGATGATCGGTCGGCACCCGCACCACAAAGGACGTAAAGTTGACGTTGTGGCGGGACTCCAATCGCTCGACCCTCAGGGTTAAACTGGTCTGGTATGGGGTTCCGTAGTTGCCTGATTACTTGTACTGTTATTTATTCTGTGCCCTGATTAAAATTGATATGCATCCGTCGAAGATAATTCAAGATGTACATTCGAAATGAAGGGACGAAGATTAGCTCAATTGCTTTCATTAGAACTCAATTGATATTAACAAGCTTTATTAGACGGGCTCTAGAAATATTCCTTACTTGAAATATAATCTTTACTTTTTTAGCGTTCCGTACCCAAGGGTTAAAAAGGGATCCTATTACTATGACTCCGCTGTCCATTCGTCCGTCCGTCACCAGGCTGTATCTCAAGAACCGTCATAGATAGACGGTTGGAATTTTCACAGATGATGTATTTCAGTTGCCGCTATAACAAGAAATACTAAAAAACAGAATAAAATAAATATTTAAGGGGGCTCTCATACAACAAACGTGATTTTTTTGCCGTTTTTATAGATAACTAGCTTTTGCCTGCGACTTCGTCCGCGTAGACTTGCAATCTGCAATATTTCCTGGACAAATTAATGAGGATTAGTTGCTTTGCTGCTCATGACGTCACAGCGACGCATTACTCACTTATCGCTATCCCGTGGGATCTATGCATTTTTACGGGATAAAAAGTATCCTATGTGTTAATCCAGGTTATCAACTATATGTGTGCCAAATTTTATCTAAATTTATTCAATTGTTTTTGCGTGATTGAGTAACAAACATCCAAACATTCAAACATACAAACTTTCACATTTATAATATTATAGATAGATATAGATAATTGTATGGAACCCTACATACGCGTGTCAAACTCGCACTTGGCCGGTTTATCTTAACATAGTCATAGAATACATAGTAATTATACACAAAGTATAAAACAAAGTGGCTATCAGATCTGTTTCTGTCTGTCCTCATCTTCGGCCGCTCACTCCTGCTAAACCACGCAACGGATTTTGATACGGTTCCAACTGCCATTTAGTTTTCTTTTACGGAAGGGTTTTATGTATATTACAACCTTATTGTACCTGTTGTTTTTGGATACATGAAAGCATTCGCGATATTTGAAAGAAGAAACAAAGAAAACATTTTTTATTTCGTCTCATAATGGGTACCACCAGTATTAAAAAAACAACTTACTGAATATTTTTAACTTAGATATCGATGTCGTTGTATATATGATGAAGTTAAAAGGAAAACTATCACAGCTAAGTAGGTTATACAAGTTTACGAGTAATCAGGCATCTACGGAACCCTACACTGCGCGTGACCCGAATATGGTTGCCAACCGTACTATATTATATAGTATTGTACTATATTTCGGTTCTCCGTACTATACATATACTGTTGGACTAATATATAGTACGCAAATATACTATATTTCGAGCACTTGTCACGTTATTAAAATAGATAAAATAGATAAATAGACAACAAACTTACACCATTGCCATTTTTTCATCTTTCCTAAAGAATACCTTATTTTCTTAGCTTATTATTCTCAAAAATACTATATTCAACCGAAAAATGTTGGCAACCCTAGACCCGACACGCAGTTGGCTGGTTTTTAATAATGCTATAATTATGTGGTCTCACAAGAGTTGCCACCAGTCTATGAAATTAATGACAGTTTCATACGTTTTCGGTATCGATGCCGTACCTACCTTTCCTGGTGACCTACACAACATCCGCCTAAAGGGCGTTTGCCTTCAATAATATTATTGCACGTCATGGAGCAAAAACCATTGCATTGATTATACCTACTTATTTCTTTTATTTAAGCTTTAATGCACTACACAAAAAAGTTAATGTACAGTCAAGGAATTTAATTTCCAACCAATTTCAATATCATATAGCAAACTGTCACCATAAGAGCTAACTAGAGCAATAGTTTGACATATCGACCTTAATGCATTGCGAATGTCTGACGACATTTCAGCGAAATGGGTACGGAACTAAATTCTTTGACTGTACAATCGATGACGCATACATATAGGTCACCATTAAAAACGGAACTGCGAGAAAGTGTTATTTTCCGGAAGGGAGGCCTATAGTATGCACTATGATGCTGATATTATTCCTTTCGAGTAAAGTTCGCTCTTTAATGGTCGGCTAAGTTCGTTGCTGCTTGTACATATGCGAAACTTAAGTCGACCATCAGGTTTAACATACACCTAATAACTTAATAAGTTAGTAGTATTTTTTTATTATCAAACTTATATTGCACTTGGTAATGTAGGGACAACAGTTTTCCAATGCCAAAGTTAAATTGGTCCCTCAATTCCGCTTATATTTTCGTTAGAGCAATGTTCGGTGCTTATTAAGTTTTTACGGAGTAAGGAATGGAGTTGAGTGATGCCCGGTTATTATTTCGAAGGACTAACCGGTTACAACCGGTTTTTCCTAAGAAAAAATAACCGAGTTTGCATTTCCTAGGACTCGCACTTGGTTCGTTTCTTAATTCGGGGTAGGTATACTTTGACCATGATCCCAGACTTGACAGGTAGTGTAATTACGTTGTTGCTCTAAAAAATTGCTGATGTACACATTTTTCGGCTATAAAAAATGGCCGCCATCATTTTCCTCGTTAAAGAGTTCGTCGAGGAAAAACCAGACATCACTCAATTCAACAGCAGGCCGTGATAATTGCATCTAACAACACTATTTGGCTTTTGATTGTACTTAAATTGTTATGTGGTTGTTAACTTACTTCCCAACCAATACCAATTAAGCCACAGAATCCCCGGTAGACATTGCGAACAAACTGCAACAAATTACTTTGCTACTCCGCGATACCAGTTCTGAGCACGTACAAATCAGCTGCGTCTGTGAGATATATATTTTTCATGCAAAAACCTACACCCTCCGCTTTCACACAGAACAACATATCACACAGACTCAACTATAGACCGCCACCGCTAAACTAAACGATCTACGCGTGTTTCGCCTCTATACGAGACATCATCCGGATCGTATAGTACCTACGACCGTTCGCTGCTTGAATGAATGGCATACTACCACATACACTGCGAATTTACCAATGTGCTTCATTCTTAAGCTAATCTCCAACATATCAAAAAATCATTTTACTAGTGCCAAAATTCAGGGAGAAAAAGGAGGACTCAAATGAAAAAATAAAATGAGTAAATGGAATTTTTGTATTTTTGGAATTTTTTTAAACTATCAGTTAAATTTAAATAGTAATGAAAACACAAAGATAAATTAGGGTAATGGCGGGACTCGAACCTGCAACACAGCATTCCGTGCCTTGCGTTTAGTTGGTAATGTGGCGAAACTGGTAAACGCAAGGCACGGAATACTGATGTTGCAGGTTCGAGTCCTGCCTTTACCCTAATTTTTCTTTGTGTGGTCAGTATCATTTAAATTTATTTGAAGGGGTAAATGGATATGAAAAATATTCCGCTTCGTCTTTTTGGTTTCTTATTAAAATTATAATTTAAATACTAATTTACAATACCACTTTCATTCAATACACTATCTATTTATTGCTGTGCAGATAACTTTCTATTCCGGTTTGTAAGCGTTCACTTTCAGATGCGTTTGCGCATACGTCTTGTTACTACTGGCTTAGAATAAATGATAGTACAAGTACAATGAAACGGAAACCCTTTGAAATTGGTTAATGGTAACCCTTTCGTTTGATTAACCCTTAAGAAAGAGTTTAAATGGGTTTAAAAGGGTTGTCACAACTAATTTAGTGCTTAGACTTACACTTTCATTTTTCAAAACGCCAAAACAAAACGTTTAAAACAAACAAAAGTGACATCCAACAAAATGAAATGCTTAGTTCTTTCTTATGTTTTCGCGACTTGTAGACATTGAAATAAAACAATTTAAACGGTTTATATCGCGTGTATTGTAACGAATCTTATTCCCGACGTTTCGAACCCTTTACAGGTCTCATGTTCACGGGCAGACTGACAAAAAACTTAGAATTCAAACTACCCAATTTTGAAAATGAATTGAAAAAATTAAAAAAACTTGAGACCTGTAAAGGGCTCGATACGTCGGGAATTAGATTTGTTACAATATACGCGATATAAACAGTTTAAATTGTTTTATTTCAAAATGAAATGGTGTTCAATTTTCAATTAAAAAGCAATCACTGGCAACGTCGCATCAGTACCTTAGTAGTATCTAACAACTTCGAATTGTGCGCAAAACAAAATGTGCTTTTATAAAGTTTACAAAAGACTTACGTTTACGCTGAATAGGTTACCTTTTGATAAGCTAACTAGGGTTACCAAACTTACTATATTATTTATAACATTATCGGGACTTTAGCGCGATAAAAAATATATTGTTGATTTACCTCGACGTTTCGGCCATGTTTCAATGGCCGTGGCACGAGTAGACTGAAGTGGAGGGTATTACTTCTGTTTAGCCGCGCGAGTTTTACGAACTACCCGCACTTACTTATATAGTATTTTACTATATTTCGACTCTCCATATCATATACTGTTGAACTAATATATAGTACGCAAATATACTATGTTTCGAGCACTTGTCATGTTATTAAAATAGATGGAATAGATAAATAGATAACAAACTTACACCATTGCCTTTTTTTCATGTTAAAAAAAATACTATATGTTTTTGAAGCGTACTTAGCTTATTCTCAAAATACTTCAAACGAAAAAATGTTGACTACCCTAAAACTAACCCTTGCGTTTGGGTCTGGTTAGCTGCTGAGAAGTGTTTTTAAGGGTATTTGGTTACCGCTTAATCGAATGGGTTACCGTTTATAACCTAATTGAATAGGTTTTAAAAGGTTCGTAACCTAAACCCCAAACAAAACCCCAAAAAGGGTAACCGGCTGAAACCGACAATGCCGTGTTAGTCAATAATCAGATTGTCATACGTATTATTCTGAAATCTGCTCATTTTTCAAACTCTCAGAACTCTTGTATCAACTTGTACCAACTTCCATCAACACAATCAAATAACCTTCTCTTTATCAGTTTATATCTCAAATAAATAGTTTACTTATATAAATTTACGATGTTTTCTCATATATTTGCTCTGCCATTGTAAAACAGGTTGAAACGAGACCGAATAATATTTAATCTAGTATTCATCAATGTTGACTTATCGCACGCTTAGAATTAAAGTGACCCATTTCTGAATAATACACGTCCCAAAATATCACCTTAATTAAAAGACATAAGGTTTAATTCTAAGGGTGCGTTATGTATTGTATTCTGTTACCTATGTGTAATGTACCGACGTCAACGAATTTGATACATAGCCCACTGTAGAACGTTGTAGCAATGTATCATCTCTGGAATATTATTAATTTTATTTAGAATACATTATGACATTTATTGTGATACGGTTCTACAGTGGCCAATCAAATTCAATCAATCAAATTGCTTAAATGTACCTTTTGCGGGTAGTAGGACCTTGTGCGAGATCCATCCGGATCGCTACCACCATCATCGCTATTTCTATGCTAAGCAGCAGTGCTTGCACTGTTCTGTTCCGGCGTGGAGAGCAAGACAGCCAGTGCAATTACTGGCACAAGAGGTATTCCATCTTAGCCCTCTGGATTGGCAGCGCATCTGCATCGTCCTTGGTATAGCGGGTGTATTTCGGCAGTGGTGATGACTTACCATCAGGTGACCCACTTGCTTATTTGCCTTCCTATGTTGTTTAAAAAAAACTGTACTTAATACGTAGGTACTAAATGTAATTAAAAATATATACAGTTGTTTAGTTATGACTTAGATAAGGGCAGAGAGTTACAAATATTTACGAAAGCTTACAACCAGTACTACTACAGTGACGTCGGGGTTTTCCTTTGTTCCAATACTTTATTTTTGTTGGCTTTGTTTAAGACGTGTTGTTCAAGACTTTGTGTTGTTTAAGACTAAAGTCAGTCGCTGCGTAACGGGCATGATGATTACAATTTGTTTGTCTAAATCAGTAGTTCCCAAACTTATTTTTCTCGTGGACCACTTTCAAAATTTTACCGGTTTCGGTGGACCCCCTGCTGCTACATTTCTATCCCCAGCAAGTCTCCCGTGGACCCCTAGGGGTCCACCTGGACCACTTTGGGAATCACTGGTCTAAATTGAAAGAACTGAAAAACTGTATTTTTAGTTTTTGTCTAAGACCATTATTGGTTGAAATATTGGGAATATAAAATTATGACTGGCAGGTATTCCATCTAAGCCCTCTAGGTTGGCAACGCATCTGCAATCTCCTTGGTGTTGCGGGCGGTGATATTTACTTATCATCAAGTGACCCACTTGCTCGTTTTCCTTCTTATGATGCATAAAAAAAGTCGCAATGAGTCATCGCTGAGATATTCTAACATTTATTTGGAAGTCGTTATGACATTGATTGTGAAAGAGTTCTATAGCGGCCTATGAATAAATTGGTTTACTGTACTTTTACTATTATTTTATGCCTTTACCAGAAAACTGGCAAGATTGTTTAACTTTAAAACAGGTGCTATCATTGTCATTTAAGAGGGGTGTGAACCCAGCGCGAAAAAGCGCCCTCCATACAAACGGCGATAACATTTTCCACCCTCTAAACCTTAATCTATGGCAATGATTTTTTGGTATGTTGTCATTATGCCTTGGATCTAGGTTTATATGTTTTGATTTTTTCAATATTCTTCATAGATTTGACAATATTTGCATTTTAGGAGTTTCATACAAAACATAAAAGCGTCAATATTTTTTAAACTATTAAGAATATTAAAAAAACTAAAACATACAAACCTAGTTCTAGAGCATAATGACAACATACAAAAAAGTCATGGCTATAGGTTAAGGTTTAGAGGGTGGAAAACGTTATCGCCGTTTGTATGGAGAGCGCTGGGTTCACACTCCTCTTAATGTCAGGGGCTTTCGTTGGTCAGGTTTTGTTGTTGAAACTTTGCGTTTGCCATTTCTCGGCAGTGCCGTGTTTAACCTCATTCTCACAATAACAGGTGTTATTGCAACAAGTGTCAAGCATATCTGTTGTGGCTGAGGACTGGATACAACATACTTTTCTGAAAACATTGGTATTGCAGCAAATCTGTGCCTAGTTGGGTTGCCAGGTCTAAAAATCTAAATAACTGGATAACATTTCAAAATGTCGGGATTTAGCGGTTGTCTGGAGAAATGAAAATTTATAAGTCAAAATTTTAAATATTTTTAAGGCAAACAACAGATCCGAGACCGGGTGACAAAAACCAACGACACAACCCCCCCCGCCCTAGTCACTAAGCATGGTATTTTGAAGACTCCCCTCCTCCCCTGATTAGGTCACGTAGTATTGGTAAGTTCCCTAATGCATTCGAGACACCGGGGAACCCTCGGTGCGCGAGTCCGATCCGCATTTGGCCGGTTTTTTCCTATTGTTGGCTGAGTCGAAGGAAGTCAAGGACCACGAGAGCAAAGACCTAAGTGAATGTAAAAAAACTTAGATATTGCATATAATTTTGGACTTTAATTTCATCGAGTTAGAATAGCATTTCCTTTGACTGTCGCCATTGTTAAACTTTCGCTTGACTTTTAATATCAACCCTAACTTGTTATAATTAAGGTAAAGTTTCAATGTACTACAAATACGTAGAACTTTCTTGTTACTAAGGAGTTAATATTGATTGGTGTTGATTCCATATCAAATTGGTTTGGCAAGGTTGACAAGTAATATGCAGTCATTAAGATTTTCAAGTGAATTTGATGTGTATGTGGTTTTGGTCTATGACGTCTGTCATTCAATAAATAGCTTTCCTAAAAACGAACGTGTTTCTATGCCGAGGATAACGAATCATTATTTCCATTACTTCCATATCTTCTATCAGAATTGCAATTGTTTGTAACTATGTTCTTAATAATTTGTTTATATCAGGGTAACCCTTTTAAAGGCTTTGTTTGGGTTTTACATTAGGATTAAGTTACCGAACCCTTTCCCCGTCAAAACCCTTTCAATTTGGTTTTAAACTCGGTATTTCGAAACGGTAACCCATTCGAGTAAGCGGTAACCAATACCCTCAAAAACACTTCTTAACAGCTAACCAAACTTACATAGAGTTAGCTTATCAAAGGGTAACCAATTCAGCGTAAACGTAAATTTAAGTCTTTTGTAGACTTTATAAGAGACATTTTGTTTTGCGCACAATACGAAGCTGTTAGGTCCTACTAATTATTGACGCGACGTTGACAGCGGTTGTCTTTTAATTGAAAATCGAACAGTATTTTATTTTATTTGATGTCACTTTTGTTTGTTTTCAACGGTTTTTTTTGGCGTTTTGAAGAGGGAAAGTTTTAAATTAAGCTCTAAAATCGTTCTGACAGCCCTTTTAAACCCATTCAATCCCTTTCTTAAGAGATAGTCAAACGAAAGGGTTACCATTACCACTTACCAAGTTCAAAGTGTTAGCTTTATCCTTGACTTCCCGTAAGGGATAGTCAAACGAATGGGGTATTATTTGAAATGGGTAAGTCAATTCAATGGGGTTATTCTTCTCAAAGGGTAACCCGTTTAATTAACCAGGTGAATAGGTTTTTGATTGTATTCCTACTTGTATTTCTCTGCGTATTTATTTTATACGTAACTTTTAATGCAAGTAGTCGTGTAGTAATTTCGCTTGTCCATATTTATAACGTTATCGGGACTTAGACGCGATAAAAATATATTGAAAATTTACCTCTACGTTTCGGCCATGTTTTAACGGCCGTGGTCACGAGTAGACTGAAGTGGAGGCACAGAATAAATAATAGTACTAACGTACAGAAACTTCTCTTTTTTGACCACCATTAAACGAATTCCAACTTTATGATCAGGTACAAAAAGTTCGTATTACTTCATAAACATTCGCCAGGCGGCATGCGTCAAAAGGAAGGCGCCGCCCGCGCCCGCCTTCCACCCGCAATGCCCTGGCGCACCGCTAGGGTTGGGCTGCTTACTATAATACTATCTCATGCGACACAGAGTAGCGGGCGCGCGCGCGGCGGGCCGGCAACCTACTGCGATTAACCTGTGCCATGGGTGGTGCGGCGAGCGCACCTACAGTGCGGAGTGGAACCCCCCTGGTAGAGGGTATCTCCATCCGTCCGTCCGTCGTCGTTCGCTTGTCCATCCGTCATCACTCAAAGAGCGCGGCAGCTGAAAAGCGCTGTCTCCCGTTGTGGCATATGCTGAGCTGTGGCCATTTTGACGTTGGCCAACAACTATTTTAAGATTTTATTTTATATCTTTTGTTTAGTTATTAAGTTTATGTGATGTTAAAATGCTATGTAATGACAAGACAAAAAAAAAATCTCTTTCTTCTTTGAGTTGTCATTACATAGCACTTTAATTTCATAATTTGAATGTTTAACATTTAAAAATAAAAATCGAAAGAAATTTCGGTTACAAAAATTTATGTGACTTTGTTGTCCTACGAGCGTAAATGTACGAGAGTAAATCTATTTTCTTTATTCTTTGTAGTACTTTGAAATGTACTCGTATGTATACCAATATAGAACCGTTCCAAATTTAAGGTTTCTATATTAAATGGTTTAGGCGGTGCGTTGTCTTTCAGTTAGTAACGGAACTCTTTAGTATGTTTACATATTATGCAAATGAAGTAGCGGTTTGGAGTCAGTTTGAGATAATTTGCGTTTAATGTCGTTGAATGTAGGTCATTGACATTATAGTGCAGGAGCTGGCAGCGTACATCTCGCGTCATTTTCTAACGAATGACTCTGGTCGTGTTCGGCAACGTAAATTTTAAGTTAATTTATTTATATACTATAAAATTTGCATGTTTCATCGAATCTTTGTTGAATGTTGGTTTCAGCAACTCATAAATCAGTCTGGCACTAACTTAACCAGCAGTAAATAGTACGGCAACAGTTATTGGTGATTGTCTACGTTACTAGAAAGAAAATTACCTTTAGAAAATTATGTCATTTTGTTGATTTTTTACGAGAGTTAGACCCAAACCCCTCCCAAACGCAACGGCGCTCAGCCAAACTGCCATAATGATAGTCCAGAAACACGCCACAATACGACTAGAGTAATGTTATTCATTAGAAAATGACGCGACTTTTACGCTGTCACACTAATGGGCAATGAAAAAATTTCGTTGCCCAAGAAACAAAAAAAAATATGTTTTTCAAATATTTTCTATTTTTCCTAATCTAAAAATCCACTATTCTTAAAAATAAAGATAATAATACCGAAATAAAATCTACATTTAATTCTTAATTGTTTGAAAATACATTGGAAATGATGAAATCAGAAGAACGCTATCTAATCTACTATTTTATTTCAATAAAACGTTATTTTATTTATTGTTGTGAAAATTTTACACCAAACAACATTTTTTTCCATTTATTTATTTTTCAGAAAAATAAACGTAAAAATATTCACGATTTGAAAAATTTCGGAAAATTACCCATTACTAGGCTGTTAGCTCTTAGTCTATTACCTAGGTACTTATCAGCCGACGTCGGTGCTAATTATAATTGCTGCTCAATTAAATATTTAGATAAGATTTCGCATCTGGCACTGGCTAGATTTCTCAGAAATTACTAGTATCTAAACAAAGTAAGATTCTAGAATAAACTGAATTTGTTCTAGTACTAACCTTCAGGCTGCTTTTCCACCAGAGATGTGCGAGGATGCGTAGCGAGGGATGTGTTTGTAGGAACCAATAGAATCGCTTCATTTACATCGCCTCGGTCAGCACAGCTCTGGTGGAAACGGCTCATTGGTTCTTTCCAAATACATCCCTCGCTACGCATCCTCGCACATCTCTGGTGGAAACACAGCCTGAGAATCCGCGAAACCAGTGCACGTGCGAAACAACTGTGTCTAGCGACATATATTTTTCATGCAAGAACCCACCTCCGTCCGCTTCCACTTGAAACAACATATATCACACAGACTCAACTATAACCCACCACCACTCACTTGAACTACACGATCTACGCGTGTTTCGCCTCTACACGAGGCATCATCCGCATCAAATACGACGTTCCCTACTTGAACGAATGGCGTATTCTATTTTCAAGTGAGGTTCTGTTAGCGTCGACGCTGGTAGAAACGATGATTTTGACGTTTGCTCTCACTATTATTCTTCCGCAATCAGCTGCGCATATCATCTTCCTTCTAGCACTTTTTCCGATGTGATAATTACAACTGACCTTTTTAGGGTTCCGCAGTCAACACGGAGGAACCCTTATAGTTTCGACATGTCCGTACGTCCGTCTGTCCGCGGCTTAGCTTAGAGACTCTTAGTACTAGAGAGCTGTAATTTGCACGTAATTTGGCATGGATACATTAGTCACGCCGACAAAGTGGTACATTTTTTAAAGGTCGGCAGCGCACTTGCTAGCCTTCTGGAATTGCAAATGTCCTATAGGCGGCGGTATCCACCTTCCATCAAGTGGACCGTCTGCCTGTCTGTCGTTCCTAAAAAATACAATAAAATCTTTTCTTTTCTGGGTTCCTTCTCTACACGTAAAGTGAGTTTGTTTCTCGTCTACCCCATGGCGTGGGGTGTCGTTGGATGGGTCTATCAAAAATATTGTGGCTTTGCAAAAACAATTTTTTGATTAAGAAATCCTTTTGTCAAATATTAAGCTTTAAAGTGCTGATTTTTGTTACAGTAAAGTGTTCTCTGCCAGCTATTTTTGTTACAGTCAAGTGTCCCCCTCCTCTGCCAGCTAAATAGTTGTTTTTGGATAAAGTAGGAGTATATATAACGATGTTAAAAGGAAAACTATAACAGTTAAGTGGGCTTTACAAGTTTACGAGTAATATTCGACCAAATAATAACACGTGCTTTCAACTACCGAACCCTAGATTGCGCGCGGCCCGACACGCACTTGTCGGGTTTTTTCTAATGGATACGGAACCCTCCATGCCCGGCATTGTCTTGCCTTAACTTAGGCTTACGTCACTGGGTCATATTGCCATAGTAAACATTCCTAGCAGTACTAACCTGGAAATCTCGCAGAACATGTATGTACTCGCTTAATTACTAATCAAAGTGTAAACGGGGCCTTATGCTCTAAGTTTTAAATAAACCGCGCAGTAGACAATGGCAAAATGCACGGTGCAATTGCCAAAAAACCGTGCGCGACGATGGCGGACGAAGATTACCGAATCTAGCATCTGACTTGCCTCCCCCTAGGCCAGAAGCTGGGTACGCCCATGAGTACTAAAGGTCAGATCGATGGCGGGTCACGGCCGTTCTGCTAATGGTTCGGTGTCGTGCCGAATTGATTTACAGTTGCACTGATTGGCGGTGTGACCGGTGACCGGTCACGGTGGAGAAGGTGACTGGCGCCATGGCCCTAAAGGCCGGTCTACACCGGATTCGTATTCGGCACGGTTCCGAAGCACAGAATAAATTATAGTACTAGAAACTTTTTTTTTTCGACCGCGATTAAACGAATTCTAACTTTATAAACACGCATGAAAAGTTCGTTGTACTTCGTACACATTTGCCAGGCGTCTCGCGTCAAAATGAACGCGCCGCCCGCGCCGGGTTCTCTCCGCAACTCCCGACGACACGTTAGGGTTGCGCGGCATTCGTTTTCAATTACACTGACACAGCGGGCGCGGCGACCCGACAACTTACTGCGATTTGCCTACTCTGTAGGCAAGGCGGCCGAGCGTGCCTACAGTGCGGAGTGGAACCCCTCTGTCCGTAGACACGCGCGTGCACGGGCAGTTTGTAATGGGATAATATGTTGTAATGCCACATCCCTGGCGTTGCGTGCACGTAATGCAGCTCTACGAAGCGAACTGGAGCCGTGCTGCATATATACTAAGATGATATGAAATGTGACAGCACGCACTGTTGTGTTCCGGCGTGGAGAGCAAGACAGCCGGTGTAATTACTGGCACAAGAGGTATTCCATCTTAGCCTTCTGGGTTGGCGACGCATCTGCAATCTTCTTGGTGTAGCGGGTGTCTATAGGCGGTGGTGATCACTTACCATCAGCGGGGTAATTCTGGCGTCAGTAGAGATGAAGTCACACTCGACATATGTCAAAAAGAGCTGTAAGATCCCTTTAAAATCTGTCTTTTTTTGACACATGTCGTAGACGTGATGAATCTCGATGAGTGCCAGAATTGGGGTCCGGGTGACCCACTTGCTTGTTTGCCTTCCTATTTCATAAAAAAAAAACGTTGCGTGATGCGTCACATTGTATTGTCATCTCCAAACATAGTAGAAATAACTGGAAATTTTATTATCTGTTATCAATGTTATCGTGTAGTAACGGGGACGAGACTTCATATCGGGTACATGTCTCGACATGTTTCCCAAGGCATAGTATATATATAAGTCGAAAATAATCAACGCACGCGCATACGCTCGAAACCAACGCATTCGCACGGACGCACGCTCAACACGGACTCGGTGAGCTCTCCACGCCGGAACTCGACAGTGCGAGCACTGTCACTGCTGCTTAGTGGCAGGATTAGCGAGCGAGGTGGTAGCGATCCGGACGAACCTTGCACAAGGTCCTACCACCCGCGAGAATTAATTACTGAATTTATTTTAGAAGCATGCCTCACCAAAGTTTGTAACATTAAATTGTTTTAAACTTTCGCGATTTTCACACATACTTAGAACGTTAACGTTTTGTTAATGTACTGTGTTTTTAACTGACTTCAAAAAATTGAGGTTCTCAAATCGTCTGTATATTTTTTTTATCGCGTTAATGTTCCGGTAACGTTAATAAGAATAAGCATTGTGACATGCTGTAAAAACTATGTTTGACAAATAAATTGTTTGGTAAATATTTATTTATTTAAATTTTATTGCACAACAAAAGAATGAATGTACAAATGGCGGACTTAATGCCTTAAATCATTTTCAACCAGTCAACCATTAGTTTGAACTGAAAATCAATTGGAGCGGGATCTCGAATAAGAAAACAAGAATAACACTACGAATCAGTACGAATACACACTAATGCGAGTGGTAGGACCTTGTGCAAGGTCCGCCCGAATCGCTACCACCATCTTGCTCGCTAATCCTGCCGGTAAGCAGCAGTGCTTGCACTGTTGTGTTCCGGCGTGGAGAGCAAGACAGCCGGTGCAATTACTGGCACAAGAGGTATTCCGCCTTAGCCCTCTGGGTTGGCAACGCATCTGCAATCTTCTTGTTATTGCGGATGTCTACAGGCGGTGTTGATTACTTACCATCACGTGACCCACTTGCTTGTTTGCCTTCCTATTTTATATATAGAAAAAATACACATTTAGTATCTTTAAACGTGCACAAATAACAACAACAACAACAACAACAAATACTCTTTATTGATTCACACAAGTAAACAAAATAAAAGAACACACACAGGGAAATTTTACATGGGATTCAACATATGGGATACATTGCATTATAAAGTGAAATACTCTTCGCTTCGGTCTTCTCGTGACCACGGCCGTTGCACGATCGAAACGTCGAGGTAAATTAACAACGAGTAAAGTCAATCAATCAATCGATCACTTTATTTGTCCCGATTAATATTTTTATCTTTTTCTTTTTAGTTTACTAGCCGACGCGCGCGACTTCGTTCGCGTAAAATTAGTAGCCTATGTCCGTCAGGAATAGTGTAGCTTTCTATCTGTGAAAGAATTTTTGAAATCGGTTCAGTAGTTCCAGAGATTACCCCCTACATACAAACAAACTAACAAAAAAACATACAAAGTTTACCTCTTTATTATATTACTGTAGAAGTGTAGCTTAGTGTAGATCATCGAAATGAGAAAACTATAGAACTGTGTACAACGCAGTGGCAGAGTAGTCGACCATAGTCTATTTGGTAGACTATGTTGGATAGCCTGAATAAAACTGTCTGTGCCAATTGTCAAGTAAACAGCTCTGCGTTTTGTACGTTTTACATTGGCGTCATATTTTTAGTTCTGCTATCCGACGCCTGTGTCGCTGCTAGTTAGAATACTTAGAATCACTTTATTCACTTACGATAAGATTCAAAGTTGAACCAATGGCTCAATATTGAAAGCCCCTCTTCGCCTGCTTCACCCCGTCCATAGAAATAGTACAGCATAGAAGGAGCGTTAAAATTGAAAGCGATATTTTATTATCTGATCTCTATACTTTAAATGGCAATACAATGTGTCAAAAAGAGATGACTACATACTCTAAACTCCTCTTCAATTGACACCCTGTACACGACCAATAGACAAAATGGACACCTTTGGCTATGGTAATGTTTACATTAAGGTAGTAAACTCTACGTTTTTCTTATTAATTTGCAGGTTTTACTACCTTGACGCACACAAAGGTGACCATTTTGACAGCTTTGGCTATGTACACTTGACAAGTACTGAGGCTATGTCCATGCTTTAGTCCTTCATCCAAGACCCCGTCGCAAAGTGGTGACGCTATATAGGCTTGTAACACTCCGAACAAGTAGGCATATCTATTGTCTTCTTAAATCGATGTGTCGCGTTAAAGTCCCGATTAACATTTTTGTCTTTACGTGTACATGGTAATGATGTAACGAATGTCATTTTTTGAACATTCGCGGATGCGAATGCGAATGCAAATATCTGCTACCGACATTCGCGAATGCGAATGCGAATGCGAATATTCAGTTTTTGTTCAAATTTGGCTCCAATTGTCTATGGCTTGGAGGCGGTCTCGTTCGATGGAGATGCGTTCCATTTGTATTTATAAGTTCCAATAAAAATGTAATTGTAAAGCTTCATTGCAAAAAAAATCAAGTAAGTAAATAAATAATACCAAATGATAAAGTAAAAACTGATGTTGTGATAACGAGGTTAGTTACTTTTTCTTGCATTAAAAAACATAAGAAATGAATGGATTTTGATTTAATGTATCTACTATTGTCTTCAAATTGTTTTTTTTCTGCTATTCATATTCGCAAAACATTCGCATGAATTTTGGCGAATATGAATATGCGAATATTCGCGAATGCGAATGCGAATGCGAATATTCGTTACAACACTAGACATGGCATAAAACATAGTAACTATCTGTGTCCGTCCGTCCTCATTATCTCCGGCCGCTATCATTGTAAACCAAGCGACGTGACGGATTTTGATTCGGTTCTCACTGCTAATAGGAGAATTTTTCACGGACGGGTTTTATGTACGGTCAGAGCGGTTTCGCACTACGTCCGATCCGAATCCGTGAAAATATGGTCCGTAGTAGCCGTAGAACTATTTCTATGGTAATTTACGCACTAGATCCGATCTCCGTCATCTATTCTATTCTATTCTATTTATTTATTTATTTTATTTATTTTATTATTGAGATTTATCTGTAATTCTGTCAAATTGTAATGTGATATTCAATAAAGCATATTGTGTTGTATTGTGTGTTGTTAAGTTTTTATGAATAAGGGGATAGTATTTAAATAATCAAGGCCAAAATCAATTACTTTAAGATAATGTCAATCATTCATTATTATCTGTCTGTATTAGTCAATAAAGGCAATACAAATATAATGATAAATGTTATCTATTGCCAATATTGACTCGTCCAGAGAATAATCTGTATCTTATCGAACATGTGTGGTGTGTATGATGTAGGTTATCTGTTGTATCCATGTAGATACTCGCACCCTTAGAATTAAAGCGACTCAATTCTGAATATGATATTACCCAAAATTAAACCTTATGTCTTTTAATTAAGGTGATATTTTGGGACGTGTATTATTCAGAAATGGGTCACTTTAATTCTAAGCGTGCGATGTGTGTCCTATCGAAATCAGTGCTGCCAACATCTAAACTTAGTATCCACTAAATTCAAGTTCTAAAACCACCAGAAAACCACTAATAACAATGGCTTTCTCAAAAACAAAATTTTCCATTAAACATTTTTTTTTTTGGTAAATTTAAATGCCACAGTCCAAGCTTAGCTTAGTTTGTGACTAGGTCAATTGGTGTGAATTGTTCTGTAATATTTATTTATTACTAGCTGTGCCCGCAACTTCGTCCACGTAGAAATAGTGTCTTTGGATAGCATTTTATAGTTTAGTTTATTTATTCAGTCAATATAATTACATTATAAATTGCACAAAATGTCAAATTACACGTTTTTATTTTGAGATCGTCAAATTTCATAAAAAGCAGTAAGTTTTTATTTTGCATGTTTCGGACCAGTCCGTGGTCCTTAATCATGAGCCCCCGCGGCGGTGGCGCGACGACGACTGCGTACCGAAGCCCTGACAGCTCGGGTGCTCGGTGCAGACGGCGAACAACTACCCTCGTTTGCTTCATTATTTTTAAAGTCAAATATAAATAGCGTCGCGGTAGTTTTATGTTAAAACTTTTCATCCCCGCCTTTCAACCCCTTACAACCCTTTTTTCGCATTAAAAAGTAGCCTATGTCCTTTCTCAGGCTCTAGACTATCTGTGTAGCAAATTTCATTTAAATCGGTTCAGTAGTTTTGGCGTGAAAGCGCAACAGACAGACAGAGTTACTTTCGCATTTATAATATTAGTTAGGATAAATATTTACTGACACCGAATCGACAAAAACCGACAAATAGTAATATGACTCAATGTGCATGATAACGATTTATCATGTTCTAAAGTCGAAACGCGAAATCATCTCAATGCAAATTAAAAGCGAGATTATAGAGTTCAAAATACAGTGAGTTTTCTCAACTAGGTTTGGTTTTCTTATAAAGGTAAATGCTAGCAATTTACTTTTGGGAATTCCCCGTTGTTTGTTTGTTTAATAAGTTAGAATTTAGGCGACTGTAAGGCTTGGCTAGGAGTTAAATATGTAACATCCAAGGCTCGGGTACAAATATTCGTATTCAATTTGTAAACATTTGCCTCTTCCGGGAATCGAAACCGGACCCTCTAGCTTCATAGTCAAGTCAGGGTAACTAACCCATAGCAAGGTTATTTGGGGTGCAATTTTTGAATCTCACCAGGTGACTAGAGCTCACCAAAATGGCCGAATCTCTATGAAAAACGGCTATTTTGGTGAGCTTTAGATACCCGGTGAGATAAATGCAATTTTTGAATTTCACCAGGTGACTAAAGCTTACCAAAATGGCCGCATTTCTATGGAACACGGCCGTTTTGGCGAGCTTTAGTTACCCGGTGAGATTAAAAATTGCACTCCTGAACGTCAATTTATAGTATTTATACTATCTCAGTCTTTGTCAGATAAAGATAGACGTGGAGTTGTGTAATATTTAGAAAAATAATCACGGATTACGTACACGTTCTAAACAAGACAGTTAGACAGAAATTTACCTTAAATATTTGTAAAGTGAATCACTAGGAACTGGCCTTGATCCATAAACTAACAGGAAAACCATGCTCGTTTCACCAGCTCGCCTAATCACAGCAATTTACTGTCCATTCAATGAATACCACAATAGCCCCCATCTATTTACCTCATACGTAATAGTTATTTTAAATATCTTATGCTTTAGTTTTTTTAACATGCGGTGGTTGGACCTTGTGCAAGGTCTGTCCGGATAGCTACAACCGTCTCGCTTGTTAATCTTGCCGCTAAGCAGCATTGTTTGCACTGTTGTGTTCCGGCGTGGAGAGCAAGACAGCCGGTGTAGTTACTGGCACAAGAGGTATTCCATCTTAGCCCTCTAGGTTGGCAACGCATCTGCAATCTCCTTAGTGTTGCGGGTGTCTATAGGCGGTGGTGATCACTTACCATCAGATGATAAAAAAAGGTCCTACCACTCGCAAAGCATTACAGATGAATCTTAAATATAAGGTATCCAAAAGGCGGTCTTGTCGCTTGAGAGCGAACTCTTCGAGCGAGCCGCGACTCTCGTCTTTACTATTACCAATATGTGTTTTCATAGTTATAGTTTTCATTGTATGACCTGTGTATCAATGTGAAGTGAGTAAATGACTTTATAAACTGATACCCGAGTTATATAATTTCCTTCTTTCTTTTCTTTCTAAAAACACTGTTTTAACTAATATTCTTTTGTTTCAGTTACTCCAATATGGCGCGATAGAAACTCCACGTTACAAAACAGTGCCAAAAACTCTAAACATATAAGATTGTTGATATATTTATAGTTAAAACTAAGTGAATTGTTGGAGCTATGGACCCGGGGTACTTCGATATAGAGAGGAAGCAGAACCCGAGGGAGAAGGCGGGGCCGTTGTCGAAACTCACTTTTTGGTAAGTAGTAGCACTGAAAAAAACAGTTTTGTTACACGTCACCAAAGTTTTGTTATCTATTATCACTGACCTATAAATAATGGACTTCTAGACAGCGTTTAAAAAATGGCCTCAAGTCGAACATAAAATACAATAAATCGACAATCGCTCGCGCTGTCAGTCTGTCGGACCGACGGCGTTGCTGTGAATACTATTATTTTGAAAAAAAACTATTTGCAACGAATATTAATAAATTATTATTTTATGCAGTTAGACGTAAAATTGTAAATCCAATAGCTACAAATGGTAAACTAATCTTTTCATTTGTAACATTAGCGTCAACCTGTATTCTCATGTCGGGCCATTTGTCTGCTGTCATTTAGTTTGACACTGTACATCCATGCATTTTAATATCATTGCTGTGATCGCTTAGTTTCTTCACGTCGACAATGTGTGGGAAATTTCCGAAACAAATGCTACATTTTGGGGATAAAACCACACACAGCCGTAAAGGGTACTGACGGTTACTGATCTGCGACCAGAAATTAGTTTCAGATTATTTTTTTACCGGAATTTCAGTCGCCACGACCAGATTTAGTTGTATGGGTTGGTTTGTGAGTGGAAGGAATACCGTATAGTTTTGTATTGCAGGTACACACGGCCGCTTTTCGTGAAAGGACGGAAAGGGCAGCTCAGTATATCAGATGTGTACAGGTGACTAAACTTTTAATTACATGTAAAAAAAAAAAAAATAACGAACAGAAATAGTTTTTATTTTTTACATTTTGACATAGAATTAATAATAGTAGGTTACAGCGGGTTGATTTTTAGGGTTCCGTACCTTAAAAGGAACAACGGGACCCTTATAATATCACTTTGACGTCCGTCTGTCTGTTTGTGTAAAGACTCTTTATCTTAAGAACGCGTGGAGATATCGAGTTGAAATTATATTAAATACTCAAGACTGCAGTCCCTTGAAGCCGTGAAAAAAATCAAACTTCTAAGTCAATGCAATCAAAAGTTACGGCCGTTTATGCCGCACATTTCATATATTTGCAAGGCACTCAAAAACATACGGGGCACTTCCCGTTGACCTAGAACTATAAAATTTGGTAAGAAGTAGAGATGGGCCGAGTACTCGGTTGATACTCGGTACTCGGCGGGTTTGTTGATACTCGTACTCGGCCGAATAACTCGGTTTGAAGGCCGAGTATACTCAGTTTAAGAAAAGCAATATATTTAGGTAGAATATAATTAAAACAACAGTGTTAATCAAAATCAGGTCATCACTGATCAGGTACTACACACAGTCCATCGTTAATTAACAAACTTTTTCAATTATTTATCTACTATGATGCGCAACGTGAAGTATTTGTTTGCAAACTGTCAAGTGACTGGTAGTTGAAAGGCGCGGGCGAGATGAGGGGTGTATCTAGGGTTGCCAACTTTTTTTGACAAATAAAACGTATAAAAGTGGTTTGGATAGGAAAAAAATAAAGTATTAGGAAGAAAAAAAAGTATATTTAGATAAACAATTCGTTTTTAATTAAAAGTATAAAGTATAAAGTATGTAAAAGTATAAAGTATAATTACCAAAAATAAAGTAGGATACGTTATTATAAAGTATGGTTGGCAACCCTAGGTGTATCACATAGACTTATTATAGGTATAGCTTTCTCTTTCTACGGTGTATCACCGCGAGCCGGCCGCTCGACCGGCGCCAAACCGGCGCATACCTGTTTGTACTTGTTTACGCGCGCGATATGGATATTTGATTGAACCGAGTTACTCGGCCGAGTACCCGGTTGAAAAAAAATTGAACCGAGTAAAACTCGGTACTCGTTACTCGGCAAAAGTGTTACTCGTCGCATCTCTAGTAAGAAGTAAGGTCTAACAGCACAGATAAAGGACAAAATCCGAAAATCGTAAATTTGTAGTTACATCACAAAAAAATACTTTTTTGTTGTAACGTAGACGACATTCGCGCCTTAGCATTCAAAATTTCGTACCCTGCGATCAGACCCATTTTGGCTTATTTTTTTTTTATACAACATAGAAAGGCAAACAAGCAAGTGGGTCAGCTGATGGTAAGTGGTCATCACCGCCTATAGACACCTGCAACAACAAAGAGAGTGCAGGTGCGTTGCCAACCCTGAGGGCTAAGATGGCTTAATCCCATACCGGTCATAATGTAAACATACTTTTTGTTTGTTTGTGAGGGTTTTTCCGGACTTCCTGTATTTTATGGTAAGTTAATACGGAACCCTGAGTGCCCGATTTCTTTTTGATCACTTTACCGTACCGAAAATCACTTTACTCTATAGTCGACCAAGAAATTGCTTGACCACTTTTCGACCGTATTACAAAGGGATAAGGTTCAAAAGTGGTCAAGCAATTACTTGGTCGACTATACTTTGAAAATATTTTTTTTATTTTCAATTAATTAATTTAAATTGCAGATGTAGCCCGGGTCATAGGGCTGCGCCCCGCGGTGACTCCCTGGGTGAAAAATGGAAGGAAGAATTGGAAAAGCAGGGTATGTCATTTTAGCCTCGGATCTACTTTTTCCATCATCATCATTTCAGCCGAAAGACGTCCACTGCTGGACATAGGCCTCTCCCAAGGATCGCCACAACACGGTCTTGTGCTGCTTGCATCCAGCGGGTTCCCGCAACGATCACCAGGTCGTCGGTCCACCTTGTGGCGGGTCTGACCACGCTGCGTCTTCCGGTACGCGGTCGCCACTCGAGAACTCTGTGGCCCCATCGGCCATCCGTTCTGCGAGCAATGTGCCCCGCCCACTGCCACTTAAGTCTAGCAATTCTTAAGGCTATGTCGGTGACTCTGGTTCTTCTGCGGATCCTACCACACTACTCTACTTCTACTTTTTCTTACCGGAGCAAAACTACGATAGTGACATCCCTATTGAAATAGTATATGTAGCATAGAAAGAGTAATAAAATTGAAAGCGATGTTTTAACAGCTGATCTCATTACTTTAAGAGGAAACACAAGGGCCGTTTTTCCATACAAACGTCGTCCCCTGTTTCCTCTCTGGATAATGCCAGTAGAGTAATATTTTTTTTCCAAAAAATCGATGGCCACTATTATGCATGTCCCTATGTTTTCCTTTTTTTAATAAATTAATTATTAAAAGAGATATGGACATTCAAAAACCTAAAAAATTGGCCAGATTTTCGGCTGCGTTCATACATTCAGAAAACAAATTTTACTAGATTATATAAAAAAAGAAAAACATACGAACACTGCCAAAGCCTTTCTTTAATTTTTAATGAAAAAAGTAGTTAAATCGGATAAGTTTTGGAGAAGGAATCAGGGGTCTACGAATCGTTGATTTTGTGTACTTTTAATAGGTATTTTCAGTCCAAGCTGCGGCTGTCTCTATTGCACTCTGCGGGGGGAGGCTTGATAGATGGAGGCAGCAATAGATTTTACAAATACCTATTTTTCAATTCTCTAGACCTTGGTGTTTCCTCTTAAATGGCCATACTAATGGCATTATACGTTGACGCCTGTTTCCCTTTGGGGTAGGCAGAGACCACAGGACGCCATTTGCTCCGCTCCTGGCATACTTCCCTCGCTTCCTCCACACACATTCCCCTCTTCATACATGCTCGGCGGTTACGGGAACTTCTAATTCTGCCTGTCTTTAGGACGTCGCCGATTTGATCAACGAACGTACGCCGAGGCCGCCTTCTACTAACTCGCCCAGTCACATCAACCCTAATAAATTTGCTTACGTCATCGATATATATCATGATATATATCCGTTGATACTTATCAGCGAACCCTGCTATATATTTATACTTCTATATGTTTTTTTTTTTCAGATAAAGGCAAGAAACCGTCCCTCCTACGAGCTATTATTAGGATGTATGGTCTTAAGTTTATAATAGGCAACATATTGTTCGCCTGCGTCGATGCCAGTATTAGGTGAGTCTATCTCTTTAACACATACATACACACATAGCATAGCATAGCAAAGCATAGCATTTTAATTTAATAATTTGAATGTTAAAAACATTTAAAATAAAAATCGAAAGAAATTTCGGTTATAAAAATTTAATACACACATACATAAAGTCACGCCTGTTTCCCGGAGGGGTAGGCAGAGACCACGGATTTCCATTCGCTACGATCTTGACAAACAACCTTTGCTTCACTTACTCTCATGACATTCTTCATGCATGCTCGTCGGTTCAGGGTACTCCTGACCTGGCCTTTCTCCAGAATGTCTCCGATTTGGTCGGAGTACGTTCGCCGAGGTCTGCTTTAATCTTTAAAATAATTTAAATGACAACACAAAGAAAAGTGAGAGTAATGGCAGGACTCGAACCTGCAATCTCAGCATTCCGAGCCTTGCGTTTGCCAGTTTCGGCACATTATCACTATTAGGCAAACGCAAGGCACGGAATGCATTGAAACTTTTAAAATGCAAATATTGAGAAATCTATGACAAATATTTAAAAAAATCAAAACATACAAACCTAGTTCTAAGGCATAATGACAACATACCAAAAAATCATTGCCATAGGTTAAGGTTTAGAGGGTGGAAAACGTTATCGCCGTTTGTATGGGGAGCGCGTTTTGGGGCTGGGTTCACACTCCTCTTAAGGACCACGGACTGGTCCGAAACATGTCGGACATTTCTCGACTTAAAAATACGTGACATGAGTGATCCGTTTTATTAATATGAATTGAAAACCGTTAATCGAGATGCTCTACTTGTTGCGTATCACGGTCTCGTCGCATCGACATTAAGGTATGGTGTCATATTTTGGGGTAATTCAGTTGATAAGGAAGCAGTATTTAGAGCCCAAAAAAAATGCATAAGAGTTATGTCTGGTTTGAAAATGACAGACAGCCGCAGGCCATATTTTAAATCATTAAAGCTTCTTACTTTGCCCTGTCTATATATTCTAGAAGTAGCTGTCTTTGTTAAGTGCAATCCCAATTTGTTCGTCACAATTGCAGATACACGCAGGCTCCCTGTTCGCTCACAGTACCAAAATACTTTGCGAAATAAGGGATGCAAAACCGCGCTAGTGCGGAAAAGCGTTTTGGGAATGGCGCCGCAAATATTTAACAAAGTCCCAGATAGCTTAAAAGAATTGGAAATTAATAATTTTAAAAATAAATTGACTTGTTTGTTAATAGAAAAATGCTACTATAACATTCAGCAATTTTTAAATGACATTGATTTATAATTTTAAATACCTACCTTTTTTGACATTATTACAAAATACCTATTTTAATTGCTTTTTTTTGACATTGTTTAATAATAATTTTAAAAATCATATTATTCTTATCATTATTGTTTCCATTGTTTAGCTCGATTGCCTTGTGTTGTCATTATTAATATTATTGGTGCATGAATATAATATAAGCATGATTGGTAGGTACTAAATAATAAAACCCTGAATATCGAGGGAAACAAAACATTTGTACGCCTAAATGGCAAAACATAGAGATCCCTAAATGTCATATCTTTAAGATCTAATCTGTACACCTATGTTCCACAAATAAAGTATTCTATTCTATTCTATTCTATTGAGATGATTTCGCATTTCGACTTTAGATATGGTATGCTATGATATTTAGGTCAGTAAGTATATCCGTTGTCGAGTACCCATAGAACTAGCGTTGCTTAGTTTGGGACTAGGTCAATTGGTCAGACAAAAATATTAGTAACATCCTGTAAAATCTAGATGCCAATTTCTAGCACTTGTGTTCACTCTACTTCTTGTACAGTCAAGGAATTTAATTTCCAATCCATCTAAGGTTCAATATCGTATAGCAAACTGTCACCATAAGAGCTAACTAGAGCAAGGCGTTAGTTTGACATATCGACCTTAATGCATTGCGAATGTCAGACGACATTTCAACGAAATGGGTAGGGAATTAAACTCCTTGACTGTATGGTTTTAACAGTGTATGTTTCTTGCTTTCAGATTATCCATCCCTATGTGCCTTGAGGGTTTAATAAACTATTTCTCGCCGTCCCACGCGGGTATAAGCACCAATACTGCTTACCTATACGCCGCTGGAGTCGTAGGGTAAGTGTAATTTCGGGTAACTATTTGTTGCAGCTCACGACGGCGCCACAGAATAAATAACGTACAGAAAATTCTCTTTTACGACCGCGATTAAACGAATTCCAACTTTATTCACTGACACGGCGCGGGCGAGCGCGGCAAGCCGACAGCCTAATGCGATTTGCCTATGCCATAGGCAAGGCGGTCGAGCGGTTACAGAGAGTAACGACATCTGTATTGAGCTTAAGAGGAGTGTGACCCAGCCCGAAAAAGCGCTCCCCATACAAACGGCGATAACGTTTTCCTCCCTCTAAACCCTAACCTATTGCCATGATTTTTTGGTATGTTGTCACTATGCCCTAGAACTAGGTTTGTATGTTTTGATTTTTTTAATATTCTTCATACATTTGACAATATTTGCATTTTAGGAGTTTCATACAAAACAAAAAAACGTTAATATTTTTGAAACTATGAAGAACATTTAAAATATCAAAACATACAAACCTAGTTCTAAAGCATAATGACAACATACCAAAAAATCATGGCAATAGGTTAAGGTTTAGGGGGTGGAAAACGTTATCGCCGTTTGTATGGAGAGCGCTGGGTTCACACTCCTCTTAAAAGTGGAACAATCTTTGTGTTGAGCCGTAAAGTACAACGACGATAAGTCTTTTAATGTTTTTTTCAGTTTTATGGCGATAAACGCTAGCATGATGCATCCCATGCTTCTGTGGTTATTAGACATGAGTATGAAGATCCGAGTGGGATGCTGCTCGCTTATATACAGAAAAGTAAGTAACAACAAATACTCTTTATTGATTCACACAAGTAAACAAAATAAAAGAACACACACAGGGAAATTTTACATGGGATTCAACAGGCGGTCTTATCGCTAAGCAGCGATCTCTTCCAGACAACCTTTGGAAAGAGATACGGTGAGAAATAGTCAGAGTACAATGGGCAGTGCAAAAAAAAAAAAGAATCAAACACTCACAATAAGCATACATAAGAGTTTACATAGATAATAATAAATAAATAAAAAGGTATAAACTATACTAGTAACTATCTTTATCTTTACAAAATAGAAAACAAAGTCGCTATCCATTTCTGTCCGTCCTCACATCTTCGGTCGCTTATTCCTTCTAAACCACGCAACGGATTTTGATACGGTTCCCACTGTCATTTGGAGATTTTTTTCGAAAGGTTTTTTTTTTATATACATTATATCCTTATTGTAATTCCACCTCTCTCTCTCACCAATAGAGATGGGCCGAGTACTCGGTTGATACTCGGTACTCGGCGTACTCGGCGAGTTTTTTGATACTCGTACTCGGCCGAATAACTCGGTTTGAATGCCGAGTATACTCGGTTTAAGAAAAGCAATATATTTAGGTAGATATAATTAAAACAACAGTGTTAATCAAAATCAGGTCATCACTGATCAGGTACTACACACAGTCAATCGTTAATTAACAAACTTTTTCAATAATTTATCTACTATGACGCGCAACGTGAAGTATTTGTTTGCAAACTGTCAAGTGACTGGTAGTTGAAAGGCGCGGGCAGGGTGAGGGGTGTATCAACGCGAACCTGTTTGTACTTGTTTACGCGCGTGAAATGGGAATTTGATTGAGCCGAGTTACTCGGCCAAGTACTCGGTTGAAAAAAAATTGAACCGAGTAAAACTCGGTACTCGTTACTCGGCAAAAGTGTTACTCGGCGCATCTCTACTCACCAACATTTAGCGTCGGAAATATAAAAATGAAATGTTAACAAACCTTGGAGCTCGGTGCCGGTGGCATAGCGGGCAGAATCCTCAACCTGCTCCCCCCTTCTCTCACCCCCCCCCCCCACTTTTAGCGTCGGGGATTAAAAATGAAATATTGACAAACTCTTGCTCCCAGCTGGTGCGCTTGGAGCTGGGCGCCGGCGGCATAGCGGGCAGGGTCCTGACCCTGCTGACCGCCGACGCGCCCCGGTTCGACATGGCCTGCCTGTTCATGGTGGACCTAGTTCGGACCCCGATCGAGAGCATACTGATCGTGTACCTCATGTACAGGCAGATCGGGGTCGCCACGCTAGTGGGAGTGTCCTTCCTGTTACTTTTTATACCTTTACAAGGTGAGTTTGAGGCAAAGTTAAATAGTAGATTGTTCAACGAGGGATGAAAGACACCTATTACACACAAGATGAGCGGATCGAATAGTTCACCCAAGATAAAAACTTGACTATTCATTTCGACCATGAGGGAAGCAGAAAATGTCATGGGAAAGGTTTTTTTATACGACACGATTTTTTTTCGATTCAAAATAATGTCAAATTCGGATTCACTGTGACAAGAAATTATGGTTTTAACACATGATTTTTTTATGTTAAAATTACATCCGCAATCTTGAATCCGAAAAATAATTCCAGAATCTGATTTATCACTTCTAAATTACGTGAATTACTCATGGCAATTTTTTGCCAGAACGTCAACCGCCATCTTGGATCTAAACATGTATTTAAAAAAATATCCACCATCGTGGGGTAAAAAAAATAAAGAAAATTAGTATTTTTTGAATGCTGAAGCAATGCTACTAACTCTTATGTAGGCATAGGCACTTGTGTGACCATTGCCATCTATGGGCTAAGTTTTGTTTTAACCTCGTAAGGCCCACGTCAAATTTCGTTCTCTGAATTTTGAACCATATCGTTTGAGACAGTGAGTTCAACGTCAGGTTGACATTTGTCCTATATTTAGGACTTGGGGCCTTACGAGGCTAATTAATAAAATAAAATAAACAATGTTTTTCCTTACCCACAGGTTATTTGAGCAAAATCTCGAGTAAACTTCGCCGTAAGACCGCCATTCGTACGGACAACCGGATTCGGCTTATGAACGAAGTTATTCAAAGCATAGAGGCCATCAAAATGTACGCCTGGGAGAACGCGTTTGCTAGAATCATCGGTGAAGCCAGGAAGTGAGTACAATACAATCACACTAGTTACACTAATCACACTACCACACTAATCACATTCATCACACTAAAATTATTAAATTAGAAGTTCGTGTGTGACAATATTTTGTGATTTCTTCAAGCTAAAACTATTAATAACATTATCACACTAATAATAATATTATAAAGCTGATAGTGTGTGTGACTTAGTATTTTGTTACTCCTTCAAGCTAAAACGATTAAGCACACTGGCACACTTTTCACACAAAAAGTATAAAGCTAATCTTCAAACTTAAATGACTGATCACTCTATCACACTAATATTATAAAACTGATTGTTGTGTGTGTGTGTGTGTGTGTGTGTGTGTGCGTGATAGTATTATGTTACTTCTTCAAACTAAAATAACAATCACACCATTACACTAACAACACTAATATTACAAAGCTAAAAGTTTGTGGGCATAGTATTTTGTTACTTCTTTATGTAAATGTCGCTAATACGACTGGACAGCTTTCGATGAAATTTGGAATGGAGATTCCTTATACCTTGTATTACCACATAAGCTACCTTTTATTCTGCATATAAGTCACCCAGGCGAGGGCTTGAACGAATGACGGTTTTTTACCGCTTTTGTGGTGTAATGTACTATAACATATTCTTCTCTGTTCACAGAAAAGAAATGAACGTGATCAAGAAAATGTCCTGGCTCCGAGCTGTCATGATATCGTGCGTCAAACTCAACACCAAAGTCGCCATCTTTCTCTCCATCATATCCTACCTGTCTTTTGACAACGATCTGACAGCTGCCAAAGTGTTTGTCATCTTTTCCTACTACGAAATACTGAAGTACACGCTTGTCGACTTTCTCCCTCTGGCCATAACGTTCACTCTAGAGGCTTACGTGAGCGTGAAGAGGATGCAAGAGTTTCTGTTGATGCCCGAAGTGGACAACCAAGATGGCGTCGATTTGGTCAAGATTGACGAGGAGAAGGTTAAAGCGAATGGGGTTTTCGAGAAGATTGGGAATGGGTGAGTATTTTTTAAAAAGTTTTTTAGTGTTCCGTAGTCTCGACAGGGGGGTTCCACTCCGCGCTGTAGGTATGATCGACCGCCTTGCCTATGGCATTGGTAAATCGTGGTAAAAACGAATGCCGCGCCACCCTAGCGTGTCGCCGGGAGTAGCGGGGGGAATGCGGGCGCGCGCGGCGCGTTCCTTTTGACTCGCGCCGCCTGGCGCATGGTGTATGAAGTAATACGAACTTTTTGAGCGTGTTAATAAAGTTGGAATTCGTTTAATCGCGGTCGTAAAAGAGAAGTTTCTGTACATTATTTATTTTGTGGTCTCGACAAGGAATTTTTATTTTTTCATCCTGTCCGTCCATCCGCAGCTTAGGTCAGAGGTTTTTAGTACTAGATAGCTGTAATTTGGCATGGATTTACAGTGGTGCTCGTATATAATATATTTTTTATAAAAAAGGAAGGCAAACAAGCAAGTGGGTCACCTGATGATAAGCGATCACCACCGCCTATAGACACCCGCAACACTAAAGAGATTACAGATGCGTTGCCAACCCAGAGGATTGAGATGGCCAGTAATTGCACCGGCTGTCTTGCTCTCCACGCCGGAACATAACAGTGCAAGCACTGCTGCTTAGCGTCAGGATTAACGACCAAGATGGTGGAAGCTATCCGGACGGACCTTGCACAAGGTCCTACCACCCGCAAAATTAAGAACGCTTATTTAAAACCTTTAACAAACAACTATATGGTTGGTCTCCTTACCATCAGGGCACCCACTTGCTCGTTTTACTTCCCATTTTATATACAAAAATGTATAACACATTATGTTTTTTTTTTCAGGCAACAGACTTACATCAAATCAGAAAACAACCTAGAAAAGCTAGTCAAACCCCCGGTTTTGATTGCCATCAAGGATTACACGGCGCACTGGAAGAATCCAGACGCTGAAGCCGTCGAGAGGAAAACCCTGGCCCTCAGCGATGTCAACTTAGTGGTAAGTGTTGCAAATGGCTTTTGGAATTTCCAGAATTTAGATATACGGGTAGAAATCAGATACCAGAAACCACATACCGGAAACCAGAAACCAGATACAGAAACCGGAAACCAGAAACCAGAAACCAGATATCAGATACTCATAACATTAGATATCCGAAGTCCACTATAAGTAGAGCTAGGACTTTTGGTTTCTTAGCGGTTCCTCGACGCGACGACGCTTGGAACAAAATATTACAACCTACTATTTCATCTTAGCCCTCTGGGTTGGCAACGCATCTGCAATCTCTTTGGTGTTGCGGGTGTCTATGGGCGTTGGTGATCGCTTACCATCAGGTGACCTACTTGCTAGTTTGCCTTCCTATTTGTATAAAAAAAGTTTGTTTGTTGTGTTTAGCCACCTTTTAAATTTTTATTGCGTCGGGTGTTTATATATTTTTAATTTTAGCTTAATTTCTAGATAAAACCTGAGACCCTGACTGTCGTAGTGGGCACTGTGGGGTCAGGCAAGTCCACCTTACTCCAGGCCATACTGCGCGAGTTGACCCCAACCGCGGGGCATCTTGAGGTCAACGGCGTTGTGGCGTACGCAGCGCAGGACCCGTGGCTGTTCGAGGCTTCTGTAAGTTTCCTACTTTGCTTCACCCCTCCCTGATAACTTCCAGATACCATATCTAACAGATATCTGTGATATATAACCCACAGAATAAATAAAAGTACCTACTAACGTGCAGAAACTTCTCTTTTTCGATCGCGATTAAACGAATTCCAACTTTAATGACACGCTTAAAAAGTTCGTATCACTTCATACACATTCGCCAGGCGGCTCGCGTCAAAAGGAACGCGCCGCCCGCGCCCGCCTTCCCCCGCAACTCCCGGCGACACGCTAGGGTTGCGCGGCATTCGTTTTCAATTACACTGTCGCACAGACTCAGTTGTTTTACACGTGCACGGCACTGGTTTCGCGCAGTAGCAAGGTGATATCTTCCAGTTTTTTTAATATGGACCTCCGCGAAATATCGCTTGAACTGATTACCTAATTATTTAGCGTTGTAAGTGGCTACACTAAAATGATATTGATAACTAATGATAAATGATACACGATGATACTGATTTAGGGCGGCAGGTAACAAGTAAACGACCGCGCTAATTGAATGCGTTTATTGCACTGATCTGTTATAATTAAATACATGTAAAATGACCTAGATTACCGCATTGTTTATACTAATTGCTTACATACGTACGATTCACCGTACATCTTGCCGACTTAAAGAAAGAAGAAGCAGCTAATTTCTAAACTTATACTATAAGACCAAATGATAAAGCAATGTCCAGATAATTAGGCAAGAAGCAAATAATATTAAACTTATAGAGAACAAATTATGATAAGGCAATATCCATTTATACAAGCCAAGGTAGTTAGGTACTTAGATACTTAAATTTATACTATAACATCGAAATCTTCGCTTGCCCTGGGCACTTCAAATTTGATGCTTGAACGTTTTTGATTATTAAATTGTGAGCAGCCTGTAGTTCCGATGTAGTAAGTAGGTTTGTAGTAGTTGCATTTTTATTGCGCAAGCGAGCGATGAAACGCGACACCCAGCCGAGCACTCTTACAATATAATTGAATGAGCTATATTTACTTATTAATTCATTAATAAGTGTGTCATGATATAAGGCTGCGTTTACATGTGCTTTTTTCACGTCGACTGTTGGTGTTTCAATTTGCAGCGTAGATATGTCACGTTTATCGGGTGCGGTGAGCCACTCTGGGCCTTCCCACCACAGCTTTTCATTCTGTAGCTTTATTGATGTCAATCCTCTCGTGGCGCAATCTGCGGCATTATCTTCAGATCTTACATGGCGCCATTGAGATGCCGGTATGATGTCTATGATTTGACGTACTCTGTTAGCAACAAACTGCTTCCATCTTGCTATGTCACCGTGGAGCCATCCCAATACAACCATGGAATCAGTCCATGCATTGATAGTGATATGTTGGGCAGAGAGAGACTCGACGATTTTCTTCATGAGCTGTGCCAACAACAAACTACCAAGGAGCTCTAGCCTCGGTAATGATAATTGTTTGCTTTGTGGAACTACCTTTGTCTTTGCAGCCACAAGACGTGATGTATATTCACCTTTATTGTTATTGGTTACTACATATACGGCACAAGCATACGCCTTTTCCGACGAGTCTGCAAACCCGTGAATTTGATATGTTTCTTTGTTGCCTAGGTATCTTGATATGCTAAAATTTTCTATATTTTTTAAATCTTCCCGTAAGCACAACCATTCATGTAGAATATCTGCGGGAAGCTCTTCGTCCCATTTCATGTCGGTTAACCAGGTTCTCTGGAACAGTATCTTGGCCTTGATAGTGATAGGAGAGAGCCAGCCGAGGGGATCATAGATTTTTGATATATCTGATAATAATTTTCTCTTGGTATGACTGCCTTGGCCTAGATATTCTATTTTATTTTTGAACGTAAAGTTGTCTGTTGTTGGGTTCCATTGGAGACCTAGCGTTTTTCGAGATTCGGTGTCCTTGAAATCAAATGGAGTATTCAATTGTTTTGATGGCAAGTTTTTGATAAGTTCTGGGTCATTGCTGGACCATTTACGTAGATTCAAGCCTGCTCCCTTCAGGACTAGGATTAATTGTCTCTGCAACTCTTTCACTTGCGCCAGTAAGTCATGTCCCGTCAACAGGTCATCGGTGTAGAAGCAGTTTTCTAACGATGCTGCAGCTAGAGGGAACTGATGAACGTTATCTCTAGCAATCTGTCTTAATGTTCTCATCGCTAAGAAGGGCGCTGCCTTAGTCCCGTAAGTCACAGTTGTTAAATGATATTCACGAAGCGTTTCTTCGGGCGAATCCCTCCATATAATAGTTTGCAGGTGCTGATCAGCCTCTCTGATAAGGAACTGGCGAAACATCTTTTCAATGTCTGCTGTCACAACATATCTATGCGTCCTCCACTTCAAGATGAGTCCTTGAAGATCTTGTTGTAGATTTGGGCCACATTCCATTAAATCATTAAGACTGTAGCCTGACGATGTTTTAGCGGACGCATTAAAAACAACTCGTAATGCGGTAGTGGCAGAGTCTAATTTCAATACGCCGTGATGCGGTAGGTAACAATTCAACGTCGGCTGTGACGTCATTATGTCAGCTGGGCGCATATGTTGCAATTCTTCGTATTCATTGATAAAACCGTGATAGGAATCAAATAGTGTTTTATTTTTCTCCATTCTGTTCTCTAACTGTTTAAATTGCGTGACAGCTTTCGACCTTGATACACCGAGGTTTTCTTCAAAGCCTGGTTTCATCGGGAGAGCGACTTCGTACCTGCCGCTGTCCAGACGTCGAGTTGTTGCTTGATAAAATTCTTCACAGTATTGTTCTGGTTCTGTTATAGTAGAGGAGGACTGACTTATATCCTCCACCTCCCAGAATTTTGTTATGTCGTCAGTTTGGTTGATAACTACGCTGCAATTAAACGTCTTAACATTGCCTGACAATATCCATCCAAGCTTACTTTGCTGGGCAATTGGAGCTTGCGGCGAACCCTTGATAAGTCCGCTCATGATAATCTCTGCGTAAACGCTTGCATCTAAAAGAAGATCAATTGGTTTTGATATGTTATATTCAGGGTCTGCTAGTTTGATATTTTTTAGGTGTGGCCAGGACCGCTTAGTGAATGAAGCATTAGGTAAGTTATTTATTACTCGTGATATTATTAACGCTTGCGTCGTAAAGCGATAGTCCCCATAAATAGACTCACATTCCATAGTTATCATTCCTTTGCTTTGCTTGGATGATACTCCAATTCCTGATACCGACGCTTGGAAGCGTTGTCGCTGAAGTCCCAAAATTTGTGCTGCATTTTCGGAGACCAATGATATTTGTGAACCCTGGTCAAGGAGCGCACGTAACGTGATATAAGTACTGTCAGCTCCTTTAACCTTTAATGATAAAGTTGTCAGTAGAACTTCTTCGTCAGCTGCGGCCACGTGACCC
Organism: Ditula angustiorana; assembly: GCA_963691745.1. NCBI lineage: Eukaryota > Metazoa > Arthropoda > Insecta > Lepidoptera > Tortricidae > Ditula > Ditula angustiorana. The sequence goes on from OY829501.1 coordinate 4,572,770, forward strand.
ACGTTGTGTTGTTTGTCACTAGGCGGCTTAACCACGGCTACTTTGTTCTGTGATTGACTTGTTGATGGTGAACATTTTACTGCGGGTGACTGTACTTGCATGATATCGTCATGAATAATCGAATTGTGCTCGCCTTCGCAGTATTTACAGCGGCGTTTCGAAATGCACGGCTTGTCGTAGTGCTTATACAGGCAGTTTTGACATATTTGTTGTTTTGCAATCGTCTTCAACTTACATTCTGATGATAAATTAAGGAACCTTTTACACTTGATTAAATCATGTGTCCCGTGACAAACAGGGCAATGTGGCATGAATGTAGGAACTGATTGATAATTTTTCTGAAATCTACGATTGTTGTATGATAATTTTGGAGCGTAAGGCAGAACATTGTTGCTGCTATTTTCTGATGTATTTTTATCCCTTTTGCTAATGGGCTCAAGGGCAGTAAACTTGCTCTCTATGAACTGCATCAGCTCGTCGAAGGACGGCAAGTCTCTGGGCGACTTACGTGCTTCCTTATAATCCTTGTAGGTCTCGTTATCCAATTTTTTGGCGATAAGATGCACAAGAAGTGGGTCCCACGTAGTAGTATCTATACCTAAATTGTGTATTGCATATATACACTCCATTGTAGTGTCATGCAGGCGTTTCAGCTCAAACGAGGTTTGCTTGTGCACTGCTGGTTGATTCAAAAATGTCTCAATCTGATTAGAAAACAGAGCGTGAGGGTTGTTGTAGCGATGAACAAGGACCTCCCAGGCTGTGCTGTAATTTTCTGATGATATTTGCAGATGCTGGATCAACCGTTCGGCTTCACCTTTGACCTTGCTCTTCAAATGCTGCATCTTTTGAGACTTACTTAACCCAGTATTGTTGTGAATGGTTTCCGTGAAAAGGTCAAAGAATGTTGGCCACTGTCCGTACTTTCCGGTAAAAATAGGTACTTCTACCTTGGGTGTAGATTGCTGTAAATGAGCAGATGAACTTAATTTGCGATTTAACTGTTTTCTTATAACATTGTAGTCCTCTTCAAAATCTGCAAACTCTGTGTCATAGCTTTCATTTTGACCCTGTAGCATGTTATCGATACGCAGATGTAATTCATCAATAACCCGCCAGCGGTATTGTAGATCTCTCAGTTGATCTTCGATCTCCCACCTTTCTTCCATGCTTTCTACCTTAATGCGTTTGGTGATTCGAGAGAAGGCTCTAAAGTTTGTCCTTTGTTGAGACAGTAACTCTTCTATAGGACTACATGGAATAGTACCTCGATTTTGCACATTACTCATAGGAATTTGAAATTGTGGCTTACTGTTGTCCGACGCTTTGGCTTCTGCAGCTTTCGTAATGACTGGATACGTTGATATATTTTTTCTTTCTCTTTCGTAATACTCGACCATCCCGCCAAAAATATTCTTAGTAAAATATTCACTGCTGACGTCGTTGAAGGCAATCATATCCAAATTATTTTGTTCAAATTCCTTCCATAGTCCGTCTATAGTGGACAATTTAGTTTTGATGTATTCCTCAGTTTTTCTTGCAGGACCATCCTTACCAAAGTTAATGCAAGTCGTTTCGATTGCTTGGATAATCTCCCTTTGACGAACTAATAGGGCATCCATGTTGATATTGGGTTGCGTATGATGATAAATAAAGATCACTTCTTTATGTCGATGTCGAACTGTCTTAACAACTCGACCACCCCTGCGTGGTAATTGCACGTTCTCAATCCGACCGGTGAGACCCGCTGGTGGGAGGCCAGTCGAACCGATTTGCTACCACACACAGGATAAGCGGATGCAGACTAATAGTCCAACAATATTCCTCACCACTAAAGGCACTGTCGATTCTTCGGACCGCGGTACGATATTATACGCGAAACCGGGGCCCAAAATGATCCGGTTCGAAGGACCAAAAAATGTAGCGTTGTAAGTGGCTACACTAAAATGATATTGATAACTAATGATAAATGATACACGATGATACTGATTTAGGGCGGCAGGTAACAAGTAAACGACCGCGCTAATTGAATGCGTTTATTGCACTGATCTGTTATAATTAAATACATGTAAAATGACCTAGATTACCGCATTGATTATACTAATTGCTTACATACGTACGATTCACCGTACAGGTTACCTATTAACTTTTTTGTTTTACTTTTATCTTTATATTAATTTTTATTTAGCGTCTCGCAGTGGCTCTGTGGCGGTATCGGGTACGCGGCACGTTATGCAGAGGTTGCGGGTTCGAGTCCTGCCAGTGCTCTAAATTTTTCTTCGTAGTGTCATTGCATATTGTTTAGGTCGATATTTTTTTTCCCAGGTCCGCCAGAACATACTCTTCGGCCAGGATATGGACCTCCGCAGGTACAAGCAGGTGATCAAGTGCTGTCAGCTGAAGAGTGACCTGGAGATACTGGCGCACGGAGACAAGACCATCGTCGGGGAGAGAGGTATGCCAGATTCCAAAAATAGCTAGAAAAAAACCGGACTCTCGCACGATGGGTTCCGTACCATTGTCTTTTTTTTTATTTATACAACATAAGAAGGCAAACAAGCAAGTGGGTCACCTGATGGTAAGTGATCACCACCGCCTATAGACACCTGCAACAACAAAGAGAGTGCAGATGCGTTGCTAACCCAGAGGGCTAAGATGGAACACCTCTTGTGCCAGTAATTACACCGGCTGTCTTGCTCTCCACGCCGGAACACAACAGTGCAAACACTGCTGCTTAGCGGCAGGATTAGCGAGCAAGATGGTGGTAGCGATCCGGACGGACCTTGCACAAGGTCCTACCACCCGGCCCTATCTATAAAAACGGCAAAAAAATCATGTCTGCTGTATGGGAGCCCCCTTAAATATTAATTTTATTCTGTTTTTTAGTATTTGTTGTTATAGCGGCAACAGAAATACATCATCTGTGAAAATTTCAACTGTCTAACTATCGCGGTTCATCAGATACAGCCTCGTGACAGACGGACGGACGGACAATGGATTCTTAGTAATAGGTTCCCGTTTTGCCCTTTGGGTACGGAACCCTAAAAAACAACTGCATTTTTGCATGAACACCCATTTTTTTACATGGCAAAGTTACCAATGGTAGGCAAAGTTGCCACCGGTAGGCAAAGTTGCCACAGCTCACTACGTCGTTTGTTGGCAGGGGCGTCTCTCTCCGGCGGGCAGCGCGCCAGGATATCGCTCGCGCGCTGCGTTTACCAGCACGCTGACGTTTATTTGCTCGACGATCCGCTCGCCGCTGTCGACGCCAAGGTAAACTTAACGCATATAGGCGATTCTGACGACCGGATGGCCTAGTGGTTAGTGGCCCTGACTACAAAGCTCGAGGTTCCGGGTTCGATTGTCGCAAGGGGCAAATGTTTGTATGATGAAAACGAATGTTTTTATCCGAGTCTTGAGTGTTATATGTATTTAAGTATGTATTTATTTATATAAGTATGTATATCCGTTGTCTAGTATCCATAACACAAGCTGCTTTAGTTGCTTATTTTGGGACTAGGTCAATTGGTGTGAATTGTCCCAAAATATTTATTTATTTATTATATCGGCGTTGTTCATTTAACTTCAAAGATTTTGCCTAGCTAGACTAGGTGTTCAGTTGCCGCAAGTTTTAAATTTCGATAAATCTAATGACAGTAGAGATCTAACTCGCCACCGTCAACGCTAAGGTAACCTGTGCGCGACGCTCGTGTGCGTTGTCTGTATTTACACGTATGCCTCGTTTGACGACAAACAAGGCACCGATGATAACGATTCGACGGAGCCCCGCCGTGTTGTCGTTTACCTAATAAGGTAGTTTTAATTTGTTTGTCTTGAATTTAATAGCGCAATGGTTTTAACAGTTGCCGTAAAGCTTTTTTTTTATTAAATAAATTAGGTACTGGTAAAAAAAATTAAGTAACACGAATATGGGTGCAATTCCGCTTTATTTATCTCCTGTTTCCCATGTAAAGTGCGCCTGTAAAGAGACTATATATCTTTTATTTTAACAAATATAGTTTTAAACATTTCTGTGTCCTCATGTACAATGTTCTTGTCTTTGGCAGGTGGCTCAGGCAATCTACGAGGAGTGCATCCGCGGCTTTCTGCGCCACAAGGCCACAGTGCTAGTGACGCACCACGCGCACTACGCGCGCCATGCCGACAACGTGTGCGTCATGCGCTCCGGCAAGGTACTGACTTGTGATGACGCATATGTGCGTCAGCCGCACCTTGCGCCAAAAACTCAAAGGGCTCGTGTCTAAAAATAACATTGAATAACTATGTTAAAATAAGTTTTGTCTTTAAATATTTATTACCAAATATCGGTCATCCGGCAGGAATAATATCCTACAATGGACCGTTATTACTCTTTCCATCTGCGCTGTGATGGCAGTATTTGTGCAAGAGTGACAGAGAACATAATGATAATGTTTATTAAATTGTTTCTGTCCGATTACTACATTTTATAATGTTTTTTTATTCATTTTGAAATAAGGGCTATTTTTACACGCTTTTATTTATTTTTACGCGTATTTTTAGTTTAAATCTTGCTAGGCAAATTTGAACCACTTCGAGTGGTCGATTTGGCTTGAATTCTGATATGTGTTTAGAGATAATATTATGACAATGTTAAAATACACAACTTTTCATATAAATGTTATTTTTTAGCAAAAAACTTGTTATTTTGCAGATAGTAGCGCAAGGCACATACCACGAGCTTCAAAATAGCGTGCCAGAATTCGAGACGCTGATAGAGATGGTCGAGAAGAACGAAGAGCAGAAGCAGAAGCAGAACGCTGTCGCCTACGAAAAACAGGAGAGCGTGGTAAGTGGACAAACCACTATGTGGCAACTTTACCATAACATAAATTCTGATCAATGTCAATTGAATGTTTCGTTGTTTATTATTTTATATCATGCATTTTGCCCTTGCTGTAACTTTGCCTACCCTGGCAACTTTGCCTTCCCTGACAACTTTGCCTGTCCTAGCAACTTTGCCTAGTCGTTTGTTTTTTACCATTCTACACCAACTACAGCATTATACTGTATTATTTTTGCCTTTCATGTAAGTTTGATTTTGCCTGTTTATTTATTGTTACCAGATGTTATTTAACTTTCTTCGTTCGTCTGTCTATCTTTCCGTTTCAAATCTTGCAAATCGATTTTCACCCACTTCCAGTGGTCGGATTGGTTTCTTATTTGGCACGTGTACGTAGTTCCGATGACAATGCAATAATAAAGTATCATCAACGAAAAAGTTTGCATTGAAAATGTTTTTTTACAAAAAGTCATGATGATTTTTTGAAAATAATTAATTTTGATTAATCCCCAAGGTTTTGTACAACGTTATTACGACAACTGACAACTACAAAGCCGAAACAAAGAGAAGTGTATGTCGTTTTGTATGGTTTCATATTTTATGTATTTACAGTAATTTTGCTGTAGATAGAAATTAGAAATTGTGACAGTTTAGAAGTACTCGTAACTTGTCTCTACTGTAGATTGATAGATAGAAAAAAAAACTGTATTCAATTTATTTGCGGGTGGTAGGACCTTGTGCAATGCATTGCCAACCCAGAGGGCTAAGATGGAATACCTCTTGTGCCAGTAATTACACCGGCTGTCTTGCTCTCCACGCCGGAACACGACAGTGCAATCACTGCTGGTTAGCGGCAGGATTAGCGAGCAAGATGGTAGCGATCCGGGCGGACCTTGCACAAGGTTCTACCAATGTGTGTACCTATGGCCAGGGGGGTTCCACTCCGCACTGTAGGTGCGCTCGCCGCATGACCTATGGCATAGGTCAATCGCAGTAGGTTGCCGGCTTGCCGCGCGCGCGCCCGCTGACTCTGTGTCGCGCGTTGATAGTATTACAGTAAGCAGCCCAACCCTAGCGGTGCGCCAGGGCATTGCGGGTGGAAGGCGGGCGCGGGCGGCGCCTTCCTTTTGACGCATGCCGCCTGGCGAATGTTTATGAAGTAATACGAACTTTTTGTGCCTGAGCATAAAGTTGGAATTCGTTTAATGGTGGTCAAAAAGAGAAGTTTCTGTACGTTAGTACTATTATTTATTCTGTGCTATGGCTTGCGAATAAATAAATATTAAATACTTTGGTCACAGGAGCATAGCCACAAGTTGCGGTCGCAGCGCTCCATGTCGGAGGCTTCCCAGCTGTCGTTCAACCTGGATTTGGACAACAATTTGGACCCTACTTATGAAGGTGAGTCCTGACTTATTTTTTTCGTTGAACGCGCGATTTCAAAATCAAAAAGCGGCGTGTTAGCGAACAAAATTAAAATACTGTGCACGACTTAAATAGATTGCTAAAAACACAACCCTTCCTTTTGACTTTGCCGTAGTGAGGTAAAAAACACACGTGTCATACACACTACATGTTACTGGGGGTAGACGGGGAGGGGAGGGGGGTGTTAAAATAATGTTAAACCCACGGAAATCAGAAAACACGGGAAGTGCAATGTACGTGCGATGCGCGTGCCAACATTACGTACTGTTGTACGTAACCTCCGCTAAACCGCTCCCAGTCGTGTTCTGTCATCCCGCGGAGGTGTTAGTCTTGCGAAATACCTTATTTTTCCCTAGCCATGCCGTTATGTTCAGTTTTAGAGTGCAAGAACCATAGTAGGAGTATTAATTTTCAAAATTGGGTTGTTTCACCACCGTTAAGCACGATTTTAATGATATTTCATAAAAATCTTAGTTATTTTCATTGCACTAATAATTTAACAGAACATTTAGTCTATGAAGCGTTTATGAATAAGGGGGTAATAGGGCATCTTCGGTCGCCTCCTCCTAGACTACACAACGGATTCTGATGCGGTTTTCACTGTCACTTAGAGTTTTTTTTAAGGATGGTTTTTATATACATTGCATCCCGATTGTATCCGTGCGAAGCCAAGTTTAAAATTTAAAAATAAAAGTTTTATTTTATATTTAATTTAATTTTTATTTTTAAATTTTGAGGGTAGGCTTTGAGAAAAATAATAAGGGTAATTGTGCAATAATATTGGCGGTAGGCGGGATTAAAGGAAAATGTTTTAGTTTGTCAGTACGCCATTCGTTCAAGTAGCGAATGGTCGTACTGTTTGATCCCGATGATGCCTCGTACAGAGGCGAAACGCGCGTCGATCGTGCAGTTTTAGTGTTTAGTGGTGGTGGTGTGTAGTTGAGTCTGTGTGATATATGTTGTTTCGTGTGGAAGCGGATGGAAGTGGAGTGGCAGGGAGGGAAACCCACCCTGTTTTTGCATATATATGTCGCACACAGTGGCGTAGCATGGGGGGGGGCGGAGGGTGCGGTCCGCACCGGGCGGCACTTTGCCGGGGGCGGCGCTGCGGAGGTGGCAGTTAGAAAAAAAAATACTCTATAAAAGTAATAAAAGTACTCTTTTTACCATGCCCAAATTTTTTATAATGGATTACAAAAATAAAAGGGCGGCAAATTTGGGATCCGCACCGGGTGCTAGTGACCTATGCTACGCCACTGGTCGCACAGACGCAGCTATTTTGCACGAGCCCGGCACTGGTTTCGCGGAGTTACAAGGTAATTTGTTCCAGTTTGTTTGATAATATAAAATGTTTTTTTTTTTCAGGCGAGGTCCAACACAAGGGTTCCGTGGATAACAGCGTCTACGTATCCTACATAAAGAGCGGCGGCAGCAGGTGGTCCATGACGCTGATGTTTTCCCTGTTCATACTGGCGCAGCTGTTCTACTCGTCTACGGATGTGTGGCTCAAGGAATGGTTGGTGCTTTCGGTTATTATTATTTAATTTGTGTCATTCGAGTCCGTAGTCACGTTAGTCATCAATTTTGTTAGTTGTAGTCACTGTAGTCATGATCAATATCTGTATAGTCACAGGAGTTAAGAGCTTCGTCATTGGTAGTCACTGTAGTAATCAATATTGTTAGCTGTAGTCATTATAGTCATCATCACTGTCAGTAATGGTCACGGTAATCGAAGGCGTCGTCATCAGTAGGTAGTCACTGGAGTAATCAACATCATCGGCCGTAGTCACGGTAATCAACGACTTTGATTTCAATAGTCACAGTAGTGATACTCATTTTCGTCAATATAAATCCTTATAATTTGATATTTTATGTATTAAATTTATATGACTTTATATTGATTGAATAATTAAACTAAAATACACAACCGTAGTCAAGGTGGTCACAACCGCTATCATCTATTATGACAATGACAAACATTGTCATCGATAATTAGTCGGATAGAAGGAGAGACAAACGGACGATAAAAGGAATAGATAAAAACGGAAAGATAGATGGTCAGAATAATGGATGAATAGTAAGTCAAACCGTCAGATCAAGAGCCTTTAAACGACTCTGTGAAGGACAAGCAGGCCTCTTTCGTTTTGTTTCTGTATATTTATATTACTGGCCAGTGTAAGACCTCGTGACAGCAGCCCAGCTCGAAGAGTTTTTGGAGTCAGTCGTTCGCCATCCGCTGAGGCTGCTGCCACGCCACGAGGTTCACCCATATTGTACATACATTTAGTTCATTAAATTAGCATTATTCATAATTTTTCATTTCTTATTTATTATACAGTCCACAGGAATTCCTCACAGACTCTATTCTGACTACGAGTTGATTCTGTTCAGTGACTGTAATATGACTGCTTAAGTTTTAAATATCATTATGTGTACCTCTTACAATACGAGTTATGTTAAGGCTACGGGTGTAATACAAGTTCCTTCGTGTATTTTAAAACCTTTTTTCAGGGTGAACTTAGAAGAAGCAAACAGTGCCGCCATTATAGCTATGAGAAATAATACTCCCGGAGCACCACCTCCTGGTAAGACTGCATTTTTAATCAATTTACATCCCTATCTAATTTCTTTGATCTGGGGACCCTATACATCTCCTGATCATTCTTAACTAGTGCCAGTACGTTCAATATGCTTAAGCTTGCTGTGCTATTTACTGTCTTTTTTATTATTTTATTTTTTATGTAACTTGTGTATGCCATGTACTATTGTGATAAATTGCACAGTAATCTGTTTTGAAAAGAGCGGAAAAAAAATAAACTGCTGAGTTTCTTGCGGCGTTTCTTCTCAGTAGTATCTTCCATTTTCCGAAGCGCTAGTAGATTCAGACATGTAAAAGAGCCTATACGGCCTACTTGCAAAATAAATTTTTCATTTTCTTTTTCATTTTCAATATTTATTTATTTAGTATTTTTACGGATTTTCTTACGGAAGGTTTTTATGTACCTATATTAAATCCTGAGATCGAGAGTGTATGATCAATGTGTGTTACCAGTGATGACTTATGGCACTGAAACGTGGCCGCTTACTATGGGCCTATAAGAAAGTTCAAAGTCACGCAACGAGCTATAGAGCTATGCTTGGAGTTTCTCTGCGTGATCGAATCAGAAATGAGGAGATCCTCAGACGAACGAAAGTAACCGACGTAGCCCAGCGGATTAGCAAGTTGAAGTGGCAGTGGGCAGGGCACATAGCACGGAGAACTGATGGCCGATGGGGTCGGAAAGTTCTCGAATGGCGGCCGCGTATTGGCAAGCGCAGCGTAGGACGACCAGCCACAAGATGGTCCGATGACCTCATACAGGTGGCAGGAAGGCGCTGGCTGCATGCCGCTTCCAACCGGTCCCTTTGGAAATCCATGGAGGAGGCCTATGTCCAACAGTGGACTTCTTGTGGCTGAGATGATGATGATGATGATGATATTGAATCCTGATTGTACCCGCGTCGCGGAGTCTACTAGTCGGTCTAGTTCTTTTATATTTTAATGTCAACAAATCGCGAAAACATAAGAAGTTACTAAGAAATTCTTCTTCAGTTGTAGATTTCAAGACGGTGAAAGGCAACCACTTCAACTTGACGCGCGAACAGTGTGTGTACGTCTACGCGAGCCTCATCGGCATCTGCATATTCTTCACGTGGAACAAGCTCGTCGTGTTCTACAACACGTGCATCCGCGCGTCCGTCAAGCTGCACGACACTATGTTCAGGTAGCCGTAGTCGTCGCGGTCATCATTGGTAGACGTAGTCACTGTGGTCATCATCGAGTGTAGTCACCGTAGTCATAATCGTTAGCTGTTATCATGGTTGCATATTCAGTAGGCAGCGATGGGTGAAGCGAAATTTATATCAAATAAATGAATTTTCGCTCTCAAATCAAAACGGCCGCTCTCCAATCATTGTCACTTTTTTGTCCTTTTAAGGGCAGGCAAAAGTACGAGACTATATGCAGCCATGTCTCATGCAAAGTAGCCTACGCTCTTGTTTTTTTTTTCATGTTGAAAGCCGAAACTATGTCTTCAGGATGATTTTGACGATGGGGAATGATAAATTGAATGCCGATGTAACATATTTCAATGTCTCTAAGAGGCTGTTCAATCTAAATCACACATCTCTGACGAAATACTTTAATGTCATAATAGGTGAGATGACCCCGCCAATCAAAAATCGCTTCACCAAACCCAATTGGATATCATATCACTTTCCTACACAATGTTCATTTCACGCGGACATTTATAAAGAAAAAAACACATCACTTTATCAATAAAAACCCCACTGTAAAAAAATCAAGACAACGATCCAACACCAGTCCGCCATGCAGTATCTTTTGATTTTAAACACTATTTTTTTTTCATTCACTGCCCAATTTTGGGTAGGCAACGGTACTAAGACCATACAGCCATTTATCTCTTTTAGGGGTGTGACCAACGCGCCGATGTGGTTCTTCCACCACAACCCGTCGGGGCGGATCCTGAACCGGTTCTCCAAGGACATGGGGCAAGTGGACACCCTGCTGCCCGTGGCGCTGGTCGATTGCCTTGGGGTGAGTTGGCGGTTATTACATACATCAACAAGTACTCTTTATTGATTCACACAAGTAAACAAAATCAAACTAAATTAAAATTGTAATGACAACACAAAGAAAAATTAGGGCAAAAAAGTTTTGTTAAAAAGTTTCATATAGATGACACCGAGGGTAGTTGTACCCTTAAAATCAATAATGTAATGACCGTAAGACGAAGCACATTGAAAAATTCGCAGGGTAGTGCAGCGGCAGTGTGGCGAAACTGGAAAACGCAAGGCACGGAATGCTGATGTTGCAGGTTCAAGTCCTGCCATTGCCCTAATTTTTCTTTGTGTTGTCATTACAATTTTGATTTAATAATTTGAATGTTAAAAACATTTAAAAATAAAAAGCGAAAGAAATTTCGGTTACAAAATGTAATAAAATAAAACTACACACTTAGGGAAATTTTACATGGCATTCAACAGGCGGTCTTATTGGTTGGAACCAAATTGGTTGACGTACTGTACGTACGTAGGGTTAGACAATATACTTTATCGCTTTAAAGTCCCGATAACGTTATAAATATAACATATAACTACCGTGAGACTCGGACATATTAATTTTATTATTATTAAGTCATTTATTTCGGATATGCTCCATATGCGTTAGTAACAAAGATATTATGTGCTATATTAGTAACGAGTAACAATTTAGGAATTATATAATTATAACGAAACTTTGTCAATATTCAAATGCATGTCAAAAATCGTAGTGTCATTTGCGTCTTCCCCCAGTGACATATCTACACTAATCTACACTAATATAATAAAGAGAAAAACTTTGTTTGTTTGTTTTTTTGTTAGTTTGTTTGTATGTAGGGGGTAATCTCTGGAACTACTGAACCGATTTCAAAAATTCTTTCACAGATGGAAAGCTACACTATTCCTGACGGACATAGGCTACTAATTTTACGTGAACGAAGTCGCGCGCGTCCGCTAGTTATTAATAAAACGGATCACTCACGTATTTTTACGTCGAGTTGTCGTCGCGTAACCGCGTCGGGGACTCATGATTAAGGACCACGGACGTTTTATTAATATGTTACAAATATAGACTATACACGAGTTGTTTCTCCGACAGTTCTTCCTGGAAGTGGTGTCAATCCTGATAGTGGTGTGCCTGGTGAACTGGTGGCTGCTGCTGCCGACGGCCGTAGTGGCGTGCCTGCTGTTCCTCATGCGGGGGCTGTTCCTCAGCACCAGCCGGGAGCTCAAGAGGATCGAGGCCATAGGTGAGGGAGCACGGTCTATATGCGGATCGCTACCACCATCTTGCTCGTTAATCCTGCCGCTAAGCAGCAGTGCTTGTACTGTTGTGTTCCGGCGTGGGCAAGACAGCTGGTGACATTACTGGCACAAGAGGTATTCCATCTTAGCCCTCTGGGTTGGCAACGCATCTGCACTCTCTCTGTTGTTGCAGGTGTCTATAGGCGGTGGTGATCACTTACCGTCAGGTGACCCACTTGCTTGTTTGCCTTCCTATTTAATAAAAAAAACCAGTGCGGTATGGGTCTATAGAGAGAATACTAGAAATGTTTTTAATACTGTTACAAAGTGGCACTCTGTGCGGAAAAGTGGGTTTTTCGCATTACTGCTTTTCACTTTTCGGCTTTTATTGTAGCTGTATATCTTGCAGAAAAAGTAAGCTTTTATTTTCAAAAAAAAAAACTCCGTTTTCTTTAACAATTGATTGATTGATTGTGTGATATATGTTGTTTCGTGTGGAAGCGGAGGAGGGTGGGTTTTTGCATGAACATATATGTGTCGCACAGACGCAGCTATTTTGCACGAGCCCGGCACTGGTTTCGCGGAGTAGCAAGGTAATTTGTTCCAGTTTGTTGATATGGACCTCCGCAAAGTAACGCCTGAATCTATTAATTAATTGTTTAAGTTACACTCTGAATTTTCATCAGACAATGATTTCAATGATTGTGTATTTTATAATTACTGTTTTATTGTCAATTATCGCAAATGTACTAGTAGGTTAACTGGAAGAGATCCCTTAAAGGGATAAGTTCGCCTTTGTACATCACTGTATCTCTTTTGTCATGTATGTTTTTGTACGTCGTTTGATAAACGTGCGGAGCCGTCATTTTCACTTGTCCTTGGACTCGGAAGGAAAAACACACTTTCCGCACTTGCATTATAATGTACTATACTTAGATTGATTCTTGTCTTCGGAAATTAAAATAGTTTCAAATCATAAAAATGAAAAACAATTTTTTAAACTCAATTGTAACCCAAGAAGAATCGTGACGCAGAGGGCCCTTGGCCAGTGAAGACGAGACTCACGGGCCGCATGTGGCCGTGGGTAGCCGACTGGAGGTTCAGGATACCTCCTGCCCGTTTGCCTCCTTTTTCTATTACGTATGTTATGCACAAGTGTGTGTCTGTGGCAGCGCGCAGCCAGTCGCTGAACCACGCGACGGCCACGGTGTCGGGGCTGACCACCATCCGCGCCACGCGAGCCGCGCAGGTCACCATCGCGAGGGAGTTCGACAAGCTGCAGGTCTGCTTTAGTTTAGTTTTAGCTTAGTTTTAGTTTTGAGGTAGGTTAGTTTTAGTTTCTTACTTGACTTTCTTAGTTAAAGTACAATCATTGCAAGAAATTACTTCGACTGTCATAAGAAGCCACATCTACATTAATCTACACCTCTACACTAATCTACACTAATCTACATCTGCATCTACATCTTCATCTGCATCTACATCTACATTTACACATCTACATCTACACTCTACACTATATAATAAAGAGGTAAGCTTTGTTTGTTTGTTAGTTTGTTTGTATGTAGGGGGTAATCTCTAGAACTACAGAACCGATTCCAAAAATTCTTTCACCAATAGAAAGCTACACAACCCCTGGCGGACATAGGCTACAATTTTCATGCGAACGGAGTCGCGGGCGTCTGCTAGTACTGTGTAAAAAAGGCAAAGAAATAGCTTGTCTTCCGTCTACAGGACCTCCACAGCTCGGCGTGGACACTGGTGCTTAACACGAACAGGGCTTTCGGCTTTTGGATGGACATGATCTGCTGTCTCTACCTGGCCTTCGTGACCTTCAGCTTCTTCTTCTTTGCTAGCGAAGGTAATTTATTTATTATTAGCGACCCGGCAAACAGGCAAGCGGGTCACCTGATGGTAAGTGATCACCACCACCCCAACTCCAAGGAGGCTGCAGGTGCGTTGCCAACCTAGAGGGCTAAGATGGAATACCTCTTGTGCCAGTAATTGCACCGGCTGTCTTGCTCTCCACGCTGAAACACAAAAGTGCAAGCGTTGCTGCTTAGCGGCAGGATTAGCGAGCAAGATGTTGGTAGTCAAAGTCAAAGTCAAAGTCAAAATATTTTATTCAGATTAGGCTTACAGGTAGCACTTATGAATGTCAAAAAATTTACCACCGGTTCGGAAAAACCTCTGATGAGAAGATACCGGCAAGAAACTCAACGAGGTGTAATTTTTTAAATAAATCCAAATTACAATGTTATTTTACATCTCAAATATTCAAAATTTTTACAATTTAACAATTTAACACAGCAGGTGTACAATCTTTGGAGCCAGGGATCGCCAATACAGATCGGGATCATTTCCAAACATCCTTGTCCAAGATATAGTCATTGATTTTACAATAGGTAGCGATCCGGATGGACCTTGCACAAGGTCCTATCACCTGCCATAAAAACCGTATATAAATACGTTTCGTAAAAAAATCTCGAAATGACAGTGAAAACTGTATCAAAATCCGTTGCGTGGTTTAGGAGGAGTAGGCGGCTAAATACACTAAAGAAATTTAGGACAGACAGGAAAAATAAGATATTTATTTATTTCGTAGACTGATTTTTTTCTTCTATCGATATATCGATAAAAAAATATTTCTAACACTAGCTACATTGCGACAGCTTGTTTTGCCGCGAAAATTCCGGGCTCTGGTTATGAGGGTTGTTTTTCTCTTTTCAGATATTTTTAGGGTTGCGTACCTCAAAAGGAAAAATGGAACCCTTATCACTTTGTTGTCCGTCTGTCTGTCTGTCTGCCTATTAAGACGATTTTTCTCAAGAACGCGTGGAGGTATTGAGTTAAAATTAATATCAAATAATCAAGTCTGCAATCCCTTAGAGCCGTGAAAAAATCAAACTTCTAGTCAACGCAATCAAAAGATACGGCCGTTTATGCCGCATGTTTCATACATTCGCAAGACACTCAAAAACCTATGGGGCACTTCCCGTTGACCTAGAACTATGAAATTTGGCAAAAAGGAAGGTCTCACAGCACAAATGAAACAACGAAATCCGAAAACCGTAAATTTTTACTTAATACACACAAAAATAGTTTTTTGGTCTTACAAAGCAAAAATGCGACACAATATTTTGTTGACGACGGAACCCTCGGTGCGCGAGGGTCGCTCCGACTCGCGCTTGGCCGGGTTTTTTTATGTAATTTTTATTCCAGACACGATCGGAGGCAACGTCGGTCTGGCCATCACGCAGGTGATCGGGCTGGTCGGCATGTGCCAATACGGCATGCGGCAGACAGCCGAAGTGGAGAACCAGATGACCTCGGTGAGCTCCCACCTTAATACTAACTAGCGGCCCAGAATAGTACTAAACGTACAGAAACTTCTTTATTACCACGCTCAAAAAGTTCGTATCACTTCATACACCATGCGCCAGGCGGCGCGAGTCAAAAGGAACGCGCCGCCCGCGCCCGCCTTCCCCCCGCTACTCCCGGCGACACGCTAGGGTTGCGCGGCATTGTCGCTGTCAGAAATTGACAAATTCGAGCAACTCTCATTTTAAACTCCCCCCCGTAAAACTTTTGACCCCCTCCGTAAGTTCGTAGCGCCTGTCCTAAGTTGTATCAGTGAGCATTAGAATGAGCAAACTAGTGTCCAGTTTTGCTTCTGTTTACTCTCATTTACCTTTAATTATTACTTTTATTGTTAATTAGTGATCCTCAATTGCTGATAATTTACTTGTTTAGCTTCACTATAGTTTTTGCACGCGGTGTTCACCTATCAGTGATTGTGACACCCATACTATATGTACAGTCAAGGAATTTAATTCCCTACCCATTTCGTTGAAATGTCGTCTGACATTCGCAATGCGTTAAGGTCGATATGTCAAACTAACGTCTTGCTCTATAGCTCTTATGGTGACAGTTTGCTATATGCTATTGAACCTTAGGTGGGTTGGAAATTTAATTCCTTGACTGTACACGCATGTAACTTTTGACCACGCATTGAACCTTGAATAAATAAAATAAAAATAAAATAAATAAACGTGACTACGACAAGGTCCTCAAGTATTTGGCTACTTCTAAGGTTTTCTGACGTCTGACCCTGTGATTGTAGTAATATTACTTTAAGTTTGCAATTCGACATAAGTCGACATAGACCGTATTTGATGATTTATGCATTTTACGGGATTTTACGCGATGAAAATATTCTATGTTTTAATACAGAACATGATCTGACAAGCTGCTAAATTTTATTAAAATCCGTCCAGCCGATAGAGGAACAAACATCCAAATATCTAACCATCATATTCACTGACCTATAAATAATGGACTTCTAGTCAGCGTTTAAAATATGGCCGCATCAAAAGTCTTGAGATTTGTTGTACTTTTGTTCAAAAGTACAACAATTCGACAATCGCTCGCGCTGTCAGTCTGTCGGACCGACGGCGCTGCTGTCAATACTATTATTTTGTAAAAAAAACCTTTGCAACGAAACTTACTAAATTATTATTTTATGCAGTTGTACATCCAAAGACTATAAACGGTAAACTAATAATTAGCATTTGTAACATTGGCGTCAACCTGTATTGTCATGTCAGTCCGTTTTTCTGCTGTCATTTAGTATGACACTGTACATCCATGCATTATAATGTCATTGATTCTAATTCGAACGAAAGTAACCGACGTAGCCCAGCGGATTAGCAAGTTGAAGTGGCAGTGGGCAGGGCACATAGCACGGAGAACTGATGGCCGATGGGGTCGGAAAGTTCTCGAATGGCGGCCGCGTATTGGCAAGCGCAGCGTAGGACGACCAGCCACAAGATGGTCCGATGACCTCATACAGGTGGCAGGAAGGCGCTGGTTGCATGCTGCTCCCAACCGGTTACTTTGGAAATCCATGGAGGAGGCCTATGTCCAACAGTGGACTTCTTGTGGCTGAGATGATGATGATGATGATTCTATTTGAAACGTGTGTAGACATAGAGGTGCGCTAAAAACTTTTAGAAATTCCACCATTAATGGAGTTTAAAAAAACGGACCAAGCCGCGGGCGAGACCTAGTGTTATCGTAATCTTCGTTCGCAGGTGGAGAGGATGCTGGAATATACGAACCTCCAGCCGGAGACGCCGGTCGATGTGAACGAGAAGGCTCTCAAAACCCACCACCCTAATTTGGACTTCGAGGACTGGCCAGCGAAAGGTGACCAGTGTTTTTAAATTACATACCGTTTCGCCAAAATCTTGTTTGGTCGGATTTCTTTTTAGTTACAGAAAATCAAATAAAAGTTTGTAAATGTCGCGGTTTTGCTTATGTATATGAAGTAATCACCGCCGCTCATAAACACCCTCAACACCAAGGAGATTGCAGATGCGATGCCAATCCAAAGGGCTAAGATGAAATACCTCTTGTGCCAGTAATTGCACCGACTCTCTATGCCGGAACACAACAGCGCAAGCACCATACCATTTCTACTTGACCTCCCGCGGTGTAGCAAACAAGTCAATCACTGATAGAATAGAATAGAATAGAATAGAATAACTTTATTTTGTAAAACATAGGTACAAAAAAGATCTTATAAATAATTGTTCTAGAACCTTGTATGTTTTGCCAGATGGCGTATAAATCATTACACATTCAGTTTCTTTCGCGCTCGCGTAGCGCTCTCGCAAATAATACCGCCTCGAGTGTAATGACCAACATAGTATCATAATGTACTATTGTTTCAGGTGAGATCGCCTTCGAAGACGTGTCTTTGGAGTACGAGAGGCCGCCGAAGCGGGAGGCGGACGAGGGCAAGGCCCCGGAGCCCGTGTTCGCCATCCGCGGCGTCAGCTTCGTGGCGCGCCCGGCCGAGAAACTGGCCGTGGTCGGCCGCACCGGCGCCGGCAAGAGCTCGCTCATACAGGCGCTGTTCAGGTCTGCTACTGCTGCAGTTTTTAATGATGCGTGTGGAATTACCACTACCACCATCTTGTTCGCTAATCCAGCCGCCAAGCAGCAGTGCTTGCACTGTTGTGTTCCGACGTGGAGAGCAAGACAGCCGGTGACATTAATGGCGCCGGCAAGAGCTCGCTCATACAGGCGCTGTTCAGGTCTGCTACTGCTGCAGTTTTTAATGATGCGTGTGGAATTACCACTACCAACATCTTGTTCGCTAATCCAGCCGCCAAGCAGCAGTGTTTGCACTGTTGTGTTCCGGCGTGGAGAGCAAGACAGCCGGTGACATTAATGGCGCCGGCAAGAGCTCGCTCATACAGGCGCTGTTCAGGTCTGGAACTGCTTCAGTTTTTAATGATGCGTGTGGAAGGACCTTGTGCAAGGTTCGTCCGGTTCGTCCACCATCTTGCTCGTTAATGCAGCCGCTAAGTAGCAGTGTTAGCGCTGTTGTGTTCCGGCGTGGAGAGCAAGACAGCGGGTGACATTACTGGCACTAGAGGTATTCCATCTTAGCCCTCTGGGTTGGCAACGCATCTGCAGTCTCCTTAGTGTGGCGGGTGCCTATAGGCAGTGGTGATCAGTCACCATCAGGTGACCCACTTGCTTGTTTGCCTTCCTATTTTTTATAAAAAAAATTGTATAAAGTAAAGTCTGTATTTTTCCTGTGTGTCCGAAATTTTTATAGTGTATCTTCGGCGTCTTCTCCTTCTAAACCACGCAACGGATTTTGATGCGGTTTTCACTGTCATTTAGAGATTTTTATAAGAAACCAGTTTCTGCCCATGGCTTTGCCCCCATTCCATCCCTTCATCCGCATTCATCCCACTTTCCAAAAATCCTTTTTTAGTATCCACTAAGCTACTCTTTGTAAGGTATCAATCAATATGCAAAACTTCAAGTATCGAACTCCAACGGTTTGGACTGTGCGTTGATATATCAGTCAGTTAGGACTTTGAGTTTAAAATGTATAGATGTTTTTATGGACATTTTATCCAGGCCCCAATTTCACAAACGCGACAGGCGACAAGTAACACTGACAATTTGCTGTACATTACTGCGTCGACGAGTAACTCTACAGACTTAACATTACAGTGGGCGAGCAATGTATACTGAACTGTCACTGTCACCTGTCGCCTGTCACGTTTATGAAACAGAGCCCAGATTGTACCCGTGCTAGTCTACATCTACACTAATATAATAAAGAGGTAATCTTTGTTTGTTTGTATGTAGGGGGTAATCTCTGGAACTACTGAACCGATTTCAAAAATTCTTTCACAGATAGAAAGCTACACTATTCCTGACGGACGTAGGCTACTAATTTTACTTGAACGAAGTCGCGCGCTTCCGCTAGTGCACTATAAATGTATCCTTTTCGCAGGCTAGGAAAGATCACCGGCAGAATAACCGTGGACGGCGTGACGTCGGACGAGGCAGGGCTGCGCGCGTGGCGCCGGCGGCTCGTGGCGCTCCCGCAGCGCCCCGCGCTGTTCGCAGGAGCCCTGCGGGACAACCTGGACCCGCAGCACCAGTACAGCGACGCGGACATCTATAACGCGCTGCACGAGGTGAGGCCATATTGGCGCTGCCGCGCTGTTCGCCGGTACGCTGCGCGACAACCTGAACTGCGCCGTTAGCCGCGTTAGTTTTAACTGGGATTTTTTTTTTAATACCAAGAAAGAAGTTATAACGATAACGATATAAGTCTGTTTTTTTCCTCGCAAGTGTGTAAAAGACGTCATATAAAATTGCGTTAATCACTGCACACCCGGCTCCTTTGTCGCGCTCCCGTACCGCTCGCGCGAATAATACCGCTTTGACTATACCGACGTAGTAAACTTGTACCATAATGCACTATTGCAGGTGGAGCTGACGGAGATGGTGTCAAACCTGCCGGCCGGGCTGAACACGCTAGTGGGCGACGGCGGTGGTAACTTCTCGGCGGGCCAGCGCCAGCTCGTGTGCCTCGCGCGCGCTGCGCTCGCCCGCGCCAGTGTACTCGTGCTGGACGAGGCCACTGCCAACGTGGACACTGAGTGAGTGGCCCGCGGCGACTAGCGCCATCTAGTGTAGAACGGAGCAGACCGACTGACATACGCTACGTCACGCTAACACCTCGTTGAGTTTCTTGCCGGTATCTTCTCATCAGAGGTTTTTCCGAGCCGGTGGTAAATTTTATGACATTCATAAGTGCTACCTGTAAGCCTAATCTGAATAAAATATTTTGACTTTGACTTTGAACACGGATTTTCATCCTTCGGACTTCGGTCGCCACTGGGCACGGAGCAAATAACGTATAGCGATTCTAGGGCCATCTAGTGTAGAACGGAGGAAACCAACTGACATGCGCTACGTCACGCTAAAACGGACTTTCATCCTTCGTGCTTCGGTCCCCAGTGGGGCACGGAACAAATAATATGTAGCGAGTTTTGCGCCATCTAGTGTAGAACGGAGGAAACCAACTGACATGCGCTACATCACGCTAACGAAGTTTCGTAGCACAGACCTATATATACAACTTCCAACTTACATCCTCCGGACTTCGGTCCCCAGGCATAACGCCCGCCTGGAGAGAGATCTCTATCGACCCACCCTCTACAATCCCATCAGTCGAAATTCGTTCAGGACAAGGTCATAAATGAAATCGAAACAGTTCAAAGTCAAAGTCACAATATCTTTATTCAGATTAGGCATTTGCATAGATTGCAAAAGTTATGGTGTGGGGTTACTCTTGGACATGACCAAAGCATACGACCGCGTTTCCCACAAAATTTTACTATCTAAATTATACGACATGGGAATCCGAGGCATGGCCCACGAGTGGTTTAAGTTATATTTAAAAGATCGAAACCAGTATGTTCAGATGGATTACCTCTGCCAAGACTCTGGAGAGGTCAACAGATCACGTCCCAAATGCGGTGCACCACGTGTTCCACACCGCAGGGCAGCGTGATCTCTTGTCTCCTTTTTTTGGTCTACATAAATGATCTGCCTAAACTATTAGATACTACATGTGTAATGTTCGCCGACGACGTCTCCTTGCTTTTTGGGTGCTCGGACAGTGCAGAATGTAATAAACGCCTGGCAGAAATACTCAAGATTGTTACAAACTGGCTTGACGACCACAACCTAGAAATTAACCTTAAAAAAACTAAAATAATTCAATTTAAACCTTTACAAATGACATTACAAATTAATAATAAAATAATAGAAGAAGTAAATGACTTTAAATTATTAGGTATAAACATAGACTCCAGTATAAACTGGAAATCGCACATACAGAACGTTAAATCGAAATTATCTAGCTTTATTTATGCATTAAGTGTCCTTAAAGTTAATACAAACTTGGAAACCGCTTTATCTGCGTATTATGCGTATGCGCATGCATGGTTACAATACGGCGTGATACTATGGGGAGCCAGCACCGACAGCCACCAATTATTCGTGATGCAAAAAAAGTGTATACGCATTCTCACTAATACGAGGATACCAAACAGTTGCCGTCCTCATTTTATCAAACACTAGCGGACGCGCGCGACTTCGTTCACGTAAAATTAGTAGCCTATGTCCGTCAGGAATAGTGTAGCTTTCTATCTGTAAAAGAATTTTTGAAATCGGTTCAGTAGCTCCAGAGATTACCCCCTACATACAAACAAACTAACATAAAAACAAACAAACAAAGTTTACCTCTTTATTATATTAGTGTAGATAAAATCCTTACACTACCCTCTATTTACATAATGGAAGCGGCACTCTTTGTTAGGAAACATCCAACTAATAAACTTATTTATGTTAAGAAAAGAACTTAGATCACATAGGCGAAATAAAACCCAGAAATGGTCCGTACTACCGATGTATACTCATAGCAAACAAACTACCCGATTCGTTAAAACAAATTATACAAATGCGCCGAAGTGAAATTTACATTATTTTCCTACCCTAAATTTTTACAACACAACACACAACAATTTTACGAAATGTTTAATTTATATTCTATTTTATTATTGTAACACAAATTGAAGAATGTTTTTATCCGTAGAAATACTTGTAATTTTTTACATTAGAAAATTGAATTATTGTTATTTATTATTTATTGTAAAATTATATAGTTTGTGACGTTGTAGCTTATTAGTTAACGTAGAATGTAAGCATTTATTAATATGTTTCATAGGTTAAAACTTGACATTAATACCGTTGCGGTTTCATGTACCAACGACCACCTTATACTTAACATCTGTAAACTGTAATGAACATGACTAAAAATGAATAAATGAATAGGCTAACAGGGAGCACTTATGAATGTCACAAAATTTACCACCGGTTCGGAAAAAACCTCTGATGAGAAGATACCGGCAAGAAACTCAACGAGGTGTAATTTTTTAGGGTTCCGTACCTTAAGAGGAAAAACGGAACCCTTATAGGATTACTATGTTGTCCGTCTGTCAGTCTGTCTTTCTTTCTGTCTGTCTGTTTGGCAAGACGATTTTTCTCAAGAACGCGTGGAGGCATTGAGTTGAAATTAATATCAAATACTCAAGTCTGCAGTCCCTTAGAGCCGTGAAAAAAATCAATGTACTAAGTTAACGGAATCAAAAGATACGACTGTTTATGCCGCATGTTTCATACATTCGCAAGGCACTGAAAAACCTATGGGGTACTTCCCGTTGACCTAGAACTATGAAATTTGGCAAGAAGCAAAGTCTCACAGCACAAATAAAATAATAAATCCGAAAACTGTAAATTTGTTGCTAATACACACGAAAAAAAAACTTACAATACGCGATACTTGATGTTGTTGATGACGGAACCCTCGGTGCGCGAGTCCGACTCGCACTTGGCCGGTTTTTTTAATAACTCAATATTACTGTAGGCTACAGGGGTAAAATTAAATGCAGATTTTGCGAAAAACGTAAGGGTGGGTGTAAGAGAGCGGCGTGCGTCTTAGCTCGTATTGACAGTTATAGCGACTGCCGCCTTGCGGCCAATAGCATCAATTTGACGAACGTACACCCCCGCGGGTGGTTACCCCTCCGTGCAAGACACATACCACTCCGGCTTACACTCACCCGCATTTATTAAAAAATAAACAAAATAAAAAAAAGTTAACAGTTTACGCGTCGCCTACAATTACAATGTTATTTTGACAGGACGGACAAACACATTCAGCATACCATCCGCACGAAGTTCGCCAGCTCCACCGTGCTGACCATCGCGCACAGACTGAACACCGTCATGGATTACGACCGCGTCATCGTCATGGACAGGTATTATTATTTATCTACACATATATCATAAATGCTCTATAATGCGTTCAGAAACCAAAGGAAATGACCAGCATTATTAAAACCAATGTTATTATGAGAATTTGTCTGTGGTATTAGGCAAATCTGTACTGTAATGGTCATTACAGTATCGATTTCTGTACTGTAATGGTCATTACAGTACTGACTTATGTACTGTAATGGTCATTATATGATCTCGAGTGACATGAAGATAAGGACTTCATGCGTTTGTTTATGATTTAAAAAAAAACGTTTGGCTTGACGGATGGATCGAATGGCCGTCATTACTGTTGTTATTCGTTTGTTGGTTTTTGCTGTTACGGTTTTTTGCATTTATGACATGTGTGTAGATAAAGTAATGTATGCAACTGTACATAATTAGGTCTTAAAACACTCGTGTGATCCTATTATGAAAACCACACTCGTGTTTTAAGGCCCCTCATTATGCAACAGTTGCATAAAATACTATTATCTACACACATATCATAAGTGCTCAGTAACGCGTTTAAAAACCATAGAAAATGACCAGCATTATTACAACCAATGTTATTATAAAAAAAATCTTGTCTGTGGTAGTAGGTAATCTGTTCTTTATTGGGTAGTATCTCTTAGTAGTCTGTGTTTATTGGTGATCACATTACCGATATCTCGTGACGTTATGAATTTAAATTTGGAACAGCTGTCAAAATTCAAGTTGGTCTCTATTCTAGTATCCACAGATATTAAAACAGTTATCGATACGAAACGTCAACTCAGTATGTTTTTTTTAATTTAAACGCACGACATTTGATCTCGAGTGACATGACAATAGGGTCTTCATTCGTTTGTCTATGGTTTAAAAAAAAAAAAACGTTCGTCTTGGCGGATAGATCGAATGGCCGCCATGACTGTTTGTTGTTGGTTTTTTTGCTGTTACGGTTTTTTGCAGTTATGATGTGTGTAGATAAAGTAATGTATGCAACTGTATACAATTAGGCCTTACAACACTCGTGTGATCCTATTATGAAACTCGCTAACGCTCGTTTCATAAAACCACACTCGTGTTTTAAGGCCTCTCATTATATAGCAGTTGCATAAAATACTATTGTCTACACACATATCGTTAATAAAAAACAAAATGAAAATGAAAATTTTATTTTGCAAGTAGGCCATATAGGCTCTTTTACATGTCTGAATCTACTAGCGCTATACATAATTATAATTATCACAATAGGACATGACATACACACATACACGCGCCGCCCGCCCCGCCTTCCCCCGCTACTCCCGCGACACGCTAGGGTTGCGCGGCATTCGTTTTCAATTACACTGATACGGCGGGCGCGCGGTGAGCCGACAACCTACTGCGATTTACCTATGCCATAGGCAAGGCGGTCGAGCGTACCTACAGTGCGGAGTTGAACCCCCCTGACATTAAATTGTAATGAGAAAGATAAAGATTAAACGTTTGTTGGTGATAGAGGGCGTATCGTGGAGTCTGGGCACCCGTTCGAGCTGCTGACGCAGCCGTCGCCACTGCTGCGTGCCGACGCTCCGCAGCGGCGCTCGCTGCTCTCCAAGAGCCAGGTAACACAGCACAGGGACCACCAACGATGAAGTCCGTTCATGCATAAGTGTGATCACCACCGCCTGTAGACACCCGCCTCACCAAGGCGATTACAAATGCGTTGCCAACCCAGAGGGCTAAGATGAAACACCCCTTGTGCCAGTAATGTCACCGGCTGTCTTGCTCTCCACGCCGGAACACAACAGTGCAAGCACTGCTGCTTAGCGGCTGGATTAGAGAGCGAGATGGTGGTAGCGATCCGGACGGACCTGCACAAGGTCCTACCACCCGCAAAATTTTAGCAGGTTTTAGGTTATCTTTTTAGCAGTCTATTATGTTTTCTCAGGCACCGCTGGCGATCCCGGAGAACTTTACTTTCGAGTCTACGACGGAACGCAGCGACGAACAGAACGAGACTCTCGTCCTGGGTAGAGACAGGACCCGGACCTACTCAAACCGGTGAGTTTTTTAACACAAGCGCACGCGCGCGACTTCGTTCGCGTGTAATTAGTGGCCTATGTCCGCCAGGGATAGTGTAGCTTTCTATCTGTGAAAGAATTTTCGGAATCGGTTCAGTAGTTTTAGAGATAACGGCTACATACATACAAACAAAGTTTACCTCATTATTATATTAGTGTAGATTAATATTAATATATTAACATTAATAATAAGTATGAATTCTGAGTTTCATGATTCTAGAACAACCTTATAACTTTTTCCATACAAACTTCACCCCCCCTCCCCCGTTTATCCCCCTTCTTCCCCATTTTGTCAATTTTTTTATAGCCTAAGTCCTATTCTGGACTTATTTAAGTAGATCTATGAATATTCCATCCAAATCTGTTCAGCGGTTTTTACGTGATGCGCGTACAAACATTTTTGTCTCGACGATTTTATTGTATGTATCATCATCATCATCATCATCATCATCATCATCATCTCAGCCACAAGAAGTCCACTGTTGGACATAGGCCTCCTCCATGGATTTCCAAAGCGACCGGTTGGGAGCGGCATGCAACCAGCGCCTTCCTGCCACCTGTATGAGGTCATCGGACCATCTTGTGGCTGGTCGTCCTACGCTGCGCTTGTCAATACGCGGCCGCCATTCGAGAACTTTCCGACCCCATCGGATGTATAGATATTTATTATTTATTTTATTAATTGTACCCGTACAAAACCGTCCGGCTTTGTATTTTTTATACAACATAGGAAGGCAAACAAGCGAGTGGGTCACCTGATGGCAAGTGATCACCACCGCCTATAGACACCTGCAACAACAAAGAGAGTGCAGATGCGTTGCCAACGCAGAGGGCTAAGATGGAATACCTCTTGTGCCAGTAATTACACCGGCTGTCTTGCTCTCCACGCCGGAACACAACAGTGCAAGCACTGCTGCTTAGCGGCAGGATTAGAGAGCAAGATGGTGGTAGCGATCCGGACGGACCTTGCACAAGGTCCTACCACCCGCAAAAAAACATATTTCTTGTTTGTAAAACATATTTCTTTAATTGTTTGTTTGTTTTTTTATTGCAGGTCTGAAGTGAGCGACCAAGAGGGAGGTGGGATATTCAAGTCTCTGGTAGAGCAGACCGGACGGGACACCGCGGCCATGTTGTATGAAATGGCAGAGGAGGTGCGTTGATCGATTACTATGACGTCGGTTACACGCTCATTCTGTCGTCAGTTCAGTCCATCATTCTGGTCAGAATGACGAGAGAATTATCGTGTGACCTGTCTCGTGTCGTGTCAGTCTGAACTGATCGTAACCGTGTCCATTTGTCATCATTCTGCCATCAGTGAAAACTATATCGGAATGATGGACTGAACTGACGCCAGAATTAGCGTGTAACCGAAGTCTATGAATATCTGTTTATTTTTAGGATTCCCTATCCGGAAAGGTAAAAACCCGCCAAGTGCGAGTCAGACTTGCGCACGAAGGGTTCCGTACCGTTATCTAGAAAACGAACAAAAAAAACACGTTCGCTGTATGGGAGCCCCCTTAAATATTAATTTTATTCTGTTGTTTAGTATTTGTTGTTATAGCGGCAACAGGAATACATAATCTGTGAAAATTTCAACTGTCTAACTATCACGGTTCGTGAAATACAGCCTGGTAACAGACAGACAGCGGCGTCTTAGTAATAGGGCTCCATTTTACTCTTTGGGTACGGAACCCTGAAAAGAAACCCATATGCAGGCGGTAAGATCTGTTCCGGATCGCTACCACCATCTTGCTCGCTAAGCAGCAGTGCTTGCACTGTTGCGTTTCGGCGTGGAGAGCAAGACAGCCGGTGACATTACTGGCACAAGAGGTATTCCATCTTAGCCCTCTGGGTTGGTCGCATCAAGAGTCTCTTTGGTGTTGCGTATGTCTATGGGTGGTTGTGATTACTCACCACCAGGTGGCTCACTTGCTCGTTTGCCTTTTTATTTTATATTTAAAAATAATGGTGTGACTCCGTCGTCTGAATTCCATTTTTCGGGATTTTTTTTTCCAGGAAGACAGGAAGTAGGTCATCTGATGGTAAGTGATCACCACTGATTATAGACACCTGCAACAGCAAGGAGATTGCAGATGCGTTGCCAACTCAGAGGGCTAAGATGGGATACCTCTTGTGCCAGTAATTGCACCGGCGGATATATCCGACAATGGGTACAGCGCAAAAGAGACTTAAATATAAGTAGGCGTAAGATTCAAATTCGCGTTGCTTACCAGCCGTGCTTGGCGTGTGACTGTTTTTGTATTTGACTAAGTGTTTTTTTTTTTCAGAGTTATAACAAAATGATGGCGAGAAAAAGTAAAACAGAGTGAAAGCGGCGAAACCCTCAGCGGGATGGTCACAAAAACTGAACAGTATTTTTTTTACGTTTTAATCCAAGTCTGTACGTATTTTTATATTTTTCGTTCATTATGTTGAACAAGATATTTAGGTATAGTTTCTTCGAATTATTTTCGAAATATTATGTTAATTTGAAAAATTTGGTTTACCCTTGAAATATCTACAAACAAATCATCGAATCATCATTTCACCTAATTTCTTTTTATCGAAAGGTAAATTCTGCAAGATTTTTTTTCCGGATAAAAAAAACCCTACCCTAACCTAACCACATACATATTTAAGACACCCTGAAAAGTTCTAGACTTCAGCAGGAAACTAAGTTGATGAAATGAATATTCTGCGAAATAATACATTCGGTGAAACAAGACAAACAAAAAATTACTTGTCATTTGGCAAAAAAAACTTATTTTTTTATTTTATTTCGTGACTTTTTGGTCTTATTTTATATTCTGCATTTCGTATACCCTTAAATCCCATGTACTTATAATTTGGGGGAAGATCGGATGAGCTTGGAAATTAAACCTTATCAACTAGTAAATAAAGTCCATCCTTTCCTACAACAACAACAAATGCTCTTTATTGATTCATACAAGTAAACGAAAAGGAACACATACAGGGAAATGTTACATGGGATTCAACAGGCGGTTTTATCGCTAAGCAGCTCTTCCAGTCAACCTATTGGCTTGTGAATTAGGTTATCTATTGTACAGTTGTGCAGAAAAAAATTACTTCTCTGGTCAGAGGCGATTTTTCAATACATGTATTCAAAATATGAACCTTACTGACTACATAGTATGATACAAATTTTATTGTATATCTTAGCGACTCGCCCGGCATCGCTACAGTTCATGTTTTAGGTCTTCAGCCAAGAAACCAATGCTCTTAGAACGTTGGTACAGTCAAGTAAAAATGTATCGGCTATCGTTTATTTCTTTAGATACTAAAAATAAGGTAAACAAAATAAGTCACGTGACTCGGCAAATCAACCAATCAAATCAATCTTTTGCGTCTCCACAGATCCAAAAGATTGACTTGATTGGTCGATTTGCCGAGTCACGTGACTATTTTGTTTTTATTATTTTAAGCATATCAAGAAATAAAGTATAGCTTTTAACCCGCGGCTTTGCTCGCATCAAATAACCACGGGGTTTATTTGTTCGATCGGGTTAAAAAGCTTATGTCTTTCTCAGACCGTTCAACTGTCACTGTAGAATATGGTTATTCAAACTCGGTTACGACGTGAAGGAAGGACAAACTTTTTCGCGTTTAGGTACCGAGTATCAACCGAGTACTCGGCCCATATATTAATATGGGCCGAGTACTCGGTTGATACTCGCTACCCGGCGTAGTCGGCGGGTTTTTTGATACTCGTACTCGGCCGAATAACTCGGTTTGAATGCCGAGTATTCTCGGTTTAAGAAATGCAATATATTTAGGTAGATATAATTAAAACAACAGTGTCAGGTCATCACTGATCAGGTACTACACACACATTAATAAACAAACTTTTTCAATTATTTATCTACTATGGCGCACAACGTGAAATATTTGTTTGCAAACTATCAAGTGACTGGTAGTTGAAAGGCGCGGGCGGGGTGAGGAGTGTATCAACGCGAGCCGGCCGCTCGACCGGCGCGAACCTGTTTGTACTTGTTTAAGCGCGCGAAATGGGAATTTGATTGAACCGAGTTATTACTCAAATATGTGGCGGTAATCTTATTTCGCATAGAGCGTTTGGTACGGTCAGCATCTTAAATTTATATACGTTACCAAGACGTCAAAAATATCTATAGACCTTTATGCCACTGAACATAAGGTCGACGTATACATGTTTTGATGCTACGGCTGTATATATTTTTTACAGCTGACTGTACATATTTTCAATGCACCCAATTGTTTAACAGTTAAGTATGACACAGTGACGCGTCTTAGACCTTGTTTTATTATTATAAGCTCACGCCTGTTTCCCTTTGGGGTAGGCAGAGAGTCTTATACCTGTATACTGTTATACCTGCGGCCCTAACATGACAGCCCAGGTTTAGTTTAACCCCTCCCTGTGTCTCTGTGTAACTAGTGTCATAAGAAAGGGACGCAGATAGAGATAAACTAAACTTGGCCGGTCATGTTAGGGCCACTGGAAGGTTGCGTTAACAATGTGACGTATAAGACGCCTCACTGCGTAACCGTCGATCCTTAACTGTGCCACAATTAGCTTAAACCCATTCACTGCCGGCCACGCGTATATGCGTTTTTGGTAATTTCACCTCTTTGATTATTGGAACGATTTGTCATTTGAAAGTATTTGTTCGTTTGTGGCGCCCGGTGGAAGGTCGGGTAACAATGCCAGCAGTGCACGGGTTAAAGGTATTAAGAGATACCATCAGCTTGCCTTACTCAGTGATATTGGTAAATACATGGTGCTATTTTCTTTAAAAATGTAGGCAATTATTTAAATTACCTTATTCTAGATGGCAACAAATTTTAAATCACAATTTTGTTTTAAGATTCGCTGCTAGTACTTAAAAATTGCAATAGTTGTTTGTAAAGTGGTTAAGCAGGCAGCAAATGTGGTAACTTTGCCTACCGGCAACTTTGCCTGCGGGTCATTCGCAAAGTCACTGCGTCGAAACTACTTTTTATTATGTTGTAATTTCTTTGCTTATTTTGGCAATATTATTTTGAAGCTACAATGCCAATTTCGACTGAGCATGAACAAATTAAACTAAGCATTTAGTTTTTTACTTTACACCTTTTGTTGTAATTAATACATTTTATGAGTTTTTTTTAACATAAAACTACCGTGAGACTCAGACATATTAATAAAACGGATCACTCACGTATTTTTTTGCGTCGGGAAATGCCCGACTTGTCGCACGCTTAGTATTAAAGTGACCCATTTCTGAATAATACACGTCCCAAAATATCACCTTAATTAAAAGACATAGGGTTTAATTTTGGGAAATATCAAATTCAGAATTGAGTCACTTTAATACTAAGCGTGCGATGTGTCGTCGTCGCGCCACCGCCGCGGGGGCTCATGATTAAGGACCACGGACTGGTCCGAAACATGTCGGCCATTTCCCGACGCAAAAAAATACGTGAGTGATCCGTTTTATTAATACATTTTATGAGCATAGAGAATCGCACGTTTCTATTAAAATGCAATGTAATTGTTTTTTGCGTTATTTGTTCAGCAAATATTCAATAGAGAAACAATTTTATAAATTGTATACTCAAATATACAAGAAGCTATAATGGCAAAGTTACCACGTGTCAACTTTGCCACAACAAAAAAGTACTTACTCCACTATTTTATTTGTTAAACGTTAGCCAATTATTTTAGTTATTTTATCACAAATGTTAACGTATGTATAATGTAGTGGAATGTATATAATATAATATGTAATAGAATAAATAAGTACTTAAGTCAATTGGTAATATAGTCCTTTGATTGTACTTTGTGATATAGTAAATAAATATTTTAAATTAACGTTCGTTTTTTTCTCCATTTATCCATTTTACGAAATCGTTTATTCTTTGAAGCACTTTTTTCTGGGCGAGCGCGACTTCGTTCGCGTGAAATCAGTAGCCTATGTCCGTCAGGGTTAGTGTAGCTTTCTATCTGTGAAAGTTTCAGTAGTTCCAACGATTACCCCGAATACAAAGTTTTTTATATATATTTTTTTTATACAACATAGGAAGGCAAACAAGCAAGTGGGTCACCAGATGGTAAGTGATCACCACTGCCTATAGACACCTGCAACAACAAAGAGAGTGCAGATGTGTTGCCAACCCAGAGGGCTAAGATGGAATACCTCTTGTGCCAGTAATTACACCGGCTGTCTTGCTCTCCGCGCCGGAACACAACAGTGCAAGCACTGCTGCTTAGCGGCAGGATTAGCGAGCTACAAGCGAGCAAGTTTACCTCTTTTTAGGGTTTCGTACCTAAAGAGGAAAAATGGAACCCTTACAGGATCACTTCGTTGTCTGTCTGTCTGTCAAGACCATTTTTCTCAAGAACGCGTGGAGGTATTGAGTTGAAATTACTCAAATACTTATAATTAGGTACTCTAATATTTTCGTCCCTGAGAGCCGTGAAAAAATCAAAGTTCTAAGTCAACGCAATCAAAAGATACGGTCGTTTATGCTGCATGTCTTATACATTCGCAAGGCACTCAAAAACCTATGGGGTACTTCCCGTTGACCTAGAACTATGAAATTTGGCAAGAAGCAAGGTCTCACAGAACAAATAAAATAATAAATCCGATAATAGCAATTTGTCGTTAATACACACAAAAAAAAAATGGTTTTACAAAGCAAAAATGCGATACTAGATGTTGATGACGGGACCCTCAGTGCACGAGTCCGACTCGCACTTGGCCTGTTTTTATATTACTGTAGATGTAGATGAACACTAGGGCGCTACTATAGCAGGCGTAGTTATAGCTTTCACATTATGTCCGTGGGTACAAAATACTTCCAAAAATAAACTAGTTTTTGCTCGGACTATACTTACTATCGAGGAGGGTGTACAACGAGGAGGTTCTCCCCTATATGTGACCATGTTAGACAGGCTAGTGATGTAACGAATATCATTTTTGAACATTCGCGAATGCGAATGCAAATATCTGCTACCGATATTCGCGAACGGGAATATTCAGTTTTCGTTCAAATTTGGCGCCATTGTCTATGGCTTGGTGGCAGTCTCGTTCGAACGAGTTGCGTTCCGTTTGTATAAATAAGTTCTAATGAAAATTATTTTTATTAACCTTCAATGCCCAAAGTAAATAAATAAATAATACCAAACGATAAAGTGAGAACTGATAATGTGATTAAGAGGTTAAGTTACTTTTTCTTGCATTAATAAACGTAAGAAATGAATGGGTTTTGTTTTTCTTAACTTGGTATTATCTTCAGTTTTTTTGCTGATATTCATATTCGCAAAACATTCGCAGTTGCGAATGCGAATATGCAAAAAATATGCGAATGCGAATATTCGTTACATCACTAAGACAGGTATCCTCTTGTAGGTAGATGGTTAACCCTTTGCTAAGCAGGATTCGAACCAGACAGAATGTGGATCATAAGAAATTATGATCAGCGCTAGGTGTCATGTGGTGCTTCATCCTAGATACAGCTGCTGCTGAAAAAAAAAGCTGAAAAAAGGGAGTATTGACGTCTGCCCGAAACACATGAAGAATTTATTGTGGCGGTCGCATTTTTTTTATAAACAGCCATCTTTTGTACAAAAACAAAACGGAGCCACAAGTCACTTTTTTCTTGTGTTACAATACACCCGACCGCCATTTAAAATATGCACTGACTTCAAAAATATATTTTTATGCCGTCGTTTTTTTTTCGGCGCACAGGTCTTCTTTTTTATTTTTTTACAATATACAACATGTCAGATACACAGGTTACAGCTAAATAGCTTAGAATTATACAAGCAAAGTCTATCGGTAAAAACAAAAAATATATACAATTTAGTTTTTTCCGAGTCTACTATACAGACAGACATAGCCTATGGCTAAGCCAAAATGGGTGATTTACAACACGAACACTACCAAATCCGTAAAAAAAATTACACAGCTGTCAATTTAAGGCAGTTTCAAAAGGTTGGGTCTGTTAGTACCTCGACGGGTGTAACATCTAAACAAAATTTCATACATCTAAATACATTATGACAAATCAACAGTTTTTTAATATTAAAATTAACGGTACAATAGTAACATTTCTAGGCAAAGGCAAACTCTATATTAACTGCATTTTAATAAATAAGAAAACTTTACTAGATTAGTATAGCTAATTAAAAGAATGTAACCCAAACTTATGAATAGAGCTTGTGTCAACAGACTACACTTTTCATTCTCAATGCAATCTGTATGACTGTCACAATGACATTAACTTACTTGAATGGTATTTTTTGTATTACAAGGCTTTTTCCTAAGCATATAATATCAAAACTGGTTTAGTCTTTCATACAATCTTTTAAGCGGAAATTTTTAAATATTTCTTTATTTTTTTAAAGTGAATCTTTATAAAATTTTATAGTTTAGAATTTTTACTAATTATTCATAAAAAAAAAGAAACAAATACAAAATTGTATGAGACTTTCATAGACAATACGACATTTTATGAAAAAAGTTGACCGACTGAAAAGTGTATACATAAAAAATAACTTTATAAGTGTAGTCTATTGACACATAACATACTCTAGTTGTTAAGTTTTTTTAATGTATTTAAGTATTGAACAGTATTTTTTACCTAAAGTAGGTTTTACAGGATATATAATGTAGGATCGTTAACGTCCCGTTAAAAAAAACCTTTCGCGAATAAATTTCATTGATTAAGTTTAGTTTCACTAAAAAGGGATTTAAAATCGAGCCTCGAATAACTATTAGTTTTATTTTCAAGTTTTCAACCTACCTTATTTTAACCTAGTAAAAAAAACGTTTAAACTCTTTTATCTCTAAAGAAAAAACAGCAAAATGACTAAAGCCTAAGGCGACATATTTACATTTATACAAAGGATCGCTACCGTGTACGCGATAAAATGTCCGTCCGTCCGTGTCCAAGTAACAGCTAAACTTGGTGTCGATTTTATCCAATTAATTAATAAACAGAATCAAAAACATACAGCATTCCCGTTCACGCAAAACAGTATGGAAATTTCCATTAGAAATCAATTTTCTAATTCTAAGACTAAACTTTTAAAAATCGTAATGCGTATTCATTTTTAATCACTTAAAAAAAAAACATTTCGCACGCTTAGAATTAAAGCGACCCATTTCTAAATTATACACATCCCAAAATATCACCTTAACTAAAAGACATAGGGTTTAATTTTGGGAAATGTCATATTCAGAATTGAGTCGCTTTAATTCTAAACGTGCGATTTGCTATTCGTTTACCTATAAATTGCTTGCGAGGTTGGACTAACAAATCGAAATAAAATCATTTTTTTTAATGAACTTCGGCTCGCTAATACCGCGTTCCCATATCAAAACAACAAATCATTTTATCTAACCGCCATTAAATTTTGACACATTGTACATGCGACATAATATGTCAAAATTAATGCGAATAATTCACAATACTGGGTAATCTCGCTCGCTAATCCAGCCGCTAAGCAGCAGCGCTAGCACTGTTGTGTTCCGGCATGGAGAGCAAGACAGCCGGTGCAATTACTGGCACAAGAGGTATTCCATCTTAGCCCTCTGGGTTGGCAACGCATCTGCAGTCTCCTAGGCATTCGTGACCCACTTGCTTGTTTGCCTTCCAATTTTTTTAATGCGAAACTTGTGGAATTCCCAAAGACGTTTATCATTTGGTCATAGAGGCTGTCCGGACGGAGTCTGTGAGGGATATTATTAGTTTGGTTCTTTCAATGTGGGATTGTTGCAAACATTTTTGTCCGAACCAACTAGCGATGCACTGAAGAGCCTTTACAAGTATTTGATAGTAATGTTGTCTATACTAATATAACTAAGAGGAAAATTTTTCTTTTTTTTTTTTGAAAATTAAATCGTATGTAATATCCAGAACTACTGAACCGTTTCCACAAATTCTTCCACAGATAGAAAGCTACAATTGGAACAAATTACCTTGCGACCCCGCGAAACCAGGGCAGGGCTCGTGCAAAATAGCTGCGTCTGTGCGACATTAATATTCATGCAAAAACCCACCCTCCTCCGCTTCCACACGAAACAATGTTGTTTCACCACCGCTAAACACTAAAACTACACGATCGACGCGCGTTTCGCCTCGATAATTTGTTCCAGTTTGTTGATATGGACCTCCGCAAAGTAACGCCTGAATCTATTAATTAGAAAGCTACATTATCCCTGACGGACATAGGCTACTAATTCCGCGCGAATTCGTTGGCCGCTAGTAATTAGATATATTGCTTTCTTAGAGCTATACTCTCTCATAGTTGGATCAATCGATATGCTTCTCTATTCCCTGCCTTCTCTTTGACCTGAAGGCAGGGAATAGAGAAACATAATTATTTCTCGGATGATTAAAGTATAGCTCTAAGATTTAGAATGTCCACATGTGCTGTTGCCCCCACCTCAATAGCCTAGAACAGTGTTTCTTAACCTGTGGTCCGCGAGCCCCTAGGGGTCCGCGAACATATGTCTGGGGGTCCGCAGTCTAATCCATGGACCATTTAACAATCATAAATAAATGCCACCAAGTCTTGTAAACGCTACGCACGCATAATTTTTTGTAATTTGTAGTACTAGAATACCCGGTCCGAAATTTATTGCTGCTTTTTTTATTAATGGGGTCCATAAAATTGTGCTTGATTTTGTAAGGGGTCTGTGGACAAAAAAGGTTAAGAAACACTGGTCTAGAGTTCGAAAATGAACCCAAATAAGTCGATAGGGTAAATAAGATCCGTCGTTGAAACATAGGAATGCGGCATGTATCAATCTTAATACGGCGTCGCGGCGAGTGACACACTCAAGTTATTTCTATTTCTACCAACTAGTTGTTAATAAGGCATTTGGAGTAGCTAGCTACAAGATGATCGATATATCATAATTATTGCATAAAAGATACAATGATTCGTTTATAAGATTTGTACTTTTAAGGATTCTAACGTACTCGGACCAAACAACTGTTTTAGCAACACATTCAATGAAATTAAATGGACAAGATGACTAAGAAGTCGTCAAAAGAAAAAAAATGGAATTTTAGATCAGTATTCCTTTAAGTATATTTTGAAACGAAAATAACGTTTTTTCTCTGATTTTTGTGTTACTGAAATTTAATTTAGATTTTTATTTTTTAAGCTAAACATTCAAATTACTAAATTTTAAATTCCACGCCGTGCGTTTGCCAGTTCCGCCACGAGATAAATTTAGGCTGACATCGTTCACAATGTCACGGTAACATTATTCCATCACTGACAGCCAACTTAAATAACCGAAAAAATACCTTCACTAATAAAAGTGTGCATCTACAAAAATGCTGTCGACAGATTCCTGACGATAAAACCGTTGCTTGGTCCGCCTAAAATAGCGCTTTCTCAATAGTTCTATCAAAGTAATTGTTTCACTAAACATGACTAAGGCTTAGTTTTAAACCTTCACACATTCTTATACTAAAACGGGGCCTTATCGCGCAAAAAAACATTCTTCAACAAAGCTAAGGGCGTCGGAGGACTCGTGATCGCGTGGTACCGCGTTCGATTCCCAGCGATCGCCGTGTACCCAATGAGTTTTGTACTTTACCTAAGTACTGCAATATTTTGCGGGTGGTAGGACCTTGTGCACGGTCCGTCCGGATTGCTACCACCATCTTGCTCGCTAATCCCGCCGCTAAGCAGCAGTGTTTGCAGTGTTGGCGTGGAGAGCAAGACAGCCGGTGTAATTACTGGCACAAGCGGTATTCCATCTTAGCCCTCTGTGTTGGCAACGCATCTGCAATCTCCTTGGTGTTGCGGATGTCTATAGGCGGTGGTGATCACTTACCATCAGGTGACCCAATTGCTTGTTTGTCTTCTTATTTCATAAAAAAAAAGGGAAAAACATCGTAAGTTAAACTGCATATTTATATAGCTGAATCCTGTCGATTTGGTTTCCCTGTAACAGGTTACGGATGCCAGATGGCAGTCCCTCCAATGTAATAACCAGACCTGCCAAATCTGGGATCACGATCAAATCCTACTAATATTATAAACGCGAAATTTTCTAAGTATGGATGGATGTTTGTTACTCTTTCACGTAAAAACTACGGAATGGATTTGGATGGAATTTGGCACACACTTAGTTTATAACCTGGATTAACACATAGGATACTTTTTTTACCGTAAAAATGCATAGTTCCCACGGGATAGCGATAAGTGGGTTATACGCCGCCGTGACGTCATGAGCAAAGCAACTAATTCTCATTAATTTGTCCAGGAAACATTGCAGATTGCATGTTGGGTGCACGTTTGATTTAAGTCTACGCGAACGAAGTCGCGGGAAAAAGCTAGTAAATTACAATTTTTGCGCGACCAAGCCCTCCTTTTAGTAAAAAAATTATGAAAGTGTATTTCATATGCATCGCCTTCAAGTGTCGATTTCTCTTCGCTCCTCAATTCATTTCTACAGTTACAAATAACCCGGTTTTTTATAAACACTCGCTATAAATACTAGCCTAAATTACAATAGTAAATATGCAAATTTGCAAAGCATAATATTATTGCTCGGTTTACAGTTTAGTTTGTAAACAAACTGGAACAAATTACCTTGCTACTCCGCGTAACCAGTGCCGGGCTCGTGCAAAATAGCTGCGTCTGTGCGACATATACATGTTCATGCAAAAACCCACCCTCCTCCGCTTTCACACGAAACAACATATATCACACAGACTCAACTACACACCACCACAACTACTGAACACTAAAACTAAACGATCGACGCGAAACGCGTTGTTCCAGTTTGTTGATATGGACCTCCGCAAAGTAACGCCTGATTCTATTAATTGTTTAGTTTGTAATTTTAAAATTAATCACCTAATAAATTTTCATAACCGAAATTTCTTTTGATTTTGATTTTTTTTCTGTTTAACATTCGAATTATTCAATTTAAATGCTATTCAACCACATGAGGGTAATCCCTTAAAAATGAATAATGTATTTATTCACTTAATTCTCTACGCTTCCCTTGTAAACGAATAAATTCTACGTTAAAATATTGCTCAAATAGTGCCTGTTAAATTATAACTACAAAACGTAGTAGCCAGCTGTACGGGTCGTCACTGGAGGGGTACACTAAATTTGCTGGACCCCAGAATACCTTGAGTTTCACAATGTATGTCTGTCTAGCTATCGCTAGCCGGGCTAGCGGCGAAACTTCACGAGTAACTTTGGCGTTCCATCTCCTGATAGTAATACTGACAGACAGCTTTCATGATTAATCAGTGATTATCTGTCAGTTTTAAAATTTGCGAGTGTTACATTGTCAA
Organism: Ditula angustiorana; assembly: GCA_963691745.1. Taxonomy (NCBI): domain Eukaryota; kingdom Metazoa; phylum Arthropoda; class Insecta; order Lepidoptera; family Tortricidae; genus Ditula; species Ditula angustiorana. Next base: position 4,611,434 of record OY829501.1, read on the forward strand.
AATCGGACAGTTAAAGTGTTACATTTATTTATATCCGCCAATATTGTATGTACGTCTGTATCCGTCGTTAGCAGACATTTTGCACGAAAAGTGTTAAGTGTGCAATTGATCAAAATCTGAAGGCATCTAGTGTAACTTTGACAATTGTTGATAGATAATTAACTCTCTACTATACTGTATGTCCGTATGTTAAGTCTGGGCATAAACTTTATTAAAAATTCCCAAAAATTGTTACATTGACAAAAATCCTGGCACATAACCTATCAGTTAAAGTCGGTACCAAGTATGTACGTTTGTCTGTCGCTAAGCGTTTTTATCGGCCGTGCTGTATTTGAATTTTACGTGTTACTTGTTTATACAAGTTTTTGAAGACAGTATTTTGAAAAAAAAAACAATTGAATAAAAAGAGAAAATACGAAGTAAGTATTAGGTGTTTAGTATACATTGTAGGTAAACTCAGACGCATAAGTGATCATACGTCGCAACTGAGAGAAGGGCATTTAATATGCACTTTCCAGTTGATATACCTTACCTAAACAAATAAACGTATTTCATTTCATTTCATTTCATTTCGAGCATAGACAATTTCCTCAGTTCTCTCTTTAAGGAACAATTCAGTTTTATGCTGCTTGTATGTATGTATGTCCGATTGCTGCTAAGACGGGCTATAATTAAAACTTATAAACATAACATTGAAAAAAAAAATGTTTCAAAAACATTATTAATCAGCTAATACACTGGTTCTACCTCTCTCTATATCACTAGCCGGGATAACATGACACTTAAAGATTTACCGACAGTTTCTAAAAGTTGTTACATTGACAAAAGTCGGGAGAGGGCCTGTAAGGTAGATATGCCACGAATGTTAGGCTACTTATTTACCATTAGGTGTTTGGCCGAACATTGCGAACCATTCGGCCGAACACCAAATCGTGAAACTTTTCGCGAATAAACAGTGATATTTTTAAGTAACACAAACAAGTGTGACAATCAACAAATAATATATAAGAGTTGTGAGAGGACCTGCTCGCAAATGAAACCACAGAATAAATAATAGTACTAACGTACAGAAACTTCTCTTTTACGACCACCATTAAACGAATTCCAACTTTATGATCAGACACAAAAAGTTCGTATTACTTCATAAACATTCAGCAGGCGGCATGCGTCAAAAGGAAGGCGCCGCCCGCGCCCGCCTTCCACCCGCAATGCCCTGGCGCGCCGCTAGGTTGGGCTGCTTACTCGTACGCTCGGTACGCTCGACCGTCTTGCCTATGGCATAGGCAAATCGCAGTAGACTGTCGGCTTGCCGCGCGCTCGCTCGCTCGCCCCCTGCCGTGTCAGTGTAATTGAAAACGAATGCCGCGCAACCCTAGCGTGTCGCCGGGAGTAGCGGGGGGAAGGCGGGCGCGGGCGGCGCGTTCCTTTTGACTCGCGCCGCCTGGCGCATGGTGTATGAAGTAAAACGAACTTCTTGAGCGTGTGAATAAAGTTGGAACTCGTTTAATCGCGGTCGTAAAAGAGAAGTTGTATGTTAGTACTATTATTTATTCTATGCTTCGGCCTAGAGCCTAGCCGAACATTCAGTATTCGGCGAAATCACTATTCGTGGCATCTCTACCATAAGTTGCTAGCCTTGCTCACCGACATTGAATCCACCTCCTAGTGTTACTCTGACAAATGTTCCGGTACAACTTCTATGGGGGACGGTCAGAGTATAGCGAAGGGGGATCATATAATAGGACTTAGAAAATCTAACCTAACCTAAACCTAAGTCCCCCCATTGCTATACCCTAACCTGGGGGACAACTCCGGTACGACATATTTCCTCTGGTACAGTACATCCAGTTTCTTAATAGCCATCAGCACCCTTCGTGATCTTAAGACGAGTGAGAAACATACCGATAGGTTACTGTTTATCAGCTTTTTACTTTTCTTTTTGTGCACCCATGTTTGTTACTTTCTTATTTATAGTGTGGTTGACTGGTAGAGAATTAAGAGCATTAAGTCCGCCAATTGTATTTGTTTTGTAAACTGTGCAATAAAGCTTAAATAAATAAATAAATAAAAATACCGTCAGACGGAAGAGCGAGCGAGATGTGAAAATGGTAGTACTGTACAGTGGGTCATTTCGACAGTTAAGGTACAACTCGTATCCTGTGGTACGGTGTGGCGTGTTGCTTGTGGCGTGTGGCTTGTGGCTTGTGGCGTGTGGCGGCCTAGCGGCCGGCGCGGCGTCAACGGCGCCACGAGCGGTCCTCCTCCTCTTCGTCCTCCTCGTCGAAGCGCAGCAGCGCGTCCGCGGCCTCCTGCGCCTGCGCCGTCTGCCGGGAACACCGGTATAGTCAGCCTCGGTAGTAGCTAAACACTTGAGAACCTTGCCGCAGTAACGTATGCGGTCACATTACTGTCAGCGACAAGGTACTTAAATGTTAAGAATTTAAATGTTAACTTCTGAGGCCGAGTTTACAGTCACCAACGGCAATGTTTAAGTATTCAAAAGCTATTTAATGACAACATAAAGAAAAAATTAAGGTAATGGCAAGATTCAAACCTGCAGCCTCGGTAGATTTAAATAAAAATGGAAACAAATTCCGGTTACGAAATTTTGAGTATCCAACCAAAGGCGATGGCGAGTCGTATAACCTAAAAATATTTTCGCCATCCAAACTAAACACGTATACAAAATTTCAGCTCAATCGGTTGAAGCAAGGGTTATGTTGCAAGCTTCTCATTAACTTGCCATAAGTTATTAAGGAGCTTGAAACATAACCCTTCCTGGCTTCTCCGTAGCCGGGTAAGAAGGCGGTTACCTCGGTGTCCTTGGCGGGCTCGGCGGCGCGCGGCGAGGCGGCGCGCGGCGCGGCGGAGAACGGCTTCGGGTTGGCCACCCACGTGATCTGTGCATGATAATAAAATAAAATAATTTATTTTCAGGCAACAAAGACCCATACATAAATACCTTACAGACTAACATACATAATGATATAAAACATAAAATTAAAACTACTTTATTTCGGTGACGATTCGCCGTGGCTCAGTCGCATCGTCGATTCAAATCGATAAACAACGTTAGGGGGTTATAAACAGGGGGTGGCAGAGGCACGTTAAGAGGAGTGTGAACCCAGCCCGAAAAAGCGCTCCCCATACAAACGGCGATAACGTTTTCCACCCTCTAAACCTTAACCTATAGCCATGATTTTTTTGTATGTTATTATTATGCCCTAGAACTAGGTTTGTATGTTATGATTTTTCTAATTATTCTTAATAGTTTCCAAAATATTGACGCTTTTGTGTTTTGTATGAAACTCCTAAAATGCAAATATTGTCAAATCTATGAAGAATATTGAAAAAAACCAAAACATACAAACCTAGTTCTAAGGCATAATGATATCATACAAAAAAATCGTTGCCATAGGTTAGGGTTTAGGGGGTGGAAAACATTATCGCTGTTTGTATGGGGAGCGCTTTTTCGGGCTGGGTTCACATTCCTCTTAATAATGAATTTTTGCGTTCTATCTCTACATGGTATTCGGCCGCCTTCTGCTCCTAAAAATAATAGTATTGACAGCAGCGCCGTCGGTCCGACAGACTGACAGCGCGAGCTATTGTCGATTTGCTGTACTTTTGTTCGAATTTTGATGCGGCCATATCTCAAACGCTGACTAGAAGTCCATTAACCTCGTAAGGCCCACGTCAAACTTTGTTCTATGAATGTTGAGCCATATCGTGTGAGACAGCGAGTTCAAAGCAAGTTTCACAACTGTCCTGTATGTAGGGCTTGGGCCTTACGAGGTTATACGTCAGTAGATAACTCACGGTGAGCGTGCGGTCGTTGTAGTGCCTGCCCTGCTGCGCGGCCAGCTCTGCGTGCGCGCGCACCTTGTACACCAGCACCAGCTCCGGCACGGTGGGGTTCAGCTCCTTGCTCACTATGTCGCCGAATTGCTGCGCAACACAAACGAGAGGCTAGAACCAGCGCGGCAAACAGGTTAAGAGGAGTGTGAAACCAGCCCGAAAAACGAATCGGACCATGAACAATACGAACAAACTGGAACAAATTACCTTGCTACTCCGCGAAACCAGTGCCGGGCTCGTGCAAAATAGCTGCGTCTGTGCGATATATATGTATATATATGTTCATGCAAAAACCCACCCTCCTCCGCTTCCACACGAAACAACATATATCACACAGACTCGACTACACACCACCACCACTAAACACTTACTTAGACGCAGCTATTTTGCACGAGCCCGGCACTGGTTTCGCGGAGTAGCAAGGTAATTTGTTCCAGTTTGTCGATATGGACCTCCGCAAAGTAACGCCTGAATAATATGACCAAATAATATTCGGACAAACGTAATTCTGCGTAATTAAACTATGCGAATTTAGATTCTGCGATAACAGTTTATGCACGAAGCCTAATAATAACATGGCTATATAAATTATGCCACAAAGAATTATTAGTTACAAAAGCCACAACAGGGCGACCCTTAGTTTCAAGCTGTGAAATATAACGAATTAGTAGTTAATGCAACTGCTACATAATGAGAGGCCTTAAAACACGAGTGTGGTTTTATGTAATGAGTGTCAGCGAGTTTCATAATAGGATCACACGAGTGTTTTAAGGCCAATTATATACAGTTGCATATATTACTTTATCTACACACATATCATTGCAGCAAAAAACCGACAAACGAATGACAACAGTAATGACGACAATTCGATCCATCCGTCAAGCCGAACGTTTTTTTTAAATCATAGACAAACGAATGAAGTCCCCATTCTCATGTCACTCGAGATCAAATGTCGTGCGTTTATATTAAAAAAAACATACTGAGTTGACGTTTTTTATCGATAACTGTAGTAACATCTATGGATACTAAAATAGAAACTCACTTGAATGTTGACAGCTGTTCCAAATTTAAACTCATAACGTCACAGAAATCGATACTGTAATTACCATTAAAGTACATATTTACCTACAACCACAGACAAAGTTCTCATAATAAAATTGGTTGTAATAATGCTGGTCATTTCCTACGGTTTCTGACCGCATTATAGAGCAATAATGATACGTGTGTAGATAGTAAAGTAGTAAAGACTTGAAATAAACGATTATTTATTTAAATGACAGCAGAAAACCGGACCGACATGAGAATGCAGTTTGCCGCCAATGTTACAAATGCTAATTATTAGTTTACCATTTGTAGTCATTGGATTTACAACTTCACGTCTGACCGCATAAAAAAATAATTTATTAAGTATTGTTGCAAATAGGTTTTTTTTACAAAATAATAGTATTGACAGCAGCGCCGTCGGTCCGGCAGACTGATTGTCGATTTGTTGTACTTTTGTTCGACTTTTGATGCGGCCATATTTAAAACCCTGAGTAGAAGTCCATTAATTATAGGTCAGCGGGCGCGACTCACGGCGAAGTGCGCCTCGAGCGCCTGCGACTCGTCGGCCTCGAAGCCGGACACGAGCAGCGCGCGCGGCCGGTGGTCCACGCTCTGGTTAACAAACTGCGGCGCGCGCGGGTAGCGGCTCGACATGTTGAAGCGCCCGCCCCTGCTGACAACCCCACAGAATAAATAACCTCATCATCATCTCAGCCACAAGAAGTCCACTGTTGAACATAGGCCTCCTCCGTGGATTTCCAAAGCGACCGGTTGGAAGCAGCATGCAGCCAGCGCCTTCCTGCCACCTGTATGAGGTCATCGGACCGTCTTGTGGCTGGTCGTCCTACGCTGCGCTTGCCAATAAATAACCTACAGAAACTTTATTCACACGCTCAAAAATTTTTAACATAAAACTACCGTGTGACTCGGACGACATATTAATAAAACGGATCACTCACGTATTTTTACGTCGAGAAATGCCCGACATGTTTCGAACCAGTCCGTTGGTTCTCATGCGCGGGCTCATGATTAAGGACCACGGACTGGTTCGAAACATGTCGGGCATTTCTCGACGTAAAAATACGTGAGTGATCCGTTTTATTAATATGCACGCTCAAAAAGTTCTTATTACTTCATACACCGTACGCCACGCGGCGCGAGTCAAAAGGAACGCGCCGCCCGCGCCCGCCTTCCCCCCGCTACTCCCGGCGACACGCTAGGGTTGCGCGGCATTCGTTTTCAATTACACTGACACAGCGGGCGCGCGGCAAGCCGACAGCCTACTGCGATTTGCCTACGCCACAGGCAAGGCGGTCGAGCGTACCTACAGTGCGGAGTGGAACCCTCCTGGCACCACCTCCAGTTTACAAGGCAAAGTCAAAATATCTTTATTCAGATCAGGCTTACGAAAAGCGCTTATGAATAACAGAAAGTTTACCACCGATCCGGAAAAACATCGATTAATTGTACTTTTGTTCGACTTTTGATGGGGCCATATTTTAAACGCCGACTAGAAGTCCATTACTAATAGTTCAGTGGGTATCCTGCACTAAAAAACTAATTTTTAAGTCTCTTTTTATACCAGTTTTATTTTTAATTGAAATGTTTGAATTATAATAATTGTTTTAAATTCGTTAAGTAAATCTTGATGTTTTAAAATGTCATTAAGAGTGTATTAACAAACTCACCTATGCAAACTGAAATACCAAAGGAAACAGACAGTACAACAAAAAATAAACACAACCATAGCCAATCAGTTCGAGTGTATATGATAGTAGCGGACGCGCGCGACTTCGTTCACGTAAAATTAGTAGCCTATGTCCGTCAGGGGTAGCTTTCTATCTGTGAAAGAATTTTTGAAATCGGTTCAGTAGTTCCAGAGATTACCCCCTACATACAAACAAACAAAGTTTACCTCTTTATTATATTAGTGTAGATAATGTAGACAAGCTTTTCCCGCGACTTCGTTCAAGTAGCAACCAACTAACTGATCATTAAAGAGAGAACTGAAGGAAACTGTCAATGCCCAAAAGGCATAGACTTCATAGGTCCTATGACATAGGACATAAGGGTTAGGCTCGTAAAACACTTTCCTGAAATGTGCACTTTCTCTGAAGGTGCACTTTCCGCAAAATGTACACTTTCACGAAATGTGCAGTTTCTCAGACAGTGCACTTTTCCAAAACGCACGATTTCCCGAAATGTGCACTTTTTCAAACAGTGCACTTTCCCAAAACGCACACTATGAAAGCAATAAATGTATTTGTAAAAAAAAAAATTTTTAATGTCCCGTTGCAACAATGTCAACATTGCAAAAACGGAACGCTTATAGTTTCGGTCTTTCTGTCCGTCCGTCTGTCTGTCCGTCTGTTTGCCTTTGCACTATTTCATAGAAAAAAACCCTAACAAACAGGGACACTGGGAAGTGCACTCTGTACCTTCCGATAAAATGACCCTTCTAAACAATCTCACTTCTTGACAATTCACAATTCTTACAATTTATTTTTTAATTTTGACATTGACATGATTATTGTACCTACGGACATACCTTTTTTATTTTTTATTGTTTAACCTGTTAATTTTTTATTGTATTTTGTTATTATTTATTTTGACCGTTACTTAATTGTTTAATTTAATCCAATTTTAAAATAATTTGAATACCGATATATATTTTATTGACATATATAAATTTAGAGATGGATTAAGTTTTTTATTTTAATTTTTATTATAAATTTTAATTTGTACGCCATCTGGTAAAACATACAAGGTTCTAGAACAATTATTTATAAGATCTTTTTTGTACCTATGTTTTACAAAATAAAGTTATTCTTATTCTAAAAAAGTGCACCTTTAGAGAAAGTGTACATTTCGAGTAAGTGTTTCACGAGCCTAACCCGGGCATACTGTGTGCCTCCCTTTCGGGAAATGACACTTTCTCGCAGTTCCGTCTCTAATCGTGACTTATATGCGTCTACGATTGTACACGATTCGACATGACATGAGCAATATCTCACCTGAGTTTTCTCTTCACAATGCGATAGCTTGGAAAACAATGGCACAGGTTATTTTTTAACACAAGTTCAAAATCATTCTCCTGTCGCTCTCCCCCGTCCTTAATTCAGGGTATATAACCAATGATATTATAATGCATGGATGTACAGTGTCATACTAAATGACAGCAGAAAAACGGCCCGACATGAGAATACAGGTTGACGCCAATGTTACAAATGCAAATTATTAGTTCACCATTTATAGTCATTGGATTTACAACTTTACGTCTAACTGAATAAAATAATGATTTAGTTAGTTTCGTTGCAAATAGGTTTTTTTTTCACAAAATAATAATATTGACAGCAGCGCCGTCGGTCCGACAGACTGACAGCGCGAGCGATTGTCGATTTGGTTGACTTTTGATGCGGCCATATTTTAAACGCTGACTAGAAGTCCATTACTTATAGGTCAGTTTTTTCACATTTAAATTTTACATAGAAAAGCCCTATTTTCAGTGATGTAGGCGTTGTCAGTCAGTCAGACAGCGACAGAACTTTTTTTCAAAAAATTAGTATAGGCATAGAGGAGTAGCTTTGGTACCTGGAGTGCGGTCTCCGCATGGCGGGGTGGGCGGGGAACTGCATCGCCATCTGCCTCCTCAGCTCGGAGATCCGCTTCGCTAGGTCCGTCACGTCTTGCCCCTCCTGCGGGGCACGATAACGTCTCACTGTGACCCCAAACTGCGTTTCATTTCGTCATAAGTTCACATTTCATCGTTTTATGATGAAATAAATATTTTTTTTTATATGTATCAACAACAATGTTTTGATAAATAAATAAATAAATATCTTAGGACAGTTAACACCGATTGACCTAGTCCCAAAGTAAGCAACTAAAGCTGCTTGTGTTATGGGTACTGGACAACGGATATACATACTTAAATAGATACTCAAATACATATAACATCCAAGACTCGGGTGCAAACATTCGTATTCATCATACAAAAGTTTGCTCCTTGTGGGAATCGAACCCACGGCCTCTAGCTTCGTAGTAGGATCGCTAACAACTTAGCTATCCAGTCGTCGGTATGTTGTGATAAACTCTCGAATGAAAATTTATACAACATAGGAAAGGCAAACGAGCAAGTGGGTCACCTGCAACACCAAGAAGATTACAGATGCGTTACCAACCCAGAGGGCTAAGATAGAATACCTCTTGTGCCAGTAATTACACCGGCTGTCCTGCTCTCCACGCCGGAACACAACAGTGCAAGCGTCGCTGCTCAGCGGCAGTATTAGCGAGCAAGATGGTGGTGGAGATCCGGATGGACCTTGCACAAGAAACCGTACTGTACAAACTTACCTGCTGTTTGGTGAACATATCAAGTTCGGCGTCCAGTATTTCCTTCTGCGCCTCCTCTCTCGTTTTTGGTCTTTTCGCGTTCGCCTACAGACAAACACACATGCATTAATGAAACAATCATTTATTTATTTAAACTTCAGGGGTGATTTTTGTGTGATTGAGGTTTATCATGTCAGTAGGTATGTTATTTTTAATTATTTTCTGTTTTGTTTAAATGTATTTTTTAATGAAAACAAACCATACAACATGGAATTAGAAATTAATTATTAAACGTTATTTTTTTATTAAAAAAGAATAATAAAATGTAATGTGTGTAAATTTTCATGACGTTTTTACTTACGTTTTTTTTTTCATTAATTAATTTATATGTACAAAGTGTGTTTTAGCTATTTACAAATATATTAATCAACGCACAAACAACATTACCACTATGATATTAATACCAACGACAATACAAATGATTAATGAAACTGACGATGGGAACAGAGTGATCTTACTTTTCATGATGGATGAATAGGGTACTTGACTTCTATAACAATTTATATATATAAAAAAACTATACTTAAACCAATTCATTGGGAATTGGGTAAGAATTATTGTTCTTTTTATATATTCTCATACAGCAACATCATTATAGGATTATAATTTTTTTAATACGAAAGAGAGGCAAACATGCACACAAGTCTAATCATGTGTTAAGACTTAATATTACTTCAAAACCCTCTGTCAATTTTATTGCAACCAATGGAAACAATTTCTTTGCTAATCCGTGAACCCAGTTGATTCGTCGACTGACAGTCGAGAGGTCAATAGCTCCTGATGATGCCTCGTGGAGAGGTGAAACACGTGTCGAGTGGTATTTTTGGTGTTGGTGGTTGAGTTGTGGTCGCGTTTTGTGTTGTTTGTTTTATTTCTTTTATAAGGTATTCAGCACAGGCGTTTTCTTCTCAATTGCTGACACTGGGTTCGCGGATTAGCAAAGAAATTGTTTCCATTGGTATCAATATGGACTTCCGCAAAGTAACGCCTGAATCTATGAACAATTTTATTGCAATTTTGAATCTCGTCAAATGACATCATAAAGTTCAACTGTCAAATTTTGACTGACGTTGACTTAAGTTCTCTACAACTTTCTAATGCTTTCGCGACATGGATTCCTCAAAATAAAAATCCTATATTATTTCTTATCACATAAATTGCAAAAAAAAGTTACAACGTACGGTTTTGAGGTTTGTTATGCCAAAAAAATCTAAATTTTTTAGGAATAAAATAATCAAATAGAAAAACGAGTCAAGTACCCTTCTAACTCTACACCAACAATTTATTTACAAAACGTACCAAAATATACATACAGTAATGAGTATGATGAATGAGTATCAAAGTTCGCTACTGAACAAGAGGTCGCGTGGCGCATGCGCTGTGCAATGATATATAGTACGATGATCATTACATCAAAACAGCGTCTAAACTATAGTTATACAAATTAAAAAAAAATGTAGTGCAACTTCCTAGCAAATAACTTTTTTTGCCGTTTTATTGCCGTGTGGTCGGGTTGCGTGGATTGGGGGCGGAGTAATCTATCGGCAGTGTAAGGCACATGCCCGTCTTTATTAAACTGTTTTAGCGCAGTCGATATGACAATTATAGGGGGCCCCCTAAACATTTTATGATGACGCATTACAATTAAGAAATTCCATTTGAAGATATTTCATTTAAGGTATTAATTTGTGTTGAGAAACTACACTATGTTAATTTTCTTTTAAATATTTACTAAAGAAAATAGTGATTATTATGAAAGTCAAGAAAACAGTCATGCCACACTGCAAACGATATACGAAGTAAATAGCAGCAAACAGTAATATTTTTACAATCATAAAACTAAAAAAAAAACACATTCACGTAAAAAGTCAAACTCCCTAATTTTTTGTTTACGTACAAACACTATAAAAAAAGTACAATCATTATAATATTTTGATTTCGCTCTTTTAAATAGAGCGATACTTGTATATTTTTTTCAAGGATCTATCTGTGATCGAGTGTGAAACAATATCAAGTATGAATGATTTATAATTTTCAAAATGCACGTGTCAAATAATATAGCATCGCACAACGCATGCGTTCATAACACCGAACTGTACCACCACTGGACGGACGGACAGACAAAACTGTTAATCTAATTCTTCATAAGGAAAACTTGTATTGTGGGTACTAGACAACGGACATACATAAAGCATATGAATCAATAGAAATGGCCAATGAAACAGATTTTGTACTAGCAGACGCGCGCGACTTCGTTCGCGTGGAATTCGTAGCGTATGTCCGTCAGGGACAGTGTAGCTTTCTATCGGTGAAAGAATTTTTGGAATCGGTTCAGTAGTTCCAGAGATTACCCCCTACGTACAAACAAACAAGGATTACCTTCGTCATTATATTAGTGTAGATGTAGACTAGCACGGGTACAATCTGGGCCCTGTTTCATAAACGTGACAGGCGACAGGTGACAGTGACAGTTCAGTATACATTGCTCGCCCACTGTAATGTTAAGTCTGTAGCGTTACTCGTCGACGCAGTAATGTACGGCAAATTGTCAGTGTCACTTGTCGCCTGTCGCGTTTATGAAATTGGAGCCTGGATAAAATGTTCATAAAAACACACACACAGGTACACTTCAAGTCAAAGTCCTGACTGACTGATATATCAACGTGGAATTCGTAGCGTATGTCCGTCAGGGACAGTGTAGCTTTCTATTGGTGAAAGAATTTTTGGAATCGATTCAGTAGTTCCAGAGATTACCCTCTAACATACAAACAGACAAACAAAGACAAAGTTTACCTTTTTATTATGTTAGTGTAGAAGTGTAGATTATCTCTCCTATGTAACATTGGTTGACGACCGGATAGCCTGGTTAGTGGCCCTGATTACAAAGCTCGAGATTGCGGGTTCGATTCCCGGGAGGGCCAAATGTTTGTATGACGGATACGAATGTTTGAACGAGTCGTGGATGTTATGAAACGGAGCCACGCCGAATCGTCGCCGAAATAGTTTTATTTTTTAGTTAAATAATTTTATGTATGTTATTCTGTAAGGTATTTGTCTATAGGCCTTTGTAGCCTGAGAATAAATGATTTTATTATTATTATTATTATATGTATTTAAGTATGTATATCCGTTGTCCAGTACCCATAACACAAGCAGCTTTAGTTGCTTACTTTGGGACTAGGTCAATTGGTGTTAACTGTCCCAAGATATTTATTTATTAATTATTATTATAAATTTACTGCCATTTTAAAGTAAGGAACTATTATTCTATTTTTTTTTATACAACATAGGAAGGCAAACAAGCATGTGTAACCTGATGGTAAGTGATCACCACCGCCTATAGACACCTGCAACAACAAAGAGAGTGCAGATGCGTTGCCAACCCAGAGGGCTAAGATGGAATACCTCTTGTGCCAGTAATTACACCGGCTGTCTTGCTCTCCACGCCGGAACACAACAGTGCAAGCACTGCTGCTTAGCGGCAGGATTAGCGAGCAAGATGGTGGTAGCGATCCGGACGGACCTTGCACAAGGTCCTACCACTCGCAAAAATTTTTTTGAAGTTTACATAACAGTTCTCATTGTAAGTGGTGTTCGTCACGTAGTCAATATCCCAAGGGAAATTTTGCCTTTTCTAATCTTAAAGCTATATTCAAATTGTAATTATAGGCACGCACTCTAGGCACAGAATAAATAGCGTACAGAAACTTCTCTTTACGACCGCGATTAAACGAATTCCAACTTTATTCACACGCTCAATAAGTTTGTATTACTTCATACAAGAAGTCAGAGTCAAAAGGAACGCGCCGCCCGCGCCCGCCTTCCCCGTGCTACTCCCGGCGACACGCTAGGGTTGCGCGGCATTCGTTTTCAATTACAATGACACGGCGAGCGCGCGGCGAGCCGACAGCCTACTGCGATTTGCCTATGCCACAGACAAGGCGGTCGAGCGTACCTACAGTGCGGAGTGGAACCCCCCTGCTCTTGGGGTCACGCGCGCACCGTATTAACAAAGACAAATAGGGGCCTTATTATATATATTTTTTAACTGTCTGTTAGCTGATTTAAACCCATATTTAGGAACTACTACGCGAAAACCCGAGGGGGAGGTGTAGCTTAGCATTTACTACGGGTGGTCACCAGGGGGGGGGGGTTTAAATGGTTTACGCTGTATGTGTGTGTGGTTGACTATATGATGGATTGTGGGTGAAACAGTGAATAATGCAAATTGTATGTGTGTATGTATGAACCGTCCAGTGGCATACAGATCGGGGGCGCGCCGACCAATACCTGGGCCAGTTGGAGTCTCGACATGGATCTGGCGACCGTGTCTTCCTGCCATACATTTTGTATTATTTTAGTATTGTATATTCGACTACATGATGAATAAATACATTTTTGCACATCATCGCATTTACAGAAAATACAAAAATGGATACACTTTTTTGGCGTCCACTGTATTAAATTAAAACGGTATGCAATGACGACACAAAGAAAAATTACGGTCATTGGCAGGACTCGAACCTGCAACATCAGCATTCCGTGCGTTTGCCAGTTTCGTCACATTACCACTACCATACCCGGCGAATTTTTCAATGTGCTGCGTCTTTACGGTCATTACATTATTGACTGTATTATTAAACCGCGATTAGAATATAAAGATCGGTAAAGAGTAACATATATATTTTTTATAAAATCAGACGCCATGCCTCCATAGTGCAAATATAACTCTCACTTAGAAAATTGTAAATTTTTGCTAACAACATAATATACCGACAAAATGTATGTATTGAATTTGTTAATATTTACTCATAGATTTCACAATATTTGCATTTTAGGAGTTTCATTCGAAACAAAAAAAGTGACAATAGATTTGAAACTATCAAGGATATTAAAAAAATCAAAACACACAAACCTAGTTCTAGCCTCGTAAGGCCCCAAGTCCTAAATATAGGACAAATGTCAAACTGACTTTGAACTCACTGTCTCAAACGATATGGTTCAAAATTCATAGAATGAAATTTGATGTGGGCCTTACGAGGGTAAGGCATAATGACAACATAACAAAACATCATTGCCATAGATTAAGGTTTAGAGGGTGGAAAACGATATCACCGTTTGTATGGAAAGCGCCGAGCTCACACTCCTCTTAGGACAAAGATGAATACGGTTTAGGCTACGCTGTGAGGTCGTCAACATACACAGCGGTGCCATAGGATGAGCGCAACGCACCTGCATTTGCTTCAGCTGCCGCGTATACGCGACCAGCTCCTTCCGCAGCTTCTCTATGCCCTCCTGCGCAGAATTTATCGCCTCCATTAGCGCAGACTTCTGTGCGCCAGTGACGTTTCCTGCGAACAAATGTTTCGTTAAAACATATCTTAACATAGTATAAACAGGGGTGTTCCACTCCGCGCTGTAGGTACGCTCGACCGCCTTGCCTATGGCGTAGGCAAATCGCAGTAGGTTGTCAGTATAATTGAAAACGAATGCCGCGCAACCCTAGCGTTTCGCCGGGAGTAGCGGGGGGAAGGCGGGCGCGGGCGGCGCATTATTTTTGACTCCTGCCGCCTGGCGCATGGTGTATGAAGTAATGCGAACTTTTTATGCGTGTTAATGAAGTTGGAATTCGTTTAATCGCGGTCGTAAAAGAGATGTTTCTGTACGTACAGAAGATGTGGTGTCTGTCCTAAATCCTTATAGCGTATCTTCGGCCGCCTTCTCCTAAACCACGCAACGAAATTTGATACGATTTTCACGGTCATTTCGAGATTTTTCGAGGAAGGTTTTTATGTATATTCGACCAAGAAATTGCTTAATCACATTTCGATCGTATTACAAGGGGTTTGCGTTCAAAAGTGGCTAAGCGATTACTTGGTGGACTATACGTTACAACCTATTTGCACCCGTGTGAAACCGGCGCGAATCGCTAGTAAGAGTACTAAAAAAGAAAAAATATTTGAATCCAAAACCTCCTTTTTTTGAAGTCGGTTAAAAAGTGGTAAAAAAAAATGTTCCCCGTCCCGAGACGAGCTTGCGTCTACAGAGACGCAAGCAAACCGGTCCCGGTGCGGAGGTACCGTAATGTTGCAAGCTTATGACTCAAGCGTCGCGCATCGAAAGCGGGACGGATCTAAGGAGCGTGCGGCTTGTACCGGTACCACTTTTCATACTAACACGTACCACTTTTTGTACTAGTAGGTACCACTTTTGTATAATCAATCAATCAGATATTTTACTTTAGTGTAATTTTTTTAATTTTGAAGTCAAGGGAAATAAATGGAAAAATCTTTAAGACGGATTGTGATTAGTGGGGATCGAACCCGCGACCTCTGGTTTAGTAGTCGAATGATATAACCACTGGACTAACCAGTCACTCGATGATGTGCTTCAATATTACTATGACTATAAAACTTACAGACTAATCCCCTTATTCATAAAAACTTAACAATATTTTAAAGCTAACAAATGTTTCGTCCCTTTCAATTGAGGACAAGCGTTTATGAATAAGGCGGTAAGAGATGGCAGCAAAAATATCACGTCATTTTCTAACGAATGAAATTACTCTTTTTTTTATGAAATAGGAAGGAAAACAAGCAATTGGGTCACCTGATGGTAAGTGATCACCACCGCCTATAGACAACTGCAACAACAAAGAGGGTGCAGATGCGCTGCCAACCCAGAGGGCTAAGATGGAATACCTCTTGTGCCAGTAATTACTCCGGCTGTCTTGCTCTCCACGCCGGAACACAACAGTGCAAGCACTGCTGCTTAGCGGCAGGATTAGCGAGCAAGATGGTGGTAGCGATCCGGACGGACCTTGCACAAGGTCCTATCACCCGCAAAACTCTACTCTAGTCGTGTTCTGTCAGGTTTCTGAAGCTGTAGTAGACTTGACGACTCCATGTTTAATGCATTAGACATAGATGCATACAGTAGGCCTACAGAATAAATCATAGTACTAACGTACAGAAACTTCTCTTTTACGATCGCGATTAAACGAAATCCAACTTTATTGACACGCACGAAATGTTCTTATCACTTCATACATATTCGTCAGGCGGCTCGCGTCGAAAGGAACGCGCCGCCCGCGTCCGCCTTCCCCCGCTACTCCCGGCGACACGCTAGGGTTGCGCGGCATTCGTTTTCAATTACACTGACACGGCGGGCGCGCGGCGAGCCGACAACCTACCGCGATTTGCCTACGCTGTAGGCAAGGCGGCGAAGCGTAGCTACAGTGCGGAGTGGAACCCCCCTGGTAGAACGCTCCCTATACCTCAACGCCGCTTTTGTTTGAAGTTAAACTTCAGTACTTGTGTTATTTATTTTACCTACACACATATCATTATTGCTCTATAATGCGTTCACAAACCGTAGGAAATGACCAGCATTATTACAACCAATGTCATAATAAGAATTTTCTTGTCTGTGGTAGTAGGTAAATCTGTACTTTATCGGTCATCACATTACCGATATCTCTAACGTTAAGAATTTTAATTTGAAACAGCTGTCAAAATTCAAGTGGGTCTCCATTCTAGTATCCATAGATATTTAAAAAGTTATCGATACGAAACGTTAACTCAGTATGTTTTTTAATATAAACGCACGACATTTGATCTCGAGTGACATGACAATAGAGACTTCATTCGCTTGTCTATGATTTAAAAAAAAAAGTTCGTCTTGAAGGATGGATCGAATTGCCGCCATTACGTTTGTTGGATTTTTGCTGTAATGATATGTGTGTAGATAAAGTAATTATGCAACTGTATATAATTACACACTCGTGTTATAAGGCCTCTCATTATATTATTATTATTCATTTATTTCGACCAACAGGGATCATACAATATTATACAATAATCACATACAAGAAAAATCACATCAAACAATAAAATTAAAATAAACAAAGTCAAATAAGTACGTATCGCACTCTTAGAATTAAAGCGACTCAATTCTGAATATGATATTTCCCAAAATCAAACCCTATGTCTTTTAATTAAGGTGATATTTTGGGACGTGTATTATTCAGAAATAGGTCACTTTAATTCTAAGCGTGCGGTATGTCAATTGCGTAGATTTGTTTGCCAGCATATGAATCATAGCACAATGGTTCAAATACTGACGATCAAATCTGTCCGCAAATGCTCTCAGGATGCCGTTGGTGCTGCCTCGCACCCTGCGCAGCAGCATAAACTACTATTATATAGCAGTTGCATAAACTACTATTGTGACCTGGCCACCCAAACAGCCCGCGTACTGCTAGCACTCACCGCCCTCCAGCCGCTGTATGAGCAGCATCTGCTGCTGCAGCTGCGTCTCGAGCAGCGCCTGCGCACGCTTGTGCATCTCCATCACCTGCTTGCTCTTCTCCGCGGGCTTGGGCGGCTCCTTCTTGCTCTCAGTGCCGTTCGCCAGCTCCTTCGCCTGCCGACCGAACGCTCAGCCATCAGAAACGATGGGGAAACATATTTTACGTCACCCCGGGCCGTAAGTAGCAATTTACCGCCCGCTACGCGAGGAGAAATTTCCACTTCCTGGCCAGGGGAAGACGTAAAATTGTGTACACACCTCGGGCGGTGATAAAGAAAGCCTCAGGTCGCATGTTTATCGCTCTCCCCTTTGGCTCGTGCGACAAGTTCCTGCGATCTGAGGCATTCTTTATTTCACCACCCTCAGGGTGTAATGTACTATAACTGGCGACCCGCCCCGGCTTTGGACAAACAAATAGGATGTAATGTACATAAACATACACTATTACGATTTAGGACAGACAGGCACGGATAGCGACTTTATACTATGTCATCATCATCATCATCATCTCAGCCACAAGAAGTCCACTGTTGAACATAGGCCTCCTCCATCGATTTCCAAAGTGACCGGTTGGAAGCGGCATGCAGCCAGCGCCTTCCTGCCACCTGTATGAGGTCATCGGACCGTCTTATGGCTGGTCGTCCTACGCTGCGCTTGCCAATACGCGGCCGCCATTTGAGAACTTTCAGACCCCATCGGCCATCAGTTCTCCGTGCTATGTGCCCTGCCCACTGCCACTTCAACTTGCTAATCCGCTGGGCTACGTCGGTTACTTTCGTTCGTCTGCGGATCTCCTCATTTCTGATTCGATCACGCAGAGAAACTCCAAGCATAGCCCTCTCCATAGCTCGTTGCGTGACTTTGAGCTTTCTTATAAGACCCACAGTAAGCGGCCACGTTTCAGTGCCATAAGTCATCACTGGTAACACACATTGATCATACACTTACACTATGTTAATAAAGATAAAGATGTAACACAAGGGCCGAGAGTTTTAAATGTAAAATTGATATTTTACCATGTTGCAATAGCAAAATTACTTTAAACGTTCCCCAGCGCAAACAATACTGCCTTAATTAAAAACACTCGAGGCGGTATTATTCGTGCGGGCGGTACGCGAGCGCGATAAGGGAGCCGAGGGCGTTACCTTCTCCGCGGCCAAAGCGATCTGCTTGTTGTCGGCGGTGGCCTTGATGTTCTCCCGGTTGATGAGCACCTTGTTGTGCGACGCCGGCTGCTGGCTGTTGTTCGGCTTCTGTTGCCCGGACGGCGCCATGTTCTCCTGTTTGTTCTGAAACCATTAGTCAAAAACGTTGCATAAATCCAACTTTTAGGCTGAGTTTCCACCAGAGATGTGCGAGGATGCGTAGCGAGGGATGTGTTTGTAAAGAACCAATGAGCCGTTTCCACCAGAGCTGTGCTGACCGAGACGAGGTAAATGAAGCGTTTCTATTGGTTCTTACAAACACATCCCTCTCTACGCATCCTCGCTCATCTCTGGTGGAAAAGCAGCCTTACTGGGAAGAAAGCTATGGTTTTACCTCAAGAGATATTTAAAAAACTATCTAGTTATCAACCAAACATGGTTACAATGAAACTTTTTTTATACAATATAGGAAGGCAAACGAGCATAGACACCCGCAACCCCAAAGGGACTGCAGACGCGTTGCCAACCCAGAGAGCTAAGATGGAACCTCTTGTGCCAGTAATGTCACCGGCTGTCTTGCTCTCCACACCGGAACACAACAGTGCAAGCGCTGCTGCTTAGCGGCAGGATTAGCGAGCAAGATTCATACAGACCTTGCACAAGGTCCTACCAGCCGCAGAAACTCGTTTAAAAAAAAAAACACATTCACTCATTCATTTTGCGGCTGCTAGGACCTTGTGCAAGGTCCGTCCCGATCGCTACCACCATCTTGCTTGCTAATCCAGCTGCTAAGCAGCAGCGCTTGCACTGTTGTGTTCCGGCGTGGAGAGCAAGACAGCCGGTGCAATTACTGGCACAAGAGGTAATCCATCTTAGCCCTCTGGGTTGGCAACGCACCTCTTCGATGTTGCGGGTGTCTATAGGCGGTGATGTACACTTACCATCAGGTGACCCACTTGCTTGTTTGCCTTCCTATTTCATAAAAATGAAATAAATAAATTCACGGTCCTCAAATAGGTATCTAAGGAGTAGGACAACAGACACAGGAGAGAGTTGAAATGGACCTCCGCAAAGTAACGCCTGAATCTATTAATTACAGGAGAGAGTACAGCGGGGCAATTCTCGGTTTACGCGAGACTCATCTCGCACGAAAACAACTCTCAAACCCCTTGGAAACCTGTCATTTTTTGACGTATCTCGCAAGAACCGAGAATTGGGGTCCAGCTCTAAGAGCACGGCTGTCTACAGTAGTGATGTAACGAATGTCATTTTTTGACCATTCGCGGACGCGAATGCGAATGCAAATATCTGCTACCGATATTCGCGAATGCGAATATTCAGTTTTTGTTCAAATTTGGCGCCAATTGTCTATGGCTTGGAGGCAGTCTCGTTCGAAGGAGATGCGTTCCATTTGTATTCATAAGTTCCAATGAAAATGTTATTGTTAAGCTTCATTGCAAAAAAAAATCAAGTAAGTAAATAAATAATACCAAATGGTAGAGTGAAAACTGATATTGTGATTACGAGGTTAGTGACTTTGTCTTGCATTAAAAAACATAAGAAATGAATGGATTTTGTTTTTATTTATCTACTATTGTCTTCAAATTTGTTTTTTTTCTGCTATTCAAATTCGCAAAACATTCGCATAAATTTTGGCGAATGCGAATAGTGCCATGAATATGCGAATATTCGCGAATGCTATCACTAGTCCATAGGTACTGTATCATTGCGGACTCACCTCAGGGTTGTGCCAGAAGACCTTGATGAAGCGGTTGTTGAGCACAGCCTCGGTGCTCTTGTACGCCACGTTGGCTTCCGTGTGGTTTGAGAACGTTATGAGCGCGCCTTCCGGGTCGCCTTCGAAGCACACCTGCCGACAAGGGTTTATTTGTTTTATCTACACACATATCATAAAGGCTAAATAACGCGTTCAAAAACCCTAGGAAATGACCAGCATTATTACAACCAATGTTATTATAAGAATTTTCTTGTCTGTGGTAGTAGGTAAATCTGTTCTTTATTGGTCATCACATTACCGATATCTCGTGACTGCTCGTGACGTTATGAATTTAAATTTGGAACAGCTGTCAAAATTCAAGTTGGTCTCTATTCTAGTATCCACAGATATTAAAACAGTTATCGTTACGAAACGTCAACTCAGTATGATTTTTTAATTTAAACGCACGACATTTGATCTCGAGTGACATGAAAAAAGCAACTTCATTCGTTCGTCTATGGTTTAAAAAAAATGTTCGTCCTGACGGATAGATCGAATCACAGAGTACTTTTTTAATATACATGGCCGCCATTAGTTGTCATTCTTTTTAGGTTTTTTGCTGTTACGATTTTTTGCAGTTATGATATGTGTTTAGATAAAGTAATGTATGCAACTGTATATAATTAGGCCTTAAAACACTCGTGTGATCCTATTATGAAACTCGCTGGCCCTTGTTTCATAAAGCCACACTCGTGTTTTAAGGCCTCTCATTATATAGCAGTTGCATAAAATACTATTATCTACATCCACACTAATATAATAAAGAGGTAAACTTTAAATTTTGTAACCGAAATTTCTTTCGATTTTTATTTTAAATGTTTTTAACGTTCAAATTATTAAATTAAAATTGTGATGACAACACAAAGAAAAATCAGGCCAATAACGTAATGACCGTAAGACGAAGCGCAAAAAATCGCAGGGTAGGGCAGCGGCAGTGTGGCGAAACTGGCAAACTCAAGGCACGGAATGCTGATGTTGCAGGTTCAAGTCCTGCCATTGCCCTAAATTTTATTTGTGCTGTCATTACAATTTTAATTTGAGTTAAACTTTTATTGTTTTGTAATCTCTGGAACTACTGAAGCGAATTTCAAAAACTCTTTCACTAATGGAAAGCTACACTATCCCTGACGGACATAGGGTACCAATTTCACGCGAACGAAGTCGCGCGCGTCCGCTAGTCTCTTATATTCGGAAAGTGGGGCGTTATATAGCTGACAAGCCAGCAGAAAGTAATGTATGTCAGCACATGCGCAGAAAGTAGATTAAAAAAAACTTAGCCCTGCCCTAAACTGCGGGTGGTAGGACCTTGTGCAAGGTCCGTCCGGATCGCTACCACCATCTTGCTCGCTAATCCTGCCGCTAAGCAGCAGTGCTTGCACTGTTGTGTTCCGGCGTGGAGAGCAAGACAGCCAGTGTAATTACTGGCACAAGAGGTATTCCATCTTAGCCCTCTGGGTTGGCAACGCATCTGCACTCTCTTTGTTGTTGCAGGTGTCTATAGGCGGTGGTGATCACTTACCATCAGGTGACCCACTTGCTTGTTTGCCTTCCTATGTTGTATAAAAAAAAACAAGGCCCATAGACAGCAATTAAAGTCAAATGTTGTGTTGCCACTTTAAGTTGCAGTGATTACATTATAGTACATTATTAATTGCATTTTTAAACCTACAAATTATACATTTTATAACAATGTTATTTTTTGAATTCAAGGTAGCGGATGACATTCCGTTCAGTCATCGTTCTGTCAGAATTGTTTATTGCAAGTCAATGATATTATAATGCATGGATGTACAGTTTCATACTAAATGACAGCAGAAAAACGACACGATATAAGAATACAGGTTGACGCCAATGTTACAAATGCAAATTATTAGTTTACCATTTATAGTCATTGGATTTACAACTTTACGTCTAACTGCATAAAATAATAATTTATTGAGTTTCGTTGCAAATAGGTTTTTTTACAAAATAATGGTATTGACAGCAGCGCCGTCGGTCCGGCAGACTGGCAGCGCGAGCGAATATCGATTTAGTCTTCTTTTTTGCCTCCTTTGGTACGCCTTTTTTTAAACACTGACTAGAAGTCCATATTACTAATAGGTCAGTGCTGCAAGTATTAATTTACGAAATTACATTAAAATAGATAATATTATAGATTTCTCTATGATTGCAAGCGCAACTCGCGCAAGTGTATATTGCTGACCTGTATGTTGACGATCTTGCCGAACTTGCCGAAGTGGTTGTTCAGGTGCGTGATGTCGTTGAGGCCGCGCGGCACCTTCTTAACCTCCAGCGAGCAGTTGGCTCCGTTCCCGCTGGGCGGCGCTCGGCCCGGACCTGCTGAGGGCGCATAGGGTTTTTTTTATAATCCAGTTGTCTTTACAAATACCTTATTTTTATTGTTTTTTTCTCGGGTGGAAACGAGCAAGTGTGTCACCTGATGGTAAGTGATCACCACTGCCCATAGACACCCGCAACACCAAAGATATTGCAGATGCGTAGCCAACTCAGATTGCTGAAATGGAACCCTCTTGTCCCAGTAATGTCAGCGTCTGTCTTGCTCTCCATGGAACACAACAGTGCAAGCGCTGCTGCTTAGCGGCTGTATTAACGAGCAAGATGGTGGTATCCTACCACCCGAGAAAAAAACCAAGGTTAAAAGAACAAGGTATACGCTCGGTGGCTGGGTCAGCGAGACGCGGTGACGGCGCGACCGGTGCAGCAGCGCGGTGGTACTCACCCCGTCCGAGCCGGTTGTAGTCGAAGTTCTTCTTGGGCGGCGCGGGCGGGCGGGGCGCCGCGCCCACCGGCGGCGCCGCGTCGTGCAGCCTGCAACCACAACCTCAAGTTAACACGTTCGTTTCGACACACCAGCTCGTACACCCATACTAATGAGCCATTTCTTACAATCACTTAACCCCCCTACCCCGCTTCTTGGTGAAAATCCGTAGTAAAAGCTAACACCTCCCCCTCTAGTTTTTACGTAGTAGTTCATAATAGTAAATTATGCAACTGTTGTATAATGAGAGGCCTTAAGATACGAGTGTGGTTTTATGAAACGAGCGTCAGCGAGTTTCATAATAGGATCACACGAGTGTTTTAAGGCCTAATTATATACAGTTACATACATTACTTTATCTACACATATATCATAAATGCTCTATAATGCGTTCAGAAACCGTAGGCAATGACCAGCATTATGACAACCAATATTATTATAGAAGAATTATTCTAATTTGTTTCTATATTTGTTCAAATTCATTTTTTATTACATTATTTTAATGTGTACAGTCTATAGATATTTTATAGGTACCTAGCACTAGTAGCTAGTAGCAATACAGGTCATGCCCTATGGCTTCTGAACCCATCATAGAGCACTTATGATATGTGTGTAGATAAAAGCTAGCAACGCATCGGTACCTGGGTATAGGGATGAGTTCTCTGGGCGGGTGC
This sequence comes from Ditula angustiorana, assembly GCA_963691745.1. NCBI lineage: Eukaryota > Metazoa > Arthropoda > Insecta > Lepidoptera > Tortricidae > Ditula > Ditula angustiorana. The sequence goes on from OY829501.1 coordinate 4,635,413, forward strand.
GCGCGCGGCGGCGGGTAGGGCGGGTACCCGGCGCCGCACCAGATGTCCGGTGTCAGCGGGTTGTACTCTGCAACGACAGTTCATTCCACATTACACGCTCGACGGAGCCCCGCCTCTTTTTTTTACAACAGGAAGGGAAACCAGCAATTGGGTCACCTGACGGTAAGTCACTGTCTATAGACACCTGCAATACCAAAGGGATTGCAGATGCGTTGGCAACGCAGAAGATGGAATACCTCTTGTGCCAGTAATGTCACCGGCCTGTCTTGCTCTCCACGCCGGAACGCAACAGTGCAAGCACTGCTGTTCAGCGGTAGGATTAGCGAGCAAGATGGTGGTGTACTTATACTAACTTATTAATTTTATATTTTCAAACACAATATATATTGTTTCTGATTAAAAGCGTAGAAACAGAGATTTGGCAACGTCGCCTATAGCTGCCAAATATTTAGCTGTTTTCATTGATTTATCAAAATTAATGAGTTAAAAACCTAAACCTATTTTTAAAGACCTATCTAATGATACCCCACACAACATAGTTCGTCGACTTTCATTTCTTTGTTTTTCACAATATGGCGTCTGGCGGTCGCCATATTGAATTTTGATAATTGTCATGTCTTTAGTGACACTCGCAAGATTAAGACGAATCGATTGACGCAAGAATCATTAAAATCGACCCACGCGTTTGGTCTCTAGATCGCCACAAAGGAACAAATATACATACATATATAGGCTGATTCACACATAACCCTTCTTTGCATAGCGCAGTCGGGTAAAAACAAAGACTGTGAACCCTAGATTCTTCGTGTCCCGCCCGTTACCTGGCACAGGGGGCGCGCGGCGAGCCAACAGCCTACTGCGATTTGCCTCTGCCATAGGTAAAGCGGTCGAGCGTACCTACAGTGCGGAGTGGAACCCCCCTGGTCTATCGTGTCCCGCCCGTTACCTGGCACCGGGGGCGGCATGGTGAGCACCGAGCTGAGCGCCGCGTCCTCCAGCACCACAGGGTCCGAGCCGTGGTCCCACTGGCACAAGTCGCCGCGCATGCAGTAGCCCTTCTCTGTGGACGCGTGATCATCAATCAATCAACCAACCATAATTAATAGATAGAATTTTAGAACTTGAAGGGAGGCGCTTAATATGCTCTATGGCAGTGTTTTTCAACCTGTGGGTCGCGACCCTCTAGGGGGTCGCGAAGCTTCTGTAGGGGGGTCGCCAGAGGCCGAGAGAACTTCAGTAAAAAACAAAGATTAAAAAGATTATGTACTATATTATGTACTTATATCCGAATCCTAATTATGGAGACGCATAAAAACGTCGTATGGAATGAATATTTGTAACACTGTAACATATACATACATACATGATAACAAAGCGAAGGGTCAGGGGGTCGCGAAATATTTTTTCATACCAGGGGGGTCGCATGATGAAAAAGGTTGAAAAACACTGCTCTATGGAGTCGATATATCTATCCCTGTTGAGCATAGACAATGTAAACTCAATGTAAACTCGCGCAGCTTAACAGCAGTAATACCCTCCCCTTCAGTCTACTCTTGGATGAAGGACTAAAGCATGGATATAGCCTCAGTACTTGTCAAGTGTACATAGCCAAAGCTGTCAAAATGGTCACCATTGTGTGCGTCAAGGTAGTAAAGTAAAACCTGCAAATTAATAAGAAAAACGTAGAGTATACTACCTTAATGTAAACATTACCATAACCAAAGGTGACCATTTTGTCTATTGGTCGTGTACAGGGTGTCAATTGAAGAGGAGTTTAGAGTATGTAGTCATCTCTTTTTGACACATTGTATTGCCATTTAAAGTAAAGAGATCAGATAATAAAATATCGCTTTCAATTTTAACACTCCTTCTATGCTGTACTATTTCTATGAGTCTACTCGTGACCACGGCCATTGAAACATGGCCGAAACGTCGAGATAAATCAACAATATATTTTATCGCGCTGAAGTACCGATAATGTTAAAAACATAGCCAATGTCTCTCAGTTCCCGCTTTGATGGTCGGCTAAGGGGCCATTTACACGAAGAGAGTTCTCGTATACGAGTTGCATTACATTGCGCGGCTCGATCAATCGATCGACCGCATCACACCTCGGTAGCCCGCAATGTAATACAACTCGCATGCGAGATATAAAATGGCCTTTAAGTTTGATGCTGTTTGTATAAGTCGCGTCACTGCGTCATACTTAACTATTAAACAATTGGGTGCATTGAAAATATGTATCAAAAGCTCTATGCGGCCGAAATAAGATCCCCGCCACATATTTGGGTCGCTTTAATTCACACTAATATAAACAAACTGGAACAGATTACGAGGCATCATCAAGATCTTGATGATGCCTCGTATAGAGGCGAAACGCGCGTCGATCGTGTAGTTTTAGTGTTTAGTGGTCGTGGTGTATAGTTGAGTCTGTGTGATATATGTTGTTTCGTGTGGAAGCGGAGGAGGGTGGGTTTTTGCATGAACGCAGTCGCACGGACGCAGCTATTTTGCACGAGTCCGGCACTGGTTTCTCGGAGTAGCAAGGTAATTTGTTCCAGTTTAATCAATCAACCAATCAAATATTTACATCACCCCGGGCCGGAAGTAGCAATTTACCGCCCGCTACGCGAGCAGGAATTACCACTTCCTGGTCGGGGGAAGACGTCAAATTGTGTACACACCTCGGGCGGTGATAAAGAAAGCCCCAGATCGCATGTTTATCGCCCTCGCCTTTGGCTCGTGCGACAAGTTCCTGCGATCTGAGAAGTTCTTTATTTTACCACCCTCAGGGAGTAATGTACTATTATTGCATGGTCATGAGTTATACAGAAGTTAAGTTTGATTTACAGCTCATCATGTCCTGCCTCTGGGAGACATACAATATTCAAACAATTCTACTGTTGAATGAAATTAATCACATGACAAGCAGAATTGATTAGTCATGATTTAGAAAAAGAAACGGACTCTGCAACATCCAACACTATGGGGTAGGCGAGAAAAATAACATCCCCACTTTAATTGCAAGGGAGGTACAGTAGGGGAAATATATTCACGTACCACCTTAGAACCCTATCGCAATGACGCGACGCGTTAAACGCCAGGCTATGTCATACAAATGTCATACGTATGTCTCTTCGACTAGGTTCTACGGTGGTACGTGTTTCAATTTCCTTGACTGTACTCTAAAAAAAATCTAAGATTTTGTTTTCCCACTTTGTCGGTGTGATTAGAACTTTCTAGTACTAAGGGTTCATGAGCTAGGGCTGCGGACAGACGGACGGACGGACATGGAGAAACTATAAGAGTACCTTGCCCAATGATATTAAAAAAGGTAGATAGGTTACAAGCGCTCCGGTGGCGAGCTCCAAATTGGAGTCAAATAGCACCAGTGTTTTTTTTTTTTATACAACATATGACGGCAAACAAGCAAGTGGGTCACCTGATGATAAGTGATCACCACCGCCTATAGACACCTGCAACAACAAAGAGAGTGCAGATGCGTTGCCAACCCAGAGGGCTAAGATGGAATACCTCTTGTGCCAGTAATTACACCGGCTGCCTTGCTCTCCACGCCGGAACACAACAGTGCAAGCACTGTTGCTTAGCGGCAGGATAAGCGAGCAAGATGGTGGTAGCGATCCGGACGGACCTTGCACAAGGTCCTACCACCCGCAAAACTCAGTGTCCTCAGTCGCAAAGCAACAAGCGAACGGTGCGCATGTTAACCTAAGCTGTGTGTTAGCGGTCAATTCCAAATTCCAAAACCCTGCGAGGCCGTGATTGGTCCGTTGGAAAAAAATATCCGCAACAGCTAAATACTAGCTGTCTTCTTTGTTTCTATGGTTTTAATCACGTTGTCCCTTTTACACAGTTCACTATGTGTGCGTAAAAGTAAAAAGGAAACATTTTGCATGTGTGTCCGCCACTGCATTTGGATAATTTTCCTTAGAGTTTTTGTATGAGTCTGTTCATAACAAGTCACTGACCTTGTTCAGACCACGGAACCCTGAAAGAAACTTACCATCAAAGTCCCGGCACCGCCTCTTGTAGTGGTCGGGCGCGCGCGGCGGCGAGCCCGAATGCGAGCGCTCGCGCGAACGTTCGCGCGAACGCTCGCGCTCCCTGTCGCGCGACATCCTATCCCGCTCGAGCTCGCGCGGCGGCCGCAGCCTATCCCGCTCGCGCTCGTGGTCTCGCTCTCGGTTCGGCACTGGGGAGCGCGATCTGTGATAAGAAAGAGATAATAGTTATTTGTGCAACGAGGGAGCAAAGGTGGCAATTGCTGCACTCGCAGTTTTTGATTCTATAATTGAATTCTGACCGTAGCCACAGAATAAATAATAGTACCTACTAACGTCCAGAAACTTCACTTTGTCGACCGCGATTAAACGAGTTCCAACTTTATTGGCACGCAAAAAACGTTCGTAACACTTCATACACGTTCGCCAGGCGGCTCGCGTCAAAAGGAACGTCCGTATGGGTACGTTCCTTTAAGGTTCAATCAAAAGGTCCGGGGGACACGTTCCGCGAGGCTGTTAAGTTGTACCTGGAGCGCGTGGAGGGCCGGTCGGGCGCGGCGGGCGGCGGGCTCCTGTTCCGGAAGCGGCCGCGCGGCGACGGCGAGCGAGAGAGCCGCCTGCGCACACAACGAGCGGTTAAAGGCGGCATAAGGCCCGTGGAAAGGTAACCAAGTCCCGTGAAAGGTAACCTAAGTCCCGTGAAACGTAACTTAAGTCCCGTGGAAATGTAACCAAAGTCCCGTGGAAAGGTAACCAAAGTCCCGTGAAAGGTAACCAAAGTCCCGTGAAAGGTAACCAAAGTCCCGTGAAAGGTAACCAAAGTCCCGTGAAAGGTAACCTAAGTCCCGTCGTAAGCCAGCCTAACTTTCGTGAAACGACATCCTACCACCCGCCGCAAAGCAACCTAACCAAACTCTCGTAGATAAGCATGCCAAGTAGCGTTGCGGCAATTCATCGAACTATCGATAGTATTGTTGATAGTATCGTGATTTATCGATACTATCGATAGTATTGCTTTTCGATATTATCGATACTATAGATAGGATTGATAGTTTTAAACCAATACTATCGACAGTATCGACAGTATTGGATTTTAATGACTATCGGTACTATCGATAGTTATTAAAACCCAATACTATCGTTACTATTGGTTAAAAACTATCAATAGTATCGACACTGTAGATACTATTGGTTAAAAACTATCCATAGTATCGATAGCATCGATACAATCGAAGGCCTATCGATATAGTGACTATTTTCCGAGGTCAACTATCCAAGTCCCGTCAAGAGGCGGCACAGGTCCCCCCCTCACCTGCGCAGGTCGTTGTCGTGCCGGCGTGCGCGCGCGCGCCGCTCCCACGAGCGCGAGCGCCGCCGCCGCCGATCCTCGCGGAGCTGTCGGGGAACAAACAATTTCAGTTTATTTATTGGTAAGACAATGATTTTGCACGCCAATACACTATAGCAAAGCACAAAAACGTTACTAAAGTCGCCAGATGTCCCCGTTTTTAAGAGTGTGAACCCAGCCCGAAAAAGCGCTCCCCATACAAACGGCGATAACGTTTTCCACACTCTAAAGCTTAACCTATGCCGATGATTTTTTGGTACGTTGTCATTACTCCTTAGAACTAGGTTTGTATGTTTTCATTTTTTATATATTCTTCACAGATTTGACAATATTTGCATTTTAGGAGTTTCATACAAAACAAAAAAACGTCAATATTTTTGAATATTATTAAGAATATTTAAAAAATCAAAACATACGAACCTAGTTCTAGGGCATAATGACATCATACAATAAAATCATGGCTATGGGTTAAAGTTTAGAGGGTGAGGCGAGGACTCACTCCGTTCGGGGATAGGGATTGATTGATCTCAGTAGTCTGTAATTTTTCCATCCCCGTCCCGCTTTTTTTACGTTCAAGTCCCGATATTTAGTAACGGAACAGGCAACGCAAGTTGCTACACCGCCTCGGACCACGGCCGAGAACTCATCTAAGTCGTTGTGAATATAACTTAGACCTAAAACTACCGTGAGACTCGGACATATTAATAAAACGGATCATTCACGTATTTTTACGTCGAGAAATGGCCGACTTCCGTCCGACTCAGTCGTCGTCGCACCACCGCCGCGGGGGCTCATGATTAAGGACCACGGAGGTCCGAAACATGTCGGGCATTTCTCGACGTCAAAATACGTGAGTGATCCGTTTGATTAATATAACTTAGACCGCCTATTGTCTACCTTTCTAATTCGTTTCTTTGTTTTATTTGTATTTTAATGTTGTGTACAATAATAGTATTTTATGCAACTGTTGCATAATGAAGGGTCTTAAAATACGAGTGTGGTTTTATGAAACGAGCGTCAGCGAGTTTCATAATAGGATCACACGAGTGTTTTAAGACCTAATTATGTACAGTTGCATACATTACTTTATCTACACACATATCATAAGTACTCTATGATGGGTTCAGAAGCCATAGGGCAATGACCTGCATTGCTACTAGCTACTAGTGCTAGGTACCGATTAATTTCTATAGACTGTACACATTAAAATAATGTAATAAAAAAATAATTTGAACAAATGTAGAAACAAAATTAGAAAAATTCTCATAATAATATTGGTTGTTATAATGCTGGTCATTGCCTACGGTTTCTGAACGCATTATAGAGCATTTATGATATATGTGTAGATAAAAAATATTTGTCGTTGTTGTTATCCAGTGATCATTGTAGCTGTTTTGTATAGCAACATCTTTATCTTTAAATAATATAAAACACAGGTCGCTATCTGTTCCTGTCTGTCTCCGTACCTTCTTCAGCCACTTCTTCTAAACCAGGCAACAGATTTTGATAAGTCTGTCACTTTCATTTAAAGAATTTTCTACGAGTTTTTATGTACAGTCAAGGAAATTGAAACACTTACCACCGTAGAACCTAGGCGAAGAGACATACGCATGACATTTGTATGACATAGCCTGGTGTATAACGCGTCGCGTCATTGCGATAGGGTTCTAAGGTGGTACGTGAATATATTTCCTCTACTGTACATTACATCAAAATTGTACCCGCGCAATACCGGGGCGGGATGCTAGTAACTTACATATTTTTTTTGTAACGTTCTGCTTTTTTGTGTTGATAAATAAATCATTCTATTATTATTATTAAGTCGATGCTTACATTGTCCCTCCGGTCCCTCCTCCTCGGCGGTTGATCCACCGGCTCTTCTAACAGTTCCGTTAACGGCATCACCTGGAACAACAATAGTACATTATGATGAATATCCACGAACTTGTGGAGTGTCTTGTGCGATACAAAATTCAAATCTATTGTCAAGAAGACATTAATTTCTCGGGCGTATTATAAAATCAATGGCTATATCTTGGACAGGGATGTTTGGAAATGATCCCGATTTGTATTGGCGATCCCTGACTCCAAATATTGTACACCTAGTGTGTTAAATTGTTAAATTTTTAAGATGTAAAATAACATTGTAATTTTGATTTATTTAAAAAATTACACCTCTCGAGTTTCTTGCCGGTATCTTCTCATCAGAGGTTTTTTCGAACCGGTGGTAAATTTTATGACATTCATAAGTGCTATCTGTAAGCCTAATCAGAATAAAAATATTTTGACTTTGACTTTGAATTTACTTGAGTATATCAGTGGCCGCTGAGGCACACGCGGGGCTCACTCACCTTCACCAGAGTGTGCTCCCTCGGCGGCGGCGGCGGCACCTTGGCGGTGCGGCACACGACGAGCCGGTGGCGCGGCGCGGGCGCCAGCGCGGCGTGCGGCGAGCGCGGCCGCGGCACGCCGGCGCGCGGGGACTGCGACCCGTTCGCCGCGGCCGCCGGCGCTGTGGAACGATTTTTAGTCAAAAACGAAAAAAAGCTTAGCTTAAAATTATTTAGACATCAAAAAATATTAACGCTTTCGCTGTATCTTGTTTGTTAATGTAAAATACAACATAACCTCACTTCAAATCAAAACAGAGTCCATTCGAGTCGACTGAATGGAACCACGAACTGACCAGATTCATCCTAAAGTTAGCCGAACACGAGACAAATAAATCATCATCATCATCATATCAGCCGGAAGACGCCCACTGCTAGGCATAGGCCTTCCCCGAGGATCTCCACGACGGTCGGTCTTGTGCTGCTCGCATCCACCGGTTTCCAGCGATACTCACCAGATCATCGGTCCACCTTGTGGGATAAATCTATACCTTGGGACAATTCACACCAATTGACCTAGTGTCAAACTAAGTCTTGTTCAAAACTGTACACTCACCATGGTTCTCTACTTCGGGCTCCCTCTCCGGCTCCTTCACCTCTGGCGTCGGAGATGGCATCTTCTCCATCAACTTCAGATATTCATTAGTTTCGAGAGCCTTGAATAGCATGTCCACGAATGGTTTGGTCTCTGAAAATTAAATAAAATTAAGTTAAAAATATTATAAGGAAATCAAAAATCTATGCGTTACAAAAACTGGTAAGTAGTCTACGATAGATAGCATAGAGTTTGGCGACCACTGCTTAAAGGCATCCTGCGCATTGGCAGGTTTAACCTGTCCCTTGCAGCTAATGGTCGAGCATAGCATAAGAAAGTCCGTAATTCTCCAGCATTTTCACCGATGTTCATTACCGTTCCTTAACTAATTGACAAAATACCCAACGTTCAACACCAATTTCTACTGAAACTAGTATCAGCTCCGAGTACAGCGTCTTCTCTTGCCTGAAGTCCATGTTTGTAGACCTGTATTGCAACAATACAGTATTCCACTCAAAAATCTAATGGCATAATAGTGCAAAATTGTTGTAAACGACCACTAAAAACATACTTATGTCCAAAGGAGTAGGTAAAAAAACCTGATATTTTAGAAGTTACAGTGATACAAAGTCACAAAGAGAAAAAGTACTCTTTTTTTGTTTCGAAATATGTCATTCGAATCCAAATAATAAATGTAGAAAAATGTTGGCTCCATACAAAATCACAATAGTGACGTCACTGGTGCTGTATGCAGCGCGATAGAGCGTTTTCGCGACGCACGCCCGTTGTCATTTTATTACTCGTGATATTTCCAAAAATAATGTTCGTAAAAGAAAACTAAAAACACAGTTTTTCTTCTTCCAACCAACTCTATCAATTTTGGAAATAAATAGTCATTAGAATACCGTATTAATGATGGAACGGTAATGAGAAACGGTGAAAACGCTAGAGATTTAACGAAGTAGGGCTCACCTTGCTGCAGGAAAACGTCAAGCTGGTCCAGCATCCCGTCCCGGAGCTCCTCGAGGGGCTTGTCCTTCTTCACCAGCGCGTACACGTACTTCGCCAGGGCCGCCGGGTCCGCGTCGCATCTGCAAGCCACGCAGCTAGTTTACCATCGTTTTCTTGTTCCTCTCGCCTTTCAGCAGAGACGTAGTGCTCAGTGCACACGGTATTTTTTTGTAATTTGTAGTACAAACATACATGGTCCGAAATTTATTGCTGCTTTTTTTAATAAACGGGTCCATAAAATTGTGCTTAATTTCCTAAGGGGTCCGTGGACAAAAAAGGTTAAGAAACGCCGGTATAGTCGATCAAGAAACAGCTTAACCACTTTGGAACCTAATCTTTGTAATAGGGTCGAAAAGTGGTCGAGCAATTTCTTGGTCGGCTATACATTGAAAAAGAAAATGATAGCAGATAAAACAGAAAAAAAGTGTCCCTTTTTTAGGAATTAGAAATCATTCAGTCATCTATCTATTTACCTATCAGCAACGCAACAATACCACTGCCACATTTTATTATTATGGTAACAGTATCTTATCAAGGCAGATAAGACGAGTCTTTGAATAATTCACAGTCATTTAAAACGTTATTATGTAATTTCCGCGTTTCAAAACGATTTTGAAAACTTGGCAAACTGCATGAAGCAATGGATTTCAAAAGACTTATCGCAAAGCTATGAAATTTAAGACTCCAGTTTTATTATCATGATATCATATATGTACATATAACAAACATGTTTCATCTTTACAAATCATGGACCTTGTGCAAGGTCCGTCCGGATAGCTACCACCACCTTGCTCATTAATCCTGCCGCTAAGCAGCAGAGCAGTACACTGTTGTGTTCCGACGTGGAGAGCAAGACAGCCGGTGCAATTACTGGCACAAGTGGTACTCCATCTTAGTCCTCTAGGTTGGCAATACATCTGCAATCTCCTTGGTATTGCGGGTGTCTATAGGATGTCCCTATCCTACTGCGCAAGACCGCAATGCATGGAAGTCCCTACTACGAGCCATATGTCCCTGTTGAGGGCTAACAGGAATTCAGCATCATAATATGAGACATGCTCAACTTTGTTCATGTGAAGCACAAAATGCAGTGCCAGGAAAATAAATGTAATCAAAATTTTTAATTTACGTTTTTTTTTACAATTGCAAGACACGGAATGCTGACGTTGCAGGTTCGAGTCCTGCCATTACCCTAATTTTTCTTTGTGTTGTTATTCATTGTATAGCATTTTAAATTTAATTTGAATGTATAAAAATATCAGACATTTTGATGTTCAAGCTATATTAATGTTAAGCTATACCACTGTTCTATAGATTTTACGTGAAAGACTAACAAATGTCTATCTGCCCTCACAAGCTTTCATGTTATTAATACAAAATAGAAGCACTGGGAGAGCACAATATAATATAAGACACAAATATACATCATGGAGGTGTTATAAAATTAGAATTTGAGTGTGGTATTCACTGACCTATAAATAATGGACTTCTAGTCAATGTTTAAAAAATGGCCTCAAAATTCAAACAATAAGTACAACAGATGGACAATCGCTCGCACTGTCAGTCTGTCAGACCGACAGCGCTTCTGTCAATACTAATATTTTGTAAAAAAAACCTATTTGCAACGAAACTAAATACATTATTATTTTATGCAGTTAGACATAAAATTGCAAATCCAATGACTATAAATAGTGAACTAATAATTTGCATTTGTAACATTGGCGGCAACCTGTATTCTTATGTCGGGCCGTTTTTCTGCTGTCATTTAGTATAAAACTGTACATCCATGCATTATAATATCATTGGTGGTATTACTCTAAGCCAGGGACTCCCTAACTGCCCTGCGGCATTGCGTTGCTATCCTGGAGACGTCGCACAATGCCCCGCATAGATTGCCTGCAAAGGGTCTCTTAGGACATCTCAATGAAGCATTAACAGCTGAACCGATTACATTTCGCACGCTTAGTATTAAACTGACTCAATTCTGGATTTGATATTTCCCAAAATTAAACCCTATGTCTTTTAATTAAGGTGATATTTTGGGACGTGTATTATTCAGAAATGGGTCACTTTAATACTAAGCGTGCGATTTGTTGAATGCATAGATCATATCCCGGACTGAAATATAGGATACCCTTTATCCCGTAAAATGCATAAATAACCCCGTTCGGGCGAAACCGCGGTTAGCTCGTAATATTGTAAACATGAAAATTCATGGGATTCAGTGGATGTTTGTTAGTCTTTCATGCATAAAAAAATACAAGTTTGTGTAGCTATGTTAATCTGTGTGTGCTAAATTTTACTGGGATTACAGTTATGGCTTTCAGAATGGAGATTTGCTCAAAATTACGGGTACATGTGGTATAATACAAGCATCAAGTGCATATAACAATTGTATGGTTTTATAACCTCAAAATGTTAGTACAGTCATTTCTAGTCGCATTATTAACTATCTAGACGTGAATCGATCTGTGATAAGTATATTTGGAGCTGGTTTTCTACTTAAATCTGCTACAGGATGAACTTTGAACTAATTTCAAAGTCAAGGAAATCTCGATATTTCAAAGGGACACATCAACGTCTACAAGTCTACCCGATAAACAGGAAAATATCGCAAAATCGAAGCGCAATTCGTCACGATCAGTGAAAATGTGCACAGAAATGCGATAAAATTTAATATTCATAGAAAAATACGGAAAAATCAATTGTGAAAGCTGTCAGGCTCATAGATTGGGTTCGTCCAGGCGCTGCTGGTAAAAAAAACTATTACGAAATTCGTAATGTGACACTTTTACGTAGGAGAAAGTGAATAAAGTAGCCGAAATACAAGAAAAGTCAACCTAACATCGCCATTATTCATGTAAGTGCTCGGCTTTTAATAAATTATCGCGAAAAATAACTCCACGGTGGATTAAAATGGCTGCGACGTACGCCAAATTCTACTTACAGTGGCTCCAATATGGATGTCAACCATGACTTGAAAGCCTCAGGATTTTCAATGATCATCTTGATAACACTAATTATTAACTAAATAAACGATTATCCATGTAAATTGCACTTGATGAAATCTTTGACTAAAATAGAATTAGGGAAAGAAGAATATTTTTCACTTCACTTGTTTCACGTCTGTCTCGCTCGAATATTTTTTTTTCTTAACTGGCAGGCTACCACAGACTAGACAGACAGTGTTGAAAATGTGGAAAGCGTAAAATTATAGGAAAATAGTGTTGCCAACATTAAAAAAAATGTAGTGTGTGTAGATTAGATGCTAGGGATTTTGCCAAATGCTTGAGCTCTTGCACTATTATAGTAGCAAGCTATCATTTATCGCGCATAATAATTTAGCGCATGTCTCTCTCGCACACGCCTCCTGGTTAGAGAGAAATATATGCTTTATGTCAGCGATAAAAACTTTAAGACGACTTTACCTGCTACAGTAGCATGCAAGCTTAGATTTATTCTAAGCATGCAAGTGTTGATCGCGCACATAAACGCTTTGGTCTCTCTCGCACACGCATACTGGTTAGAACGGGATAAATGCTTTATGTCATCGATAAAAGCTAGCGTGCTAGGTCCCCCGTAGTTTATATACGTAATAAATATATACGTATGTAATTTGATACCTAATGTGTTAATCCACCACTGTTCATAGACTTATTATAGGAAGACAGAGGTCGTGCGTGTCTCCGAAAGGGACAGCAAATACACACACATGAATATTTAGGGTTACCATCTTTAAGGCAGTTTTCCCTGGGGTCATTTACGATGTCAATAAAAAAACAATATTTTTATAAATTGAAAAAAAGAATTACTTTTGGAAAATGTTTTTAATAATTAACAGGAATTTATAAAATCACTCTTAATAATAACAATGGTACCTAATTAAAGCGAAAAAGGTTGGAAATAATTATGTAGTAAACCCACACTGTAACAATAGATTTCGGTCAAAGTGTTGACAACACATTCTGGAAGATTCCAGTAGGTGCAATCCATGATTCCCGTATATGTGGTTCGTGGGGGAATCTGGAAGTTAAATCCAGAATACACTTCACGGGGCTTCGTTTCATACACTTCACGGGGCTTCATTTCATACAGCATTTGAGTCGACCTCCGAGATATACTAGTGCATATTTTATCTGTGGACCAGTGTTTTATCTCGTAAAATAAACAATTAAATGAATCAAAATACTAGACTAACATGCTTTACGAAATAGGGTCCTGTATAAGTTTTTTCTATACCAATATTTCATCAACTTACTATTTACCCCTTAACGTGGGGTAATATTCGCGGGAAAAAGTGACAACACTGAGTTTTAAGGTTATGTAAAAAGCACCAACTAAAAATGCATAAAACAGCTTTTATTTGATCTTGAAACACGTTAGGATGTGTATGTAAAGCGGGAAGAAACCACACAAGATGAAACATCTGTTCTAATAAGTCAAATAAGATCAAATTTTTGATAACTTCAGAGTGAAAAGATAGTTCATCAATTTTCGATTCACTGTCACTTTTGCAGCCTAAAGCAGAACATCGCACCATTCTGCAGACTCGTTATATTGTTCTTAACGCCTGTATAAACAAAATAGTCCACGTAATTTTAAATAAATCGGACACTTTTTGTAATATTTCCGGTGACATGGATTGAGCTTGTCACTAAACGTCAAAGTTTGCTTAGCATAGAAGTATGCTAAGCAAACTTGACCTTGAAAAAACTAAACATGCCATGAGGGACAAAACATATCAAGCTCTGTCTCTTTTTTTCACAAGCAAATTCATATTTATATCTTATTCTTGTGCAAGTGAAAAGGAAGACGTCCATCATTCTATAGCTTTCTCTTTCTACGCCACTGTTGGGTAGTGTAGTAGAGCACAACGCATGTGTTATTTATTACTGTAAATATTTATCTTACCTTTCCTACGAATGCCAATATGTCACATAGGCTATGTATTGGTAATGGAATAAAACTGATAGTCTGGTTTTATATTTATTAAATCACCAACAACTCGTTACAAACATGACCTGGCTAAAACACCAACCAGACGTCACAGTGACAGTCTAGTATGTCGGAGGAGCACAAGTAAAACACACCGTAGCTAGTTACACACTGGTTTAATAAACTAAGTAAAGACGGTAGGGGGCGCGGCGCAGCACGCTTATGCATACATACTATTTCCTCCCTTTTTAATTAACCTATATATATTAAAAGTATTTCTTAAAGTCTAAGAATTCTCTAGCACGTCGTGGCGGCCTATTCAGTCTCTGCGGAATGCTGGCAACTCGAGGTTCCGAGCTCCCGGGTTCCGGCGGCTCCATGCCATCTGACGTATCCTCATACGTTTCCTCCCCCTCCGACGGGTGAGACACAACATCTGGGCTCTGTGGGGTTTCAGAGTTTCCGGCCGGTGGTGAGGGGACGCTCGGCTGCACTTCAACCGAGACTGTGTCAGGAGGGCTGACGGGTAGGAATAAAGTCGGTGTGTCTGATGGTCGCGGCGTTGCAGTACTAGCCTCGCTAGTCGTAGCTTCGGGTATCTGGTTCTGCTCATTGTACTTAACGATTTGATTTATATGTTTCCTTATAACAGATTGTGTTTCTTTATCTTCTATTAAATATAACACTTTCCCCAGCCTTTGTATAATTTTTCCTCTCATCCAACGAAATTTATTTTTATTTGAATATTTTTTATATAAAATTTGCTCGTCAATTTGGAAATCGTTCCTATCTGACCCGCCATGATAACTACTCTGCAAGCACTGTTTATCTTTTACTGACGATGCGAGGTCGGTGAGCGGTAACGATGACGATGGTTTGGCATCCGTCAGCATATCGAGCCTAGACTGTAATTTTTTCCCAAAGATAATTTGAGCTGGTGATGTACCAGTGGTCGAATGAACAGAATTTCTGTAGTCAAATAAATATTTTAATAATTTACAAGTAAGTTTAGTGCCATTTGTGTTTGACAACAGTGCAGTTTTTATGCCTTTTTTAACAACCTTAACATACGATTCAGCTTGGCCATTGCTGGCCGGATGATAGGCCGCACAAGTAATGTGCTTGATTTTGTTCAACATACAAAATTGCCTAAATTCATCCGACGTGAACGACGTGCCATTGTCACTCACGATGCATTGTGGAATGCCAAAACGAGACATGACTTCGCATAGTTTTTCTATAACATTTTGCGTAGAAGTGTTGGACTTCATATTGAAGCATTCGACCCATTTACTGTACGCATCAACAATAATTAAATACGAATTGCTATTTAGTGGGCCCAAAAAATCAATATGAAGTCTTTGGAAAGCGCGGTCTGGAAACGGCCATGGAACTACCGGCACACGCGGTGGCGACGGTCGCAACTGAACGCAAACATTACAGCCGCCAATATTTTTTTCAATCGCAGAGTCCACCCCTGGAAACCAGAATCTAGAACGCACTTCCGCTTTGCATTTAACTACGCCTAGGTGTGAACTATGAACCTCATTAAGCACTTTCTCTCTAAGTGTTAACGGTATTACAACTTTATGACCTCTCATTAATACTCCGTTCTCGACCGACAATTCATTTCGACATAAATGGAACGGTTTTAAGGATAAGTCATTAACTTTACGCGGCCAGCCATTAATAACAAAATCACAAATTTTGCGCAATACATTATCCATTGCTGTTTCCCGACGCAAGTCCTTTATAGTCACAGGTAAGCAGCCTTCGACAACAAAGTTACAATACGCGGCGCGATCTCCGCGTGAACCTGCTCCGCTGACGTCACAGCCCGGCGCTGCACCGCCCGGCGGCTGCGGCCGTACCGCGCGCGATAAGAAGTCCGCGTTATTATTGGCACTGCGAACGTATTCAATTGTGAAATTGTAAGCTGCTAAAAAAATTGCGTACCTTTGCAGTCGATTCGCAGTAATTTCTGGAACCCCTCTATGTGGTCCAAAAATAGAAAGCAGCGGTTTATGGTCCGTCCGGAGTATGAACGGCTGCGACCTGCCGTACAAATACTGGTGGAATCTTCTTACTCCAAATACTATAGCTGTGGCTTCCTTTTGGATTTGGGCATAATTTTTTTCTGAATCGCGCAATATTCGCGATGCAAAAGAAACTGGCCGTTCCACTCCGTCGGACCCAACTAAGGACAACACCGCCCCTAATCCTACTGGAGATGCGTCCACTGTCAAAATTATTTTAGCGGTTGGATCAAAATGTGCCAACACTCGCTCGGATGCCAATTGTTGCTTGATCGTATCAAAAGCGTGTTGATGTACCGACGTCCATGACCATTTTACATTTTTTCTAACTAAGTCATATAGAGGACATAAAATGGTAGATGCGTCTGGTACAAAACTTCGATAATAATTAACCAACCCTAAAAATGACTGTAATTGGGTCACATTTTCAGGACGCGGTGCTTCAGATATAGCTTGGACTTTTTGTTGTGATTTTGTAATTCCATTCTTATTGATAACGTGGCCTAAATAAGATATGTCATCTTTGAAAAATTCGCATTTATCCTTCTGTAAGGTTAACCCTGCATCCTGAAAGCGCTGTAGCACTTCGTTTAATCGACGGAGATGCTCGATTTTGTCGCGTCCTGTCACGAGCACATCGTCCAAAAAACACAACACGCCGTCCAACCCCGCCAGCAGCGTATTTAATGCGCGTTGGAATATAGCCGGCGAGCTTGTTAACCCAAAAATTAGTCGTTTGTATTTAAACAACCCGCGACTAGTGTTAATGCACGTTATATTATCTGGGTCGTTTATCTGGAACTGATTATATGCCATGGACATATCCAACTTAGAAAACTGAACGCCTCCATGCAATTTTGCAAACAACTCATCTACTGTCGGGAGCGGGTATGACTCAGCGACGAGTTGTTTGTTTATCGTGCGAGAGTAGTCCGCGCAGATGCGCACGGAGCCATCCCGTTTCAACACAGGGACAATGGGAGAGGCATAATTGGAATGATCTACAGGTTCCAGAATACCTAACCCTACTAAACGATCAATTTCTTTGTTTACTTTTTCTTTAAGTGCGAACGCTATTGGACGTGCTTTAAAAAATACTGGTATTGCGTCCTCTTTTAATTTTAAATTTATCTTATATTTGTTAAAACAGCCAAGGCGATCAACAAAGATATCTTTGTATTTTGTTAGTAATTTTTGAGTTATGTCTATGTCATTGCAAAATTTTATCGGAGCTAATTCGAGACAAAATTTTGAAATGAAGTCTCTTCCCAGGAGCGGAGGCCCGCCGTTTAGAATAACATAAACAGCCATATTTTGTTCGCGGCCATCGTAGCGTAACGGTAAATTGACTACGCCCGAACTTTTTATTAACCTACCCGTATATCCGATTAGATTTTTCTTAGGTGGTAACAATGGCACGTTGCTAAAATGCTTACGATATGTTTCTTCGGAAATTGCCGTTACCGAAGACCCACTATCGATTTCGAATTCCATTGGAATGTTATTTATTTCAACTGTTTCGACCATTGGTGCCCCTTTTCTCGAACGAATATTAAAAAACTCACCGTCATCGCCATCGCTCCCTTCTCCCGTTTCGATAAACTTAACATTTTTGCACATAACACTTAAGTGCCCTTTATTGTTGCACTTTTTACACTTATTAAATCTAAAACGACATTTAGCGGCACTATGCTTGGATCTACCGCACACCGAACACTTTACACCAGGCTTGGAGCCCGACGACGACGTAGACGACTTCTCGATCTGGAACAAGCCGCTGGCCTCCGGCGGCACGGGCGTACCGGTCGCGCTGGCACCTGCGCCGGCGCGTGCGCACCTGATACTGTCCGCCAATTCTATAGCCTTCGTTAACGTGAGCTCTTCAGCGCTCTGGGTAAACAACTTTTCGCGTTCTGGACCAGGGAACATACCCATCAGGAATCTGTCCAGAATAGCTTCTTCCATATTTTTAAACTTGCAATGTGCAGCGAGGCCTTTTAAACGCGCAGCCCATTTCGCGTGGCCCTCGCCCATCTGCTGAGTGGCCGAATAAAAATGGAAGCGCTCCGCGTAAACACAGCGTTTCGGTATAAAGTGAGCATCCAAAATCTTCACCACGTCAGAATAACTTTGTTGCTCCAACGCAGACGGTAACGCTAAATTGCTTGCTAGCCGGTAGGTAGACTCGGCGAGTGCGCTTAGCAAGATGGCTCGGCGTTTTACCTCTGCCTTGTCCGACGAATCATTTAAGTCATTGGCTATGAACCACTGAGATAACCGATTTTTATAGGTATTCCAATCTTGTGTTTCGTGGTTGAATCCCGCAATAAGACCGAAAGTCCCAGCCATCGCCGCCAATTAGTATGTCGGAGGAGCACAAGTAAAACACACCGTAGCTAGTTACACACTGGTTTAATAAACTAAGTAAAGACGGTAGGGGGCGCGGCGCAGCACGCTTATGCATACATACTACAGTCCTTTCGGCGGGCTGTCAACTAGGCTGCGTTCCGAATAACGTTAACATAATACCACAACAGGCTACAATGCTCTTTCCTTATTTGTAGGCGTTCTTATCTACGTATGGTACTTTAAAATGTGTAGTTTTTTATATTCGAGAGTGACAAACGAACCTTGGGGTCACTTGAGAGGAACTGATCACCGCCGTTCATGGGAAACAGCGACCCTACGAGAGTAACTGACCCGTTACCGATATTCAGGTTCTCAAAGACGTAAATAAAGCTTAATATTCTTAGAATACTGGACGTCTTCCTTTTCACTCGCACAAGAATAAGACTTGTATTAAATTGCTTGTGAAAAAAGAGACAGAGCTTAGTACATATGTCTATGCCTCCAAATCTCTCTACGAAACGTACGAAGTAGTAGGAATTACTACTTGACGCTGTATTCTGGGACAGACGTGTGATCAGGGCACAATTTCGTAAACGACAGTCACGACAGGTGACAGTGACAATTCGTTATACATTGCTTGTCCACTATGATGTTAAGTTTGTAAGTCTGTAGCGTTACTTTTCGAAACAGTAATGTACAGAGAATTGTCAATTTGTCACCGTCACCTTTCGCCTGTCGCATTTTTGAAATTGATCGTGTGATGCTACCCCGATCGACTAGTTACAGAGTGGGTATTTTATAAACCAAAGCAAAGCATCTTTGGAGGTAGTCAATATGTTTTGTAATTTGTTTGTTCTTGCAAACTGTAACAAAGTTGATCGGTAACTGTGGACAACAGTACTTCAGGAGGTCAAAGAGACGGCAGGGAATAGAAAAGCATATCGATTGTTCCAACGATGAGAGAGTACAGCTTTATTCCCTGCCTTCAGCGGGACAATGCTCGCGTCAGTAGAGACGAAGTCACACTCGAGATAAGCCAAAAAGAGCTGTCAAATCCATTCAAAATCTGTCATATTTTGACACATCTCGAACGTCAGACGAATCTCGATGAGCGCCAGAATTGGGGGCCAGCGGGGCAATTATCGCGTCACTAGAGATGAAGTCACACTAGTGATTAGCCAAAAAGAAGTGTCAAATCCCTTCAGAATCTGTCATATTTTGACACATCTAGAACGTCAGATGAATGTCCATGAGCGCCAGAATTGGGAGCCTGCGGGGCAATTATCGCGTCAGTAGAGATGAAGTCACACTCGAGATAAGCCAAAAAGAGCTGTCAAACCCCTTCAGAAACTGTCATATTTTCGTCTCGAACGTCAAATGAATCTCGATTAGCGCCAGAATTGGGGGCCAGGAAGTCAAACAGAAGATAGGGAATAGAGAAGCATATCGATTGTTCCAACGATGAGATAGTATAGCTGTTATATTCAGAGGGCGCTTCAGGGACAGCTGTCCACTGGTAGAGCAGGTGAAACATTTTTCATAGAGATTCTGCCATTTTATTGAGCTTTAGTCACCCGGTGAGATTCAAAAACCACGCTCCAGTTTTAAAGTAAACCCCAACTGTAAACCCTTCAAGTCCATGGGCGTACCCAGGGGGGGCAGGGAGGGGCAGCTGCCCCCCCCCCCCTGGAAATCTCGCAGAACATGTATGAACTCGCCTAATTACTAATCAAAGTGTAAACGGGGCCTTATGCTCTAACTTGTAAATAAACCGCGCAGTAGACGCTAGCAAAATGCACGGTGCAATTGCCAAAAAACCGCGCGCGACGATGGCGGACGAAGATTACCGAATCTAGCATCTGACTCGCCCCCCCTAAGCCAGAAGCTAGGTACGCCCATGTTCAAGTACATGGCGCCGCTTTGTGACAATCACATGTACTCTATGGTCTCACGTATTGGCGGAGAGGAGTGATTCCGATTATATTCGCGGTTCAAAAAAACCTAACTGAATAATTGACACGTGATGTGGGTCAAAGACTATCGCTTCACAGTATTAAGGTCTGTGCTCCACTAATAAATAGAATAGAATAGAATGATTTATTTAATAAAAAAAATCTTTTACAATAGTTCCTTATCGCTAGAAGTGTCTCCCTAAATAGGTAAAAACCTGTGCCTTGGGCACAGAATAAATAATAGTACCTACTAACGTACAGAAACTTCTCTTTTTCGACCACCGTTAAACGAATTCCAACTTTATGATCAGGCGCAAAAAGTTGGTATTACTTCATAAACATTTGCCAGGCGGCATGCGTCAAAAAAAGGCGCCGCCCGCGTCCGCCTTCCACCCGCAATGCCCTGGCGCACCGCTAGGGTTGGGCTGCTTACTGTAATACTATCAACGCGCGACACAGAGTGAGCGGGCGCGCGCGCGGCAAGCCGGCATCCTACTTGGCATAGGCGAGCGCACCTACAGTGCGGAGTGGAACCCTCTGCCTTGAAAGCTGCCTTGGGACAAGCAGCGCTCCTCCCCCTAACAAAGTTAGTTGATTGTTTTTGAAATATAAAAAAAAACTATTTTGTTTGATGATAGTTAATGATAAAGTCGTAATATAAAGCTAATAGATAGATTGTAATAATTAACAAATATTAATAGGTTGGCGTTACTTTGCCGAGGTCCATATAACAAACCGGAACAAATCACCTTGTTACTCCGCGAAACCAGTGCTGTGCTCGTGCAAAACAGCTGTGCGATTTTTTTTCATAAATAAATCTACATCTACATACATCTCCAGAGGGTAATCTGAACCGATTCCAAAAATTCTTTCTCTAATAGAAAGCTACACTATCCCTGACGGACATAGGCTACTAATTCCTCGCGAACGAAGTCGCGGGCGTCTGCTATTCATAACTATTTTGGGACAATTTGCGCTAATTGCCGTAGTCCCAAATTAAAGCTGCGTAAGTTAAAACTGCTTGTGTTATGGGTACCACGTGTACAACGGATATACATACCTAAGTATATATAAACTAGCGGACGCCCACGACTTCGTTCGCTTGGAATGAATAGCCTATTTCCGTCAGGGACAGTGTAGCTTTCTATCTGTGAAATAATTTTTGAAATCGGTTCATTAGTTCCAGAGCTTACCCCCCACATACAAACAAACAAAGTCTTCCTCTTTATTATATTAGTGTAGATAAATATATACATTAATACTTAGCACGCTGCAGCGCGCTCGCTCGCACGCACGTTACCTTTTAAAAAGTAATAGAATAGTGATGTGCTGATGCGCGGAAATATTTTATCGGTTTTTTTTTGTTAATTCTATTATTGGTGTACTGTAAACCGTAAAGTAACTGCTAGGCAGACGCGGAAAGGCTGGAAAATACAAAGATTTAAATAAAAGTTAATAAATATAAATCATTTATTTCGGACCTGATTCCATGAAATGAATAAATACGTCCGTTCACTCTTCGTTTGTGGGCAAGCGTATTGTCCTAACAATATTGTAGTATGCAAACATTTATATAATTATTAGCTTATTTTTCTTTCACATTCTCTTCTGTGTCTCTGATACATGCGAAGTGGTTACCAAGATGACTTGATGACACTACCAATCGCTTTTGACTTGTAAGTTTTGTCTAAGCGCATTATTACCTAATTAAATATTTTCTGTGTAGTGTTCAATCCACATGTACACTATTTCTGACGGATATAAGCTACTAATATCACGCGAACGAAGTCGCGGGCGCCCGCTAGCAAAGAATATTTGTCTTGTCTTGTTTTGTTACAAGTTCATAGTAAGGAATGATTTACAACTAGAATTAACGTGAATCGTATTATTTTGATTTCGCATGTGCATTGTTATCTTATCACGATCTAATCGCCTAATTTCGCTATTGGCCTAAATACTACCAGTTGAGCGGTACTACAATCTTTAAGTGGAGCTACAGCGTAACCATATCGTATGAATATCAAGTTCACTGGGATCATACGATAATAATCGCAACACTTTCAGCGACAACAGCGCTTTAAAACATCAGAGAAAATTGCTATAGGAAACATATAGTCTAATGCCAGCGCTTACAACGCATCGCTTAATTCGACGTAATATTTTCCTGATTGTCGCGTCGTGAATCAAGCATGTAGCTTGCCGTGTTCTCCTCCAACTTCTATTAACGGAATTAATTGCAAAGCCAGTTAACAACACATACAATGTTCAAGTTTAATCGCTTCTTGATTTTGTAACGTACTTTGTCGGTGCTGTATTGAATTGAATTCCTAATCTAAATTCGAATGGCACTCGTTAGCCCGATTGCCGCGCGGGAACAGTCGCTTGTCATTCTTTGGCGGGAACGCGTAGTTTTTTAATTTTGTTTTTTTTTACGACATGTGATATTGACAGTGCTGTGATGTGTTGTTTTCATTGATGTTAACAATTGCGTTTTTCATAGGGATCGTTGTTATTTGTTATATTTTAAAGCAGATCTTGAATAAAACTACGGAGGATTGTACTGAAGGTAAGTTTTTTACTTTGTGTACTTTTTTGCTTTTAGGAGTTTATGATTTCATTGACGTACATCGTACGTTTTGAAAAAAAAACATCTTTCGCTGAATTCATGTGTCTTTGCGTATGACGCTGAAAACCTTTATTAGCATTGAATCGTGAATAATTTATGTTGCCTGTAGTATTTTAACTATTTGAATACATTATACGTGATTTAATTAACTTCGGCAGGTAAATGAATCGAATGTTTTCTTCAATACTTTATTAAACTATCGTAACTTGTATACCTATTGTTGATACATTTCTTAAAAGAAAAAAGTGGTGCTGGCGCTTCAAAGTTTGAATATAACGTAATAAAATGTTATTCACTATGTTTTCTGTGATTATATAGTTCATTTTAATTATTAATATTCTTTTAACTGTACAAAATTAATTCGAGGGTCTGATATTTGAACCGATGATTGAAATCAATTATGAAATTAAAATTTATTACATGGAAAACGTGATTTTTACGCTTTGGGCTTGTAACTACTAAATTGCATTTTGCCTCTCTATCAATATTCCCAGATCTCAAAACTTCTTGGGCTCAAAATACCTAAATTGCAAATTGCCTAATTTTTTCTCTTAAAACACCGGAATCTTAATATGGCTGACTTGCAAAATAGCTTAGGCTCATAATGCCTGAACTTCAAAACACTTTCACAAAACAACATATGCTTAAAACAACCAAATGTCAAAATACCTAAATTTAATAATTTTTAATGCTGGCCACTTGGAATTGAAGTATTTTAAACGAAAATTTTTTTTTAGTTTGAGTTATTTTAATATTTTGTCATATGTGACATTCGGTATTTGAAGGAATTGTGCATTTCAATCTTTAGGTACTAAGAGAATTTGACGTTTTAGATTAAAGTCATAATGAATTTCGTTCGTTTTAAGAATGAGACTATTTGACATTTAGGCATTACGAGCCCATGGTAATTTGAAAATTAGGGGTATTAGTGAATAAGTTATTTTGAAATTTAGTGGTTTTAAGCCCAAAGCATTTTTACTCACTGTACGAAATGCAGTAGGAAGGTGCTACTTCGCTCAGTATTCGGTTTTATATAAAAGGATAAGTAAGAAGATCCCATGAAATAGCCGTTAGGTACTTAATTTAAATCTGCCTTATTGTAGCTTATGAAATATGACTACTTCATGTCTGCAGCTTCGTCCGCATACATTTTAAATTACATAGGTACCACCCAGTCATGAATTTTCAAATAAAACATCACTCTTGAGACACTTCTACACTCCCTACAGTAGGCAGAGGCGTATTTAAAGATTTGGCGCCCCGGGCCATTTAGCTTTGGCGCCCCATTAAATGACGATAAGTATTTCATTTTAGGGGCGGCGGCCGCCCCTCGCAGCCTGGCGCCCCGGGCCATGGCCTGGTTGGCCCTAGGGTAAATACGCCCCTGACAGTAGGCTGTGGGTGACTGATAGATATATCAGTAACGGAACTCTTTATACAGAGGTAGATAGCATGGCTTAAAATTACCTAACACATTTTTAAGAATGGGCCATGATTTGGGATACATTTTCCTGTTAGGTAACTTATTAAAAATGTTGACAAGTAATTACTCAATCCGGGAAATAACCTCCTTTCCCTCGCATTGTGAGAAGCCTGTGTCCAACTACGGGCCCTCGGAGAATCACCCTCCAGGGGCCCTAGTACACTAGCTTTTATCGCTGACCTAAAGCATATATCCCTTTCTAACCATTAAGCGTGTGCGAGAGTGACAGATGCATTTATGTGCGCGATAAACACTAGCTAGCTACGAAAGCAGGACATGGGCAAGTTAACAAATCTACATAAGTAATTGTATTTATAATCGCGGGTGGTAGGACTTTGTGCAAGGTTCATCCGGATCGCTACCACCGTCTTGCTCGCTAATCCTGCCGCTAAGCAGCAGTGCTTGCACTGTTGTGTTCCGACGTGGAGAGCCAGACAGCCGGTGAAATTACTGGCACAAGAGGTATTTCATCTTAGCCCTCTGGGTTGCCAACGCATCTGCAATTTCTTTGGTGTTGCGAGTGTCTATAGGTGGTGGTGATCACTTACCATCAGGTGACCCACTTGCCTGTTTGCCTTCCTATTTCATAAAAAAAAAAAACGCCGAGATTGAACAGAGAAGTATATTATAGCTTTCAATTGATTGCTTGCACTTATAGGTCATCAAGATTGGTTCTGTCGGACCCGAAACGTATTGATGTACGACGCAATTTGAATAAGACTAAAAATAATTTATTTGCGATAACATTGTGGCACTGGCATAATACATAACACAGTCAAACACACGCATAAGTAATCCATTCAGGGGTTACTTTAAGGAGGTACATATCAACAAACTGGAACAAATTACCTTACTACTCCGCGAAGCCAGTGAATAGAATAGAATAGTCATTTATTTCCTCGAATATGTGAGAAGATGGTACAGGAAATTTAGTTCAGCATATCCTGCCACATTAAGCGTAGAAATATTAACAGACACAGCGCTGTACGCGCATGTGCGAAATGACTCATAAGAGTCATACCATTAAGGATCCTGATGATGCCTCGTACCGAGACGAAACGCGCGTAGATCGTGTAGCTTATATGTTTAACGGTGGTGGTTAATAGTTGAGTCTGTGTGATGTACGTTGTTTCATGTGGAAATGGAGGAGGGTGAGTTTTTGTATGAAAAATATATATTTCGTACTGACGCAGCTGATTCGTACGTGCGTGCACAGCACTTGTCGCGGAGAAGCAAGGTAATTTGTTCCAATTTGTTGACACGTATAAGTGCCATTAAGATGGTACTGAGAGAAGTAATTTTACGAAAGGGAGACACATACGATGCACATTATGTAATTGATATGTATATCACTTTAGAGCTTAGAAATTACTCTTATGTTCTGTATTTCTTGGTCAGTTAGGTTGTCTTCGACTAAGGACGATAGAGGGTCTTCGCATCAGAGATTTTTCCAAAAAGGTAGTAGATTTTCTGACGAAGTGACTGAAGTGCTTCCTGTAAGCCTAATCTGATTCAAGATATTTTGACTTAATGACAGCTTGATGCGTATTAATTAACAATACAATTAGTCACGAATTCCAATTTGCAGGTTCAATCAAATAAAGTTATAATTACTTTGCTAAAAGAAACAAAAATTGTTTTTACTGCCGTCATTAGGTCATTATTCATTACCATTTGCCTAGTATCGTAGTCATCATCATCATCATCATCTCAGCCACAAGAAGTCCACTGTTGAACATAGGCCTCCTCCATGGATTTCCAAAGTGACCGGTTGGAAGCGGCATGCAACCAGCGCCTTCCTGCCACCTGTATGAGGTCATCGGACCATCTTGTGGCTGGTCGTCCTACGCTGCGCTTGCCAATACGCGACCGCCATTCGAGGACTTTTCGACCCCATCGGCCATCAGTTCTCCGTGCTATGTGCCCTGCCCGTATCGTAGTAACATGAATCAATTAAGGATAACTTAACCTTAGGGCGGCTCTGTCTTACTGTTGGCATAAGAAAGGGACAAACATTTAAACTTGGGCGTTCATTAAGGTCGTTGATACAGATGTAATATTAATTTTTTTCTCCTTGCATGACAGATGTCAATAGTTAGGAAAAATATTTTCAGTGAGTACCGGTTGTGGCGCATCACTATTTAAAAGGGGGTGTGTCCAAGCCTCAAAAAGCGCTTTTCATTCGAACGGAAGTAACGTTTTCCACACTCTAAGTCTAAACCTTGACCAATGGCCATGATTTAATTTTGTTTGTATACTGTTGTCATGCCTTAGAACTAGATTTGTACGGTTCTAGTTTTAAGTTACCTATGTTTTTAAAAATATTGATTCTTTTTGTTTTGTACGAAACTCGTAAACAAACCTAGTTCAAAGGCATACCAACCAACAGCATCAAAAATCTTGGCTAAAGGTTACGGTTTAAGCGGTGGAAAACGTTATCGTCGTTAGTATGGAAAGCGCTGGGTACATAGTCTAAGAGATGTCAAACAGGCAAAACATGAATTGTCATTTTAGTCTTTTGATAAAAGAAGCAGACTTTAGATCGCTATTTAAGTTATATCACCAAGTACCGATAGAAAGGTTACACGCAGCCTAACCAGCGTCGTTATCGATATCGAAATGTAAACAAAACAAAGTTATAAGAATAATTCTCGCGTGGTGCTGAACGCGTGATTGGCACGGCCGCAACTTTGACCTAAAGGTGCTTAAAATGTTACTTAGAAACACCGTGATCTTAAATTCATAACACTCACCAACAGTTACATTTTTTAATCCATGTTCTATGGGAAATCTGTCAAAATTTGACTGCTGATCCACCCATTGCTTGAAAATAGGAACGCGGCAGTAAAACCCCTTAGCGACTTAAAGTCAATTTAACTAACTTTTTGTAAACTTATATGTATGTATGTATTTACATATAGATAGATTCATAAGAGCTCGCACTGAAAAGGTATGAAACTGTCACTGTACGCACTTTCTTAGACATTTGGTGCCAGCTCTTCTGAATCGACCACATACATTCATACAGTTTTTCAGTTTGGTGATGTAAATTGAGACTATTTTACAAAGGTCTTTCTATACTTAAATAACTTAATTAGTGAATAGTGCTGACCGGTTGCAATTACGATTAGCCTACTCTGAAATGAAATCAAATGAATTGTTAACTCACTGAACATATAGTATAAACAAGATGGTAAAATTTGGCAGCACTGGTTCTAAATATGTTCGACCATCAGGCATGTGAAAGTTTTGGAATACTGTCTCACTGAAGTGATGGAATAGCAGCGTAAAGTAGTAGTTTGCTACTGCATTTCATACGATGAACTAAGATGTCAAGAGGCCCAGAGGTGGGGGACCAAAATGCTGGTATTCTGGCATTGTATCAGCGAATCTTTTGAGTTAGTGGTTGCTACGGGCGGCGGTGATTGCTTTCCATCAAATAAGCCGCATGCTCGTTACCGGGGTAGTACCACACTCTCACATAGCACCAGCTAAAGGTATAGTAGCTTGCTAGTACGTTTCGAACGGTAAGGCTCAGTCAAGGGTTTCTAAACAAAGTAACACCCCGTTAGCGTCGACGACAGTTGAAACAACAGAATCAATGAATTCGACATAGACGATCGAAATTTTTTAAAATTTGCTTTTGCTCCGTTACGTCAAGTCCATACACGTTGTCGTTTCGACAAGCGTTTGCGCTAATAGAATGTCACCTTGTCTAGCATCCTGGAGGCACGGAGCAAACCTAAAGGCGGGCAACAATTCAGGGTTTCTTTTGGGGTCCACTGGTTCTCATGGACGATTGCTGGTGACCCACATCGTCGTTTATTTCCTTTCTGCATAAAAAAATAGGCACCCAATGATACACAGAGATGTAGGTATTGTATCTAAGGAGTATGCATGTCGGCACATACACCTTCAGCCTAAAATATTCTAATGTCTCCTGAATTTAATGTAGTCTAACATCGTCATCCCATTCTTTTGTGACAACCTACACGGAAGCACGTGGCCTAAATGCGCAATCATTTAGCTCTTTGTCAACCAATCAGATGATTATTTTTAGCAAGGACTTAGATTTGAGATTGAATAGAGCTCAAGTTAGTATTTTCTATCATCTCTTTGTATTTATCTCCACTACGAAACCGTATACTTACATTACGTAGGTACGTGTACGTTCAATTAACGAACGGTAGTAGTAACCTTTAAGATCGTGATGATGCCTCGTGTAGAGGCGAAACGCGTGGTGGTTAGTAATTAAGGCTGTGTGATGTGTAATGTTTCATGGACGAGGGTGCGTTTTGCGTGAAAAATACATTTTATGTCGCACAAACGAAGCGGTTTTGCACATGAGTACAACACAGTACAGTAAACTGTTGATAAGGACTTTAGCAAAGTATTGCCTGAGTCAATAAATTAAATACATATTCTTGATAAACCTAATCCTCCCTGGCGGCAATCAAGTGAAAAGAATTTAAAAAATACTGGTTAGTATTAGTAATTTTAGTAACTAAACTGACCAAACTTTTGCTTTGCGGTCCTACTTTTCTTGATGACTGCCACTGCCTTTTAAAAGGTCATGTAGTTACTTCGTTTACATACCGGCTTCATTTTCCTTAAGGTTAACTGGAATAGAACACCTTAAAGTATTCAGAATATTTTCTATACATAGCATAAAAACATTAAAGTTACAAGTTTTTGTAGTAATATATTCTTGTGTTGTTGCTTCTTATCCTGATCAGATCTTCACGAGTCCCTATTCGGCTGTAAACCAATTTAACCCTCGGTGCAGCTCTGTGTTCACTAGTGCCATAAGAAAGAGATCCATATAGAGATAACTTTAAATCAAGCTTAAGCAATCATGTTAGGTCAATTTAATTTTTTTTTTAAATAGGAAGGCAAACAAGCAAATGGGTCACCTGATGGTAAGTGGTCACCACCGCCTAAGACACCTGCAACAACAAATAAATAAATGAAAAAAAAATGAAAATAAATAATTTCATGTTTCCTATAAAGTATTTTAACAACATTGGTTTGCAAATCATTAGGACGTCTAACATTTTAAAACGGTCAAACTTAAATAAGTCATTAAACCACGAATAGCCATCATGTTTCAAACAAAAGTTCGCAAAATATTCTCATTTGCCCTCTATTTCACTTCCTTGGCCCGATAGCGTTCGTCCTAAGTCACCTTCATACGAATTTATTACGTCAAATGACCCTTGACATGATATTTGACACACGATAACCGATACAGATAAATGTCAACACGGTCACGCTTTTATCGATAAACGCCGGTCTTTCCTCGCACTAGTTCGGCATTGAAATCGAAATAATCGATGCTTGGCTAAAAAGTCTCGTATCCAGGTCAAAAATCATTCGAAAACCAATTATTTTATTTACATTTTATTTATTTACAATTATTTACAGTTTGCGAACAAAACAGTAAAAGAAAAAAATGCAACCGCCATTATTAACATGACATCTTCGATGTTAAATTGTTTTATCTACACACATATCATAATTGTTAAATAACGCGTTCAAAAACCATAGAAAATGACCAGCATTATTACAACCAATGTTATTATAAGTATTTTCTTGTCTGTGGTAGTAGGTAAATCTGTTTTTTATTGGGTAGTATCTCTTAGTAGTCTGTGTTTATTGGTGATCACATTACCGATATCTCGTGACGTTATGAATTTAAATTTGGAACAGCTGTCAAAATTCAAGTTGGTCTCTATTCTAGTATCCACAGATATTAAAACAGTTATCGATACGAAACGTCAACTCAGTATGATTTTTTAATTTAAACGCACGACATTTGATCTCGAGTGACATGACAATAAGGACTTCATTCTTTTGTCTATGATTTAAAAAAACGTTCGTCTTGACGGATAGATCGAATTGCCGCCATACTTGTTTGGTGGTTTTTTGCTGTTACGGTTTTTTGCAGTTATGATATGTGTGTAGATAAAGTAATGTATGCAACTGTATATAATTAGGCCTTAAAACACTCGTGTGATACTATTATGAAACTCGCTGACGCTCGTTTCATAAAACCACACTCGTGTTTTAAGGCCTCTCATTATATAGCAGTTGCATAAAATACTATTAAACTTTCGCGATTTTCACACATATTTATAACGTTATCGGGACTTTAACGCGATAACAGTATTTTGTTGATTTACCTCGACGTTTCGGCCATGTTTCAATGGCCGTGGTCACGAATAGACACTACTACAGACTACTCGTGACCACGACCATTGAAACATGGCCGAAACGTCGAGGTAAATCAACAATAAACTTTTATCGCGTTAAAGTCCCTATAACGATTTAAAATAAATATATTTTATGTTAATATTATTATTTGCGCTTGCCTATACGCGCAGCGTAGGACGACCAGCCACAAGATGGTCCGAGGACCTGGCGCTGGTTGCATGCCGCTTCCAACCGGTCGCTTTGGAAATCCATGGAGGAGGCTTATGTCCAACAGTGGACTTCTTGTGGCTGAGATGATGATGATGATGATGATTATTATTTGACTTTAAGTATTTCATCAATGTCTAAGTTATTTGATGTCATTTTGTTTAACAGCGGTTGAACGTACTAGGTATTAAGAATTCAGTAAATAAACCGGCCAGGTGCAAGTCGGACTCGCACACGAAGGGTTCTGTACATAAAATGCCAAAAATAGATACATTTGTATCTCCCTTTAATTTTTTAAAATTTTCTTTATTTGTTGTTTGAAATCCATTAACCACACTCTTGTAAAAATACAGGCGTGGTGTAGTAGCTCTTGCTACTGCGTTTCGTAAGATGAGTGAGAGCTCTGGACCCCAATTCTCGGTTCATGCGAGATGCATCTCACGTGCGAGATACGTCAGAAAATTACGGATTTCCAAGGGATTTGACATTTGTTTTCGTGCGAGATGAATCTCGCATAAATCGAGAATAGCCCCGCTGAAAGCTTACGTGGTGAGACTAAAAAGGCTTCAACGGATCAGTGATTATTTTTCCATCAGTTCACCTGCATCCTTGTTTTCCTCCCATAAACAGCTTACTGTAAATAAAAGAAAACGCTTAAAAATCCGTTTATCGGCTTGTGGTAACGATACCACAAACACACAGACAGACACACTCGTCAAACTTATAACACCCCTTTTTTTGCGTCACCGGTGAAAATTCTTCGGAATGTAATACAAACAGACGGACGGACTAACGACGTCGTACGGTGAGCCTACGAAGTAACTGAACATCTAAGTACCTTGTCGCTGTCAGTTATGTGTCAAACTCGATCAATTCTCATTTCATACGTTACTACGTTACTACGACAAGGTTCTTAAGTGTCCAGCTACTTCTGAGGCTGATTGTACCACTAGGGTTCTTCAATTTAGGTTTTTTGGTAAAGAACCCTAAAAATGGCGGTAATCCCAAAGCATCCCTAATCCCATCCCATATCTATGACACGTATAAGGTGACCATCCTTTATTTAATAGAATCCGGGACATTCCTTTAGCTTGGGGGGAGTATGCCGAACCTGGGATAATAAATAAACCATTGGCTCAATCGGTCCTAATAGTTTAGGAGCAAAATGACTGTGACAGACGGACATACAGACAGACACGAGTGATCCTATAAGGGTTCGGCTTATCCTTTTCAGGTACGGAACCCTAAAAACTAAAGTAATTGACAAATATATAACTGTAAGCTCAGAGTTTCGTTCTGAATCATTCCTTCAAAATAAAATATTTAAATTCATTCATTAAAATCTCCTTATTCTTGTACACTCTCAAACTCACTCTTGTGCAAGGTCCGGATCCGGATCGCTACCACCATCTTGCTCGCTAATACTACCTAGCAGCAGTGCTTGCACTGTTGTGTTCCGGCGTGGAGAGCAAGACAGCCGGTGTAATTACTGGCACAAGAGGCATTCTATCTTAGCCCTCTGGGTTGGCAATGCATCAGTCATCTCTTTGGTGTTGCGGGTGTCTACAGGCTGTGGTGATTA
This sequence comes from Ditula angustiorana, assembly GCA_963691745.1. NCBI lineage: Eukaryota > Metazoa > Arthropoda > Insecta > Lepidoptera > Tortricidae > Ditula > Ditula angustiorana. Next base: position 4,668,102 of record OY829501.1, read on the forward strand.
CTTACAGTCAGGAGACCCACTTGCTTGTTTGCCTTACTATTTCATAAAAAAAAACAATCTCCATGATAACTCTCTTACACCTTCGTACGTCATCTTACAATACAGTCCTTTTCACTCGGCGTTACGTATAGTATTTGTATGTTTGTCTACGTTTGGTGGTTAAGACCATCGTGTACTCATCGCTCTTTCATACAAACGGCGATAACGTTTTCCACCCTCTAAACCTTAACCTATGGCAATGATTTTTTGTACAGTCAAGGAATTTAATTTCCAACCCACCTAAGGTTCAATAGCATATAGCAAACTGTCACCATGAGAGCTGTAGAGCAAGACGTTAGTTTGACATATAGACCTTAATGCATTGCGAATGTCAGACGACATTTCAACGAATTGGGTAGGGAATTAAATTCCTTGACTGTATGTTGTCATTATGCCCTAGAACTAGGTTTGTGTGTTTTGATTTTTTTAATATCTTTAAAAATATTGACGCTTTATTTTTAGTATGCAACTCCTAACCCTAACATGCAAATATGATCAAATCTATAAAGAATATCTAAAAAAATTCAATGTTTAAACCTAGTTCTAAGGCATAATGACAACATACTTAGAAAAATCACTGGCAACTGTTAAGGTTTAGAGGGTGGATAACGTTATCGCCGTTTGTATGGGGAGCGCTTTGTGGGACTCAGTTCACCCACACTCATCTTAAAAAATATATATATATTGTTTTAAAGCGCGTAGACGTAAGATTACAAGAATGCTGGCCCTCAATTCTGGCGCTCATCGAGATTCATCTGACGTTCGAGATGTGTCAAAATATGACAGATTTTGAAGGGATTTTAGATTTGACAGCTCCTTTTGGCTTATCTCGAGTGTGACTTTATCTCTACTGACGCAAAAATTGCCCCGCTGGACAAATGCGGAACGCATTTCACGATTTCCGGGACTTTTTTGTTCACTATTTCAATGCGGGATTACAGCTTCGATTATGGGACTGTCACGCAGAATCCGGGACGGTTGGCCGCCCTAGTATACCCATCTATTTCCCATTAAAAGCATTCCCCGCGAAATGCCATCGTGATGAAATGCAAGGAATTGCTTTGCAGACTACAGTACAGATGGAAGTCAAATTTGAGCGCTTTTCGAAAGACGTAAGGCTCCTTTTGGAATGAGCGGGAAAGTATTTCTAGGTTACTAGTGTGACCATGATATCTATGATAAGGGAAACTGTCCCATCTTTTTTTGTTTCGTTACGTCACGTTTTATATGGAAGCGATTACATACCGTGACGTACTAGAGAATAGTTTTCCGTAGCAATAGTTTGGACTTTTTTTGGTACAGTCAAGGAATTAAATTTCCAACCCACCTAAGGTTCAATAGCATATAGCAAACTGTCACCATAAGAGCTATAGAGCAAGACGTTAGTTTGACATATCGACCTTAATGCATTGCGAATGTCTGATGTCTGACGACATTTCAACGAAGTGGGTAGGGAATTAAATTCCTTGACTGTACAATCGGTAACCTAAACGATTCCGAATATGAAAAACAAAAAATAGGTATATATTTCTGAAAAATGGGTTTGGAGGCTTTAAAAAAAACCGCTTATTTGTATTAGATTTGTTTGTTTCTTTTATAAGTTTGACATCTCCGTTTTTCAGTCTATTCGTTTTTGTATGTCTATATATGTCCTACGATACGAAACAATATTTAAAAAAATGTATATACAAAGGATTGGTCTAGGATAGATTCAACATGAGCTCTGCAAGTACAGTCAAGGAATTTAATTCCCTACCCATTTCGTTGAAATGTCGTCTGACATTCGCAATGCATTAAGGTCGATATGTCAAACTAACGTCTTGCTCTATAGCTCTTTCTTATGGTGACAGTTTGCTATATGCTATTGAACCTTAGGTGGGTTGGAAATTTAATTACTTGACTGTACAACAATATTTTAGTTAATTTGAGGTTATTTCAATACTTTTGTAGTTAAAAACGATGTCAACAATTTCTCCACAAATAAAATTAGTCACGGTGGATGGTTTTTATTAGATCTTAACTTTTACTTTTTCCAAACCATATTATTTATGTTCAGTCTCAATTATGATTGCCAGTGAGTAACATCTGTGCGGTTTTTTTTTTCAAAATGGCGGCAATGTTGTGTTTGAACATGTTTTGTATTCCTGGAGGTTGGTGTGATTCAATGATGTATAGTTGATCAAGAAATTGCTTGACTACTTTTTGACCTTATTACAAAGGGACAAGGTTCAAAAGTGGTCAAGCAATTACTTGGTCTACTATACGGTCAAGCAATTCGATTCATATGCCGCTGTAGAACGTTGTCGCACTGTGTCATCGCTGAGATATTGTGATATTTATTCAGAAGTCATTATGGCGTTCATTGTGAAAAGTTTCTACAGTAATAAATCAAATTGGTTGACTATACTTTAAGCCCCCTAAAGTCTTTCAATAAATATTATGTTATATAAAAATATCTGCTTGCAATTTTTAGGGTTCCGTACCTCAAAAGGAAAAACGGAACCCTTATAGGATCACTTCGTTGTCCGTCTGTCTGTCTATGAAGACCATTTTTTTCAAGAACGCGTGGAGCTATAGAGTTGAAATTAACATCAAATAAAAGGTCTGGAGTAGTGATGTAACGAATGTAATTTTTTGAACATTCGCGGATGCGAATGCGAATGCAAATATCTGCTACCGACATTCGCGAATACGAATGCGAATGCGAATATTCAGTTTTTGTTCAAATTTGGCGCCAATTGTCTATGGTTTGAAGGCAGTCTCGTTCGAAGGAGATGCGTTCCATTTGTATTTATAAGTTTCAATGAAGCTGTAGTTGTTAAGCTTCATTGCAGAAAAAATCAAGCAAGTACATAAATTATACCAAATGATAAAGTGAAAACTGATATTGTGATTACGATGTTAGTTACTTTTTCTTGCATTAAAAAACATAAGAAATGAATGGATTTTGATTTTATTTATCTACTATTGTCTTCAAATTGGTTTTTTTCTGTTATTCATATTCGCGAAACATTCGCATAAATTTTGGCGAATGCGAATAATGCCATGAATACGCGAATATTCGCGAATGCGAATGCGACTGCGAATATTCGTTACATCACTAGTCTGGAGTCCCTTAGAGCTGTGAAAAAATCAACCTTCTAAGTTAACGCAATCAAAAGATACGGCCGTTTGCAATTGCAAATGCAGATAAGCAAGTTTTTGAAAACCTATAGGGCACTTCCCGTTGACCTAGAACCATGAAATTTGGGAAGAAGCACGGTCTTACAGCACTAATAAAGGAATAAATCCGAAAACTATACATTTGTAGTTCAATCTTTTAAAAAAATATAAAGTGTATTTATTGTATTGTAGCTACTCCAAGCGGAACCCTCGGTGCGCGAGTCTGACTTGCACTAGGCCGGTTTTTTTATATTGGAAGCTGGAGCTATTTCTTCAGTACATTTCCTTATTCTGATGATTGATGAATTTGATGATGTTATACCTGTAGATGAATTCAAATCCTGATGTTACACATTTTATTAAATGTCTCCTAGACATTTAACCAACCTAAATCAAATACGCTATCGAAAGCTTTAATAGTATTTTATGCAACTGCTATATAATGAGAGGCCTTAAAACACGAGTGTGGTTTTATGAAACGAGCGTCAGCGAGTTTCATAATAGGATCACACGAGTGTTTTAAGGCCTAATTATATACAGTTGCATACATTACTTTATCTACACACATATCATAACTGCAAAAAATCGTAACAGCAAAAAACCTAAAAAGAATGACAACTAATGGCGGCCATGTATATTAAAAAAGTACTCTGTGATTCGGTCTATCCGTCAGGACGAACATTTTTTTTAAACCATAGACGAACGAATGAAGTTGCTATTTTCATGTCACTCGAGATCAAATGTCGTGCGTTTAAATTAAAAAATCATACTGAGTTGACGTTTCGTATCGATAACTGTTTTAATATCTGTGGATACTAGAATAGAGACCAACTTGAATTTTGACAGCTGTTCCAAATTTAAATTCATAACGTCACGAGCAGTCACGAGATATCGGTAATGTGATGACCAATAAAGAACAGATTTACCTACTACCACAGACAAGAAAATTCTTATAATAACATTGGTTGTAATAATGCTGGTCATTTCCTAGGGTTTTTGAACGCGTTATTTAGCCTTTATGATATGTGTGTAGATAAAATCTGTTAACATCTTTGTTGCCAGATAATTAAAGCATTAGCTCATATCTCTTTTTTCCTCATCTCTTCTTCCTAGCGGTCGTCTGGAAGAAATCGCTTAGCGCAATAAGACTGCCGATTTTCTGCCTTACGTATTATCATTGAATAAGAATAATAATTAGTCATTATATCATCAGCAAAAAGCTACTATTAATTATTCTATTGTCTCCTTTAAAATATAACATAATCTACACTAATATTATAAAGAGGAAAGATTTGTACCTATTTTTGTATGTTTGTATGTTTGTAATGAATAGGCTCAAAAAGTACTGGGCCGATTTAAAAAATTCTTTCACCAATAGAATGCTACATTCTTCCAATTTGACATAGGCTACATTTCATTTTGAAAAAAAATAGGGATCCTTGGTAAAATTTGAACAATGTAACCGAAGGTGTAGAAAAATGAGTCTTAAAATTGATTGTACCCGTGCGAAGCCGGGGCGGGTCGCTAGTTGATAATATAGCTCGACGTGTCGCCCGTGTTGCAACGGCCGTGGTCACGAGAAGACGTTATAAATATGTGTGAAACACGCGAGAGTTTTTTTTAATACAACACTTGAAGGCAGGCAAACGAGCAAGTAGGTTGGTTACCTGATGGTAAGTGATCACCACCGCCCATAGACACCCGCAACACCAAAGAGATTGCAGATGCGTTGTCAAGCTAGAGGGCTAAGATGGAATACCTCTTGTGCCAGTAATTGCACCGGCCTTAGAAGTGGAATATTTTCTCCAAATTAAAATAGAACCAACCTCGAGTATAACCAATTCAATTAAAGAAGAATCATTGAAATCGGTTTAGAAATGGCGGAGATATTCAGTGACATACACACAAAAAAACAGTTACATTGAGAACCTCTTCCTCTTTCTTAACCGACTTCAAAAAAAGGACGAGGTTCTTGGACAATAAATAATAAATACAAATAATAAAAAAATACAAAAATACAAATTTGTTCGAATAAATATTTAAAAAATGAGGCTTTCTTAAACTTGCTACTAACGATTGTTACCGCCGCGACACACTCTTAAAGTGACACTTTTTATAAAAAAAGGAAATAAAACTGTCACTTTTCATACAGGAGCAAAAAGTGGAGTTAAAAACTTTTTGTTTGTCAATTGCAGGTCAGAAAATGGGAGATCAGGAGCAAGTCCGGTGCTCGTCGAGCGAAAGCGATAACTTTGAGAAGATAGACTCCGATGAAGTTAAACCTGAGGAAAATGTAAGTCAACACTGACAGAGCTCCTGTCTTATTCTAAGTGCCTCCGCTAAGTCGCGCGGGCGCACGTAGCGGGTGCACGTAGCGGGTGCACGGAACTGGTGCACGGAGCGGGTGCACGGAGCACGTGCACGGAGCGGGTGCACGGAGCGGGTGCACGGAGCGGGTGCACGGAGCAAGTGCACGGAGCGGGTACAGGGAGCAAGTGCACGGAGCGGGTACAGGGAGCGGGTGCACGCCTATAGAAAATAGTATAAGAGCGTCCGCTAATTAGCGCGGGTGCGTGTGCGGGCTAATACTATTTGTTCGATAGGCATGCACCCGCTCCGCACCTGCGTGACGTAGCGGACGCTCTAAGATTCTAGTTTCTGAGCTAAGCTGACGCGTTGATGAAACTCCTTGTCGAGACTACAGAACTCTTAAATTTTAAAGAGGTTCTCAATTCGTCGGGATTTTTTAAGACTCAAAAAAACCCTGAGATCCTTCTTTTTTTTACGTCGGTTAAAAAGAAGATATTGTAGTGGGTGGTGGAGCTCGACGGGGTTAGTATTTCTACTTGCAAGTAGTAAAACAGTAACTTTACCCTCTTTACTTTATTTCACGATTTTTACATGTGTTGTCCCTAAGACATCGGTTAATGGATAAATTATTGCCTAGTGAATAGGCATTCTGGCATCAGTCAAAACTATACCGGAATGATGGACTGAACTGACGCCAGAATTAGCGTGTAACCGACGTCCAAGGCTTCTGCCTCGAGACTCTTGTTTGGAACGGTGTTATCCTCCATTGCTCGCCAAATTCAAAATAATTATTATTATTATTATTTTTTTTAATTTCCACACACACAATTATCCTTAATTATCCTTATCAATTATTATACATTTTTAAAAGCGGACAGTGTTCCAAACCGTTACGATGAAGTCCCTATTCAGTGGGCGGTTAACTGACACCACGAAAGTGCTCACGTTACAGACTTCATGTGCTAGTAATTAAGTTTTTATGTAAAATAATATGTATGTTAGTCTTGAAGGTATTTATTTATCTATGGGCCTATGCAGCCTGCAATAAACTTATTTTATTCTATTACAATATCGATAAAGAGTCCAATTGTCTACGTATTCCAGAGTAAGCCTAACTTCGTGGTCGGCGAGGAGATGGACGACGAGCCCGCGCACGAGGGCGGGGACTCGTTCCCCAACGCCCCGCCGCCCAACCTCCGCCCGAAGCTGACGGCGGCGCAGCAGCTCGCGCTAGCCGAGAGGAGAAGCAAACTCAAGTGAGTGCAATACAATACAATAGAATCCACCGAATAGCCTATTCACTAGGCCATTCGGTCGATCGAACAGGGTTCCTGGGATTCCTGGTAGGGACAAATGTTTGTACCCGAGTCACAGAACAAATAATAGTACTAACGTACAGAAACTTCTTTTTCGACCACCATTAAACGAATTCCAACTTTATGATCAGGTACAAAAAGTTCGTATTACTTCATAAACATTCGCCAGGCGGCATGCGTTAAAAGGAAGGCGCCGCTCGCGCCTGCCTTCCCCCCGCAATGCCCTGGCGCACCGCTAGGGTTGGGCTGCTTACCGTAATACTATCACAACGCGCGACACAGAGTGAGTGGGCGCGCGCGCGGCAAGCCGGCAACCTACTGAAATTAACCTATGCCATAGGTATTTAATGCGGCGAGCGCACCTACAGTGCGGAGTGGAACTCCCCTGCCCGAGTCTTGGATGTTATATCTATTTAAATGCATACGTAGTTATATATATCAGTATGTTTATCCGTTGTCTAGTAGCCATAGTATAAGCTTTACTTAGTTTGGGACTAGGTCAATTGGTGCAAATTGCCATAGTAGTGCAAAAGTTCCTGATTATACTTGAATGGCATACTTCTCGACTTTGCTTTGCTCGTTCAAATGTTTCAGGCGTTTTTCTTTGACTAGGCCTTTGAGTGTATCAGCTATCACTTATATGCGAAAGTGACACTTTCTCCCCTTAATAATGAATAATAAATATATTGTCTCATAGTTCACTTAAAACATGGTCACAGCAATTTTGCGGACTACAAAGATGTCGCAGGCGGCAATGGCGGCAACACCTAGTTTATTAAATACTAGCGGACGCCCGCGACTTCGTCCGCGTAGACTTGTTTAATTGAAACATGCAATCTGCAATATTTCCTGGACAAAAATAATGAGAATTAGTTGCTTTGCTGTTCATGACGTCACGGCGGCGTATAACTCACTTATCAGTGTCCCGTGGGAACTATGCATTTTTACGGGATAAAAAGTATCCTATATGTTAATTCAGGTTATAAACTATATGTGTGCCAAATTTCATTCAAATCCATTCAGTTGTTTTTGCGTGAACGAGTAACAAACATCAAAACATACAAACATACAAACATCCAAACATACAAACTTTTACATTTATAATATTAGTAGGACTAGCGGACGCCCGCGACTTCGTTCGCGTGGAATTAGTAGCCTATGTCCGTCAGGGATAGGTGTAGCGTTCTATCTGTGAAAGATTTTTTGGAATCGGTTCAGTAGTTCCAGAGATTACCCCCTACATACAAACAATCAAACAAACAAAGTTTACCTCTTTATTATATTAGTGTTGATGTAGATGTAGATTAGTGTAGATGTAGATAATTAACGGTGTCCGCAGGCCCGCCGCTAGTTATTTGAACGTCCGTGTGCAATACCGATTATGCCGCCCTTGTTTAACTATCTACGACTACCTACGCTAAGCTCGTCAGAAAGCCTGTTTATTGTTGTTTCATAAGAGAATTGCCGCCCGCCTGTGGCCCGTTTCACGAAGCTACAAGTTACAATTTTACAAGTCTAAACCGGCAACATTGGTCATTATGCCCACTGCCATTGGTCATTATTGACCAATGTTGCCGGTTTAGACTTGTAAAATTGTAACTTGTAGCTTAGTGAAACGGGCCACAGGCGGGCCTAGGCGTCCGGCCTTTTTGCCCAAATGTCCGGCTAAACTGGCTGGTTCGTCCGGTTATACAATGTTAAACCTGACCTGCAAGGCTTGATTTAGAGTTCTGAAATCTCAAGGCTTACTAAGAACATACGCAGCTCTACATAGCGAGTTGCATACGCATCTGATGTGGCTCCAGACCTATCCTAAGGTGACGAAAATAACAAAAACAATCTTTCTGCTTATGATCTGTTTACCTGTTTCACTCAGTACCTACCTATACTAAACATGTTTGACACAGTAAACAAACAAATTGCATTTTCTGACACAATTTTCGATTGTCGACCTTAACGCATACACATAGGTAGAGTTTTATTAGGAGTTTAACTGCTTAAATTATTAGCATCTCTTCCGATCGAAATGGTGACGCTACCGGCTCGCTCTATTAGCAGGTGCCAGAATTGGCGGCAAAAAGTAGTAGGTAACTAACCTTCGTGGTTTAAACACGTTCGCATCGAGAATTATCTTAACCGAATACGGAAAAATATTATACAAATAATAAAAGGTATTAATTCTATTAGATTAGAAGTGCCAGTGCGCGCGCCATGTGCAAAAGTGTCTGTGTTGATTAAAAATTCAAAGTGCGTTCCCGTTCCGTTGCGTGATTCCGTTCGCAGTTCGAAATTTTGGTCCGGATTTATTTATTTTTCGGCCAGTGTTGCCTGTGTTCGAAATAGTGCTGTGCGAGTGATTTTAAGGATTTTGGTATCGATTGTTTTTTCGGGTCAGGTGTCAAATCAGTAAGCTTTAAATCCATTTGCGATAAAAACGCGTGTATTATGATTAATAGTATGAAGTCGTGTGGTACGATCGCACCATGTAGTGATAATGAACGATAAGATATTATAACATCATAGGCGTTATCATTTTGCGAAAAATACTGATTCTTATCAAATTTTTAACATCAATATTTAGTTTTGTACAATAGATATGAATCAGCGATTACAAGAATTATCTAACTAAATTGTGTTAAAAAGGCATGTGAACGTGTTAATGGTCAGTCTTTTGAACCAAACCTTACGATCACAATTCATACTTATTTTAGAGTTCCGTAATAAAATGAAATGAGATGAACTTACTTTATTTTATTTTTCAAGAACATACACGGGTGTTCTTATATATATATATATATATATATCGATCCGCCACAATATGGCACACAAAATCTTAAACGAATTTAAAAGAAAATTACTGTCTATTCATACAACTAGGAAATCTAGAATCTCTTAAAATTGGCACTGCGTATCTATTAAACATTAGTCTATCATGCGCACAAAGAGGCAGAATGAAGTGAGTTAAAGTAGGTATTTTAGACTCCCTTTCCTTAACTACGGTGCTATCTGAAAGCAAACATTTTAAATTATGATTATAGCTACGTTTGATATGGTTTAAGTTATCCTATTATAAATTACTTAGCTGCCAATTTCCATCATAACAAATCCAATAGACAAGAGGCCCTTTCGCATAAAATTACTATTAGTTTGGATTTCATAACTCATTCTTAAAATTTAAAACCTGTTAACATATTATCTTATGTGATGGCATTAAGCAAATTATGCACAACTCTTGGCCCCCTGTTGAACTTGTTTTAAACTGATCATTATTATATATATTAAAATCATATGACCGGTTACGACTAGAATATTTATCGAAATTGTAGAGTAAATAGAGTAATGTGATCTTTGGGTTTCTTAGCAAAATGGCAAAAACGCGTTACTTATAGATTTGAAATGTGTGTTAAAAATGACTGCACCGATTTCTACTTTCAGCTTTTAAAATTAAGCATTTGTTATTAATTTAGACATTAGGGTCTTACGATGTCATAGCACCATAGAAGATGCTAGAATAGAGACGTGACACGCTAATAGTAAATTAAGCACATTATTTTGTTTTAAATTTAAAATATTTTTACATACCTAATGTAAATATTAAAAATGATACTGGTTTAAAAAAACTTAAGAATTCATTTCTTTGTTCTATGACTAAATGATATTTTTACCTCTTCACTCCCACCCATTGTTCGATCCATCAAAGTACCAGTACGATTATTTCAAGAAGTGAATTTGGCTGTCACCGGAAATCCCACAGTAAATAAAATTAAGCGTAGTACATTGCTGCCTTTAGACAAAAAGTTAAGCATGCAATGATCCAAAGAAACAATGTAAATCAAAAGCGATATTTGTCGAGTAATACCGAGAGGCTTTAAGTAATCGTACTGTAACTTAGCTATTGCTTGCTAAGTTGTTAAGTATCTGTAATTTGCATCGACCTTAACGTGACATCGTTTACTTTGTCAAGCACTATAGAATATCGACTAGTGCTGAGATGGAAAACATCGATAGTTGAAAGGAACGTAAAGAGCCAAATGTTGCGTTATTACGTTTACGCCTTAAATCTCAAAAATCTTTGTTGGTTAATTTTTTGAGATCTAAATTTTAAATTTAACAAGCGGAGGTTGCTAATGCTAGTTATGCTATAAGGTATTTTCAATTTCCGGTTCTATAGTGTATGCACAGAAAGCACTAAAGTACCGAAACTATAGACAACCGTATGGTTTCTTGTAGCCAGAGTCGTCCTGTGTCTGAAGAGCCCGGCTGGCATGATGATTCATCTCTATTTGAATATGAATGATCTATTTTACATTTAGGTCGTAAGCCTAAGGGTAGGTAGGGTAGGCCCGCGCAGGCTGGCAAACGTCATCTATGACTATTGACCATATGACCAGTGTAACACTGCTTATAGCTAGTTAGATATAGCCACGGTGAGGGATAAATTGAACTTGAGCCGGCATATTAGAGACACTCATCGTTTAGAATCTACTCGATCAGGGGTTAACTACAGTTGTTATGGCGGCGAAAGATAGTCAGCCAAGGCCGACGAACAACCGATCGTTTTGAAGGTTGTCAAACATGTCTTCAGGATGTTTGTCTACTCGATCTAATGAAACCCTAATCCAGCCAAGGTCATGTTTATCGTAAAGACTACTATCATCTGGTTGATGAAGGTAGTGCCTTAATATAGCCAGATTCTGGTCGTAACTTGATACGAATAGGTCGCCTGGATATTTTTAAAGAATGCTGACGTAAAGTAAGTTTGCCACTGTATTTCGTACGGTGAATAAGAGATCTGGAGATCCATTTGTGACTTTAAGACTGGCTGTCAGCGATTCTCGCTTGTTTCAGCCGTATTCGCTTTCCATCAGTTGACCCCCGTGCTCAAAAAAGGCGTAACATGTTATTGTCTGCCTATTTTCCTATTCTTTAATAGAAATTTTTATTTAAATTTACCTAATATTTACCTGATGTCGAAGTCGGAGCAACAAGTGCCCCTGGCGACCGGTTTAGTTGCGTAAATAAAGCTCAGAGCACCATTTCAGCCATGACCCGACGAGGAACCTTTTCAGAATAACTGTCACAGTGACTTAGTTACCAGGCTCTGGTATAACATTATTGTGAAAAGGTTTCGCAGCGGGTTACGATTCGATAGTTCGACGCGATTACGTGATAGTGGCGTGTTTTTTGTGTCGGTATGTAGGTCGCCAAAGTGCATACAAAGATACGGCAGAAAATTACGTTTCAAGCTAATCTTTGACCTTTTAATATGTCAGTTATTAGAATTAGGGATTTCACAATTACGACGGGTCGGCAAAATCGGTTAAACGGGGATGGGGAGGAGGGGTTATAATAAATAAAATTTGTTACAAAAATAAAGTTAATCGTGATTAACTAAATAAATCCCAACTATTAAGCTTATATCTAATTATCATTTCACAAAAATGATTATAAACCGAAACTCAACCAGTTCTCGTCTTAATTTTGAAAAAAATCGGTAAAATTGGTGACCTCGTCGATTACAATATAAATAAACATTTCCATTACACTCTAAGATATCTTGAGGTAACCAAATTAACCTTCATTAATCTAGGCTTAGGTAGTTTTAAGAAACACGAAGCCTTAATTATCTATTAATTGTAGTATTTAGACAATTTCGCGCAATTATGATACAACTAGGCTGTCAACGAATTCAATGCAGTCAAATTAAAGCGACGCTTTGCAATTTCGCATGTACAAAACGAATAATTATAACTCATGGATTATTGGCTCTCCTTGACTGTAATTATGGCCATTATTTTGTCAGTATTTACATTCATTTTATAAATATTAGTCTCAATTATTTCCCATACTTAGCTCCAGTGTTTGCTTAGTAAATAGGTATTTTGGTTGATCAAATCATTAACGTTCGTTAACGATTTAAATGCGTATTGAATTGACCTTATAATTTATTTCCGTAGTTTTTTCAATTAAGAACCGTTCAAATACTTTTTGTGTTTAAAGTATAGCATACATTACGATTTCAACAACAACAACAACAACAAATATTGCACCAAAATGCACAAAAAGACAAAACAATTAAATATCCACATTACTCCATATCAGATTGTGATTTAACCCAAAAAGCTATTTCATCAGATATTAGGGCTCCAATTCTCGGTTAATGCGAGGTTCATCTCACATTTGAGATACGTCAAAAAATTATATATTTCATCAAGATTTGACAGTATTTTTTACAATCTCACATTCGAGATACGTTAAAAGTGACAGATTTCAACGTGATTTGTGACACGTCTCGCTCGTAACCTGATCTTTTTGACGTGAGGATTACCCCTTACTCCGGAAAACGTTGTCACATAATTAGCTAGCGTTTAAATCTTATTAAACCAAGATAGCAACCAACAGTTCGAAGTCCGCTATTACGTTTCTTGCGTACGTAACCTGTGTACGTTTATAATTACGTTAACGAGTCTTACTTAACGCAATGTGAGGTCACGGTCACTGTTGAACATTTACAGACGAAGAAATTACTTGATCACTTTTAGATAGTATTACAAAGGGATCCCCTCTCTCCGGTAAGCTGACGAAGCCGGCTGAGTAGGGTGATCAACCCTGTGACCTTATTTTATAGGACATATGATCGAAAATTACAGAATTCATGGAAAAAATACGGTACAACGCGGTTTGGCATGGTATAGTCCTGTATTTTTCTTATTAAAATACAGGACACTGCCAAACTGATAGCTAAAAAACGGGACGTCCTGTAAAACACAGGACAGGTTGGCCACCCTTTTTTTTTGTGAGGATAATCCATTGACGGATTTCGCCAAAAGAGGCGAAATTCGGGACTCGCCCCCGTGAGCGAGAATACCCGATAAACCTCCTCACTATTTCCCTCAAGCCGGTTTCTTCTGGTGCCGTGGGACCCAGGTGATGACATCACTACGACACGGTGGGTATCCGTCGGGGGGAGATTGGCCACCAGCACAAGTCCATTCGAAAGAAAACAAAGGGTTAAGATGAAAACGTGGTCAAGTAAATTCCTAGAGACTATACAGTGACCTAAACAAGACCGCATCCCGTTTTTATGACACTAGTCAGACAGCGCTGTAACGGCTTGTAAATAGCTCTTAAATTAAAATCTACCCTTCTGGTGGCAGTCGGATAAAAACAGCATATTACAGCACCATAACACAACAAAAGTAAAACCTATTTTATCAACAACTTAACAGATAAGCTGCATAGCGGGTTTAATTGATCCCTCCATGTTTATGGTAAACTAGTGTCATAAGAAAGGGACGTAAGTAGGGATAAACTGAATTTGGCCGGTCACGTTTGGGCTACAGTCCTTAGTAGAACTCGGTAGGTCGTATCTTATAATATTAGTAGACTCTTGTATTTTATAGCAATCAAAATCGCCTTAAAATGTCGTTATTTGATAAAATCGTCATCGTTTAATCTTCGGATTGACGCATAAGCACTAAAATCGACGTAAACACCTGATACTTCAGTCTTGTCATTGACACCGACATGACATGATTCAATGTAAAACTTGCTTGCTTGACGTATTAAAAAAAATGTGGCGTGAATCAGTAAAGTTTTAAAAATAGATTTTAACTAGACGTTGTTAGTTTAAGTTAAGGTATTAAAAGACTTTAGGTTTTAGTTTTGCATTTGTTAAACCCAATGGAATGGGATAGTAAAGCATATTTCGAGGTACATTACTTTTTTAAACTCATTTATCTTCAGCTTATATACGTCCTTAAAGCATCGATACCCTATACGCTCCAATGCTCTAATATTATTGCGTGGTAAATAAAAAAAATCCTGACCAAATCGTTTCGAACTACTGCAAGCTTGTGTCAAAAAACTTATCACTTTTTAAATAGTTCAATTAAAACCACTAAAATGACAAAGTGAGTGATATAAAGTGCCAGTGTATGACTCCACCTGTATTTGGACATTTCGCTGCCATCGTGAATAGTGTCCACCAACTCCTCACGATGATGAAGCGGCGTACCTCCAAGCGCTTCGTGCTTGGTGACAACGAGGAACAGCCATCATGGGACATGGATGATGAATCAACGGCCGTGCTGCCGGATCTACAGAAGTTCCAAATGACTCTGGAAACTGAGCCGGAGAGTGAGAAGGAAGATAAAAAAGAACCGAGCAGCAGTAAAGGATTGCTACGGCCGCCCAATCAGACTTTACAGTAAGTTTTTGATAGTTTGATGCCATAAAATCTCAAATATCTCACTTTTAAGGCTTAAGTATTTAACAGTAGGTATTATTTAGTTAGAGATGATTGGACATCCGGTTCTCGTATGATACAAGGTCGTATACTTATTGCATTGGATTTTACACCCCTATTATGCCGATAGTAATTACGAAATTGGTATAAAAAAACTAGCTCGGGGTAACAATAACAATAAACTTGTTGTCCGTGATTCATTGTCTAAAAGCAAGCAATTGTCATCTTGGAGTGCATGAGTCGTCTAAGTATGTCATTAGTCGTCTATCACTTACAATGAGGATGTTTGTGGTCAAATGTAAGTTAATTTTACTGTACTCAGTTTCAAAAAAATACAGAAAAAGTATCCTTGTACAATCAGCGTCCAATATATCGGAGTGGGCACGGTGGTCAAAAATATGCGAACACACCTGAACGTATTTGACAATAGAGTCGAGTTCAGATATTTTTGACTGTCTCGCCCGCTCCGATATATTTGACACTGACTGTACTGGCAGCTGCCAGCTAAAGACTTTTTTGCAGACTACACTTTTGAATGTTTTATTCTTCGATCAGGAAAACTGTTAAAACTTCTTTTCACTATTGGTTTATTTAAAAACGACAAGGGTCTATTCGCCATTATTACTGAATAGGTCATTGTGGGGGCGTAAACGCCAGTCTCATAAGAACATGAGAGCTGTTACGTTATATCGATGTCTTGTGTTAGAAAAACGTTAAAGTCAAAACCATTTATTCAAGATCATAAGGTTATCGATATCGTGATAGGACAGCATTTCCACGGTTACAATAAAAAGATCGAAGATTTTCTGTAAGATAATGAAACTAAGTACTGTAAAGTAAAACTATGACAATATTCCCTTTTTTTTTATACAACATATGACGGCAAACAAAGAAAGTGGGTCACCTGATGGTAAGTGATCACCACCGCCTATAGACACCTGCAACAACAAAGAGAGTGCAGTGCAGATGCGTTGCCAACCCAGAGGGCTAAGATGGAATACCTCTTGTGCCAGTAATTACACCGGCTGTCTTGCCCTCCAATCCGGAGCACAACAGTGCAAGCACTGTTGCTTAGCGGCAGGATTAGCGAGCAAGATGGTGGTAGCTATCCGGACGGACCTTGCACAAGGTCCTACCACCCGCAACCTTCAACGCACTATGGTACTGGTTCTAATAATGCTGAATTGTAGTCCATTTGAGGTAATCAATTTAAGTTTTTGATAACTTTGCACCGCTATGCTTTCTAAGATGACGTTTTTTCTTCGTCTTTCTACATAAATATTATTGATGATAAATATTGATGATCTATTACTCTTTCATACTATTTACTCGTAGTTTGTGAATAGAATGCCGTGTTGAGGTGTCAATATTTCAATACTAGAAATCTCAAATGTCGTAAGGGACATGTTCCTTAATGTCCCTTACGACATTTGAGATTTCTAGTATCGATTTGTGTATGTACAGTCAGCAACGAAAGTCCATGAACACATCCTAATTTCCAAAACACCTGCACACTATAAAGTTCCATATGTTACTGAACAGGAAGATATACAAATGTCTGTGGACATTTGAGAACAACAAAAGTCAATAAACATCGATTTTTCAATAGTTGCTGAACATGTCTGACTACATAATTAGCTGATATGTACAATATCAATAGTCGCTGAACATGTCTGACTGCAGAATTAGCTGATCTCTAAATTATCAATAGTTGCTGAACATGTCCGATCGATTAAATAGTTTAAGGTTGCACGCCAAATGAAAGAGATGAAACGCTCACTGACAAGTGAGTACTCTTCTCAGTGATTGTCAAAATTCAAAATTCGAAGAGATGAGCGTAATTCTCAGTGAAAAGAAAAATTGGTCAGGCTAAATTGAATCTTATCGCGTATCGTCAATGGTCACACTGGTTCTATTATGTCAATTTCTCACTTTACCTGTAGTAAGTAACATATTCATTAACCCGAGATAAAATAAAATCTTATGTCATTTAAAACAAAGCTCAGTTTACCTTAATACTTTTAAAATCAATAATGTAATGACCGTTAAGACAAAGCACATAGAAAAATTTGCAGGGTATGGTAATGTGTCGAAACTGGCAAACGCAAGGCACGGAATGCTTAGGTTTCAGGTTCGAGTCCTGCCATTACCCTATTTTTTCTTTGTGTGTGTGTAATTATACATATACTATTCAGCGACTATTCCAAATATTTAAACAATGGTAGTGTTCAGCGACTTTTGTAAATAAGCTGTTCAGCAACTTTTGGGATTATGCTGTAACGTAATTTTTGAAATTACGCTATTCAGCGACTTTTGTAATTATGCTGTTCAGCAATTTATGGAATTATGCTGTCCTGTAATTTTTGGAATAAACCTGTTCAGCGACTTTTGGTATTTCATGGTGTAAATGTAATTTTGCTCTTAACGCAGTTCAACGACTTATGGACAAATGACCTGTTTAGTGACTTTTGTAACGTTATTGTGTTCGGCGGCTTTCGTTGCTGACTGTACATTGATGTATTGCCGTGTGCAGGTCTGACCAGGATGCGGATGAGGTTGATGGGTAATTTAGTACTAATGATTCTAGAACTTACTGTATAAATTATAAAATTCTATTAATTAATACGATTCTATGATTGAGTTGGGAATGGAATGTAGATGTACTTAACATATTATTTTGTGCTTTTTAGTATTTTAAGGGTTTCTTTTAAAATTTTTATGTAGTTTGCGTCTTAGCGAAAGGTATGATTATGCGTGACTGGATTTTTATATTGAACGCCTACAAAATTATACCGAATTAAAAAGGCAATTTTTTTTTATTTTCTGGTTACACTCGTAGCTATCATAGATCACAAACCTTTCTAACCGATTTCAAAAAGGAGGAGGTTCTTAATGCGACTGATTCATCCGTCTAGAAAACTCATAATTGTGGGCGCAGCCGCGGGTAAAAGCTCGCTTAGTATAAAATATGAACAGTGAAAGTCAATTGCCATTTAAGCAGGAATACGTAGTCAACATTTCACTTCATATGAGTTCTCATATAAGATGAAGTATTGAGTGCCTGTGGCTCCTAATTGGGCCATTGTCGTATGTTTAGTCAAGCATTGTGTCAGATTAACAACACAACCTTTTCTTTTAAAATTCGTTGCACCATTTGATTTAATTATGAATGAATTTTATGTTTAAGAAACCTGAATTCGATTCGTTAAATTGGCATTACTTTGGTTGTTTGCACTGCGCATGCACAGGGCTAAATAGTAAAAAGCAATTATGTAATACCGCATTATTTTAACGGACTATAACATATCTTAGAGGAACCACGTATTTGATACATGCGCCCCGCGTTTTCCTTATTTTTAATTTATACTTTATTAGCTATCCGCCCCGGTTTTGCACGAGATAAAAACCTTGCGTAAAAAATACTAAATGACAGTGAAAAACGTACAAGGGCGGATCCAGCTTTGGTGCCAGGAGCTCACATAGTCGTGGTCTTGTCATATTCTGTATGGTGACAAAATATATAAATAAAATCATTATGTTCAATTAGTGGTCCATCTAAGTCCTGGAACCAGCTCAGGGGGGGGGGGGGGGGTCATGAGCCCCATGACCCTCCTGGATCTGCCGTTGAAATCGTATCAAAATCCGTTTTGTGGTAGAAGAAGTAAGCGGCCAAAGACATGAGGAAAGACGGGAACGGATAGCGAATTTGTTTTATACTTGTAAAGAAGATAAAAATGTGGTATATTCCTTTTATTCATAGTAATTGCAGTGTACACGCGATAATGTAACTGAATGGCTCCATGACATAATATTGCAAATGTAAGAAAATGGTTTATTGAAGGTCGTCCGGCAAGCCACAAGTTGTTTACGCACTTCAACCAGTTTTTTGACGTAACATACTATGATGTTAAGGTTGACAATTACTTTTTTATACGTTTGTTCTCTCTTGAGCTAAGGGCCACTTTACTATTTACCTACACATGTAAAAGAGATTCGTTACTGACTGACGCACAATGCAGACCCTAAACGGCTGAAGATAGGGAAATAAAATGTGGAACATGTATTTTAGGGAGTAAAAGTGCTCTAAGAAAGGATTTCCGAACTGTATGCCAAAAAAGGGGGGGGGGGAGTTAGTATGTCATTCGAAAGCTACGTGGAAGCAGTGGAAGTAAGCAATTAATTTCTATATTTTTATTATATTTGTTAAGTGGCAGCGAATGTACCTTTGTTGTTAGTTATTAGTTTAATTTAGACCTATGTTGGTCACACAGGGCAAGTAAAATCATTCGAGTAGTAATACAATGGTACTAACTAACTAAGTTTGCCTTTGTATAGTCGACCAAGTAACTGCTTGACCACTTTTGAACCTTTGTAATACGATCGAAAAGTGGCCAAGCAATTTCTTGGTCGACTATACATCACTGTATCTCTTTTTGTCATTTATGTTTTTTTGTACATACGTAAAATGGCTCCCCGTCCTTGTTATATCGGTAACCATGGCAACCGCGCAATGTAACATTGACCTTTTCCATGAAACAAATAATATTGATTCACACTAGTAAACAGCTGTAATATTTAATCAACTTAATTACTAACACGTGGAGTCTGTAACGTGAACACTTTACGGTAGTTATACTTTGATTTATTACTCCCAAGTTTTTATATAATAAATCAACAATGAATGAATTGCTAATATTTGACTGCAGGAGACACTCATTCTTATCATATCCTTTGGCCTCCTGAAGGAGTTTCTTAATAATGAAATTTAATATGAGGGAGACGTACTTTTAAGTAATTGATATTGAAATTAATTACTCGAAAATGCGTTTCAGTAATTTAATTTACAAAAAAACAAATAAACCAAATAAATATCTTGAGACAATTTACACCAATTGACCTAGTCCGAAACTAAGCAAAACTTGTACTGTAGTTACAAGTGGACTAATACACATACTTACATAGACAAAACATAATTAAAATACTTATATGTGCAACATCTTTGACTCACAAACAAACATTCTAATTCATCATCGAAATATTTTCCTCTATCGAGATTCGAACCCGAGATCTTCAGCTTAGCAATTAGTCAGGGTCACTAACTACAAGGTTAACCAGTTGGATCGATGTATAAGTAAATGTTTTGTTTTAAAATGGAAGGATTTAGTAGGAGCAACCAGATTTACCTAATACGTAAACATTGCTATTAATAAAATAAACGATAGTAAGCCTACTAGAATTGACTTTTTTGTTTGCTTATTACTTTGTTTGATCTTTTCTGTGTTAATATAGATAAAGGACAATTACTTTATGCTTCAAAACTAATAGGGACTAGACTAGTAACAGGTAGTAGTTGTATCAAAGTATCGATTTTTTCTACAAATCTAGTTGACCCAATTAAGCAGTTGAAATTATTTTCCTCGACCAAGCATCGAAACCCAGTATCAAGGAAGCACGATAACGAAATAGGATGTACTTAAGTATTGTACGCAATAATGACGTCATAATATCAAGAATTTCTGGTTAGTGTTTGCACACGTTACTGCAAACTTGTTTAGCAAGTTACGTATGATAAAAATTAAGTGCTTAATTTTTTTGCTTTTTATTTTAATAACGCATGTTTTTGATTTTTATCACGCCGTCATACACATCACTTGAATTTGTAAGCTTTGGGAACCTAAACAATATTCGTGAATTGATTTATTTGTCAAAAAATTCGCGGTAAATGTTTTTCGTGTAGAGTTATGTGCGTCAAGAGGTAATATTAATAACCTCTGTGACTGAAATAAAGTTAATTTATCCCTAAGTGTGGCTCTGTATAAATAATGTCATACGACATACACTGAGGGATAATTTAAACATGTGACAGTTATGTTAGTACCACTGGCCACCGAGCATAGTTTTATTAAATTAAACAAAACACCATAATATACAAAAGCAGTGTTGTATATCTTTAAGGTTAAATATATTTTATTTGGTGATAAAATATTTGTGCTTTTCGTATCCTTATTGTTGACGTGTCTGCTTATTAAATTAAGGTTATACTGGGCTTAATCCAGTCCTATCTTCTAAAGGTCATGTTCATTAATTTCTAATAATAAGCTTCGCATTTTCATGAGAGTATATTGATAAGCGAATCGCGGCTTAAGATAACAATAAATAAACAATCTAATACAGTTGTTGTTTGTTTACATTAGAATTATCGATATGACCTTTTCCCTTCTCTAGTGTAAACACGCGCAAAAACAAATTATGAAATTATTGCAACTTTTGCTAACGGCAACTCCGATGCTTTATCGTTCATCCTACTCTTTCCACAGTTAATAGACGGGAGCGAAAGGGAGCGCACGATCGTACGATCCGTCAAGACACGCAATTGGCGAACGAAACGTCAAATCGTGAAAACAAAACTACATTGTGCGGCGAAATGTTGTGTTTTTACAATTTAAATAATTAAATACACTTTAAAGTGTAATGTGTTGTTCTATGGTGCTTTTATAATTCTGTGTACAGTGTAAAATGTATCGCGAAATGAATGGATTGTATTCAGACAGCCCGTACAGGTTAGAAAATATATTTTCAAAAAGTTTCTAATTTCCTATTTGATTCCGATTAATTTGGCTGTTTCTACGAGAAACAGGGTCTGGTATTCACTGCTCTTTTTTTTAAATGGTGTTTTCTTTTCTTAGAACAGCGTAGGCAGTGGTTTTTATAAGTATGCCACAGATTTCACTTACGGTTTTGCTGCTAGACTTACATTTTCGATGTCATAACTATTAATAAGGAATGCAGGTGTTATTCCTTTGCAATTATTAGAAATTTATTAATTTTAATTCACTTAACATTTCCGTAATTTATCCGTGTCATTTGTTTTTTTTTTAATTTTTAAAACTTAAAATGACTAAGATTTTTAAAGACAAACAGCATTATCCAAAATGTATTTTCCTTTTTGACATCTATCCTCTCTGAAAAAAAATATTTTGCATAAATTTTTCCCTTAAAAAAGACCTAGGGTTCCTAAGACAATTTTAGTACCTATAACAAGGTAGGCTCAAAATCATAGTAAAAATAAAGACAAAAGTTGTCCATGCAGTTTTGCGGTTGGTAGGGCCTTGTGCAAGGTCCGTCTGCACCATCTAGCTTGCTAATCCAGCCGCTAAGCAGCAGCGCTTACACTGTTGTGTTCCAGCATGGAGAGCAAGACAGCCGGTACAATTACTGGCACAAGAGGTGCTCCATCTTAACCCTCTGTGTTGGCAATGCATTTGCAATATCCTTGGTGTTGTAGGTGTCGATGGGTGGTGGTAATTACATACCATCAGGTGACCCATTTGTTTGCCTTTCTGTGTAGTATAAAAAAAATGCAATTTATGTCTCATGCTAATAGCCCAAGACGAGGCTAAGCCTTGTATCTACTACTTAACCTGGATATATATAAATGAATGTGTATCCATGATCCTCTCTGTAACTGAACTTACGGAGGTCAGGTGGCAGTCACTCCAATGTAATAACCTGACCTGCCAAATCTGGGATCATGGTCAAAGTGTACCCCAAATTAAGAAATGGGAATAAGCGCTAGGAGAATGAAAAATAAGTCTTAACACACATTTAGTTTCAAACTGCAGAGTTTCTTGCGGCGTTTCTTCTCAGCAGAATCTTCCAGTTGTCGAAGTACTGGTAGATTCAGACATGTAAAAGAGCCTATATGGGCTACTTGCTATAAAGATTTCATTTTTCTTTTTCATTTAGTGCCAGTCAGGACCCATTAAAAATGTAGACCGTCTTAAATCTTCCCAGTAATGGGTCCCGACTGTTGAACTTCATGAAACGATTGCAATGGTGTAGGTATCCAACATTACTTAACAAAACTGACTCGTAGATTCGTTTTAGTCTTTTCAGTTTTTACGCAGTTGGGTTTTTTGATCTTTAAATTTACTCTTTTATTGTGTAAAAAAACATCATTACGATTCTCATTTGTAACTTCCAACTTCAGACATTTTTTTTCGTTTGACTTGACAAGAAAACATTTTGTAAACAATTCTATCAATTTTGACCAAATATCTCTTGTAAACTGACAATGCAATAAAAAAGTACCATCAACAAAATGGCTGTATGAATAAACGTCCCAAGGCACTTGAATGAAACAACCTCTACCAGTCTTTTGACAGGTGTAAAATACACACAAAAAATTTTTACATACAAAAAAAATCATAAACACCATTGAACAAGGTATTAATGAAGTATTAAAAAACTTACTGTATAAATTTTATGTACCATTTCATTTTTTTTATTACCATGACCGCTAGTACTTGTGCTCGTTTATTCGCTTGCCTCTCAGAGCATCTCACTTCTACTGGTCAGGTTAGAAACAAATTGAAACAAGCAACAAACCGAGTTTATTTTAATGCATTATGGAATTTCGAAATTTCCCACTTTTTATATTAATATGGCTTTTTAATTTATTATGGTTATTGAGGTTAATGGTGTGACTTTTTAAATTTTTTTCTTAAGGCACTGTGTTTTATGTTTCGAAATTCAAGCTAGATTGTACAGGATTGTCCAGTAAGTTCGTAAAAGTCGGTTGAAACATAACAAATACTTATAATTATTATAATTATCTTGAATTTAAAAATCATAAACAGTCACATTATAAAAAGTAATGTTTTACTACTGAAAAACTACTTGCATTGATAAAAAGTCACACCATTCAGCCATAATATTGTTTTTAAGTAATGTTTGTTAACTATTAATAAAGAGTATTTGTCTTGTCTTGTCTTGTCATAATAACTTAAAAGCCATGAAAATTTCAAAGTTCCCGCCTGATACAAAGCGATCTACCGATTGCGATTGAGTTGGGCGCACGCGCAATTACTACGGTCACGGTCCGAATAACGTTTATATCGTTCACAGCGCTTATAGCGCTCACGAACCGGTCCGAATAAGTTAGCTCGCTCAAAGTCAAATTTGCGCGAGCTTTTGATTCGGACCGATCGTGAGCGAGCTGCGGGGTAATTCTCGCGTCAGTAGAGATGAACTCACACTCGAGATAAGCCAAAAAGAGCTGTCAAATCCCTTCAAAATCTGTCATATTTTCGCACATCTGGAACGTCAGATGAATCTTGATGAGCGCCAGAATTGGGTGCCTGAAATCGCTAAATCTTCTAACCTATGGAACTAACTTAACCGCGAAAAGTCAACTGACTGTCTCAAATGTTAAGTATGTTTCGAATGCTATATAAATTTCTAAATTGGTAATAGGTAAAATAGTTCGAAAGTAAGAGTAATTTGTGCATTAATTGCTTACCTTTTTGAGCTCTCTCACCAATAGTGAATTAATGTACGTCAAATGAGAATTTAACGTTTCCGCTCACAGGGCTTACGCCTGGCAGTGTTAGCGATGTTGGCCAAATCTATGACGTCACGGTATGTCTTGTAAGCGATATGGGCGTGATTCGATCCGCCCGTCTGAGCGATTTGAGCGATGTAAGGCTGATGTAAGGCATCAGAGATGTGCGAGGATGCGTAGCGAGGGATGTGTTTGTAATAACCAATAGAATAGAATCACTTCATTTACCTTGCCTCGGTAAGCGCAGTTCTGGTGGAAACGGCTCATTGGTTCTTTACAAACGCATCCCTCGCTACGCATCCTCGCACATCTCTGGTGGAAACGCAACCTAAACGTTATTTGGACCGCAGTCTATGGGTACTTCTACAAATGGTTTGTGTGACAGTTGTGGGTAGATCGAAAATATGTCATACATTATATCGCAGAGTTTCAGCTTTTGTTTCAATGTTTTTGTGCATTATTTATTCTGTAAATCCTTCAAATGTTTACTCCGTAAGTCTGGTACAGTTTATTATAGCTTACTTTACTAAGGTAAATGGAAATTTGTCCGGATCTTATAGAGTACTCCAGTGGAAAGTGCTTACAATCACTTAAAATTCTGTGTTTTTGAAATTTTCTACTGTCCAGTATTCATGGAGATGTTTCGATTTGAATGGCCTTTGGAACACCTCCATACATTTACTGTCTCTGTCTGTATTGATGTCATTTCATAGACATTTTTACTCATCATCATCATCATCTCAGCCACAAGAAGACCACTCCTGAACATAGGCCTCCTCCATGGATTTCCAAAGTGACCGGTTGGAAGCGGCATGCAACCAGCGCATTCCCGCCACTTGTATAACGTTTTTACTAAATTGAAGTTAAGTTCGCATAGTGTTTTGTTAACTGTCGGCCACGCTTAGGTACAGACGTGTGAGTTTAGGTAAAAGATTACACACACAACTACATAATGTCATACAAAACAAAACGGTCATTTTGAAATTCGAACGAATTTCCCCTGTATACACATGGCAAGCAGCAGTGCTTGTGACCTCAACTCTAATGCTCATAACTATACCACCTCGTATTTCTATGTTGAGGACTAAACATCAATATTTCATGAACAAGTAAATAAAATCATACTAACGGAATCAATTTCTTTGCTAATCCGCGAACCCAGTGTCACCAATCGTGGAAAAGACAACGCCTGTGCTGAATATATATATATAAAAATGAATCCCTATTTCCCTTGGTCACGACATCACGCCTGGGCCCCTATTCTGGGTACATGCGAGATTCATCTCGCACGAGAATAACTGTCAAATCCCAAGGAAATCTGTCATTTTTGACGTATGTGGCATGCGAGATAGCGTCTCGCGTGACCCGAGAATTGGGGTCCTGAACGGCTGGACCGATTTCGGTAATTCTCTTTTTGTTCTGTTCGTTATTATCAGGAGAAGGTTCTTATGAAAGAAAAAATCAAAAATCTGCTCATTTATGGCGTCTAAGGCGGAACAAAGTTCGCCGGGTCAGCTAGTACTTTATAAAAGAAATAAAACAAACAACACAAAACGCGACCATAACCCAACCGCCAACACCAATAATACCAATCCACCACTACCACTTTTCGTGTTGGCGGTTGGGTTATGGTCGCATTTTGTGTTGTTTGTTTTATTTCTTTTATAAAGTATTCATCACAGGCGTTGTCTTTTCCACGATTGCTGACACTGGGTTCGCGGATAAGCAAAGAAATTGTTTATGGTATCAATATGGACTTCCGCAAAGTTACACCTGAATCTATAAACTAAAGAAAATCATGTCTTTCTTTGTTGTCATATTTGTTGCTTTGTGTATAAATATTCTTCTCCTTAAATTTGTGTGGGAGTCTTCTTCTTCTTATAGTGCCTTTCCATTATTGGATGTGTAGGAGTGCCATACTTTTAAAGCAGATTTTCGACTTTTACAGTATAAGTACTGTAATAAAATATTTTGCGTAACCAATAAGAATTGAAAAATTGGCCGGATATAGCCCAGGACACGGATATGTGGAAATCAAGAGGAGAGGCCTTTGCCCAGCAGTGGGACGCTCATTTAGGCTAAGTAAAAAAAAGCATTCCATACCGGTTCCCAGCATATTTTTTCAATTTTTTTTTTGTATCATTAATGAGTTACTTTTTCCCTCCGCAGACCGTCTATGTCACAGGGCACCGTGATACACAGCCAGCGGTTCCAAGAGAAGAACTTCACCGTCGCCACTCCGGAAGAGTTTGTCAAGAGGTTCCAAGGCACCAAGCCCATTAATAAGGTCAGGGAATATACAACAACGACAAAACAACAGCAACACGACACCAACAACAACACGACGCCAACAACACGACACCAATAAAACTACACCAACAACAACAACAGCACGACACCAACAACACTACACCAACAGCAACGAAGACAACAACGAAATTAACAACCACGATAACAATACAACTTTATGTATTGAAATTATTAGCATGTTTGGTAATTTTTCATTGTTGTTGCTATACTCTACTCTTGCTCTTTGTCAGTCCCTAAAATGATACTCCTTTCATCCACTCAAAGGATAACTGAAAGAGATCCCTTAAAAGGATAAGTTCGCCATTGTGCATCACTGTATCTCTTTTTGTCATTTAAGTCTTTTTTACAATAAAAAAATCACAAACATAAATTAAATACATACACTGACAACAACAACACCATTGACAACTTTAGCAACCACGACAACACAGTGACAACGATAACAAAAACCACTAAGTCCTCCCCATTGTTCAACAAATGTAAACAAAAGATACAATATACACAGTACAGTCAAGGAAATTGCAACACGTACCACCGTAGAACCTAGTCGAAGAGACATACGCATGACATTTGTATGACATAGCCTGGCGTTTAACGCGTCGCGTCATTGCGCTAGGGTTCTACGGTGGTACATGAATATATTTTCCCTACTGTACGCAGCAGATCACTAAGCTACGATCTCTTCCAAACAATATTTGAAAAGAACCTTTCCAATACAAAAATGAATGGAAAATTTCAATATGTTTGCTTAACTAACTTAAACAGTCAGTCAGTCAGTGAATTCATCTTTGTTTCACGCATCCGATAGATGTCTACGACATCCAAAGGGCTTTCCGAGATCCATCGTATTGGAATTCGCAAGCATACGTTAGCCAGGAACAAGACAATTATTCTATAAATGCTACGTAAATTATTATAATATCTTATAAGTACTTGCTTATTAATTATTATGCTAATCGTCTCCACGCAATCGGAGGTCAGCCCGCAGGGTGACGTTCTGCGCACTAGGTTATTCCTTACTAGCTTTAACTCGCGGATTTGTAGGCTTGACATTATTTTCTATGCATTTTATTTTTAAGGGATGAAAGTAGCCAACGTTTTTAGCCAGGACATGATCTATTTGTCTGCCAAGTTTCAACTTAATCCGTCAAGCCGTTAATGCGTGTTTGAGGCACAAACATACAAACATCGTTCATTACTTTCGCATTTGTAATAATACTAGCGACATTTTGTATAATCAATGCGAAAATTTTACCTTGCACTGATGTGTTCCGGCGTGGAGAGCAAGACAGCCGGTGCAATTACTGGCACAAGAGGTGTTCCATCTTAGCCCTCTGGGTTGGCAACGCCTGCAATCGACTTGGTGTCTCGGGCTATGGGCGGTAGTGATCACTTAACATTAGGGGACTGTCTCGCTCGTTTGTCTTCCTATTTTATTGAGGCGTCTTTACTTATGGTGCTGGGCGCAGCGGTCCTATGGGGCGCCGAGCGCCGCTCGCTACGGAGCCCCACTAGGCGCCCACTCGGCATTACCCTGGCGCCCCCTACTCTAGGAGACGCCAGGGTAATGTTTGCACACGGGCGCTACATGGGCACAGAATAAATAATAGTACTAACGTACAGAAAGTTCTCTTTTACGACCGCGACTAAACGGATTCCAGCTTTATTCACACGCTGAAAATGTTCGTATGTTCTTACACCATGCGCCAGGCGGAGCGAGTCAAAAGGAACGCGCCGTCTGCGCCCGCCTTCCCCCCGCTGCTCCCGGCGACACGCTAGGGTTCCGCGGCATTCGTTTTCAATTACACTGACACGGCGGGGGCGAGCGAGCGAGCGTGCAGCAAGCCGACAGCCTACTGATTTGCTTATGCCATAGGCAAGGCGGTCGAGCGTACATTACGGATGTGGAAACCCCCTGACATGGGCTATAGACGCCTCTGCTATCAATAAAAATTGTGCCAAGCACAAGTGCATATTATTGTATATTTTTATCTCTTTCACAGGTCCTCATAGCGAACAACGGAATCGGCGCTGTAAAATGTATGCGCTCAATCAGAAGATGGTCCTACGAAATGTTCAAGAACGAGCGCGCGGTGCGATTCGTGGTCATGGTAAGGAAATGCCAGAATATTCCGGGAAATGGTCGATCTGGGAAATGGACGAACAAGGAATTTGGGCAGTGGCTTTTCGATGAAGTGAGACCCTAGTGGCAATGGGGATAAGTCTAGAAAAACCAAAGAGGGGTTGGTTTTTGTCACGTAGTCAATATCTCTAGGGGAGCGTTCAAGTGTTACGTAACGCAATTGGGGGGGGGGGGGGTCTCGTAAAACGTTACGATGCGTTACTGGGGCGGGAGGGGGTCTTTCTTACAACACGTTACGTAACATTGTTGCTAAAAAAATAGAGAATTAAAACTCCCAAACTGGTAACCCTTTTCATTTACGTTACGGGGAATCCCTCGATTGTATGAGACTGGTCGTCATTTTTTTCTCTCGCAAGTTTGCAAACCTTTTTGTTTATATTTCACAGGGTGTCCCTAGATCGCATTGTACGTCATTTAATGTCGTTTTTGTCATTAATGTTTTTTTTGTCTTTTAGTGTTACGTAACGTTTAGAGAGGGGGAGGGGGGGGACAGAAAAACGTTTCAGTGCGTTACAAGGGGGGAGGGGGGGTCAAAAATCTTAAAAAATTGCGTTACGTAATACTTGAACGCTCCCTATGGAAATTTCGCGTTTTTTTCAAGCTAAATTGAAATTGTAATTTTAGGTACGCACTCTTAGGGTCACGCGACAAGCGCCATATTAATATAGACAAGGAGCCATTTTTTTTTAAACTCTATTGGCAAAAACTAGTTTAAAACCATTATTTATGAACTACTATGTGAAAACTAGAGGAGGAGGGGGGGGGGGGGGTCTGCGCATTTACTACGGGTAGTCACCAAGGGGGGAGGGGGTTAAAAATGGTAAGAAATGGTTCATGTAGTATGGGTATGTTCCCTTGTGGACTAACATACATATTTACACCGGCGTGTAATAGTAGCTTGATACTGCGTTTCGTACGGTGATTGAGAGGCCCACGGGGAAAGGACCAGGAAGGCGTATTAATAAAACGGATCACTTACGTATTTCTAAGTCGAGAAATGTCCGACATGTTTCGGACCAGTCCGTGGTCCTTAATCATGAGCCCCCGCGGCGGATGAGTCGTCGTCGCGCCACCGCCGCGGGGGCTCATGATTAAGGACCACGGACTGGTCCGAAACATGTCGGGCATTTCTCGACTTAAAAATACGTGAGTGATCCGTTTTATTAATATGTCCGAGTCTCACGGCAGTTTTATGTTAAAAAGACCTAAAGGCGGGTAACGGATCAGCTATTCTCTTGGTGTCGCTGGTTTTCATGGATAGCGGGGATGACTTCCCATCACGTTACACTCATGGTCGTTTTCCTCCCTATTTCATAAAAAGAAGACAACATGATTAAGATTTTGCCACTATAAGGCGATCCTCACACTGAATCCGCGCCCCACCGCAGTGAATGAACATTTCTCCCGCGCGGAAACGCGTCTACAGTGTGTGGTACCGCGCTTATTTTCTATTTTAAAAATGGCCCCGCGCACTTGTTAAACTCTGTATCAGTCTTGAGAGTCACCTAAACACTTTATTTGATTTGCCTTTCCCAGGTGACACCGGAAGATCTAAAAGCGAACGCGGAATATATAAAGATGGCGGATCACTACGTCCCCGTACCGGGGGGCAGCAATAACAACAACTACGCCAACGTCGAGCTGATCGTCGACATTGCCATCAGGACCCAAGTGCAGGTCAGTTGGAAAGCGGTAGACATACCTACAAGGACGTAATAGTTAATTGTGGGTCTAGAGCGGAAAGGTTGTCATTCCCGAAGATTCTGAGTTTGTGACTACGAGCCGGGATTGGAGATTGTTGTGTGATAACTGTTTTAATATCTAAGAATACTAGAATAGAGACCCGCTTGAGTTTTGACAGCTGTTCCAAATTTAAACTCATAACGTTACAGAAATCAGTACTGCAACGGCCATTAAAGCACAGATTTACCTACAACCACAGACAAGAAAGTTCTCATAATAAAATTGGTTGTAATAATGCTGGTCATTGTCTACGGTTTTTGAACGCATTATAGAGCACTTATGATATGTGTGTAGATGAAAGCATTGTAAAACTTAGAATTTTGACTTGTTTTGACTTGAGCCTGCTTTTCTTACCCCCAGGCGGTGTGGGCCGGATGGGGCCACGCGTCAGAGAACCCCAAGCTGCCCGAGCTGCTGCACCGGGCTGGCGTGGTGTTTATAGGGCCCCCGGAGAAAGCCATGTGGGCGCTGGGGGACAAGATAGCCTCCTCCATCGTGGCCCAGACCGCTGACATACCCACGCTGCCTTGGAGCGGGAGTGGTAAGTTTTTTTACGTCACCCGGGCCGTAAGTAGCAATTTACCGCCCGCTACGCGAGCGGAAATTTCCACTTCCTGGTCAGGAGAAGACGTAAAATTGTGTACACACCTCGGGCGGTGATAAAAAAAGCATCAGGTCGCATGTTCATCGCCCTCACCTTTGGCTCGTGCGACAAGTTCCAGCGATCTGAGACATTCTTTATTTCACCACTCTCAGGGTGTAATGTACTATTAAAAGCACGTGGCAAACAGGCTTATGAGGCCCTGATGGTAAGCTGTTATCGCCGTATTTAGACGCTTGTGAGTCTAGAGGAATCGCTCGCGTGATGCGGATTCTGCAAGAATGTTTGTCTTCTTCATCTTTACGTAGTATAAAACCATTTCTCCTTCATGTCTTCGGTCGCTTACTCCTTTTTCGCTACGTATTTTCATACGGTTTTCACCGTCTTTTATTTACCGTACCGTATTTTAGGTACATTTTTACTCAAGGTATGCGAAGGAGACTCCTCTGTACGTTCGTCTGTCACAGGGCTGTACAAGAAACGTATTTTCGCGGAACCTTTCGTTTGCAAGTTGACTCGCGCTTGACCGTTTTTTTTTTAACATCAGACGTCCCACTTTTCCAATAAATCTTTTTTTTTCTTTTTTTTTTATAAATGCTTTTCGTTCATTTTTAATTGTCATTTTGTGATTTTAATTTTTGCTTTCTAATTTAATGTCATTTTGTGTTTATTAATTACTAGCGGACGCGCGCGACTTCGTTCATGTAAAATTAGTAGCCTATGTCCGTCAGGAATAGTTTAGCTTTCTATCTGTGAAAGAATTTTTGAAATCGGTTCAGTAGTTCCAGAGATTACCCCCTACATACAAACAAACTAACAAAAAAACAAACAAACAAAGTTTACCTCTTTATTATATTAGTGTAGATAGTGTAGATGCTTAATTTATTATATTCTTTCTGACGATCTCAATGTGAATACATATATTTTGACATGGACATATAGTTAGACGATCATATAAGTTTATATTGAGAAATAAGTCAAATCAAATATTAAGAAACCAAAATGTATTGTATCTCTTCCCCAACAGAGCTGAAAGCCGAATACAACAGTAAGAAGATCAAAATATCCTCGGAACTGTTCGCCAAGGGTTGCGTGACCACAGCCGAGCAGGGTCTGCATTCTGCCACCAAGATCGGCTTCCCTGTCATGATCAAGGCTTCCGAGGGTGGCGGGGGAAAGGGTATCAGGAAGGTGGAGAACCCTGACGACTTTCCCAGCATGTTCAGACAGGTTAGTAGAGAGAGCGAGATAGGTCGAAGAGAGATTGTGAGACGGCGTTGAGAGACGTGAAGAATCGGCGAGATATTCTTAAGTAGGGACATTTGAGAGATCGCTAGAGGTAATTGAGAGATTGAGAGGTCGACGAGAGACTTGTAGTAGGTCTCTCATCACGAAAGAGGCTTATGGACTGCCAACAAGATCGGGTTTCAATTCATGATCATAGCCATTCTACGAACGATTTCATTTTTAATTATTAACAAAACTCAAGGGTAATGGCAGGACTTGAACCTTCAACCTCAGCGTTTTTATTTAGTTCATTGGGTAGGGCGTTAAACACTGTTAACGCGCAACGACTGTTTGTTCTTCGCTCCCCGCTTCCCGCGTTATAATATGACATGTTATCCGTAGGTCCAAGCTGAGGTGCCCGGGTCCCCGATCTTCGTAATGAAGCTCGCGAAGTCAGCCAGACATTTGGAAGTGCAGCTGATTGCTGATCAGTACGGTGAGAACAACAGCATGCTAATAGTAGATTGTTAACCAAGGGATGAAAGTTATCAATTGCAGCCGAGATTTGTAGTCGCACAAACGGCAGCGTGGACGCCTTAGTTTGAGGATGCGAGGGAGTTTCACCTGAGTCAATCACTCTTTAAAATTCTATGTAAAGATAACACAAAGAAAAATTAGGGTAATAGCAGGACTCGAACCCGCAACATCAGCATTCCGTGCCTTTCGTTTGCCAGTTTCGCCACATTACCGCTACCATACTCTTTTTTTTTCATTTTTCAACAAGTTAACATATTTAACTGGGTACCTTTACGGCTACCGTCAGCTGACAAGAGATGGCGCCGTTTGTTATTAAATTTTTGCTACCGAAATTTCTTTTAATTTTAATTTCTAAATGTTAAATTTTTTAAATAAATTTCTTAATGTTTAAAAAATCTTAATGTAAAATCTTAAAATAATTTAAATAAATTTCTAAATGTTAAATATTTATTTAAATTATTAAATATTTTGAATTTTTAACATTTAAACATAAAAATTGAAAGAAATTTCGGTTACAAAAATTTATATATTTCTAGTAACGTTTTACTTTTGCTGTGTCGGTAAATAAAATTTATTTTATTATTATCATTACTTATGTGTTTAAAAATGTTCCAACAGGCAACGCCATATCGCTCTTCGGGCGTGATTGCTCAATCCAACGTCGTCATCAAAAGATCATCGAGGAAGCGCCGGCCGCCATCGCGAAGCCAGATGTCTTCATCGAGATGGAAAAGGTAACGTGCTTGAAGGTTTTTAAGAAAGACAGAAAAAAAACGGCCAAGTGCGAGTCGGACTCGCGCACGAAGGGTTCCGCACCATTATCTATAGAAACGGCAAAAAAATCATGTCTGTTGTATGGGAGCCCCCCTTAAATTAAAAACCCACACTCCTCCGCCTCCACACGAAACAACAAATATCACACAGACTCAACTACACAACAACTACTACGCGTCGATCGTCTAGTTTTAGTGTTTAGCGGTGGTGGTGTGTAGTCGACTCTGCGTGATATTTGTTGTGTCGTGTGGAAGCGGAGGAGGGTGGGTTTTTGCATGAACATATATACGTTGCACAGACGCAGCTATTTTGCACGAGCCCAGCACTGATTTCGCTGAGTAGCTAGGTAATTTGTTCCAGTTTCTTGATCCAGTGCTCTTGGTTAAAATGCTTTTTTTAAACACAGGCCGCGGTCCGGCTAGCGAAAATGGTCGGCTACGTGTCGGCGGGCACGGTGGAGTACCTTTACGAGCCGGCCACCGGGCAGTACTATTTCCTGGAGCTGAACCCTCGACTGCAGGTGGAGCATCCTTGCACTGAAATGGTCGCCGATGTCAACCTACCCGCCGCGCAGTTACAGGTGAGAGAGTGGGAGAATACGAAGAGAGAGTTAGAGAATTTATTTAAACTTTTTAGCACAAGTAATGTACAGTAGGGGAAATATATTCACGTACCACCTTAGAACCCTATCGCAATGACGCGACGCGTTAAACGCCTGGCTATGTCATACAAATGTCATGCATATGTCTCTTCGACTAGGTTCCCGATCCCGATTTGTATTGGCGATCCCTGGCTCCAAAGATTGTACACCTACTGTGTTAAATTGTTAAATTTTAGATGTAAAATAACATTGTAATTTTGATTTATTTAAAAAATTACACCTCGTTGAGTTTCTTGCCGGTATCTTCTCATCAGAGGTTTTTCCGAACCGGTGGTAAATTTTTTGACATTTACCTGTGGCCCGTTTCACGAAGCTACAAGTTACAATTTTACAAGTCTAAACCGGCAACATTGGTCATTATGCCCATTGCCATTGGTCATTATTGACCAGTGTTGCCGGTTTAGACTTGTAAAATTGTAACTTGTAGCTTAGTGAAACGGGCCACTGTAAGCCTAATCTGAATAAAACATTTTGACTTTGACTGTACAAATGACGGACTTAACCTCGTAAGGCCCAAGTCCTACATATAGGACAAATTGACAATATGACGTTGAATTCACTGTCTCAAACGATATGCTTCAAAATTCATAGAACGAAATTTGACTTGGGCCTTACGAGGATTATGAATCATAATATTTATTGCATGGTCATGAGTTATACAGATGTTTTTAGGTATAGTTTACAGTTCAATCATGTCCTGCCTCTGGGAGACGTGCAATATGCAAACTTAATTCTACAGTAGAATTTAAGATTAAATAATAATAATTATCACAATATTTAATCACAATATTAAATCAAATTATTATCAAATTAAATTGCATTTTCAAATTTAATGATGCGTTGCCAACCCAGAAGGCTAAGATGGAATACCTCTTGTGCCAGTAATGTCACCGGCTGTCTTGCTCTCCACACCGGAACACAACAGTGCAAGCACTGCTGCTTAGTGGCAGGATTAGCGAGCAAGATGTTGGTAGCAATCCGGACGGACCTTGCACAAGGTTCTACCACCCGCAAAAGCTTTTTGCCTTCCTATTTCTTAAAAAAACACTAATCTCCCATACAGATTGCCATGGGCCTGCCCCTGTACAACATCAAGGACATCCGGCTGTTGTACGGCGAGAGCCCCTGGGGGCTGTCGGAGATAGAGCTGGACGAGCCCAAACAGAGGCCCTCGCCCTGGGGGCACGTCATCGCTGCGCGCATCACCTCCGAGAACCCGGACGAAGGTCAGTCGAAAAGGATGTGGAACCGCAAAGTCAGGTGATGAAGGTCGTGTTAACCCGACAAAGGTAACTTTCACCATAGGGTGAAGGATGGGTAACCCGCAAGGTCAGTCGTGAAGGATGTGGAACCGCAAGGTCAGGTGATGAAGGTCGTGTTAACCCGACAAAGGTAACTTTCACCATAGGGTGAAGGATGGGTAACCCGCAAGGTCAGTCGTGAAGGATGTGGAACCGCAAGGTCAGGTGATGAAGGTCGTGTTAACCCGACAAAGGTAACTTTCACCATAGGGTGAAGGATGGGTAACCCGCAAGGTCAGTCGTGAAGGATGTGGAACCGCAAGGTCAGGTGATGAAGGTCGTGTTAACCCGACAAAGGTAACTTTCACCATAGGGTGAAGGATGGGTAACCCGCAAGGTCAGTCGTGAAGGATGTGGAACCGCAAGGTCAGGTGATGAAGGTCGTGTTAACCCGACAAAGGTAACTTTCACCATAGGGTGAAGGATGGGTAACCCGCAAGGTCAGTCGTGAAGGATGTGGAACCGCAAGGTCAGGTGATGAAGGTCGTGTTAACCCGACAAAGGTAACTTTCACCATAGGGTGAAGGATGGGTAACCCGCAAGGTCAGTCGTGAAGGATGTGGAACCGCAAGGTCAGGTGATGAAGGTCGTGTTAACCCGACAAAGGTAACTTTCACCATAGGGTGAAGGATGGGTAACCCGCAAGGTCAGTCGTGAAGGATGTGGAACCGCAAGGTCAGGTGATGAAGGTCGTGTTAACCCGACAAAAGTAACTTTCACCATAGGGTGAAGGATGGGTAACCCGCAAGGTCAGTCGTGAAGGATGTGGAACCGCAAGGTCAGGTGATGAAGGTCGTGTTAACCCGACAAAGGTAACTTTCACCATAGGGTGAAGGATGGGTAACCCGCAAGGTCAGTCGTGAAGGATGGGTAACCCGCAAGGTCAGTCGTGAAGGATGTGGAACCGCAAGGTCAGGTGATGAAGGTCGTGTTAACCCGACAAAGGTAACTTTCACCATAGGGTGAAGGATGGGTAACCCGCAAGGTCAGTCGTGAAGGATGTGGAACCGCAAGGTCAGTCGTGAAGGATGTGGAACCGCAAGGTCAGGTGATGAAGGTCGTGTTAACCCGACAAAGGTAACTTTCACCATAGGGTGAAGGATGGGTAACCCGCAAGGTCAGTCGTGAAGGATGTGGAACCGCAAGGTCAGGTGATGAAGGTCGTGTTAACCCGACAAAGGTAACTTTCACCATAGGGTGAAGGATGTGTAACCCGCAAGGTCAGTCGTGAAGGATGTGGAACCGCAAGGTCAGTCGTGAAGGATGTGGAATCGCAAGGTCAGTCGTGAAGGACGTGTTAACCCGACAAAGGTATATACCTTCACCATAGGGAAAGGATGGGTAACACGCAAGGTCAGTATTGAAGGATGTGTAACCCGCAAAGCCAGTCATGAATATTGTATTGATTAACCTTAAGTCTTTAATCTTTGGGGTCGTCCATTAATCACGCGAGGCTCGAAGGGGGGGGGGGGTCAATAAAAAATCATGAAATATCACAAGGGGGGGGGGGGTGTAATAATATATCACGTGTATTTATTTTTTCGGCAAACGCGTACCAAATCGAAAGCGGCTTGTAGTTTGACCTTGATTCGCCGTTGCCAGGCAATGAACGAAGTTAACATTCTTTGTTGGTACTAAAAAATCCACGCGATATAGGAGGGGGGGGGGGGTAGTCTTAAACCTCACCATGTATCACCAAGGGGGAGGGGGGGAGGGGGTTAAAATGCCAAAAAATATCACGTGATAAATAGACGGCCCCTTCTTTAGTCTGTGCACTAAACAAAGAAACTGTGCCATAACTGATAATCGTCCAACAGGCTTCAAACCGTCTTCGGGCACCGTGCAGGAGCTGAACTTCCGCTCGTCGAAGAACGTGTGGGGCTACTTCAGCGTGGCGGCGTCGGGCGGGCTGCACGAGTTCGCCGACTCGCAGTTCGGCCACTGCTTCTCGTGGGGCGAGACGCGCGAGCAGGCGCGCGAGTGAGTGGCTCCAGATAACAGTAGACCGGGGGAGGTAGGAGTAGACCACGGGGAAATTAGTAGACCAGGGGATGAGTTGAGTAGACTGTGAGTAGATCGGAAAGACGCGGAGGAAATGAGTAGATTGTAAAAGACGAGAGGGCCGTGAGTAGACCGAGGAAAAACTTGAGTAGACCATGAGAAAAATGAGTAGACCGGGGTAAGACTTGAGTTGACCATGAGGAAATATAGTAGACTGGGAAAAGATTTGTGTAGACGAGGAAATAGATTAGAATAGAAAAATTTATTTCAGGCTGCATAGGCCCATAGAGAAAATACCTTAAAGACTAACATACATATTATAGAGTAGACCGGGGAAATTTCAGTAGACCACAAGGAAATAGAGTAGACCGGGGAAAGATTTGAGTAGACCACGAGAAAATAGAGTAGACCGGGGAAATATTTGAGTAGACCACGAGGAAATAGAGTAGACCGAGGAAAGATTTGAGTAGACCACGAGGAAATAGAGTAGACCGGGGAAAGATTTGAGTAGACCATAAGGAAAATGAGTAAACCGATGAAAGTTTTGAGTAGACCACTAGGAAAATGAGTAGACCGAGAAAAGATTTGAGTAGACCACGAGGAAAATGAGTAGACTATCAAAGACTCGAGTAGATTATGAATGACGGTGAAGCTGGGCGGGTCGCTTATGCAAATGGCTTTGTTACAGGAACCTGGTGATAGCTCTCAAGGAGCTGAGCATCCGTGGTGACTTCCGAACGACCGTGGAGTATCTCATCACCCTGCTGGAGACCAGCGCCTTCCAGAATAACGACATCGACACCAGCTGGCTAGACGCGCTCATCGCTGAACGGGTTAGTTTCATTACATAACGGGTGCATCGATCACTCAAGCAGGGATTCCACTCCGCACTGTAGGTATGCTCGGCCGCCTTGCCT
Organism: Ditula angustiorana; assembly: GCA_963691745.1. Taxonomy (NCBI): domain Eukaryota; kingdom Metazoa; phylum Arthropoda; class Insecta; order Lepidoptera; family Tortricidae; genus Ditula; species Ditula angustiorana. Next base: position 4,706,735 of record OY829501.1, read on the forward strand.
ACACAGTCGGCAAATCGCAGTAGGTTGTCGGCTCGCCGCGCGCCCGCTGCGTCAGTGTAATTGAAAACGAATGCCGCGCAACCCTAGCGTGTCGCCGGGAGTAGCGGGGGGAAGGCGGGCGCGGGCGGCGCGTACCTTTTGACGCGAGCCGCTTGGCGAATGTGTATGAAGTGATACGAGCTTTTTGTGCGTGTCAATAAAATTCGAATTTCGTTTAATCGCGGTCGTAAAAAAAGAAGTTTCTGTACGTTATTTATTCTGTGCCTACTGCGATTTGCCTATGCCATAGGCAACCCGGCCGAGCGTACCTACAGTGCGGAGTGGAACCCCCCTGCTCTAAGTCTTCTTTTCATAGCGTAACAATTATTTTCTCTCGTCAGATGCAATCTGAGAAGCCGGACATAATGCTGGGCGTACTCTGCGGCTCCATCCTGATAGCGGACAGCCTCATCACCGCGCACTTCCAAGAGTTCAAGAGCGGGCTGGAGAAGTGAGTGACATATCTGTTTTTATCTAACTTTTAACAGATTTTGCCAAAAACGCAATCGCAATCAGCGTAAACCGACATAGCCCAGCGGATTAGCAAGTTGAAGTGGCAGTGGGCAGGGCACATAGCACGGAGAACTGATGGCCGATGGGGTCGAAAAGTTCTCGAATGGCGGCCGCGTATTGGCAAGCGCAGCGTAGGACGACCAGCCACAAGATGGTCCGATGACCTCATACAGGTGGCAGGAAGGCGCTGGCTGCATGCTGCTTCCAACCGGCCACTTTGGAAATCCATGGAGGAGGACTATGTCCAACAGTGGACTTCTTGTGGCTGAGATGATGATGATGACATTATCCGTAAATCATATCTATTTTATTGTTTCTGACATTCATTGTAACTTAGTATTGAACTTAGTAAAAATTACTTAAATTGACCATAAAATATTGTACACCATGACATTATGGTAGATTACGGTCATGTTTACTTAATTTATATTTTACCATCTTTCCTTCTGTACCCGTTTTCATACAATAAATGAATTTGAAATTTGAAATTTGAAATTTGAAATTTGAAATTTGATGATGAATCAGCGTAAAAGCAGAACAGGTTAAAAAATTACCAATTTCTGGTGGGTGTTCTGTGGTTTAATTGGAAAGAGCTATGTTATATTGACTCCGTAAATGTCACATCAGAATAGCTCTAATATTTTGTCTCAGGTCGCAAACTTGTGAAACATTCACATAAACCTTACATATTTTTATACAAACTTTCATCCCCTATTCCCTATTGTTATTTTACACCCTTGAGGGTAAAAATTTTACAAACTTTGAATGTTATATTTATTTATATCAAATCAACAGCCACAAAAATGAGTTTCAAGCTTCTAGCTCTAAAAATGACGATACTTCCATACAACTTTTCATCGCCCCTTTCAACAATTTCTTCGTATTAAAAAGTAGCCCATGTCCTTTCTCAGGCTCTCGACTATCTGTGTACCAAATTTCATTTAAATCGGTTCGGTAGTTTTGGCGTTAAAGCGCGACAGACAGAATAACTTTCGCATTTATAATACTAGCTTTTCGCGACTTCGTCCGTGTAGACTTGTTTAATTGAAACATGCAATTTCCTGGACAAATTAATGACAATTAGTTGCTTTGCTGCTCATGACGTCACGGCGGCGTATAACTCACTTATCGCTATCCCGTGGGAACTATGCATTTTTACGGGATAAAAGTATCCTATGTGTCAATCCAGGTTACAAACTATGCGTGTGCCGAATTTCATCCAAATCCATTCAGTTTTTACGTGAAAGAGTAACAAACATTCATTCATACTTACAAACTTTCGCGTTTATGATATTAGTAGGATTATGTGCTCGGACAGAATATAATTAATTGTGGTCGTGCCGCAGGGGCCAGATCCAGGGCTCCAGCCAGCTGTCCAACTGCGTGGAGGTGGAGCTGATCCACTCGGGCAGCAAGTACCGCGTGCAGGCCTGCAAGTCCGGCACCACCACCTACTTCCTGGCCATGAACGGCAGCTTCAAGGAGCTCGAGGTGCACAAGCTCACCGATGGCGGTGAGTGCAGTCGCGGAATACGCCAGATTAGGACAGGGGTTCCACTCCGCAATGTACGTGCGCTCGCCGCATTACCTACGGCATAGGTTAATCGCAGTAGGTTGCCGGCTTGCCGCGCGCGCGTCCGCTCACTCTGTGTCGCGCGTTGTGATAGTATTACAGTAAGCAGCCCAACCCTAGCGGTGCGCCAGGGCGTTGCGGGGGGAAGGCGGGCGCGGGCGGCGCCTTCCTTTTGACGCATGCCGCCTGGCGAATGTTTATGAAGTAATACGAACTTTTTATTTCTGATCATAAAGTTTGAATTCGTTTAATGGTGGTCGAAAAAGAGAAGTTTCTCTACGTTAGTACTATTATTTATTCTGTGATTAGGAGTCGTAAATTACGTCACACAATTTTTAACATTAAAAGGCCCCCTCCTTCGTCACGTTTTTTCCTACCTCTTTAGGTACTGGAGTGCGATTGTTGAATTTCACCGGGTGACTAAAGCTCGCCCAAATGACTGTTTTTCATAGAAATGCGGCCATTTTGGTGAGCTTTAGTCACCTGGTGAGATTCAAAAATTGCACCCCAGGTCTCACTAAGGGCGAGGAAGCGATTAGCTATCGACTATTTTTTCGCTCAAGAAACGAACAAAAGATAAAGATTGACCTAGTCCCAAAGTAAGCAACTAAAGCTGCTTGTGTTATGGGTACTGGACAATGGATATACATACTTATATAGACAAACTAGCAAACCCGGCGAACTCCGTTTCGCCACCAGATGGCAGAGATGGCGCTGTATGTTTTTCCAGAATTTTCTTTGCTTTAAACCTCACGGAGCCCGAGACCTTTCCAACGAATGCAAAACCGTGGAAATCGGTTCGTGCGTTCTGGAGTTATAGCGTCAGGAAGGAAAACCCGACTTATTTTTATATAGTAAAAAAAAAAGAAAAGAATAGATACTTAAATACTTACAACATCCAAGACTCGGGCACAAACATTCGTATTCATCATACAAACATTTGCCCCTCCCCGGAATCGAAACCGAGACCTCAAACAGGGGGGTTCCACTCCGTATTGTAGGTACGCCACAATAATAAAATGTGGCAGTGGTATTGTTGCGTTGCTGATAGGTAAATAGATAGATGACTGAATGATTTCTAATTCCTAAAAAAAGGGACACTTTTTTTCTGTTTTATCTGCTATCATTTTTTTCCCAATGTTCATTTCTTCTTTTTGACTACATCAGGGGGTTCCAATGTAGGTACGCTTGACCGCCTTGCCTATGGCAAAGGCAAATCGCAGTAGGCTGTCGGCTTGCCGCGCGCTCGCCGTGTCAGTGTAATTGAAAACGAATGCCGCGCAACCCTAGCGTGTCGCCGGGAGTAGCGGGGGGAAGGCGGGCGCGGGCGGCGCGTTCCTTTTGACTCCGCTTGCTGCTGTCCGGTCGTCAAACCTACCTTTTTTTTTTCAGGCACCCTCCTCTCAGTGGACGGCGCGTCCTACACCACGTACCTTAAAGAGGAGGTAGACAAGTACCGAGTGGTCATCGGCAACCAGACCGTGGTTTTCGAGAAGGAAAAGGACCCGTCACGGCTGCGCGCGCCGTCCGCCGGCAAGCTCGTCAACACGCTCGTCGACGACGGCGGCCACGTCGACAAGGGACAGCCCTACGCCGAGATAGAGGTCAGTGACGCCGGCCTGCCAATAGTAGATTGTTATAAACCAATGATATTATAATGCATGGATGTACAGTGTCATAATAAATGACAGCGGAAAAACGGACCGACATGAGAATACAGGTTGACGCCAATGTGTAACAAATTATTAGGTCACCATTTATAGTCGTTGGATTTACAATTTTACGTCTAACGGCATAAAATAATAATTTATTGAGTTTCGTTGCAAATAGGTTTTTTTACAAAATAATAGTATTGACAGCAGCGCCGTCGCTGCGACAGACTGACAGCGCGAGCGATTGTCGATTTAGTCTTCTTTTATCCTTCTTTGATACGCCATTTTTTAAACACTGACTAGAAGTCCATATTACTTATAGGTCAGTGATTGTTATAAACCTAGTAAGGAAAAAGACATCCTTTGAAGAAATAAAAATTTTGGGATTAACGACATCGATTGACCTAGTCAAAAATTAAACAGCTGGATTAATAAATACTTAGGTAAATACAAACATTGGTATCACTGACCTATAAGTAATGAATTCTAGTCAGCGTTTAAAAAATGGCCGCATCAAAAGTAGGAGAAAAGCAGGGGTGCGGGTGGTAGGGCCTTGTGCAAGGTCCGTCCGGATCGCTACCACCATCTTGCTCGCTAATCCTGCCGCTAAGCAGCAGTGCTTGCACTGTTGTGTTCCGGCGTGGAGAGCAAGACAGCCGGTGTAATTACTGGCACAAGAGGTATTCCATCTTAGCCCTCTGGATTGGCAACGCATCTGCACTCTCTTTGTTGTTGCAGGTGTCTATAGGCGGTGGTGATCACTTACCATCAGGTGACCCACTTGCTTGTTTGCCTTCCTGTTGTATAAAAAAAAAAGTCAGAAAAGTACAATAAATCGACAATCGCTCGCACTGTCAGTCTGTCGGACGGACGGCGCTGCTGTCAATGCTATTATTTTGTAAAAAACCCTATTTGCAACGAATTATTATTTTAAGCAGTTACACATAAATTTGTAAATCCAATGACTATATGAAATAGGAAGGCAAACAAGCAAGTGGGTCACCTGATGGTAAGTGATTGCAGATGCGTTGCCAACCAAGAGGGCTAAGATGGAATACCTCTTGTGCCAGTAATTGCGCCGGCTGTCTTGCTCTCCACGCCGGAACACAACAGCGCAAGCATTGCTGCTTAGCGGCAGGATTCGGTGGTAGCGATCCAAACGGACCTTGCAAGAGGTTCACATTTGCTCGTTTGCTTTCCAATTTTATATTTAAAAAAAATCATTCACCAGGTGATGAAAATGGTGATGACGCTCTCGGCCCCCGAGTCCGGTAACGTGACCTGGTGCCTGCGGCCTGGTGCGGTGCTGGAGAGCGGCTCCCTCATCGGTACTTTAGGTGAGCTCATTTTTTCTATAGTGAATTAATAGGGTTTGGTTTGAATTTATTAGAATGTAAAATTATAGAATAGATGGAGTAGAACGGAATAGAACAGCATGGAACAGAATGTTTTATTTTGTAATAAATGTAATGTTTAAATAAGATAAGTTAATTGAAGTGTCAAAGGCTGTATATTAAATTAGTATCTACGTTTTATACATTGAGGTTATCGCTGCAAGTTCGAGTCCTGCCATTACCTTAGGTTTTTCTTTGTGTTGTCATTAAATTAGCATTTAAAGTAGTTTAGTCTTCTTTTCTTAGTTTAGAAGTCATTGGTATTGTTTCTTTTTTCTATATTTTTTTATGTATGCTATTCGTTCAACTAGCGAACGGTCGTACAATTTGATCCGGATTATGCCTGGTATAGAGGCGAAACGCGCGTTAACCGTGTTGTTTTAGTGTTCAGTGTTGTTGGTGTACAGTTGAGTCTCTGATATATGTTGTTTCGTGTGAAAACAAAGGAGGGTGGGTTTTTGCATGAAAAATATATGTGTCGCACAGACGCAACTATCTTCACGGCAGTGGTTTCGCGGAGTAGCAAGGTAATTTGTCTTTTTGTTCCAGAACTGGACGACCCGTCCCTGGTGACAACCGCTCAGCTGTACAAAGGGCAATTCCCGACCGAGGACAATCCGCATCTGTCGGAGAAACTCAGCCAACAGCACACCAAGTACAGGGCCATTCTGGAGAACGTGCTAGCAGGTAGAAATTAGTGACACTTTTTTTTTAATAGCTTATTTGTGACTTTCAATCAAGTAGAAAAAAAAGTGACAAGAGAAAGTGAAAATATAAAAAAAATAGTGTTTCGTTTAAAAATTACCCTTTTATTTACTTAGCTGGAACAATCACGTTTTCAGCCCTCGTTAAACAAAGCACTATTACCTATTTGTTAAGCTGGAACAAGCACGTTTTCAGCCCTCATTGAACAAAGCACTATTACTTGTTACTGTCAACAGGTAACTGCTAACCAGAGCGCTATGCAAATTAATAATCGAGTGTTTCGGTTAAAAAAATACCCTTCCATTAACTTGGCTGGAACATGTTCGTTTTACGCTCTCGTTGAACAAACCACTATTGTTTGTTACCGCCGATATGTTGTAAACGAGAGCCCTAAAAAAAAATTGAAATCATAATAGAAACTAGCACGTTTTCCGCCCTCGTTCAACAAACTACTATTGTTTGCCCCCAACAGGGTACTGCCTCCCGGAGCCCTACAACACGCCGCGCTCCCGGGACATCGTGGAGAAGTTCATGCAGAGCCTTCGGGACCCGTCGCTGCCTCTACTTGAGCTGCAGGAGGTAACATAACGCACCCTTAGAATTAAAGCGACTCAATTCTGAATATGATATTACCCAAAATTAAACCTTATGTCTTTTAATTAAGGTGATATTTTAAGACGTGTATTATTCAGAAATGGGTCACTTTAATTCTAAGCGTGCGATAATATTTACTTACTTTCTCTTTACTACCTTGTCGGCGTGATCAGTATGTATCATCATCTCAGCCACAAGAAGTCCACTGTTGGACATAGGCCTCCTCCATGGATTTCCAAAGGGACCGGTTGGAAGCGGCATGCAGCCAGCGCCTTCCTGCCACCTGTATGAGGTCATCGGACCATCTTGTGGCTGGTCGTCCTACGCTGCGCTTGACAATACGCGGCCGCCATTCGAGAACTTTTCGACCCCATCGGCCATCAGTTCTCTTTGCGTGATCAATATGTATATCCATGCCAAATTACAGCTTTCTAGTGCTAATTAGCGGGTGGTAGGACCTTGTGCAAGATCCGTTCGGATCGCTACCACCATCTTGCTCGCTAATCCTGCCGCTAAGCAGCAGTGCTTGCACTGTTGTGTTCCGGCGTGGAGAGCAAGACAGTCGGTGCAATTATTGGTATAAGAGGTACTCCACCTTATCCCTCTGGGTTAGCAACGCATCTGCAATCACTTTGGTGTTGCGGGTGTCTATAGACGGTGGTGATCACTTACCATCAGGTGACTCACTTGCTTGTTTGCCTTCCTGTTTCATAAAAAAAAGAGTTCATGAGCTAGGCTGCGGACAGACGGACGGACATGGCGAAACTATAAGAGTTCCTTGTTAACTAAGGAACCCTAAAAAATCACCCAGACTAAGCTGCGAGTACAAAATTATTGTAATCGAAATTATTTATTTCTAAATCCTGCCATTACCCTAATTTTTCTTTGTGTTGTCATTCATTATATAGCATTTTAAATTTAATTTGAGTACAAAATATTAAAAAGCTTTTGTGTTTCAGGTACTATCCTCCGCCTCCGGGCGCATCCCGGTGGCCGTGGAGAAGAAGGTCCGCAAGCTGATGGCGCTGTACGAGCGGAACATCACCAGCGTGCTGGCGCAGTTCCCGAGCCAGCAGATCGCCAGCGTCATCGACCAGTGAGTGCCTACGGGCTGACCAACTCATTTTACAAGATATAGAACTGAACCATTTATTTCAGGCGGCGATAAAGTAATGTATGCAACTGTATATAATTAGGTCTTAAAACACTCGTGTGATCCTATTGTGAAACTCGCTGACGCTCGTTTCATAAAACCACACTCGTGTTTTAAGGCTTCCATCATATAGCAGTTGCATAAAATACTATTAACGCGTTTATTGTATGATAGCGTTCTGTATTTGTCTTATTAAAATACAGGACACGGCAAAAGTGATAGCTGAAAAACGGGACGAGATTTTTTTATGAAATAGGAGGGCAAACAAGCAAGTGGGTTACCTGACGGTAAGTGATCACCACCGCCTATAGACACCCGCAACACCAAGGAGATTACAGATGCGTTGCCAACCCAGAGGGCTAAGATGGAATACCTCTTGTGCCAGGAATTACACCGGCTGTCTTGCTCTCCATGCCGGAACACAACAGTGCAAGCACTGCTGCTTAGCGGCAGGATTAGGGAGCGTGATGGTGGTAGCGTTTCGAACGGACCTTGCACAAGGTCCTCCCGCAATATTTTAATCATCGTGTTAATTCTATCGTCCTTGTTGCAGCCACGCCGCGTCGCTGCCGAAACGGGCCGACAGAGATGTGTTCTTCATGAGCACTCAGGCTCTCGTCGTGTTGGTGCAGAGATACAGGTGTCTGCATTTTTATTATTGTTATTGTATATTTTTTTTAAAGTCCCGGACGCCCGCGACTTTGTTCTAGATATGAGCGCCGCGCCGGCGCGCCGTCGTCGCCGTGAGATCGTACGGCGCGCCGTCGCGATGTGCTTTCCTCCTCGAATTTATATGCAGACAGCGATTCATCGTTCAAAATTCAAAAAATCATTGAAATCTGTTAACAATTGTCGGAGATACTGCGTAACATACATGAAAATAAAAACTAAAATTATATTTATAACATTATCGGGACTTAAGCGCGATAGAAATATATTGTTGATTTACCTCGACGTTTCGGCCATGTTTCAATGGCCGTGGTCACGAGTAGACATATTTCTATCGCGCTTAAGTCCCGATAATGTTATAAATATGTGTGAAAGTCGCGAAAGTTTAAAACAATTTATGTTTTTTGTACAATAAAGAATTTACATACGTACATACATACAATTTAAAACTAAAATTACATATTCAGTTAAATTGAGAACCTCCTCCTTTTAAGGAGTCGATTAAGAAAGTAAATATTGACCAGGTGTTTAAAGTTACGATCGTTTATGTCTTCCATTTCTTTATAAAAGAATATAAAACTTTCTTTGGCAACAACAATAAGTATGGTTTTCTTTAAAAAAATTACAAGAATTCGACCCCTGATAAAATATCTAAAGTACTAGGTCACGCCGCGGCGCGCCGCCGCCGCCGAAGGAACTTTGAGACCACGCCGCCGCCGTGGAATTGGCCATCGGCGCTTATATCTACTTCGTTCGCGTGTAATTAGTAGCCCATGTCCGCCAGGGATAGTGAAGCTTTCTATCGGTGAAAGAATTTTTCGAAATCTACACTATCCCTGACGGACATAGGTTACAGATTTCGCGCAAACGAAGTCGCGCGCGTCCGCTAGTGATAAATACCATCATTAGTAATTATGTAATAGAAATAAAATGTGTTTTGTTATGCAGGAACGGAATTCGTGGCAGAATGAAGGCAGCTGTGCATGATCTGCTCCGGCAGTACTACCAGGTCGAGAGCAACTTCCAACTAGGTAAGTCCTAATAATATCCATCTAGGACCTTGTGCAGGGTCCGTCCGGATCGCTCCCACCATCTCGCTCGCTAATCCAGCCGCTAAGCAGTGCTTACGCTGTTGTGTTCCGGCGTGGAGAGCAAGGCAGCCGGTGACATTACTGGCACAAGAGGTATTCCATCTTAGCCCTCTGGGTAGGCAACGTATCTGCAATCTCCTTGGTATTGCGAGAGTCTATGAGCGGTGGTGATCACTCACCGTCAGGTGACACACTTGCTTGTTTGCCTTCCTATTTAAAAAAAACAAGTATGCAAAAGTGACCTGTATCTTAGACAAATGACAAAGACTATGAAATATATGTCGCAGCAAGATGGCGAGCGGGACTGAGTGGGCGTATCTTGTTATCAGAATTCGACATTGTGTTTAACCTCAAGCAGCAATAAAAGACTTAGGATTCTGGTCATGGCTCACTATATTGATTACAACAACTTTATAACGTAAATTCAATTGGGTATGACCGAACAGACACGTCCGCTCGACACGAGCTCTCGAACAAGAATGCCTCTGTGCTTCAACGGCTGGGTCCAAGCCTGACCGATTGTGACGTCACGCTTGCGTTCGGTTAAGCTCAGAAACCGGACTCGATTCTCCGACATATAGATAAGTACTTTCCAATTTAACTCTTACAGATAATATTCATTTATTTATGTACAGGCTCGTACGACAAGTGCGTGATGGCGCTTCGAGACAAGTATAAAGATGACATGCAAGCCGTCGCCGACATCATCTTCTCGCACAACCAAGTCGCCAAGAAGAACCTATTGGTTCGTATCAACCTGGAGTGCGATTTTTGAATCTCACCGGATGACCAAAGCTCACCAAAATGGCCGTTTTGGCGAGCTTTAGTCACCTGCCCCTTGTACCACAAGAATTACAAGTGTAATTTGACGTAATTGTAAAGTTTTTTCAATGATATTGACATGAGAATGCAGGTTAACGCCAATGTTACAAATGCAAATTATTAGTTCACCATTTATTGTCATTGGATTTACAACTTTACGTCTAACTGCATAAAATAATAATTTATTGAGTTTCGTTGCAAATAGGTTTTTTTTTTACAAAATAATAGTATTGACAGCAGCGCCGTCGGTCCGTCAGACTGACAGCGCGAGCGATTGTCGATTTATTGTACTTTTGCTCTACTTTTGATGCGGCCATTTTTGAAACGCTGACTAGAAGTCCATTACTTATATATCAGTGGCGACAGGGTATCAAAATGTTCAGATACTTCTAAGGCTGTCAGTACAGTCAAGGAATTTAATTTTGCAACCCACCTAAGGTTCAATATCGTATAACAAACTGTCACCATAAGAGCTAACTAGAGCAAGACGTTAGTTTGACATATCGACCTCAAGAGGAGTGTGAACCTAGCGCTCTCCATACAAACGGCGATAACGTTTTCCACCCTCTAAACCTTAACATATAGCTATGATTTTTTTGTGTATTATCATTATGCCCTAGGTCTAGGTTTGTATGTCTTTTTTTTTTATATTCTCAATAGTTTTAAAAATATCGACGCTTTTGTGTTTTATATGAAACTCCTAAAATGCAAATATTGACAAATCTGTGAAGAAAATTAGAAAAATTAAAACATGCAAACTTAGTTCTAAGGCATAGTGAGAACATACCAAAAAATCATGGCCATAGGTTATGGTTTAGAGGGTGGAAAACGTTATCGCCGTTTGTATGGAGAGAGCTTTTTGGGGCTGGGTTCACACTCCTCTTAATGCATTGCGAATGTCAGACGACATTTCAGCGAAGTGGGTAGGTAATTAAATTCTTTGACTGTACATGGCTGACGTAACTGGACGATGTGTTTGTTGGACCCAGGTGACACTCCTGATCGACCACCTCTGGTCGAACGAGCCCGGCCTGACGGACGAACTGGCGGCCATCTTGAACGAGCTGACGTCACTGCACCGCGCCGAGCACAGCCGCGTGGCACTCAGAGCGAGGCAGGTCAGTACAGCTTTACTACCACAGATCACCATACTTAACGTGACCATACGTCCCGGTTTAGACGGGACAGTCCCGGTTTCAGGAAGTCTGTCCCGGTGTCCCCAGCGAAGCCAACATAGTCCCGGTCTTGCAAGCAGACCCAAAGATAGTTTAAAATTTATTTTTTCGCTCGAAATGCGTGGCCCGACACGCCACTACTGGGGGCTTAGTTAGTAAGTCATGCCATGCCAACTAAAATATTTTGTGTTTAGAGCGTTGATTATTTCGTTATTCCATCTTCTGTAATAAAATACTTGTAAAACACTAAAAACTTTTTTTAATTATATGTTTCCGCAGATGTGTCCCGGTCTGACAAAATAAATAAATGGTCACGTTAACCATACTGCACTGTGTACCATATCACAGAATTAATATTAGTGCTAACGTACAGAAACTTCTCTTTTTCTAATAAACGAGTTCCAATTTTATTAACACACACAAAAAAATTGTATCATTTCATACACATTAGCCAGGCGGCGCGAGTCAAAAGGAACGCGCCGCCCGCGCCCGCCTTCCCCCGCAAGTCCCGGCGACGCGTTAGGGTTGTGGCGCATTTGTTTTCAATTACACTGACACGGCGAGGGCGAGCGAGCGGCAACCTACTGCGATTTGCCTCATCTGTAGGCAAGGCGGCCAAGCGTACCTACAGTGCGGAGTGGAACCCCCCTGATGATATACAGCTAGCCGGATACTGGTGTTAGCAAGGCCTTTTATATTACGAGTCGGAACTGCTTTTTCCCCGGCTCCTTTAGTAAATTACTATTTCTCAAACATGCTCGGAAGTGTCTCTTTAAACAACAAGACACTAAGCTTGACGTTTACGGACGACGGCAGTATAAGTATGAATTGAAAATGCATTACAGGTCGCTGTGTTATACTTTTGAAACTACATATCGCACCCTTAGAATTAAAGCGACTCAATTCTGAATATGATATTTCCCAAAATTAAACCCTATGTCTTTTTAACTAAGGTGATATTTTGGGACGTGTTTTATTCAGAAATGGGTCACTTTAATACTAAGCGTGCGATATGTCAGTAGTAGCAAACTTAAAAAAAAGTCATTGTTAGGTATTGTTGTTTTTTCTTTTGATAATGAAGGTAAAAATTCTCTGCAGTAGTTTATAAGAAAGACGGCAAAAAACACAAAAGCGATAAGGTTCCGTTTCGTATTTTACAAATATTGAAATAAATTCTAATAAGAGTGTACACGAAAGAATTAGTGCACTGGACGGTACAACACCAGAATTGAAAGAAAACGCAAAAAAAAAACTCATGTGTTTTTTCCATAATCTTTTATTATTTCCTTTCATTTCCTCGCATTGTTTGAGAAAAGCTATACATACTTCGGCAGAAACTAGCAGTTGCCTGACTCGTATCATAAAATATCCCATACTCGTCTAGCAACTGCTTTCTTCCCGGCATGCAGTAATGTACTATTACTATTAGACGTTAGACGACCGGATAGCCTAGTGGTTAGTGATCCTGACTATGAAGCTAGAGGTTCCGTTCAATTCCCGGAAAGGGCAAATGTTTGTATGATGAATATGAACATTTGTACCCGAGTCTTGGATGTTATATGTATTTAATTAAGTATCTATCTATTTAAGTATGTATATCCGCTGTCTAGTACCCATAACACAAGGTTTACTTAGCTTGGGACTTGGTGTGAATGTTTATTTATTTATTTATTGTCCCCAGGTGCTGATAGCGGCCCACCAGCCGGCGTACGAGCTGCGCCACAACCAGATGGAGTCCATATTCCTGTCGGCCGTCGACATGTACGGTCACGACTTCCACCCGGAGAACCTGCAGAAGCTGATACTCTCCGAGACGTCCATATTCGACATACTGCACGATTTCTTCTACCACACCAACGCTGCGGTGAGTCCTAGTTTAAGAACTCTAAACTGGGTAGCTAGCATCCATCGATATTAGAAGACAATAGATCTGCCTACTTGTTCGGATTGTTACAAGCCTAGCGTCACCACTTTGCGACGGGGTGAAGCAGGCGAAGAGGGGCTTTCAATATTTAGCCATTGGTTCAACTTTGAATCTTATCGTGAGTGAATAAAGTGCTTCTAAGTTTTCTAACTAGCAGCGACACAGGCGTCGGATAGCAGAACTAAAAATATGACGCCAATGTAAAACGTACAAAACGCAGAGCTGTTTACTTGACAATTGGCACAGACAGTTTATTCAGGCTATCCAACATAGTCTACCAAATAGACTATGATCGGCTACTCTGCCACTGCGTTGTACACAGTTGATGCTAGCATGACACACTACGACTTGCTTTGTCGCTCGGTGCATCTCTTTCTAACTAGCCGAGTAAGAGAGAGAGGCACTGAGCGACAAGCGACAAAATGAGGACGCATGCTAGCCGTACAGGTCACCGAACGTTTCGGTTATTTTCGACCGTAAACCCTAGGCTTCGGCTAAGCCGAAAAACCGATTTTTTTTTTAATGAAATAGGAAGGAAAACAAGCAAGTGGGTCACCTTATGGTAAGTGACCACCACTGCCTATAGACACCCTCGACACCAAAGTGATTGCAGATGCGTTGAAAACCCAGAGGGCTAAGGTGGAACACCTCTTGTGCCAGTAATTGCACCGGCTGTCTTGCTCTCCACGCCGGAACACAACAGTGCAAGTCTTAATCGTTTTCGGTTGAAAATAAGACTAATCTAGCCGCTAAGCAGCAGTGCTTGCACTGTTGTGTTCTCGTGGAGAGCAAGACAGCCTGTGACATTACTGGCACAAGAGGTATTCCATCTTAGTCCACTGGGTTGGCAAGGCGTCTGCGATCTCCTTGGTGTTGCGGTTATGGGCGGTGATGATTACTCGCCAACAGGTGACCCACTTGCTCGTTTTCCTTCCTATGTTTTTAAAAAAAAATGTCAGTATACGAAACGTGTAGGTAGACAAGGAACTTTAAAACATACGCTATACTAGAAGTGTGTATTTAGGAATGCAAATTATTTATTGTTCAATACTATCGATACAGTAGTCATCAGTGTTGTATAATAATCTACAATAGTGAATTATACAAAAAAATGAGATTTACGGCATCCCAAGATTAAACTAAGGTCTCAGGAGCGTGTAGACAGAGTAAGCAGTTTTCAATATCTGTAAAAGAATAAGAGTAATGAGTGAAAAAGTTATTTATCTACACACATATCATTACTGCTCTATAATGCGTTCAAAAACCGTAGGAAATGACCAGCATTATTACAACCAATTTCATTATGAGAACTTTCTTGTCTGTGGTCGTAGGTAAAATCTGTACTGTAATGGTCATTACAGTATCGATTTCTGTAACGTTATGAGTTTCAATTTGGAACAGCTGTCAAAATTTAAGTGGGGTCTCTATTCTAGTATCCCTAGATATTAAACAGTTATCAATACGAAACGTCAATTCAGTATGTTTTTTAATATAAACGCACGAAATTTCATATGCTCGCGACGCTCGTTTCATGAAATCACACTCGTGTTTTAAGGCCTGTCATTATATAGCAGTTGCATAAACTACTATTGTGTTACAAGGGGACAAAGTAAAATTTTGTTCCTCAATGGCGCTTTTTTGAATTCATAGCGAAGCGAAGGATACTAAAGTACAATCCTGAGCGTAGCGAGGAATTCAATATACGCCGCCCGAGGACAAAATATTTTGTCCCCGAGTTCGCACACTATTTTTAATGATTACCTATGAAAAAATATAAAGCACTGCGTCTTGAAACTCGTACGTATAAACATTGGATTGAAAGTGTAAATAAAACACAATTAATTGTGAAAAATTAAAATCCAAAATCTAAATGAACAATCAGTGCTTCATACATGCGCTCAACCTCTTTGGTTAACTTCTCATACTAATCAACAAAGAGTTAGTACTTATTATAATACAGACTCCTTGCTAACTTATAACAAAAATGAGTTTATCACCATAGAGAATGGAATGTCAGTAAAATTTATATTGTCTTAAATTCAACCTTCACGGGAGCGGCTTCAACCTAACTACAGACATAAAACGTGGCTGTATGGCTGTGTGGACCCTTGCCTGCCGTTAAATGGGCAAGACTACAAAAAAAACAACTGTAGTTAGGTGGTAACCAATCAGAAGCCAGAACGCGCACCAACCAGAACTCATTTTGGCTCTGCTATCCTCTAAAGCCAATTGTTGTTTTTCGAAAAAGTGTGATGAAAAAACGTCTTAAAAACGACTATTCAACAGTATGAAATACTCACAGACACGAACAGCTCCATGTCAAAGTTGATCATATTGAACGCTGTTAAGTTTAACGGGACCTGCGCGCGCGCAATCATGAACGCGATCATTTTACGCGCGCGCCGATCGGCCGCGTTCTCCCAGCCGCAACAGTGCAGACGGTTTGGGACCTCCGCCGCCTGCATAAGCATAACACAAGAAGAAAAATAAATGTCTGCCATACACTGGCGATAGCTCCCTGTCCCGCGACCCTCAATCATCAATGTTTGATCGAGATCCGGGTGCCAAAGCATCCCTCAAGACAAATTTTCACCTTCAAAGTTCTGCTATTTTGGAAAGCTTTTGCCTGCAAACCATGGGGACACCAGTTGCCGAAAAATTTCCAAAAAGACGGGAATACTGTCGGAAAATGTTCACATTCAAAGTTCTGCTATTTTGGAAAGCTTTTGCCTGCACACCATGGCGACACAAGTTGCCGAAATTTTTTCAAAAAGACGAGAATACTGTCAAAAAATGTTCACATTCAAATTTCTGCTATTCTGAAAAGATGTCGTCTGCACATCGTGAGGACGCAAGTTGCCCAAAATTTACAAAAACGTGAGAATATTGTAGGGAAATGTTCACATTCAAAGTTCTGCTGTTTTCGAAAGCTTTCGTCTGCATATCATAGGAACACAAGTTGCCAAAAATTTACAAAAAAGGCGGGAATATTATCGTAATTTTTTTACATTCAAAGTTCTGCTATTTTGGAAAGGTTTCATAAAACTTTCAAAAAGGCGAGAATGTACATACTTGGAAAAAATTTCACATTGACAATTTCTAATAGAGCTTGGATAATTTTAGAACTCACTGTAGCTTTCAGCTTGGCGGCATAGCGGCACGGCAGGTATATGTGGGCGATTGTTGCCCCGATGAATATCAAGTATCTCACATCGATCCCGTACCCCTGAAAGTTTCAGTCTGTTACGTCCTCTGCCCATCGCAATCCTTTTGAAACGTCCATTTTTTATAAGTATTCCTACAATTTTTTTTATAATTCCAAAGAAAGCATTCGTTGAATAGGCGGAAAGAAAGCTGTGGTTTTGGTCTTTTTTACAAGCATTGTTTAGCAAGCCTCGCGAAAACGTTCAATCGCGCTCCATACAGCACTAGTGACAGCACGATTGTATTAGTCTACGGAGCAAAAATTTTTGAAAAATTATAAATAAGGTGTACAAAGTGGGATGAAACTGGTACAGTGCTCATGACTGTCTTATGTAAATTACAATACACCCATTCCAAAATAGCGCACGTTTCACAAAAACTATTTTGGCTATTCAATGTTTTTTATATGTTACTAGCGACCTGCCCTGGCTTCGCCGGCGTATAGTTAGAAACGTTGCGTGGTTTAGAAGGAGTAAGCAGCCGAAGACACGAGGATAGACAGGAACGGATAGCGACTTTGTTTTGTACTAAGTAAAGAAGATAAAGAGAAAGAAGAAGATATGAAAAGATAATAAATATTACATTAATAACAGCTTGCCCAACTCTTAGTGTCTTGTTTGGTCTTAGGTAGGCAGTTTGGGGCAGTAATTTTCAGAATTGGTTTCAAGGGGTTACTAGTAGAATGACTAGATCGCAAAATGACCAAATTGTGTAAAGACTACATCGCAGAAAACAAAGTAGCAAAATGACTGTAGTTCGCAAAATGGCACTGGTATAAAGTTTGCGATATACCACTTACATGGCGCTCACCGGCCGTTGCCGCGGCACGCAAGATAACATGCACTGTTTTCTTGGCTCGTCTTCGCACCTATTTGTGACTCCTTTGTTCTGAGTTTTGGACATTTTGTGATTTAGACTAAAGGCAATGTGGTCTTTGTGGTATTCAGATAGATACCTTGAAGTCAATTTGCGATCTAGTCAACTGGAAACTTCATCACTTACTTCGATAAATTGGTACAAGCAGTTGCATATTTGCATTATAGTCGCACCGAATATTACCCCGAGCCATATGTTGAAGGCATCTTGTAAGAGTCCCACGACTCTGAAAAAAAATCGACTAATTCTACTTCTTGAAAACAGTGCTATTTGCGGGTGGTAGGATCTTGTGCAAAGTCCGTCCGAATCAGTATCACAGTCTTGTTGTGTTGTTGTGTTCCGGCGTGGAGAGCAATAATAGCCGGTGTGATTACTGGCACAAGAGGTATTTCATCGTACCTTGATTTTGTTAAATTGTTTTATTTTTAAATATTTGTGATGTTAACATAACATTTTAATTTTGATTTATTTAACTATAAATTACACCTCGTTGAGTTTCTTGTATTATTGCTGAGATGGTACAAACGATATTTGCCACTTGTCGATTGACGTTTGTAGTGACGAGGTTAAGGTGTGTTGATTTACGTATCTACCGATTATCGACTAAGGGTGGCAGGTTATTGCAATCGATTATAGTGACGATTTTTAAAAATATTTTTATCTGAGTTACGACGATGAACCTCGTGCAGGTTCCGCCCGGATTGGTACCATAATCTGATATTGTTTCAGTCAGAAATCTATGCTTTTAAAAATTCAAAATTCGCTTTTTAGTGAATCTGGTTGTTTATCTTAGTTACACGCCTAATGTCAATTGCTCACAACCCTTAACAAAATATTGCTTTTCCCAAGGGACCGTAATTCTTGAGGAGTTCTCCTGGAGTGCGATTTTTGAATCTCACCGGGTGACTAAAGCTCACCAAACTGGCCGTTTTTCATAGAGATTCGGTCATTTCTGTCATTCGGTCATTTTTGTGAGCTTTAGTCACCTGGTAAGATTCAAAAATTGCACCTCTTCACCATCAGCCTCATTTAACCAAATGCATTGCAATGAGCATAAATTGCCTTAGCAACTAGGTATATTAAAATAACCGAGCGTATCGCCACCCGTGAAATACTTTTGGGTGGTTCCGGAGGATGTCTGTATTCATCATCAGTTCCAGTTTTCCGATAGCAAAAGTACAAGTTACTATAAAAAATATCCAAATCGCTACAGGTGTGCATATATTTTTTTAAGATTTCCTTCGATTTCTCCAGGATTCCACCATCAGATGGTGACCTGATGACAATGGAACCAACTTGAAAGTATACCCTTTCCAACAAAACAAGAATTTTTCAAATCGGTCCAGCCGTCTTCGAGTAATCCCGGAACATACTCCTCCTTTTTTTGAAGTCGGTTAAAAAGGGCGCGTTCTTAGTCATGGGGATTCTTTTGGTTCATTTTAATGTTTGGCTTAATGTTTTGATATCTTATTGATTTTGTAAGAAATTAATCGATTTCAACAAATTTACGAAAATGTTATCTGAATCGAAACGAAGAACTTGGTTACTACACTAAGTTTAAGAAAAAAAAGACTTAATATGTAACTGTTTACGTGTTGAGTTGTTAGTATGAAATAGTTTATTATTACGATAGAAATAAATGTAATAAACACTTAGTTGCACCTCAAAAGAGCATATACATAGCGTTTAGGCATCTGTGAAGCTCAAAAGTTGTTGAATATTTTATTTATAATTTCAATGGATAATGCACATTTACGTTATATGGGTGTTGTCATGTGTCAAATGATGGGTCTTACATATATACTTCTGTAGGTATCTTTTCATCAGAGGTTTTTTCCGTACCGGTGATAAATTTTATGACATCCATAAGTGCTTCCTGTGAGCCTAATCTGAAAAAAGATATTTTGACTTTGGCTTTAACTTCTGGGTTTGTAACTAACACTTGGGTCTGTGGCTTAATTGGTTAGAGCGTAGCAGATTTTTTCTTTGTTGTCATAGGATATCGTTTAAAGTTAATAATGCGAATGTTCAATATTTAAATGTCAAGAATCGAAAGATATTCCGGTTAGATAAATTTAACGTTGGTAATGTTAGTCAGGTAAAGAATATACGTTTAGGTCTATTTTAATTTACCTGAAGACATCGTTGTGTTCTTTGATAGCGTTGACCATTTTCGTAAACATAATACTGGCGTCCCTCTCCAACATAGCGTCATCTAGTTCTTCGCACAACAACTCTAACTTCAAACATACGTGGTTTATAGACACCCCGAAGAAGGGATCGAAACTAGTAAAGCTAAGTATTAATATCAAGGTCATATACAGCGAATAGGCGAACATTAACTCAAAAAACGGCGATTCAAACCGCTCCTCTGGCTCCGAGAAGGGTTTGTTCATGTCGTGGACCATGTACAAAGTAGGTTCTGATTTAAAAAGAGAGTTGTAGACATTCAAGATGGCCGCCTGACAGGGGAACACCAGCACGGCGATCAATACAAGCACCGCCCAACATCTCTCGCTGTAGAATTGCGAGTCTCTTATCACTTTGCGAGCGATAGCTTTGTGGGTCTCTGGTAAAGTGTTGTATCTAGTGTAGTCCTCATCAATGGCTTTGATGATATCGTAAGCTTCAGCTCGGTAGATGTAGAGAAGTATCATCTGCAAAACAATAACATTTTTAGATTTCCGTACCTTAAAAGGAGAAAGGAAAGGAAGGAAAGTTTGTCTGGCTGTCTCAAGTTGAAATTAATAGCGGAAAGGGTCAAGAAATTTATCGCAGCTCTCAAGATCACCATGTGAACAAATCCGCTATTTCAGAGCATTTGCTTGAATCGCGGCCAATTCATTGGATTGAGCCTCAGAACCCCAAAATCCTCGTTACAGAACGTCATTAATAGCCTGGAATGGTACGTGAAACGCTTGAAATTAAAAAGTATAGTCATTTTAAACGGGAACACGGAATCAAGCTTTCTTCATCACGGAATCCTGTTGTCAGCAAGTGTAAGCGTCGTCAGTCGGGAAATATTTTCGCATAAATCGTCAGTGAGTATTGTCTGTTGCCGGTTGAAAATAAACAAGACCAAGTGCGGGTAGTTCGTGAAACCATCCACTTTAGTCTTCTCGTGACCACGGCCGTTGCGATCGACAGGGTCTAAAGGCCGATGTAAATTAACTATGATGTTATAGCGTTCAAGTCCCGGGTAAATGCGTAGGTTCTTTTACTTGTCTGGATCGACCAGCGCGTCGAAAAATGGAAGATCCAGCTCAGAAGAAGTGCCGCAAGGAACCCAGCAGCTTATCCTTTGTTTTCTTCTCTTTTCACAACAAGATTCATCATCGTCATCATCTCAGCCACAAGAAGTCCACTGTTGAACATAGGCCTCCTCCATGGATTTCCAAAGTGACCGGTTGGAAGCGGCATGCAGCCAGCGCCTTCCTGCCACCTGTCCATGGTCATCGGACCATCTTGTGGCTGGTCGTCCTACGCTGCGCTTGCCAATACGCGGCCGCCATTCGAGAACTTTTCGACCCCATCGGCCATCAGTTCTCCGTGCTATGTGCCCTGCCCACTGCCACTTCAACTTGCTAATCCGCTGGGCTCCCGCCCAACGAGATTACAGAGTAATATACAAAAATAATAATAATAGTGTTCCGCAGTAGGATACAGACGGCTTACTTTTAGCATGCTACCGGCCAGGGGTCCTACGACGGTGCTTTGTCTGATGATGTTGACGATGTCCCTGTACTGCCAGCTGTTCCAGATCTCCAGCAGGCAAATACCACATAACGGCGTCATAGAGATAATGGTCAGACCTAAAATGAAGCATTAATCAATCTCCTAGCGTTTCCCCCCGTTTTTTACGGTTCCGTATTGGTTTCGTATCTCAGGAAAAAAGGAAAAGTCCGAAAAGCGTAAATTTGTAGTGTCATCACAAACGTTCTCTTCCCGCGATTTCAAACCTATTTGCAGTTGATAAACTGACTAAGTCCTATGTAGATATATGAGGACGGCAGTTTTCCTATGGCAATGTTAAGTTTGTCCATTAATTCAGTTTATTATAACGTTAGAGCAATTGTCGGTGCTTAATATTAATAAGTTTATACGGAACCCTCGGTGCACGGGTCTGACAAGCAATTGGTCCGTTTAAAAAAAAAATACCTATGCCAATGGCCCGCAGGCGGTCGGTCTCGGGATTGGGATATAGCATTCCCAAGATCATGTTGAACGTGATGATCCTGTAAGTTTCCCTGAACGTCGTGAACTCAACTTCAGTTGACGCTGGAACATTGGAACATATTGCAAACAATGAAAATTTAACCTTGAAATAAAGATACCTACGTTTTTAACATAAAACTACCGTGAGACTCGGACATATTAATAAAACGGATCACTCACGTATTTTTAAGTCGAGAAATGCCCGACATATTTCGACATGGGGGTCATGATTAAGGACCACGGACTGGTCAGAAACATGTCGGGATTTTTTCGAGTTAAAAATACGAGAGTGATCCGTTTTATTAATACATTATTATGTCTTATGTGCTAGCAAACTCCAGGGAAGTGCGTATTAAATAATAGGGGTAACTGCTGCATCTGTTGATAGCTGCAGCTGTGGACACTTTCTAAATCTTAGAGCTAAACTCTCATCGTTCGAGCATTTCCCATGTTTCTCTTTTTCCTGGCTTCAGGAGGTCAAAGAGAACCCAGGGAATAGAATAGACATACAATTAATTGCTCCAACGATGAGAGAGTATAGCTCTAAGATTTAAAGAGTGTACTCAGGTACAGTTGTCCACAGGTGCAGCAGCCCACAGGTAGAACAGTTGCCCCTTGTACAAGTACAGAAGTCACTCTTTGAAATACAAACGGCGTTCAAGTAAGAAGCGTTCTCCTGTCTGCCTTTCTGTCTATCGTATAGCTCGTATTTTTATTGGTATTAAAGTGATGCTTATTGTCAATACTCCATTGACAGACCCGGTTGATGACGTTGATGTCCTGAGGGAAAGGGCAGGCATCTAGCATATTAAGTGACCAACGCTAAGTCGTTTATCTTAGTACCGAATACAAACGGGCCTAAAATGGAACCCTGGGTAATTCCTGAACGAGTGAGGTAGGAATTGGAAACAAAGCATCCATGTTGCACGTACTGCTGCTTGTCGCGAATAAGTGTTAAATGTTAATTATAGTGAATAAAAAATGACTGGCAAAGAACCGGAGTAGTTTAGGCGAGAATCCGATGTTACATAATTTATCTACACATATATCATAAATGCTCTATAACGCGTTCAGAAACCGTAGGCAATGACCAGCATTATAACAACCAATATTATTATGCGAATTTTTCTAATTTGTTTCTATATTTGTTCAAATTCATTTTTTATTACATTATTTTAATGTGTACAGTCTATAGATATTTAATAGGTACAGTCAAGGAACTTAATTCCCTACCCATTTCTTTGAAATGTCGTCTGACATTCGCAATGCATTAAGGTCGATATGTCAAACTAACGTCTTGCTCTATAGCTCTTATGGTAACAGTTTGCTATATGCTATTGAACCTTAGGTGGGTTGGAAATTTAATTCCTTGACTGTACCTACCATAGAAGCTAGTAGCAATGCAGGTCATTGCCCTATGGCTTCTGAACTTATCATAGAGTACTTATGATATGTGTGTAGATAAAGTAATGTATGCAACTGTTCATAATTAGGTCTTAAAACACTCGTGTGATCCTATTATGAAACTCGCTCACGCTCGTTTCATAAAACCACACTCGTGTTTTAACGACCCCTCATTATGCAACAGTTGCATAAAACACTATTACTTAATAGTATGTTGTTACCAACATATTATTGTTTTTACGAGTAACATCATTGCCTCTCCTTTTTATTCGTATTTTTCCGTCTGTTCTCGATAGTTGTTGGGGGTCACTATCAATGACTGGGGACGTTAGTTTAATAAAATGACAATTTTGATTTATATGAAAAAATTACACCTCGTTGAGTTTCTTGCTCGTATCTTCCCATCAGAGGTTTTCCGAACCGGTGGTAAATTTTCTGATACTCATAACAGCTTCCTTTAAGCTTAATGAATAAAGATATTTTGACTTTGACTTTGGCTTTGACTTCTGGATTTATAACTAACGGGTTATTTGTTCCAATTTACTTGGACAAAGCGTTGTTAAAGTTAAAAGTTAGGTTTTTTATTTTATAAATTAGGAAGGCAAACAAGCAAGTAGGTCACCTGATGGTAAATGATCACCACCGCCTATAGACACCCGCAATACCAAGGGGATTGCAGATCCGTTGCCAACCTAGAGGGCTAAGATGGAATACCTCTCGTGCCAATAATTACACTCTCTTGTTCTCCACGCCGGAACCCAACAGTGCTAGCACTGTTGTTTAGCGGATTAACGAGCAAGATGGTGGTAGCTATCCGGACGAACCTTACACAAGGTCCTACCACCCATAAGTATAATAGAAAATAATATTTACGCATTTGAATGTTCTTAACTAAACTTTCCTTTTTCCTTCGAAACCACTTTGACTTATATTTGAATCTACTTTTAAATACTTTAGTGGCTTACAACCGAATGGTATTTCTTTGTGCACGTCGGAATCTTTTGATCGTGTAGATGGATGTAATAATGCAAAGGATTATTAAAGGTTGCAGATTACTGTTTAGTATTAAGGGTGATTATAAACGACGAGGATGTGGTTGACAGACCACTTGCCTATTTTGTGTTTCGTAAATTCATTTGACTTCCTTTTGATATTTGTTAGATAGATAGATTGATAGATTTATTGGCCATGTAACAAACATTACATTTAGCAAGTCAAAAATAACAACATTTACTGAACCATAATAAATTTTATGTTATTGTTACTTCACATCTTTTATTAGATCCATGTACTCATTTATGGAGTACAGTCAGCAACGAAAGTCCATGAACACATCCTAATTTCCAAAACACCTGCACACTATAAAGTTCCATATGTTACTGAACAGGCTAATGTACAAATGTCTGTGGACATTTGAGAATAACAAAAGTCAATAAACATCGATTTTTAAATAGTTGCTGAACATGTCTGACTACATAATTAGCTGATATGTACAATATCAATAGTCGCTGAACATCTCTGACTGCAGAATTAGCTGATCTATAAATTATCAATAGTTGCTGAACATGTCCGATTGATTAATTAGTTTAAGGTTACACTCCAAATGAAAGAGATGAAACGCTAACTGACAAGTGAGTACTCTTCTCAGTGATTGTCAAAATTCAAAATTCGAAGAGATGAGCTCAGTGAAAAAATAAATAAATTGAATCTTATCGCGTATCGTCAATGTCATACTGGTTCTATTATGTCAATTTCTCACTTTACTTGTAGTAAGTAACATATTCATTGACCCGAGATAAAATAAAATAAAATCTTATGTCATTTAAAATAAAGCTCATATTACCTTAATACCTTTAAAATCAATAATGTAATTGACCGTAAAGACAAAGCACATTGAAAAATTTGCAGGGTATGGTAGTGGCAATGTGTCGAAACTGGCAAACGCAAGGCACGGAATGCTTAGGTTTCAGGTTCGAGTCCTGCCCTTACTCTAATTTTTCTTTGTGTGTGTAATTATACATATACAATTCAGCGACTTTTCCAAATATTTAAACAATGGTAGTGTTCAGCGACTTTTGTAATTGAGCTGTTCAGCAATTTTTGGAATTATGCTGTCCCGTAATTTTTGAAATTACACTATTCAGCGACTTTTGTAATTAGGCTGTTCAGCAATTTTTGGAATTATGCTGTCCTGTAATTTTTGGAATAGCGCTGTTCAGCGACTTTTGGTATTTCATGGTGTAAATGTAATTTTGCTCTTAACGCAGTTCAACGACTTATGGACAAATGACCTGTTTAGGGACTTTTGTAACGTTATTGTGTTCGGCGACTTTCGTTGCTGACTGTACAATGGAGTCTTCTTCAGAAAGCCTTCGATTTACTTTTTGAAATCTTGCATTGGCAAACAAGTAAGTATTACATATTAAGTATGTTACAAATCTATTATTTTTATTTATTAAATAATGAACCAGTTCTGTTTTGACTGTCATATATTTTCTAAAAGCACGTTGCTCTGTAGGAAATACTGAGACTTTTGAATAAATAAAAAATATAGTAGGTACAAAACAAATATTTATAAAAATGCTTTCAAATAGTTAGGTAGGTATCACGAGTTATTGATGTGTTTGGTCTGAACTAGACTAGACACGTGGCATACAAATTATAAACAACTCAAAATCTAAACAAATAAAATGTTTCGGATAAAATCACAGTTACAAAAATATATTTTCATAAATAAATATATTATTTATAAAAGAATTTCGAACATTAAATTGATTTCAATTTCGTTTAAGTCTGCCCTAGTAAATAAATTATATGCCGCTGAAGAAATTCAGCATGTCTTCAGTGTTCACCTTCATATTATGTTGCTAATTAAAGGGAAGGAAATTCTTTGTTTCAAGTATTACTTACCATTAAGGACTTTAATTTTGTACACCGGATATCGGTTGATTGTGACGCGCTCCAAATTTGTACTAACTTTTACCAACTCGCAATCTGACAATAAATCATTTCATTTCATTTCGTTTCAGGTGTGATTAAGGTTGACACATACGATACCCTAGATTGACACATATGATATTTCTTATTCCCTAAAAACGCATAGTTCCCGCGGGATATTGATAAATGAATTCTACGCAGACGAAGTTGGGGCAACAGCTAGTAAATTATTCGACAGCGGAAATCTCAAATGTCGTAAGGGACATGCCCCTTACGACATTTGAAATTTCCACTATCGATATGCTGTTGCGTGTCTTTAGTTCCACTTTCATATTACGTTGCCTAATTAAAGGGAAGGTACAGCTGTGATTAAGGTTTCGATCAGTCTGTATGCGAAAGATGCAGGTGGCTAAACTGTCGAAGCTAGGTTTTTTCTGTATAAAAAAGGGGCTAAACTAGCATGCCGGCTACATGATGGATAGTGATCTTTCAAAGCTTTATCTTCTATACATAATATAAAACAAAGACGCTATCCGTTCTCTTCTGTCCTCATATTTTCGGCCGCTCACTCATAAACCACGCAACGGATTCTTATACGATTTTCACTAGCGTTTAAGAAGAGTGTGAACCCAGCCCCAAACAGCGCTCCCCATACAAACGGCGATAACGTTTTCCATCCTCTAAACCTTAATCTATGCCAATGATTTGTTGGTATGTTGTCATTGTCGTAAAGCTGGGTTTGTATGTTTTGATTTTTTAAATATTCTTCATAGATTTAACAATATTTGCCTTTAAGGAGTTTCATACAAAACACAAAAACGTCCATATTTTTGAAACTATTAACAATATTTAAAAAATCAAAACACACAAACCTAGTTCTAGGGCATAATGATAACATCCAAAAAAATCATGGCTATAGGTTAAGTTTTAGAGGGTGGATAACGTTATCGCCGTTTGTGTGGAGAGCGCTGGGTTCACACTCCCCTTAAAGATGTTTTTATTGCAACCAGCAGCTAAATGTAATAATAGACATGGCATTTGAAAATGGCTGTTTACCGGCTGGTAACAAGAAACGGAAAGCGGAAAAAACGGGCATCAATTAAACAAACGCTATTTCAGTAGTATGTATTTGTAAATGTAAATTCTTTATTGTTCAAAACAAGCGAGACAGTAATCATTAGTGAATGTGTAATAATCTAAAATGGTGAAATAAACAAAAAACTTGTGATTAATTTCATCCCAAGTTTAAACTAAGGTCTCAGGAGCGTGAATAGTGAGTAAGAAGTTTTCAATATCTGTAAAAGAATAAGATCCATTAACGAAAAACTATTAAAGACTACCTCGGATAAATTCTCCCTCCACCAATAGAGTATGGTTATGATTTTTATCTACACACATATCATTAGTGCTCTATAATGCGTTCAGAAACCGTAGGAAATGATCAGCATTGTTACAACCAATTTTATTATGAGAACTTTCTTGTCTGTGGTAGTATTAGGCCTTAAAACACTCGTGTGATCCTTTGAAACCACACTCGTGTTTTAAGGCCTCATTTTATAACAGTTGCATGAACTACTATTTAAATATATAAAATAGAAAGAAAAATACTGTTTTTGGTTTTTTCTACTATGATTATTTATAAAATACACGAGAAGTAAAATGACAGTAGGAAAGCCTCGGGCCTCGCGTAAACGCTCTATCGCCCTCCATACAGCTCTAGTGACCTCACTATTGTACTTCTAATATTATGTATTCAGCCAGCACTGCTCGTCAAACAAAACGTTTGTTTCTTAATAATCTTTGTAACTGTATGCCGCTATGGTTTCTAAAAGATAGTTTTTTATTTTAATTCAGACATTTTCGTCGGACATGTTCGTGTCGCCGTTCTTCCGAATCTATGACATTTGTCTCAAATAAAAGACTGCGGCGAATGGGCTTGATATTGTGTTGTATGTCTTAAAAATCAGACAATGGCGTTTAAAAAGTTAACGACAACTATGAAACAGTATAAAATACTCACAGATACGAACAGCTCCATGTCAAAGTTGACCATATTGAACGCCGTTATGTTCAACGGGACCTGCGCGCGCGCAATCATGAATGCGATCATTTTACGCGCGCGTCGATCGGTCGCGTTCTCCCAGCCGCAACAGTACACACGGTTTGCGACCTCCGCCGCCTGCATAAGCATAACACAATAAGGAAAATAAATATCTGCCATACACTGGCGATAGCTGCCTCGCGACCGCAATGATCAATGATCGCGATTGAGGTGCCAAAGCTTTCCTCAAGACAAATTTTCACATTCAAAGGTCTGTTATTTTGAAAGCTTTCGTCTGCACATCATGGAGGCACAAGTTTCCGACAATTTACAAAAAAAACGGGAATAATCTTAAAATGTTCACATTCAGAGTTCTGGTATTTTGGAAAGTTTCCGTCGGTACATTAAGGGGGTACAAGTTGCCGAAAATTTACATAAAAGGCAGGAATACTGTCGGAAAATGTTCACATTCAAAGTTCTGCTATTTTGGAAAGCTTTGTCTTCACATCGTGGTGACACAAGTTGTCGAAACATTACAAAAAAGGCAGGAATACGATCGTTAAATGTTCACATTCAAAGTTCTGCAATTTTGGAAAGCTTTCGTCTACACATCGTGGGAACACAAGTTGTCGAAACATTACAAAAAAGGCAGGAATACGGTCGTAAAATGTTCACATTCAAAGTTCTGATATTTTGGAAAACTGCCATTTGCACACACGTTGCAGAAAATTTACAAAAGGTGAGAATGTTCTCGTAAAATTTTCACATTGAGAATTTCTAAAAGAGCTTTATCGATTATGGAACTTACTGAAACTTTTAGCTTGGTGGCGTAGCGGCACGGCAGGTATATGTGGATGATAGTAGCCACGAGGAATAACAGGTATCTGACGTCGACCCCGTACCCCTGAAAGTTTCTGTCTTTTACATCCGCTTCCCCGAATAAACACTATTCAAGATTCCTTCCAAGGTTCATTTTATATTAGTATTCCTATGTTTTTTTTATAAGTCAATTCCGTAGAAAAAAATCGTTCGATACGCAGAAGGAAAACTATGCCTATAGTTTTTTTCAAGCATTGTTTGTCAGGCCTCGCGAAAACGCTCCATCGCACTCCATACAGCACTAGGTAGACGTATAGGTTTTCGCGGGCTGGTTTCCGCAACTCGACGGCTTGGAAAAAAGCGCCTATTTTGCGTGATGGGTGACATTACTAATGCCATTAATGTAATAATGTATGGAGCCACAGATTTCATGAAATCTGTGTGTAAAGCGCAACATTTGATCGCAGTTGTTGTCACACCTAATTTTGGAAAAATGATAGATGACATGCCTAAAGTTAGTAGAAATTGGTACAGTGCCTATGACTGACGTACATTACAGTATACCCGTTCCGAAATAGCGCACATGGCATGAAAACTATTTTAGCTATTCAATTTATTTTAATTTCACTGACACGGCGCGCGCGAGCGAGACGGCGCGCGGCGAGCCGACAACCTACTGCGATTTGCCTACTGTGTAGGCAAGGCGGCCGAGCGTACCTACAGTGCGGAGTGGAACCCCCTGATTTGTGTATTTTGTGTTTTTTCAGATACCTTGAAGTCATTTTGCGATTTAGTCAACTGGTAATTTCATTTACTTACTTCGATAAATTGGTACATGCAGTTGCATATTTGCATTATAGTCGCACCGAATATTATACCTAGCCATATGTTGAAGGAATCTTGTAAGAGACCCACGATTCTGAAAAGAAATCCCTTCAAATTAGAACAAAGAAATATTTTCTACTTCGCGAAAATAGTCCTATTCGCGGCTTGTAGGACCTTGTACATGGTACGTCTGAATCGCTACCACCATCTTGTTGGCTAATCCAGCCGCTAAGCAGCAGCGCTTGCACTGTTGTGTTCCGGCGTGGAGAGCAAGACAACCGGTGCAATTACTGGCACAAGAGTCCTCTGAGTTTGTAACCGAAATTCGCAGTGCCACTCAGTTGGCTCTATTGCTGAATTGGTTAGAGCGTGGCACGTAATGCCGCGGTTGCAGGTTCAAGTCTTGTCAGACGCCTAAGACTTTTCTTTGTATTGTCATTGCATATCATTTTAATTTAATAATATTTTGAATGTTCAACATTAAAAGTAACCGGCCAAGTGCGAGTCGGACGCGCACCAAAATTCTCATTGTGACTTGAATATCATAGACTTCGTTTAGGTTTATTTATTTTCTAATTTACGTAAGCCCCCGTATTTAAAAATTCATTTAGTATTAGCATTACGCGTCAGTCTTTGGGTCACCGATTTACAAATGCCTTAAAAATTAAAAAAATAAAATTTTATCTATTTCAATTTACCTAAATACCTCGTTGTGTTCTTTGATAGCGGTAACCATTTTCGTAAACATAATACTGGCGTCCCTCTCCAACATCGCGTCATGAAGTTCTTCGCACAACAACTCTAGCTTCAAACATAGGTGGTTTATAGTCACCCCAAAGAAAGGATCGTAACTTACAAAGCTAAGTATGAACAACAACGAACAATACAACATATAGGCAAAGATAAACTCAAAAAACGGCGACTCAAACCGCTCCTCTGGCTCCGAAAAGGGTTTGTTCATGTCGTGGATCATGTACAAAGTAGGTTCTGATTTAAAAAGAGAGTTGTAGACATTCAAAATGGCCGCTGTTGAGGGGAAAATCATCACGGCGATCGAGACAATCACCGCCAAACATCTCTCGCTGTAGAATTGCGAGTCTCTTATCACTTTGCGAGCGATAGCTTTGTGGGTCTCTGGTAAAGTGTTGTATCTTGCGTGGTCGTGATCAATCATTTTGATGATGTCGTAAGCTTCGGCTCGGTAGATGTAGGATAGTATCATCTGGAACACAATAACATGTTTAGGGTTCCGTACCTCAAAAGGAAGAAAGGAAGGTCGGTCTAGCTTGCTGTCTGTCACGCAAGACCCTTTTTTTCAGGAACGCGTGGAGGTATCAAGTTGAAATTAATATCAAATATATGAGTTCCTCTACGCTGTCTTCGTTCTAAGTCAACGCAATCAAAAAATAGACACTCGCAAGATGATCAAAACCTATAGGGTACTTCCCGTTGACCCAGAACCATGAAATTTCTCAAGAAGTAAGTTCTTATAGAATAATTAAAAGAAAAAATCTGTAAATCGTAATTTTTTAGTTACATAACATTTTTTGCGATTATATGCTCATCTGCAGTTGGTTAACTGACTGCAATGTATTTCGATATATGGGGACAACAGTTTGCCGATCAATGGTCAAGTTAAGTTTGTTACTCAATCCATTTTATCTTTCCGTTAGAGCAATGTGCGGTGCTTATTAAGTTTGTATGGAACCCCTGCTGCTATCTTTCTACCCCCAGCAAGTCTCCCGTGGACCCCTAGGGGTCCACCTGGACCACTTTGGGAATCACTGCTCTAAGATTTAGAGTGTCCACAGATACAGCTGTCCGCAGGTAGTGTACTTGGCCCTATGTAGTGGATAACTGGTAATGTAAGGGTTAACATACTTTGAGCTGTACCAGATAAAAGGGTCCCACAATCGTGGTGTGCCTAATTATGTTGACGATGTCCCTGCGCTGCCAGCTGTGCCACATGTCCAGCCATATCATGCCGCACAACGGTGCCACGGAGCACATGATCACACCTAAATTGAACCATACACTTTGCATTTAAATATACTTATGCCCGATTTAAACTCAAACGATTTATTGCTTAACAAGTTGGAACAAATTACCTTGCTACTCCGCGACACCAGTGCCGCAGTGCAGTGTGGTTTCGCGGAGTAGCAAGGTAATTTGTTCCAGTTTGTTGATATGGACCTCCGCAAAGTAACGCCTGAATCTATTAATGATTTAAATAATTAATAGATTCAGGCGTTACTTTGCGGAGGTCCATATCAACAAACTAACAAACAAAACCTTGATCTTGATGATGCCTCGTATAGAGGCGAAACGCGCGTCGATCGTGTAGTTTTAGTGTTTAGTGGTGGTGGTGTGTAGTTGAGTCTGTGTGATATATGTTGTTTCGTGTGGAAGCGGAGGAGGGTGGGTTTTTGCATGAACATATATGTGTCGCACAGACGCAGCTATTTAGCACGAGCCCGGCACTGGTTTCGCGGAGTAGCAAGGTAATTTGTTCCAGTTTGTTATTAATGATTTATTGCTTATTGAAACCAGAACCGCCGCGCATGTATGAAAGGCGGAATTTGTGTGGACAAAGCGAGTGCAGTATGCTAAAACCGAATGGCGTTCTGTGGTCTCTGCCTACCCTAAAGGGAAACAGGCATGAGTTTATAATCCTCATATCTTCGGCTGTCTACTCCTTTTGAACCACGCAACGGAGTTTGATGCAGTTTTTACTGTCATTTGGAGAATTTTTTACGAATGGTTTTTACATTGCATACTATTTGTAAGCGAAGCCGCGGGGGGTCGCTAGTTCGCATATAATGTGTTTTATACCTATGCCGATGGCACGCTGCCGGTCGGTCCCAGGGTTGGGGTACAGCATACCCACGATCATATTGAATGTGATGATCTTGTATGTGTCCCTGAACGGCTTGAATTCGGCGTCGGTTGCTGAAACATTTCCTTTGATGAAACGAGCTCGCGGTTCACTTGATGGCAAGTGAACACCGCTGCTTTTATACATCGTTTTTTTAGAGGTTCTTGCCGGTATCTTCTCATCAGAGGCTTTTCCGAACCGGTGGTAAAATTTGTGAGATTCTCAAGTGCTTCCCTAGACCTTCCCTTCCCTTGACGAAATGAGTTTTCTCCAGTTCTGAACATGGTCTACGCTTACGGCGAGGAAAAACATCGCTTTGAAATCTGCACCATCGCGTGATTGAATGTAACCACGATAGTAGCAGTCTGGTTTCTCCGACATCATCATCATCATCACCACCACCACCACCACCACCACCACCACCACCACCACCATCATCACCACCATCATCATCATCATCATCATCATCATCATCATCGTCATCATCATCATCATCATCATCACCATCGTCATATAATTTAAGATAGCTCTTGTCGGTGGAGTAACCGCCATTTCTCTCTTTCCTCTGCCAAGGACCTGACTTCATGATACAACATGATATCAACTTTCGCCTTTACTACAGCAAAGTAGCTATCTAGGTCTTCCTCTTCCTCTTTTCCCTGCGATCTTCCCTTCGATGATGTTTTTAGGAAGCTGTCATCTCGCATCAAGTGCCCTATCATTTTCCCTCTTCTAGTTATCAATGGTTCCTAAGGGACTTCTTTTTTCTTCTACAATTGTCAGCACTTCCTCACTAGTCTTTTATTCTGTCCAGGTACTTCTCTGCCATATTTAATAGTATTTTACGCAACTGCTATATAATGAGAGGCCTTAAAACATGAGTGTGGTTTTATGAAACGAGCGTCAGCGAGTTTCATAATAGGATCCACACGAGTGTTTTGAGGCCTGATTATATACAGTTGCATACATTACTTTATCTACAAACATATCATAAATGCAAAAAACCGTAACAGCAAAAACCAACAAACGAATAACAACAGTAATGACGGCCATTCGATCCATCCGTCAAGCCAAACGTTTTTTTTTTTTAAATCATAAACAAACGCATGAAGTCCCTATTTTCATGTCACTCGAGATCATATAATGACCATTGACCAAGTCAGTACTGTAATGACCATTACAGTACAGAAATCGGTACTGTAATGACCATTACAGCACAGATTTGCCTAATACCACAGATAAATTCTCATAATAACATTGGTTTTAATAATGCTGGTCATTTCCTTTGGTTTCTGAACGCATTATAGAGCATTTATGATATATATGTAGATAAACATTTTTACGTATTGGAAGGCTCTCATCCTCGATCAAACTCTCCTCTTTTCTTCGGGACGTATTCATTTTGATTTAATATCTTTACTTTTGATTCCGCTAACAGACTTGGCTCGAATGGGCTTCCTTCGTACATTCTAAACCTTTTGTTCAAAACAGAATAATTTAACAAAGAGAAAGGATTATTAAAGGTTACCTGCATATTTTATTTTAGGATTAAGGCTTCCGTAAACGAAAACGTTGCGGGTTCGCTTAGGCGAAATCACTACATGATATGAAGTAAAGACGCTATCCGTTCATGTCTGTCCTAAATCCTTATAGTGTATCTTCGGCCGCCTTCTGAACCACGCAAAGGATTTTGATACGGTTTTCACGGTCATTTCTAGACATTTTACGGAAAGATTTTATGTACATTACATCCCGATTGTATGTGCGAAGCCGGGGCTAGTCGCTGGTTACGAATAAAACCTATTTTTTTACCGTATTCGAAAAAGGAGGTGGTTCTCAAGCAGACTGTTTTTTTTTGTGTGTGTATGTTATACGATGTCTCCGCCAATTGTAACTAATTTCAATGATTATTTTGGGGCTAAGATGGAACATCTCTTGTGCTAGTAATTTCACCGGCTGTCTTGCTCTCCACGCCAGAATACAACAGCGCAAGCACTGCTGCTTAGCGGCTTGATTGGCGAGCAAGATGGTTGTAGCGATCCGGACGGACCTTGCACAAGGTCCTATACCACCCGCAAAATGGCTTCCATTTTCTTAAAAAGAATCTGCTTCTTTGGGATCGTTCATTTAAGGCATCTCGCTCAAGACGAAAAAAGTTGATGTCAGCTTTTTTTCTAATTTGCTTTTATATCCCTAATTTCGTATGTGGCTGCCCTAACCAATAAAGAACTTGTCAAATTAGGAATTCCGATTGCCGTTTAAAGTTTCGCCTTTAAATTATATCAGCTAATCGAAGGTGGGCTCGTGAGCTTTCAATAAGCTTATAAGCTTGTAAACTAGGGGAAATATATTCACGTACAACCTTAGAACCCTCTCGCAATGACGCGACGCGTTAAACGCCAGGCTATGTCATACAAATGCCATGCGTATGTCTCTTCGACTAGGTTCTACGGTGGTACGTGTTTCAATTTCCTTGACTGTGCGCAATCAAAGCTCAAAGGCAGAATAATTGAGTATTACGGTAATTATGGCCTGAAGCGTCAAATTTAACCGTAGCACATTGCTGCAAATCTGAAACGAAACTAAACGCCAGTGCATCTAGCGCGAACCTTTTCGATACGTCGTGACTTGCTACGTCGTCTCTTTCAAAGTAGGCCAGTAGAAGAGAGAGGCACTAAGTAATGTACTTACGTACTACCAAAAGGGGTGAAATAAGTTAGTATGTAAACCCAAATCTATACGTACTTACGTACTAACAAAAGGGGTAAAATAAGTTAGTATATAAACCCAAATCTATACGTACTTACGTACTACCAAAAGAGGTAAAATAAGTTAGTATGTAAACCCAAATCTATACGTACTTACGTTTTAACAAAAGGAGTGAAATAAGTTAGTATGTAAACCCAAATCTATACGTACTTACGTATTACCAAAAGGGGTGAAATAAGTTAGTATGTAAACCCAAATCTATACGTACTTACGTACTACCAAAAGAGGTAAAATAAGTTAGTATGTAAACCTAAATCTATACGTACTTACGTACTACCAAAAGAGGTAAAATAAGTTAGTATGTAAACCCAAATCTATACGTACTTACGTAATACCAAAAAGGGTTAAATAAGTTAGTATGTAAACCCAAATCTATACGTACTTACGTACTACCAAAAAGGGTTAAATAAGTTAGTATGTAAACCCAATCTATGCGTCCTTACGTACTAACAAAAGGGGTGAAATAAGTTAGTATGTAAACCCAAATCTATACGTACTTACGTACTACCAAATAAGGTAAAATAAGTTAGTATGTAAACCCAAATCTATACGTACTTACGTACTACCAAAAAGGGTTAAATAAGTTAGTATGTAAACCCAATCTATGCGTCCTTACGTACTAACAAAAGGGGTGAAATAAGTTAGTATGTAAACCCAAATCTATACGTACTTACGTACTACCAAATAAGGTAAAATAAGTTAGTATGTAAACCCAAATCTATACGTACTTACGTACTACCAAAAAGGGTTAAATAAGTTAGTATGTAAACCCAATCTATGCGTCCTTACGTACTAACAAAAGGGGTGAAATAAGTTAGTATGTAAACCCAATCTATGCATACTTACGTACTACCAAAAAGGGTTAAATAAGTTAGTATGTAAACCCAATCTATGCGTCCTTACGTACTACCAAAAAGGGTTAAATAAGTTAGTATGTAAACCCAATCTATGCGTACTTACGTACTAACAAAAGAGGTGAAATAAGTTAGTATGTAAACCCAAATCTATACGTACTTACGTACTAACAAAAGGAGTGAAATAAGTTAGCATGTAAACCCGTAATCTATGTGGACGAAGCGAATATTTAATATACACAAAATGTATTAGTGTGTAAAAAAATATCGCTTTGTTACAATAACGGACTGAGTTTTGGGGACAAAAAACGGATATTTTCATACCATTTTTTTTATGAATACATGGAATATTAGTATACTATTAGACTACGTGGACGCGGTAAAAGCTAGCGCTTATACATACTGTATTATGAAACAGGCTACCTGTGGTTACATTATAAATCTTTAAGCTATACTCTCTCATCGTTAGAGCAATCGATGTGATTCTCTATTTTCTGCCTTCAAAGTCAAAGTGTTTTATTCAGATTAGGTTTACAGGTAGCACTTATGAATGTCAAAAAATTTACCACCGGCTCGGAAAAACCTCTGATGAGAAGATACCGGCAAGAAACTCAACGAGGTGTAATTTTTTAAATAAATCAAAATTACAATGTTATTTTACATCTCAAATATTAAAAAAATTACAATTTAACACAGCAGGTGTACAATCTTTGGAGCCAGGGATCGCCAATACAATTCGGGATCATTTCCAAACATCCTTGTACAAGATATAGTCATTGATTTTATAATACGCCCGGGAAATTAATGTCTTCTTGACAATAGATTTAAATTTTGTATCATTTAGTTCAGTTATGTTTTTTGGAATTTTGTTGTAAAATCTTACGCAATTTCCCATGAACGACTTTTTTCCTTCTCTCTGACCCCCTGAAGGCAGGGAATAGAGTTGGTCTAAGATTTAGAGTGTCCACAGGTTATAACTGTCCAGGAGTAGAGCAGTTGCCTATTTTTTTCAGAAGGTTTTTCTTCTGTAAAAATCTGTAAAAAATATCGAAATTACAGTGAAGATCGCATCACAATCTGTTGCATGGTTTAGTAGTAAGCGACCGAAAATATTTAGACAGACTGGAACGGATCGCTATACTTTCCTTTCTGTCTTCAAGTCGCTGCTTTGTTTAACACTATGTAAAGATAAAAGATAAAGAAGAAGATTACAAGTTAGTTCTGGTATATGTATTTTCTATTTTGTCATCAGGTGTGCAACGCCTCCTTAGAAGTGTACGTCCGTCGCGCCTACACCTCGTACGAAATCCAATGCCTCCAGCATCTGGCTCTGTCTGGCGAGCTGGGGGTGGTACATTTCCAGTTCGTGCTGCCCACTGGACACCCCAACAGGCGAGTGGCAGTTCATAGAATAAGAGATTATCTTGCTGAGCTTCATTTTCGAGAAAATCTTTTAGTGGTAGAGCTATAAATGTCAAATTTAATTAATAGATTCAGGTGTTAACTTGCTCTGCACTTCGAAAAGTATAATCAACTCCATTTCCCACCTCAGGATACCTCTCAGCCAATCGGAGATCGAGCTGGCGTCCGCGCAGGACGCGGAGGGCACGCCGGCCGAGCTTTGCACGGCAGCCATGAAGAAATGCCACCACCGAACCGGCGCGCTGGCCGCGTTCGACTCGTTCGACCAGTTCGCGCAATACGCGGACGAACTGCTCGACCTGGTGCATGATTTCGCGAGCACAGCTTCTGTGAGGAGAGAGGTGCGTACTGACTCTTCATCCGCAGGAGGGGGAGCTTAGGAACTCCCCTAGAGCTCGAAATAAGTGTAAGAAACAGGATCTACGGCACGGCGGCCACGAAGAAGTGCCACCACCGGACCGGCGCGCAAGTTGTTAAACCTGGTGCATGAGTTCGCCAGCACCGCTTCTGTGAGGCTAGAGGTGCGTACTGACTCTTCATCCACAGGAGGGGGACGTATTGCTCTTTTAATATTAGATAATTAACTATTAAGCTGAGCAACTATGTTTTCTGTTTTTTCTGAAGACGTGTTTTCTTTGCAGGATTTACAGGCCCTGCAAGACGGCAGCGAAGGCCGAGACAGCACCAGCATCAACGTCGGAATGGACTTTAAGCCGGCAGACGCGGAGGAAGCGGTAAGCTTGTACAGTGCTTCCAGTTTCTTGATGGCTTTCGGCACAGAATAAATAATAGTACTAACGTACAAAAACTTTTCTTTTTCGACCACCATTAAACGAATTCCAACTTTATGATCAGAAACAAAAAGTTAGTATTACTTCATAAACATTCGCCAGGCGGCATGCGTCAAAAGGAAGGCGCCGCCCGCGCCCGCCTTCCACCCGCAATGCCCTGGCGCACCGCTAGGGTTGGGCTGCTTACTGTAATACTATCACAACCCGCGACACAGAGTGAGCGGGCGCGCGCGCGGCAAGCCGGCAACCTACTGCGATTAACCTATGCCATAGGTAATGCGGCGAGCGCATCTACAGTGCGGAGTGGAACCTCCCCTGCTTTCGGCAGTCTTCGTATATCACACTCGTTCTTGCGTCTGAAAGTATATTTGTCACTCGTGTTTCTTAGGATTGCCGATGGCGGCGACAGTTATTAAGAAACTGGATTTATTGTACAACATAAGTTTTGATTTAGAACTTTCACTTCTCTTCCCCAAACATTCTCGCAACCAACGGCTACATCGAACGCTGCAATCGAAGTCCGGGTCTTTGTCCATGTCTTTTGCAGAAACGCAAGTAGTTGGGATGCCAAATCAAAACGGTAAATAAAGGGAACCAGACTTCGTCCGCATCCGTCCGTCTGTGCGTCTGTCACAGTGGTATATTTCAACAACTAATACATTTGAAATTTTGCTAAATATAAATCTTCTGAACACCAACAATAATAAAATAAAGACTATTATTTTGTTACGAACTGTAGGAAAGTGAAAAAAAAAGTAGGAAAAGTTTTGCGTGTGGTAGGACGTTGTGCAAGGTCCGCCCGCATCGCTACCATCATCTTGCTTGCCAATCCTGCCGCTAAGCAGCAATGCTTGCACTGTTGTCTTCCGGCGTGGAGAGCAATATAGCCGGTGCAATTACTGGCACAAGAGGTATTCCATCTTAGCCCTCTGGGTTGGCAATACATCTGCAACCACTTCGGTGTTGCGGGTGTCTTTGGGCGGTGGTGATCACTTACCATCAGGTGACCCACTTGCTCGTTTTCCTTCCTATGTTGTGTAGAAAAAAGTCAAAGATTTTTTATGATTTTTTTTTATTATGATCAGGAGCTGGAGCCTATCCACATTCTGATGATAGGCGTCCGCGACAACGGTGACAGCGACGATGTGGCTTTGGCGCGTCGCTTCGGCGGCTTCTGTCGCGCGCACAGACACGAGCTGCACCAGAAGCGTGTGCGCAGAGTCACCTTCATGTCGCTGATCAAGTGAGTGCACGGACAGACTGACAGATTTTGACTGAACTCAAGGAGGAAATCCGAGTTCAAAAGATGGGGTTTTAGCAAGGGGACGTTACCCTTGCTAAAAAGAAAAATACCTACTTCTACAATTTAAATGTGATATTTCTTTAATTTTTTTTTACTAATTTGTCGGCATGAATAATATGCAGGGTTTGAAATTATCAAAAAAAATGCCCTTTGATAATTATTGTGATAGTTATCATGATAATTATCAGATAATTTTATCAGATAATTATCAAACAGATACAAGCCTAGCAATCCTTTTTTAACTGATATTACATATCAACATTCACGTTAGAATCGGATTCAGTTTCCGAGTTCATTAATTAATTTCGCGGGTGGTAGGACCTTGTGCAAGGTCCGTCCGGATCGCTAGCAACATCTCGCTCGCTAATCCAGCTGCTAAGCAGCAGTGCTTGCACTGTTGTGTTCCGGCGTTGAGAGCAAGACAGCCGGTGAAATTACTGGCACAAGTGATATTCCATCTTAGTCCTCTGGGACGGCATTGCGTCTACGGTTGCAAAATTACGTAATTTTACTAAAAAAGGCGCGTAAAATACCGATAGTTTACGGTAATTTATATATATTTATATATATTACTATTTATTGGCCGCTTACTATGGGCCTTATAAGAAAGCTCAAAGTCACGCAACGAGCTATGGAGAGGGCTATGCTTGGAGTTTCTCTGCGTGATCGAATCAGAAATGAGGAGATCCGCAGACGAACGAAAGTAACCGACGTAGCTCAGCGGATTAGCAAGTTGAAGTGGCAGTGGGCAGGGCACATAGCACGGAGAACTGATGGCCGATGGGGTCGGAAAGTTCTCGAATGGCGGCCGCGTATTGGCAAGCGCAGCGTAGGACGACCAGCCACAAGATGGTCCGATGACCTCATACAGGTGGCAGGAAGGCGCTGGTTGCATGCCGCTTCCAACCGGCCACTTTGGAAATCCATGGAGGAGGCCTATGTCCAACAGTGGACTTCTTGTGGCTGAGATGATGATGATGATGATGACTATTTATCTAACTAATACTGTTTGCGTGTTGCCAGTCAGTCGCAATGAGTGACTGGCGCCATCTGTTGCCCGGACTCTGAACTTTTCTTAGTAGTAGTTTAATTCTTTTTAACCCAATCTTACCGCATTTTACCGTAAAATATAATATTTTACCGAATTTTATGAAAGTAATATTACCGCTTTACGTCCCTAATTGCGTCTGCAGGCTCCTTGATGTCGCCAGTGCCTATAAGTGGGTGACCCGCTTGCTTGTTTGCCTTCCTACGTTGCATAAAAAATACTATAACCAATGTCTCCACAGGCGTCAGTTCCCTAAGTTCTTCACGTACCGCGCCCGCAACGATTTCACCGAGGACACAATCTACCGCCACCTGGAGCCAGCGTCGGCCTTCCAGCTGGAGCTGTACCGAATGAGGAGCTACGAGCTGGAGGCGCTGCCGACCAGCAACCAGAAGATGCATCTGTACCTGGGGAAGGCTAAGGTCGGTGGCTTTTTAGAATGAAATAAAAAATAATAGTAGTTTATGCAGCTGCAATATAATGAGAGGCCTTAATAAGGCCTAATTATATACAGTTGCATACATAACTTTGAACTAGGCAAACGCATGAATTCCCAATTCTCATGTTACTCGAGATCAAATGTCGTGCGTTTATAAAAAAAGAAAGTTTTCCACCTACAACTAGGTTTGTATGTTTTGATTTTTTTAATATTCTTCGTAGATTTAACAATATTTGCATTTTAGGAGTTCCATACAAAACAAAGAAGCATCGGTATTTTTAAAACTATTACGAATATTTAAAAAATTAAAACACACAAACCTAGTTCTAGGGCATACTGACAACATATAAAAAAATCGTGGCTGTACGTTAAGGTTTAGAGGGTGGAAAACGTTATCGCCGCTTGTATGGAGAGCGCTGGGTTCACACACCTCTTAACAACTCTTTTTGTTGTGTCTTATTTCATGCAGACTGTACAGAATTACCCCCATATTCATAAACGCTTCGTAAATGTTTGTTAGTTAACACGTTTGCCCTCAAATGCAAGGGACAAAACATTTGTTATTTAAAAAGATTGTTAACTTTTTATGAATAACGGGGTTAGGCAATAAAGCTTTTTCTTTCAATTTGTAAAGTCATGTTTCAAATTTCCCGTTTCTGATGCAGGTCAAGAAAGGTCAAGAGGTGACGGACTACCGTTTCTTCATCCGGTCCATCATCAGGCATCAGGATCTCATCACCAAGGAGGCCAGCTTCGAGTACCTCCAAAATGAGGGGGAGAGGTGAGTCGCTTCTTGCTTTCATCATTCATTTTGTGGGTGGTATGACCTCGCTACCACCATCGTGCTCGCTAATCCTGCCGCTAAGCAGCAGTGCTTACACTGTTGTGTTCCGGCGTGGAGAGCAAGGCAGCCGGTGTAATTACTGGCACAAGAGGTATTCCATCTTCTCCCTTTGGGTTGGCAACGCATTTGCAATCTCCTTGGTATTGCGGGTGTCTATAGTCGGTGGTGATCACTTATCATCAGGTGACCCACTTGCTTGTTTTCCTTCCTATTTTATAAAAATAAAAAACTAACTCTTAACTTTAACAACGCTTTGTCCAAGTAAATTGGAACAAATAATCCGTTAGTTGTAAATCCAGAAGCCAAAGTCAAAGTCAAAGGTGATGATCACTTACCATCAGGCGACGCGCTTGCTTGTTTGCCTTTATATTTTTACATAAAAAAAATTTAGGTGCGTGTTACAGTTTTTTTAATTTTTGACCAAAAAATTTGCTACAGGGTGCTGTTAGAAGCTATGGACGAGCTGGAGGTGGCGTTTTCCCACCCGCTGGCCAAGCGGACGGACTGCAACCACATCTTCCTCAACTTCGGCCCCACCGTCATCATGGACCCGTCCAAGGTGGGTCACATTTGGGTCCCGATTACTAATGTTGGGAGGGGCAATTGTTTGTATGATGAATACGTGTATGTTTGTAATCTAGTCTTGGCTGTTATATGTATTTATCTATATAAGTATGTATATCCGTTGTCTAGTACCACTGACCTATAAGTAATATGGACTTCTAGTCAGTGTTTAAAAAATGGCGTATCAAAGTAGGATTTCCCTGTGTGTGTTCTTTTATTTTGTTTACTTGTGTGAATCAATAAAGAGTATTTGTTGTTGTTGTTGTTGTTGTAGGATAGAAAGAAGACTAAATCGACAATCGCTCGCGCTGTCAGTCTGTCGGACCGACGACGCTGCTGTCAATACTATTATTTTGTAAAAAAACCTATTTGCGACGAAACTCAATAAATAATTATTTTATGCAGTTAGACGTAAAGTTGTAAATCCAATGACTATAAATGGTAATTTGCATTTGTAACATTGGCGTCAACCTGTATTCTCATGTCGGGCCGTTTTTCTGCTGTCATTTAGTATGACACTGTACATCCATGCATTATAATATCATTGTCTAGTAGCCATAGTATTATCAAACCGCTATTAGAATATAATTGGAGAGTAACGTCAGCACACTGTCATTTCATAGATTTGCGTCAAGCTTCATTCCTATATGTATGAAATGACAGTGGGCTGACGTTACTCTCCAATTATATTCTAATCGCGGTTTGATAATACAAGCTTTGCTTAATTTGGGACTAGGATATTTATTTTAGCAGTTTCTGCATAGTGCTGCCATCTCTTGTGACAGTTTGTCTAATTCATCATCATCATCATCTCAGCCACAAGAAGTCCACTGTTGGACATAGGCCTCCTCCATGGATTTCCAAAGTGGCCGGTTGGAAGCAGCATGCAACCAGCGCCTTCCTGCCACCTGTACGAGGTCATCGGACCATCTTGTGGCTGGTCGTCCTACGCTGCGCTTGCCAATACGCGGCCGCCATTCGAGAACTTTCCGACCCCATCGGCCATCAGTTCTCCGTGCTATGTGCCCTGCCCACTGCCACTTCAACTTGCTAATCCGCTGGGCTATGTCGGTTACTTTCGTTCGTCTGCGGATCTCCTCATTTCTGATTCGATCACGCAGAGAAACTCCAAGCATAGCCCTCTCCATAGCTCGTTGCGTGACTCTGAGCTTTCTTATAAGGCCCATAGTAAGCGGCCACGTTTCAGTGCCATAAGTCAGTCTTGTCTAATTCACCTTCCTTTTAAATAGTCAGCCAGTTTGCAACTTTATACGATTTTTAATATATTTTTTTTTTCTTAGATCGAAGAGTCAGTTCTGGGCATGGTGATGCGCTACGGGCCCCGGCTCTGGAAGCTGAGGGTCCTCCAGGCTGAGATCAGGTTCACTCTGCGGATTGGTGAGTTTGGAATTTCCGTTTTTTCCACATATTAGATCCATCGAATTTTTCGACATTCCTTTGACGACCGGATAGCCTAGTGGTTGGTGGCCCTGACTACAAAGCTTGAGGTTCCGGGTTCGATTCCCGGGATGGGCAAATGTTTGTAGGACGAATACGAATTTTTGTACCCGAGTCTTGGATGTTTATATGTATTTAAGTTTAAGTTGTAAAATAAATAAATATCTTGGGACAGTTAACACCCATTGACTTAGTCCCAAAGTAAGCAACTAAAGCTGCTTGTGTTATGGGTACTGGACAACGGATATCCGTTGTCAAGTACCCATAACACAAGCAGCTTTACTTATACAGATAAAGATATACTTAAACACATATAACATCCACGACTCGGGCACAAACATTCATATTCATCATACAAACATCTGCCCCTCCCGGGAATCGAACCCGGTACCTCAAGCTTCATAGTCAGGGTCACTAACCACTAGGCTATCCGGCCGTCCAAGTTGTGTATTGTATCGATGTATGTATACCGAAAGTCAATAAATGAGAACTCACTATGATAGATAATTCAAAAGTGCCACGAAAGTTCCGGACTGATGATATTGATGGTGATGGTGATACAATTTGTGATATGATTGATCATCTGTTACTGCAGGCCCCGGCGCGCCCACTAAAAACGTGAGGCTGTGCCTCTCGAACGGCTCCGGGTACACCCTGGACGTTTATACCTACGAGGAGGTGTCTGACCCCAAGATCGGAGTGGTGAGTAATAACCATTAATAATTATAACAATAATAAAATCATTTATTATCAGGCTATTTGCA
This sequence comes from Ditula angustiorana, assembly GCA_963691745.1. Lineage (NCBI taxonomy): Eukaryota > Metazoa > Arthropoda > Insecta > Lepidoptera > Tortricidae > Ditula > Ditula angustiorana. Next base: position 4,751,491 of record OY829501.1, read on the forward strand.
GGTCCATAGACAAATACTTTATACATGATACATAAAAAAATGGATAATAAATACCTGTGAGACATTTACGGATGAGACATTCACATTTGTGACATTTACAGACGTGACATTAACAGGTGAGACATTCGCAGATGTGACATTTAAAGATGTGACATTTATAGATGTGACATTTACAGATGTGACATTTACAGATGTGACATTTACAGATGTGACATTTACAGATGAGACATTTATAGATGTGACATTTACGGATGAGACATTTACAAATGAGACAATTACAGATGTGACATTTACAGATGTGACATTTATAAATGAGACATTTACAGGTGATACATTTACAGATGTGACATTTACAGATGTGACATTTACAGATGAGACATTTATAGATGTGACATTTACGGATGAGACATTTACAAATGAGACATTTACAGATGTGACATTTATAAATGAGACATTTACAGGTGATACATTTACAGATGTGACATTTACAGATGAGAGGATTTACGCCGAGGGGACGTTTTGCAAAAAGTACTTTTTACGTATTGAACGTAATTTTCGTGAAGGGGTTTGCGTACAAGGCCTTATGGGTCCTAACGATGTATATGAGTTAGCATAACTCATTGGTACATAGCAACCGCTGGGGATAGAACTCCGTACCTCATGATCACGAGTCCACCCCCTAGCCGCTGCGCCACCAGACTTAACTTAAGGTAACTGAAGATATCTTATTTTATCTAAGTATTTTTTTTCAGATAATGTTCCAATCCTTCGGCACTCGGCAGGGACCCATGCACGGGTTGCCTATCTCAACGCCGTACGTAACCAAAGACTATTTGCAGCAGAAGAGATTCCTGGTAAGTGGATATGACGAAGAGTTTTTTGTATAAAATAGGAAGCCTGGGCCCAATTACATAAACGCGACAGGCGTGACAGTGACAATTCGCCGTACATTACTATGTCGACAAGTTAATAAATAAATATTATCTACGCACATGTCGTAAGTGCTCTATAATGCGTTCAGTAGCCGTAGGAAATGACCAGCATTATTACAAGCAATTTTATTCTGAGACATTTCTTGTCTGTGGTAGTAGGTAAATCTGAACTCTAATGGTCTTTACATACCGATTTTTGTAACATTAAATTAAATTTGGAACAGCTGTCAAAATTCAAGTAGGTCTCTATTTTAGTATCCATAGATATTAAACTAGTTATCGATACGAAACGTCAATCCAGTATATTTTTTTTTAATATAAACGCTCGGCATTTGATTTTGAGTGAGATGAGAATAGGGACTTCATTCGACTGTATATGATTAAAAAAAAAAGTTCGTCTTGACGGATAGATCGGATTGCCGCCATTACTGTTGTCATTCGTTTGTTGGTTTTTTTCTGTTACGGTTTTTTTGCTGTAATGATGTGTGTAGATAAAGTAATGTATGCAACTGTATATAATTAGGCCTTAAAACACCCGTGTGATCCTGTTATGGAACTCGCTGACGCTCGTTTCATAAAACCACACTCGTGTTTTAATGCCTCTCATTATTTAGCAGTTGCATAAACTACTATTGTACTGTATGTCTTGTTGTTCGCAGGCGACGTCGCAGGGCACCACCTATGTCTACGACATGCCCGATATGTTCAGACAGATGGTCGAAAGGAGATGGCGAGAGTGCATCGAGGACGGCAGCGTTGAAGGTGTCTTTTTTAAATAATTAACAGATCCAGGCGTTATTTTGTGGAGGTCCATACCAACAAACTCGGAAAAATTACCTTGCTGCTCCGCGAAACCGGTGCCGTGCGCGTGCAAGGTAGCTGCGTCTGTGTGACACATATGTTTTTGCATGAAAAGTATATATGTCTCACACTGAAGCAGCTGTTACACTAACATGAGGTAAACTTTGTTTGTTTGTATGTAGGAGGTAATCTCTGGGACTACTGAACCGATTTCTAAAATTCTTTCACAGATAGAAAGCTACACTATCCCTGACGGACATAGGCTACTAATTCCACGCGAACGAAGTCGCGGGCGTCCGCTAGTATTTTATTATTATCTTCTTTACATAGTTTAAAGTACTACTATGTGAAATTTCTGCAACCGAACTTTCGGAATTCTATTTTTAAATGTTTAACATTTAAATTAATAAATGAACTTGTTAAAAGTTTTCATATAGATGACACCGAGGGTAGTTGTATCCTTAAAATCAATAATGTAATGACCGTAAGACATTGAAAAATTCGCAGGGTATGGTAGCTGTAAATGCTAATGTTGCAGGTTCGCGTCTTGCCATTACCCTAATTTTTCTTTGTGTTGTCATTACGTACAGTAGGGGAAATATATTCACGTACCACCTTAGAACCCTATCGCAATGACGCGGCGCGTTAAACGCCAGGCTATGTCATACAAATGTCATGCGTATGTCTCTTCGACTAGGTTCTAAGGTGGTACGTGTTTCAATTTTCTTGACTGTACTTAGATAAAGTACTGCTATGCCTTTACTTCAAGTCTTAACACTATTACTAATACAGTTTAGTATTGAGAATGATTTTTTAACGTAAACTCGTGTTTCAGGTCCCGCGCCCGATAACGTCATGTCCTCAGTAGAGCTGGTGGTTGAAGCCGAAGGCGAGCGGCGAGTGGTCGAGGTGACGAGGCTACCCGGCCAGAATACTGTGAGTCCTATTTCTTTTCACCCTATTACTAAGACTCCGCTGTCCGTCCGTCCGTCTGTCACCAGGCTGTATCTCAAGAACCGTGATACATAGACAGTTGAAATTTTCACTGATGATGTATTTCTCTTGCCTCTATAACAACAAATACTAAATAACAGAATAAAATAAATATTCCCATACATCATACGTGATTTTTTGCCGTTTTTACAAAAAATGGTACGGAACCCGAGTCCGGCTCGCACTTGGCCGGTTTTTTTTAAATTTTTTTGTTTTTGCCCCAAGGTCGGCATGGTAGCGTGGCGGTTGACCCTGTTCACGCCGGAGTGCCCCAAGGGCCGGGACATCGTGGTGATAGCGAACGACCTGACCTACTACATGGGGTCCTTCGGGCCCCAGGAGGACTGGGTGTATTATAGGGCCTCCCAGTACGCCAGGGAACTGAAGGTCCCTAGGGTAAGTTTTTTTTATTAGCCGTCCCTGCTTCGCACAGGTACGGTCGGCCTCAGAAGTAGCTGAACGTTTTAGTACCTTGTCGCTTTCAGTAATGTGACAAATTAGACCAACTCTCACTTCATGCGTTACTATGCGTTGCCAACCCAGAGGACTAAGATGGAATACCTATTGTGCCAGTAATTGCACCGGGTGTCTTGCTCTCTACGCTGGAATACAACAGTGCAAGCGCTGCTGCTTAGTGGCAGGATTAGCGAGCAAGATGGTGGTAGCTATGCGGACGGACCTTGCACAAGGTTCTACCACTTAAAGCATTCTCTAAATTACAGTGAAAACCGTATGAAAATCCGTTGCGTGGTTTAGAAGGAGAAGGCGGCCGAACATACACTTTAAGGATTTAGGACAGACAGGAACGGATAGCGACTTTTATACTATGTAAAGATTAGACGTACAACATAGGAAGGCAAACGAGCAAGTGGGCCACCTGATGGTTAGTGATGACAGCCCATGTAACAAGGGGATTCTTCTAGGATTGCTCGGTTGCCCCTCTGTCAGTCAATGTTTTATAAAATATTAAGGCAAACAAGCAAGTGGGTCACCTGATGGTAAGTGATCACCACCGCCTATAGACACCCGCAGTACTAAAGAGATTGCTGATGCGTTACCAACCCAGAGGTCTAAGATGATCCAAGTTATTAAACATGCTTCTTTTTACTTTATATTACCGCACTTATGTTTTCCGATATCCCCACGATTAAGTGTTCTATGCTGGTCACTATACTAGAGGCGGTGTTATTCACGCGAGCGCTACGTGAGCGCGATAAGGGAGACGGGTGTGCTAAGTATGTAATGTACTATTTTTGTCTAGATCTATATGAGCGTGAACTCGGGCGCTCGCATCGGCGTCGCCGAGGAGGTGAAGGCGGCTTTCAACGTGGCCTGGCTCGAGGCGGAGCGCCCGGAGCGCGGCTTCAAGTACCTGTACCTCACGCCGGAGGCCTACAGCCGGCTGGGCCCGCTCGGCGCCGTCAAGACCACGCTCATAGACGACGAGGGCGAGTCGCGGTACAGGATCACTGACATCATCGGTGAGCGCTGTCACGGGGTTACTGAATTACTTGAGTGTCAAGGAATTAGTTGGGTGTCACGGAATTAATTGGGTGTCACGGAATTAATTGGGTGTCACAGAGTTGTTTGGGTGTCACAGAATTAGTTGGATGTCACAAGAATTATTTGGGTGTCACAGAATTATTTATGTGTCATAGTATTAGTTGGGTGTGACAGAATTAATTTGGTGTCACGAAATTATATGAGTATCACGGAATTACTTTGATATCGTGGAAGTTTTCTTGTAACCGCAATATCGGTATATATCACGGAATAATAGATTTATTACTAATTATCCGAGTGGTCAATGGATTAATCAGGTTTTACGGAATTATTTGGGTGTCACGAAATTAGACAGGTATCACGAAATTAGATTTAAAAGTGCAATCAGGTCAATCGACAGGGGGTTCCTAAAGGTTGACATCGTGCCCTGGTTTGTGTCGGCAGGCAAGGAGGACGGGCTGGGCGTGGAGTGCCTGCGCGACGCGGGCCTGATCGCGGGCGAGACCGCGCAGGCGTACGAGGACGTGGTCACCATCTCCATCGTCACGTGCCGCGCCATCGGCATCGGGGCCTACGTCGTCCGGTGAGGCGGCGCGCCGTGGCTCTTGCTCATTTTATTATAATAATCTACACTAAAATAACAAAACATGCACTCATATGGCGCTCGCCGGCCGCTGCCGCAGCACGATTTTTTTTACGGACCCCGAGGCCAGGTGAGACCTTACGTACAATGCTCTTTGACTCTATGTACGCGGACCCTGAAGCCAGCTGAGACCCTGCGTGCAATACCCTATGACTCAAAGTACGCGGACCCCGAGGTCAGGTGAGACCTTACGTTCAATGCTCTTTGTCGCAAAGTACGCGGACCCTGAGGCCAGGTGAGACCTTACGTACAATACTCTTTGACTCTATGTACGCGGACCCTGAAGCCAGCTGAGACCCTGCGTGCAATACCCTATGACTCAAAGTACGCGGACCCCGAGGTCAGGTGAGACCTTATGTTCAATGCTCTTTGTCTCAAAGTACGCGGACCCTGAGGCCAAATGAGACCTTACGTACAATACTCTTTGACTCTATGTACGCGGACCCTGAAGCCAGGTGAGACCTTGCGTACAACCTATGACTCAAAGTACGTGGACCCAGAGGCCAATTGAGACCTTATTTACAAAGCTCTTTGACTCTATGTACGCGGACCCTGAAGCCAGGTGAGACTCTGCGTGCAATACCCTATGACGGCTATGACTCAAAGTATGCGGACCCCGAGGCCAGATGAGACCTTACGTACAATGCTCTTTGACTCTATGTACGCGGACCTTGAAGCCAGGTGAGACCTTGCGTGCAATACCCTATGACTCAAAGTACGCGGACCTCGAGGCCAGGTGAGACCTTACGTACAATGCTCTTTGTCTCAAAGTACGCGGACGCTGAGGCCAGGTGAGACCTTACGTACAATGCTCTTTGACTCAAAGTACGCGGACCCTGAGGCATATGGCGCTCGCCGGCCGCTGCCGCAGCAAGATTTTTTAATCTGAAATTTTTATGTTTTATTCCCTCCCAGACTAGGGCACCGCGTCATCCAAGTGGAGAACTCGTACATAATCCTGACTGGGTACGCGGCGCTGAACAAGGTGCTCGGGCGGGCGGTGTACGCCAGCAACAACCAGCTGGGCGGCATCCAGATCATGCACAACAACGGCGTCACCAGCGCCGTGGCCGCCACAGACCTGGACGCCGTGGGCGCCGCCGTGCGCTGGCTAAGCTACGTGCCCAAGGTGAGGCAGCCCATCAGATCGTCGCTCCATTTTGTGGGAGCCCTGCCGAATCTTCGTTATCGCCCTCGCCTTTGGCTTGTGCGACAAGGTCCTGCGATCTGAGACATCCTTTATCTCACCACCCTCAAGGTGTAACGTCATGAGTAGGAGCGGGCTAACTCGGCGCTTGTTCCAGGACAAGCTGTCCATGGTCCCGATAATGCGCGTGTCGGACCCGGTGGAGCGGCCGGTTGAGTGGAAGCCGCCGCGCGCCGCGCACGACCCGCGCCTCATGCTGACCGGCGACGGCGCGCGCGGCGGGTTCTTCGACGCGGGCACCTTCGACGAGGTCATGCGGCCCTGGGCGCAGACCGTCATCGCCGGTGAGTGGGGGATCTTGGGTGGCAGCCCTGGGGACCTGGTGGCAGCTGGCGACTTCAGTGAGCGAAGGTGACAACCCTAGTGACAGCTGGCAACCTTGGTGAGCAGAGGTAAACGCCCTAGTGACAGGTGGCAGCCCTAGTAACAGGTGGCGAGTTTAGTGTGTAGGGTTGACGACCTTAGTAACGGATGGCAGCCCTGGTGACAGCTGACGACCTTAGTGAGAATAGGTGACAACCTTAGTGACTGTTGGCAGATTTAGTGACAGCTGAAAGGCCTTAGCGAGCGAAGATGAGATAACACCAGTGACAGACAGCAGCTCTCGTAGCAGGTGGCAATCAAGAGTCAATCATAAGATCTGTGCCCGACAGGTTCCACGATGCACACATAACTGAAATTAACATCTGTGTCATGCATCGTGTGGAAGAAATAAAATTAAGCATTGAGTTACCTCAGGTAAAGCCGATAACCCTAGTAACGCCCGTCAGCCCTAGTGGCAATTGGCAGGTATAGTGATAGCTGGCACCCCAGTTCCAGCTGATAATCTTAGCGATAACTGGCAGCCCTGGTCCTGGGAATGAGTAATGACTCTAGTGGTAAACGGTAGTTAGCATCCATAGTGACAGCTGGCAGTTCTATTGACAGATGAGCAGTTCCAAGATGGGCCTTTAGACTTCGGTTACACGCTAATTCTGGCGTCAATTCAGTCCATCATTCCGATATAGTTTTGACTGATGCCAGAATGATGACAAATGGACACGGTTACGATCAGTTCAGACTGACACGCCACGAGACAGGTTACACGATAATTATCTCGTCATTCTGACCAGAATGATGGACTGAACTGACGACAGAATGAGCGTGTAACCGACGTCATAGACAGTGAAAGTGTATTGTTCCCTTTCTCAACACGCTCTCGCCCGCAGGCCGGGCACGCCTGGGCGGTATCCCGGTGGGCGTGGTGGCCGTGGAGACGCGGACCGTGGAGCTGACGCTGCCGGCGGACCCGGCCAACCTGGACTCCGAGTCCAAGACCCTGCAGCAAGCTGGACAGGTCAGTCTGCGTTAGCCGAGTGCCGGGGTTCGGGGAGGTGGGAGTTTTGGGAGTTAGATGTTCGGGGAGTTAAACATTTGGGGGATTAAACATTTGAGGAATTCGACATTTGAGGAATTAAACGATAAACAGATTGCTGAGATGTCCGATTTTTTATTCAACGCCTTACACGGGGAATTTAATATTTGAGGAATTAAACATTGGGGCATTAAATATTTGAGAAATTGGACATTCGAGGAATGAGATATTCGGGGAATTAGATATTCGGGGAATTTGATAGTTGAGGAATTAAATATTCAGGGAATCAGATATTTGAGGAATTAAACATTCGAGGAATTCAATATTTATGGAGTTAGCGACATTTGGGGAGTTCAAAGAATTGATAGTAAAAGTATTGGAGTGGAAAAAAATGGCGTGTGCATTTGTATTGGGTAGTAGACGTTGCTTTGCTCTGGTTCCGTATGTTATGATTTTGCAATTCTGTGTTTAAAACATTTAACTGTACCTAAGACAATAATAATAAGATAGATATTTGAGGAATTAAACATTCGAGAAATTAGATATTTTAAGAATTACACATTCGTGTAATTGATATGCGTGGAATTAAACGTTCGGGGCATTATACATTCCGGGAATTAAACTTTCGGGGAACACAACTTCTAAGGAACTAGACATTCGGAGAATTGGATGTAGGGGGAATAGGACTATCCAAGAATTAGACATCATACATTCAAGGCACTAAGCGTGTGGGGAATTAGACACTGTTCCATTCGTATGCAGGTTTGGTTCCCGGACTCTGCCTACAAGACTTCCCAGGCCATCAACGACTTCTCCCGCGAGGGGCTGCCCATCATCATATTCGCCAACTGGAGAGGCTTCAGCGGGGGCCAAAAGGGTGAGCTGGTGATCTATTTAGACGATTTTCTCATGAAAAGAACGATCAAACGGCGATCACCCGCCTGTATTATCAGAAGAATTAGAGCATGTTATCCCCCTAAAGTTAAAATTTTTTGATATTTTAAAGTAATACTAAAAAACGCAACGCGACCCATCAGTTTGTGAAACGTTTTTTGTAATATGATGATGAACCAAAATGCTAAGTAGCATTGCTGGATTATCGATAATTTGACTATCATCAGTTGACCTCGAAAAATAGTTACAAAATCAATAGGCCTATCGATAGTATCATCGATATTGTGACGTCACGGTACTAAAAAAAACAATAATAATAATCGATAGTACGATTTATTGCCGCAACGCCAATGTTAAGCTACCTCGCAACAACCGCGTCTCCACCCCGCACTATCTCGGCCGCAGACATGTACGAGGAGATCCTGAAGTTCGGCGCGGAGATAGTCCGCGCGCTGCGCCGCGCCACCGCGCCGGTCATCGTGTACATCCCGCCCGGCGCCGAGCTGCGCGGCGGCGCCTGGGCCGTCGTGGACCCCAGCGTCAACCGCGCGCGCATGGAGATGTACGCGGACCCCGAGGCCAGGTCAGACCTTACGTGCAATGCTCTTTGACTCTATCTACCCGAACCCTGAGGCCAGGTCAGACCTTGCGTGCAATGCCCTATGACTCAAAGTACGCGGACTCTGAGGCCAGGTGAGACCTTGCGTGCAATACCCTATGACTTAAAGAATAGAATAGAATAGAATAGTCATTTATTTCCTCGAATATGGTACATGGAGAGAAGATGGTACAGGAAATTTAGATCAGCATATCCTGCCAGATTAGGCGTAGAAATATTAGCAGATGAACAAAGAACAAAATATGAAATTACAAATTAAAATTGTCAAATTAGTTGCTACGTATACAAACAAAAATGGATTAAATTACTAAAAATTAAACTCAATGAAATTATTAATTATTACACATCAAAATGTCATTAAAAAAAATATATTAAAAGAAAAGAATATTATCTAGTCATCCTGCGGTCATTATTTAACTGTTGAAAAATTCATTTACTGAGTAAAAACATTTGTCCAGAAGCCAAGTAGTCAATTTATTTATAAATAATTTAGATGGGCAATCTTTAATGTGGTTAGGAACATGATTATAAATTTTAATAGCCATACAGAAAGCATTTTTTCTGTAAATATTGAGCGTGGCACGTGGCAAATAAAGTTTATTCTTATGTCTAGTTGCCCTGGGAAAAACTTGGCCATGTGTATCAAAATATTCTGGGTGATCTCTAACAAACAAAGACATTTGCTTGATATACATGCAAGGCAGAGGTAAAATTCTAGTGGCTTTGAATAAGGGTCTGCATGGTTCCAAGAAGTGTTTATTACATACAGCCCTAAGACATCTCTTTTGCGCCAGAAAAGCTTTGTTGACATCCACAGAGTTGCCCCACAATAAAAGCCCGTAACTCAGTATAGATGACACATAGCCATGGTACGCGGTTAGAGCTACGTCTCTGGATGAGGTGCTGCTCAATCTCCTCAAAGCAAATGTAAACTTATGTAGTCTATCGCATATGTCAGAAATCTGATTCTTCCAGCTGCAAAATTTATCAATATGTAGACCGAGAAATTTAGTCGTTTCGACTTCTTCAATTCTTTCATTATTACAAGCTATATTAAGGCTAATGTCAGCACTTTTACAGGTTTTAAACTGCATGAGATATGTTTTATTTACATTAATTTTCAATTTATTTTCATTTAACCAGTCAATAATATCAGCTAGCGCGTCGTTAATGTCTTTATTAAAATTATCTAAATTATGTGCCTTAACTATTAATGTAGTATCGTCAGCAAACATTATGCATTTGTGTCCAATTTGAAGTGTCAGGTCATTAACGTAAAGCAAGAAAAGTAAAGGGCCCAGAATACTTCCCTGGGGGACTCCACAATGATTGTGTTTAAATTCAGATCGTTTAGTCGCCATATGCCCATTTTTTATTTGCTGTACTTCAGTGCACTGTTGCCTATTGTACAAGTAGCTTTTAAGCCAGCTGTAGGCATTCCCTCTAATACCGTACCTTTCCAATTTTTGCAACAGTATAGAGTGGTTGACGAAATCAAAAGCTTTACTTAGGTCTAGAAAAACTGCTACAACAGGAATTTTATTGTTGATAGATTCAGTAATTACTTTAATGAGGTCAAAACAAGCTAAAGTTGTCGAATCCCCCTTTCGAAAACCATACTGGTTGGAATTTAAAATTGAACCGGAATTCAAAAAGGACAAAACCCGGTCATACATAGCTTTTTCAAAAGTCTTAGAAATGATTGGTATGAGAGCAATGGGTCGATAATTGTTTATACAAGACTTGTCTCCTTTCTTAAATATGGGCTTAATTATCGTAAATTTCAAGCTGTCCGGGAAGCAACCTTCTTTGAAGGATAAGTTTATAATATGTGCAAGTGGTTTGGCAATACATTGAGCGCAAACCTTTATCACTTTGGTGCTAACACCATCAATACCCGTTGCATTGCTATTTTTCAATGATAAAATAATTTTATATATGTCATTTTCATGAAATGGGTTCAAAAATATAGTTCTATCATGAAATGGGATTCTACTCTGGTTGTCTCTCAGGTTATTATTAGAAGACATATTTGGTACATCTATAAAATAGTCGTTAAAGAGATTAGCCATGTCCAAGGCATCAATATACTTATTATTATCCTTTTCGATGCAATCAATACCCACTTGTACATTCGCCTGACCATTAATGATTTGCCAAGTTGCCTTTGATTTGCTTTTTGAAGATGCAATTACTTTCTTATTGTGTAATTCCTGCGCTTTATTTATACATCTTCTCAGAAGTTTAGTGTACTTGATATACATAAACTTGTTCAGCGGCTTATTTGTATTTTCAAATGAATATTTCAAGTACAGTCTCCTTTTATTGCCACACGAGTTGCGTATGCCCGCAGTCAACCACCTGTTGCTTTTACGATTATTGTTAACTTTGACTCTAATATACGGAAAACACAAGTCGTTGAACAAAGAAATAATGTCCCAGAATTCCTTGAAAGCTGCATTTGTATCATTTTTACACAGTACTTCCGAAAAAGATAACGAAGAAATACAATTTTTAAATTTTTGTAGATTGTCCTTGCAATAATCTCTTTTTGTGGCATAAAATTGTTTATTATTATTTAAAGGTTTTTTAACTGAAAAACTGATGAATTGAGCTGTTTCGTGATCTGAGAGAGCCAATGGTAAAACCTCTGAGGCAATTCTTTTTAGGTTACTTGCTATTTGATCTAGACATGACAGTCCTCGAGTGGGGACTCTAATATGTGTTTGAAAATTGTAACTTTTCAACAAGTTAACCATCTCTAAGGTATTTTTATCGTGTTTAATGGTGTTGAAATTCCAGTCTCCAGCTAAGACTATTTTGTGCGTTTTCCTCTTCTTGTTTAGATTATATAGAAGCAACTCAAGCTGAACAAGAAACTGCTTCTCATACATATGCTTAGGAACACGATAAATGTTAACAACTAGAACACCGTATTCCAGAACCTCAACACCACAACATTCGAAAGCTTTTGGAACACTTAGATCGTTACAAATATTGACTGGTTTGAAGCTCAAATTATTTTTTATCAGAATGCAAGATCCACCTCTTTTTTGATTTGCGCGGGAAAAAGCGCAAGCTAATTTGAAATTAGTAATTTTCAGGTTATTTTCATCTCCTTTACGAATAAAGGTTTCACTGAGACATAGTACGTCAACATTTTTCCCCTTTTTAGACAAGTCACTCAACGCTACATCTAAGAAGTCCAACTTATTTAAGACACCCTGAATATTTTGATGCATTACAGTAAAATAATTAGAATTCACGAAAAAACTCCAAATCATCATTTGAAGACCTAACAGGATTGTCAGCATGAGAAAATACTGCTTCTCTATGAATTCCATGTATCAAATTGGCTATATCTTTGAATATTGTTAAAAGACCTCGTCTATTCACACATCCAATACCCAGGGAAAACATATACTTTGAATATGATAGATTAAGATTAGAGTCCAATAGGTAAGCGTATTCATGTGTTAAATTGTCCTGGTGTAATAAGTTATTAAAGTATTCAATCCTTCTGTTGAACATATTTGAATTGTAATTAAGTTTGAAAGTAGGTACACAAATAATAACATTCGTGTGCTGCACTTTCTGGGCTTGTTCTCTTATGAAAGTAACTAAACTAGAATAGTCCGATGTTATTCGAAAATCACTTTCACTTATAAAAATAACACAATGATCCATATAAGTGAAATCTGTAAGTTTTTCCTGAAGGCTCCCGAAGAGTCGACGAATTCCTCCTCCCGGAGTTAAATAGTGGCACATGTTGGTCGTGTTAAGTGTACGCTCCGCCACTTTCAACAAACTGGAGTTGCCGCTGACTATACACAATTTCGACTGTGTTGATACCATTTTTTCGGAGGTGGTCGCACCTTCCACAGCAGGTCGCAGCTCCCGGCATTCAAAGTCACGTGTTTCAGACGAGGTTGAAGGCGACGTCCGCTCTTCTGCGTTTTCCTTTGCTGCACACGAGTGATCCAGGTCAATGACGCTCCTTCTCTTCGCTCTTAACTTCCTAGTGCTACCAATCCTTGCAGTGGGAGACATGTCAGATGAAGTACAAATCGTAGCTAATTTTTTGATCTTTAATTCACATTCCTGTATCTTTCTTTTTAAACTAAGATTTTCAGACAAGAGATTTTCAATTTCAATTTCAGCCGAGTCATATTTTTCTTGTAATGCCAAGAGTTGACTTTCGAGCTCTTCCACATCAAAACTACTTTTTTTCCTTAAATCTGGACAGCTCCTATTTAGGCCAGGGCTTTTCAAGGTGGATTCACCTGAGTGAACACCTTCATACAACTCCACACTAGTTAATTCCTCTTCCACAGATTCCTCCATTTCTGTCAATAGCGAGGTAAAATAATTGTTTGTTGGATCATAAGTAGTCTTTTTCCTATGTGTTACATAAATGTTTTCAGAGACCATTGCCTGTGGCAACGGCGGAGGAGCAACGCTTGTGGTACTTTTATCCTGCGCAATTAACAGCATTAATCTGTCTATTTCTCTTTGTGCATTTGTAAGCTGCGACGTAAGGCTACTGATTTCTTGTTTCATGGTCAAAACCAATGATCCATCCGATGCAGATAAATTAGGTGAACTGGACAAGGTATCCTCACTCAAAGACAAGTTCGCATTGTCAGAAATGCTTAGCGAAACAGCGTTTAAGCATTTGGTACATTTCCAACCATTTTTTTGTTCCTTTGTCTTTAATAGAAAAAGTTTGATACCAACTTTTGCACAATTAATGTCGTAGACATTTTTGCAAGAAATGCATTTCAAAAATTCTTTGTTTTTTATTTGACCCTTACAGTTGCAACATTTTAATTGTGGCGCCATTTTTTTTTTTTTACCATAGTCATCAAACCACTTCCAAACCGCAGTTAAACGGCATCAGTTTCCTTGTGCAATAACAAAACGCAGATTAAAACTTGCCACACTAAACGCGTCCGGCAAATGTCAAAAGTCAGTTTGACAGTTCGCACATCCAATCAGCTGTTGATGATACCGTTATGTGCTCCGACAATTAACGGCGTTATTTTGTTAACTTCCTGTATTTTGATGATATTTAAAGTTCAACGGTAAAAATGCAGATCTTACCGAAGCCGCAGTTCCTCAATATCCGTGCGAATTCGTTGTGCAATGGTAGATATAAAAGCCTGAGTCTCTCAACTCTAACTTCGAACGCACAGCCACTGATCCGGGTATGTTTTAACTTATTTTAAGAATAAATAGCTCAGACCTCTTTATGTTCTTGTTTACATGGCTAGGGTTGCCAGATAATCATGTTGCCAGATAAAGTACGCGGACCACGAGGCCAGGTGAGACCTTGCGTGCAATACCCTATGACTCAAAGTACGCGGACCCTGAGGCCAGGTCAGACCTAAAGTACAATACTCTTTGACTCTATCTACCCGAACCCTGAAACCAGGTGAGACCTTACGTACAATACTCTTCGACTCGACGTACGCGGGACCTAGGTTCCGCGTGCGAAACCCCGCCGCGTGCAACGAGCTACCCCATAGTGTGGGGTGTCTTTGGATAGGTCTTTTATACTACACTAGCGGACGCCCGCAACTTTCTTCGCGTTTAATTAGTAGCCTATGTCCGTCAGGAATAGTGTAGCTTTCCATTGTTGAAAGAATTTTTGAAATCGGTTCTGTAGTTCCAGAGATTACCCCCTACATGCAAACAAACAAAAAACAAACAATGTTTACCTTTTTATTAAGTTAGTGTAGATTACACCCTGACGGTGATGAAATAAAAAATGTCTCAGATCGCAAGAACTTGTCGCACGAGCCAAAGGCGACGGCGATAAATATGCGACCTGAGGCTTTCTTTATCGTCGCCCGAGATGCGTACACAATTTTACGTCTTCCCCTGGCCTGAAAGTGGAAATTTTTGCTCGCGTAGGGGGCGGTAAATTGCTACTTACAGCCCGGGGTGTCGCAAAAAATATTACCGGTCTGCAAAAACCATTTTTAAATTTTGGGGTTCGTTTGTGAAATATCGGGGTTTGAAAGTATCAAGATAAATATGCCCTTTAATTTTTATTATCGCGACAATTAGCATGATAATTATCAGATAATTATCCGATAATTATCAAACAGATAGAATAATTAATAGATTCAGGCGTTACTTTGCGGAGGTCCATATCAACAAACTGGAACAAATTACCTTGCTACTCCGCGAAACCAGTGCCGGGCTCGTGCAAAATAGCTGCGTCTGTGCGACACACATATGTTCATGCAAAAACCCACCCTCCTCCGCTTCCACACGAAACAACATATATCACACAGACTCAACTACACACCACCACCACTAAACACTAACACTACACGATCGACGCGCGTTTCGCCTCTATACGAGGCATTATCAAGATCGACCCTTACGACCGTTCGCTACTTGAACGAATGGCGTACTGACAAACTAAAACAATTTTCTTTAATCCCGCCTACCGCCAACATTTTTGCACAACTACCCTTATTATTTCTCTCAAAGCCTACCCTCAAAATTTAAAAATAAAACAAAAGTACCCCCATTGTTAAAGACAGAATTTAAGCATACCCGCAATAAAGGAGAAGAAGGAAAATTAACCTGTTCATTGACAATGGATCCCGCGTTGTTGTACCTAACTATTTCCAAATGCTCCAAAACATTCAGACGAAATCCCTTTTTGCAAAAGTGTAATATTTCATAAGAATGAGCATCTGATAATGATAAATGATAAACAGATAGAAGTCTAACAATTTTTTATTGACGTTTCATATCAACATTTACGTTAGAAGCAAGTAGTTTAGTAATTAAATTATACAATCACAATTATACATTTTACAATCAAGGTAATCTTTTACACATTTTCTGTTTATAGTTTCGTGAATAAAAACTTGCAAACCAAAATACGAGATGCAACCTGACTCATTATACTTATAAAAAAAGATAATTAATTAATATAGGTTGATACCTATATTTAATTTGATAATTATATAATAAAAGTGACAATTTTTGTTAGAGTTCAGTGTCCCCATGCCAGCTAAATAGTTGATAACAAACTAGAACAAATTACCTTGCTACTCCGCGAAACCAGTGCCGGGCTCGTGCAAAATAGCTGCGTCTGTGTGACACATATATCCGAAACGCGCGTCGATCGTGTAGTTTTAGTGTTTAGTGGTGGTGGTGTGAAGTTGAGTCTGTGTGATATATGTTGTTTCGTGTGGAAGCGGACGAGGGTGGGTTTTTACATGAACATATATGTGTCGCACAGACGCAGCTATTTTGCACGAGCCCGGCACTGGTTTCGCGGAGTAGCAAGGTAATTTGTTCCAGTTTGTTGATATGGACCTCCGCAAAGTAACGCCTGAATCTATTAATTATTTAAATAGTTGTTTTTGGATATATTATAGTATTTTATGTAACTGTTGCATAATGAGGGGTCTTAAAACACAAGTGTGGTTTTATGAAACGAGCGTCAGCGAGTTTCATAATAGGATCACACGAGTGTTTTAAGACCTAATTATGTACAGTTGCATACATTACTTTATCTACACACATATCATAAGTACTCTATGATGGGTTCAGAAGCCATAGAGCAATGACCTGCATTGCTACTAGCTACTAGTGCTAGGTACCTATTAAATATCTATAGACAGTACACATTAAAATAATGTAATGAAAAATGAATTCGGACAAATATAGAAACAAATTAGAACAATTCTCATAATAATATTGGTTGTTATAATGCTGGTCATTGCCTACGGTTTCTGAACGCATTATAGAGCATTTATGATATATGTGTAGATAAAAAAAGTTACTGTATATAACGAAATTATTGTGTATATATAACGAAATTAGAAGAAAAACTATCACAGCCCAGTAGCCTCTAAAGGATTACGTGTAATCAGGCAGCTACGGTTTTCATTTTGTGGTACGGGACCCCGAAAAAAAGGCTTGAGGCGGGTGCACGGAGCGGGTGCACGCCTATTGAACAAATAGTATGAGCTCGCGCCCGCACCCGCGCGAGTTACCGGACGCTGTCATACTGTTTTTCTATAGGCGTGCACCCGCTCCGTGCGACTTAGCACAGGCTCTAAGTTAGATCTTGTCTGGTTGTCAACAGAGGCGGCGTCCTCGAGCCTGAGGGCATCGTGGAGGTCAAGTTCAAGCAGCGCGACACCGTCAAGGCCATGCAGAGGCTGGACCCGCAGCTGCAGCGGCTCATCGCCAGGATCGCCGGTGAGCTTACGATGCGTAAACACAATAGTAGATTGTTCAACGAGGGATCAAAGACGCCTGTTACACGCGAGACGTTTTGGCGCTTGAGCGGAGTAGGTGCGCCTATAGTTCGAGTGGAATTGGTGTTTCGCCCAAGTTAAACACTGCTTTTCATTTCGGCCAAAAGGATAGGAAAATGTCCATGGATAATAAAAAAAGATCTCATTTCATCCATCATCTCTACATGCCCGAACCATCTCGACATACCTTTCTCAATTTTTGTTACTACATCTTCTTTCACTCCGCATTTCTCACTTATCACCTCATTCAAAATAAATTTTTCATTATTTTCTTATGTTTTCGCGACTTGTAGACATTGAAATAAAACAATTTATACGGTTTATATCGCGTGTATTGTAACGAATCTGATTCCCGACGTTTCGAGCCCTTTACAGGTCCCATGTTCACGGGCAGATTGACAAAAAAAATATTATAAATTTTTATTTCAATAAACTGGAACAAATTACCTTGCTACTCCGCGAAACCAGTGCCGGGCTCGTGCAAAATAGCTGCGTCTGTGCGACACATATATGTTCATGCAAAAACCCACCCTCCTCCGCTTCCACACGAAACAACATATATCACACAGACTCAACTACACACCACCACCACTAAACACTAAAACTACACGATCGACGCACGTTTCGCCTCTATACGAGGCATCATCAAGATCAAAGAAACAGTACGACCGTTCGCTACTTGAACGAATGGCGTACTGACAAACTAAAACATTTTTCTTTAATCCCGCCTACCGCCAACATTTTTGCACAACTACCCTTATTACACATATATGTGTCGCACAGACGCAGCTATTTTGCACGAGCCCGGCACTGGTTTCGCGGAGTAGCAAGGTAATTTGTTCCAGTTTGTTAATATGGACCTCCGCAAAGTAACGCCTGAATCTATTAATTATTTTATTTCAATAAATTTTTCATTTTCATTTTCATTTTTGAATCTAGAATATACAATGAGCAGTAATTCCTCAGAACTGAAAGAGCAAATAGCGGAGCTGAGCAAGAACTTCGACCGGCGCGGCTCCATCGACGACGTGCTGGTGAAGACGGACGCCGGGCGGGAGGCCGAGGGCCGCGCGCGGGAGATGGAGGCCGAGCTGCAGCAGTGCGAGAAGGAAGCCAAGGCGCGGGAGAAGGAGCTGCAGCCGATATACCACGAGGTCAGTGGGGACAGGTTCTGCGCGGCAATTCTCGCGTCAGTAGAGATGTAGTCACACTCGAGATAAGCAGAAAAGAGCTGTCAGATCCCTTCAAAATCTGTCATATTTTGACACATCTCGAACGTCAGATGAATCTCGATGAGCGGCAGAATTGGGGGCCAGGAGACAGTGTCAGAGGGGTTCAACTCCGCACTGTAAGTACGCTCGACCGCCTTGTCTATGACGTAAGCAAATCGCAGTAGGTTGTCGGCTCGCCGCGCGCCCGCCGTGTCAGTGTAATTGAAAACGAATGCCGCGCAACCCTAGCGTGTCGCCGGGAGTAGCGGGGGGAAGGCGGGCGCAGGCGGCGCGTTCCTTTTGACTCGCGCCGCCTGGCGCATGTGTGTGAAGTAATACGAACTTTTATATATGTATTAGAAAGAGTACGTGAATGAGGAAGTGATGTCATAGATGCGGGTGGTAGGACCTTGTGCATAGTCCATCCGGATTGCTACCACCATCTTGCTCGCTAATCCCGCCGCTAAGCAGCAGTGCTTGCACTGTTGTGTTCCGGCGTGGAGAGCAAGACAGCCGGTAACATTACTGGCACAAGAGGTGCTCCATCTTAGCCATCTGGGTTGGCAACGCATCTGCAATCTCTTTGGAGTTGCGGGTGTCTATAGGCGGCGGTGATCACTTACCATCATGTGACTCGCTTGCTTGTTTGTCTTCCTATTTCATAAAAAAAGACACGTGGCAGGAACTTGTCAGAAGTGGTGAGGGTTCTTATTATTTTTGTCTATGATTGCAACTTTTTTTATTTTCACAGATTGCGATTCAGTTCGCTGAGCTGCACGACACTGCCGAGAGAATGTTGGAAAAGGGCTGTATATTTGTAAGTTTTTATCTGTAAAATCCTTCTTTTATGCCGCGTGCCATTTTCTTGATTAATCATAATATAAAAATCATTTATCTACACACATATCATAACTACAAAAAAACCGTAACAACAAAAACCAACAAACGAGACAACAGTAATGGCGGCAATTCGATCCCTCCGTCAAGACGATCTTTTTATTTTATCATAGACAAACGAAAGAAATGTCGTGCGTTTATTTTAAAAAACCAAACTGAATTGACGTTTCGTATCAATAATTGTTTAAGGGTACTAGAATAGAGACCCACTTGAGTTTTGACAGCTGTTCCAAATTTAAACTCATAACGTTACAGAAATCGATACGGTAATGACCATTAAAGTACAGATTTTACCTCCTACCACAGACAAGAAAGTTCTCATAATTAAATTAGTTGTAATAATGCTGGTCATTTCCTACGGTTTTTGCACGCATTATAGAGCAGTAATGATATGTGTGTAGATAATAGTATTTTATGCAACTGTTGCATAATGAGGGGTCTTAAAACACGAGTGTGGTTTTATGAAACGAGCGTCAGCGAGTTTCATAATAGGATCACACGAGTGTTTTAAGACCTAATTATGTACAGTTGCATACATTACTTTATCTATACACATATCATAAGTACTCAATGATGGGTTCAGAAGCCATAGGGCAATGACCTGCATTGCTAATAGCTACTAGTGCTAGGTACCTATTAAATATCTATAGACTGTACACATTAAAATAATGTAATAAAAAATGAATTTGATCAAATTTAGAAACAACTTAGAAAAATTCTCATAATAATATTGGTTGTTATAATGCTGGTCATTGCCTACGGTTTCTGAGAGCATTATAGAGCATTTATGATATATGTGTAGATAAAAGAAATTTCGCAACGGACGGTTTTCAGAGTTTGTCGAGTCACGGAGGATGGTACGACTGCGATCGTATTTGGATCCGGGTTGGGATGATGACGGCGATTTTTCCCCCAGGACATAATCCCGTGGCGCGAGTCCCGGCGCTTCCTGTACTGGCGGCTGCGGCGGCTGCTGCTGCAGAACGAGCAGGAGCGCCGCGTGCAGGGCGCCGTGCAGACCGCGGGCAGCATGGACCACGGCGCCGCGGCCGCCACGCTGCGCCGCTGGTACACTGAGGACCGCGGCGAGACGCAGGTACGAAACAAGACAAATACTCTTTATTGCAAAGTTAACAAACATTTTTTTTTTTAGGGACAATTTTACACCAATTGACCTAGTCCCAAACTAAGCAAAGCTTGTACTATGGGTACTAGACAACGGATAAACATACATATATAGATAAATACATACTTAAATACAAATAACATCCATGACTCAGGTACAAACATTCGTATTCGTCACACAAATATTTGCCCATACCAGGATTTGAACCCGGGACCTCTTGCACAGTAGGCAGACACATGTGCCACTGTGCCATACAGGTTGTCAATATTAAAAAACAATTTACAAAGTAAACAATTGGCGGTCTTATCGCTTAAAAGCGATCTCTTCCAGACAACCTTTTAGCATAGGAGACACGAAAAGATTACAATGTTGAGTAGGTGGTAGTACATTTTTAAAGTAAAAATAATTGCGGAAAATATAAAAATTAATAAAATAAAATAAAATACATTTTATCATAAATATATAGATAAAATAAACATACACTAATAAACTAATATATACCCACATATATGTATACGGAAAAATACAAATCAATTAGGAAATAACCAATGAGAAGTCGACAAACTAAGTAGCCCAATGATCTTAGGGACAGCGGAAATAGGTACCGTCAAGGAAATTGAAACACGTACCACCGTAGAACCTAGACGAAGAGACGTACGCATGACATTTGTATGTCACAGCCTGGCGTTTAACGCATCGCGTCATTGCGATAGGGTTCTAAGGTGGTACGTGATACGTGAATATATTTCCCCTACTGTACCGTACAGGCGCAGGGCTGCAATTTTTGAATCTCACTAGCAGGGCAATTCTCGCGTCAGCAGAGATGAAGTCACACTCGACATATGTCAAAAAGAGCTGTCAGATCCCTTCAAAATCTGAATTTTTTTGACTCATCTCGAATGCGAGATGAATTTCGAGGAGCGCCAGAATTGGGCGCCAGGTGACTAGAGCTCACCCAAATGGCCGAATCTCTATGAAAAACGACTATCTTGGTGAGCTTTGTTACCCGGACAGATTTATATGCAATTTTTGAATATCACCAGGTGACTAAAGCTCACCAAAATGGCCGCATTTCTACGAAAACGACCGTATTGGCAGGTTTTAGTCACCCGGTGAGATTCAAAAATCGCGCTCCTGATATCTACCACCCCTATCGGTAAATGCCTTCTAATGGCGTACTCGTCATTTTAACGAAAATAAATTCGTCGTTCTATCGGTTCGTAGAATTTCGTTTCGCAGAATGCAACTTTCTGATAAACTGTGATTATTTTGAGATATGTTAGACACCTATCATGTACCTTAGATTGAGTTAGATTAGATTTATTTCAAAAACGTTCTGAAATAGTATCGTTTTCTAAGAAAATTTGGAGGAACAAATAATCTACAAATCCATACTTTCTGCGAGCAGTTGGTCGGCGAAATAATAGGTAACCCTTTTAAGCACTTATGAATGTCATAAAATTTACTACCGGTTTGGAAAAAACCACTGATGAGAAGATACCGGCGAGAAGATCAACAAGGTGTATTTTTTTAAATAAATCAAAATTAAAATATTTTTTTTAACATCTTAAAACATAGTAGGTGTACATGTTTTTTAGCTAGGGATCGCCAATACAAGTCGGGATCATTTCCAAACATCCCTTCTTTAAATCAAGATATAATTAAATAATGTATCCTATATATCCTATCTAATAATGTATCCTACTAATAAATAATCCTTTTCTATCCCACAGTCCCACCAGTGGGAGCATGACAACGAGGCGGTCTGCAAGTGGCTAGAGGCTCAAGTCGGCGACGACAACTCTGTATTGGAACGAAACCTGCGTGCTATCAAGCAAGACGCGGTCATGCAGGCGGTGAACGGACTCGTCATGGTACGTTGGTCACTAGCGAATAACTTTTGAAGTCTAAGAATGATTGTTTTAAGTTTTGTCGAATTTTTGTTTCGTCGAATTCTTCGTTCATAGAGTCGGAATTTTGGAATTACGTCATGGAAATCGTCACCCGTTGCTGCTGCTAATATTTTGGCGGTTTTTTTGAGAAATTAATGCGTTTTTATTTTAATTATTATCGAAAAAGTAACAAAAACTGTTTTTCTTTATTGTGCTGAGAAGAAGTTTGTACATTTTATATAATTTTAATAAATAGTACAGCTGTAAAAGTGGGAGAGGTAGAGATTTTTTTTCTTATGTTGTTTTATTTAAAGTAGATTTAAGGGAAACCAGGTTACTATTGTAGATTATTGTATATTTCTCCTGACAAAAAGGTGCTATAGTTATTGTAAATAAAACTAGAAAGTGGGTCACCTGATGGTAAGTGAACACCGCCGCCTATAGACACCCAAATGCCAAGGAGACTGACAACCCAGACGGCTTTGATGGAACACCTCTTGTGCCAGTAATGTCACCGGCTGTCTTGCTCTCCACGCCGGAACACAACAGTGCAAGCACTGCTGCTTAGCGACAGAATTAGCGAGCGAAATGGTGGTGCCATCCGTACGGACCTTGCACAAGGTCGTATCTTTCGCAGTATTTCGGATAATTTTGCGGGTGGTAGGACTTTGTGCAAGGTCCGTCCGGATAGCTACCACCATTTCGCTCGTTAATTCTGTCGCTAAGCAGCAGTGCTTGCACTGTTGTGTTCCGGCGAGGAGAGCAAGACAGCCGGTGCAATTACTGGCATAAGAGGTATTCCATCTTAGCCCTCTGGGATGACAACGCATCTGCAATCTCTTCGGTGTTGCGGGTGTCTATAGGCGGTGGTGATCACTTACCATCAGGTGACCCACTTGCTTATTTGCCTTCCTGTAACATAAAAAAATAATATTTCAGGATTTTTAATATGAAGTTTAATTACAAATTATTTATTTACAGGACCTAACGCCATCCCAACGAGCGGAATTCATAAGGAAGCTGACAGCTTTGGAAATGGAGCAATAATTGTATGTTATGCTATTTAATAGTAGATAGAACAAAATAAATATTCAAGCCATATCCATACCCCCTTATTCATAAAAAGTTAACAATCTTTTAGAGCTAACAAATGCTTTGTCCCTTTCATTTGAGGACAAACGTCACAATGACAGATCAAGACAAAACATGTTAACTCACAAACGTTTACGAAGCGTTTATGAATAGGGGGTTAAACTGTAGTGTGCACGTTAGCGCAGATGTTGACTGCGTTCCAACGGAGCGTTTAAAAAAATCTTAAGTCGATGATTTTTTTTAGTGAGTTAGTTTTTTTTTGGTTTTCCTAGTCGGAAAGAAAACTGTCCCATTTTTTGTTGCGTGCTAGACATACATACATACATGAAATCACGCCTGTTTCCCTGTGGGGTAGGCAGAAACCACGGATTTCCATTTGCTACGATCCTGACATACAACTTTCGCTTCACTTACTCTCATGACATTCTTCGTGCATGCTCGTCGGTTTAGGGTACTTCTGACCTGGCCTTTCTCTAGAATGACGTGCTAGACAATCTTCTTTATATAGTATTGAACAGTCGCTATCCGTTCCTGTCTGTCGCTTACTCCTTCCAAACCACGCAACAGATTTTGATACGGTTTTCACTGTCATTTAGAGTAGAGATGCCACAAATAGTGAATTGGCCGAATACCGAATACCGAATATTCGGCAACGCTGTCGGCCGAAGCGCCGAATATTCGGCCGCCGAATTTTCGGCGCGAAGTACATGCTTGGTGGGGGTGCGTTAGCTGGAATAAGACAAGTCACAACCTGTTTTTCTCGTTGCGTCGCGTCACGGAGCGTTACAAGTGGTGGTCAGCAAACGAAAAACAATACCCGAACCTTTCGAAATTTGCAAAAGTTTATCTTTCTTCGCCTGGAAGTAGCGTTTATAGTGAGAGGTTATTTTCTGAGGCTGGTAACGTTTACGATGAAAAGCGCAATCGTTTGCTACCAAAAATGCTGAAAAGCTCGTTTTTATCCATCACAACTTACCACTGATTAATTTTAACTACTAAAATGTTGTAATTTAGAAATAAATACATAATTTTGAGTAAAACAACATGTCTCTTTTTACATGATTTGCTATTCGGTATTCGGCCGAATAGTACGTACTATTCGGCCAATACCGAATAGCAAAAAAAGTGGCCGAATACCGAATAGTTGCCGAATATTCGTGGCATCTCTAATTTAGAGAACTTTTTGGGGAAAGTTTTTCTGTACAGTCAAGGAAATTGAAACACGTACCACTGTAGAATCTAGTCGAAGAGACATACGCATGACATTTGTACGACATAGCCTGGCGTTTAACGCGTCGCGTCATTGCGATAGGGTTCTAAGGTGGTACGTGAATGTGCTTCCTCTACTGTACATTACATCCTAGTCTTCTATTAGCAAAACTTGGGACATTTTTTTTTCTAGTGTCATCGGTAATTTAGACTATTCCAAATAGGAGAATCAAAAATACTGTTTTTGGAAAAGTTTGTAGGTTTTTTTTTAAACGCACTATACAGAAATGAACCTTTTCAAATATATATAAGATATATCCTCGTATATGTTACCTTTTGTATAATATATCTTGTATGGATGGATCCGTCCTTCTTGTAGACCAAAGGTCAGTTAAAGGTTATTTTAATGTTTCAACTATCTTATAGTGCAGATGTCACCATGTCATAGTGAACACCGTTCGTTTATAACAAATCGACAATAGCACGCGCTCTCAGTCTGTCGGACCGACGGCGCCGCTGTCAATACTATTATTTTGTAAAAATACCTATTTGCAACGAAACTTAATAAATTATTATTGTATGCAGTTAGACGTAAAGTTGTAAATCCAATGACTATAAATGGTGAACTAATAATTTGCATTTGCAACATTGGCGTAAACCTGTATTCTCATGTCGGGCCGTTTTGCTGCTGTCATTTAGTTTGACACTGTACATCCATGTATTATAATATCATTGTCTAGCCCCCTTATCCATAAAAAGTTAACAATCTTTTTAAGCTAACAAATGTTTTGTCCCTCTAATTTGAGGCCAAACGTCACAATGACAGATAAAGACATAAAACATGCTAACTAACAAACGTTTACGAAGCGTTTATGAAAAAGGGGCTAAGATTGTAAATTGTCGATAAATTGTGAACTTTACCATACTGTTTTAAAAAAAAGATTAAACTTAAAGAAAGTCGACGGAGCCCCGCTTCGCGGTTTTACTCTCTTAGGAAGAAACGGTAAACAACAGCGTTACCCTAACTTCCTGAACGGCGTTTATAATCCATCTATGACCACGGTGACACACACACAGAATAGCGATTAGCGTTTTTTGTGATGTACTACATGCGTATCGACTGCGCAAACTGGAATACGAAAATCGCTCTCGAGCGTTAACCGGTTCGTTTATTGGTTTCTTAAAAGAAAAAAATGGTTTCTTGATAAGAAATTACTTTTTTCTAAAGTTATCTTTAGGAATTGAAACAACATTTGTAATTAAAGGATCATTACAGATATAAAAATTAAATTAAAAATTAAAGTTGTACAAACAGCAACTAACTGAAATGATCGTTAAAGAGGAAACTTAGAGAAATTGTATATGCTCGAAAGGGAAAGATACAACAACTTCATACAATACAATACAATACAATATGGTTTATTGAAAACCACATTACAATTTCACAGAATTACAGATGAATCTTAAAAATAGGTATCTCAAAGTCGGTCTTATCGCTTGGGAGCGATCTCTTCCAGACAACCTTTGGATAGAGATAAAAATAGTGCGTGTTATATGTCTCCCTTACGCAAAGTTACACCTCTCCGTTTCGACTTTAATGCTCACTTATTAATGTATATATAACTGTATACAAACCCTGTTATTTCTCTAAGGAAGAACCGGTTAAAACCGGTTTATACCGGAATGTAACCAGGTTTGCATTACGTCACTATTATGCAAATTGGATGTAAACTTCAAATGTTTTTGTGGTCACAATTAATTAAGGCTTTTTTTATCAATAGAAAGTGCAAATTTGTCTTTACTTGTACATTCCGTGTTTCCAAATTTGCAAAAAAACGGTTATAGTTTTTGTTAGTGCTGAAACCGCGTAATCACAGGCCGGGGATGGCAAATTGAATCCTGTCAGTTACGCGGTTTTGTTGCTGCCGACGTTTTCAATGATCTGCTTTTTCATTCTAGTTTTAATGTGCTATTAATGTCAACTGGTTTTATGTACTGGTATTTGTACAAATAATCGTTTGAGCCGTGTTGATAACCAAATTAACAAGCGTCGTTTTTTTTTATAAAATAGGAAGGCTAACAAGCAAGTGGGTCACCTGATGGTAGGTGATATGAGGCATAAAACCTAATATACGTTTGAGCCGCGTAGAGAACCAAATTAGATAAGCACCATACTTTAGGTTGACCTTTAATATTATGTTTATCGTCGTAATCTACGCGGCTCAAACACCAAATAACCCTTTGAGCCAAGTACATAACCAAATTAGATAAGCATCATACTTCAATTTGACGTTTAGTATGGGCGTTATCTTTGTTATCTATGAGGCATAAAACCTAATATACGTTTGAGCCGCGTAGAGAACCAAATTAGATAAGCACCATACTTTAAGTTGACCTTTAATATTATGTTTATCGTCGTAATCTACGCGGCTCAAACCCCAAATAATCGTTTGAGCCACTTAGATAACCAAATTGAACAAGCACCATACTTCAATTTGACGTTTAGTATGGGCGTTATCTTCGTTATCTATGAGGCTCAAAACCTAGCCATTTGAGCCGCGCAGATAACCGAATTAGAAAAGTATCATACTTCAAGTTCACATTTAATATGATCGTTATCTACACGGCGCAAACCCAAATGACCTCACAAACGAAACTAGGCAAACACTAGTTTAGATATTTCGTCTCGCTGAATGCAAGCTTCTTGTGATATTTTGTAGAGAAAATATTGTATGAAATGATCACTCGATCATGCAAAGAGTTTAGACTATGACAATAGAAAAGAAAGCTTACAACAATAAAAATGAGCTTAGAAATCTGCGCCGCATTTTTTTTTGCGTGGTGAATAACTGGTACCAACTTATTAAAAAATATAATTAAAAACTCACTATTTTCATATTTTATTATTGTTATTAATCCTTACTAATGGTTACTTTACATGTCAGAAATGGGTGTATGTACATAGATTCCTTTGTCTTTCTCAGAGGGGTTGAGCTAAAAAAAAAGAAGAATAAAGAATGATTTGACAGTTATTTTTGACATATCTCTTAAGTGACTTTATTCCATACAAAAGGCTTGCAAACCAAACAAAAACCTATAAATGCAAGAAACTGCCTTCTGCCCGAATTATCACACTTATTCATTTATAATATTGCTATCCCGTGTTCTGAAACGTTTTTGAATCTAATTCCTTTGTGTTAAGGTCCAAAATTAAAATGCATAACTCGCACGCTTAGTATTAAAGTGACCCATTTCTGAATAATACACGTCCCAAAATATCACCTTAATTAAAAGACATAGGGTTTAATTTTGGGAAATATCATATTCAGAATTGAGTCGCTTTAATTCTAAGGGTGCGAACTGTCTCAAGATATTTATTTATTCAATGGCGGAGATTTTTATGCTCTATATAGCTGTTCCGTAGCTTTCGCTTGTCGTTTAGTTCATCTGTCTGTCTGTCTGTGTATGTTGTTACAGGGTGTGGTGAGAAACATTTTTATTTGTAAAAAATGTTGCATATAGTCTAGTAACTTATTTGTATATTTAAACTTGGGGTCAATCGTTAAATACTCTTTAAATACATTTGCTCGGTTGTATAGTTTAAGTTGATTATTGTATTTTCATTTTTTTTTAAATTATTCAAATATGTATAAATGCCAGGAGATGTGTAGGAGTGCCCAAGTAACACAGAAGCGCTATATACGCTGTAAAGTGTCTGTATAGTAAAAAAACATTTACTTCAGGCTGCATAGGCCTTAGATAATACATACGCATGTATACATCTCTTTATTAATTTTTTTTTTTTTATCGAATTTATTTTCTAAAAAATGTTGTCTTGTTTCTTTTTGTATTTTTTTTATACATTCAAAATCAAATTTAAAATGCTGTATAATGAATGACAACACAAAGAAAAATTAGGGTAGTGGCAGGACTCGAGCCTGCAACATCAGCATTCCGTGCCTTGCCTTTGCCAGTTTACCTTTGTGATGTTTTACCTTTTTTAGACTTTTATAAGTGACCCTTCAGCACGTCACGGATTATATACATATGACGTAACATAATTTATGAATAAAACATTAAAATTAGCACAACTAAGTGGCTAAGTTACAGGATGTGAAACAACCGTCGACAGAAAGCTACTCCCTTCGGCCAGAATTTCTCCTTCATGAATGCCGACAGATGTTAGATGAGGTGGATGTAGTCGTAGTGTTAGCCTACACCTATATACAGCTAGCTCTATATAGCCTGTATAGTGGATGTGTTACTTGGGCAGTTCTAGAACGCCAAATGATTACATCTTGAAAGAGCTAGTTCGCAAAATGGCACTACTTTAAAAAGTCCAATAAGCCAATTACAAGGCGTTCGCCGGCCGCTGCCGCAGCACGCGCCAATCGGCGACTCGGTCGATGCATTTGCACGGCACTGGTTTCGCGGGCTAGCAAGGTTTGCTTCAGTTTGTTGGTCGTTCTGATTTGATATTTAAATGTGGTCTTACGAGTTGGATGTCTTGAGATGTAGTCATTTTGGTATCTTTGGTCGAAAGTTGAAGTGTTACAAAATTGCCGTGCAGGTTTAATCACGATTTATATTATTTTATAGAAGTGTAAATTATACTCAAGCGATTTACATATTTAAACTCCACTACGATTCGCCTGAAATAAAGCATTGGACTGTGAACTTTATTCGTTGCCTATTTTTTTTAAAAGGTAAAGGAATGATAACGCTACGTTCATATTTTACTTTAAAAAAAATCTGTATGGAACGATTAAAGTGTGCAATTTGATGTTTTTTTTTATTGGGATTCTCTTAATAACTTCTGTAAAATAATATTTTCTTCATAAGGTAGGAAAGTCCAATTTAATTTGACACGATTTGTATGTAATGCAATATAATTGTTTTCGGTATATTTAATATTAGATGTATGCTTGTACAGGTGACTGTTGGTTTTTAATGCATGGAGACATAAATAAAAGGCTGTTTTTAAAAATTGTTTTATTTCGTATCAAAGTTGGGTATTTATAAAATGGGTTCTTAACAAAAGAGGCCGGACCGTGAGTTTAGGCCCTGGGCTAATACTACTAAGGAGCCCTAATTACTCAAAGTAAATTAAATTATGTACGCTCGACCGCCTTGCCTATGGCATAGGCAAATCGCAGTAGGCTGTCGGCTCGCCACGCGCCCGCTCGCTTGCCCCCGCCGTGTCAGTGTAATTGAAAACGAATGCCGCGCAACCCTAGCGTGTCGCGGGAGTAGCGGGGGGAATGCGGACGCGGGCGGCGCGTTAGTTTTGACTCCCGCCGCTTGGTGAATGTGTATGAAGTAATACGAACATTTTGTGTGTGTTAATAAAGTTGGAATTCGTTTAATCACGGACATAAAAGAGAAGTTTCTGTACGTTAGTACTATTATTTGGGTACATTTTCAAACTCCAGACCTTTAATGTAATTTGAATGGCACTGTTTTGGTTTAAAACGACATGGAAACGGTGATAATTTACGAGTGTATCTCCCGGTACACGTTTAACGAACACGCATTTTCGCAGATGCGCTTACCCTCTATCATCGCTACCAACATTTAGTAAACAAAAGACTCGCCATACAAATTACACCAATGTATTCTTTATTGTACAAAATAACATAAATGACAAGAAGAAATACGGTGATGTACAAAGGCGAACTTATCCCTTTAAGGGATCTCTTCCAGTTCCAATGTTGACCAAAGGTCTACATTTTGAAAATATACCCATTTATTCTGTGGTATAGCTAGATGACGTAGTTTTTCTTGACGCTTTCGAAGCGTACGACGAAGGTGCGTATCTGCGTAGGACGCAGCGTCACCACGAACTCCGGTTCGGGCTCAGCATCCTCCCCCGGCGGGTTGATGCGAACCTCGTCGTCCTTGGATATCGTCCTGCGAGCCAGAAAATACGCTTTGCTCAATTTTTATTCATAAAGGAAGTATGTGAAAACAATGCATTTTATTCATTTTAGACATCATGTTTCATAGAGCTATTTACTGCTGAAGACCTAAACAGTCGATATCTAAATAGAAATAGTGTAAGTTTATTTTTTTCAAAACAACCAGGTTCGATTCCCGAGCTGAGTACAGGTTTCTTCTTATTAAAATCGATGACATGGTTCCTAAGAACAGATCTTCGTATGTCTTATAGTTTCAGACTTTTCCATACTGACCGATTTAAATGAGACAACCTGTACATTATAGTGGTATCTACGGCCGCGTCTCCTCCTAAACCGCGCAACGGATTTACGTTTTTCACTGTAATTTTTTTACAGAATGTCTTTCTTTACATCACTACCCGATTATACACGCGCGATGTCGGGTCGGGTCGCTAGTTATAAATTCACCTCTTCCTCCTCCCGTGCTCCCGATCGTCGTAGTAGGCGTCGTAGTCCAGTTCCATTCGGCGGGGCGTCGTCGACTCTACTTTAGGCGTAGGATCTGCAAATAATTTATCATGTAGTAACGTGCATTCACAACCCAGTGCCCCATATATGGAGCATGACCAAGTAGCTTTATCAGTCCGCGACCCACATATGGGACACTAAGAAAAAGCAGTTCACGCGGCTATTGCAAATTTGATTAGCTTGTTGAGCCCTAGTTTCTGGTTAAATACTTATTCATTTATGTTTACCAACGTCTTTCTTAGACACTCTGGTACAGTCTTTAGGTTACCACCCTTTTTTTTGACGTGGTGGGAAAGCTTTATGTGTTCCCCCAGCCTGGAGCGGCTCGGGGGATATGTGGGACTCTCCCCCCAAAGTGGGGGGCATACCGTAACTAAAACCCACCACGGCGTCTCCCTCAAACCGGCTTACTAGCAGCCGTCGTGGGACCTGGAACATGCTCCACTACGACGCCTGGCCGGAGCATACGTTACCACCCTAGTGATGTAAAGTACTATTGTATGGGGGGCTTTGGACGGCCGTACCTTTTAGGAACTCTCCCTCATCATCCTCCAGGGTCTCGATCCTCCTTCCTTCGAGACTGAAGTCATCAATACCGCTCGTTATGAAGAAAGGCATGTCCGCCTTCAAGTTTTGTTCTTTACGTTTCGTTCTGAAAAATATAGGTACACTCTAAAAACAAAACCTTTACTTCTGGCGGCATTTGGGTGACAGACTGCCAGCCTTTAAGTGGGGGGAGGGGGGCAACCCTGACTGCTCATTTTACAGGGCAACCTTGACCTCATTGATAAATGAGAATAGAAAATTACCAATTCGACCCAGCCCAGTAGAGAGGGGGGGGGGGGAGATTAATGACCCAAATGACCATCCCTGGATCTGTCGTAGATCAGCGCAAAGTAAAGCCAGAAATTATAGATATAAATATAAATACATGAAAAATTCTTGGGATAAATTCACACCAATTGACCTACTCCCAAACTAAGCAAAGCTTCTACTACTAGACAACGGATATACGTACTTATATAGATAAATACATACTTAAATACATAAAATATCCAAGACTCGGGTACAAAAATTCAATATTCATCATACAAACATTTGCACCTCCCGGGAATGGAACCCGGAACCTCTAGCTTCATAGTCAGGATCACTAACTAGGCTATTCGGTTGTCGGTCGGTCGGTAATATTCAAACATACTTTCGACTCCTCCCAGCACTCTCAGTTTGCTCCTCAATATCCTTCGCCCTGTAGCCTCTTGATTTCTTCCGCCTCTTGACTCGAGTCACCTCCGTGGCCTCTTCGAAGTGCCGCTGAGGTCTCGAGTTGCTCTTGGTCTTGTAGTACATCTCATACATGGATTTTGTGACGCCATCGTCCGTTTCATCGGTGTTCATGTCAGTGAAGAGAGCTGTAAGAATCATATAGTGTACGAGTAAAATCCCACCATAAACTCTAAGAAAGAAAAGAAGAAAGAAAAAATATTTATTGCCTTGTACAATTTCTTAAAACCTAGATAAATTAAACATTTTTTAAATTTCGGCAAGAGGAATAAACTCAGCATAATGCTGGCTCCAGTTTTGAAACTTGATCAGCGCTGATTTTCAGTTTATTCCTGTTTTTTTTGCTACTAAATGAACATGCATGTGAAACGATTGTGCGGCAAGAAAAAAAGAGAGAATAAAAGAATAAACAGAGTTAAAAAAAAAATATACACATGTGAAAACTTAAAATACAAAATATCACATCAATGGAAAAGTTTTGCTGACTCCCCCTACCAGGTTTTTAGGGATTTTGCTAGATTGGTATTTAAGTAGATGGTTTGTTTTGTTTTGTCCATAAACTCTACACCTATTTATTTCATCATCATCATCATATCAGCCGGAAGACGTCCACTGGGCATAGGCTTTCCCCAAGAATCTCCACGACGGTCGGTCTTGTGCTGCTCGCGTCACCGGTCCTATCGTATTTATTTATTTAAACACTAGCGGACGCGCGCGACGTCGTTCACGTAAAATTAGTAGCCTATGTCCGTCAGGAATAGTTTAGCTTTCTATCTGTGAAAGAATTTTTGAAATCGGTTCAGTAGTTCCAGAGATACAAACAAACTAACAAAAAAACAAACAAACAAAGTTTTCCTCTTTATTATATTAGTGTAGATTATTGCACAAAAAATACAGAAAGTACAACAGGTTACTTAATGACTTAAGGCATTCTCTGCCAGCCAACCTTTGGGCAAAAACAGAAAAGTTGTGGGCGGTGCGGATGGACAACGAGTAATAGAAACACAATGACAAATACTACTACATACATACAACACATATAATACAAAAAATCCATAAATAAACATACATACAATCTGTCCAGAAGAAAGCTAAGAGACCTATCTGTCTTGAGATCAAAATATTTTTTTTTTATAAAATAGGAAGGCAAACAAGCAAGTGGATCACCTAATGGTAAGTGATCACCACCGCCTATGAACATCCGCATCACTATAGAGATTGCAGATGCGTTGCCAACCTAGAGGGCTAAGATGGAATATCTCTTGTGCCAGTAATTACACCAGCTCTCTTGCTCACCACGCCGGAAGACAACAGTGCAAGCACTGCTGTTTAGCGGCAGGATTAGCGAGCAAGTTGGTGGTAGCGATCCGGACGGACCTTGCACAAGGTCCTACCACCCGCAAAAGCTGTAAACTGTGCAATGAAGCCTGAATAAATAAATAAATACCGGACCAAAATCCGGTGCGTGATTTAAAAGTGGCTAAACATAAATGAGGACAGATTTAAACGGATCGCAACTTTGTTTTATACTGTGTAAAAGAAAAAGAAGCAAGATACCTGCTGGTCGCTTCTTCCTCCCATTCTTCCGTCGCCACCTTTTCCTCGTGCTGATAGATTCGTCCTCCTCTGAGGAGTGAAACTCCGTCAGATAATGCTTCCTCTGTTTGGGTTTCCTGTACAAAACCGACTTGGGTGTGTTCGTCGCGAAACTCATCTCGCTTTTAAGTAGCACTGGATCTTTAAAGAAAATGTAAAGGTTAAAATACATATAAGAATAAAGAATAAAAAAGATTTATTGCTTTAACATACTATATACTATGTCTTGGCAACCAGTCTCAGCATATGCTAGGCACAGTACTTGGCGCTGGTTTTCAGACTGGCCTCTTGTGTGAGGCAGTTTAAGCTTATTACGGTCATTCTTCAGCATTTTCAGCGTTGTTCATTACCGTTCCCTAATTAATTGACGAAATATCTAACGTTAAGCACCAACTTCTGGTAAAATTAGTATCAACTCAGAGTACAACTTCTGTTCTTACCTGAATTACAAACATGGACTTCAGGCAAGAACAGAAGCTGTACTCGGAGTTGATACTAGTTTTTGCAGAAATTGATGTTAAACGTTGGGTATTTCGTCAATTAATTAAGCAACGGTAATGAACAACGCTGAAAATGCTGGAGAATTAGTGTTAGTTTAAGTTTTAATGTCTATGTCTCATTATGCTAGATCTATGTTGAATATATAAACATCAGTACCATCAAACCAACCTTTCACTGAAACATTAGCTTTATAAGCCGCCTTGTTTTCAACTTTCAGTTGTTCTGTCGTGAACTTCCTTCTGTTGTTGTCCATGTTATCATATTCACTGTTGTTTATCACGTTGTCAATGAAATTCTCAGAAATGTTGATGGATCTCTTCTTCCTCATCTCCTCATCGAGATTGGTGTTTTTTATTTTCGATTTCAATTTGTCCCCGTGTCGCTGTGTCGGCTTACGTCGGATGAAGTCGGGTTCTTCGTCAGAATAATGGCCTGGAAGTTTATTAAAGAAATTTTCAACACACTTGCTCTTATAGTATTTTATGTAACTGTTGCATAATGAGGGGTCTTAATACACGAGTTTAGTTTTATGAAACGAGCGTCAGGGAGTACGCCAATTACACTGACACGGCGGGGGCGAGCGAGCGATCGCGCGGCAAGTCAACAGCCTACTGCGATTTGACTATGCCATAGGCAAGGCGGTCGAGCGTACGTACCTTCAGTGCGAAGCGGAACCCCGCTATATTGGTCATGAATAAATAAATGAAATGAAATGAAGTATTATTAAATAGCTTAAGAATTAACACGTTCATGTGCGCTACGTGATAAGACGTAAAAAATTGGTATATACGGTGCAACAGAACGTATATAGCCGTCAAAAAAAAAAAAAATCTCATACAACGTGACTGAACGCCGAGCGTCCGTACTAAATTCTGTCAGCTACGTCATCGTGCTACATTATGTCAAAAATTGGAACTGCTAGTGCCACGCTATATCCAACTTAACTCTTACTAAAGATTACTAGAGTACACACACATGCAAGGACCGGTACAAATACTAACAACGTCCTATGACGTCGCTGCTGTTCCGCGAGTTGACGTTAAGAAACGTTCGTGTCAGATTTCGCGTTATTTTTACCCACGTTGTATCACAAAGTCCATAGACGTTGTTGCATTTTGTACGGGGAAGTACTGTGCGAAACAACGATATTCTAAAAAATCGGCAGCGCACGTGAACGTGTTAAATTACCTGAATCTTTGTTCTCAGATTGCTTCGATTTAGCATCGTCCGTATAGTCCAAATCTTCAGGTAACATGCCGTCGTCGCCGCCGTTGTAGACGTACCTAGAATAAATATCCATTTTATACACACTGACATGCATCTACCCATACAACCTAATCTGGTCGTGGCGACTGAAACTACGGTAACAAAATAATCTACACCCAAATTCTGGTCGCATATCGGTAATCGTTAATTCTCTTTCTCTACACATATATCATTAATGCTCTATAATGCGTCCAAAAACCGTAGGCAATGACTAGCATTATAACAACCAATATTATTATGAGATTTTTTCTAATTTGTTTCTATATTTGTTCAAATTCATTTTTTATTACATTATTTTAATGTGTACAGTCTATAGATATTTAATAGGTACCTAGCACTAGTAGCTAGTAGCAATGCAGGTCATTGCCCTATGGCTTCTGAACCCATCATAGAGTACTTAGGATATGTGTGTAGATAAAGTAATGTATGCAACTGTACATAATTAGGTCTTAAAACACTCGTGTGATCCTATTATGAAACTCGCTGACGCTCGTTTCATAAAACCACACTCGTGTTTTAAGACCCCTCATTATGCAACAGTTGCATAAAATACTATTATGCAACTGCTATATAATGAGAGGCCTTAAAACACGAGTGCGGTTTTATGAAACGAGCGTCAGCGAGTTTCATAATAGGATCACACGAGTGTTTTAAGGCCTAATTATATACAGTTGCATACATTACTTTATCTACACACATATCATAACTGTAAAAAATCGTAACAGCAAAAAACCAACAAACGAGTGACAACAAGTATGGCGGCAATTCGATTTATCCGTCAAGACGAACGTTTTTTGAAATCATAGACAAACGAATGAAGTCCCTTTTGTCATGTCACTCGAGATCAAATGTCGTGCGTTTAAATTAAAAAATCATACTGAATTGACGTTTTGTATCGATAACTGTTTTAATAGCTGTGGATACTAGAATAGAGACCAACTTGAATTTTGACAGATGTTCCAAATTTAAATTCATAACGTCACGAGATATTGGTAATGTGATCATCAATAAACACAGACTACTAAGAGAAACTACCCAATAAAGAACCGATTTACCTGCTGTCATAGACAAGAAAATTCTTATAATAACATTGGTTGTAATAATGCTGGTAATTTTCTATGGTTTTTGCACGCGTTATTGAGCATTTATGATATGTGTGTAGATAAAGTTATGTATGCAACTGCTATATAATGAGAGGCCTTAAAACACTCGTGTGATCCTATTATGAAACTCGCTGACGCACGTTTCATAAAACCACACTCGTGTTTTAAGGCCTCTCATTATATAGCAGTTGCTTAAATTACTATTACGGCCGTGTGTGATTTTAACTCCAAAACATAATATTTATGTTTCGGAAATTCTCTAAATCTTGTCGACGTGAAGAACGAAGCGGTATCAGCGACTAGATTTCTTACTATTGTAGTAACAAAGATGTTATAGTTACTACATGGCGACCGAAATGGTTATATATAAAATAAAAATAAATAAATAAATATCTTGGGACAGTTAACACCAATTGACTTAGTCCCAAAGTAAGCAACTAAAGCTGCTTGTGTTATGGGTACTGGACAACGGATATAAATACTTATATAGATAAATTTATACTTTTTTTATTGAATACCACATTAAAGATATTAAGAAATATATACTTAAATACATACAACATCCACGACTCGGGCACAAACATTCGTATTCATCATACAAACATTTGCCCCTCCCGGGAATCGAACCCGGTACCTCAAGCTTCATGGTCAGGGTCACTAACCACTAGGCTATCCGGCCGTCATATATGGGTAATATGACCGGCCAAATTCAATTTATCTCTCACTGCGGCTCAGTTTAACTAGTGTCATAAATTAACTGCGGGCGTCTCGCTAGGGCCACGTTGATGGCAAACAAGCATGCGGCTCGCATGATGGAAAGCAATTACCACCGCTTATGGACGCTTGCAACTTCATGGGAAACACGCGCGCATTGCGGACCCTGCAAGAACCTTTTAATACCCCCTTTGAAGACCATATGCAGTACCACGTTGGAAAAACTATCTTTCGATTCTACCATTTTCTAAGTTCATGAGCGTTTCCTTTTTTTATGAAATAGGAAAGCAAAGAAGCAAGTGGGTCACCTGATGGTAAGTGATCACCACCGTCTATAAACACCTGCGACAACAAAGTGAGTGCAGATGCGTTGCCAAAGCAGAGGGCTAAGATGAAATACCTCTTGTGCCAGTAATTACACCGGCTGTCTTGCTCTCCACGCCAGAACACAACAGGATTAGCGCCGGCAGGATTAGCGAGCAAGATGGTGGTAGCGATCCGGACGGCTTGTTTTTACCTTGTACTCCAGTCCATCTGTCTGGCCTCTTCTAGCCACTGGTTGGCGGCTAGTGTTGTCTCCCTCACAGACCTGATTGGCAGAAAAGTTATTCAAATTATATTTTTTACTAGCGACGCGCGCGACTTCGTTCGCCTCAAATTAGTAGCCCACTTCTGTCAGGGATAGTGTAGCTTTATATTAGTGAAATAACTTTTGGAATCTGTTCAGTATTTCCAGAGATTACCCCCTACGTACAACAGATGGAATTCTATTTTAAATATGTTGTTTCGTGTGGAAGCGGAGGATGGTGGGTTTTCGCATGAACATATATATATATATATCGCACAGACGCAGCTAACTTGTACGAGTACGGCACCGGTTCCGCGGAGTAGCAAGGTAATTTGTTCCAGTTTGTTGAAATGGACCTCCGCAAAGTAACGCCTGAATCTATTAATTATTCCCAAAGTTTATTTTGTAAATTTTAGTTTTAAGTTATTTATATTCTGCGCCTGAGAACTGACTTGATCTGTAGGTGCTGGAACATCTTGCGGAGCTCCACGGTGATGTGCGCAGGCTTCGGGAACTCTTCAGACATTTCAGATCTCGAGCTGTAAGCTGCAACAGGGTAAAATTATATGACAAACAAGCTAGCATCTTGAATACTCTAAACGATTGCTAAGAATCAAAGTCAAAGTCAAACTATCTTTATTCCGATTAGACTTACAGAAAGAACTTATGTAAGTCAGATTTTTTTTTAATAGGAAGGCAAACAAGCAAGGGGGTCACCTGATGGTAAGTGTACACCACCGCCTATAGACACCCGCAACATCGAAGAGATTGCAGATGCGTTGCCAAACCAGAGGGCTAAGACGGAATACCTCTTGTGCCAGTAATTACACCGGCTGTCTTGCTCTCCACGACGGAACACAACAGTGCAAGCACTGCTGTTTAGCGGCAGGATTAGCGAGCAAGATGGTGGTAGCGATCCGGACGGACCTTGCACAAGGTCCTACCATCCGCAAGAGTTAGATATTTCTTCTTAATTCTACGTATGCAAAGAAGCGGGTAACAGCTAAAAAAGAAAAATATCTTAGACTAGTGGACGCCCGCGACTTCGCGTGGAATTAGTAGCCTATGTCCGTCAAGGATAGTGTAGCTTTCTATCTGTGAAAGAATTTTTGAAATCGGTTCAGTAGTTCCAGAGATTACCCCCTACATACAAACAAACTAACAAAGTTTACGTCTTTATTATATTAGTGTAGATGTAGATAAGTATTCTCCGGCAAAGAGATAAACCCGTTACCTCTGTCACTCTTCTCGAGGGTGTTCTCGAGCCTCAGCAGCACGGAGCCAGCTTTCCAGGGCTCCAGGGTGAGGATCCTGATGTGGCGGGGGAGCCCGTGGAGCCGCAGCGCTGAGTACTGACGAGATAAAATATAGTCACTCGCACTCAATAGCTGCGGCTGTTGTAGTGGATGAGCTGTAGCTGACTCCACTGACTGCAGTTGCAGCGTTGGAGCCGCAGATGCCTTCATGGCTGCGGCTGTTTGAGCTGCGGCTGCTTTTACTAACTGCAGCTGCAGTGTTCGAGCCGCAACTGCCTTCCTGACTGCAGCTGCAGATGCCTACACCGATAGCAGCTGCTGTGTACGAACTGCAGATGCGTTTATTGACTGCAGCTGCAATGCTCGAACTGCAGACGCCTTTACAGACTGCGGTTTCAGCGTTGCAGCAGACGACGCTTTTATTGAATGCAGTTCTGCAGGCACAGTCGTGTAGAGGCGTCGGCGGTTGCAGACGCAGTCATTTTGCGTGTGATTTTGCAGCGCCTTCCGCAGGCGTATAAAGGAGTTTGCTGGTGTAGTATAACAGATGCAGTCGTGTAAAAGCGCTTGCTGTTATAGCGCTATAGTCGCAGTCGGTGAAAGTAAATGATGCTACGGTGCTGAAAGCGTTGCCCGATAATTCTCCAGCATTTTCACCGTTGCTCATTACTGTTCCTTCTTTAATTGTTCAAATAAGGCCTACAAATATGGACTTCAGGCAAGAACAAGCTGTACTCGGAGTTGTTACTAGTTTTAGCAGAACTTAGTGTTGAACGTTCGTGTTTAGGCATGAAAGATACCAACTTATTCAGTTAATTATAACGGGCCAAGTCGAGGGAAGGAGGCGTGTAGGACGAAGGAAAAAGTCATGGTTGAGGAATATCAGAGAGTGGACGGGAGTCACCAGTGCTGAACAGCTGTTCAGAGTGGCACAGAACCGGGACAAATTCGCAGAGTTAACGGCCAACCTCCAGTAGTGGAGAGGCACCTGCAGAAGAAGAGATGCTAAACGTTAGGTATGCCGTCAATTAATTAAGGAACGGCAGAGCTATAGTGATAACGCTGGAGAATTACCGAGCCGTTTCGACTCTCAGAATACTTCAGTGTATCCGAAAAAGCCTTATTATCGAGGATAAGTTAATAGGGGATAGTTACCCGTTTGTTCCTGACGTTCTGCCACTTCCTGCGGTTGACCTTCTCCCCCGAGGTGACGAACTGCCAAGGCTCCATCTGCCACCTGTGCGCAGCCTGGCTGACGCGCTCGGAGAACGTTAAGTCGTCAACTGCAAAAAAAATAAACTCTTCGTACCAGAAAAAATGT
This sequence comes from Ditula angustiorana, assembly GCA_963691745.1. Taxonomy (NCBI): domain Eukaryota; kingdom Metazoa; phylum Arthropoda; class Insecta; order Lepidoptera; family Tortricidae; genus Ditula; species Ditula angustiorana. Next base: position 4,792,189 of record OY829501.1, read on the forward strand.
TAGTAAAATCTATCATAAACTACAAACGAATAGAGCAAAGAATACAAAGACAAAACATACAATACACGAAAAACATCGAAGAACAGTATATTTTATTAATTAAATAGATTATAATAAAATCGATAAGACAAAAGAAGTCCTCCTGGCTGATGACGCAAAAAACACAGACTGAAACCGTTTACGGAAGTGTCTGATAATTATTTGTGTGTAAACTTTGAATATTTTAACATGCCTTTAAAATGACTTGTGGAACTTTGAGATAGCGTCAACCCGCAGCTAATAGTATTTATACTTAAGACGGTGTTTGGAAAGATAGGATATTCTCTTTTTTTGTAATCGTAAGTCTGTTATTTGTGCTGTTTTTAAATATAGTTGCAGTTTTGATCAAAAACCATAGGTAATAAACATATTTTTTTATAAAATAACCTCTTCTTCTGGACTCGGGTCTACTCTAAACCTAATTTGTTGTAACTTGGAAAATATAACACGAACTCAGGAACTCACTTAGTTTATTAATTAAAAACTACACATATAACAATTTGTTTGAGTCTATCTCTTTGACTGATAACCACAGACAAACAATGTTGCCACACTCTTTCCCCCTTAAAACTAATTTAAAACTAATTACAATCTTCTAAAGTAACTGAGAACATTTCATGAGTGGCGCAGCTTGGTTTGGCGGCCAAAGGCCTTGAGGCAAAAGAGGGTCCTAAATAGAAAAAAATACATAACATTTAATTCAGGAGGTCGGAGAATATTTGTGAGGACAGCTAGTGTTTGTGGCTAGAGGCCCCTGAGCACGGGGCCCCAGGGCACGGCAGCGCTTAGCTCCTTGGCAGCTACGGCACTAAACCTACCCCATCGGAATAAAAAAACTATAGAACTGTGTACAACGCCGTGGCAGAGTAACCGACCATAGTCTATTTGGTAGACTATGTTGGATAGCCTGAATAAAACCGCCTGTGCCAATTGTCAAGTAAGCAGCTCTGCGTTTTGGCGTCAAATTTTTAGTTCTGCTATCCGACGCCTGTGTCGCTGCTAGTTGGAAACTTAGAAGCACTTTATTCACTTACGATAAGATTCAAAGTTGAACCAATGCCTAAATATTGAAAGCCCCTCTTCACCTGCTTCACCCCGTCGCAAAGTGGTGAAGCTAGGCTTGTAACAATCCGAACAAGTAGGCAGATCTATTGTCTTCTTATATCGATGACCTACCCTCTTGCTTGTAGCTCCCGAACATGAGGCGATGCTTGCCCCGGATGACCAGTCCGACTCCATTCTCCTCTTCGTTCAACGTCTCGTCCAACCCGAAACCGTCATCTGTCAAAAGCCTTCTGTGCACCTGAAATACATACAGTAGGGGAAATATATACCACCTTAGAACCCTATCTTAATGACGCGGCGCGTTAAACGCCAGGCTATGTCATACAAGTTAAGCGTATGTCTCTTCGACTAGGTTATACAGTGGGCGGGGATGGGATCAGCCCAGCGAAAATTTGCGACCGGTCGCTAGCTGGACTGGGTCTATCTCTATTTTAATTGCCTGGCCGGCAGTTGACTTGGCGAATGGCCTGGGATGGAGCTGAAATTGCAATGAAATCCTCGGCAAGACTGGTTGCGCTCCTTCTCGTGGTTGCTGCCCGTTAACTGCCTGGTTCCCCGGACGAAACAGGAAGAACAAAAACAACACAGTCGTACCACAGAACATCCGCAACCTTCCCTATCCCGCAAATCCCTTCTAGTCAGCCGCAGGCGATGACGTGGCATGTCGCAGCGGGCCTCACATCCAAAATATCAGGATGTAAGGCGGTAGAATGCCACCCGCGTGTTTGTGCCGTGCGCGGGGACCCGTACGGGTGGAGGACGAGATCCTGGTAGGTTGAGTTTGAAGGGGGTCGGAGTCGTTATCCCCGGAAAACAACACGCCACTTTGGCTCGAAATTCACCTCACACGGGCGGTCGTAACCTAGCCAGTTACGATCAATCGGCTGTCGCGTCCAGTAGATGGACGTGGGCGAGCGCCCTAGAGTGTAGAGGTCGGTAGTCGGCGGAGCACAAACCTAATGCCATCTGGGGAGGTGGCAGAGGGGGAGGCACCGTGCGGGCTCACTCGGCAGCTCACTTGGGGGTGCTATATCCGGCTGGTAGCCCTGATGGGTCAAACCATCCCCAGTAGGAGGGCTCCAAGGAGGGTGGGGAGCCAGCGGGACGAATTTTGCTTGTGTACGAATGGAAACATCACTACCCAACAAAACGATGAAGGCCGGACCCGTAAGGGATGAGGCAAAGGCGCCTAGCGCAAAGGAAAGCTGCGGAAAGGTGAGACGCGACCCTGTCATAGACAGGGACGCGGGATCTGGACCCAGCGGAGTTCGGGGGCCCGAAAGGGTGGAGAAAGCGCGTAGCGCATTAAAGGGCGCGAGTCGCGGTGGAGCTGCCAACTCGAAAGGCATTATCCGACCTCTTCCCTTCGGGTCGAAGAGAGGACGCACCGATCTCCCCGCAAGGGGTTTGACCGGTGTCGGTGCTGGGAGAGGAGGCGGCGGAACCGCGACTTGTCGCAAGAAGGTGGCTGCCACACCACTTCCGAATCCCGCCCATCTGAACCCGGCCGCCGGGGAGGGTGCGCATACACCTCCGGGTACATGCGCACCTTCGTACGAGGGCTGGACGAAGATGAGCAGGAGGAGGAAGAGGAGGGCCAAAGCCGAGCTGGTGACGCTCCAGCGCCTGCAGCAGTGCTCATCGGAGGATGAACGAGCGGGCGCCGACAGAGCGGCACAGAAAAGGCCACCGACACCAACCAGCGACGCTGCCCGCGCCGCCGGCGACTCCAAGAGGACGAAAGTGGCAGGCTCGTATGCGGAGGCGCTGGCGGGCGAGAGAGCCGCTGTGGTGCCGGTGGGCTTTCCGGCTGAAAGGGTCCTGATGGGGCATGTCGGGGCCATACAGGAGGCTGTGATCACACGCCTGCTGGATGCTCCCGACCCGCTTCCGAGGATTACTTTTGGCAACGTGGTGGGGGGTGCCCTGCACATCAGTTGCGGTGACAGGGACTCCTTCGCCTGGCTCAGCACGGCAATCGGAGAGGGAGAAGTTGCCGGGATGAGCCTGAAGGTCGTGTACGCCAAGGACCTTCCGAAACCGGTCAAGATGGCCTGGAAGACGAAGATTATTGGCGTACAGGACAGCAAGACGCTCCTCAAGCTGCTGCAGCGGTACAACCCCGGGCTGCACACGGAGCAGTGGAAGGTAGTCGACACCTCGGTGGCGGACGTCAGCACCCGGCGAATCATTTTGATGGACCGGGAGTCGGCAGATGTCATCCGAGAGGCCGGCTACTCTCTGCACTCGGGAATCGACGTCAGCTCCTTCAAGCTCTTGGAGGACATGGAGAGGGGCTTGGAGGGGGCTGACGGCGATTCCGGAGTGGCCCGTCGTGTGGCTGGCGCCGATAAGGCTGCTCCCGGCAGAGCCAAGGCTGCTTCCGGCGAAGCTAAGGCTGGTCCCGGTGATGCCAAGGCGGCTCCCGGTGACGCCAAAGCTGATGCCGGTGACGCCAAAGCTGCTGCTGGTGACGCGGAAGCGGCTGCCGAGGGTGCACAGCCTGTGGAGGAGGAGGCGGACGCACAGAGGGCAAAGGCCAACGAAGGGGCCGGTCAGGGGAGCGAGGATGACACGGCGCGCAGGGCCGGGGGGTCGTCGGTGACATCGTCACTGGTGTCCCTCGCGGAGCTGCGCGCCTTGTCGGAGCTGTACCTAGACGGCCGCTCGTCACCCGAGCCTGACGACGGGGAACCGGAGGAGGGGCCTGCTGATCTCAGCATGCCCAAAACCAAACCCACATAAGCCTCATGGAGGGTCTAAGGTGCGTACAAATTAACCTACAACACAATAAAGCAGCTACCGCCATCTTAGCGCGGCAGCTGAAAAGCGAGAAATTCGATATTGCCCTTATTCAAGAACCATACATATATAAGGGACAAATAAGAGGTTTAGGTGGCACGGGAGGTACAATATTCTTTCTATGCCCCGAAAACAACATGAGGACTTGCATATATGTCAGAAATGGCATAAATGCCATGCCTTTAAATGCTTTGTGTTCCAGGGATCTTACCACCATCAAGATCCAGGGGAGGGAGGTAGGCAAGGCACTCATCATCTCGTCGGCCTACCTACCATATGAGGCGACGGACCCGATCACACCACTGCTACGGAGTCTCGTCGAGAAAAGCAGCCAGGCGAACACCGGCCTAATCATAGGCTGCGATGCCAACGCACACCATGTCATCTGGGGAAGCTCGGATGTCAACAGAAGAGGAGAGAAGTTACTGGACTTTCTGGTGAGCTCTTCTTTACAAATTCTAAATAAAGGCAATGACCCGACGTTCGTTAACATAAGGAGAGGTGAGGTTATTGATATAACGTTGGCTTCCAACAATATAAGCAGAGATGTGACTTCATGGCATGTGTCCAATGAAACTTCTTTGTCGGATCATAGATACATATGCTTTAGGTACAGGACCAACATATTGATTGAAGCTGTGCGCAAAAGAAATCCTAGGAACACTGACTGGTCGTCCTTTAAGGCTGATCTGAAAGTAGAACTAGGGGATCCAAAAGGTAAGCTCAATTCCATTGTAGATATTGAATTTGAAGCGGACAATATAGTGCAGGCGGTTAACAAAGCCTGGATTAGGAACTGCCCCGAAAGGAAAGTTCTTGCAAAGAAGGTGCCATGGTGGAACCCTGACATTACGAAGCTCAGGAAAGAGACCAGGGCCATCTTCAACGACGCGAAAGCCTCGAAAAACTTCGAGAACTACGCGCATAAGCTCACAGAGTACAATAAGGCTGTAAGAAAAGCTAAAAGGAAAGCATGGAGGAACCACTGCGATCAAATAGGCTCAATACCAGAAGGCATGAGACTTACCAAGGCTTTAGCTACGACCAAGTCAATCCCACTAACAACCATAAGAGGTACAGACGGGAACATGACTGAAACGGGCTTCGAAACGCTAAAAGTAATGTGTGAGACACACTTTCCAGGCTCTATCATACATCAGGGCAAACCAGACGATGAACCAATCAGTGCAGTTGAACAAGTAACAAAGACAACAAGGCACAATTGGGACACCGCTAAAAAGGTAGTAGACCATAATAGGATAAAATGGGCGATATCCACCTTTCAACCATATAAGGCTCCAGGACCGGATGGCACTTACCCTATTCTACTACGAGAAGGCGCCAATGTACTCATACCGCATCTAAGCCGACTGTACAGAGCGTGCATAGCCTTCGGACACGTACCACGAATATGGAGGCTGGTGAAGGTGATCTACTTGCCGAAACCAGGCAAGGCAGATTATAGTGAGGCCAAATCATACAGGCCAATAAGTCTGTCGTCATTCTTTCTGAAGACTCTAGAAAAGATGGTGGACAGACACATAAGGGATGGACCTCTAAGACGGCATCCACTCCACAAGATGCAATGCGCATACCAACCGGGAAAATCGACTGATACAGCGATACACCTAGTGGTAAGCAAAGCAGAACAGGCGATAGAAAACAAGGAAATATGTCTAGCTGCATTTCTGGACGTGGAGGGAGCATTTGACCGAACCACGTTTTATGCCATCAGCACTGCTGCGAGTCGGCATGGTATCGAACCAACCATATGCAGATGGATGGGCAACATGCTAAACAGCAGGCTAATAACGGGAACCCTACTAGGTGACGAAATACTAGCCACGGTTACTAAAGGATGCCCACAGGGAGGAGTCCTATCACCCACGCTTTGGAGCCTGGTGGTGGACTCGCTGCTTGAGGAGCTCAACACGGGCCCTATTCATACAGTAGGGTACGCGGATGATCTGGTTATACTGGTTAACGGGAAATTCCCGAACACGGTATCAGGTATAATGAAAGAGGCCCTGGAAAAAGTGGAGAGATGGTGCAGTAGCCATCAACTCTCTATCAATCCGGCCAAAACAGTGGTAATACCGTTTACCAGAAAAAGGGATCTAAAAAACCTACAGCCCTTAAAACTATATGGTGAGGGGTTAAAGCTCTCCAGTGATGTGAAATATCTAGGGATTACTCTAGATAAAGAACTAAACTGGAAGAAGCACGCGGAATACACTATAACCAAGGCAACGAGAGTGTTTGGTATGTGTAGGTCTGCTTATGGGAAAACATGGGGACTCAACCCCAAAGTACTGAAATGGATTTACACCATGATGGTGAGACCCATCATAATGTACGGCTGTCTGGCCTGGTGGCCAAGAACACTACTACGCACATGCAAAAACTCTCTTGAAAAATTTCAAAGAATGGCATGCATGGCTATCACCGGGGCGTTCAAAACGACACCTACGGCAGCAATGGAGGTCCTATTGGACCTACCGCCACTGCACATTGCTATCGAATCTGAGGCGCGCAAAGCACTACACAGAATGAGGAGAGATGGTCTGTGGAACGACTTAGCCCCGAGGACGAAGCATACTAAAATGGAACAAAACAAGGAACTTGACAAAATAACAACTATGAGTTGCGACAAAATGCAACCAAAGTACGTGTTCCAAAGGAACTACAAGCTCCATGTTCCCACAAGGGTCGAATGGGCCGAAAGACAGACATTACCCGAAGGCGAAGGCATCTCATGGTATACGGATGGATCCAAAATGAAATCCGGTACGGGAGCAGGCATTTATGCACAGAACTATAGTTGTAGTACAAGCATGGGTGATCTTGCAACTGTTTTCCAAGCGGAAACATTTGCAATAATAGCCTGCGCACAAGAGAATATAGACAGGGGGTTAAAAGAGACAACTGTCTATATACTCAGCGACAGTCAAGCAGCACTTAAGGCACTCACATCGCCTAGAGTAGACTCGAGACTGGTATACAATGGAATACAAGCACTAAATAAGCTTGGTAGACATAACAAAGTGAGCCTGATATGGATACCAGGACACGAAGGTTTCACCGGAAATGAAAAAGCAGACGAACTTGCAAGGGAAGGCTCATCCAATAATTACATTGGACCTGAACCATATGTGGGACTCTCTCAGGGAACCATAAAAACGGCCATAAACAACCACACCAAAAAGCAACACCAAAAAGAATGGAGAAGCTTGGCAGGTCTAAGGCATTCAAAACGTTTCATAGGAAACATCGACCCAGGCTGGACCAAGAAACTTTGGAAACTCAGCAGAAGACAACTCCGGTACATAATCGGGGTGTTTACAGGTCACTTCGGAACTAAACACCTACTAGCTAAGATGGGACTATACGACAACGATGATTGTAGAATGTGTGGAGAGGAGACCGAAACAATGGAACACATTATATGTGATTGTGAGGCCCTCGCCAGAACAAGAATGAAACTCCTCGGTAACGGATACCCCGAACCAGGAGAATTCAAGGCACTACCGCTAAACCACATCATCCACTTTATGGAGGAAGTGGAAAAAGCGATGGACTAAGTGCGAAGGAGGGGTAAATGCACAAAAGATCCCACTGGGTCGAAGTGTATCCGAAAGGACCCCTTACAAATAAGATAAGATAAGATAAGGTTATACAGTGGTACGTGTTTCAATTTCTTGACTGTACATCACGAAACAACAAAGACTTATTATGGACATACAATTAATAGTAGTACTAACGTACAGAAACTTCTCTTTTACGACCGCGATAAAACGAATTCTAACTTTATCGACACGCACAATAAGTTCGTATTACTTCATACACCATTCACCAGGCGGCTCGCGTCAAAAGGAACGCGCCGCCGCATCCGCCTTCCCCCGCCACTCCCGGCGACACGTTAGGGTTGCGCGGCATTCGTTTTCAATTACACTGACACGGTGGGCGCGCGGCGAGCCCATAACCTACTGCGATTTGCCTACTCTGCAGGCAAGGTGGCCTGGCATACCCCCTAGTGAAACCCCCCTGCTATAGATATAAGACACGCTGTACGTAACAGAAAAATTGTCACACTGAGTTACGGTACATGACCGCAAGCACTGGTACATCTTATTTGTATTGTATTTCCACTAACCATGAGTTCAACTTCCCCTTCTCCATACGAAGTTCCTCCCTGGCAGCGATCCGGTAACACGCACAGTCCTGAAAAACCAGGGTTTCTACATATGTAACTACTGCCACAGAATGAATAATAGTACTAACGTACAAAAACTTCTCTGTTTCGACCACCATTAAACGAATTCCAACTTTATGATCAGGCACAAAAAGTTCGTATTACTTCATAAACATTCGCTACGCGGCATATGTCAAAAGGAAGACGCCGCCCGCGTCCGCCTTCCCCCCGCAATGCCCTGGCGCACCGCTAGGGTTGGGCTGCTTACTGTAATACTATCACAACGCGCGACACTCAATGAGCGGGCGCGCGCGCGGCAAGCCGGCAACCTACTGCGATTAACCTATGCCATAGGTAATGCGGCGAGCGCACCTACAGTGCGGAGTGGAACCCCCCTGCTACTGCTGATCTCACACGGGGTCAGTACAGTGAGGTAGTCGTGCAGACAGCATAGTACCGTCAGACTCAGTAGACTAAACACTTAAGAGCCTTGTCGCAGTAACATATGAAAGAAGAGTTTCTCGAATTTGTCACATTACCGACAGCGACGAGGTACTAAAATATTCAGCTAACTAAATATTCTAAGGCTGACGCGTACTAACACAATATGAACGTGCACTCTAAGACAGAACAGTACTGTTAAGGCAGCAATCAAGGCAAGGCAGTTAACAGACAGCCGGTCAATTTTGTCAATTTTTCGTCACAGTTAGATTCCCCCACCACCTCATTTATTCTGCCCTGTGGCTGCACTCATGTGAACGCAGTGCAGTGCGGTGAGCAGGACAGTGCTGCTTGCAGTTTGTACTAGTTGACTAATCTATATTTGAGCGCTAACTGTCTTCCTAGTGCTGTTTTTATACGGAGACAGAACAGAACAGAGTGACGCAGAATAGTCGAACAGACCAGTTCGAAGGCAAGAAACAAAGCATATTGCAGTTAAAAGAGGTTGGTAAATTTTTATGAATATGGGGGTAAGTAGACATAGAATAAATGAAATTGTAATGGTAATATGTGGCTATGTCATTGGTGGCGACAATGCCGGCGCATGAGAGTCAGCTGAGCCGATAGCGCGCTGCAGCGAGTCCCGTTAGCCGGGACTATTGTTTACCGGTTATTGTTTATTATTATAGTTAATTACAGTCCACATCAGTTTTATTTATAGTTTAGATATTCCTCTAATTAGTAAAGGGCACTAGACGCGAACAGTCATCCATCTACCACTTAGTTCAGTTAAATTTAAATTTAGTTAAAATGTTCTTTCGGACATCAGTCGGTATGCAGTCATGAGAACTGTGGCCCGTTTCACTAAGCTATAAGTTACAATTTTATAAGTCTAAACCGGCAACATTGGTCAATAATGACCAATGGCAATGGACATAATGATCAATGTTGCCGGTTTAGACTTGTAAAATTGTAACTTGTAGCTTCGTGAAACGGGCCACTGTACACCGAATGTAGCTATGAGAATAGCACGCCGACTGCATCTGTCCATCTGTAATGGTCCTCAAATAAATACACAAAAGATCCCATTGGATCGAGATGGGAAAGGGCACCTAGTGGATCAGATAAGATAAGATATAAAATTACCTGTACTGCTGTTGGCTGCGTGGATGCAGAGTCGCGAAGTGACGGGATAATAACACGACGCCACTGATTTTTTATTAGCTGACGACTGATCTAAAAACAAAGTTCAAATCATCAACAAACTGGAACAAATTACCTCGCTACTCCGCGGAACCGGTGCCGTGCTCGTGCAAGTTAGCTGCGCTTGTGCGACATATATATGTTCATGCAAAAACCCGCTCTCCGCTTCCACACGAAACAACATACACAGACTCAACTACACACCACCACCACTAAACTAACAACACGATCGACGCGCGTTTCGCGGTTGTACTGTTAGATCCCGATGATGCCTCGTACAGAGTCATTAACCGTTCCCGTCTGTCCTTATATCTGGCCGTTTACTCCTTCTAAACCACGCAACGGATTTTGATATGGTTTTCACTGTCACTTAGAGATTTTTATACGGAAGGTTTTTATTTACAATCACTGTACATTACATCCCGGTTGTACTATGGTGTCACTAGTATGAACATAAAGTTTTGTCTTATAACTATAACTTACTTAAAATGCTATATAATGCATGACAACACAAAGAAAAAATAGGGTAATGGCAGGGCTCGAACCTGCAACATCAGCATTCCGTGCCTTGCGTATTCCAGTTTCCCCACATTACCGCTACCATACCCTGCGAATTTTTCAATGTGTTTAACTATTGATTTTTGTTTGGAAAAACTGCCCTCGGTGTCATCTATGAGAAACTTAATCAAGTCACAGAATAAATAATAGTACTAACGTACAGAAACTTCTCTTTTTCAACCACCGTTAAACGAATTCCAACTTTATGATCAGGCACAAAAAGTTTGTATTACTTCATACAGGCGGCATGCGTCAAAAGGAAGTCGCCGCCCGTGCCCGCCTTCCCGCAATGCCCTGGCGCACCGCTAGGGTTGGGCTGCTTACTGTAATACTATCACAACGCGCGACAGAGTGAGCGGGCGCGCGCGCGGCAAGCCGGCAACCTACTGCGATTAACCTATGCCATAGGTCATGCGGTGAGCGCACCTACAGTGCGGAGTGGAACCCCCCTGATCAAATTATCTCATTCAAATGTAACTTACTTGCTGTCTCGTTCCAGCAGGACCTCCGGATCATCTGCCTCATGTTGGAGTCGGTGTAGAACTCCCCTCGGTTTGTGATGTTGGTAGCGAATATGCTCACAATTTCCTTTCCCTGGTCGTTGCTAGAACGGAAAAGTAACATTTGATCCCCCTATGTAGATTTTGTGGAAATTCGCCCAAAATGGAAGCAAGGCAAACAAGCAAGTGGGTCACCTGATGATAAGTGATCACCACCGCCTATAGACACCCGCAACACCAAAGAGATTCAAGATGCTGTGCCAACCGAAAGGGCTAAGATGGAATACCTCTTGTGCCAGTAATTACCTTGTACAAGATCCGTCCGGATCGCTACCACCATCTTGCTCGCTAATTCTGCCGCTAAGCAGCAGTGCTTGCACTGTTGTGTTCCGGCGTGGAGAGCAAGACAGCCTGTGTAATTACTGGCACAAGAGGAATTCCGTCTTAGCCCACTGGGTTGGCAACGCATCTGCAATCTTCTCGGTATTGCGGGTGTCTATAGGTGGTGGTCACTTACCATAAGGTGACCTACTTGCTTGTTTGCCTTCCTATTTCATAAAAAAAATGATAATGAAAATACATAAATGAAGTTATGCGGGCAAAGCCGTGGGTAAAAGCCTGTTAATAAGACCCCTTACTACCCTATAGGAACGGGTCCGATCACCCACTCCAGCTCCAGGAACTCCTCCCCCCGGTACAGCCTCAGGGTCTGATGCAGCCAGTCGTTGTAGCGCTGGCGGATCTCTTTCACCAGCGCTCCGCGGATGCAGTTGTAGGAAACTTTGGAGACGATCTGGAAGGAAACAGAATGTTTAGTTAAAGATTTAATGAGTGGAGACTACAACCCTCCGTTCTGGCGGCAGTCGGGTAATAAAGACCTTTTCTCTTAACAAGCTGGAGCGTATCACCTTGTTACTCTGCGAAACCTGCGTCTGTGTGACATATATTTTTCTTGCAAAACTTACCCTTCTCCGCTTCTACACAAAACAGCATATACATATAGTAAACTCAACTATATACCACCACGTGCGTTTCGCATCTATACGAGGCATCATCCGGATCTCGGTTCCAAGTTCCATGTGCTAGTACGGTACGGTAGTATGTATTCGTACACCAATGTTAATGGTAGATCAACACAATGTTGTCAGCTTAATTTCATAGCTGTGATGACGAAATCAATATAAAGCGATATTTTCTTCTTTTTTTTGGGCACCCATGTTTGTAATTTTCTTATTTAAGTTGTGGTTGACTGATAAACAATGCCTACTGGCTTTAAGTCTGCCAATTGTATTTGTTTTGTAAATGGTGCAATGAAGTTTATATAAATAACGTTTTTTTTGTAAGTTTACTTACAGGTGCAGGGCGTTCCTTATCGGGCCGGAAGCTGTAAGCCCCCGACTGGAGGGTCCGTCGACCCTGGCCGTAGTAGTAGAAGTTCTGGGACACCATGATTTTCATGCCGTCTATGTGCTGTACTGACTCCAAGAGACCCGTCTCCTTGTTGACTGCGATTTTGAGGTACTGTTGACGAAGGACAACGTTTTGGTAACCTAAGTTACTCTCAATGTAGAACATTCATCTGGGGGCACGGCAATGCCCCCGCCAAGTCGAGCAAAAAAAAGCGGCACGGCCGTACCATCCTTTTCTCGAAGCAGTTCAGGCCATTTTCGACCCCCTATAACTTCGTTGTGGATTAAACTAGAAGCCTATATTTCAGTAACCAAGCAGGCATTGTATAAACACGGAATATTTCAAATTTCATTCAATTTGAGCCTGTAGTTTAAGAATTAAAACTAGTCAAAGTTTCTTAATTTGTCACTGACTGACTGACTGACGGACCATTAAGGAGGATACCAGAAGGCGCTTAGAAGCGTTTGAGATGTGGTGTTACCGTCGCATGCTCCGTATAAGCTGGGTCCATAAAGTCAGCAATGAGAAAGTGCTTCAGCGTGCGGGTACGACCCGGAAATTATTGCACACCGTCAAAAAGCGCAAGGTAGAATATCTGGGGCACGTGTTGCGACACGACAGATATCAGCTGCTTCAACTTATATTGATGGGCAAAATTGAGGGAAAGCGGCGTCCCGGAAGGCGGAAGAAATCTTGGCTGCGTAATATTAGGGAGTGGACTGGTATTACCAGTGCAGAGCAACTGTTCCGGGTGGCTCAAGACAGGGAAAAGTTTGCAGAGCTAACGGCCAACATCCAGTAATGGAAAGGCACTATGAGAAGAAGAAGACTGACTGACCGATCATCAAAAGTTTAAAGCACTTCTAGTAGACATAGAAGCTTCAAATTTAGAATACAATTAGCGTTTAGTGTACAAATCGAGTAATACATATTATATTAAAGTTAAAAAAAACAATCTAAACAATCTTCTTTAATATAATACGTATTGCTTTTGAGTTACATTGTGTTTTCATGCGATGGCCAAGTCAATCTATCTTATTTAAACATAAAATATTTTTAATATTAATGTGGTCACTATAAGATGTTGTTAGATTAGCTTATTACATAATAACTTAAGACAGGAGGTCCCTTAATTAGGGACTGAATAAACCAACCGACTTGGTATTACATGGATCTCACAACTTTTTACGGTAGAGGAACTGAGTTGCGAGACTTGTTTTTTTTACAAGTTTTGTTTTTGATGGCTATCAATAAATTGACGCATGCAGCTCAGGCAGTTGGTGCGCTCACCAAAGGATAAGGAAGCCACCCAGCTAGAAAACTATGTTGAGTACTACGTCGGGGACGGGTGTGTCCGAGCCTTTAGAGAGTGATGTGGTTAGTGTAGTGTGAAACCCTATATTCGACATTAAAAATAATGAAGCAAACGAGGGTAGTTGTTCGCCGCCTGCACCGAGCAGCCGAGCTGTCAGGGCTTTGGTACGCAGTCGTCGCGCCACAGCCGCGGGGGCTCAAGGTGAAGGGCCAAAGACTGGCCCGAAACATGTCGTGCATTTCTCGACTTAAAAATACGTGAGTGATCCGTTTTATTAATATGAAAAGTAAGAGACATGGATTAATATAAAAGAAATAAGAGGTACCTCGTTTGAGATCTGTGGTATTATTTCTAGTTCAGGACTTGATTTCTGTTTCTTCACGTAATCGTTCTCTTCCTGAAAAAACAGAAGTCTTTGTATGAATATTTGTCATTTTTTTTATGAAATAGGAAGGAAAACAAGCAAGTGGGAAACACATGATGGAAAGTTAACACCACCGCCTATAGACACCCGCAACACCAAGGAGATTGCAGATGCGTTGCCAAACTAGAGGGCTAAGATGGAATACCTCTTTGTGCCAGTAATTGCACCGGCTGTCCTGCTCTCCACGCCGGAACACAACAGTGCAATTACTGCTGCTTAGCAGCGGGATTAGCGAGCAAAATTTATTGCCCATGACATAACATTACTTGTGCAAAAAGAGACTGCTTCTTGACAAATTTCCTGATTCTAGGTCAACGGGAATTACTCTACAGGTTTTGATGCCCTTGCGAGTTGACAGACAGACAAACGCACAACGAATTGATCCTATCAAGGTTTCTTTGTGTCTTTCGAGGTAGGGAACCCTGAAAAACAGTCGAAATGAGAACCTCCTTTTTAGAAGTCAGTGAATAATGATTACGTAGACTGTAACCGCCATCAGATTCTAGTGCCCATTAACTTACCAGCTGATCCCTGACGGGTGCAATGTAGAACGCAGTATACCCCAGAGGTGGTATGTTCTCAGCTTCGAAGACCAGCTCCTGGATGGCGTTCGACGTACGGCCAGGGAGGTTTATCACAGCCGTGGGGAGCGGAATGAGCTGGTATTCAACTTCTTCATCTAAAAGGAAATAGATGACATTTTAAAGAACAGCTGCAAACTTGTCTAGATTGCCCCGTCTTCTGCTTGATATGCCTCTGCTTTGGTGACCCTCGCATGAGGCAATCTGTGGTTATTAGACCAGGGATGAGACCCGCCGGTTTCCCGGAAGATTAGGCAGAGACTACGGATTTCTATAAAGTAGGAAGGTAAATGAGGAAGTGGGTCACCTGATGGCAAGTGATCACCACCGCCTAAAGATACCCGCAACATCAAAGAGATTGCAGATGCATTCCCAACCCAGAGGGCTAAGATGGAATACCTCTTGTGCCAGTAATTACACCGGCTGTCTTGCTCTCCATGCCGGAACACAACAGTGCAAGCACTGCTGTTTAGCGGCAGGATTAGCGAACAAGATGGTGGTAGCGATCCAGACGGCCCTTGCACAAGGTCCTACCACCCGCAGGAGTTCTACAAAATAGGAAAGTAAACGAGCAAGTGGTTCAACTGGTTGTACATGATCACTACTTGCCATGGACATCCCAACATCAAGAAGGCTGCAGAAGACAACTCATACGGCTAACATGGAATGCCTCTGGTGCCAGTAATATCACCGGCTGTCTTGCCCTCCACACCGGAACACAACAGTGCAAGCACTAGTTGCTATGGTCCTAGCATACAACCATTGTTTCATTTACTCCCATAGCATTCTTCATGCTCGTCGGTTTAGCGTACTCTTGACCTGACCATACTCCAGAATGTCCGGAACATTTTGTAGCGACTCTAGCGCCATCTAGTGTACAATAGAGGAAACTAACTGACATGCGCTACATCACGCTGACGAAGTTTCCTAACACGGACGCATATATACAACTTCCAACTTTTACCTTTCGGTTTTTGGTTCCCAGGCATAACACCCGCCTGGAGAGAGATATCTCTGTTGGTCTACCTCCACAAGTTAATCGTGAATAATAAAGCATGATTTACTTACCACTGGGATCCCTCACAGTATAATGCAAAGCGATGGCGGGCAGTTTCACAAAGAAGTAAGTCTTTACGCTGAGAGGATTGTACACGATCAGCAATACGCTGTCCTGAGTCTCTGCGAACTGGAAGAAAAAATATCAATCAGAACTGTTAGAGACAAAGCAATCCTATTCAATTTTTTTGCATATGGTTCCATCGAATTTATCGACGCCCGCGGCTTTGATCGCGTGAAATTAGTAGCCTATGTCCGTCAGGGATAGTGTATCTTTCTATTAGTGAAATAATTTTTGAAATCGGTTCAATAATTCCAGAGATTATCCCTTACAAACAAACAAAAAACACGTCTGCTCTGCACGTCTGTGTGACGTAGAATGATAAAATCCCACCCTTCCCGCTTCCTGATAATACAACATACATCATAGACTCAACTATTAACCACCAACACTAAATACTTACTACGTGCGTTTCGCCTCTATACGAGGCATCATTGGGATCTAAAATGGGACGACCGTTCGCTACCAGAGCAAGACAAGTAATCTTTATTGATAACCAATCACTTACTCTGCATTGGCTGAGATTCAGATGGTGGCAAGGGTTGAATTGCTGGTTGTTTTTGGATCTTCTGCTACCTCCCCAGGTAGGAGTGAGATAACTGCGAATATAAAGGAGTTTTTTTATAAAATAGGGAGGAAGTGGTCACCACCATCTATATGTATACACCAACATCGCCAAGGAAATTGCAGATGCGTTGGAACCAGAGGGCTAAGATGGAATACTTCTTGTATCTAGTTCATCGGCTGTCTACAAATCCAAATTTAAGAACTTAAATTGCCTAAGTCATTATCTTGGTATGACAATATGAAGTTTCTTTCAGCACCAAAAAGTATATATTTCATTAGCATTTTGCATGGATTTAGGCAAATTTGATCGACACATACGTAATGCACTCAGCGGGGCAATTCTTGCGTTGGTAGACAATGCATGTCACATTCGAGAAATGTAAAAAAAACGTCAGCTTCCTCCAAAATCTGTGATTATTGACATATCTCGAGTGTTAGATGAATCTCGATGAACGCCAGAATTGGGGGCCTGAATTTTTGTCCTCACATGATACAGTTACATGAGTTTGTTGTTACATGAGTTTGGTGAAATACTGACCTGCTTTTAAACCGGCATTGACTATACTTACTTAGTAAGGATGGGTGCGTACCTCAATAAGTTCGAGACCTTCTTAGAGCAAGCGTCCACTGCTTCACTCACGATCCTAACGAAGTCATTGGCGACATGCTGTTGGCTTGTACCTGACAAATAAATCCATTCAATCCATTGTCAATGAACAGGTTAATTTTCCTTCTTCTCCTTATTGCGGGTATGCTTAAATTCTGTCTTTAACAATGGGGGTAGCTGAGATTGACATAAATTATGTGGGTAGTTTGTGATAATATACGGGGGTACTTTTGTTTTATTTTTTGTCATATGTTTACATATATGTGTCGCACAGACGCAGCTATTTTGCACGAGCCCGGCACTGGTTTCGCGGAGTAGTAAGGTAATTTGTTCCAGTTTGTTAACAAATGCAATAGCAAAAAACGGCATTACAACGAAGAAATTAAATAGTAAAAGGGCCAATAAAACGTCGTTGCTGAGAAGATGACGTGGTCGTCATTTCTTTGAAGTTAAACGCATCCAGGCGGTGGTAGTTGCTTACCATCAAGCAAGCCACATGCCTGTTTTTGTTTTGTACAAAAAGTAATAGCCGTCGTCCAATTTTTGTACAGAAATGGGACGAAAAAAGCATTTGGTGAATAGCAAGATTACCCCAAAAACTGCTGATTGAGGGTCTTAAGACCCTCCAGATCTCGTCGCTTACCGTACTAAAAGCAGTAGAGAGCGTTTGACTGTAGCATGGATCTCCCACTATAAACTTTCACTTCAAATCTTGGCAGGACTCGACCCTTCTTTCTCTCCAGTGAATGTCTTGATCTTACCAAAGGAGCTACAGCAGTCCCCGCGAGACATTGCTTATTAACATCACACATCACGAACCTGTGATAGCGTCGTGATGCATCATTAGAGCGATGGCGTGCCTCAGGAGATGGAGTTCGTATGAGTCCCCCATACGAGCTATCACTGTCAGCTGTTTCACAACCTGAAATTATTACAACATTAAACCTCGTTGTGGAAGACGGAGTAATTAGTAGAATGACATTTTTTTTCCCACAGATTTCCACTTTGTCAAAATAGGAAGACAAACGAGCAAGTGGATCACCTGATGGTAAAGTCACCACTGTTCAATGACACCCGAGGAATCAACACCTAGGAGATGGCGGATGCGTTGCCAACCCAGAGGGTTAAGATGGAATACCTCTTGTGCCAGTAATGTCACGTTGTCTTGCTCTCCACGCCGGAACACAACAGTGCAAGCAGTGCTGCTTAGCGGCTGTGGCCCCAAGATGACCGGCTTAGGTTTAGTTTATCCCTCCCAGCGTCTCTGTCAAACTAGTGTCATAAGAGTGGGCCGTGGAGTGGTGGGTGAGAGATAAACTGAACTTGCACAGTCATGTTAGTCACTGGGTTAGCGAGCGAGATGGTGGTAGCCATCAGGACGGACCATGCACAAGGTTCTACCACCCGCAAAATCTCTGCTCTTAATTGAAGTTTAATGACCTGTAGGTAGACGTGGGCGTGCTGTGCCAGATACTTGGTGCTGGGTCGGGACGTGTAGAAGCCTGTCCAGTATGTGCTCGCGTCGCTGCCGTACGGTAAATGCTCACCCTGGAAGCAAACGAGCATTTGGAAAGAAGGAAGAAAGAAAATATATTTATTTGACGCTTAGGACAACAACATCACATAAACTTAATCACTCAACAAAAGAAGTAAAATATTTTTTTAATTGTTCTTGGCCAACGACAAAAGCGCAGCAGCAGCATATGCGCAAATGCGCTGATTTGGGAGCATTTGGTTGTCGTTATGAAGCACGTGGGGCCGCCTTCCGTCGTGATTTGTGACAGGTGGACAGACGGACGGAGATTCAGTGTTTTATTTTGTAGGAACGAGCAAGTGGGTTACATGTTGGTAAGTGATCATAAACACCCGCAACACCAAGGAGCGAAACACAGAGGGCTAAGATGGAATACCTAATTGTCCGTAAACGTAAATTGTCTTGTGTCCGTAATTTCACCGGCTGTCTTGCTCTTCACGCCGGAACACAATAGTGCAGCACTGCTGCTTAGTGGCTGGATTAGCTAACCAGATGGTGATAGCGGTTCGGATCGATCGATTTAAAAAAAATACACTTCGTTGTGTTTTTGCTGGTATTGTCTCATCAGAGGTTTTTCCAAACCAGTACCTAATTTTATGACACTCATAAGTGCTTCCTGTAAGCAGGGGGGTTCCACTCCGCACTGTAGGTACGCTCGACCGCCTTACCTATGGCATAGGCAAATCGCAGTAGGCTGTCGACTTGCCGCGCGCTCGCTCGCTCGCCCCCGCCGTGTCAGTGTAATTGAAAACGAATGCCGCGCAACCCTAGCGTGTCGCCGGGAGTAGCGGGGAGAAGGCGCATGGTGTATGAAGTAAAGTTTCTGTACGTTATTTATTCTGTGCTGTAAGCCAGATGTGGATAAAGATTTTTGACTCACCCTCTCAGTGTAAATTGCTTTGTCTCTTCTTCCATACAAATAGAGAGCTTTGAGGTAACAAGATGGCGTCGAGTAGAAAATATTTATATCCGACATGTTGGCCGGATGAGTGTTCACGTGGCTATGTAAATAAAATAAAAAAACTCAATCAACAGATAAAATTATACTTGTATTATCTACTGAACAGATAAGGCAACTGCTGTACCTGTGCACTCTCTAAAGCTTAGAGCTATACTCTCTCATCGTACCCTTCGTGAGGACTACGATCAGCAAAAATAAAGGTCATAAAAAAACTCTCTAATCATCCGAGCAATCCCCATGTTTCTCTATTCCCTGCCTTCTGGTCAAAGAGAAGGCAGGGAATAGAGAAGCATATCGATTGCTCAAACGATGAAAGAGTACAGTTGTAAGATTTAGAAAGTGTTGACAGGTACAGCTGTCCACGGGCACTGTCAACCAATTTGATCTAAAGGCCACTGTAGAACCTTTTCACAATGAACGCCATAATGACTTCTGAATGTCAGGCCTCGCAAAGCGAATATAGGTGATGTCCACGTTTCGTTATCATCATCATCTCAGCCACAAGAAGTCCACTGTTGAACATAGGCCTCCTCCATGAATTTCCAAAGCGACCGGTTGGAAGCGCCATGCAACCAGCGCCTTCCTGCCACCTGTATGAGGTCGGACCATCTTGTGGCTTTTCGTCCTACGTTGCGCTTGCCAATACCATCCAATACGCGCCCGCCATTCGAGAACTATTCGACCCCATCGGCCATTAGTTCTCCGTGCTACGTTTCGTCTAACCGCTACGGAATGATGGTGACACTTGCTTGATGAGTTTGTCCATGTTCATGAACCAGTTGGCAGCGCTCTGGTAGGTGAAGTCTCCACCCATTGTGACCATGATGTTGTCGTGCTCGTAGTACTTGGCCTGCCGCTCAATTTGGGATATGAAGTCGTTCACCTGGACAAGAGGTATGTGTCACATAGTTTTTCTAACTGACTTGCGAGCATATTTATAACGTTATCGGGCCTTTAACGCGATATAAGTATATTCCAAAGTGCATTTTTTGTGTCCACTCGTGACCACGGTCGTTGAAACATGGCCGAAACATCGAGGTAAATAACAATATACTTTTATATTAATAAAACGGATCACTCACGTATTTTTACGTCGAGAAATGCCCGACATGTTTCGGACCAGTCCGTGGTCCTTAATCATGAGCCCCCGTGGCAGTGGCGTGAGTGATCCTTTTTATTAATGTCCGAGTCTCACGGTAGTTTTATGTTAAAAAATATACTTTTATCGCGTTAAAGTCCCGATAACGTTATAATATGTGTGAAAATCGCGAAAGTTTAAAACAATTCGACGTACGAGCTCCCGGCAAAAAACTTGAGCATTGACGTTGACTGCGTTTCGTTTCTAGTACAAATGTGTATGCGCAAACTTACCCCCTCCACTCGATTTATGCTCAAGTTGTTTGCCTGTAACTGCGAACACTGTGATTGGTGGTCAATTCCTTGTTACAGATATAGGAGTACTGTGATTGACCAATTCACGGTCCGCTCCTATCCACTTCGCATCAGTGGAAACTGTGAACCTACTACTCAAAGAGACTGCTTGCTGGCAACAGAAAATACCGGCCAAGTGCGAGTCGGATTCGCGCACGAAGGGTTCCGTGCCATTATCTATAAAAACGATAAAAATATCATGTCAGTTTAAACATTTATTTTATTCTGTTTTTTAGTATTTGTTGTTACAAGCGGCAACAGAAACACATCATCTGTGAAAATTTCAATTATCTAACTATCACGGTTCATGAGATACAGCCTGGCAGACGGACGGACAGCGGAGTCTTAGTAATAAGGGTTCATTACTCTTTGGATACGGAACCCTAAAAACGGTCAGAGCGAGAGGCACGAAGTAAAATCCTACGTCTTTTGTACCTCAGCATAGCAAATTACATTTACAAATGACACAAATGTCAAACTGGTGTTGCTAGTTCCTACATGACGACCAATGGTTGTAGGGTTCGTCTTAGACTTCGGTTACACGCTAACTCTGGCGGCATTTCAGTCCATCATTCCGGTATAGTTTTGACTGATGCCAGAATGATGACAAATGGACACGGTTACGATCAGTTCAGACTGACACGACACGAGACAGGTTACACGATAATTCTCTCGTCATTCTGACCAGAATGATGGACTGAACTGACGACAGAATGAGCGTGTAACCGACGTCTTACCCGTTTCTCGGCGTTGTAAACGCGGTTGTCGGGATCGTCGACAATGGGTTCCTCGCTGCACAGGAAGTCGAAGCAGAAGCCGTCGGGCGCGTTGTACAGGTTGTATAGTGTGTGCGTCATTATGTCAGACATTTTGCCTGAAAGAAATATACAGAAAGACATTACATATAGTTTAGTTTAGTTCATTTACACTAATGTACTCTAATCTTCACTAATGTACACTAATCTACACTAATCTACGCTAGTGTGCATCTACAGTTCTACACTAATGAAATAAAGAGGTAAACTTTTTTTTATTGTTTGTATGTATGTAGGAGGTAATCTCTGGAACTACTGAACTGATTCCGAAAAATCTTGTATTAATAGAAAGCTACACTATTCGTGACAGACATAGGCTACTAATTCCATGCGAACGAAGTCGCGGGCATCCGCTTCTTTATTGATAAATAGAAATTTACTCCTCATGGCATTGAAATTACAATCAACTTGTTATACATACATGTAAAAAGATACATTGATTGCATTTACAGACATACATACAGGGTGGTAAGTGGTAAAAGGATAATCCGTGAACTGCTGATAAAGCTGAGTACTAAAAATGTATAAAAATTTAAATTAGTAGGTTTTTTTTAATAAATATCTGAGTTACAGCCGAGCCAACTTATATTTCTTAGTTTCTTGCTAAAAAAATTTGGAATTTCACTTGTTAATTAACTTGACCTAAAAATGACGAAAAATTAAGTATGTGACGTTGCCAGCTACACTTTTATAACAGCCCTCTTAATAATTACCAAGAATATCACTCCCTCTCCACATGAACTCCATTCTGTCCTCTTCTAACATTGCTTCTCTTTCTTTGTGGTCCACTCGGCCTGTTGAGAAAAATGTACATTAAAATACCGATGAATTGAAAACCTCTTCCTTTCTTTAAGTCGGTTAGAAAAACTTGCAAATTAATGACAAAAGCGTAGATTACATTACGTTAATGTTTAGCCGACCAAGAAATTGCTTGACCACTTTTCGACTGTATTACCCAGGAATAAAGTTCAAAAGTGGTTAAGCAAATACTTGGTCGACTATACACCTAAGTTAACCATTCTGACGTTTCATGTGATACAGGGTGTCAATTGAAGAGGAAGTTTAGAGTATGTAGTCGTTTCTTTTTGGCACATTGTATTGCCATTTAAAGTAAAGAGATCAGCTTATAAAAAAACCGCTTTCAATTTTATTACTCTATGGAGAAAACTTACTGTTCGTACGTAATTTTTTAGAAACTAAAACTTGCTCGTTTCTTCCTATTTATGTATTAAAAAGGACATTGAAATAAAACAATTGAATCGGTTTATGTCACGTGTATTGTAATGATTCTAATTTCTGACGTTTCGAGCCCTTTACAGGTCTCATGTTCACGGGCAGACTGACAAAAAAACTTAAAATACAAACTACCCAAACCGTATAAACCATTTTTTTTTTATTTCAATGTCTAAAAGTCGCGAAAACATAAGATTATGCTATTAAAAAAGGAGTTTACCAATAAATAGACCGTCATAGCCCATTTGTGCCAGTAAGGAGGCGTGCTCCCTCGTGTGCCCGTAGGAGTCTATTTGCCATGCCGCTTTCGGCTTGCCACACGGTCCTAGGGTATCGTTCATCTTTCTGCAACAAAAAATGGTTACCGACTTTGTTTTCTACTGTGTTAAAATAAGCGCTTAACGATTATTAACGTTAAGTTCTCTGCTTGCTAATTAATAGATTCAGGCGTTACTTGCGGAGGTCCATTTCAACAAACAGCGGCCCTATCATGACAGCCCAGGTTTAGTTTAACCCCTCCCTGTGTCTCTGTCTAACTAGTGTCATAATAAAGGGCTTCGTCCCGAGATAAACTAAACTTGGCCAGTCATGTTAGGGCCACTGGAACAAATTACCTTGCTACTCCGCGAAACCAATGGATGGATGGTTTCGCAGAGTAGCAAGGTAATTTGTTCCAGTTTGTTCCTCTGCTTGCGTCAGTTTTCTAAGCTGTGGAATAGTTTTTCTATTCTACTACGGCTAGTTCGACAGGGGTAGTACCACACTCTTACAGAACACTGGCGTGAAACTTGATCCTGTATTTTGTAGGGTGAGTGGCAAACTAAGATTATCTCGGTTAAAGTATTCAGTCATTTCTTGGGGGTTGTTGGTTACCATGGTTGTCGGTGCTTCCTTCCCATCAGGTGACCCGCTTGCTCGTTTAAATCCCAATTATATAGCTAAAAAATCGACCAAATGCGAGTCTGACTCATGCACCGAAGCTTAATAAGCACCGAACATTGCTCTGACGAAAAGCTAACCTGGATTGAGGGACAAACTTAGCTTTGCCATTAGTAAACCGTCGTCCCCATACATCGACATAGGTTGCGGTCAGTTTACCAACCGCAAGTAAGTTTATAATCGCAAAAAATCTTTGTATTTGATATGAATGTTAATTTAATACGCGTTCCTGAGAAAAAGGGTCTTTAGACAGACGGATCTTATAAGGGTTCCTTTTTGCCTTTGCGATACGGAACTTTAAAAAAGCGTAACAGGGTATTCCTCCACAAGAGTGGATCCAGGGAGGTAATGGGGGTCATAACCCCCCCTGGGCTGGGTCCAGGTTGACCACTACTGCCCTTACAGGGTTTCGTAATGTTTCTTTATGAAAGCAAATAAATATTTTGAGTTTGAGTTTGAGTTACTTCTCAGGAATGCTATGACATACTAGTTATTTTTTTAATTACAGGCAAAATAGTAGATAGTTCGACAAGGGATTAAAGACTGCACCTATTACACACGAGATGACGATGTTCTAAACTCATTGATGAGCCTGTCCTGATTGAACTTCAAGTATGCTCCCCCCCTGCTCTTGTTCCTTCAGTCCTACCTCAGCCCCCAAGTGTACTGGTCCAACAGCATCAGGTAGTCTGCAGTAGCTTCGTCGTTCTGCACCCAGCCTCCGCCAGCGAACTCGATCCTGCCCTCCTGGACCAAGGATCGGAAGGTGGCCCGCGTAGCTGGACGCTGCTCTTTCCACCAGCGCCAGAAGTAGCCAGCTTCGGAGAACGTGAACCTGGAGGATACCAAAAAATACTGGAGAAGAGGGCTTCGTTTCCATCAACATTCCTTCGTGCACATAAGCGCGTTAAGCTAGCGTCTTCGGTACCCTATGGAACCTTTTTTTTTAACGAGGAGTAAAATTTTTATGGCTTCCCCCGAGCCTGGGGCGGCTCAGGGGGTATGTGGGACTCTCCCCCAAACAGGGGGGCACACCCGAACTAAAAACCCTCCTTGGCAATACCCGCTCAACCAGCATGTCAGGGCGTCGTAGGATCCAGAGATTACATCCTCTACGACACCCGTCGGGAGCGCCCCGGCTAGTTCTTCAGGGCCCCTCGCGCTAAAAAGGGGAAGGCTGGTAACGCCAGGCCTTGACGTGTTTATTTGTGATCACATTACCGATATCTCGTGACGTTATGAATTTAAATTTGGAACAGCTGTCAAAATTCAAATTGGTCTCTATTCTAGTATCCACAGATATTAAAACAGTTATCGATACGAAACGTCAACTCAGTATGTTTTTTTAATTTAAACGCACAACATTTGATCTCGAGTGACATGAAAATAGGGACTTCATTCGTTTGTCTATGGTTTAAAAAAAAACGTTCGTCTTGGCGGATAGATCGAATGGCCGCCATGACTGTTTGTTGGTTAGGTAGGTTTGTTTTAAAAAGAACCCTATAATAAACAGTTTCGGAAATGAGAGCATTTTGTCAAATGATCATAATATTCGGCCGAAGATATGCGGACATACAGGGACGAATAGCGACTTTACCTTAAACTATGTAAAGAAGATAAAGGAGAAAAGAAAAGATAATAGTATTTTATGCAACTGTTGCATAATGAGGGGTCTTAAAACACGAGTGTGGTTTTATGAAACGAGCGTCAGCTAGTTTAATAATAGAACACGAGTGTTTTAAGACCTAATTATGTACAGTTGCATACATTACTTTATCTACACACATATCATAAGTACTCTATGATGGGTTCAGAAGCCATAGGGCAATGACCTGCATTGCTACTAGCTACTAGTGCTATTAAATATTATATATTATTAGGTACCTATTAAATATCTATAGACTACACATTAAAATAATGTAATAAAAAATTAATTAGAACAAATATAGAAACAAATTATAAAATTTCTCATAATAATATTGGTTGTTATAATGCTGGTCATTGCCTACGGTTTCTAAACGCATTATAGAGCATTTATGATATATGTGTAGATAAAGATATTTATCTTAGGTTATAATTACTTAATTGTTTGATACTGACTTTCTACGTTTGTCATGCAGCAACTCAGAGAGCACGGAATGAAAAATGAGCTGTACGTTCGCCGTACTGATGGTTGTTTTTGCTGAAAAATAAAGTAATAAACCTTATTCATCATTTTTAAAAACCTGTTTTCATTAAAAAATCGTATCAAAACCGTTACATCCTTTTTTGTATGAAATAGGAAAGCAAACAAGTAAGTGGGTCACCTGACGGTAAGTGATCACCACCGCCTATAGACACCCGCAACACCAAGAAGATTGCAGATGCGTTGCCAACCCAGAGGACTAAGATGGAATACCTCTTGTGCCAATAATTACACCGGCTGTCTTGCTCTCCACGCAAGCACTGCTGCTTAGCGCCAGGATTAGCGAGCAAGATGGTGGTAGATATCCGGACGGACCTTGCACAAGGTCCTACCATCCGCAAGATGATTGATTAATGGACGATCCCTTTCCTACTGCAACTAGAAACTTTTTAATCATTGGGCTGTATGTACGTTTATTTTAGGACAAACAATAACTTAAGAAAATATTTACACGTAGAATTTAATGTTCATAAAATAAAAGAAAATATTTTAAAGGTGAATGGGCATTTTTGTATGGGCGCTGTCCCAACCCTTGTATACAATAGTGAGTAGTATGGACGTGTAGTACTCGGTGTAAGGATCATCATAGGCTATGTTTCGAAGACCAGGTGTCTGCAGCATTAATCATTGTTTTGTATGAAAAAAAAAAAAAACACCAAATTAGACCTATGCTCCCATTACGTTTTTTACTTCTAGTGGCCTCAGTAATGCGTGGTTAAAATCTTTCGGCTATATCTCGAAAATGATTTTACAGATACTTTTCATACAACTGCTAGTACAAAGTGAGGTATAAAATGGGCTGTAGCTTTTTCCCTGCAAACATCTCGGTTTTGCTGTCATATAAAAAAATTAAGCTCTTATTGAGAGCTTTCTAATAAGGTATAGCACAACTGTATACAGCACTTGGGACAATTTGCCCATTCTCCTTTAAAAATACTAGCAACTGCGGCCCTAACATGACAGCCCAGGTTTAGTTTAACCCCTCCCTGTGTCTCTGTCTAACTAGTGTCATAATAAAGGGACGCAGATGGAGATAAACTCAACATGGCCAGTCATGTTAGGGCCTGGTTATAGTGTGGCAATACCACTGACTTCTTAAAGGCCGGCAACGCGCTTGCGATTCTCTTGATATTGCAGGTTCATGGGCGGCGGTGATTGCTTACCATCACGTGACCCGTCTGCTCGTTTGCCCCCTATACTATTTAAAAAAAAAAACTTACATCCGAAGTAGTACTCATCGAAGGTTTTGACCCACCCAGCGTCCATGTGCGAGTGTGGGATCAGGTGCACGTTTAGCGCCCCGTCCCGGGTTTGAGGACATTGCTAGCAGACAGACAGTTAAACAAAACTATATATACATCTACAACTACACTAATCTACGTCTACACTAATATAATAAAGAGGTAAACTTTGTTTGTTTGTATGTAGGGGGTAATCTCTGGAACTACTGCACCGATTGCAAAAATTCTTTCACACATAGAAAGCTACACTATCCCTGGCGGACATAGGCTACTAATTCCACGCAAACGAAGTCACGGGCGTCCACTAGTAATATAATAAAGCGGTAAACTTTGTTTGTTTGTATGTAGGGGGTAATCTCGGGAACTATTAAACCGATTCCAAGAATTACTAATAGAAAGCTACACTATCCCTGACAGACATAGGCCACTAATTCTACGCAATCGAAGTCGCGGGCGTTCGCTAGTACATTATAATTGTAACTAGCTGATGTCTGTACATCCTAATAGGATATATTTAAGTAAAATTAAGAGGATTGTGTACAATCAGCTTAAAAAGTAGCTTAACACTTAAGAACCTTGTCGCAGTAACGTATGAATGAGAATTGCTGGAATTTGTCACATTACTGACATCGACAGGGTACTAAATTCTGCTATTCAAACGGCGGTAACATTTTAAATCTTTTGATATTTAGTATCTACACTTTTAAATTTTGTGTAAGATTTATTCAAAACTAATTTTGAATCCTGGTCACGGCAACAAATTGTAAACCCCTTTTTCTTACCTTATATCCGCACTCGACTTTCTTTACCGATAAAACTTGTTTCTCTTCCAAGAAAATTATCACAAAAACCCATAAGGTCTTATACATAGTGAGCCACAGTCAAACATCAAAAAAACTAAATTAAAATAATATTATAATGAAAGTTTTAGGTTAACGTTAAATCAGGTAGTTAGTTATGATATAACTGGAACCGTTGAACTCTTGGTTAGTTTGAGAGATGTACAGTGTGTTTTGCTGAAATAGGAACGTAATTAGAGGACTGTTTGATATAAGGACTCGTTCACACTGTTACTTTATAGACCGTTAAACAAATTTAATGATGGCGCCACTTGCTTCGTAACTGTGTAAAAGTTCTTTTTCTACTTACTTTTTTAATAAAATAGGAAGGCAAAGGAGCAAGTGGGTCACCCGATGGTAATTGATCACCACCGCCCATAAACACCCGAAGCACCAAGAAAATGTAGATGAGTTGCTAACCCAAAGGGCTAAAAATGTTTGCTCTTCGTCGTGTTACTATAATAATAACAATACAATTATTTCAAACCTTATTTTTTTTTTAAAGTTTAACTATAAATAGCACGTTACTTCGGCGACGTGTGACCTAATTTCAGGGGGTCCATCAATCTTCTGCGAAAGCGGTGGAAAGCGACTCCCTTCGGACACATTTGCTGCTTCATTAAGGCCGACAAATGATGTCGGTTCCCGCATCACAAAGGACGTAAAGTCTACGAGTCGTAAGGACTATATTTATTTATATATTTCGCATGGCTATGAGAACACACCCTAACTGTACCGGTAAATATACTCCTGTCACACGAGTTTAAGCATCAGGTAAACAGTGAATCAGGTTCATATAAACATTCAACAAACCTGTCATTGTATGCGCCATCTTTAAGCACGGCGAGCCAGCGTAGTTCACCACGGTGACATTCAATCATTGGTGACATGCATAGAGATCAGGAGTTATACAATCTTTCTAACCAGCTAAAATAGGTTTTTTATGAAATAGGAAGGAAAACAAGCAAGTGCGTCACCTGATGGTAAGTGATCACCACCGCTTATAGACATCTGCAACACTAAAGAGATTGCAGATGCGTTGCCAACCCAGAGGGCTAAGATGGAATACCTCTTGTGCCAGTAATTATACCGGCTGTCTTGCTCTCCACGCCGGAACACAACAGTGCAAGCACTGCTGCTTAGCGGCAAGATTAGCGAGCAAGATGGTGGTAGCGATCCGGACGGACCTTGCACAAGGTACCATTCGCACGCAAATTAAATGCATAGATTAATAAATATCTTGGGACAGTTAACACCAATTGACTTAGTCCCAAAGTAAGCAACTAAAGCTGCTTGTGTTATGGGTACTGGACAACACAAGCAGCAATTTTAATGGTTTATTTTATTGGCAAATGTTTGTATTCATCACACAAACATTTGCCAATCCCGGGAATCTAACCCTGAACCTCAAGCTTTCTAGTAAGCTTTGTACTAGGCTACGGATATACACACTTATATTATATACTAGTGACCAGCCCCGGCTTCGAACGGGTGCAAACGGCATGTAAAGTATAGTTGACCAAGAAATTGCTTGGTCACTTTTCGACCGTATTCCAAAAGGATAAGGTTCAAAATTGGTCAAGCAATTACTTGGCTGACTATACATAGCGTTAAGTTGTTTAGCTTGGGACTATGTTTATTGGTGTAAATTGTCCCAAGATATTTATTTACTTATTTATCTACTAGCGGACGCGCGCGACTTCGTTCGCATAAAATTAGTAGCCTAAATCCGTCAGGGATAGTGTAGCTTTCTATCAGTGAACGGATTTTTGAAATCGGTTCAGTAGTTCCAGAGATTACCCCTACATACAAACAAACAAAGTTTACCTCTTTATTATATTAGTGTAGATTAGTGTAGACTGTAGATTATTAGTGTAAAAGTGTAAATTAGTGTAGATAGATTAGTGTAGATGTAGATGTACTGCGCAGACGAAGTCACAGGAAAAAGCTAGTAAAAGATAAATAACTGCTCTATTATCGGTAAAACAGTAATGGTATGTTAATTATATGTATCACTGGCCGATTACGTAACGACTCGTAAACCACGCGCAAGGCTGCGTGACATGCGCGGGAGTGGAATCAAGAACGACCGATGTGCGGTTAAGGGGAAGGGAAGTTATCAATGTTGTTTTATTAAAAAAACATTTGCGGTTGGTATGACCTTGAGCAAGGTCCTTTAGGATCACTACCAACATCTTGTTCGCTAAGCCAGCCGCTAAGCAGCAGTGCTTGCAGTGTTGTGTTCCGGCGTGGAGATCAGGACAGCCGGTGAAATTACTGGCACAAAGGGTATTCCATCTTAGCTTTTAGGGTTGGCAATGAATTTGAAATCTCGGTGTTGCGGGTGTTTATGGGCATTGCTGATAACTTACCATCAGGTGACCCATTTAATCGTTTGCATTCCTATTGTACAAAAAAATATCTTTATTCAGATAAGGCTTACAGGAAGTCGTAGTAGGTGTCAACTATTTGGAGCCAGGGATTGCCGATGCAAGTCGTGATCATTTCCAAATATCCCTGTTCAACATATAGTCATTGATTTAGAATACGCCCGAGAAAGTAATGTCTTCTTGACAAAAGATTTGAATTTTGTATAACTTTGTTCAGTAATGTTTTGTTTTGTTAATAGTTTTAAATTATATGCAATGACATGACAATATGTCTCCAACTTTATTAAAGTTACTAGCGGACGCCTGCGAGTTTGCTCGCCTGAAATTAGTAGCCTATGTTCTTCAGGGACGGTGTAACTTTTGACAAGTGAAATAATTTTTGGAATCGGTTCAATAGTTCCAGAGATTACCCACACAAAGCAACAAATAAACAAAAAAAGTTTACCTCTTTATTATATTAATGTAGATAGTGTAGATTAGTGTAGACTAATGTTGGTTAGTTCAGAGTGGAATTTAGTGTAGATTAGTGTAGAGCTAGTGTAGGTTACTGTAGATAAGTGTAGAGTGTAGACTAGTGTAGATTAGTGTAGATAAGTGTAGAGTGTAGATTAGTGTAGAAGTGTACATAATAATATGTCTTTGCCTTTATTAAATTTATTGGCGTTGTTAAATGTTTAATCTTATTTCCGATTGATGTAAAAGTATGATCACAAGTTTGTATTTCCTAAGGATTAAATATAATTATGTAAAGATTGTGCGGTTTATATGTCGTACAGACGCAGTTGTTTTGCACGTGAACAGCACTGGTTTCGCGAAGCAGCAAGGTGCTTTGTTCCAGTTAGTATCTAAAAGACTGACACAGCAACAAAAATAAGTTAAGAGTCACTCAAACATAATTTCTCAAGCTTCCCCTTAAAGTTTGCGGTGAACATGAATTAAAAAGGAACAGATGTCCTTTCGGAGTAGTTAAAAAATTAAATAAACTGCATTTCACACCAAAGGTACGTTCGGAAACCGGAAAGTAGTTTCCCATTTAAAATACTGAAGTTGATTGACAGCTCGGATGTGGTTTTTGAACAATATGACGTAATAAGGTTATAATTCGGTTTAATGTACGCGTCGTAGTATGTCATTACCATTATGCTTCATTGGTTTGTTGCGGGTCTTGTGCAAGGTTCGTCCGGATCGCTACCACCATCTTGCTCGCTAATCCTGCCACTAAGCAGCAGTGCTTGCGCTGTTGTGTTCCGGCGTGGAGAGCAAGACAGCCAGTGCAATTACTGGCACAAGAGGTATTCCATCTTAGCCCTCTGGGTTAGCAGCGCATCTGCAATCTCTTTGGTGTTGGTGGCGGTGGTCATCACTTTAGCAACAGGTGGCCCACTTGCTTGTTTGCCTTCCTATTTTATAAAAAAAAATATACGTATGTATGTCAGTACCTCTCAATTATGCTTCACTGATTTTGTGTCAGTCACTACGCAGGACTCTTCTGTTTTAGGGTTCCGTACAGAGTACCTTTTTACCCGACTACGGCAAAGCCAAAAGGAAGGGTTATGTTTTTAGCAGCCTATGTATGTATGTTTGTATTTACGTATGTTCCACTGTAGTGCCTAAACGTCTGAGCCGATTTTGATGAATGAGGTGTTTAATATACATGGCCGCCATTAGTTGTCATTCGTTTTTGGTTTTTGCTGTTACGGTTTTTTGCAGTTATGATATTATTATGTGTGTAGATAAAGTAATGTACGCAACTGTATATAATTAGGCTTTAAAACACTCGTGTTTTAAGGCCTCTCATTATATAGCAGTTGCATAATAGTATTTTATGAAGAAACCAACAAACGAGTCGCAACAAGTATGACGGCAATTCGATCTATCCGTCAAGACGAACGTTTTTTTTTTAATCATAGACAAAAGAATGAAGTCCCTATTGTCATGTCGCTCGAGATCAAATGTCGTGCGTTTAAATTAAAAAATCATACTGAGTTGACGTTTCGTATCGCTAACTGTTTTAATATCTGTGGATACTAGAATAGAGACCAACTTGAATTTTGACAGCTGTTCCAAATTAAAATTCATAACGTCACGAGATATCGGTAATGTGATCACCAATAAACACAGAATACTAAGAGATACTACCCAATAAAGAACAGATTACCTACTACCACAGACAAAAAAATTCTTATAATAACATTGGGTGTAATAATGCTGGTCATTTTCTATGGTTTTTGAACGCGTTATTGAGCATTTATGATATGTGTGTAGATAAAATACTATTATATACCTTACGCAAAAAAAGTACAAAGTGCGTAAAGTGTGTTTTAGAAGTAAGTGACTCACCAACTAATAAATATTTGTTTGGTTTATGTGACAATTACTACTACTTGTTACTATTTCGTTACAAATAAAGAGTACTTAATAATAAATGCACGATTTAGTTTTCAATGTTTGTCTGTCGGTCTAGATTGTCAGCCGCAGGCTCGCAGGACTGCCGTTCTCGAGGTCGCGGGTTCGAACCGTGGGAAAGTCATTTAATGAACGTATTGTTCGTTCGCAAATTTACAGGGTCACCGTTTACCACCTAATTTAGCTGGTTAATTGTCCAATGCACTGTCAACTTGTATTTTGGTTGCCACGTAGAAAGAGAAATATACAGTGTTTGTACAATGCCTGCTTGGTTACGGAAAATACAGGCTTCTAGTTTAATTCAAGATGAAGTTATAGGGGTCGAAAATGGCCTGAACTGCTTCGAGAAAAGGATGGTACGGGCCCCCAGATAAAATTTAAAGCGATATTTTAATAGCTGATAAACCTCCTCTTTAATTGACACCCTGTACACACAGGAATAGACAAAATGTTACCTTTGGTGTACATTAAGGTGGTACCTACGTTTTTCTAATTAATTTGCAGGTTTTACTACCTTGACGCACACTGAAAGAATAAAGTAAAGTAAAGCGTAAAGTACGCCATTCGTTCAAGTAGCGGACGGTCGTACTGTTCGATCTTGATGATGCCTCGTATAGAGGCGAAACGCGCGTCGATCGTGTAGTTTTAGTGTTTAGTGGTGGTGGTGTGTAGTTGAGTCTGTGTGATATTTGTTGTTTCGTGTGGAAGCGGAGGAGGGTGGGTTTTTGCATTAACATATATGTGTCGCACATACGCAGCTATTTTGCGCGAGCCCAGCATTGGTTTCGCGGAGTAGCAAGGTAATTTATTCCAGTTTGTTGATATGGACCTCCGCAAAGTAACGCCTGAATCTATTAATTATTTGAATATCAATTTGGATCGATTTAGTTACAATTTAGTGAAGGGATAGTTTGAAACTACTACTTTAAAAAAGCATTAGGGGGAAATGGGGGATGAAATGTTTTGTCGTAAATGCTAAACTGCTGAAGCCAAAGA
This sequence comes from Ditula angustiorana, assembly GCA_963691745.1. Lineage (NCBI taxonomy): Eukaryota > Metazoa > Arthropoda > Insecta > Lepidoptera > Tortricidae > Ditula > Ditula angustiorana. Next base: position 4,825,980 of record OY829501.1, read on the forward strand.
CCCAGGTTGGGATTGGGGTTAAGTGTAACCCAAGAATGTCATCCCCTATAATACTAATGGATGAAGTGAATGAAGATGTAGATACAGAAATTGAGAAATTGTTTGGACATTTAGAAATGATGGATGAAACAAGATTGTTAAAAAGGGTGAATGAACGGAGAGTGGATGGGAAAATGGGAAGGGGAAGACCTCTGCGAACGTACTCCGACCAAATCGGAGACATTCTGGAGAAAGGCCAGGCCAGGAGTACCCTGAACCGACGAGAAAGCATGAAGAATGTTATGATTCGAGAGTAAGTGTAACAAAGGTTGTATGCCAGGATCGTAGCAAATGGAAATCCGTGGTCTCTGCCTACCCCTCCGGGAAACAGGCGTGACTGCATGTACATACGTAGGTATGTATGTATAATACTAATTAGATTTTGTGATTTTGCTCTATATTGGAAAGCAATAAAAACTCAAGTTCGATCTAACTGAACCTCTAAATTATGTTAATTGGCAATTAAGTTAATATTAACAGCTACCCGATATTCTTGAATTAACTTATTTGTTGTAAGGTCAAATAAGATAGGACCGTTTTTAACTTGTGAATGTTGCGAAAAACATCCTTAGATTGCAATCTGTAACCTACATTAATAATTTTTTGATATTTTTGAACTTGGTAAATAAAATGATGGGATGTTTCTTTCGTATTAATAATTCATCATTTCAGCCGAAAGTCGTCCACTGTTGGACATGCATGAGCCTCCCCCAAGGATCGCCACAACGACCGGTCTTGTGCTGCTTGCATCCAGCGGGTTCCCGCAACGATCACCAGGTCGTCGGTCCACCTTGTGGCGGGTCTGCCCACGCTGCGTCTTCCGGTACGCGGCCGCCACTCGAGAACTCTGTGGCCCCATCGGCCATCCGTTCTGCGAGCAATGTGCGCCGCCTACTGCCACTTAAGTCTAGCAATTCTTAAGGCTATGTCGGTGACTCTGGTTCTTCTGAGGATTAACAGTCAGAGGCAATAGAATTACGAGGCATTCGACTTTAAGATTTCTGTTAAGTGAGGCGCTAAGGTTTTAGTTGATTGTGGCTACATAGTTATGAGTTTTGGATCAGTTATATGCGGGTAGTAGGACCTTGTGCAAGGTCCATCCGGATTGCTATCACCACCTTGCTCGCTAATCCTACCGCTAAGCAGTAGCGCTTGCACCGTTGTGTTCCGGCGTGGAGAGCAAGACAGCCGGTGATATTATTGGCACAAGAGGTATTCCTTAGCCCTCTGGGCTGGCAATGCACCTGTAATCTTCTTGGTGTTGCGAGTATCTACAGGCGGTGGTGATCACTTAGCATTAAGTAACCAACTCCTTCGTTTTCCTTCCATTTAAAAAAAATAGTGATCGTCCATAGACACCCGTAACACCAAAGATTGCGGATGCGATGCCAACCCAGAAGGCTAAGATGGAGTAATTGCACCGGCTGTCTTGCTCTCCACGCCGAAACACAGTGCAGACACTGCTGCTTTGCGGCAGGATTAGCGAGCCAGATGGTAGTAGCGATCCGGACGGACCTCGCACAAGGTCCTACCACCCGCCAAAAGTTCGAAAATTAACCCAGAAAATTCATACTTTTCATATTCTTTATTCATACCCAAGTATGGAATCTTAAAACAAACAGAGCTCATAAAATTAACGTTCAACAATTGCCTGTATGGCGATTCCACCCACTTATGCGAAATTGAACAACAAATATGGCGTCACTTTTTGGAAGTGATATAATTAAACCAAAATTAGTCGAATTATCATTGCCCTAATTATTTTGCGATATGTTTGTTTGTGTATAATAATATGTAATCAGAAGATAAAAATTGTTTGTCTGGGTGTTTGAAATACACTGTTTTTAAGACTTGATGCCAAGGACGTGCCATTGTCGTGCGTTGGGTCTGCCATGGCGCTGCAGTGCGTCGGGGATGTTTGCGGATGCGCAGACTGACGGCTTCGCTGCTATAATGCGCAAGCGGTGCGCCTCCCTGCTTGCCCGGGTGCGTGCCAGCCCCAACAAGCTCCTTAGTGTGTTCGCGGACCGCTGGGACACCGCGCTGATGCGCCGGTGGACTCAGCTACATGTCCTCCGCGATCCGTCATTTATTATTAAATATTTGTTGCCTTACCTACGTACTAACATTAGTTTTTAAGTCTTTATTAACCTTACGTTACGTTTTACTAACCTTATGGACAATGTCTGAAATAAAGTGTTATATTATTATTATATTATTTATTACTATATATAATATAGCATCATCAATTTCTGGGTTCGATTCCCACAAGGCACAAATGTTTGTATGCTGAATATGAATGTTTGTACACGAGTCTTGGATATTTTGTGTATTACATACATACGTACTTCCATATATAAAGTCGCGCCTGTTTCCCGGAGGGGTAGGCAAAGACCAAGGATTTCCATATGCTGCGATTATGTATTTAAGTATGTATTTATCTATATAAGTATGTATATCCGTTGTCTAGTACAGGGGTTCCCAATTTTTTTTTCCAAGGAACCCTAATTGATTATACTTTTCCTAGCGGAACCCTACTTTGATAACTGGAAATTTACCTACCTTAAAATAGGTATAAATGAAAAACAATAACGTGTGATAATATTTTTTACGGAACCCTTGCGGCCTTTCCACGGAACCCCAGGGTTCCGTGGACCACCTTTCGGGAACCGCTGGTCTAGTTACACATAGTACAAGCTTTTCTTAGTTTGGGACTAGGTCATTGGTGTAAATTGTCCCGAGATATTTATTTATTACTAGCAGACGCGCGCGACTTCGTTCACGTAAAATTAGTAGCCTATGTCCGTCAGGAATAGTGTAGCTTTCTATCTGTGAAAGAATTTTTGAAATCGGTTTAGTAGTTCCAGAGATTACCCCCTACATACAAACAAACTAACAAAAAAACAAACAAACAAAGTTTACCTCGTTATTATATTAGTGTAGATTTAATTAAAACCAATGGTATGTTGGCGTATAAGTCCTATGTTAAGGCCCAAACGCACACTTTTTTTAATTTCATGCAATTTTTTTATTTGATTTCATTTTCACGTTAACTTTTACTAACACAATTTTTTTACAAAAATCTGGACTGAAAGTCGTAAGGACAAAGTTGCTGGGAAGTAACAGAGCAAGCGAGCAAAACCAGGGGGGACAGCTTGTATCACTAAAGGCGGTAAGCTATGCCGTTCACCTTGGTTTACGCGCACTGAACTGATTTCATTATGTGTTCCAGTGCTTATGAAGACTGAGTTAGCTGTATTTAAAATATATAATAATGTTTTATTTATTCTGTACTGTAGGTAAAATTTCCATGACGAATGTTGGCAATCACTTTGTATAAGGAACTGGGGTGAAATTTTGAATCTAACTAGGTAACTAGAGCTCACCAAAATGGCCGAATCTCTATGAAAAACGGCTATTTTGGTGAGCTTTAGTTACCCGGTGAGATTCAAATGCAATTTTTGCATCTCACCAGGTGACTACAGCTCACTAAAATGGCCGCATTTCTATGAACAACGGCCGTTTTGGCGAGCTTTAGTCACCCGGTGAGATTCAAAAATCGCTCTCCTGATGTGAAATTTTTGAATCTAACTAGGTGACTAAAGCTCACCGAAATGGCTGCTACGGCACTGCAATTAGAATTTTTCATTTTATTTATTAATTTATTCTTAATTATTTCTGGATTTCAGGTAAACAATTACAAAGTGAGAAGTAAAAAAATTACAATAAAATACACATTATCATTTAAAAATTAGGTATAAATAATAATATTTTTCTCTTCTCTTTCGGTTGCTGATTTCCTTGGGCAGCGGTAATCACTTCCCATCAGATGACCCGCATAGTTGTTCACCTCCTTTTTCCATAAAAAAAATTTGAGAAAAATCTAACTTGACATTTTGTGAACGCAATTCCGATGAGACAAGAATAAGATGATTTTTTAATTGGCATTGAGAGGTAAACGAGCGTGCGGCTCATCAGATGGGAAGTGATCACCGCTGCCTATATAGGTAACAGCGACCCCAAGGGAATCACTGATCCATTGCTGTCTTATAGGTCCCTTCCTCCCGTAGCCCTCTGGCTCTCTAACCGTACGAAATGCAGTAGCAATCTACTACTAGACGCCGGTATTCTGTAAGAGTGTAGTACTATCCCGGTCGAGTCGGCCTTTCGTACTGCAACTAGCAATTGGCAACAGTGTGACCACTATTAAAACGGGGCCGTTCAAGTATTACGTAAGCACTATAGGGGGGCGGGGGGTCTTTGCTTTGCTTATTTTTGATGACATGGGGGGTAGGGGGTCTAGACGGTGATTACGTCAGCAGTAGTTATTTACTTTTTTACACCTATGGCACTCCACCATTTTTACACATATGGAACTGATGTGCATTATTCAAAATTTAGAGCACCAAGATGTTGAATGGCTCGATGAGAGCGATGTAGCGGCATTCCAAAATCGGATAAAAGTGAGCAGACATAACATTGAGCAGCAAACATCCAATGTCATCGAAAACTTAGAATCTTGGATTCGGGTATCATGGACTGAAGACTGTTAATTGGAATTAATATGTATACTTACCAAAAATTTTAACGGTGTTTGTTTTTTTATTTCTAGAATTATATCTGCTGCTCATGAATCAGTAAAAAAAACAATAAATTTAAAGAAAAATGCCAATGTACCAATGTTTACGTAAGCATGGGGGGGGGGGGTAAGAGCTTTGATTACTTTTGCTGACAAGGGGGACGGGGGGGGGGGGTAAATAATTGTCGTAAATCTGCTTACGTAATACTTGAACGGCCCCAACCCGGAAATCCGGAATAATTCCTAAAAAAACATAAAACTTGAAGGTAATGTGACACCAATTAGATTTTTGATTTCGTGTTTTATTATATTTTATCTTGCCATACATAAATTCTACTTAGCCTCACTTGTCGTTTTTAAATGAACCAGCCAAGTGCGATCGGACTCGGGCGGCGAGGGTTCCGTTAAATTAAATTAAATAATCGTTTAATTCAAGTCTTTACAAACTCATATATTGTTAGTAAAACTTATTCTAAGTGTTAAATATTGAACCTGTATTAGTAGGTTACTTGACAAATTACACTGAGTACGGCGCGTGGAGCCGACTGCAGTGACGTAAATAGGGAGAGTCCAACCTTTCTCCTATCATATTGAGGATGATGTTGGGGCTGGCGCGCACCCGGCGCACCAGCCCCAAAAAAAACTTAAAACTTAATAACCACTGAACATTGCCCTAATGAAAAGATAAACAAAATTAAGGATCTTAAACGTTGGCTTTGAAAAACTGTTGTCCTTATACATACCAAGCGCAAATTAAGTTTGTAATAGCAAAAAAATGTATTTTTTATGACATAGGAAGCCAACCAAGCAAGCGGGTCATCTGATGGAAAGTGATCACCACCGCCTATAGACACCCGCAATACCAAGAAGATTGCAGATGCGTTGCCAACCCAGAGGGCTAGGATGGAATACCTCTTGTGCCAGTAATTACACCGGCTGTCTTGCTCTCCGCGCCGGAACACAACAGTGCAAGCACTGCTGCTTAGCGGCAGGATTAGCGAGCAAGATGGTGGTAGCGATCCGGACGGACCTTGCACAAGGTCCTACCACCCGCAAAAAATTGTAATATACTACGATTTTTGGGTTTTATTCTTTATTTGTGTGTATTACTGTTGACAGACAGACAGACTGACGACGAAGTGATCCTTTAAGGATTCCCTTTTTGAAGTACGGAACCCTAAAACGGAACTATACTCTATTCCAAAAACACCGCCCACGGTCATTGACCTTCGACGGTCTCCGGTAACAAAATGACACGCGTTAAGTCGTGATTAAACTCATTTAACTAATGCGCATGCGTGAACGGGTAAGGCTGTGGCTACACCGAGCAAACAGGTTTTTTTTATGAAATAGGAAGGCAAACAAGCTATTGGGTCGCCTGATGGTAAGTGATCACCACCGCCTATAGAAATGCACACCACCAAATAGATTGCAGATGCGTTGCCAACCCAGAGGGCTAAGATGGAATACCTCTTGTGCCAGTAATTGCACCGGCTGTCTTGCTCTCCACGCCGGAACACAACAGTGCAAGCACTGCTCTTAGCAGCAGGATTAGCGATCAAGATGGTGGTAGCGATCCGGACGGACCTTGCGCAAGGGCCTACCACCCGCAAAAGGACTTTTTTTAAGGAAAAAGGATGTAACTGATTGAAGCTGAAAACCGTCGACTACGGGAATTACCAGCTCTAAGAAAGTCTGCCTTTCGGCCCCCCCCCCCTCGCGGTATCCCCCATGAGTCACTTGGTGACAAACGGGTTAGCGGTTTCATTCAGAGGTGTTAATTTGTGTGCCTATTTGTTACTTTAAATATACAATGTCCTTTTTGATAAAATAGGAAGACAAACAATCAAGTGGGTCACCTGATGGTAAGTGATCACCACAACCCATAGACTCGCAACACCAAGGGGACTGCATACTGCCAATCTAAATGGCTAAGATGGAATACCTCTTGTGCCAGTAATGGCACCGGCTGTCTTGCTCTCCACGCCGGAACACAACAGTGCAAGCCACTAATGCTAATTATGTCATTTATGACCGAACACACCTTTTCTTGATCTGATAAAAAATACTGGCGCCCCGACGTGACTGAGTCGAGGTCGCTTACGCTAGCCATAACTTTAGGGCATCAACTATACAGTTCCTGGCAAACTTCTTAAGCAATGACCTTGAGTGCGCAGTAGCCGTTTGTAGTACAGTCAAGGAATTTAATCTCCAACCCACCTAAGGTTCAATATCATATAGCAAACTGTCACCATAAGAGCTATAGAGCAAGACGTTAGTTTGACATATCGACCTTAATGCATTGAGAATGTCAGACGACCTTTCAACGAAATGGGTAGAGAATTAAGTTCCTTGACTGTACAGTGCACCTAGCCGTAACCATACTCGCTAGCAACAGCGTAAAACGATTCGTATGGGAAATTGCACAGCGCCTCTAGCGCTCACTTAGATAACTAAAGATCGCTAGTATGAGTCCAACGGTAAATTACCTATCGAAATCTAAACGTCAGTGTCTAACGTTTTGTAGCTGTTGCCGTAGAATATTGTTACCATGAGTCACAAATTTGACACATGTCATCGCAAAATACCGTATCGACTATGGTTAACTCTTTCACTGACAAATGGGAGCGTATTTAACCGCTATCGACTGTAGTAACGTAATTCGAATTTTCGATAGAAACTCATTGTAGTGGTACTTGAGTGCGCAGTAGCCGTTTGTAGTACAAATGTGCCCATACCAATACCTCCACGGTACGCGTTCTTGAAAAAAATGGTCTTGACAGACAGACAGACAGACGGACAACAAAGTTATCCTACAAGGGTTCCGTTTTTCCTTCTGAGGTACGGAGCCCTAAAAATGCGGGTGGTAGGACCTTGTGCAAGGTCCGTCCGGATCGCTACCACCATCTTGCTTGCTAATCCTGCCGCTAAGCAGCAGTGCTTGCACTGTTGTGTTCCGGCGTGGAGAGCAAGACAGCCGGTGTAATTACTGGCACAAGAGGTATTCCATCTTAGCCTTCTGGGTTGGCAACGCATCTGCACTCTCTTTGTTGTTGCAGGTGTCTATAGGCGGTGGTGATCACTTACCATCAGGTAACCCACTTGCTTGTTTGCCTTCCTATGTTGTATAAAAAAAAAATGCCTCCACTGTGTAACAACAACAGAATCATAATGAATGAAAAACTAAAACCGGTCAAGTGCGAGACGTGCTCGCGGTCCAAGGGTTTTGTGTGACACAATAAGTGTGTGCTATGTACTAAAGAGAAATAAAATCAGACCGTACAGCTAAGTTTTTTTCTAAAGGATTTATTCAAATTAAATTTAAAATGCTATATAATGAATGACAACACAAAGAAAAATTAGGGTAATGGCAGGATTCGAACTTGCAACATCAGCATTCCGCGGCGGATACGGAGCGGTACGGAGCGTTAATGTGGCGGAAACTGGAATACGCAAGGCACGGAATGCTGATGTTGCAGGTTCGAATCCTGCCATTACCCTAATTTTTCTTTGTGTTGTCATTCATTATATAGAATTTTAAATTTAATTTGAATGTAAAAAAAATACAAAAAGAAAAATTGAGAAACTTTAAAAATAAATAATTTCGATTACAATAATTTAAAGGATTTATGTTGATACATTTTGTAACCGAAATTACTTTCGATTTTTATTTCAAATGTTTTTAACATTCAAATTATTAAATTAAAATTATAATGACAACACAAAGAAAAATTAGGGCAATGGCAGGACTTGAACCTGCAACATCAGCTTTCCGTGCCTTGCGTTTGCCAGTTTCGCCACACTGCCTCTACTAGTCACTATCACTCTCACTGTCTCTATTTAGAGGCAGTGTGGCGAAACTGGCAAACGCAAGGCACGGAATGCTGATGCAGGTTCAAGTCCTGCCATTGCCCTAATTTGTTTTCTTTGTGTTGTCATTACAATTTTAATTTATTTTAATTTGGATTTATGTTGATTTTGAAAACATGTGCTAGTAAAAATATCGTGTTATTGTCCCTTAATATGTATATTATATTAAGACACAGAATAAATAATAGTGCTAACGTACAGAAACTTCTCTTTTACGACTGTAATTAAAATAATTCATATAACTTCATACACATTCGCGGCGCGCGTCAAAAGAAACGCGCTGCTCGCGTCCGCCATCCCCCGCAACTCTCGGCGACACGGGTTGTGCTGCAAGCGTTTTCCATGACACTGACATAGCGAGGCCGAGCAAGCGGGCGCGCGGCGAGCCGACGACCTACTGCGGTTTGCCTACTCTGTAGGCAATCGGCCGAGCGTACCTACAGTGCGGAGTTGACCCCCTGCTTATTTGACACTTTCAGGGTTTTTTTGGTATGGAACCCCAATAATATAGTATGAACCTACCATTCATAATTCAGCAATTGACAGTACATCGACCTTGCCCCAGATATGGTGCATTACGAATTATTATATAACTATTGTATAAACACGATGTCCCATTATGTTTTGGGCGTGACGAATCGGACTATAATTGGTTTTGGACACAAAAAGTTTATAGTTCTTTTGGTTAACATCCATATTTCCTATGCTAACATACATCTAAACTATTACATAAGCATTTTTTTTATAAAATAGGGTGGTAAACTAGCAACTGGATCACCTGATGGTGAGTGATAGCAACACCAAAAAGACAGCAGATACTCATCATCATCATCATGTCAGCCGAAAGACGTCCACTGCTGAACATAGGCCTCTCAGCAGATACTCGTACGTTGCCAACCCAGAGGGCTAAGATGGAATACCTCTTCTGCCAGTAATGTCACCGGCTGTCTTGCTCTCCGCGCCGGAACACAACAGTGCAAGCACTGCTTAGCGGCAGGATTAGCGAGCGAGATGATTGTAGCGATCCGAACGGACCTTGCACAAGGTTCTACCATCCTTAATTAATTATGTTTGTTTGTTTGTTTTTGCGTTATAAGGACCGGCTATAACGATTTCGATGATATTAATAATTTATATTAAATTTCAAGTCTCTAGGTCCAGTGATTTGGGCTGTGCGCTGATATATCAGTCAGTCAGTCAGGACTTTGAATTTTATATATATAGATGAATTAAATCATTAAAAATGGGACTGGTATCGCTTACATTAATTGCCTTTTTATTCTATATATTTTTTGTTTTTTAACATTTTATAAGTTGTTTATGACATGTTTAGTGATTAAATTTTCTTGACTACTGAGTGATTAAATTGCTAAAATTACTATTCACATGCCTACCTTAGGTAAACATATTATGGGAAATACCATAGTTTTGTTGTAAGATCCTAATGTACCATATTTTTTTGTCAATAAACGAATCATTCATTCATACAATAATTTATTAAATAATTAGTTAAAGATTTTTCGGAACATATTCAATCAGAATATGTTTTGTCCGATCGTGCTTTATAAGGCCTTGAAAAACAATTATCGAACTAAATTTAAAATGATGACTAGAATTATCAAACAAGTAAAGTTTAAAAGCAGCTGACGTTTTTTTCTGAGCAAAAAAGAACTGCAACAAGCGAATAACTTTGTATTATTTCCTATAGATCTTAAGGAAGTAGAATATTCATAAAAAAAACTGAATAGCACCTACTTAATAAAATAAATAAGTTACTATGTTTGTTCCTCAATCTCGTATTAACGGTTGGACGGATTTAGATGGAATTTTGCAAACAGGTCATGTTTTAGATTAGAACAGGGTACTTTATTCCCGTAAAATTAATAGAAAATAATGTCACGTGGGCAAGGACACTTGACTCTAACAAAAACCGGCCAAGTGCAAGTCGCACTCGCGCACCGAGGGTTCCGTCATCAGCAACATCTACTATCGCATTTTTGCTTTAAAAAACAAAAAAATTTTTTTTTGTGTGTATTAACGACAAATTTACAGTTTTCGGATTTATTATTTTATTTGTGATAGGTATGAGAACTTGCTTCTTGCCAAATTTCATAGGTCAAAGGAAAGTACACCATAGGTTTTTGAGTGTCTAGCGAATGTATGAAACATGCGGCATAAACGGCCGTATCTTTTGATTCTGTTGACTTAGAAATTTGATTTTTCCACGGCTCTAAGGAACTGCAGACATCGATATTAATTTCAACTTAATACGAGTACCTCCATGCGTTCTTGAGAAAAATGGTCTTGAAAGACAGACAGACAGACAGACATATTTATAACATTATCGGGACTTTAGCGCGATAAAAATATATTGTTGATTTACCTCGACGTTTCGGCCATGTTTCAACGGCCGTGGTCACGAGTAGACTGAAGTGGAGGGTATTACTTCTGTTTAGCCGCGCGAGTTTTACGAACTACCCGCACTTTGTCTTGTAGTCTCGGGTAGTTCGTAAAACTCGCGCGGCCGAAACGTCGAGGTAAATCAACAATAGATTTTTATCGCGCTAAAGTCCCGATAATGTTATAAATATGTGTGAAAGTCGCGAAAGTTTAAAACAATTTAGACAGACAGACAGACTGACAACAAAGTGATCCTATAAGAGTTCCGTTTTTTCTTTTGAGGTACGGAACCCTAAAAAAGAATCCCATTTTGTTATTAAATCAGGCAACCAAAAATTCTGATATCATTTTGGTGTACTTAGAAAGCTAATTACTTTGTAACGAAAATGTATCCGAGCACGTTGTCGGTGTTCATCCCACGGTTCTTAAGCTAATAGAATACTAGCTGTGCCCGCGACTTTTTCCGCGTAGAATCGTGTCTTTGGAGAGCATTTTTCATTATTTTGGCTAATTATTTCACAAATAAGACACATACGTATAAATACTTTAATGAGCTCCCTCCCCAGGCTGCATAGCGCTCAAACTTCAGTTTCACATCAAGCTTCTAGCTCTAAAAATCCCCCTTTTCTACCCATTACAACCCTTTTTTCGAATGAAAAATTAGCCTGTCCTTTCTCAGGCTCGAAACTATATGCGTACCAAATTTCATTTAAATCGGTTCAGTAGTTTTGGCGTGAAAGCGCGACAGACAGACAGAGTTACTTTCGCATTTAAATTATTAGTAAAGTAAGGATGACCATAATAATCGATGTTTCCTCTAAGGTCATCACTTACTCAGGAAACCGATCCACTTCTCCATTTCCTGGTTGGAATCATCGTGAATTATTAGATCTCTGATTGGCACGAAAACGGCCTTCGTTTAGGCGAGTGCTTTTTTCGACCCGCCCAGCGACCCGTGACGTAACGGATTGTGATATTTTTGGCACTGTTTAGGGTTCTCTTTAGTCCTTATGTCGTATATATTTTTATCATCAACGAGTCGACGCCCGTGACTTCGTTCGCGACTCCGTTCGTGGAATTAGGGATAGTGTAGCTGTCTATTAGTGAAAGAATTTTTGGAATCGGTTCAGTAGTTCCAGAGATTACCCCTACATAAAAACAAAGTTTACCTCTTTATTACATTAGTGTAGATCTACATCTTCACTAATATAATAAAGAGGTAAACTTTGTTTGTTTGTTTGTTTGTTATCTTTGGACCTACAGAACAGACTTAAAAAATTATTTCACAGATTGAAAGCTACACTCTATACACCATCCCTGACGGACATGGACTACTAATTTTACGTGAACATAGTCGTGCGCGTCCGCTAGTTATACTATATAAGTGTAGATAGATTCAGGCTGCTGAGTTTCTTGCGGCGTTTCTTCTCAGCAGATTCTTCCATTTTCCGAAGCGCTAGTAGATTCAGACATGTAAAAGAGCCTATATGGCCTACTTGCAAAATAAATTTTTCATTTTCATTTTCATTTTCATTTTCATTTTCTGGAGGTCTATATCCAACAGCCTTCTGAGCGCAGTAGCTGAAACCGCAGACAGCCCGATAATATGTTACTGGGGGAAGACGCATAAGACACAAGTAGCCTACGATTTTTGACATGCATTTGAATATTGACATAGTTTCGTTATAATTATATAATTCCTAAATTGTTACTCGTTACTAATATAGCACATAAGATCTTTGTTACTAACGCATATGGAGAATATCCGAAAAAAATGACTTAATGTATCAACAAACTTGGAACAAATTACCTTGCTACTCCGCAAAATACCTCTATAAGTTCATTTCACGGAGTAGCAGGTTATTTGTTTCAGTTTGTTTATCTCTTTTTTTAAGTTAGTGGGGCTTGTGTGTGCTTGAAATAGTACCTACAGCATAGAAGAAGTTTTAAAATTGAAATAATTTCAAAAATAACCAAGCGATATTATAAACTCTACTTTAAATGGCAATACAATATGCCGAAGAGACGACTACATACTCTAAACCTCAATTGACACCTTGTACAGTCGACCAAGTAATTGCTTGATCACTTTTGAACCTTAACTCTTTATAATACGGTCGAAAAGTGGTCAAGCAATTTCTTGGTCGACTATACACACATGAATCACCAAAATGGTGACCTTTGGTGTACATTAAGGTAGTATAGTCTACGTTTTTCTTATTAATTTACACAAATTTTAGTCCAGAAATAAAATTTAAAAATAGGATGTGAATTTAAAATTTCAAATCTTTCCCGTCACCTAGCATGCTATTATTATAATAAAAACATGATATAATAAAACAATAGGACGGGTGGTAGGACCTTGTGCAAGGTCCGTCCGGATCGCTACCACCATCTTGCTCGCTAATCCTGCCGCTAAGCAGCAGTGCTTGCACTGTTGTGTTCCGGCGTGGAGAGCAAGACAGCCGGTGTAATTACTGGCACAAGAGGTATTCCATCTTAGCCCTCTGGGTTGGCAACGCATCTGCACTCTCTTTGTTGTTGCCGGTGTCTATAGGCGATGGTGATCACTTACCATCAGGTGACCCACTTGCTTGCCTTCCTATGTTGTATAAAAAAAATCAAATTGCATAAAAACTAAAATTAATACTAAAATTATAACTAAAATATTTAAAAAAAGAAGTCCCCCGTGGCATGGTACCGAAGATACTGGCAGCATCACCTCTCTGTATAGTTAAGCTTATACGCTGTGCCAGGTAGCTGCCAGCTCTTCGGTCACCTGCGACGTCGACCAGCCTCTTCGAGATCTCTTAGAAGAGGCCTAGTGCTAATATGTATGTACAGAACCATCCCAAATAATTGACGAGTTTTTGTCAACTAATTAGTCTCTAAATATAATTAGATTAATGTCTAGATTTAATTGGGGTTTTTGCGACCTTCGATGGAAGGTGATGCTTTTTGTGTGGTGACATCGCACGCTGAAGTTTTTGTTTCATGTTACTTAACTTACATGCTGTAAATTGTCTAGATAAAAATTCAGGGTCGTATTTACCTTAGGGCCATCCAGGCCATGGCCCGGGGCGCCAGGCTGCGAGGGGCGGCAACCGTCCCCAAAATGAAAGACTTTATCGTCATTTAATGGGGCGCCAAAGCTAAATGGCCCGGGGCGCCAAATATTTAAATACGCCTCTGTGAAAATTATGTTTCTATTTTCTAATGTTAAACATTCAAATTACTAATTTTAAATGCCATGCAATGACAACAAAGAAAAATTAGGGTAATGGCAGGACGCGAACTGGCAAACGGACGGTAAGGGTATAAATACAGGTGTAAGGAAATAAACTATTACGTAAATCCGCGGTAAGCAAAAACAGAAGGGCGGAAGACTTTTTCAAGCCCAGTGCAGGCATGACGTCTTTACTTACCTTCGAGTAAAAGGGCTACACGTTAAACGCATGCGTATTGAGTTCATAAGTTATACTCGTCTTTATCTTTACATTAGGGATGGGTTATACTTGCTAAATCGCGTACCTACCAGGGCTTTGGTGGCCGAAGGGTGTCGTGTTCCGGCGGTTCAGGGGCAGCCTGCCACTGGAGAAGTTGACACCAGAATCGACGATAAAACGGAGCCACGCCGAATCGTCGCCGAAATAGTTTTATTTTTTATTAGTTATATAATTTTATGCATGTTAGTCTGTAAGGTATTTGTCTATGGGCCTTTGTAGCCTGAGAATAAATGATTATTTATTTATTTAATTAAAAGTACGTCCACTTTCTCATACCAGGTGTAGAAACCAGGTATCAAAATACTTTCAAAGTTTTTTCTGTCCAACGCAACGAGTCGAATACTTGCTTCTTTGCAAGTTTAAACCTTGTTTTTATACAGATAAGATTCAAAATATATATTCCAATCAAGACGTAAAATACTTTAAAAGTATTTTTTTTCCCGTATAAGCACAATCTGAACCTTACGTGTATGAATATAAGATATAATTTTGTACTACTTTAAGTAGTACTTACTTGAAGGGACAGTATACTTTAATGGAAAAATACTTTAAAGTCTTGCAAGTATATTGGGTCGGTACCTGGTTGGTATACTTGCAAGGAAATACCAGGTATCAAAACCTGGTCACGTAAATACCATCTCCACTTTACATAGTTTAAAACAAAGTCCTGTCTGTCCTCTTCTTTTGGTTTACCTTCTGAACCACGCAACGGATTTTGATAGACTTTTCACTGTCATTTAAAGATTTTTCACAAAAGATTTTTATATCCCCGACCTTACTGTACCCACGCGAAGCCAGGGCGGCTCGCTACTAAATTTTAAAATACTTATCTTTTCATTCTCTTACTAATATTTTAAACGCGAAAGTTTGTAAGTAAGGATGAATGTTTGTTACACTTTCACGTAAAAACTACTGAATGGATTTGGATGTAATTTGGCACACTTAGTTTATAACCTGGATTAACACATAGGATACTTTTTATCCCGTAAAAATGCATAGTTCCCACGGGATAGCGATAAGCGAGTTATACGCCGCCGTGACGTCATGAGCAGCAAAGCAACTAATTCTCATTAATTTGTCCAGGAAATATTGCAGATTGCATGTTGGGTGCACGTTAGCTTGATTCAATTAAACAAGTCTACGCGGAAGAAGTCGCGGGCAAAAGCTAGTATAGAATAAAACGAAGTCGCTATCCGTTCCTGTCTGTCCTAATATCTTTTGTCGCTTACTCCTTCTAAACCACGCAACGGATTTTGAAACAATAGGGATGTCTCCTGGGTTAAAACAACAAGATTCTAATTAGTCCGTCAGTTAGATTATAGAAAAATACTCGATACGTATTTTTTTATTTGTCCATACGAATAATATTGACAAAGATACAGCACATTCAAATTCAGGAGTAGGGGCTCGTGACGTCACTCGATTCGTAAAAATTTTACGATATAATGACGTAGCGCGAACTTTCGCCGCTCTGTAACTTTGTTATTTTAAGTTTTAGAAGCAAAAGAAAAAATACGTATCTACTATTTTCTGGCGTTCTAAAAGATGGACTAATTATTATTTTTTTGTCAACATCCCAATTTCTTCTGTCGCTTAGAGATTTTTCCCAAAAGGTTTTTAATTCCCTGTCCTAACTGCCCCCGTGCAAAGCCAGGGCGGATCGTTAGTATATTATATAATACTTATTGAACATATTATAATAAAGGAGGGGAGATTACTGCTCAAAGTTATGTCTAGTTTAAAAAGCAAGAATAACCTTGCCGCGCGCAGTTGGTGTGGCCCCGGCAGACACCTCGCTTGTGTTGTTTAGTAATTTAACCGCGTTTAGTTCAAAGTAACGCGGTTTAGTACTTGTGATATTTAGATAGTCTAGGACTTTGAGATATCACTGTGCCGTGTTGTGCGTACCAGCTTGTGAAGAGGGGGACGAGGTACGTTTAGTTTTTAGGTGTTATTTATTTATTTATTTATTATTAAGTACATCCACATCATCAAGAACATATTAGCTAGTTATAGGTACATTAGTCCGATATATACGACAATTACGGAGTACATAGCATTGACTATACAGCGAGTTGATAAAATTGTATAACAAAATGTCAATCAAAATTAGATGATTAAAATAATTACAATTAAATTAAAAATACATTCCAAACAATAAAAGGTGTTAAAAGGAAATGAAATAAAATACGCACCCTTAGAATTAAAGCGACTCAATTCTGAATATGATATTTCCCAAAATTAAAGCCTATGTCTTTTAATTAAGGTGATATTTTGGGACGTGTATTATTCAGAAATGGGTCACTTTAATTC
The DNA here is from genome assembly GCA_963691745.1 of Ditula angustiorana. Lineage (NCBI taxonomy): Eukaryota > Metazoa > Arthropoda > Insecta > Lepidoptera > Tortricidae > Ditula > Ditula angustiorana. The sequence continues at coordinate 4,842,687 of OY829501.1, forward strand.
TAAGCGTGCGAATGTTTATTTGCATAACATCAAAGTCAAAGTCAAATTCAAAATATTTTTATTCATATTAGGCTTACAGGTAGCATTTAAGTCATAGAATTTACCATCGTTTTGAAAAAACCTCTGATGAGAAGATACCGGCAAGAAACTCAACGAGGTGTAATTTTTTTTAATAAATCAAAATTACAATGTTATTTTACATCTTCTGACGTTCATAAGTGCGTCCTGTAAGCCTAATCTGCATAAAGATATTTTGAGTTTGACTTTGAATAAAATAATAGAAAAAAATCAAAAAGATTTTGGAACGTGTGTTATTTAGGAGTGGGTCACTTTCATTTTAAAGCAGTGCTGTTTTTTGTATAATTCTTTGTTCTTTTTTCGTTCAATCTTGAAAGCATTATAAATAAAGATAAAGAGTAATTAAAGATAAGATTTTTCTACCGATTTGAACTACCCCCTTTAAATAATTAATAGATTCAGGCGTTACTTTGCGGAGGTCCATTTCAACAAACTGGAACAAATTACCTTGCTACTCCGCAAAACCAGTGCCGGGCTCGTGCAAAATAGCTGCGTCTGTGCGGAACATATATGTTCATGCAAAAACCCTCCCTCCTCCGCTTCCACACGAACTCTGTGTGATATATGTTGTTTCGTGTGGAAGCGGAGGAGGGTGGGTTTTTACATGAACATATATGTGTCGCACAGACGCAGCTATTTTGCACGAGCCCGGCACTGGTTTCGCGGAGTAGCAAGGTAATTTGTTCCAGTTTGTTTACCCCCTTTAAGGCAGAGTGTAGTGAGATCAAATCCGCTAGAGCTGTTTGGTAAAGGAAAGCATTGTAGATAAACCTGCACACAACTGTGAAGCAAATTGTAAGTGATGTTCTCAGTTTGATTGGGCCCGCGTTGGTACCCAAGAGTGGACGAGAGGAGGCCTGTGCCCAATAGTGGGACACGTAAAAGCACGATAAACCTGACACCAGTATTACTGCTAGCAAAAATATGTTTATCAATCCAAACTAATATGAAATCTGTCTTTCTGTCCGGCATTCACACTTACGGCTGAACCGATTTGGATGATGATTGGTAAAATTTATTACTAGGTTAGGACAGGATTTGACACTGACAAAAATGACCACTTAAGGTGGATCGCTTCGCATGAGGCGGGAGTTTTGAAATTGTAGTGTTTAAACAAACTGGAACAAATTACCTTGCTACTCCGCGAAACCCCCTATCTTTTTGGTTTCGCGGAGTAGCAAGGTAATTTGTTCCAGTTTGTTGATATGGACCTCCGCAAAGTAACGCCTGAATCTATTAATTATTTATGTAGTTTTTAATTTATTGTGGCTAAATAGTGTGACTTTTTATAAATTCAAGTAGATTCCCGGTAACAAAACGCTGTTTTTTAAGCGATTGTGTTATGATTTTGGAAAATCTAGTTACTAGTTTTAAATAATGGAAACTTTATGTTTCAACCGACTCTTACGCACTTAATTCACAATTATTTAAAATCAACAGCTTGAACTTCTAAAAACAAAACACAGTGCCTTAAGAATAAGTGTTTTACTACCGGAGAACTATTTGAATTGATATAAAAACACACCATTTAGCCACAATAAATAAAAAACTATCAAAATTTCGAAATTCCCGCCTCATACGCAGCGATCCACCTTATGAGCTTAATATTTCACAAACCGATCTCTTAATCGAATATTGGTTATCGCCAACCCGCAATATTTTTGAAAGACCTATAATATGCCACCCCGCACCATGGGGTAGACAAAAAAAATGCAAATCCCCACTTCACATGTACCTAAAAAAAAAAAATCCAAACTTTACTTTACTACCTTTCGGCGTGATTAATATTTTTTTTTATACAACATAGGAAGGCAAACAAGCAAGTGGGTCACCTGATGGTAAGTGATCACCACCGCCTATATACACCTGCAACAACAAAAAGAGTGCAGATGCGTTGCCAACTCAGAGGGCTAAGATGGAATACCTCTTGTGCCAGTAATTACACCGGCTGTCTTGCTCTCCACGCCGGAACACAACAGTGCAAGCACTGCTGCTTAGCGGCAGGATTAGCGAGCAAGATGGTGGTAGCGATCCGGAAAGACCTTGCACAAGGTCCTACCACCCGCAAAATATATTCATGCCACATTACAGCTTTCCAGTACTAAGAGTTCATGAGCTAGGCTGCGGACAGACGGACGGACGGACGTGGCGAAACTATAAGGGGTCCTCGTTAAGTCTACGGAATCCTAAAAATCTTAACTCACCTCGATTATCAAAAATGGATTAAAATATCTTTTGTTATACAGATATAATTAAATGACCACAAGGTCCGTCCGGATCGCTACCACCATCTTGTTCGCTAATCCTGCCGCTAAGCAGCAGTGCGTGCACTGTTGTGTTCCGGCGTGGAGAGCAAGACAGCCGGTGTAATTACTGGCACAAGAGGTATTCCATCTCAGCCCTCTGGGTTGGCAACGCATCTGCACTCTCTTTGTTGTTGCAGGTGTCTATAGGCGGTGGTGATCATTTACCATCAGGTGACCCACTTGCTTGTTAGCCTTCCTATGTTGTATAAAAAAAATGAATTAATCGCCATGTTAATTTATAAAATTACACATAATGTTTATTTTAGTATGTGTTGATTTATTTCCTGATTATTTTACATAAATTAATAAACTAAATATAAAGCAGACACTTAAATGCAACCTTGCTTTAAAATGTGCCCCCTGCATATATCAAAATATGTTACAAATCGTAAATAAATATTACATTAATAATTAATGATTTATTGTAATAATTAAAATAAATTCATAAATATCTTGGGTCAATTATTACACCAATATAACGAGGTCCTAAGCCTTCGCTGTCTGTCCGTCCGTCTATCCGTCCGTCTGTCACGGGGCTGTACCCTATGAACCATCCTAGATTACTTGAAATTGTCACATATATATAATTACAAATACGCAATAAAAAAAGGGGATGTACATACAAGCAACGCTGGTGGTAGGACCTTGTTCAAGGTCCGTCCGGATCGCTACCACCATCTTGCTCGCTAATCCTGCCGCTAAGCAGTAGTGCTTGCGCTGTTGTGTTCCGGCGTGGAGAGCAAGACAGCCGGTGACATTACTGGCACAAGGGGTGTTCCATCTTAGCCCTCTGGGTTGGCAACGCATCTGCAATCTTCTTGGTGTTGCGGGTGTGATCCACTAGCTTGTTTGCATTCCTATCTACATCTACACAAATACAATAAAGAGTTTCTTTGAGAGAGACTTTGTTTGTTTGTATGTAGGGGGGGAACTACTGAACCGATTCCAATAGTTCTTTCACCAATAGAAAGCTTCACTATCCCTGACGGACATAGGCTACTAATGCCACGCGAACGAAGTCGCGGGCGTCCGCTAGTACTATATAAAAAAACCGGATAAGTGCGAGTCGGACTCGCGCACCGAGGGTTCCGTCATCAACAACATCTAGTATCGCATTTTTGCTTTTTGTAACAAACAAAAAATTTTTTTAGTGTGTAACTATGAACTGCAAATTTACGGTTTTCGTATTTATTATTCTATTTGTGCTGTGAGACCTTACTTCTTGCCAAATTTCATAGTTCTAGGTCAGCGGGAAGTACCCCATAGGTTTTTGAGTGCCTTGTGAATGTTTGAAACATGCGGCTTAAACGGCCGTATCTTTTGATTCCGTTGACTTAGAAGTTTGATTTTTTCACGGCTCTAAGGGACTGCAGACTTGAGTATTTGATATTAATTTCAACTCAGTACCTCCATGCGTTCTTGAGAAAAATGGTCTTGACAGACAGACAGACAACGAAGTGATCCTATAAGGGTTCCGTTTTTCCTTTAGAGGTACGGAACCCTAAAAATGTATTATCGACTGGTGTAGTTGATCGAAGGTTGAATTAAATAATGATAGTTGTCAAACAAAACTGTTACATCGATGCTACATCTTTCTTTAATCGCGTAACATTTTTTTTAAAACAAAGTAAAGAATGAGCGTGAAGTACGTACTTCGTGATCAGTAGCTAACGGGGTCATTGCCATTGCACTTATATACCGTCAAAGGTTTAAAACTTATGAAAATATCAATCTTAACGTTCTCAGAATAAGAGTTACCACACATTTCAGCGATGATAAATTAAGTTGGTAATTGTCAAGAAGGTAAAAATTCGCGAGCGCTCCGAGCAATGAAAGTTTAGCGAAATTGAATCTTAGGTGATGCTGTTAGGAGTTCGCAGTGATTTTATGAGATGTTAACGTACATTGGTTAAAAGGATGCAATGCAAATTTATTACGCGGCGCGGTTGAAGGAATGTGTGCTTTATTGTAATGTGGAAAGGATTGTTTTGGATGCTGAGGTAAAGTTGCGAAGATGGTATTATTAACAAACAATGGAGTATTTAAAAACACATTTAAGTAGATTATTTTGTTCAGAATAATTATTAAATTATAAGGAAATTGACAGTATTTAATTGCACATTTAGCTGGTGGTAGGACTTTGTGCAAGGTCCGTCCGAATTGCTACCACCATCTTGCGCGCTAATCCTGCCGCTATGCACTGCACTTGCACTGTTGTTCCGGCGTGAAGAGCAAGACAGCCGCTGCAATTACTGGCACAAAAGGTATTCCATCTTAGCCCTCTGGTGCCAACGCATCTGCAATCTCTTTGACGTTGCGGGTGTCTATAGGCGGTGGTGATCTTACCATCAGGCGACCCAATTGCTTGTTTGCCTTCCTATGTCATTAAAAAAAGTTGAGAGGATGGAGGACTTTTTGGACAACTAAAAACAAAATTGATTGAAATCTCACATGACCATAGGGCTGGTGCATTTCTTGGCCAACGCATTGGCGTTGCGATTCAACGTGGATATGCAGCCACGTACCCGAGTGCTCCCGGGGAAGCCCCCTGTCTCTCACCTCTCCCTTGCCCCGCGGCCGGGAAGAGTGAAGCCTGACGAGGGACAGGTCCCCACCTCTGGCTTGCCTTAGCCGGCCGGTCAGAGTGGAGTCGCGAGAGCTTTATGCTCGAGGGTGGATGTGGAAACATAAGTGGCGAGTTGGCGATAAATTTAAAGTCCAGTGACACCTCTCTACCCTTAGCCTTCCGCACCGGTGTTGCCTCTGAGCCATTTTATATGTCGCTTTTAAAGGGGGCCCATCTAGCGGAGGGCGAGTCACCGTCTGCCAAGATCACTTTCATTTCAGACATTTTTATTTGGTGATGTCCGGATGTCTCACGCAATAGCCCAGTCATTAGTCCATCGTTTTCCCCCTACTTATAGTCTTGTACGGTTTAGGTCCCATCTTTCCACATTAGTCTATACGCCTGGCGGGGGCAGACTCTGCTCGTGTCCCTATGATGCGGGCAGGGACAGCACCCATCACATTTCATTAAATTGTCTAAAGGGCCTCTATGTGTTGGCTTCGGCTCCGCGCACGCCTCCCAAAGGTCCGGGGCACTATTGTCCCGTGAATGGGAAAGACATACATAATAATATCTTGGGACAATTTACACCAATTGATCTAGACCCAAGCTAAAGAAGACCTTGTGTTATGGGTACTAGACAACGAATATACATACTTATATAGATAAATACATACTTAAATACAAATAACATCCATGACTCAGGTACAAACATTTGTATTCGTCACACAAACATTTGCCCATACCAGGATTTGAACCCGGGACCTCTTGCACAGTACCCCTGTGCCATACAGGTTATATAATTAAGTTTTTGTATTTCTTATTAGGTTAAGTTGCTCATAATTATTTTTCAGACGATGGTAAAAAAAAGTTAAGAATATTATTTAAAGGTTTAAGACTAAATCGTAAATAAATCTTATACACGGCCGTTTTCATTAACTCCAGTCTCGAATAAATGCATTCAAGGACCATGTCGTACTTCACAAAATAACAGCAGGTCCACTTTGACAACATTTTAACCTAAAATCTTTTTTTTATAAGATTTGAAGGGAAACAAGCAAGTGGGTCACCTGTGGCCCGTTTCACTAAGCTACAAGTTACAATTTTACAAGTCTAAACCGGCAACATTGGTCAATAATGCCAGGCATTATTGACCAATGTTGCCGGTTCAGACTTGTAAAATTGTAGCTTCGTGAAACGGGCCACTGATGGTAAGTGATCACCACCGCCTATAGACACCCGCAATACCAAGTAGATTGGAGATGCGTTGCCAACCTAGGGGACTAAGATGGAGTACCTCTTGTGCCAGTAATTACACCGGCTGTCTTGCTCTCCACGCCGGAACACAACAAACGCATGAAGTCCCTATACTCATGTCACTCGAGATCAAATGTCGTTTATATTAAAAAAAAAAACATACTAATTGACGTTTCGTATCGATAACTGTTTTAATATCTATGTATACTAGAATAGTGACACACTTGAATTTTGACAGCTGTTCCAAATTTAAACTCATTAAGGTACAGAAATCGGTACTATAATGACTATTACAGTACATTCAGACCATTACAGTACTGTAATGACCATTACAGTACAGAAATCGGTGCTGTAATGACCATTACAGTACAGATTTGCCTACTACCACTGACAAGAAATTTCTCATAATAAAATTGGTTGTAATAATGTTGGTCATTTCCAACAGTTTTTGAACGCGTTATTGAGCACTTATGATATGTGTGTAGATAAAAATTATTAAATTTGAATGTTTGACTTTTATAACAGCTGTCAATCAATGTATGTAAGAACGGAAAAGATGTGTGAGGAAATAAATTTGTAAAACCGTTGAATCGCAACACATTTTATTCTAACAGGAACAACAACAAACTCGCCTTTCGAATACAAGCTCGCCTACTGTTTTCGTTCTAATTATATGACGGAGCCTTGCGAAACGAAAACTGGTCCAAGTATACCACAGAACCTAACTAACTAAACTGTATTTGGTTCAAGAATAGACACACCTGAAGGTGGATCGTTTCGTATGTGGCGGGAATTTCAAAATTTTCTCAGTTTTTAATTTATTGTAGCCAATTGGTGTGATTTTTTATCAATTCAAGTAGTTTCCCGGTAGTAAAACACTATTTTTATGCGATTGTGATATCATTATAAAAATTCAAGTTACTAATCTATATAAATAAAAATGAATTGTTGTTCGTTAGTCTGATTAAAACTCGAGAACGGCTGGGCCGATTGAGCTGATTTTGGTTTTAAAATGTTTGTCGTAGTCCAGGGTAGGTCTAAACGGTGAGCAAATATGCCTCCAATAATTAGGCGGTACGAAGTTCGCCGGGTCAGCTAGTTTTAAATAATTGTGCTCTTTATGCATCAACGGACTTTTAGGCATTGAATGCACAATTATTAAAAATCAGCAGCTTGAACTTTTAAAAACAAAACACAGCGCCTTAATAAACAGTATTATACTACCGGAAAGCCACTTGAATTGATAAAAAGTTACACCATTTAGCCACAATAAATTAAAAACTGTGATAATTTCAAAATTCCCGCCTCATACGAAGCGATCCCCCTTAATGTAGCCAGCAGTATTGTCTGTCAGTAACAATGATATTATAATGCATTGATGTACAGTGTCATACTAAATGACAGCAAAAAACGGCCCGACAAGAATACAGGTTGACGCCAATGTTACAAATGCTAATTATTAGTTCACCATTTATAGTCATTGGATTTACATACGTCTAACTGCATAAAATAATAATTTATTGAGTTTCGTTGCAAATTGTTTTTTTACAAAATAATAGTATTGACAGCAGCGTCGTCGGTCCGACAGACTGACAGCGCGAGCGATTGTCGATTTATTCTACTTTTTATCCTACTTTGATCCGCCATTTTTTAAACACTGACTAGAAGTCTATTACTTATAGGTCAGTGGTCAGTAGACACCGAACAAATTGTAGCTAATTTTTTTTAATAGAAAATTGGGGCAAATTACCCTCGGGTCACCCGAAAGCACCGGTGTGAAGTTAGCGGCCAAAAGTTAGCGGCCGACTATAACCCGGCAAAATTAAGAAGTCATCATTTTGCTTCAACCTTTGAGAACCAGAAACGTGTAATTAAAGGGTTTTAGCTTAATACAAGTATTAAAGCATTAAAAAAGCTTGCCATATTAATTAAAAGCTATCAGTATTTTACGGAAAGAACAACAAAAACTTAGAAGCCAAATTGAAATTGCAATCAATCCTGAAATTCGCTCACTTGGAGACGTGTGCCCAGTCCGTTAGTTAATAGACGTAAGACCTGAGGTCCAGGGCTGTCAGGAACTGCCACATGTATGTACTTAGTTGAACTAGTTTTCACGCAAGAGCCCCTAAAAAGTTAGCGGCCGACCGCAAAATAAGATAATTGGTGAAAATGGCCAAGACGGAGATGTGTGCGCGGTATAGGCTTGCACGCCGATAATACTTCAGGCTAAGAGCTTTCAGGAACTGCCACATGTATGTACTTAGTTGAACTAGTTTTCACGGTAGAGCCCATAAAAAGTTAGCGGCCGACCGCAAAATGAGAACATTGGCAAAATTGGCCAAGACGGAGATGTGTGCGCGGTGTAGACAGGCACGTCGATAATACTTCAGGCTAAGAGCTTTCAGGAACTACCACCAGAATATACTTAGTTGAACTAGTTTTCACGCAAGAGCCCCTAAAAAGTTAGCGGCCGACCGCAAAATAAGATAATTGGTGAAAATGGCCAAGACGGCGATGTGTGGGCGGTCTAGGCTTGCACGTCGATAATACTTCAGGCTAGGAGCTTTCAGGAACTGCCATTTGTATGTACTTAGTTGAACTAGTTTTCACGCAAGAGCCCATAAACAGTTAGCGGCCGACCGGAAAAACAGATAGTTGGTGAAAATGGCCAATACGGATATGTGTGCGCGGTATAGGCATTCACGTCGATTATGCTTCAGGATAAGAGCTTTCAGGAACAGCCACATGTATGTACTTAGTTGAACTAGTTTTCACGGTAGAGCCCATAAAAAGTTAGCGGCCGACCGGAAAACAAGATAGTTGGTGAAAATGGCCAAGACGGAGATGTGTGCGCGGTATAGGCTTGCACGTCGATTATACTTCAGGATAAGAGCTTTCAGGAACTGCCACATGTATGTAGTTAGTTGAACTAGTTTTCACGGTAGAGCCCATAAAAAGTTAGCGGCCGACCGGAAAACAAGATAGTTGGTGAAAATGGCCAATACGGAGATGTGTGCGCGGTATAGGCATGCACGTCGATTATGCTTCAGGATAAGAGCTTTCAGGAACTGCCACATGTATGTACTTAGTTGAACTAGTTTTCACGGTAGAGCCCATAAAAAGTTAGCGGCCGACCGGAAAACAAGATAGTTGGTGAAAATGGCCAAGACGGAGATGTGTGCGCGGTATAGGCTTGCACGTCGATTATACTTCAGGATAAGAGCTTTCAGGAACTGCCACATGTATGTAGTTAGTTGAACTAGTTTTCACGGTAGAGCCCATAAAAAGTTAGCGGCCGACCGGAAAACAAGATAGTTGGTGAAAATGGCCAATACGGAGATGTGTGCGCGGTATAGGCATGCACGTCGATTATGCTTCAGGATAAGAGCTTTCAGGAACTGCCACATGTATGTACTTAGTTGAACTAGTTTTCACGGTAGAGCCCATAAAAAGTTAGCGGCCGACCGGAAAACAAGATAGTTGGTGAAAATGGCCAATACGGAGATGTGTGCGCGGTATAGGCATGCACGTCGATAATACTTCAGGCTAAGAGCTTTCAGGAACAGCCACCTGTATGTACTTAGTTGAACTAGTTTTCACGCAAGAGCCCATAAAAAGTTAGCGGCCGACCGCAAAATAAGATAGTTGGTGAAACTGGCCAAGACGGAGATGTGTGCGCGGTATAGGCTTGCACATCGATTATACTTCAGGATAAGAGCTTTCAGGAACTGCCACATGTATGTACTTAGTTGAACTAGTTTTCACGGTAGAGCCCATAAAAAGGTAGCGGCCGACCGCAAAATAAGATAGTTGGTGAAAATGGCCAAGACGGAGATGTGTGCGCGGTATAGCCTTGCACGTCGATTATACTTCAGGATAAGAGCTTTCAGGAACTGCCACATGTATGTATTTAGTTGAACTAGTTTTCACGGTAGAGCCCATAAACAGTTAGCGGCCGACCGGAAAAACAGATAGTTGGTGAAAATGGCCAATACGGATATGTGTGCGCGGTATAGGCATTCACGTCGATTATGCTTCAGGATAAGAGCTTTCAGGAACAGCCACATGTATGTACTTAGTTGAACTAGTTTTCACGGTAGAGCCTATAAAAAGTTAGAGGCCGACCGGAAAACAAGATAGTTGGTGAAAATGGCCAAGACGGAGATGTGTGCGCGGTATAGGCATTCACGTCGATTATGCTTCAGGATAAGAGCTTTCAGGAACAGCCACCTGTATGTACTTAGTTGAACTAGTTTTCATGCAAGAGCCCATAAAAAGTTAGCAGCCGACCGCAAAATAAGATAGTTGGTGAAAATGGCCAAGACGGAGATGTGTGCGCGGTATAGGCTTGCACGTCGATTATACTTCAGGATAAGAGCTTTCAGGAACTGCCACATGTATGTAGTTAGTTGAACTAGTTTTCACGGTAGAGCCCATAAAAAGTTAGCGGCCGACCGGAAAACAAGATAGTTGGTGAAAATTTATTTATTTTTTATTTATTTTATTTATTTTAATAATCTCATAATTAACACTTACAGACTAGCCACACATGTTAATTAAAATAAGAGAAATTTTTACAAAGAGATAATCTTATTATCTAAGTAATTGAGCTCAATGTTGCAATTGACTCCAAGTGCCGGCTGGCTGACGCAAGAAATCTCAATTCAGAGGTGAAAAACAAGTCCAAGTTGCTGTCGCTGTCCAGGATATCGTTTAAGAGGGTCAGCGCTCGATGCAGCGGCGAGTGCGACAGCGCCCTAGTGCGCGCCGTCGGGACGGCGAACAGCGAGCGACGACGAGGGCGAAGTTGTTTGGGAGAGACGGGCGGTACCCGCAGTGAGACTAGTGCTAAGAGTGACGGGTTCTTAGTGTACCCACGTATCAGTTGATAGAAATACCTGATAAGATACATATTCCTCCTTTTCTCTAAGGAATTGTAGTTGACCATTCCTAATATGTAAAGCGTAGGATACATGTATGGATAGTATCCATGCAGTTTCTTAAATAAAAAACGGACAAACGTTTTCTGTATCCTCTCCACCATTTGAGCATAGCATTGCTCGTGAGGACTCCACACTAGACAGTTAGTTTCGAGGCGGCTACGAACAAACGCATTGAATAGGACAGTAATGGCGTTCCGGTTGGAGAAGGACCTAGATTGTCGAATGACAAAATGGCCAATACGGAGATGTGTGCGCGGTATAGGCATGAACGTCGATTATGCTTCAGGATAAGAGCTTTCAGGAACTGCCACATGTATGTACTTAGTTGAACTAGTTTTCACGGTAGAGCCCATAAAAAGTTAGCGGCCGACCGCAAAATGAGAACATTGGCGAAATTGGCCAAGACGGAGATGTGTGCGCGGTATATGCTTGCACGCCGATTATACTTCAGGATAAGAGCTTTCAGGAACTGCCACATGTATGTACTTAGTTGAACTAGTTTTCACGGTAGAGCCCATAAACAGTTAGCGGCCGACCGGAAAAACAGATAGTTGGCAAAATTGGCCAAGACGGAGATGTGTGCGCGGTGTAGACAGGCACGTCGATTATACTTCAGGATAAGAGCTTTCAGGAACTGCCACATGTATGTATTTAGTTGAACTAGTTTTCACGGTAGAGCCCATAAACAGTTAGCGGCCGACCGGAAAAACAGATAGTTGGCAAAATTGGCCAAGACGGAGATGTGTGCGCGGTGTAGACAGGCACGTCGATTATACTTCAGGCTAAGAGCTTTCAGGAACTGCCACCTGAATGTACTTAGTTGAACTAGTTTTCACGCAAGAGCCCCTAAAAAGTTAGCGGCCGACCGCAAAATAAGATAATTGGTGAAAATAGCCAAGACGGAGATGTGTGCGCGGTATAGGCTTGCACGCCGATAATACTTCAGGCTAAGAGCTTTCAGGAACTGCCATATGTATGTACTTAGTTGAACTAGTTTTTACGCAAGAGCCCCTAAAAAGTTAGCGGCCGACCGCAAAATAAGATAATTGGTGAAAATAGCCAAGACGGCGATGTGTGCGCGGTCTAGGCTTGCACGTCGATAATCGATTGTTCAGGTTTAAGGGTTAACATATTTGACTACCTGAACGAAAACAATAGCTACCTGATCTATTGTTTATTACCTAGATAGAGCGCAACCTTTATAAGTGACGTTTTCACGGAATGTAAAGATAGATGCCGATCAATTACCTAACTTAAAGATTCCCAAAGGAAACATATATTTTATTAAATTTTAGAGTACACATTATTAAATAATATTAATGTCAAAGGTTGAATGAAGTAATCTACCGTATCCGTACCATCCACAATGAACCTCCGTTCTTGTCGTAAGAATATAATCCTTATCTCATTGAAAATAAAGTTCATATAAGGCACAATGCTTAAAACGTTTTTCCCGGAATTAGCGAACAGCAAGAATATAAAATAAAAAGTGATTCATTCCAAACCATGTCAACAGTGTTGATCAAGGAAAATAATTTGTGGCAGTTTCTAAAAGCTCTAGACGGGCGCAATTCTGACGTCATAGAGATGAAGTCGAATTAGAGATTTTGCGAAAAAACATGGCAAATGTCGAGTGTAAGTTATGCTGCTGCCGCCGTTCGATATGCAACTAGAGCAGGGGGCAATTCTCGTTTCGTTCGAGATTATGTCTAACCCGAGATCATATCGGGTCCTACATCTCGACCAAAAATATCACAAAATGTCTACGGTTGCTTAAATTCGGATTCTCGGTATCTGTAGAGATTAATAAGAACGATAATAGACTGTCTATTGAATGACCCGTTCCGTTTTATCGATTTTGAGTAGGTACAATCGATAAAATAATATTGTCGAATTTGAAGTATAAATTGGCATTATTACGTGTTCGATATACTGCCTTTTTTGATCTTTCTTTTAATTATCAAGGGCGCTGCGCTTAGTCCGCCTGAAACGGAACGCAGCCATAGAAGTTGTTGCCTCTGGCCGGCATGCGCGCGCAGCGCTAGTGTCCTACCGAACTCGCCAAAACGCCGGCACATTTAAATAGCTCTCCATTTTATTTTATTATAATTAATACTCTGAAGAAGTCTGTGTTGTTTTGAATTGCCATTGAACTGTTAGCTGATGAACCTAAACTGGAGTTTGGATATTGGTGGCTTGTTGACATAGCTGGAGCCGAGGCATATTGAAAGACTTCCGCCGGGTTTGCTTTCGCAAGGAAAGACGAGGTGAGTGTCCTTTGATATTTGAACGGGAGATCTCAAAAGCAGTATTTGCCGAAAGCCCAGGGTTCTAGTTACTGTTAAAGGTCCCATGTTATTTTCTACCAGAAACCTAAATTAAATACAGTCCACTCATTCATTCTTATTCCGTGGTTGTTACTTTTACGCCACATTTTCTGGCCTCCGACCCGAATTTTATTCTAAATAACTATCCAAATTTCTTTACTTCAAGTGTGCATTTTGCACACGGGCGAGTTCATTTTTTAGTCGAGCCATTCCATTGTAATTTGTCCGTGACAAATTATAAAAATGGCGCCTGGTGAAAATGGAGATTGTGAATTGCAATTAAAAACTTTAATTTTGAAAAAAGAGTATCTTTTTAACAAAGTTCAAAAGGCTTATGATTTATCCAAAATAGTCAAAATGGATAGCTTAGACTCGGTACAGAGATTTTTGGTACAGTATTCAGAACTTGATGACGCTCGTAGCGACTTCGAAAAAATTGTTATGAATATTGTCGTACTGGAATTGCAAATAAATCCAGATTCTAAGCCCTCAACTAGCGCGTTAGATAGTTTTGATGATTTATTTTACGCGTGCAAACGAGTAGCGTTAAATTGTGAGAAGTTAGACCAGGAGCGGTCAGCGAATAAATGTCAAAAATATGATGATAGCAATTTAGGTAGGCCGTCTTTACCTAAGCTTACCCTGATCGAATTTGATGGTCAAATCGAAAACTGGACGACGTTTTACGATACATTTGTATCTTTAGTGCATAATCGCAACTTTGACAGCATCGACAAATTTCACTATTTGTTGTCATGTGTGAAAGGTCCGGCACTTAGTATGGTGAAAAATCTCCCGATCACTGCCAATAATTATGCCGTAGTGTGGCAAAGCTTATTAGATAAGTACCAAGATAAAAGGGCACTGACAGGTAGGTATTTAGACCGAATGCTGGGATTCGTACCGCTGTCAAAGGATAGTGTTGCGAATTTGACGTCATTTATTGAAACGTTTGACCATTCCTTGAAAGCCATTAAAGCATTGCAAATTCGAGACTTGGACGATTATTTATTCTGCCACATCGCTTTACGTGGGCTCGATAGCCACACGCGAAAATTGTTTGAGGAAAGCCGCGAGCAAAATGAATTGCCGGCTTTCAAAGAGCTGATAGATTTTGTGAACAAACAAATTAAAGTACTCGAACATACTTTTCCGAACACTGGCTCCTGGACTACTCCGTCAACTCAAAACAAAGCTAAAGCTGGGTTTCTACCATCTAACAAATTTAGCTCACCGCAACCGAATAATAAGCCTACTCAATCGAGCAATAATTATTATTATAATAAGCAATCACGATTTCCTCAGGCTCCGCCTAAAGTTGGTTTGACTACATCTCGAAATGACACTCATAATTATGACCAGAACAAACTAACTTGCGTGCATTGTAATTTAAATCACATGATTTACCGATGCGAACAGTTTCGTAAACTGTTAGTACAGGATAGGATTGACCGTGTCAACTCCTTGAATCTATGCACGAATTGTTTAAAAAATGGTCATAACGCATCTAATTGTAAAAGCTACATGACTTGTGGAGTATGTGCTTTACCTCACCATTATTTGCTTCATCGCGACGCAAGCGTGCCTTCAGCCGTGCTGACAGGGCAGCAGTCTCGCGCAGGCGCGCCGTCAGCCGTGCTGACGACGCAGCCGTCTCGCTCTAATGCATGCGTGGCCGGAGTCATTCCGTCGCACTCCGTGAGTGTCGCCGTGAATTCCGACGACGAGATGAGAGAAGCGCTTCATTCCGTGAATGAAGACGCAAACTATGGTGTTGTGCTAGGTACTACGCGCATACACATCGCCGACATCGCGGGTCAACCGCAGAATTGCCGTGCAGTTCTTGATTCGGGTGCTCAAAGCTCGTTTATTACGTTAGATTGTGCTCAACGTTTGGGCCTGCGTCGCAACAAATGCCCGTTTACTGTATCTGGGCTAGGCGGCGAAGTAGTTAAAAACGATGGTATTATTACGTGTGACATAAAGCCGTGTAAATCGGACGTTCCGAGTTTCCCGGTGGATATGGCAGTGGTAGCAAAGGTTTCATCGGAGATGCCTAACATTTCATTCCCGCGCGAAGTGGTGGAAGAATATAAGCGTTTCAGTTTAGCTGACCCGTTATTTTATGAAAAGTCAGCTGTTGATATTTTGTTAGGTAATGATGTCGTATCGGAGTTTATTAAAGATAAGCCGGTTAACATTAAGTCGAATATACCGAATGTTATTGAGACAGTATTTGGTTTCGTTGTGAGTGGTAAATTGTATTACGATGACATTAAATTAACTTCGCAAAATTTCCATTTATCAGTCTGTCAAGAGAAAAGTTTAGACAAAACTTTGCGCGATTTTTGGGAAGTAGAGGAATTGCCGTGCAAGCCTGTACTTAGCCCTCTGGATCAGTTGGCAGAGGACATTTATGCGAACGAGCACGGACGCGACGAAGGTGGTAGATACATAGTCCCGCTGCCATTCGCACCTGACGCGCCGCCGCTTGGTGACTCGCGCGCTGCCGCTGAACGCAGACTGCTAGCGACCGAACGCAAACTTGCGCGTTCGCCGGTATTACAGCAAGCGTACAATGATTTCATGTTGGAATATGAAAAGCTTGACCACATGGAACTGTATACTGGTAGCGAACCTAGTAGGTATTTAATCCCGCATCACAGTATACTCAGACCGAGCAGTACGACGACTCCTTTGAGAGTAGTTTTTGACGCTAGCGCGAAAACAAATACTAATGTCTCGCTCAATGACATTCAGTTATCTGGGCCTAACCTATACCGTGATATAGGATCCATCATAACTAATTTTCGTTTATTCGAGTACTGTTTTGCTAGCGACATTTGTAAAATGTACCGCGCTATTTTAATTCGACAAAGTGATAGGAAGTATCAACACATATTGTATAGGTCGTCTGTTGACGAACCTATAAAGATTTACGAGTTAAAGACGATAACTTACGGTGTAAGTAGCTCGCCGTTTCTCGCTATACGCACTTTGCTGCAGTTGGCTAGTGACGAAGGCGAACGTTTCCCTTCTGCTGCCACTGTGATAAAGCAGGGTATTTATATGGACGATGTTTTGTGGTCATGTGAGACGTTCTCACACGCATGCGCACTACAAGACGAGCTTGTGAACATGTTCCAAAGCGCGGGACTTGTACTAAAGAAGTGGTCCAGTAATAGCGAGGAGCTACTCGAACGCTTACCTATAGAACATCGCGAAACTAGCATCTCGTTTGAGAAAAACAGAAACGACGTCTCTATCAAGCTTTTAGGTTTGAAGTGGGCTCCGTTAGTTGACGCATTTAGCTTTTCTTTGAATAAGCAAGACGCACAACCGACCAAGAGATCTGTATTGAAAATATTAGCTTCGATATATGATCCCGTGGGTTTTGTATCACCGTGCACTTTTCTTGCTAAGTGCATAATGCAGGATCTCTGGAAGTTAGGCATCGGCTGGGATGAGCAGTTGCCTAGCGATGTGTGTGAACAATGGCTAGAGTTTATATCTGAGCTTCCTAGACTATCCGAGCTTCAAATAGAGCGCCATGCCCTGCTTCCTGGGGTAACTGACTGCGAGCTGGTGGGGGTATGTGACGCATCCTCTCGTGGCTACTCTGCGTCAATTTACGTTATTTCGCGACGCGGCCAGCAGGTTAAGTGTAGGTTGCTTGTTGCTAAGTCTAAGGTAGCTCCCGTAAAGCCGATGACAATTCCGAGGCTGGAGCTTATGGCTGCAGCACTTCTTAGTAAACTAATGAAGTATATCACAGGATCGTTATCCCGTGTTAATATTACTCGTATTACCGCTTTAACTGACTCGTCGATAGTTCTATCTTGGATTCAAACTGACGCCTATAAGCTAAAAACTTTTGTGTGTAACCGTGTTACTCAAATAATAGAGGTACTTCCGCCTCATGTGTGGCGTCATGTTAATAGCGAGAATAATATGGCAGACATTAGCTCTCGTGGCGTCTCACCCGCGCAGTTTATAGCTTGTAGTTCACAGTGGTTTGAAGGGCCAGCATGGATGTATGAAGATAGGAGTCATTGGCCTATCTCCAGTTATTTTCATGGAACTGAATCCGAAATACCGGAAATGATAGCTAATTGCAACTCATTTAATTTGCTAAGTCAGCAAAACAATGTAGAAAGTAAAGTAGAGTTTGTTGAAAGAGTTTGCAATCAGTTTTCTTCGTATACAAAATTACAAAGAACGTTTGCTCGGATTCTAAAATTATTTCGTAGGTGCCGTACAGACGCGCCTATTGAAAACCAGGCCATTTTAACCACTGGTGATTTAAACCAAGCTCACGATTCCTTGATCAAAATGATACAAAGTGCTTACTTTGATCAAGAAATCAATGATTTATCTAAGGGCAAGACTTACATTCCTTCGTTAAGGAAACTTGCACCTTTCTGTGATTCCCGTGGATATCTGAGGGTGGGGGGTAGAATTCCTCACTCGGACCTACCATTTAATGCGAAGCATCCGTTGTTGCTTCCGAAGCGGTGTACGTTTATAAACTTGCTAATTGAATATTTTCATAAAAAGTATTTGCATGTAGGGCCACGAACCTTACAGAATATCATTATGCAAAGGTACTGGATATTATCTGCTCGTAGCATAATCCGGTCAATTCTTTCAAAATGCAAAACTTGTTTCAAATGTAAACCTACATTGCTTCAGCCTAAAATGGGAGATCTGCCGGCGACTCGTTTGCTACCGAATAAAGTATTTGAGCATGTAGGAGTAGACTTAGGTGGACCGTTCTACATTAAAGAAAGTTTACGCCGTAATGCGAAGATAGAGAAGGCGTACTTAGCACTCTTCGTATGCTTTTCGACTAAAGCCGTCCATTTAGAGGTTCTCTCTTCGCTGTCCGCTGACTGCTTCTTGGCTACGTTAGACAGGTTTGTAGCACGGCGCGGGTTAAGTGCGTGTATTTATTCGGACTGCGGTACGAATTTCGTTTCGGCTAGTAAGCATCTCGCTGAAGTACAAAACTTCTTATCCGATAAGCGCAATCAAAATCATATTTTAAGCGGCTGCGCCCAGCGTCAAATTGACTGGAAATTTAACCCTCCTACTGCTGCCAACATGGGTGGTTTATGGGAAGCCGGAATTAAGTCCGCAAAATATCATCTTGTTCGTGCAATCGGTGAAAAAGCTCTCACGTTTGAAGAGCTTTCGACAATTTTTTATAAAATTGAAGCTATAATGAATTCACGCCCATTATATGCACTACCAGCTAGTGACAACCCTAGTGAGTTTAATGTTTTAACTGCAGGGCATTTTCTGATAGGCAAGAGCTTGACTGCTGTACCAGAATATAATCTCGAGGACGTTCCGATTAGTCATTTGTCACGTTGGCAATACTTACAAAATTGTTCTCAACTATTTTGGAAAAAATGGAGCCAGGACTACTTAAATACTTTACAACAGAGGTCGAAGTGGTTCACATCTCCACCTAATCTGAAGGTCGGTGATGTAGTCCTTATCAAAGACGATCAAGTTCATTCATGCCATTGGCCTCTTGCCAAAATTGAGTCTGTTCATCCGGGCTTGGATGGAATTGTTCGAAAGGTAACCCTTCGGTCCAAAGGAAAGCTCTTCCAAAGACCTCACAAACTTTGTCCTCTACCATATGTTAATTAACCCTTCTAATGCATATGGTGCCCATTTCTTTTCTTTACTAGCAGAAGTAGTAAACCTTTTTTCCTTTATTTTTTCTCTCTTATTAATTGAACCCCTTATTTTTGTGGGAAAGCTCCATGGTGCTTTCGGTGGGGGGTGTTCGATATACTGCCTTTTTTGATCTTTCTTTTAATTATCAAGGGCGCTGCGCTTAGTCCGCCTGAAACGGAACGCAGCCATAGAAGTTGTTGCCTCTGGCCGGCATGCGCGCGCAGCGCTAGTGTCCTACCGAACTCGCCAAAACGCCGGCACATTTAAATAGCTCTCCATTTTATTTTATTATAATTAATACTCTGAAGAAGTCTGTGTTGTTTTGAATTGCCATTGAACTGTTAGCTGATGAACCTAAACTGGAGTTTGGATATTGGTGGCTTGTTGACATAGCTGGAGCCGAGGCATATTGAAAGACTTCCGCCGGGTTTGCTTTCGCAAGGAAAGACGAGGTGAGTGTCCTTTGATATTTGAACGGGAGATCTCAAAAGCAGTATTTGCCGAAAGCCCAGGGTTCTAGTTACTGTTAAAGGTCCCATGTTATTTTCTACCAGAAACCTAAATTAAATACAGTCCACTCATTCATTCTTATTCCGTGGTTGTTACTTTTACGCCACATTACGTATTTCACATAAAAATTAGCTTATCTACACGAACATAATAAAGAGGTAAACTTTGTTTATTTGTTTGTTTGTATTTAGGGGGTAATCTATGGAACTACTAAACCGATTCCAAAAATTCTTTGACCAATAGAAAGCTACACTATCCCTGATGGACATAGGCTACTAAAGGCCGGTTGCGAACCACAGAGAAAACCGAGCATTGCCCTATTTCTATTTGTCTCTGTCGCACGCGCACAGTAATAGTGCCATCACGCTCGCACAGTAACCTTGAACGCCGGCGACAGAGATTGTAAACCTTACGTACAGGAATGTACGGGCGGGATCTTACGCACGTGTTATTTTGCTTGCAATGATATTGTCCCATGATCATCTGGCGTTTGGTTCTTCACCCTATATATAGGTACCTTAATTAGTTGTAATGGCAATGAGAACAATAAAATGCAACGGAAACAAGTAAAATGCCTTTTTTAAATGTAATTGGTATTATTTTGAATTTTTTATTATATACATTAATATTTCTACAATAATATAGAAAAATACTGCATTTTATTTGGTTAATATTATGCTTGCCATAATTCATTGAACACAATATAAAAATGTTGTTAACCACTAATTGTGGATGGAGAGGTCAACATTCGATTTTCTCTGTGGTTCGCGACCGGCCTTTAATTAGCTACTTGACTCATATCAAATTTGGCGCAATAATTAAATATTTCCGGCAGTGTTTGACTTACGAAAATGCAAAATATCGGTTCGACTATGGCAAAAATTAAAACGTAAAAAATAAGTTATGATTGATTACTATCATCGTCCTATAGAATAAGGCAAGTCTTTTGATGTGTTAGATATCAAAAGACTTGCCTTAATCTATAGGACGATGATAGTAATCAATCATAACTTATTTTTCACGTTTTAGTTTTTTCCGTAGTCGGGGAACAGTTTTTAAACTTTTTTTTTTCAATATAAACTGCACATTTCATCTCGAGTGACATGAGAAGAGCTTCATTCGTTTGTCTATGATTAAAAAAAACGTTCGTATTGATGGAGGATCCAATTGCCGCCATTATTGTTTTCATTCGTTTGTTGGTTTTTTCTGTTACGGTTTTTTGCTGTAATGATTATTTATATTTACTAGATAAAGTAGTGTATACAACTGTACATAATTAGGCCTTAAAACACCCGTGTGATATAATTATAAAACTCACTGACACTCGTTTCATAAAACCACACTCGTGTTTTAAGGAATCTCTTTATATAGCAGTTGCAAAAAGTACTATCAAGTCAGTGTTAACTTTATGAATTCAAATTATGTGAAATTTTAAATAAAATGACATAACGTATTTCACATCATTTTAAGTATAATACTTAAAATTGCCTTAAAAAAGCCTGAAGTATAATCGACGTGCCTGTCTACACCGCGCACACATCTCCGTCTTGGCCAATTTTGCCAATGTTCTCATTTTGCGGTCGGCCGCTAACTTTTAATGGGCTCTTGCGTGAAAACTAGTTCAACTAAGTACATACATGTGGCTGTTCCTGAAAGCTCTTATCCTGAAGTATAATCGACGTGCATGCCTATACCGCGCACACATCTCCGTCTTGGCCAATTTTGCCAATGTTCTCATTTTGCGGTCGGCCGCTAACTTTTTATGGGCTCTTGCGCGAAAACTAGTTCAACTAAGTACATACATGTGGCTGTTCCTGAAAGCTCTTATCCTGAAGTATAATCGACGTGCATGCCTATACCGTGCACACATCTCCGTCTTAACCATTTTCACATACTATCTTATTTTACGGTCGGCCGCTAACTTTTTATGGGCTCTTGCGTGAAAACTAGTTCAACTAAGTACATTCAGGTGGAAGTTCCTGAAAGCTCTTAGCTTGAAGTATAATCGACGTGCCTGTCTACACCGCGCACACATCTCCGTCTTGGCCAATTTCACCAACTATCTTATTTTGCGGTCGGCCGCTAACACTTTATGGGCTCTTGCGTGAAAACTAGTTCAACTAAGTACATACAGGTGGCTGTTAATGAAAGCTCTTATCCCGAACTATAATTGACGTGCATGCCTATACCGCGCACACATCTCCGTCTTGGCCAATTATGCCAATGTTCTCATTTTACGGTCGGCCGCTAACTTTTTATGGGCTTTACCGTGAAAACTAGTTCAACTACGTACATACAGGTGGCTGTTCCTGAAAGCTCTTATTCTGAAGTATAATCGACGTGCAAGCCTATACCGCGCACACATCTCCGTCTTGGCCAATTTTGCCAATGTTCTCATTTTGCGGTCGACCGCTAACTTTTTATGGGCTCTACAGTGAAAACTAGTTCAACTAAGTACATACAGGTGGCTGTTCCTGAAAGCTCTTATCCTGAAGTATAATCGACGTGCAAGCCTATACCGCGCACACATCTCCGTCTTGGCCAATTTTGCAAATGTTCTCATTTTGCGGTCGGCCGCTAACTTTTTATGGGCTCTTGCGTGAAAACTAGTTTAACTAAGTACATACAGGTGGCTGTTCCTTAAAGCTCTTATCCTGAAGTATAATCGACGTGCAAGCCTATACCACGCACACATCTCCGTCTTGGCCAATTTTGCCAATGTTCTCATTTTGCGGTCGGCCGCTAAATTTTTATGGGCTCTACCGTGAAAACTAGTTCAACTAAGTACATACATGTGGCAGTTCCTGAAAGCTCTTATCCTGAAGTATAATCGACGTGCAAGCCTATACCGCGCACACATCTCCGTCTTGGCCAGTTTCACCAACTATCTTATTTTGCGGTCGGCCGCTAACTTTTTATGGGCTCTTGCGTGAAAACTAGTTCAACTAAGTACATACAGGTGGCTGTTCCTGAAAGCTCTTATCCTGAAGCATAATCGACGTGCATGCCTATACCGGGCACATATCTCCGTCTTGGCCATTTTCACCAACTATCTTGTTTTCCGGTCGGCCGCTAACTTTTTATGGGCTCTACCGTGAAAACTAGTTCAACTAAGTACATACAGGTGGCAGTTCCTGAAAGCTCTTATCCTGAAGTATAATCGACGTGCAAGCCTATACCGCGCACACATCTCCGTCTTGGCCATTTTCACCAACTATCTTATTTTGCGGTCGGCCGCTAACTTTTTATGGGCTCTTGCGTGAAAACTAGTTCAACTAAGTACATACATATGGCAGTTCCTGAAAGCTCTTAGCCTGAAGTATTATCGACGTGCAAGCCTAGACCGCGCACACATCGCCGTCTTGGCCAATTTTGCCAATGTTCTCATTTTGCGGTCGGCCGCTAACTTTTTATGGGCTCTTGCGTGAAAACCAGTTCAACTAAGTACATACAGGTGGCTGTTCCTGAAAGCTCTTAGCCTGAAATATTATCGACGTGCAAGCCTATACCGCGCACACATCTCCGTCTTGGCCATTTTCACCAACTATCTTGTTTTCCGGTCGGCCGCTAACTTTTTATGGGCTCTACCGTGAAAACTAGTTCAACTAAGTACATACAGGTGGCAGTTCCTGAAAGCTCTTATCCTGAAGTATAATCGACGTGCAAGCCTATACCGCGCACACATCTCCGTCTTGGCCATTTTCACCAACTATCTTATTTTGCGGTCGGCCGCTAACTTTTTATGGGCTCTTGCGTGAAAACTAGTTCAACTAAGTACATACAGGTGGCAGTTCCTAAAAGCTCTTAGCCTGAAGTATTATCGACGTGCAAGCCTATACCGCGCACACATCTCCGTCTTGGCCAATTTTGCCAATGTTCTCATTTTGCGGTCGGCCGCTAACTTTTTATGGGCTCTTGCGTGAAAACTAGTTCAACTAAGTACATACAGGTGGCTGTTCCTGAAAGCTCTTATCCTGAAGCATAATCGACGTGCATGCCTATACCGCGCACACATCTCCGTCATGGGCATTTTCACCAACTATCTTGTTTTCCGGTCGGCCGCTAACTTTTTATGGGCTCTACCGTGAAAACTAGTTCAACTAAGTACAAACATGTGGCAGTTCCTGAAAGCTCTTATCCTGAAGTATAATCGACGTGCAAGCCTATACCGCGCACACATCTCCGTCTTGGCCATTTTCACCAACTATCTTATTTTGCGGTCGGCCGCTAACTTTTTATGGGCTCTTGCGTGAAAACTAGTTCAACTAAGTACATACATATGGCAGTTCCTGAAAGCTCTTAGCCTGAAGTATTATCGACGTGCAAGCCTAGACCGCGCACACATCGCCGTCTTGGCCAATTTTGCCAATGTTCTCATTTTGCGGTCGGCCGCTAACTTTTTATGGGCTCTTGCGTGAAAACCAGTTCAACTAAGTACATACAGGTGGCTGTTCCTGAAAGCTCTTAGCCTGAAATATTATCGACGTGCAAGCCTATACCGCGCACACATCTCCGTCTTGGCCATTTTCACCAATTATCTTATTTTGCGGTCGGCCGCTTACTTTTTATGGGCTCTTGCGTGAAAACTAGTTCCACTAAGTATTTTCTGGTGGTAGTTCCTGAAAGCTCTTAGCCTGAAGTATTATCGACGTGCAAGCCTATACCGCGCACACATCTCCGTCTTGGCCAATTTTGCCAATGTTCTCATTTTGCGGTCGGCCGCTAACTTTTTATGGGCTCTTGCGTGAAAACTAGTTCAACTAAGTACATACAGGTGGCTGTTCCTGAAAGCTCTTAGCCTGAAATATTATCGACGTGCAAGCCTATACCGCGCACACATCTCCGTCTTGGCCATTTTCACCAATTATCTTATTTTGCGGTCGGCCGCTTACTTTTTATGGGCTCTTGCGTGAAAACTAGTTCCACTAAGTACTTTCTGGTGGTAGTTCCTGAAAGCTCTTAGCCTGAAGTATTATCGACGTGCAAGCCTATACCGCGCACACATCTCCGTCTTGGCCAATTTTGCCAATGTTCTCATTTTGCGGTCGGCCGCTAACTTTTTATGGGCTCTACCGTGAAAACTAGTTCAACTAAGTACATACATGTGGCAGTTCCTGAAAGCTCTTATCCTGAAGTATAATCGACGTGCAAGCCTATACCGCGCACACATCTCCGTCTTGGCCATTTTCACCAACTATCTTGTTTTCCGGTCGGCCGCTAACTTTTTATGGGCTCTTGCGTGAAAACTAGTTCAACTAAGTACATACAGGTGGCTGTTCCTGAAAGCTCTTATCCTGAAGCATAATCGACGTGCATGCCTATACCGCGCACACATCTCCGTCTTGGCCAATTTCGCCAATGTTCTCATTTTGCGGTCGGCCGCTAACTTTTTATGGGCTCTTGCGTGAAAACTAGTTCAACTAAGTACATTTATATGGCAGTTCCTGAAAGCTCTTAGCCTGAAGTATTATCGACGTGCAAGCCTATACCGCGCACACATCTCCGTCTTGGCCATTTTCACCAATAATCTTGTTTTGCGGTCGGCCGCTAACTTTTTATGGGCTCTTGCGTGAAAACTAGTTCAACTAAGTACTTTCTGGTGGTTGTTCCTGAAAGCTCTTATCCTGAAGTATAATCGACGTGTATGCCTATACCGCGCACACATCTCCGTCTTGGCCATTTTCACCAACTATCTTGTTTTGCGGTCGGCCGCTAACTTTTTATTGGCTCTACCTTGAAAACTAGTTCAACTAAGTACATACATGTGGCAGTTCCTGAAAGCTCTTAGCCTGAAGTATTATCGACGTGCAAGCCTATACCGCGCACACATCTCCATCTTGGCCATTTTCACCAATTATCTTATTTTGCGGTCGGCCGCTAACTTTTTATGGGCTCTTGCGTGAAAACTAGTTCAACTAAGTACTTTCTGGTGGTTGTTCCTGAAAGCTCTTATCCTGAAGTATAATCGACGTGCATGCCTATACCGCGCACACATCTCCGTCTTGGCCAGTTTCACCAACTATCTTATTTTGCGGTCGGCCGCTAACTTTTTATGGGCTCTTGCGTGAAAACTAGTTCAACTAAGTACATACAGGTGGCTGTTCCTGAAAGCTCTTATCCTGAAGCATAATCGACGTGCATGCCTATACCGCGCACACATCTCCGTCTTGGCCAATTTCGCCAATGTTCTCATTTTGCGGTCGGCCGCTGACTTTTTATGGGCTCTACCGTGAAAACTAGTTCAACTTAGTACATACATATGGCAGTTCCTGAAAGCTCTTAGCCTGAAGTATTATCGACGTGCAAGCCTATACCGCGCACACATCTCCGTCTTGGCCATTTTCACCAATAATCTTGTTTTGCGGTCGGCCGCTAACTTTTTATGGGCTCTTGCGTGAAAACTAGTTCAACTAAGTACATACAGGTGGCAGTTCCTAAAAGCTCTTAGCCTGAAGTATTATCGACGTGCAAGCCTATACCGCGCACACATCTCCGTCTTGGCCAATTTTGCCAATGTTCTCATTTTGCGGTCGGCCGCTAACTTTTTATGGGCTCTTGCGTGAAAACTAGTTCAACTAAGTACATACAGGTGGCTGTTCCTGAAAGCTCTTATCCTGAAGCATAATCGACGTGCATGCCTATACCGCGCACACATCTCCGTCATGGCCATTTTCACCAACTATCTTGTTTTCCGGTCGGCCGCTAACTTTTTATGGGCTCTACCGTGAAAACTAGTTTAACTAAGTACAAACATGTGGCAGTTCCTGAAAGCTCTTATCCTGAAGTATAATCGACGTGCAAGCCTATACCGCGCACACATCTCCGTCTTGGCCATTTTCACCAACTATCTTATTTTGCGGTCGGCCGCTAACTTTTTATGGGCTCTTGCGTGAAAACTAGTTCAACTAAGTACTTTCTGGTGGTTGTTCCTGAAAGCTCTTATCCTGAAGTATAATCGACGTGTATGCCTATACCGCGCACACATCTCCGTCTTGGCCATTTTCACCAACTATCTTGTTTTGCGGTCGGCCGCTAACTTTTTATTGGCTCTACCTTGAAAACTAGTTCAACTAAGTACATACATGTGGCAGTTCCTGAAAGCTCTTAGCCTGAAGTATTATCGACGTGCAAGCCTATACCGCGCACACATCTCCATCTTGGCCATTTTCACCAATTATCTTATTTTGCGGTCGGCCGCTAACTTTTTATGGGCTCTTGCATGAAAACTAGTTCAACTAAGTACTTTCTGGTGGTTGTTCCTGAAAGCTCTTATCCTGAAGTATAATCGACGTGCATGCCTATACCGCGCACACATCTCCGTCTTGGCCAGTTTCACCAACTATCTTATTTTGCGGTCGGCCGCTAACTTTTTATGGGCTCTTGCGTGAAAACTAGTTCAACTAAGTACATACAGGTGGCTGTTCCTGAAAGCTCTTTTATTGAAGCATAATCGACGTGCATGCCTATACCGCGCACACATCTCCGTCTTGGCCAGTTTCACCAACTATCTTATTTTGCGGTCGGCCGCTAACTTTTTATGGGCTCTTGCGTGAAAACTAGTTCAACTAAGTACATACAGGTGGCTGTTCCTGAAAGCTCTTATCCTGAAGCATAATCGACGTGCATGCCTATACCGCGCACACATCTCCGTCTTGGCCAATTTCGCCAATGTTCTCATTTTGCGGTCGGCCGCTAACTTTTTATGGGCTCTACCGTGAAAACTAGTTCAACTTAGTACATACATATGGCAGTTCCTGAAAGCTCTTATCCTGAAGCATAATCGACGTGCATGCCTATACCGCGCACACATCTCCGTCTTGGCCAATTTCGCCAATGTTCTCATTTTGCGGTCGGCCGCTAACTTTTTATGGGCTCTTGCGTGAAAACTAGTTCAACTAAGTACATACATATGGCAGTTCCTGAAAGCTCTTAGCCTGAAGTATTATCGACGTGCAAGCCTATACCGCGCACACATCTCCGTCTTGGCCATTTTCACCAATAATCTTGTTTCGCGGTCGGCCGCTAACTTTTTATGGGCTCTTGCGTGAAAACTAGTTCAACTAAGTACTTTCTGGTGGTTGTTCCTGAAAGCTCTTATCCTGAAGTATAATCGACGTGTATGCCTATACCGCGCACACATCTCCGTCTTGGCCATTTTCACCAACTATCTTGTTTTGCGGTCGGCCGCTAACTTTTTATTGGCTCTACCTTGAAAACTAGTTCAACTAAGTACATACATGTGGCAGTTCCTGAAAGCTCTTAGCCTGAAGTATTATCGACGTGCAAGCCTATACCGCGCACACATCTCCATCTTGTCCATTTTCACCAATTATCTTATTTTGCGGTCGGCCGCTAACTTTTTATGGGCTCTTGCGTGAAAACTAGTTCAACTAAGTACTTTCTGGTGGTTGTTCCTGAAAGCTCTTATCCTGAAGTATAATCGACGTGCATGCCTATACCGCGCACACATCTCCGTCTTGGCCAGTTTCACCAACTATCTTATTTTGCGGTCGGCCGCTAACTTTTTATGGGCTCTTGCGTGAAAACTAGTTCAACTAA
The DNA here is from genome assembly GCA_963691745.1 of Ditula angustiorana. Lineage (NCBI taxonomy): Eukaryota > Metazoa > Arthropoda > Insecta > Lepidoptera > Tortricidae > Ditula > Ditula angustiorana. Next base: position 4,870,924 of record OY829501.1, read on the forward strand.
GTACATACATGTGGCAGTTCCTGAAAGCTCTTTTATTGAAGCATAATCGACGTGCATGCCTATACCGCGCACACATCTCCGTCATGGCCAATTTCGCCAATATTCTCATTTTGCGGTCGGCCGCTAACTTTTTATGGGCTCTACCGTGAAAACTAGTTCAACTAAGTACATACATATGGCAGTTCCTGAAAGCTCTTAGCCTGAAGTATTATCGACGTGCAAGCCTATACCGCGCACACATCTCCATCTTGGCCATTTTCACCAATTATCTTATTTTGCGGTCGGCCGCTAACTTTTTATGGGCTCTTGCGTGAAAACTAGTTCAACTAAGTACTTTCTGGTGGTTGTTCCTGAAAGCTCTTATCCTGAAGTATAATCGACGTGTATGCCTATACCGCGCACACATCTCTGTCTTGGCCATTTTCACCAACTATCTTGTTTTGCGGTCGGCCGCTAACTTTTTATGGGCTCTACCGTGAAAACTAGTTCAACTAAGTACATACATATGGCAGTTCCTGAAAGCTCTTAGCCTGAAGTATTATCGACGTGCAAGCCTATACCGCGCACACATCTCCATCTTGGCCATTTTCACCAATTATCTTATTTTGCGGTCGGCCGCTAACTTTTTATGGGCTCTTGCGTGAAAACTAGTTCAACTAAGTACTTTCTGGTGGTTGTTCCTGAAAGCTCTTATCCTGAAGTATAATCGACGTGTATGCCTATACCGCGCACACATCTCCGTCTTGGCCATTTTCACCAACTATCTTATTTTGCGGTCGGCCGCTAACTTTTTATGGGCTCTTGCGTGAAAACTAGTTCAACTAAGTACATACATGTGGCAGTTCCTGAAAGCTCTTAGCCTGAAGTATTATCGACGTGCAAGCCTATACCGCGCACACATCTCCGTCTTGGCCAATTTTGCCAATGTTCTCATTTTGCGGTCGGCCGCTAACTTTTTATGGGCTCTACCGTGAAAACTAGTTCAACTAAGTACATACATATGGCAGTTCCTGAAAGCTCTTAGCCTGAAGTATTATCGACGTGCAAGCCTATACCGCGCACACATCTCCGTCTTGGCCAATTTTGCCAATGTTCTCATTTTGCGGTCGGCCGCTAACTTTTTATGGGCTCTACCGTGAAAACTAGTTCAACTAAGTACATACATATGGCAGTTCCTGAAAGCTCTTAGCCTGAAGTATTATCGACGTGCAAGCCTATACCGCGCACACATCTCCGTCTTGGCCATTTTCACCAATAATCTTGTTTTGCGGTCGGCCGCTAACTTTTTATGGGCTCTTGCGTGAAAACTAGTTCAACTAAGTACATACAGGTGGCAGTTCCTAAAAGCTCTTAGCCTGAAGTATTATCGACGTGCAAGCCTATACCGCGCACACATCTCCGTCATGGCCATTTTCACCAACTATCTTGTTTTCCGGTCGGCCGCTAACTTTTTATGGGCTCTACCGTGAAAACTAGTTTAACTAAGTACAAACATGTGGCAGTTCCTGAAAGCTCTTATCCTGAAGTATAATCGACGTGCAAGCCTATACCGCGCACACATCTCCGTCTTGGCCATTTTCACCAACTATCTTATTTTGCGGTCGGCCGCTAACTTTTTATGGGCTCTTGCGTGAAAACTAGTTCAACTAAGTACATACATGTGGCAGTTCCTGAAAGCTCTTATCCTGAAGTATTATCGACGTGCAAGCCTATACCGCGCACACATCTCCGTCTTGGCCAGTTTCAGCAACTATCTTATTTTGCGGTCGGCCGCTAACTTTTTAGGGGCTCTTGCGTGAAAACTAGTTCAACTAAGTAAATTCAGGTGGCAGTTCCTGAAAGCTCTTAGCCTGAAGTATAATCGACGTGCCTGTCTACACCGCGCACACATCTCCGTCTTGGCCAATTTCGCCAATGTTCTCATTTTGCGGTCGGCCGCTAACTTTTTATGGGCTCTACCGTGAAAACTAGTTTAACTAAGTACAAACATGTGGCAGTTCCTGAAAGCTCTTAGCCTGAAGTATAATCGACGTGCCTGTCTACACCGCGCACACATCTCCGTCATGGCCAATTTCGCCAATGTTCTCATTTTGCGGTCGGCCGCTAACTTTTTATGGGCTCTACCGTGAAAACTAGTTTAACTAAGTACAAACATGTGGCAGTTCCTGAAAGCTCTTATCCTGAAGTATTATCGACGTGCAAGCCTATACCGCGCACACATCTCCGTCTTGGCCAGTTTCAGCAACTATCTTATTTTGCGGTCGGCCGCTAACTTTTTAGGGGCTCTTGCGTGAAAACTAGTTCAACTAAGTAAATTCAGGTGGCAGTTCCTGAAAGCTCTTAGCCTGAAGTATAATCGACGTGCCTGTCTACACCGCGCACACATCTCCGTCTTGGCCAATTTCGCCAATGTTCTCATTTTGCGGTCGGCCGCTAACTTTTTAGGGGCTCTTGCGTGAAAACTAGTTCAACTAAGTAAATTCAGGTGGCAGTTCCTGAAAGCTCTTAGCCTGAAGTATAATCGACGTGCCTGTCTACACCGCGCACACATCTCCGTCATGGCCAATTTCGCCAATGTTCTCATTTTGCGGTCGGCCGCTAACTTTTTATGGGCTCTACCGTGAAAACTAGTTTAACTAAGTACAAACATGTGGCAGTTCCTGAAAGCTCTTATCCTGAAGTATAATCGACGTGCAAGCCTATACCGCGCACACATCTCCGTCTTGGCCATTTTCACCAACTATCTTATTTTGCGGTCGGCCGCTAACTTTTTATGGGCTCTTGCGTGAAAACTAGTTCAACTAAGTACTTTCTGGTGGTTGTTCCTGAAAGCTCTTATCCTGAAGTATAATCGACGTGTATGCCTATACCGCGCACACATCTCCGTCTTGGCCATTTTCACCAACTATCTTGTTTTGCGGTCGGCCGCTAACTTTTTATTGGCTCTACCTTGAAAACTAGTTCAACTAAGTACATACATGTGGCAGTTCCTGAAAGCTCTTAGCCTGAAGTATTATCGACGTGCAAGCCTATACCGCGCACACATCTCCATCTTGGCCATTTTCACCAATTATCTTATTTTGCGGTCGGCCGCTAACTTTTTATGGGCTCTTGCGTGAAAACTAGTTCAACTAAGTACTTTCTGGTGGTTGTTCCTGAAAGCTCTTATCCTGAAGTATAATCGACGTGCATGCCTATACCGCGCACACATCTCCGTCTTGGCCAATTTCGCCAATGTTCTCATTTTGCGGTCGGCCGCTAACTTTTTATGGGCTCTTGCGTGAAAACTAGTTCAACTAAGTACATACATATGGCAGTTCCTGAAAGCTCTTAGCCTGAAGTATTATCGACATGCAAGCCTATACCGCGCACACATCTCCATCTTGGCCATTTTCACCAATTATCTTATTTTGCGGTCGGCCGCTAACTTTTTATGGGCTCTTGCGTGAAAACTAGTTCAACTAAGTACTTTCTGGTGGTTGTTCCTGAAAGCTCTTATCCTGAAGTATAATCGACGTGTATGCCTATACCGCGCACACATCTCTGTCTTGGCCATTTTCACCAACTATCTTGTTTTGCGGTCGGCCGCTAACTTTTTATGGGCTCTACCGTGAAAACTAGTTCAACTAAGTACATACATATGGCAGTTCCTGAAAGCTCTTAGCCTGAAGTATTATCGACGTGCAAGCCTATACCGCGCACACATCTCCATCTTGGCCATTTTCACCAATTATCTTATTTTGCGGTCGGCCGCTAACTTTTTATGGGCTCTTGCGTGAAAACTAGTTCAACTAAGTACTTTCTGGTGGTTGTTCCTGAAAGCTCTTATCCTGAAGTATAATCGACGTGTATGCCTATACCGCGCACACATCTCCGTCTTGGCCATTTTCACCAACTATCTTATTTTGCGGTCGGCCGCTAACTTTTTATGGGCTCTTGCGTGAAAACTAGTTCAACTAAGTACATACATGTGGCAGTTCCTGAAAGCTCTTAGCCTGAAGTATTATCGACGTGCAAGCCTATACCGCGCACACATCTCCGTCTTGGCCAATTTTGCCAATGTTCTCATTTTGCGGTCGGCCGCTAACTTTTTATGGGCTCTACCGTGAAAACTAGTTCAACTAAGTACATACATATGGCAGTTCCTGAAAGCTCTTAGCCTGAAGTATTATCGACGTGCAAGCCTATACCGCGCACACATCTCCGTCTTGGCCAATTTTGCCAATGTTCTCATTTTGCGGTCGGCCGCTAACTTTTTATGGGCTCTACCGTGAAAACTAGTTCAACTAAGTACATACATATGGCAGTTCCTGAAAGCTCTTAGCCTGAAGTATTATCGACGTGCAAGCCTATACCGCGCACACATCTCCGTCTTGGCCATTTTCACCAATAATCTTGTTTTGCGGTCGGCCGCTAACTTTTTATGGGCTCTTGCGTGAAAACTAGTTCAACTAAGTACATACAGGTGGCAGTTCCTAAAAGCTCTTAGCCTGAAGTATTATCGACGTGCAAGCCTATACCGCGCACACATCTCCGTCTTGGCCAATTTTGCCAATGTTCTCATTTTGCGGTCGGCCGCTAACTTTTTATGGGCTCTACCGTGAAAACTAGTTCAACTAAGTACATACATATGGCAGTTCCTGAAAGCTCTTAGCCTGAAGTATTATCGACGTGCAAGCCTATACCGCGCACACATCTCCGTCTTGGCCATTTTCACCAATAATCTTGTTTTGCGGTCGGCCGCTAACTTTTTATGGGCTCTTGCGTGAAAACTAGTTCAACTAAGTACATACAGGTGGCAGTTCCTAAAAGCTCTTAGCCTGAAGTATTATCGACGTGCAAGCCTATACCGCGCACACATCTCCGTCTTGGCCAATTTTGCCAATGTTCTCATTTTGCGGTCGGCCGCTAACTTTTTATGGGCTCTACCGTGAAAACTAGTTCAACTAAGTACATACATATGGCAGTTCCTGAAAGCTCTTAGCCTGAAGTATTATCGACGTGCAAGCCTATACCGCGCACACATCTCCGTCTTGGCCAATTTTGCCAATGTTCTCATTTTGCGGTCGGCCGCTAACTTTTTATGGGCTCTACCGTGAAAACTAGTTCAACTAAGTACATACATATGGCAGTTCCTGAAAGCTCTTAGCCTGAAGTATTATCGACGTGCAAGCCTATACCGCGCACACATCTCCGTCTTGGCCATTTTCACCAATAATCTTGTTTTGCGGTCGGCCGCTAACTTTTTATGGGCTCTTGCGTGAAAACTAGTTCAACTAAGTACAAACATGTGGCAGTTCCTGAAAGCTCTTATCCTGAAGTATAATCGACGTGCAAGCCTATACCGCGCACACATCTCCGTCTTGGCCATTTTCACCAACTATCTTATTTTGCGGTCGGCCGCTAACTTTTTATGGGCTCTTGCGTGAAAACTAGTTCAACTAAGTACATACATGTGGCAGTTCCTGAAAGCTCTTATCCTGAAGTATAATCGACGTGCAAGCCTATACCGCGCACACATCTCCGTCTTGGCCAGTTTCAGCAACTATCTTATTTTGCGGTCGGCCGCTAACTTTTTAGGGGCTCTTGCGTGAAAACTAGTTCAACTAAGTAAATTCAGGTGGCAGTTCCTGAAAGCTCTTAGCCTGAAGTATAATCGACGTGCCTGTCTACACCGCGCACACATCTCCGTCTTGGCCAATTTTGCCAATGTTCTCATTTTGCGGTCGGCCGTTAACTTTTTAGGGGCTCTTGCGTGAAAACTAGTTCAACTAAGTACATACATGTGGCAGTTCCTGACAGCCCTGGACCTCAGGTCTTACGTCTATTAACAAACGGACTGGGCACACGTCTCCAAGTGAGCGAATTTCAGGAATGATTGCAATTTCAATTTGGCTTCTAAGTTTTTGTTGTTCTTTCCGTAAAATACCGATAGCTTTTAATTAATATGGCAAGCTTTTTAATGCTTTAATACTTGTATTAAGCTAAAACCCTTTAATTACACGTTTCTGGTTCTGAAAGGTTGAAGCAAAATTATGACTTCTTAATTTTGCCGGGTTATAGTCGGCCGCTAACTTTTGGCCGCTAACTTCACACCGGTCCCGAAAGCAGGGTTCGCAAAAATCCGATATATAGTATTTATCCGATATATGTATAGTCGACCAAGTAATTGCTTGACTACTTTTGAACCTTATACTTTTATAATACGGTCGAAAAGTGGTCAAGCAATTTCTTGGTCGACTAAATATCATGCAATATGAAAATATGCGATTTTTAGGCTGCAATAAGCTATTCAACATTTGATCTTTTTAATCAAAAATGTAAAATAAAGATTGAGTTTGATTTACTTAATACTTATTTATGTATAAAGTTAATAATAAAAACAGCCTTCGAGTTTAATAATAATTAATAATTAGTCTTATGAGACAATAAATATCAATTGATATATATCAATATAATATATCCGGATCCGTTGATACTTATCAACGAACCCTGCTTGAAAGTGATGACCATCGATAGGAACCAGCTTCCCCAAGGAGAGTGCAGATGCGTTGCCAACCCAGAGGGCTAAGATGGAACCTCTGGTGCCAGTAATGTCACCGACTGTCTTGCTCTCCACGCCGGAACACAACAGTGCAAGCATTGCTGCTCAGCGGCTGGATTAGCGAGCAAGATGGTGGTAGCGATCCGGACAAGGTCCTACAAAAACGAATACATTAGTATGTAGGTAGTCCATGAAAATTACCTCTCTAGAAATGGTGTTGCAAATAAACAGCAACAAATTTAGTACCTATTTGTCACCATTTACGTAAGTTGTCAGTCCGAACTGTCAACGTTTAATGACAATAGTGATTATTCATTGTCATCTCACAGGACATCAGACATCATTCATTTTAATTACTATAATTTGCAACAGCTCGGCATAATGCAATCTTTTAAACTTACCTAAATATTTAGGTTAGGTTTGGGTTTTAAGAAATGTATTCTCATGTAAGACATACAATCACTTCCATGAGAACATAATAAATCCAAATGTTATTTATATAATAAAAATAAAGTACAGGAGTGAGATTTTTGAATCTCACCGGGTGACTAAAGCTCGCCAAAATGGCCGTATCTCTATGAAAAACGGCTATTTTGATGCGCTTTAGTTACCCGGTAAGATTGAAATGCAATTATTGAATCTCACCAGGTGACTAAAGCTCGCCAAAATGGCCGAAGCTCTATGAAAAACGGCTATTTTGATGCGCTTTAGTTACCCGGTAAGATTGAAATGCAATTTTTGAATCTCACCAGGTGACTAAAGCTCACCAAAATGGCCGCATTTCTATGAGAAACGGCCATTTTGGCGAGTCTTAGTCACCCGGTGAGATTCAAAGACGCGGGAAGCGATTTTGCTTTAGACTATGTAGTGATAATGATGATTATAACAATTTCCACAGCAATGTATAGTCGACCAAGAAATTGCTTGACCACTTTTCGACCGTATTACAAAGGGATAAGGTTCAAAAGTGGTCAAGCAATTACTTGGTCGACTATAGAAGTTAACGCTAACGCGTTCGGGTATTTTTTTATGACAGAAAACTGACACTAAAAGGTTTTCCGGACTGGTGTAAAATTTTCTGGCAAGTGTTTCTAAGTCCCCATTTCCCATTGATGTAAAACGTTAGGCGAGTTAGGTCACCATATGTCACTTGGGTCAGTTTAAAGTAGATTAACGTGCACTTTAAATTCAAGTGACATTACTCAGTCCAGACAAGGCTCATTGCAACACGCTCAAGGCGACACGACCTATACTAACAACATTTAGGATTTGGTTTACTTAATCTAGTACTAACTTTAGTCCGCCATTCAGCCGCCATTTTGTTTGTATTTTTTGTCAGAGTCAAGTGCCCTCCCCTCTCTGCCAGTTAAATGGTTGTTTTTGGATATGTGACCATTCACTGTAGTAGTCTACATCTACACTAATATAATAAAGAGGTAAACTTTGTTTGTTTGTATGTAGGGGGTAATCTCTGGAACTACTGAACCGATTTCAAAAATTCTTTCACAGATAGAAAGCTAAACTATTCCTGACGGACATAGGCTACTAATTACACGTGAACAAAGTCGCGCGCGTCCGCTAGTATATAATAGAATTAAAAGAAAAACTATCACAGCTGAGTAGGCTTTACAAGTTTACGTGTAATCAGGCATCTACGGAACCCTACACTGCGCTAATCCGACTCGCACTTGGCCGGTTTTTTGCACTATATGTATAACTACCCATCCTGAGTAGCTGTCAAGTCTATACCTCACTCGTTTTAGTCACTACAGGCCTATGAGAGATGGACAGACAGTTATTGTTGCCTCAGATATAGAGTTCCTTTTTTTGACCCTATGCATTCAGCTATGGAACTCTGAAAACTTAAATTAACCTCTGGAAAGAACAAAACGTTTATTATACTCTGAAGAAATAGTATTATTTTATCGATAAGTGCAGTAGCACATTTCATTCCTAAACGATAAGTTTTATTATAATTATATTTAGTTAATGCCAATATTAAATTATTTTTCTCCTTTGTTTCAGACAACACTCCGTAAAAAGGCATGCACTGAGCGGAAACTAAACGCAAACAAAGATGGCGCCACAAGAGCGAACTTCATGCTGCGAGGACGACTCCCGCCAAAACCATACCATAGACAACCTGTCAAACATAGACTTGAACGGTTTCGTGAACAAAGGCTACAGAAATGACAGCGCCGATGTTGCCAGTCCGCAAAAAGAAAAAGCAAAAAAGGCAACGGACTTCGACGACTTACTGCCATACGTGGGAGAGTTCGGTTTATATCAGAAGATATTGTTTCTATTAATGATTCCGTTTGCATTTTTTGTTGCATTCGTGTATTTTTCGCAAATTTTTATGACTCTGGTGCCGGAACAGCATTGGTGTTGGGTACCGGAGCTGGCCAATTTGACGGTGGAAGAAAGGTGAGTTGCTAACATAATAATATAATCATGATATTTTTTTATTTGCTGAGGAAAGGGTTGACCATAGTTGTCTTATAATAATACATTGTACGCCTTATCAGCTATCCATAAAACAGCATGCAAATATTATTACAAACCGATAAACATTATTTATTGTTATCAAAATACCTATGTAATTTTATAAGTCCAAACAAAATTACTAGCGCACGCGACTTGGTTTGTTGGAATTAGTAGCCTATGTCCGTCTGGGACAGTGTAGCTTTCTATTAATGAAAGATTTTATGGAATCGGTATAAAAGTTCCAGAGATTACATACAAACAAACAAAGTTTACTTCTTTATTATATTAGTGTAGTGTAGACGTGGACTAGTCTAGATGGAGATGTAGACTAGTCTACAGAGATGTAGATTAGATAAAACGACGCGCCGAAATTGCGCCATTCCCAGAAGCACATTGAAAAATACTAAATGACAGGAATCTGTGGCTTAATTGGCAAGAGCGTGACACGTAATGCCGAAAATGGAGACTCAAGTCCTGCCACATGCCGAAGATTGGTCGTTGTGTTGATATTTTATGTCATTTAAAATGAAATCATAATGTAATGAAATCGGTTTAACACCTTTAAGTGCGTTACGGTGCGCGTGAGTCACATTTGAAGGGAGAATTATAATAAATGTCCATTATAACAGCTAAGGTCGTTGGTAAGTGTTGGAAGCAAGACGTGACTTCCCTCTTTCACATTAAGTTTACAAATGAAATACTTTATGATTTAATTATTCGTTTATAATACAATTATTTATTAATCAATAACGTTTAGCAGCATTACAGTACATCACCAATGCGCTGGTAAACTTAAATAATTATTAACTATTATACAAACAGTGGCAAACTAAATAATAAAAATACGAGAATCAATCTAAAAGCAATAAAGTGTTGAGTATTGAATAAAAAATAAAATTAAATAGGTACCTAATAGTTAAGTCAAAAATAAATTTTGCAGTATTGTGACAAAGTGGGGCGAAGTTTACACCACTTGTCGGCAAACAAGTCGCAGTCTGGCGCGTAAGAGATAAACTGGTTGAGTAGTGTTCGTGATACAATACAATAAATACAAAATATCTAGGAACAATAAACACCAGTTGGCCAGGGATGCAATTTTTGAATCTCATCATGACTAAAGCTCACCAAAATGGACGAATCTCTATGAAAAACGGCCATTTTGGTGAGCTTTAGTCACCCGGTGAGATTTAAAAATCGCATTCCTAGTCCCAAAATAAGCAAAGCTTGTACTATGAGTACTAGTCATACAAACATTTGCCCCTCCCGGGAATTGAATCCGGAACCTCTAGGTTCATAGCCACTAACTACTAGGCTATATACAAATACTTCTCATGACTGACTTTCTTACCTGGTTTTTTTTACATATTGAACAAAATAATAATAAAAACTATCTACTTTTAGTTGAGCAGATATTGATTTGATTTAAAATGTAAAAATGTCTGCAATTCACATTAAGATCGTCATAACAATTCAAATTATACAAGAAAAAATTACAATGTCATTTAATTTTATTAAATAAGTCTAATTAGTGTCTAATTCCACATATGATTCTATATCTACACTAATATAATAAAGAGAAAAACTTTGTTTGTTTGTTTGTATGGAGGGGGTAATCTCTGGTATACTCTAAATGTAATATACTCGTATATGAGTTGATTGATGCATCACGGAGGTTGTTTTTTTTTTATATTAATTTATTCTCATGCTTTAAAAAGATCTAGCAAAAAATGATCTAATTATTCAGTGAGCCCGGAAGCCATTCGCGATTTTTTTTATCCATAATTTATGAGACATAATTAGGACGTTACATAATCAATAATGTTGTCAAAGTAGCAAAAACACTTCCTTGTCTTTCTAGACACGTTTACGATAAAGCGGGTTTATATCCGAATCCATAATAACGTTTGCCCTAATTTATCACTTGTCCTAACTATTATTTGTCCTAGAATGCTATGATAAACTTGTTAGAGATTTTATAAAAGAAGCCTTACCTAATGTAATGAGCATTTACACGATGGAATTTTAAAAATCCTGATAGTTTACGATTTTAGAAAAATCTTTAGGACAAATAATTATTATATTAATAAAGCGGATCACTCACGTATTTTTGCGTCGGGAAATGCCCGACATGTTTCGGACCAGTCCGTGGTCCTTAATCATGAGCCCCCGCGGCGGTGGCGCGACGACGACACCGCCACGGGGGCTCATGATTAAGGACCACGGACTGGTCCGAAACATGTCGGGCATTTCCCGACGCAAAAATACGTGAGTGATCCGTTTTATTAATAATATGTCTGAGTCTCACGGTAGTTTCATGTTAAAAATAATTATTAGTTGAAAAATCAGAGCTTCCAATACCAGTACAGTTCCCGGCAAACAACTTGAGCATTGACCTTGACTGCGCAGTAGCCGTTTCTAGTACAAATGTGTATGCGCAAACTTACCCCCTCCACTCGATTTATGCTCAAGTTAACCACCAACACCTGCAACCTGCAACTATATTTTTGATTTACTTTTTACGCAGTTGGGTTTTTGATTTTTTATTTCTTTTTTGGTTTGCTCGACTTGGCGGGGTATGTATAACGTGACCATACGGCCCGATTTGGGCGGGACCGTCCCGGTTTCAGGCAGACTGTCCCGGTGTCCCTAGCGAAGCCAACATAGTCCCAGTTTTGCAAGCAGACCCAACGATAGTTTAAAATTTATTTTTCCGCTCGAAATGCGTGGCCCGACACGCCACCACAGGGGGTTTAGTCATGCCCTGCCAACTTAAATATTTTGTGTTCAGAGCGTTGATTATTTTGTTATTCCATCTTCAAAATACTTGTAAAACACTAAAAACTTTTTTATTATATATTTCCGCAGATGTGTCCGGGTCTGACAAAATAAATAAATGGTCACGTAAGGTATGAACTGCCGTCTGCCGTGGCCCCAGATATTATTACTTGAAAATTGCTCGAAACGTAGGGAATAACTCACGATATAAACGCTTAACAATGGCTAGAAACCTTGCAAACAACCTAACCTTTCCTTGTCGGCACCAAAGCAAACAAAGCGCCAACAGTACCCTTACCATGAGTGCAGTGCACCTAGCCGTAACCGTACTCGCTAGCGACAACGTAAAACGATTCGTATGGGAAATTGCACAGCGCCTCTAGCGCTCACTTAGATAACTAAAGATCGCTAGTATGAGTCCAACAGTAAATTACCTATCGAAATCTGAACGTCAGTGTCTAACGTTTTGTAGCTGTTGCCGTAGAATATTGGTACCATGAGTCACAAATTTGACACATGTCATCGAAAAATACCGTATCGACTATGGTTAACTCTTTCACTGACAAATGGGAGCGTATTAAACCGCTATCGACTGTAGTAACGTAATACGAATTTTCGATAGAAACTCATGGTAATGGTACTGAAGTTATATACTGTTATGTAAGTTAAATGTTTTATCTAATTGTTAGGCAAGAAGAGTTTTTATAGCGCGACGACGCCGGATGCCAATATGGCCGCGGTGGCAAGCGGAGCATGGCGTCTGGCTAAGTATTCAATGCCGCCATGCTTCTCGGAAAATATTCGCCGGCTGTTTAATATCAAACCGCGATTAGAATATGTATGTATGTGTGACTCTTTATTGTACTAAACACATAAAATAACAGACGGACAAAACAGATACATGTACAAAGGGGTACTTGTCCCTTTAAGGGATCTCTTCCAGTTAACCTTTGAGCGATTGACAGGACCCAAGATCTAAAGTACACAGAAAAAATAAAGCAAAAGCAAACTAAGCAAAACCTACTAAACTTCATATCTTTTAATACATAAAATATTCATACTTATTATAATATACCAATACAAATGAAAATGAAAATGAAAATGAAAAATTTATTTTGCAAGTAGGCCGTATAGGCTCTTTTACATGTCTGAATCTACTAGCGCTTCGGAAAATGGAAGATACTACTGAGAAGAAACGCCGCAAGAAACTCAGCAGTTTATTTTTTTTCCTCTCTTTTCAAAACAGAATAGATATAGACATGCATAATATAATTGGAGAGTTACGTCAGCACACTCTCATTTCATAGACTTGCGTCAAGCTTCATTCCTATATGTATGAGATGACAGTGGGCTGACGTTACTCTCCAATTATATTCTAATCGCGGTTTGATTAGTAAGAAATATGCAAAATCCTAACTTCCTAACTAATATTATAAATGCGAAAGTAACTCTGTCTGCCTGTCGCGCTTTCACGCCAAAACTACTGAACCGATTTAAATGAAATTTGGTGCGCAGATAGTCTAAATAGAGCCTGAGAAAGGACATAGGCTACTTGTTAATGCGAAAAAAGGTTGTAAGGAGTCGAAAGGGGGGATGAAAAGTTGTATGGAAGTATCGTCATTCTTAGAGCTAGAAGCTTTTGGAACTTATTTTTTAGGCTGTTGTTTCGATATAATAAATAATCTAATCGACGAAGTTGGGGGTACAGCTAGTAAAGAATAAATAACTAAAAAAAGCAGCCTACCCAAAAAAAGTTGGTTTATGAATATTCACGATTTTTTTCTTATTTTTAAAGTTTGAAGTAAACACCATGACTGTAAAGAATTATAATCGATTCAGCATTGGATCTCTAAGAATCCTGCATTTTTAGGGTTCCTTACAATGTATGAAAATGAAAATGAAAAATATACTTTGTTCTTTTACATGTCTGAATAGACACCCGCAACACCAAGGAGATTGCAGATGCATTGCCAACCCAGAGGGATAAGATGGAATACCTCTTATGCCTGTAATTGCACCGGCTGTCTTGCTCTCCACGCCGGAACACAACAGTGCAAGCACTGCTTAGCGGCAGGATTAGAGAGCAAGAGGTAGTAAGCCGGACGGAATTAGCTCAAAGTCCTACCACCCGTAAAACGTTTCTAACGTTCTAACGTTTATACGGATCCCTTGTTGCACGAGTCCGCAGTGGTGGATTTACTAGTAGGCTGAGTAGGCTGGAGCCTAGGGCGGCAGATATTGGGGGGCGGCAAATTTAGTCCATTTTTTTTCGTACAGGAACAAAAAAAACCTTATTTACGCGGAGAAAACGACTCTAGGAATAATAATGGAATGTTAGCCTGCAACTGTGTCCAATTGCTGAGCACAGACATCTCGCTCCGATTTCTAGTTCCCTTTGTCATTGGCAATCTCTGGCCAGTCATTTGAAAATGCATCCAGATCATGCCGCCATCTGCGCCTTGGACTGGCGAAAATTGAATAGCCTACTGGCGGCAAATGTGTTAATCCGCCACTGCGAGTCCGATTCGCACTTTGCCGGTTTTTCTTAATAATAAAAGCAATGCCAATGACTGTCCAGAATTATAATCTTCGAAGCTTCTGAGAATCCCCCATTTTTTGCATTGAAATAACAACGTATGGCAAAAAATCCATTAAAATTGAGTCACGTTTTTTTTTTCAAGTAAGTACAATCAATTAATTTAAATACTGGGCCACTGTCACATTGTTTTTCGGATGGTAGGACCTTGTGCAAGGTCCGTCCGGATCGCTACCACCATCTTTCTCGCTAATCCTGCAAAGTAGTAGCCGGTGCAATTACTGGCACAAGAGGTATTCCATCTTAGCCCTCTGGGTTGGCAACGCATCTGCAATCTCCTTGGTATTGCGGGTGCGGGTGTCTATGGGCAGTGGTGATCACTTACCATCAGGGGACCCACTTGCTCGTTTTCCTTTGTAAGTTGTATTTAAAATAAAAACTATTATCAATTTATTTAAATACTGAACCAAGGCACGTGCATGAAGGGTTTCATACCTATGTCTATAAAAACGGCAAAAAATCATGTCTGTTGTATGGGAGTCCCGTTAAATATTTATTTTATTCTGTTTTTTAGTATTTCTTGTTATAGCGGCAACAGAAATACATCATCTGTCAAAACAACTGCCTAACTATCACGGTTCAAGAGATACAGCCTGCTGACAGACGGACCGACGGACGGACAGCGGAGTCTTAGTAATAGGGTCTCGTTTTATCCTTTGGGTACGGAACCCTAAAAATTACATCTCAGTAAGTTTCTTGCCGGTGTCTTCTCATAAGAGGTTTTTCCGAACCGGTGGTTAATTTTATGACATTCATAAGTGATTCCTGTAAGCCTGATCTGAATAAAAATATTTTGACTTACACTTTGACCGTTCAAAAGATACAGCCCGAGCCCTGTGTCGGACGGACGGACAGGGAAGCCTTTGGGCAGGGGGGTTCCACTCCGCAGTGAAGGTATGCTCGACCGGCTTGCCTTTAGCATAGGCAAATCGCAATAGGCTGTTGGCTTTTCGCGCACTCGCTCGCTAACCCCCGCCGTGTCAGTGTAATTGAAAACGAATGCCGCGCAACCCTAGCGTGTCGCCGGGAGTAGCGGGGGGAAGCCGGGCGCAGTGTGTATGAAGTAATACGAACTTTTTGAGCGTGTGAATAAAGTTGGAATTCGTTTAATCGCGGTCGTAACGTAGAAGTTTCTGTACGTTATTTTTTCTGTTCTTTGGGAACGGAACCCTAAAAATTACAGAAATCCGTTTACCTATTTTCAGAATTAGTAATACTTCTACTTCTTCTTCTACGAGCTATGGAGAGGGCTATGCTTGGAGTTTCTCTGCGTGATCGAATCAGAAATGAGGAGATCCGCAGACGAACGAAAGTAACCGACGTAGCCCAGCGGATTAGCAAGTTGAAGTGGCAGTGGGCAGGGCACATAGCACGGAGAACTGATGGCCGATGGGGTCGGAAAGTTCTCGAATGGCGGCCGCGTATTGGCAAGCGCAGCGTAGGACGACCAGCCACAAGGTGGTCCGATGACCTCATACAGGTGGCAGGAAGGCGCTGGTTGCATGCTGCTTCCAACCGGTCACTTTGGAAATCCATGGAGGAGACCTATGTTCAACAGTGGATTTCTTGTGGCTGAGATGATGACGATGATGAATACTTCTAATTTAATATTATTGACAAGTATTGTAATAAAATCACGATTGCGGTTGGTTTGCTGTACACGGAATTGCCGGCACCATCGTCGTCCGATTGTAATCTTCTAACCACGAAGGTGCTGAGTAAAAACCTGGCCAAGTGCGAGAACGGCGCGTAAAGTATTCAATAATAACGACACCTCACTTCAAATTAAATTTCAAATGCTATATACACAAAGAAAAATTAGGGTGATGGCTGGACTCGAACCTGTAACATTAGAATTCCGTGCCTTGCGTGAGCCAGTTTAGCCACATTTTCGCTACCATACCCTGCGAATCTTTCAATGTGTTTCTTCTTTACGGTCATTACATTATTGATATTTTGTTTGGGAAAACTACCCTCGGTGTCATCTATGAGAAACTTAGTCAAGTTATCTCATTCAACTTGGTCATTTATGAATGCCCGTTAGCTGACGAGAGATGACGCCATTTGTTGTTAAATTTTTGTAATCGAAATTTTTCCTTTTCGTTTTTTTTTTTACACAAAAAATTACGATTGCAAAAAAGACACCTCACTTCTTGAAGGACATCAAGCTGTTTAGGCTAAAGGGCATACTAAATATATACACATCTACATACATATACTCGAAAACCTTCGCTCACTGTAGCCGGGTTCTTTTTGTTTTTCTTGTTTTAGCTGCATAGTTATTAATTTGCTGAGAAAAGGGTCTGGAGTGCGATTTTTGAATTTCACCGGGTGACTAAAGCTCGCCAAAATGGCCGTTTTTCATAGAAATGCGACCTTTTTGGTGAGCTTTAGTCACCTGGTGAGATTCGAAAATTGCATTGGAATCTCACCGGGTAACCAAAGCTCACCAAAATAGCCATTTTTCATAGAGATTCAGCTATTTTGGTGAGCTCTAGTCACCTAATGAGATTCAAAAATTGCACCCCTGGTACAAGTATTTATTTAATATTTATCTCACAAACTTAACCATAAGATGTACAAAAGGCGGACTTAACCCCTTAAGGCACTCTCTACCTGTATATAATAATGCATTCTACACTTCATCGGCAATCAATAAAACAGACAAACAAATATTACTTCTGGACTACTGTATTATTGCTGGAATCAAAAATTTACAAAACAAATAAATAAAAACAAGATAAGAGTCCTTTAGTTTTATATTATTGTGTTTTTAATTATTTTTATTTGACGGAAGCTTTAATCTATCTACTAGCTTTTGCCCGCGACTTCGTCTGCGTAGACTTGTTTAATTGAATCAAGCAAACGTGCACCCAACATGCAATCTGCAATATTTCCTGGACAAATTAATGAGAAATAGTTGCTTTGCTGCTCATGACGTCACGGCGGCGTATAACTCACTTATCGCTATCCCGTGGGAATTGTGCATTTTTACGGGATAAAAAGTATCCTATGTGTTAATCCAGGTTATAAACTATGTGTGTGCCAAATTTCATCCAAATCCATTCAGTAGTTTTTACGTGAAAGAGTAACAAACATCCATCCATACTTACAAACTTTCGCGTTTATAATTATTATATATATTATTAATTAGTAGGATTTGTGTACAGTCTAACATAGTTTTGCAAGCAACAATTGTTAGGTACTACTAACATTTTATTATATGACAAGATTCTGGTATAAATATTTTTTAATTTAATATTTAAATAATTAAAAATGCTTAACTAACACACAATTTGCACGAATGTGTTTTTTTTATGAAATAGGAAGGCAAACAAGCAAGTGGGTCACCTGATGGTAAATGATCACCACCGCCTGTAGCCACCCGCAACACCAAGGAGACTACAGATGCGTTGCCAAACCAGAGGGCTAAGATAGAATACCTCTTGTGCCAGTAATGTCACCGGCTGTCTTGCTCTCCACGCCGGAATAACAGTGCTAGCACTGCTTAGCGGCAGGATTAGTGATCCAGATAGACCTTGTACAAGGTCCTACCAGCCGCAAAATGACGCAAAAACATTCTAAAAATATGTAATTAAGAGGAGTGTGAACCCAGCGCTCCCCATACAAACGGCGATAACGTTTTCCACCCTCTAAACCTTAACCTATAGCCATGACTTTTTTGTATGTTGTCATTATGCTCTAGCACTAGGTTTGTATGTTTGGATTTTTTAAATATTCTCAGTAGTTTCAAAAATATTGTCAATTTTAGGTTTTGTATGAAACTCCTAAAATTCAAATATTGACAAATCTATGAAGAATATTAAAAGAATCAAAACATACAAACCTAGTTCCAAGGCATAATGAAAACATACCAAAAAATCATTGGAATAGGTTAAGGTTTAGCGGAAGGAAAACGTTATCGCCGTTTGTATGGGGAGCGCTTTTACGCGCTGAGTTCACACTCCTCTTAAATCGCGAAAGTAAACTACGTTTTTTTTTTTTTTATAAAAACAATGTAAACTGGATGACTTGGCGTTCTCCCGGACAAGCCTTGGTTTCGATTCTAGTCGGCCTTGGCGCGGTTTTACGAAGCTGCCTTTATTGGTTTTGGACCGATTTAATAATTGCTCAAATTACTGTTGAAGTGTTGTAATAATTTGTTTGAACAGTCAAGGAAATTGAAACACGTACCACCGTAGAACCTAGTCGAAGAGACGTACGCATGACATTTGTATGACATAGCCTGGCGTTAAAGGGGATCGCTTCGTATGAGGCGGGAATTTTGAAATTATCACAGTTTTTAATTTATTGTGGCTAAATGGTGTGACTTTTTATCAATTCAAGTGGTTTTCCATAAGTATAATACTGTTTATTAAGGCGCTGTGTTTCGTCTTAAAAGTTCAAGCTGCTGATTTTTAATAATTGTGCATTCAATGCCTAAAAGTCCGTTGATGCATAAAGAGCACAATTATTTAAAATCAGTAACTTGAATTTTCATAATGATGTCACAATCGCATAAAAAACAGTGTTTTACTACCGGGAAACTACTTGAATTAATAAAAAATCACACCATTTGGCTACAATAAATTAAAAACTGAACAAATTTTGTAATTCCCGCCTTATACGAAACGATCCACCTTAACGGTTGCGGAGAGGGTTGATGGCCCTTTCGTTCAAGCATGGGATACCCTGCATTTGTCAGCGAGAGGAGACTAGACATTCCTATTTAAGCTGTTTTACTTTTCTTTACTAACCTAGTCATAATAGAACTGCCTGTATTACTAACACGATATGGAGATTTCCGAAATAAAAGTTTAAAAAATAAATAAAAAATAACGCGTCGCGTCATTGCGATAGGGTGCTAAGGTGGTACGTGAATATATTTCCTCTACTATACGTGTCCATTTGCCCTGAATATACAGTGAGTACCTCTACCAAGAATTGCTAAATCGAAAACTCATCTTAAGAGGAGTGTGAACCCAGCGCTCTCCATACAAACGGCGATAACGTTTTCCACCCCCTAAACCTTAACCTATTGCCATGATTTTTTGGTATGTTGTCATTATGCTTTAGAACTAGGTTTGTACGTTTTGATTTTTTAAATGTTCTTCATATTTTCAAAAATATTAACGTTTTTTTGTTTTGTATGAAACTCCTAAAATGCAAATATTGTCAAATCTATGAAGAATATTAAAAAATCAAAACATACAAACCTAGTTCTAGGGCATAGTGACAACATACCAAAAAATCATGGCAATAGGTTAGGGTTTAGAGTGTGGAAAACGTTATCGCCGTTTGTATGGGGAGCGCTTTTTCGAGCTGGGTTCACACTCCTCTTAAAATAAAAATATCTCAGGACAATTCACACCAATCGGGTACTTGATACCTTATATACCAAATGGTGTGAAAGTGTAAAATTGTTGTAGAGCGTCATTTTAAAATAATATAGGTTAAAAAATAATTTTAAAAATGCCCTATTATGGGAGCTTAGCGATTCAAAGGTACAAAACTAATAAAAAAAATGTTGTTTCAAATATACTCATTAGAACCTTGATAAAAAATAAAACAAGTTTTGTTAAGGGAGTAACCATATAAACGCTCTATTTGTTATAAAAACTCTATTTTAGTTTCACACTCCATACATTTATTTATTTATTTAAGCTTCATTGCACAAGATGATCCGATGACCTCATACAGGTGGCAGGAAGGCGCTGGTTGCATGCTGCTTCCAACCGGTCACTTTGGAAATCCATGGAGGAGGCCTATGTCCAACAGTGGACTTCTTGTGGCTGAGATGATGATGATGATGAAGCTAATTGCACAGTTTACAAAACAAATACAATTGGCGGACTTAATGCCAGTAGGCATTCTCTACCAGTCCAGCACATTTAAAAAAAAGAATGTAACAAACATGGGAGCACAAAAATTAAAAGTAAAAAAAACTGATAAACAATAAGCTGCCTATCAAGTACCTACTAACTAGAATTAATCGATAATATTGAACATAATAATATATTCCTATAAATATAATACTACTTACAATAGTTTAATACTACATGTAAATATATAAATAATATACATTTATATAAATACATATACATACATATCATCATCATCATCATCATCTCAGCCAAAGGATTGGATTTCCAAAGTGACCGGTTGGAAGCAGCATGCAACCAGCGCCTTCCTGCCACCTGTATGAGGTCATCGGACCATCTTGTGGCTGGTCGTCCTACGCTGCGCTTGCCAATACGCGGCCGCCATTCGAGAACTTTTCGACCCCATCGGCCATTTACATACATATGTGTACATACAAATGTGATGACGGATCCATCTACTCACTCTCTTCCCTAAGAAAGTGCTTACGAAGCATTCGTTTGAGAGCAACCTAGCCAAAGTATAAATTGTGACGTCATATTGTCGGGTCGTTCTGTAAGGAGCGTTTTCGCGGGACTTGCGTTACATCGTTTTTCTACTCGCTATAATTCATGAAAGATTGATCATAGAAAAAAACTAAAAACACAGTTTTTCTTCTTTTAACGAACTCTTTAAATTTCGGTAGCAGATTTTTTTAAAGTAAACAAGCTAATTCTCTTGAGGCCGGTTTCTCTAAGCGGCGAAGATCTCCTCCCATCGAGTTACTCCATCTGTGACATCGTTTCTTTCGGGGTACGCTAAAGTATGCCTTGACCATTATCCCAGATTTGGTAGGTCAAAGTTAAAGTCAAAATATCTTTATTCAGATCACTTACTTTTACTACCTAAACTTCTACAAAAACTTCTTTTTTGACGACCATCAAACGAATTCCAAGTTTATGATCAGGCTCAAAAAGTTCGTATTACTTCATAAACATTCGCCAGGCGGCATGTGTCAAATAGAAGGCGCCGCTCGCGCCCGCTTTCCCCCCGCAATGCCCTGGCGCACCGCTAGGGTTGGGCTGCTTACTATAATACTGTCACAACGCGCGACACAGAGTGAGCGGGCGCGCGCGCGGCAAGCCGGCAACCTACTGCGATTAACCTATGCCATAGGTAATGCGGCGAGCGCACCTACATTGCGGAGTGGAACCCCCCTGGTACTGTAAGGACTTCTTCCTTACATCCTATTCTAGAGCCACAAGAAGAAGAATTGGTAATAGAGGAAGAAAGGAGACAGTTTTGACTTAGGTATTGTCACGAAATGTTTAGATATAAAATAAAAAGATTAAGTTTTTCTATTTGTGCTTAATTTATAAACTTAGGGACCCTCGCTTCCTTATAGTACGCTTGACATGTACCGACTTTATCCATGCTTTAGTCCTTCATCCAAGGGATCGAACTCTGTACCTCACGATCACGAAACCACAATAGCCCCTATGACATCAACGCTCTCTAGCTGTCTCTAATGCAGTTAAAATAATTTCTCACTATCATACTAAAGGTCGACGACGAGGTCGTGATCGATCGAGCGCCTAATTCGTGTCCGGAAACGTTCGGAAGTTGTTATTTCGCGAAGTATTTACGTTCAAAAACACCGGAAAAGAATAGCGGACCCAAGTTCCGTGCCTATGGTGGCTAAGTCAAAGTCAAAGGCAAGATGTTTACTAGCGACCCGCCTCGGCTTCGCATGTGTATAATCGGAATAAAATGCACGTAAACTAAATACCTTCACTATAAAAATCAGTAAAAAAAAATTACCACCGGTTTAAAAACCTCTGACCAGAAGGGGTGGTGGTTGCGGGTGGTGGTTGCCTTGTGCAAGGTCTATCCGGATCGCTACCACCATCTTGCTCGCTAATCCTGCCGCTAAGCAGCAGTGCTTGCACTGTTGTGTTCCGGCGTGGAGAGCAAGACAGCCGGTGCAATTGCTGGCACAAGAGTTATTCCATCTTAGCTCTCTGGGTTGGCAACGCATTTGCAATCTCTTTGGTGTTGCGGGTGTCTATAGGCGATGGTGATCACTTACCATCAGGTGACCCACTTGCTTAGTTTATAGATTCAGGCGTTGCTTTGCAGAAGTCCATTTTGATGCTAATGGAAACAATTTTTTTGCTAATCCGCGAACCCAGTGTCAGCAATCGTGAAAAAGACAACGCCTGTGCTGAATACCTTATAAAAGAAATAAAACAAACAACACAAAACGCGACCACAACCCAGCCACCAACACCAAAAATACCACTCGACTCGTGTTTCACCTCTCCACGAGACATCATCAGGAGCTATTGTAACGGTCTGGCTTTGGGTTCAGCAGCCCGTCACGTTCACAAATTTATTTTATACTAAAGTATTAATAAATAAATTATATTATTTCTTGAGATATGGCCCGCCACAATATATGCACCAGTAGTGCTACTTAGAATCCCCTTTGTAGGGAAATCTTTAATAGATGTATGATCTACTCGCACAGTAAGCACCTATAAGGCATCTACCTTAAGATATTTAGCTACTTAAATGCTATTTTTAACTATAACAATTTGTCACTATTTGGCTAAACGAAACAGTAGGCAATTAGTTCGACGCGATTATTTCAGTACAAAGAAAAGTCTGTGTAGGCATGACCATATAAGGAGGTAAACAAACCTGAAAATATGACCATATAAGGAGTCAGACTTGCTGGCGCCTACGACGCTAATGTCCCTAAAGTAGCTAAAGGAGCCAAAACGCAGACGCTAAAGTAGCTAAAGAAGCCAAAACGCAGACGCTAAAGAAGCTAAAGAAGCCAAAGGAGCTAAAACGCTGACGTCAAAGTAGCTAAAGAAGCCAAAACGCTGACGCTAATGTCCCTAAAGTAGCTTAAGAAGCCAAAACGCTGACGCTAAAGAAGTTAAAGAAGCCAAAACGCAGACGCTAAAGAAGCTAAAGAAGCCAAAACGCAGACGCTAAAGTAGCTAAAGAAGCCAAAACGCAGACGCTAAAGTAGCTAAAGAAGCCAAAACGCAGACGCTAAAGAAGTTAAAGAAGCCAAAACGCAGACGCTCAAGAAGTTAAAGAAGCCAAAACGCAGACGCTAATGTCCCTAAAGTAGCTAAAGAAGCCAAAACGCAGACGCTAAAATAGCTAAAGAAGCCAAAACGCTGACGCTAAAGAAGTTAAAGAAGCCAAAACGCAGACGCTAAAGTAGCTAAAGAAGCCAAAACGCAGACGCTAAAGAAGTTAAAGAAGCCAAAACGCAGACGCTAAAATAGCTAAAGAAGCCAAAACGCAGACGCTAAAGAAGTTAAAGAAGCCAAAACGCTGACGCAAAAGAAGTTAAAGAAGCCAAAACGCAGACGCTAATGTCCCTGAAGTAGCTAAAGAAGCCAAAACGCTGACGCTAATGTCCCTAAAGAAGCCAAAACGCAGACGCTAATGTCCCTAAAGTAGCTAGAGAAGCCAAAACGCAGACGCTAATGTCCCTGAAGTAGCTAAAGAAGCCAAAACGCAGACGCTAATGTCCCTAAAGAAGCCAAAACGCAGACGCTAGTGTCCCTAAAGTAGCTAAAGAAGCCAAAACGCAGACGCTAATGTCCCTAAAGTAGCTAGAGAAGCCAAAACGCAGACGCTAATGTCCCTGAAGTAGCTAAAGAAGCCAAAACGCTGATGCTAAAGTAGCCAATGAAGCTAAAACGCTCTTCTGAGACTATAAATAGACCACAGAAGCGAGAATCGGGGCTTTTTACTGTTGTCTGGCGTACTGAGTAGACGTGCAGAGGATCTTTGATTGATTATTCATTATTTGGCATTCAAGCCGTGTGGACGTGTGTTACGTTATATACCATATTGAAGTACCATTATTATATTCATACCCGAATCGAACGAAACTGCGCTACGGTATTGGTGAGATCTTTCCTATTTAACTGTATTATTTGCTAAAACTAAAGTGTATTGTGTGTATTTCAGCGATCCTACAATTTGTTTCACTTGTTTGAATTTAACTTCAATTAGTGTTAAAGTAAATGTCTTGGCAAGATGAAACTTGCATTTTGCTGTTGCATTAGTGATTAACTTCATGGCTCGACCGGAGCGATCCTTTGGACGGATACCTAACATGGTGACAACGAAGTCCTCTGGATTTAGAATCCAAACGGTTGGATGCCCCAAAATGTGGCCTCTTTTGGGCATGGGTTTTCATTCATGATAAACTTTATTGATTATCATGTTTAATTTCCTGTGTGAGCTCGCCACACACGGGAATGTTGGTCCACTATGAGGATGTCTAGACAGTGAGGTTCTCATGTGGTCCAGCTTGCTGTGGACCGTACTGATCTATATATGTATATATTCACTCGTTTGTGTAGGGGTATCCAGGGGCCCTTCTTCTCTCCCAACCCTCTCGGTTGTGTGGGGGCCCAACCCAGACGTAACACCGGGATTTAGGTATAGGTCTATAGAGGTAGTCCCGAACCTCGCATCTTATAGGGTTTTAGAATAGATAGTAATCCATTCCTTGCATCGAGGATGGGTTAGAGTTAGGGGTTTATTCATTGCACTGAGAATAAACAACATTACACACACACACTAAATTTAAATGTGAGGCCAGTCCTCTAGATTTGTTAACACCTTAGCTTAATTTAGGGAAATAGGAACCTTCTCTAAGTGTAGGCATAGGGCGTAGGTTCGTCATTAAGCGGATGGAAATCCTAATTTCTTTTAGACATTTATTTCAGGTCTTAACTGTAATTACTTACCATAATTACCTTCAACTATTTACCATAATATATTTTATCTTGTGTGAGCAATTCTAGCCTAAGATGGGATTTTATTGGTTGATTCTGTAGCATGAACAATGTGCTATTTTACAGTAAAAATACCTTATACTACATTTGGTTGGAATTGTTAAGAAATAAAACAAAACCATCCCATATATTTGTTCTTTCCTAGCGAAGCAAAGCAAGCTTAGTATTCCTACTACCAAACGGAGGGGAGTCCCGCTACAATATGGGTTGCCGTGACTAGGATATTTAGTATTTATAATATTTAGGATAGCTTTTATTAAGTTTGTTTGATTTAATCTAGTGGTCGATTTATTCGGCCACAATTTGTTGTTTGTGAAATGGAGAGTGCATGAAAATGGTATTTCTAGGTAGAATATTAGGGAGAGAAATGAGTAAATTCAAAGCAGGAATTTATTCTTTAAACTTTTCACAGAAACCAAATTTCATTATAAATTTAGACACGTCACAGGTATTTATGAAGTTGTACTGGGTCACGCAACACTTCAAATTAAATTTTCACTTTCATTTTTCATCCTTTGCGTTACAATCACAATTATTAGGCATCTTGTTTGCGTAAAGTTCCGTGGGACATCCGTGGGTCATCTTGTGGGTCATGCTTGGGTCACCTGAAGCAAGCATTTTATACAGCAGAACTCTTGATCATTTGTCAGGATGTTATAGCTATGTTTCTTCCATTCACGTAGCTTTGCTTCAGAAAAGCACTGTATTTACTTCTGTTAGTAATTTCACTAAAATTAATTACATTAATAAGATTTTTCTCCATAGAAAACTGAATGCAGGTAGGCTATCAACAAGATACAAATAAGGCATAGATAAGATAGCGGGTAAACCAATAAGCATTCATTTAATCAGCCGTGTATAGACGCTTCATTCCGTATTTAAAACGAACGTAAGCAAAATCAATGTATTTCAATTTTTCAAGGTTTGCCGACAGTATTGCACTCATTGAAGTTCGTGTCGTGTATAGAAATTATAGTATGTATCGGTATTTAAGCAAACTTAAAAATTAATTTTATGTTTTGTAAGGGCCGGTACAGACGACTGAACTAGACGGTCAGACGTGATTGTCGGGTCTTGCGTGTTGGACTCGACAAGTTGTTTCGTTTTATTCATGTTTGTCAAACAAATTGCGTATCTAATGGTTTAGTTTTATTTAATAATGCGAATTTAACAAGCGTTTGTTAAATAGGTAGTATGTTCGTACGTGTGGCTGAAGTCTTAGTTGACGTAAACGTATCAACAACGCTGGGTTTCTCGATACATCTGGTCGTGGGAGTCTTTACTTTATGTAGGGACCTTTATTCATGCATAGAAAGTTGTAGGTAGGAGTAAAATGGTTGTAAAAAGTAAGAATGTAATTTTTGTATGTTGTAGGTATTGTATTGGTTGTTGCATCAATCTGAACTGAACAACAGATACCGATCGTTCTCAGGTTCAGCTCTTTGGAGTCTATTATCATGTTTAATGAACAGGGCAGTTATATGTTTACAAAATTTTATGAAATAGATTTTGTTTAGACGAGTGGGGCGCAGTCTTAGACAAAGCAACAGTTATAAAGTTTTATCAACGGGGGGTTGCTTTGTAATTTAGTAACATGCACAGATTCTATATCAGTTCCAAAGCACAGCTGCTAATTAATTAATTGCACTAAAGTGTAGGCTATATTATGTTAGGCGTGTAATTATGTAGGAAATGCTTCATTGTGTTCATCATCATCATCATCATATCGGTTAGGGCACGCCCGCTGCTGGTCATGAGCTTTCTCAGGGATTGCTGTAGCAACCGGCCTTCTGCTGCTCGCATCCAGCGATTGCGTTTACCTACTTAGTATAGTTATTTATATTTATGAATCGATTGCCTAAGAGTAAAATTACTATAGGTGTGACTTAGTTGCACCCTGGTCTTAAGACCCAGGGACAATATCAAAACTAGACTGACAATGATTTGAGTGGTCGTTCGGTAACTTTTACCTAGCCAGTTATTAACAGAAAGTATCGAATCAACAAAGTAAAAAGGTCTAATTTAAGTATGCTTGGTTAGGTCAGCAAAACCAAGAAAATGGAAATATACCAACCTACTGGTACAGGAGTAGTCGTAGTAAGAGAAGAAAAGTATGTTGTATGTGGAGTCTATGAACTAGATTACATTACATTCACAGAATAGGTATATAACTAATATAACACCTAGTAGTAGTATTTGGTAGAAAGTTTCAAGATTTAATTAAGCAAATAGACTAAGTTAGCTAGGAATTTAAAAGTAAGTAATTAAACTCTTCATTGTACATTAGCATTATCTAAAATTGAATAAAATTTAACTTCATCAGAATAGGACAAGTAAAGATAAAGAAAAGGGGGGTTGTATGTATGTAGTGCTATGTAGAATGAAAATTTAAGTTTTTGTCTGCCTGTCAAACTGGTATATTGTTATCGGTTTCATTAAAATAGGGTAAGTAAAATTGAGAAAAAGGGGGGTTGCAATTTTACTTACAATGAGAATACCTAAGGTTACGGTTCTGTCTGTCCATCAAACTACTAACTATAGAACAATACTTTATTTTAAAATTACAGGGAATCCCTATATAACTTTAAGGCGACTACTATAATGACTACTAAGATATTCTAAGTTCCATTCTAAGATTACCAACATATTCTTTACAATATGTGCAATATAATGATAACATAAGCCATAGGATAAAGTTTGAGATGTAAGCAATGGGAGGTTTTAGGATTGCAAGTAGGTAGATATTATTGTGAGCAGTGGTTCATTTCAAAATAAGCATGGTTAATAAACCTCTTACCATAAATAGTTGAGAAAAAAAAAAACTTACCTTTTTATTTTGATGAAAGTAGTTCAAGTAAGATCAGAAAACTAGACTTGGAAGAGTCTTGTGAGGCCTTTGAGTGGAATGGTACTTTGCTCATAATTATAGTTTACTTCACCGATGTGTTGGAGGTTTCCTCACGATGTTTTACTATCATAAAGTGGTTCCTGGTATCTTTCATGTCAGTATTATAATAAGATACACAAGCAATGTATATACAATGTTGTAGGGTTCAGTTAAAATGAATAAGGAAACATAGAAAAGTAAAGCATTTATTGTATAAGTTACCCTTAGTAAGCTAATTTCACCAGTTTAAACAAAAAGAAAGGAAAGGTATTGCATAACTTCCCGAATCAGTAAGTTAAGCAAGAAAGTACAGGGTCTCAAGCAAGTTGAAAATACTTGGCTGCGCACTCCCTCATACACTCATGTATGAAAAAAAATACTTTTATAACTTATTGCAGAAGGTTTTCCATTAGCTCATGTACAGTGATAGTTTTCACAAATCAATATAGAACAGGAGTAGTAGGTATAAAGCGAAGATATTAATAAATTTTAATTAACAAGTTACATTCGTCAAGTAATGGAATAGCAAGTATGAGTTACGCACCTATGTCAAATTATGTCTATCAAATTAGTAACATTCATAGCCATAAAATCCGAAGGCAACACTTATAATTTAGATATATCACTTTAGGTTAATGCATAGTGTAATAAAACATCGAGTACAAAGCACCAAGCTTCTCCCATAGCTTTGAAGACATCTCGGTAGCATTTGTTGCAATCACTGATATATTATTAGGTTCCGTTTTATTGCATAGATATCACATTTTTGGCAGCAGGTTTTAGGTGTGCAAAGCTTTTGTGCCTCCAGTAGTAGTAGAAATAGGTTCATAATCATTTTCATTAGGTAGAATGATCAACTATTATCTTCAAACTCCTGAAACAAATAAGGGGCGTGATTAACTTAGTTTTAAGTAGGCTACATTATCGGAGAGTGTGTATTGCATATGATTTGTTTGTTTAGTGAGTATAGGTTAAGGTTCACAATCACTAATGATATTGCATACTTAAGAAATAAGTGAATAGTAAAATACTTACAAAAATTAAGGTACCTAGACTTGTAGGGATACTTTGGTTTTCTCACGGGGTTTTATACATAACGTATCCATTCCGTACATGTTTGATGATGATTAAACTGCATAAGCGGCTGGTTATAGCACGTCCATCTTCAATGTGTGGTTGTAAGTAGGTATTCGGATAAAAAAATTTAGCATCAGAACATAATTATGCTACGGCACATCGTAAAAGTAATTAATGACTTCTTCACCTTCTTTAAATGGCGATAACTAATAATATCAAATGAAATCGAAATCAACAACGCGTTTAGGACTAGGACGCTTGTCATTTTGACATTTTTGACAAATTTATTATAGGTTTTCGATTTTTGCTCTCCTAGAAAGGCAAAGGGATTTCTAACCATACAGCCACGTTTGCTATGATATTTAATTTTAATTTTCAAATTCTTATTTTAAGTTTTAGCCTGGATACTAGGTCTTTTAGCCAAGTCTCCTACCGAGACAGTTTTTTTGTTAAGTAGGAAAATTTTACCTTGATCTAGCAATTACTTGTGATATGTATAAATAAATAAATAAAAATACTAAAGCTATCGAATGGTATAACTACTAATATTTTTAGTAAGTCTCGAACCGTTTCGAAATAAATTTTGCCCGACTGCCGGCACAAGGTAGGGTTATGTTTTATGAGCACCTATTAAGCTTTAGAAAAAAAAGAGGTGATATGTTTTATTGTTTAGTAGAAACAATACGCATAGGTTAGGAACGAAATGCATATGCTATGCTAGGTTAGAGCCAGAAAGCGTTATGATGGACGAGAAGTTGTCTATTAAGATTAAAATAAGGTAAACGCCCCTTTTATTGGCATGTAAGGTAACAACCATTAGTATCTGGGTTTGAACTTTTTGGGTATATCCGACGCTGTTGCTAGTGCCGTCTATAGGATTGTACGCTACTATGGTATTTAAGCGGAAAAAAAAAATAACGCGGTCCGAGTGTTGCATTCGTTCTTTTACATGTTAATTAATTGTACCTAACCAATCAAAGTCAAGGTCGGGGTTTAAGGTCACCATGGTCTGAAGTTGGGTGGAAGGCTTCCACTGGAAGCAGACGGTTTTGCGATAAGAAATAGGATGAGTAGTTTTATAGGTATTGTCATAGTCATAAGTAAAGATAGATATTAATATCTTAGGTTCTAAAAACTAGTGTTAGTTACAAAGTTTTAGTAACTGAATTGTGCTAATTGTTTCGATTCCAATGTTATCATAAGTAATGATAGATCTTAACAATTTTAGGTTCTGTTTTCTAGGTTTTACATAGTCACTAATAACTAGATTGTGTAAATTGGTTCGATCCCAATGTTAAATTCTTGCTGCGTTATGTGTGTTGTATGCAAACTAGTTATGCTACAAAATCGATTACAAATACGTAGGCAAACAGAAATAGTGGTAGAAAGGCAAACTTATCAGTTCAAAAGGATGTCTTCTAGCTGACCTTTGAGACAGAGGATAATATATACGAAACGTACGTAACGTATTTACGAATTGGTTCGACCCCAATTTATAATTCCTGTTGTGTTTTGTGATAAGCACCTACAGCGAATTGGTTCGACCCCAATTTATAATTTATGTTGTGTTATTTGATAAGCACCTACAGCGAATTGGTTCGACCCCAATTTATAATTTATTTCGTTTTATTTGTGATAAGTACCTACTTACGAATTGGTTCGATCCCAATTTATAAATCATGTTGGGTTACTGATTGATTTGATCCCAGGGTTTTAATTCTCATGCTGTTATTATGCAGTGATAGCAAGTGAGTGGTTCGACCCAAGTTTTAGTTTATACTTGCTATTTATGTATGAAGTATTGGTTCGACTCCAATAACACTACTTTCGAAACATAGACCTCTTATAACTTTTAAGTTAATTAAACTTATTTTTAAGTAATTAAGCTGGTGTTAGAGGCCATTTCGGTACTCGACCGAAAGCGTTACCTATATCTTATTTATTTCACTCTGAGAAAGAAAAACATAACATATCAGCTGGAACGTAAGAGAAAACAATGTTTAAGTTAATTAATTAAGTTATTTAAGACGCAGAGGATGAATCAGTGATGACTTCATTCATAAATTACCAAGCAGGTACAAAAACAGCAAGTACTTCGTGTAAATTCACACGTGTGAACATAGCTCGAAGAAGGGGACAGTAGACTGATACATAACAGTTTACAAAGTGGTCAATAGGTGGTCTTGTCTCGAGGTGCCATTTTCTTCCAGACAACCTTCAGAGAAAGATAGGTTAGGAACTAGCCAATTTGTACGATTGACAATATAAACTTTGAATAGATTTAAGCATACTCGAAATAGACATGCAATCAATATTTTATAAATAAGAGGTACCTACTTATTATAAACCACTGGAGTTATTGAATTAAAAAACGATAGCCAAAGCCAACGATTTTGTGAGTAGGTAATTGATCGTCTTCATAAATATAATTACTGGTGATTTTCATACAAAATATACTGAAGGATTGTGTCATCACATTGACGCCATAACATAAAACCATTTCTATGCGAAATCAGGAACAGAATAAAGTAAAATTAAAAATAAAAATTTCCATTATGCGAGTTTCTCTTTTAGCTTTGTCATGTAAACATAATGTTAAATTAAAATGAAACATTTTAAATTAGTACGTAGGCGAGATAGCATATAGTGTGTCGGTACATAATTATTATGTAATTGGGTTCTATAAAAGGGGGGTTGCGTCAATGTGTACGGGTTCCTGCACTGGTTGTCTAAGTTGTACTCAGTTGAATTGTTGGTGTGTTGTTATAGTTGTTCGACCGGAGGGCATTAAAAATTACCTAATAATAGTTTATTATTTTAGAAAAATTATAGTTTTCATTTCTTGTTGAGCTGTTGACTTGCTTGCGTGGTGTGAAGAAAGATATTTGAATGCAGTTATGTGATACTTGCTTAAGATAGAAATAAATGGGAGTGTGTGAAGTAATTAATAGATGGCATTAGATAATTTTACGAGGGCTCTCGCATTTTTTATAGCTCTGAAAGAAGTGAAGACGGTTTGTTGGCATTTGACTCCGAGGCACCACATCTGAATTCTTTGTGGGAATTGGTGTTAGGATCAGGTCAACTTTGACATTGTCAGCATTTTAGGCTGCCCACAGAGAATTCCTACTCCACATGATCATAGACCCCTGACTAAATACCTACTCCGTAAATAGAAATTTATAAGAGGGAGTTGTTCGAACGGTACCAGAATACTCAGCATTAGAGGTGTGTAACACATTTCAGATTTTACATTAAATCTGTATTTTACCAAATGCAACAGCTCTTTTCTTTAAAGATTTTCATTTGCGCACATTCTCCAAGAAAGTAGTGGTTATGATTTTGGAAAACAATATCGAATAGATATATGGCCACCGGATAGGTATCTTTCGAGCTAGAAACGTTAAGCTAGTTTGAGAAAGGGATGTATTGGGGGATCCAATCTATAATCCATAAAAGCAATGCAGGATCTGGTTGGATAAACTGATGCATTACCATTAGGGTTGCGCTGCTTGGAAACCAGTGTCCCACTCTTGAGCTAGAATCTCCTTGTGAAGACTGATGGTTATTCATGGCTGATCTATCATATTTTGGTATTGCAATTCGTTTTGTGATCACTATGGACTTGGTATTTAAAAACACACTACATGTAAATCTTGGGGTAAAATGTCAATAAATTGAAGTTATACATATGTAGAGAAATTCTAACAAACAGATGAAGATTTCTTTATGTATATTTGTGAACATTGAGATTTAGAAAATGTACTCCGGTTGAATAATATTCTAGACACCTGCGTAACATTTTGGGGGTTGGCTGTAACGGTCTGGCTTTGGGTTCAGCAGCCCGTCACGTTCACAAATTTATTTTATACTAAAGTATTAATAAATAAATTATATTATTTCTTGAGATATGGCCCGCCACAATATATGCACCAGTAGTGCTACTTAGAATCCCCTTTGTAGGGAAATCTTTAATAGATGTATGATCTACTCGCACAGTAAGCACCTATAAGGCATCTACCTTAAGATATTTAGCTACTTAAATGCTATTTTTAACTATAACAATTTGTCACTATTTGGCTAAACGAAACAGTAGGCAATTAGTTCGACGCGATTATTTCAGTACAAAGAAAAGTCTGTGTAGGCATGACCATATAAGGAGGTAAACAAACCTGAAAATATGACCATATAAGGAGTCAGACTTGCTGGCGCCTACGACGCTAATGTCCCTAAAGTAGCTAAAGGAGCCAAAACGCAGACGCTAAAGTAGCTAAAGAAGCCAAAACGCAGACGCTAAAGAAGCTAAAGAAGCCAAAGGAGCTAAAACGCTGACGTCAAAGTAGCTAAAGAAGCCAAAACGCTGACGCTAATGTCCCTAAAGTAGCTTAAGAAGCCAAAACGCTGACGCTAAAGAAGTTAAAGAAGCCAAAACGCAGACGCTAAAGAAGCTAAAGAAGCCAAAACGCAGACGCTAAAGTAGCTAAAGAAGCCAAAACGCAGACGCTAAAGTAGCTAAAGAAGCCAAAACGCAGACGCTAAAGAAGTTAAAGAAGCCAAAACGCAGACGCTCAAGAAGTTAAAGAAGCCAAAACGCAGACGCTAATGTCCCTAAAGTAGCTAAAGAAGCCAAAACGCAGACGCTAAAATAGCTAAAGAAGCCAAAACGCTGACGCTAAAGAAGTTAAAGAAGCCAAAACGCAGACGCTAAAGTAGCTAAAGAAGCCAAAACGCAGACGCTAAAGAAGTTAAAGAAGCCAAAACGCAGACGCTAAAATAGCTAAAGAAGCCAAAACGCAGACGCTAAAGAAGTTAAAGAAGCCAAAACGCTGACGCAAAAGAAGTTAAAGAAGCCAAAACGCAGACGCTAATGTCCCTGAAGTAGCTAAAGAAGCCAAAACGCTGACGCTAATGTCCCTAAAGAAGCCAAAACGCAGACGCTAATGTCCCTAAAGTAGCTAGAGAAGCCAAAACGCAGACGCTAATGTCCCTGAAGTAGCTAAAGAAGCCAAAACGCAGACGCTAATGTCCCTAAAGAAGCCAAAACGCAGACGCTAGTGTCCCTAAAGTAGCTAAAGAAGCCAAAACGCAGACGCTAATGTCCCTAAAGTAGCTAGAGAAGCCAAAACGCAGACGCTAATGTCCCTGAAGTAGCTAAAGAAGCCAAAACGCTGATGCTAAAGTAGCCAATGAAGCTAAAACGCTCTTCTGAGACTATAAATAGACCACAGAAGCGAGAATCGGGGCTTTTTACTGTTGTCTGGCGTACTGAGTAGACGTGCAGAGGATCTTTGATTGATTATTCATTATTTGGCATTCAAGCCGTGTGGACGTGTGTTACGTTATATACCATATTGAAGTACCATTATTATATTCATACCCGAATCGAACGAAACTGCGCTACGGTATTGGTGAGATCTTTCCTATTTAACTGTATTATTTGCTAAAACTAAAGTGTATTGTGTGTATTTCAGCGATCCTACAATTTGTTTCACTTGTTTGAATTTAACTTCAATTAGTGTTAAAGTAAATGTCTTGGCAAGATGAAACTTGCATTTTGCTGTTGCATTAGTGATTAACTTCATGGCTCGACCGGAGCGATCCTTTGGACGGATACCTAACATGGTGACAACGAAGTCCTCTGGATTTAGAATCCAAACGGTTGGATGCCCCAAAATGTGGCCTCTTTTGGGCATGGGTTTTCATTCATGATAAACTTTATTGATTATCATGTTTAATTTCCTGTGTGAGCTCGCCACACACGGGAATGTTGGTCCACTATGAGGATGTCTAGACAGTGAGGTTCTCATGTGGTCCAGCTTGCTGTGGACCGTACTGATCTATATATGTATATATTCACTCGTTTGTGTAGGGGTATCCAGGGGCCCTTCTTCTCTCCCAACCCTCTCGGTTGTGTGGGGGCCCAACCCAGACGTAACACCGGGATTTAGGTATAGGTCTATAGAGGTAGTCCCGAACCTCGCATCTTATAGGGTTTTAGAATAGATAGTAATCCATTCCTTGCATCGAGGATGGGTTAGAGTTAGGGGTTTATTCATTGCACTGAGAATAAACAACATTACACACACACACTAAATTTAAATGTGAGGCCAGTCCTCTAGATTTGTTAACACCTTAGCTTAATTTAGGGAAATAGGAACCTTCTCTAAGTGTAGGCATAGGGCGTAGGTTCGTCATTAAGCGGATGGAAATCCTAATTTCTTTTAGACATTTATTTCAGGTCTTAACTGTAATTACTTACCATAATTACCTTCAACTATTTACCATAATATATTTTATCTTGTGTGAGCAATTCTAGCCTAAGATGGGATTTTATTGGTTGATTCTGTAGCATGAACAATGTGCTATTTTACAGTAAAAATACCTTATACTACATTTGGTTGGAATTGTTAAGAAATAAAACAAAACCATCCCATATATTTGTTCTTTCCTAGCGAAGCAAAGCAAGCTTAGTATTCCTACTACCAAACGGAGGGGAGTCCTATATTAAGGTCTGACCAAATACATTCATTATCAATCAGATATCCTTCACTACTGTCAAAATATGACTTTGTTCAAGCTATAGAAAACATAGACTTGATGTATACTGTTTTTGGTAGATGAAAACCCTACCTTGGCTAGAAAACTTATACTTTACCTAGTGAAAGTAATATTATGGTTTAAATAACATAAACTATTTAATGTCTACAGGACTAAACTTTATTATAAAGTACTTATAATCAAATGAAGTATCAACAGCATACTTACTTTCATCGTACTTACTGTTTCAATAATACTATTGACTTTAACCTAGAACTTGATATTATAATGTTAATTCACTATAAGAACAAAGATTCTTATTATACTTGCTTTAGATTGATAAAGTCAAATCTATTGAGTTTCTTGCGGCATTTCTTCTCAATAGACTCCCTTATGAAGTGCTGGTAATATTTGCTAAACTACAGAGAGAGAAGCTAAATTACCTTATCCTATTTGAAATAATCAAGAATAAAATCTATGAAAGAAATACTTTTGCTTTATGCATTTCTATGAAATAATAATATTCTATAACTTTGTAATCAATACTGGGTTATAAAACTGTTCCATAAATATGGCAGAACCCAAGTCTCTCTCTCTTTAAATAATAATAAAAGTGGAGGAGAGACAAAGTAATGTGACGGTCTCACTGGAAGGTGCGGGGAGTGGGCACTTCCTTTACCACAAAAACATATTTGCTAATAAAATCACTAGAATTCATCATTATGATATCAAACATCTAATCAGCCTATTTCTATAATCTTTATAAATCAACCTCTAACTAAGTATCTATCGACTCATGTTATTATTGAATCTATTTCACGTTCAACGCTCGTAAGCCTCAGCAATATTTAGACGTTACTTAAATAGGTAGATCATAGGATACTCTAAGATGTAGGATGTTCATCTGTAGCTTAATAGGTACCATTTTTACGCACTAAAAGAACCGAGGTTATTTGCGGATCACAACGAAGGGTTATCACCACTAGACGAATCACTGGCCAAATCTTCAATCATCAATCTTCAATAAATCTTCAGTTAATTTTAAGTATTAGTTTTAAGCGATTAAATCAAACAAACTCCCCATACAAACTCAAATAATGTAATAATAATAAATTCCTTCATACAAACTCCTCCCAATTAAAGCCTCCATACGAAATCTCCCAATTAGAATCTCCATATAAATTAAATAGTAAAACTAATTCAAATAAAATAAAAATAATTCCAAAAATAAAACAAGTCAAAAACAAATAAAATAATATTAAAAAAAAGAATATTTAAAAAGACGATTTACTAGGATCCGGTACACTATTGACCTCTCGACTGTCCGTCGACAGTGTGATTTCGTCGACTGACAGTCGAGAGGTCAATAGCTCCATTTTTCATTAGTGACCCACTTGCTTGTTTGCCTTCCTATTAAGTTACATAAAAAAAAACATACCCGCAAGAAACTCAACGATGACTCAACGATGTAATTTAAAAAAAATACACTGTTCTTTTAACCGTTTGAACGCCAAAAACGCCTAAAGGTGTCCATCACGCCACCGACACATAGTTGACTGATGTCGTAGTGGAATACCGACCTATGTGCATTAGTGATGTAACGAATGTCATTTTTTGAACATTCGCGGATGCGAACGCGAATGCAATATCTGCTACCGACATTCGCGAATGCGAATGCGAATGCGAATATTCCGTTTTTGTTCAAATTTGGCGCCAATTGTCTATGGCTTGGAGGCAGTCTCGTTCGAAGGAGATGCGTTCCATTTGTATTTATAAGTTCCAATGAAAATGTAATTGTTAAGCTTCATTGCAAAAAAAATCAAGTAAGTAAATAAATAATACCAAATGATAGAGTGAAAACTGATATTGTGATTACGAGGTTAGTGACTTTTTCTTGCATTAAAAACATAAGAAATGAATGGATTTTGATTTTATTTATCTACTATTGTCTTCAAATTGTGTTTTTTCTGCTATTCAAATTCGCAAAACATTCGCATAAACTTTGGCCAATGCGAATAATGCAATGAATATATTCATTGCATTATTCGCATTCTTGAATGCTAATGCGAATATTCGTTACATCAATAATGTGCATGTGTTAAAACTTCAAATTCGCGTTTGACGTCAAGGCGACCTGAGGTGCAATTTTTGAATCTCACCAGGTGAGTGAAGCTCACAAAAATGGCCGAAGCTCTATGGAAAACGGCCATTTTGGTTAGCTTTAGTCACCCGGTGAGATTCAAGTATCGCACTCCTGGGTGTGGACGGCAACTTTTGTTTGCTTTGTTGGCCGCATGGGCGTACCCAGGAGGGGGGGCAGGGAGGGCCAGCTGCCACCCCCCTGGAAATGTCGCAGAACTTGTATGAACTCGCCTAAAATTACTAATCAAAGTGTAAACGGGACCTTATGCTTTTAACTTTTAAATAAACCGCGCAGTAGACACTGGCAAAATGCACGGTACAATTGTCAAAAAACCGGGCGCGACGATGGCCGACCAAGATTACCGAATCTAGCATCTGACTTAACTTGGCGTCTCGTTCCTATGGACGGCGATCACTTCCCACTAGGAAACTGGCATGCTTGTTTTCCTCCAGTTGTATTAAAAATATAGATAGATAGATAGATAATTTTAGTACACGATACTGTATTCGCAACCGTTTCCGGGTACACGAAGAATTAGCCAGCCGATTAGATACGGCCTCGCTTATAACCTTTTGTTCGACCTCAGAATAAGGCCGTCTAGTTCTCGTGTCTGCAAATTTTTAGGTTATAAACCAACAGTGGCCCTAACATGACAGCCCAGGTTTAGTTTAACCCCTCCCTGTGTCTCTGTCTAACTAGTGTCATAAGAAAGGGACGCAGATAGAGATAAACTAAACTTGGCCAGTCATGTTAGGGCCACAGTAGAGGCAACCGCTCTATCTGTTGACAGCTGTACCAGTGTACAATCTCTAAGGCTGCTTTTCCACCAGAGATGTGCGAGGATGCGTAGCGAGGGATGTGTTTGTAGGAACCAATAGAATCGCTTCATTTACCTCGCCTCGGTCAGCATAGCTCTGGTGGAAACGGCTCAATGGTTCTTTACAAACACATCCCTCGCTACGCATCCTCGCCCATCTCTGGTGGAAACGCAGCGTAAGGGTAGCCGATATGTGCGCGGGCGCACGGAGCGGGTGCACGATAGGCGTGCACCTGCTTCGTGCACCCGCGGGAGACGTAGCGGACGCTCTAAATCTTAGAGCTATACTCTCTCATCGTCCGAACAATCCCCATGTTTCTCTATTCCCTGCCTTCAGGAGGTCAGAGAGAAGGCAGGGACTAGAGAAGCATTTCGATGGCTCCAACGATAAGAGAGTACAGTTTTAGGATTTAGAAAGTTACAGCTGTCTCTGTACCTAAACCGGACAAGAATATAGGAAGAAAAATGTTGGACTAACTACGCTAAAGGTTAACTGGAAGAGATCCCTTAAAGGGATAAGTTCACCTTTGTACATCTGTTTTGTCCTGTTATCTGTTATTTTATGTGTTTAGTACAATAAAGAGTCATACACAGTGGCGTAACTATACCATCTGGGGCCCGTGGCAAATTCTTTCGATGAGGCCCCATCTGTCATATTATTGAGCTCGCGGCCTCTTGGGCCGGGGGCCCCAAGAGGCCGCCGACCCAAAGGCCCCGGCCCGGGCCCCTTTTGGGTCGGGGGCCCGTGGCATTTTGCCAGCCTGCCACCCTATTGTTACGCCACTGGTCATACATACATACCTACACATGTATGGGGCTGTTTATTGAGACGTCTGCCAAATATAAATGTAATAGTGTTTGCACTGTTGTGTTCCGGCGTGGAGAGCAAGACAGCCGGTGACATTACTGGCACAATAGGTTGATATTCCTTCTTAGCCTTGGGTTTGGATATCTGCAATCTCCTTGGTGTTGCGGGTCTGTGGGTGGTGGTGATGACTTACCATCAGATGACCCACTTACTCGTTTGCCTTCCTGTTTTATAAAAAAAATGTCTCGGGATGCCAAGATGAAGATATCAAGTCAAAAGCCAAAATATCTTTATTCAGATTAGGCTTATGAATTTCAAATAAATTGCCACAAGTTCGGAAAAAGTCTGTTTTTTTTATGAAATAGGAAGGCAAACAAGCAATTGGGTCACCTGATGGTAAGTGATCACCACCGCCTGTAGACACCCGCAAAATCGAAGAGATTGCAGATGCGTTGCCAACCCAGAGGGCTAAGATGGAATACCTCTTGTGCCAGTAATTGCACCGGCTGTCTTGTTCTCCACGTCGGAACACAACAGTGCAAGCACTGCTGCTTTGCGGCAGGATTAGCGAGCAAGGTCCTACCATCCGCAGATCTACCGCATCTGTTGTTAAGATACTGACAAGACATTAACTCAACGACTACAAGTAATACTTGTTTATGTTCACATTCCAAGAGCAGTATATCTATCTAGATCGATCGATTATATTAAAGCGGCAATTATGATCGATGCACGCATTTCTAGTACCTATGCATTAGGGATCCATATAAAAAAAACGTAAGTACCCGGAACCGCCGAGCGTGTATGTAGAGAGGAATGTGTGTGGAGGAAGCGAGGGAAGTATGCCGGGACCGGGGCAAATGGCGTTTTGTGATCTCTGCTCTTGGTACTGCTTTGGGGTACCAAAAGGAAACAGGCGTGAGCTTATAATAATAATAACTTTCATTTGAGACATTTTTATTTGGCAGACGTCCGGATGTCTCACGCAATAGCCCAGTCATTAGTCCATCGTTTTCCCCCTATAGTCTTGTACGGTTTAGGTCCCATCTTTCCACAATAGTCTATACGCCTGGCGGGGGCTGACTCTGCTCGTGTCCCTATGATGCGGGCAGGGACAGCATCCGCCCGGTGTACCCATCACATTTCATTAAATTGTCTAAAGGGCCTCTACGTGTTGGCTTCGGCTCCGCGCACGCCCCCCCCCAAGGTCCGGGGCACTATTGTCCCGTGAACGGGAAAGACATACATAATAATAAAACGTACCTAACTCTTAATTTTTTACAATATTAGAGACTAGTCAACCGCCGTGGCGTCGCACGGGTTCAAACAGCAACTAACTTAGCCGACCATTAAAGCGGAAACTGAGAGAAATTGTCTATGCTCGCAACCGATAGATTTATCGACGTCAAAGTCTTCTCTTGATATTGCAGGTGTCCATGGGCGGCGGTGATTGCTTACCATCACGTGACCCGTCTGCTCGTTTGCCCTCTATACTATAAAAAAAAAAAAAAAAAAAAAAAAAAGTGCAGACTATATGCCTCCCTTTACACTTACTCGCAGTTCCGTCTTAATGCTGCTTTTCCACCAGAGATGTGCGAGGATGCGGAGAGGGATGTGTTTGTAAGAACCAATAGAATCGCTTCATTTACCTCGCCT
This sequence comes from Ditula angustiorana, assembly GCA_963691745.1. Taxonomy (NCBI): domain Eukaryota; kingdom Metazoa; phylum Arthropoda; class Insecta; order Lepidoptera; family Tortricidae; genus Ditula; species Ditula angustiorana. The sequence continues at coordinate 4,911,948 of OY829501.1, forward strand.
CGGTCAGCACAGCTCTGGTGGAAACGGCTCATTGGTTCTTTACAAACACATCCCTCGCTACGCATCCTCGCACATCTCTGGTGGACACGCAGCCTTAATGGTGACTTGTAATGTGTCTTGAATTGTATTTAAAAACCTTCCGTAATAAAAACGTTAGATGACAGGATCCGTATCAAACTCCATTGTATGTTTTAGAAGGAGTAATTGGCCGAAAATATGAGGGCAGAGGGGAACGGATAGCAACTTTACTTTATTATGTAGTGATAGTGATGATGATGATGATGATGTAGTATGGAAAATATGAGGGCAGAGAGGAACGGATAGCGACTTAACTGTATATTATGTAGTGATAGTGATGATGATGATGATGTAGTATGGAAAATATGAGGGCAGAGAGGAACGGATAGCGACTTAACTGTATATTATGTAGTGATAGTGATGATGATGATGATGTAGTATGGAAAATATGAGGGCAGACAGGAACGGATAGCGACTTTACTTTATTATGTAGTGATAGTGATGATGATGATGACGTAGTATGGAAAATATGAGGGCAGAGAGGAACGGATAGCGACTTTACTGTATATTATGTAGTGATAGTGATAGTGATGATGATGATGATGGAGTATGGAAAATATGAGAGCAGACAGGAACGGATAGCGACTTAACTGTATATTATGTAGTGATAGTGATGATGATGATGATGATATAGTATGGAAAACATGACGGCAGAGAGGAACGGATAGCGACTTTACTGTATATTATGTAGTGATAGTGATAGTGATGATGATGATGATGATATAGTATGAAATATGAAAAAACCGGTAGCACTTGAGTGCTAGTCTGAGACGCACACGAAGGGTTTGTGGGTACGCCATGGCGCTCCACGTAGGTTTGGACTAGGTGTTTGCGAAAGTAAACTATTCTTCTATTTACAGCTTTAATTTACACAATAACAGTACTTAGTTACAATTAATTATACGTTGAGAGGAAATGCATAGCGGACAGCTCTTGAGGCACGGTGACAGAGTGCTAATCATTTTTGTTTTGCCGTCCAGTAGCTGCGCGGTGTAGACGTCACCATGCAGGTGCAATACCGAGCTAGGTGGAAGTACAGTTGTGGCCGAGGCGCCACAGGTTCCTTTCCGTACAATCCACTACCAATTTTTGGAAATTTGATATGCCTACCGGTTATTGTTCAACAGATTTAGCTTTATGACAGACAGACGAACAGCGGACGCTTAATAATGGGTCCCTTTGGCTCCGTTTGGGTACGGAACCCTAAAAACTGTATACTAATAGGCACTAGTAACACCTAAAAGGGTGCTGACGTCATTATAGAACCTTGTAGCACTTCCGATTGAAAAAAAATTAGCTCCGACTCACTCTTAACCGAGACGTAATAGTTAATTACACAATTCCTGTGATCGTGAATTCCGCTTCTTTGTTGCTTGAATATGTATTTTTAATCATTCTTGATTTACTTTAGTTCATTTACAACGATATGTTATATGTTAGAGTCATCTATCTGACATAATTTTTAAGCGTACAGTTAAGAGCAAATATACCTACCCAAAAGCAGGGGGGTTCTACTCCGCACTGTATGTACGCTCCACCGCCTTGCCTATGGCATAGGCAAATCGCATTAGGGTTTTCGGCTTGCCGCGCGCTCGCTCGCCCCCGCCGTGTCAGTGTAATTGAAAACGAATGCCGTGCAACCCTAGCGTGTCGCGGGAGTAGCGGGGGAAGGCGGGCGCGGGCGGCGCGTTCTTTTTGATTCGCGCCGCCTGGCGCATGGTTAATGAAGCAATACGAACTTTTTAAGCGTGTGAATAAAGTTGGAATTCATTTAATCGCGTACGAAAAAGAAGTTTCTGTACGTTAGTATACTATTATTTATTCTGTGCCAGAGGTGCAAGTTTTAAATCTCACCAGGTGGCTAAAGCGCACCGAAATGCCCGAATATCTATGAAAAACGGCAATTTTGGTGAGCTTTAGTCACCCGGTGAGATGCAAAAATCGCATTCTAGAAAGATACAAACAGTGTGCTCTGCTGTGATACAATATCTTAAAATGCACGTTAAATTACGAAAATTGAAGCTCTTTTTAAAATCTTACCAACTGTATTACATGTATATATAATTGTGTCGCCGTCGCGCCACGGCCGCGGGGGCTCATGATTAAGGACCACGGACTGGTCCGAAACATGTCGGGCATTTCTCGACGTAAAATACGTGAGTGATCCGTTTTATTAATATGTCCGAGTATCACGGTAGTTTTAAGTTAAAAACCTTACGAACTGTACCTATAATGTCGGTGTGACATATTTTAAAGCGTTTAGAATTGCAATATTCCACGTGACTGCTTTGTTAAATACATTATTTTTTAATTTGTATGTTTTTTCCTGTTATCGTACGATTATAAAACAAGTAGGTATTCAATCTTAGGTTGTATGTACGTATGTAAATTCTTTATTGTACAAAAAAAAATGACAAAAAGAGATAAAGTGATGTACAAAGGCGAACTTATCCCTTTAAGGGATCTCTTCCAGTTAACCTTGTTTAGAAAAGAGAAGAAAAAGATAAACTGCTGAGTTTCTCGCGGCGTTTCTTCTCAGCAGTATCTTCCATTTTCCGAAGCGCTAGTAGATTCAGACATGTAAAAGATATGGCCTACTTGCAAAATATTTTTTTCATTTTCATTTCCCGCTGAATTGGCCACGCATTTGCAATATCCTTGGTTTTACTGTGTCTATGGACGTAGGTGATCAGTGATCACTTACCATCAGGTGACCCACTTGCTCGTTTGTCTTTCTATTTGAATGTATAAAATAAAGTAAATTTTCGAAAGTGTCAAGGAGCTATGCTTTTCCGGTCATTTCTACTACTGCATTTCGTACCGTGATGGGTGGAAGTGAGATATGAAGGCCTTGATCCTAGGTTTACTAGTTCCTATGAGCATCGGTGCATACTTCCCATCAAGTGACCCGCGTGCTAGTTTTCCTCCCTATACAATTAAAAAAAAATATATTTGAAAAATCAAAAACCCAACTGCGTAAGGAGTAAATCAAAACTGAAAAGACTAAAACAAGTCCAGAAGTATGAAGTTCTGTTAAGTAATTTTGAAGACCTACATCATTGCAATAGTTTCATGAACTTTAACAATCGGGACCCATTATTGAGAAGATTTGAGCCGGTCTACATTTTTAATGGGTCCCGACTGTTGAAGTTCATGAAACTGTTGTAATGGTGTAGGTCTTCAAAATTACTTAACAGAACTTCATACAGTGTGACCAACTTCAAATTAGAAATCCTGCCCCACTTAGGCTAGAAAACTGACAAATCCTGCCAAAGCCAAACTCTTATGGCTAAGCTCCTTTAAGATTGGGTTCACAATCAGAGTTTATGAGCGATAAAACGGAAAAACGCGGCAATGGCTGTCTCTGGTTGGGCAATGGCCACGTTTTTGTGTTTTTATCGCTCGCAAATGCTTACTGTGAACCCAGTCTAAGGCTATACTGCCAAACGTGCCAGCTTATATTGCAATCCTGCCAGATACTGCCAGATTTTGAAAACTTCAACCGATCCTGCGAGAAGCCAAAAGCTAAACCTGCCAAAAAGGCAGGATCCTGCCACATATGGTCACACTGACTTCATACTTCTGGACTTGTTTAAGTCTTTTCAGTTTTGATTTCCTTTTAAGCAGTTGGGTTTTTAATTTTTTTAAATTAATTTTCTTTTTTACAATATGGCGTCTGGTTGTCGCCATATTGAATTTTGATTATTGTCATGTCTTTAGTGACACTCGCAAGATTAAGACAAATCGATTGACGTAAGAATCATCAAAATCGGCCCACGCGTTTGATCTCTAGATCGCCACAAGGGAACAAACATCCATACATACATATATAGGCTGATAAACACATTACCCTTAAAAATAAGCGTTCTTTAGCGTCGCGCAGTCGGGTAAAAAACTATAAATTTTATTTCTATTTTTTCCAGACGAGCCCTCGCCATACCTCCAAAGATGGACGGCCCGTTTGCCCACGACCGTTGTCACATGTACTATGCCAATTGGACAGATGCCCTCGCGAAGGGCCGGACGACACCCGAAGACGAGTGGCCGATAGTACCCTGCAAGCAGTGGGAGTACAACAGAAGCGACGTGCCTTATGAGACTATCGCCAGCCAGGTGAGAAGCTTGCTAGTGCTGAGGTTGGCCGGTAGATGGAGCTGTAATCAATTGCGAGGCTTGCAAGTGCTGGGGTATGAAGTCCCTATAATCATGTCACTCGAGATCAAAAATGTCGTGCGTTTATATTAAAAAAACATATTGAATTGACGTTTCGTCTCGATAACTGTTTAATATCTAAGGATACTAGAATAGAGACTCACTTGAGTTTTGACAGCTGTTCCAAATTTAAACTCATAACGTTACATAAATCTATCTATACTGTAATGACTAATGACCATTAAGAGCGTACAAACGGAGATTTGGCAACGTCGCCTATAGCTGCCAAATATTTAGCTGTTTTCATTGATGTACTAGAACTTGTGTTCTTACATTTGTTGGTAAGTAGTAAACCTTATATACCTACTTATACCGAAATGTACACATTTACAAATGGAAAGTTTCTAAATGCTTGTTTTACACTTAATACTAACTATTTAGTATAACTGTATTAACTATTGCAATGCATTATCAATATTTTAGTACATACCGTTGCTATATTCCGTATTTTAATTCATCAATTATGATAAATCAATGAAAACATCTAAATATTTGGCAGCCATAGGCGACGTTGCCAAATCTCTGTTTGCACGCTCTTAAAGTACAGATTTTGCCTTCTACCACAGACAAGAAAGTCTCATAATGAAATGGGTTGTAATATTGCTGGTCATTTCCTATGGTTTTTGAACGCATTATAGAGCAGCGGGGCCGCGGGGCTATTCTCGGTTTATGCGAGATGCATCTCGCACGGAAACAACTGTCAAATCCCTTGGAAATCTGTCACTTTTAGACGTATCTCGCACGTGAGATGCATCTCGCATGAACCGAGAATTGGGGTCCTGTAATGATATGTATGTAGATAAATTGTATTAGTATTGTATTGTCTAGTCTACAGCCTCACAAAAGTTACAAAGTAGCATAAGTGCGCGAACTTTCTCGTCCGTCCATCACCATTTTTCAGTCAGTGTCAGCGATGGAATAAATATTTGATTATTGCATAATAATCAATAATAATAATTGCTGTATTTTAGCCATTAGTCTAATTATAATGAACAATTTTATTTTTAACATAAAACTACCGTGAGACTCGGACATATTAATAAAACGGATCACTCACGTTTTTTTTACGTCAAGAAATGCCCGACATGTTTCGGACCAGTCCGTGGTCCGTGGCCGCCGCGGGGACTCATGATTAAGGACTACGGACTGGTCCGAAACAATTCTCGATGTAAAAATACGTGAGTGATCCGTTTTATTAATATATAATGAACAAAATCATCTTTGCCAACAGTTGGACTGGGTGTGCGACAAAGACAACCGAGCGGCGACCTCACAGGCTATCTTCTTCTGCGGTGCCATAGTCGGCGGCTTGCTCTTCGGCTGGATAGCTGACAAGTATGGAAGGATACCTGCGTTAGTAGGTAAGTATGAGCAGAGGCTGGCTTGCAGTCTTGGCCGCCCTAGGCCGTGTAGTACAGTCAAGGAATTAAATTTCCAACCCACCTAAGGTTCAATATCATATAGCAAACTGTCACCATAAGAGCTATAGAGCAAGACGTTAGTTTGACATATCGACCTTAATGCATTGCGAATGTCAGACGACATTTCAACGAAATGGGTAGGGAATTAAGTTCCTTGACTGTACCAGCCGACCCTTTAATTCCACGCACCTACCGCTTCAGTGTATTTTTTGCCACGAATAGCCGCCCCTAATACTTGGCCGCCCTAAGCCCGGGCCTAGTTGCGCCTTAGGGCAAATCCGCCACTGAGTGTGAGACAGCCGATGGGTGATGTTTCAAAACGAAGGTTAAGGGAAGTCGTACGCAGACTGGGAGACGGTAGATTCTGCAGTGCGATTTTTGAATATCACCAGGTGACTAAAGCTCGCCGAAATGGCCGTTTTTCATAAAGATTTGGCCATTTTAGTGAACTTTAATCACCTGGTGAGATTCTAATTGCACCTCTGTGGCACTAAAATGACTGGCCAAGTTTAGTTTATCTCTGTCTGCGTCCCTTTCTTATGACACTTGTTAGACAGAGACGCAGGGAGGGGTTAAACTAAACCTGGGCTGTCATGTTAGGACCGCTGAAGTGATATGAGTAACATATGGTTTGTGTCTTACAGGAACCAACCTGGTAGGCTTCGCGGCTGGAGTGGGCACAGCCTTCAGCCACAGCTTCTGGACCTTCTCCATCTGCAGGTTCCTCGTGGGGCTTGCGTTTGACAACTGTTTCACCATGATGTATATTCTTGGTGAGTGTATGGGTTTTTTTTGTGAAATAGGAAGGCAAACAAGCAAGTGGGTCTCCTAATGGTATGTGATCACCACCGCCTATACATACCCTCAGTAGTAGGAGATTGCAGATGCTTTGCCAACCTAGAGGGCTAAGATGGAATACCTCTCGTGCTACTAATTACACCGGCTGTCTTGCTCTCCACGCCGGAACATAACAGTGCGAGCACTGCTGCTTAGCGGCGGGCGCGGGCGGCGCGTTCCTTTTGACTCGCGCCGCCTGGCGCATGGTGTATGAAGTAATACGAACTTTTTGTGCGTGTTAATATAGTCGGAATTCCTTTAATCGCGGTTGCAAAAGAGAAGTTTCTGTACTATTATTTATTCTGTGGTAGTACTTTTATAAAGCTTTGAATATTTATTTATTATTAAAAGGTACACTTAGCCAATTTGTTTCATATGCCACTGTAGAACCTTATCACAATAAATGTCATAATGACTTCTCATTACATGTCATAATATCCCTGCGATGTCACACTGCGACAACGTTCTACACTGGCCTATGATTCATATTGACTTTTTTTTTATACAACATAGGAAGGCAAACGAGCTAGTGGGTGACCTGATGGTAAGTGATCACCTCTGTCCATAGACACCCGCAATTCCAAAGGTATTACAAATGCGTTGGCAACGCAGAGGGCTAAGATGAAATACCTCTTGTGCCAGTAATGTCACCGGCTGTCTTGCTCTCCACGCCGGAAAACAACAGTGCAAGCACTGCTGCTAGCGGCAGGATTAGCGAGCAAAATGGTGGTAGCGAGGTTATATTAACACTACTCTTTACTCTCGCAGACAGAGAAACAACTAGACCTCAAAGGCGCTATAGGTTAGCATTACCAACTAGTAGTAAGCTGGTACTAAGGAAAAAAAGCGCACACAACATGGGTATACAAATATTTAATAAAATACCAGCTACACTTAAGTCATTATCTAATAATCAATTTAAAATAAAACTGTACAAATTATTAAGTGACAATTGTTTCTACAGCATAAACGAATTCTTAATACACAAATTCTAAGGTTTGACATGTAAGCTTAATCTATCTATAGACAGACATAGTTTTAATAATTGTATTGAATGTTTTTATTGTTATACCTACTGACAATTTTGTATTTCGTTGACCATTATTATTATAGTTTAATTTAATGTAATTAATTATTTTATCTTATATTCCGATTTAATTTAAAATTCCAAATTTAAATGCAAATGTAGTTGCCTTTTTAATCTATATATTTTTGTTTTTTAATATTTTACTTTATGACACGTTTAGTGATTAAGTTTTCTTGACTACTCAGTGATTAAATTGCTGAAATTACCTTTCACATGCCTGCCTTGGCTAAACATATTATGGGAAATACCATATTGTTGTTGTCAGATCCTAATGTACCATATGTTTTTGTGAATAAACGAATCATTCATTCATTCATTCATTCATACAAATTTTTTTACAGTTTTAGAATACGTGGGACCAAAATGGAGAACCTTTGTAGCAAACATGTCTATTGCCCTCTTCTTCACGCTGGCTGCTTCCCTGCTGCCCTGGATAGCCCTCTGGGCGGACGACTGGAGGACATTCGCTTTGGCGACAAGTCTGCCTTTCATCATGGCCGCCGCTACACCTTGGCTGGTACCGGAGAGCGCCAGGTAAGTGGATCAACTTTGTAACTTTCTTCGAACATAAGTCTTTTTTTTTAAACACGCAAATTATTAAATGCAAACGCTATGTAATGACAACACAAAGTAAAAATTAGGGTAACGGCAGGACTCGAACAGGTTGCAGGTTCGAGTCCTGCCGTTACCCTAATTTTTACTTTGTGTTGTCATTGCATAGCATTTTAATTTAAATCTGTTTCAAAATGCTATATAATGAATGACAACACAAAGAAAAATTGGGGTTATGGCAGGGTTCGAACCTGCAACATCAGCAGTTTCCGCCACATTACCGCTGCCATACCCTGCGAATTTTCCAATGTGTTTCGTCTTTACGGTCATTACATTATTGATATTTTTTCTTTGGGAAAACTACCCTCGGTGTCATCTATGAGAAACTTAATCAAGTTAAATCTGTTTTGTTTGAAAGAAGATAGATTATCTTACAGCGGTAGAGCCACGCTGGATCTTATTAGTTGGTAGTACTAACAAACCGGCTCGACCATGATAGTACCACATTTGCACAGAATAGCGTTTTAGCAAAGTTTTTTTAAGCTTTACGGACGCTGCTATATGTCAAAAATAGAATGCTAAGGCAATGTAATCTTTAAACAGTATAAAACAAAGTCCTGTGTCCTTATATCTTCGACTAGTTTGACGACCTGTATGGCACAGTGGCACATGTGTCTGCCTACTGTGCAAGAGGTCCCGGGTTCAAATCCTGGTATGGGCAAATTTTTGTGTGACGAATATGAATGTTTGTACCTGAGTCATGGATGTTATTTGTATTTAAGTATGTATTTATCTATATATGTATGTTTATCCGTTGTCTAGTATCCATAGTACAAGCTTTGCTTAGTTTGGGACTAGGACAATTGGTGTAAATTGTCCCGAGATATTTATTTATTTATTTATTTATTTTATAGTTTCTCCTAAACCACGCAACGGATTTTGATATGGTTTACACTGGCGTTTAGATTTTTTGTAATAAGTTGCCCTCTCGTCAAAAGTTGCTGTGCCTGACAGGGTCCACGATGAACACATAGCCTAAGTTAACATCAGTGACATACATTGTGGAAAAGCAATAACGTATTGATTATTGAGTATTAATATTAAAATAACTTTTTTCCAGGTGGTTGGTGTCGCAAGGAAAAATAGAAAAAGCCTTGACGATAATGAAGAAGTTTGAGAAAATCAACAAAACCAAAATACCAGAGAAGGTTCTCAGCGACTTCACGGTACGTTTTCCTTTCATTTTTCTTCGTTAAAATTTTTAGTAGGAAAAAAATGTTTGCGGGAGGTTAGCTACCACCATCTTGCTTGCTCCTGGCGCTAAGCAGCAGCGCTTACACTGTTGTGTTCCGGCGTGGAGAGCAAGACAGCCGGTGTAATTACTGGCACATGAGGTGTTCCATCTTAGCCCTCTGGGTTGGCAACGCATCTGCGGCGGTGGTGATCTCTTACCATCAGGTGACCCAATTACTCGTTTTTCTTCCTATGTTGTATAAAAAAAAGTTTTTTGATAGTGCCAACAAATTTACGGACCAATCACTTTGTGTGATCTTTTTGGTTGATGGTGGTCTTTATGCGTTTACGAAACCACTCCTGTGTCAACATGCGTATCGTCCAATCACCGATAGGTTGCCTTTTGATTATTGTTAAATCACCTATGTTAGTGTTTAAATAAAATTTCATTTGACCTTTCCAATGCCACGCCAAGTACAAAAGTCGTCATTCACAGCCAAGCTTTTTTTGTAGGTAAAGAAGTTGAACCTTATGTGATTGACGTAGGTCACGATTATATTGTACCCGTTAACGGACATATATCCGTAATTGGCGTTCAACTCATAGTGCGTCTTTGGCGTTGAACTTATAGCGCGGATATATCCGGCGTTATATTTATTTACTACGAAAACTTACAGAACTTATAAAAGTGCCAGTTTGATACTGGATCAGAAGAGCGATTCTCTAAGCACAACAGCGATGAGCTTGACGCTGGGGCAGCGGCCTGTGTTACTTGCACCCTTAGATACGTAGTACCGTCCATAATGACTAATGATTCATCAAAAATATTTCCAACTTTCCAGGAGTCATCACTCAAAACGATCAAGGAGAATGAAGCTGAGAACCGAACCTACTCTGTTCTGGACCTGTTCAGGACTCCGCGTCTGCGCCGGAACGCTGTCCTCCTCATCATCATCTGGATGGCAATATCCCTTGTCTTCGACGGTCATGTCAGAAACGTGGGGTCTTTAGGTCTGGACGTGTTTCTTACGTTCACTGTAGCTTCTGCCACGGAACTGCCTGCTGACACTTTCTTAACTGCTGTTCTGGACAGGTCAGTGGCAGCAACACTGCTAATGTCATTATCTTTGTTAGAATTCTTTGTCATCCTCATTCTCATTTAAATATCATTCGTATCACGTATAAGCCCAGTTATAGTCCGTGGTCCTTACTCATGATCTCCCGCGGCTATGGCTCGACGATGTTCATCGTCATCGCTCTTAATACGTATTTCTTTCAATATGTCTGAATCTCAAGGTAGTTTTATGTTAAAAATCATTTGTATCGTCTTTGCGTCGATTCTGTTCTCAATCTTCAGCGATATATTTACCATTCTAGTAACGTGCTTCATCTTTATATTTATTATTACAGCTTTATCAATACTATCATTCATTCGTTCATTATGATAATTATCATCCTCATCAGATTTTTTTTAATGTTTGTCGATTTTCACTTTTGCTATCGCAAACTGTATCTTTATAAACTGTGTCTTACCTATATCACTTTCAAGTGTGTGATTTGAGTACGTTTCTCTTACTTCTGAACCAAAGTATCCGACATAGCCCTGAGAATCGCTAGACTTAAGTGGTAGTGGTAGACACATTGCTCGCAAAACGGATGGCCGATGAGGTCAAATAGTTGTCGAGAAGCGGCCAAGTAGCGGAAGATGCGGCGTGAGTTAACCTTCCAAGGTGGACCGACGATCAGGTGATAGTTGTGGGAACTACTGGGAAGTTTTTGGATGCGAACAGCGTAGGATCTGGCGTTGTAGCAATCTTTGGGGAAAGTATTAAACGTCTTTCAGCTGATTTGATGATAATGACTTTATTAACAGATGGGGCAGAAGATGGCTGGCTTGTGGATCCATGGTAATCAGCGGTATCTTCAGTTTACTCGCCACAGCTGTTCCAGTTGGTAAGTCTACTTTTTTATCAATGTGTATTAACATTATTATCAAGCATTGTTTATTCCTAGCCTCGCCAGAGACAATAGTTCTTGTGAAGATGAGTTCGGTTAAGGCTGTCCTAAGCATTTTTTGTTGAATGGATCTGCTTAAACGGTTAGTTATAGTGGAATTTGGAACTTAAGGGATAGAAGCAGACTAGTCTGATGATGATGTCTGATGAAGGTGAATTTAATATGTTGAACGGCGCCCTTATTCAGAGACAGAATTTGGAGTTATGAGACTATAGGGAATCAAATGATCAGGAAGTTTGTAATGGTAGCAACTGCGGTCGCTACAAGAGTCGAAGCCAGCGTATTATGTAGATCTCTTGCTTACACTTCTGTGTCAACACAAGTGTGTTGACGACTTGAAGAGTTAAATAAATCTACTGAACTTAATTTTCTAAACTCCAGCTAGGTTATAGAACTCATCCCCAGAATCATTCCCAGCTATGTTTGCTTTTTCTTTTACAGTATATTCTTCTGTTTCAGGTGGACCTTCAGCCTCGCTCGCAATTCTTGGTCGTTTTGCCGTCAACATATCCTACAATATCGGCCTGCAATATGCCGCGGAATTGCTGCCGACAGTGGTGCGAGCTCAGGGAGTGGCTCTCATACACATCATGGGATACGTAGCGAGCATTGTCGCTCCGTTTATTGTGTATTTAGTAAGTATATATCCGTAGAGGCAGTTGAAGATAAAAATGGCCCCCTCCCCCGTCGGGTTATTAACCATCTACCAATGATATTCCACCATATTGGGTAAGAAATCATTGATCGATGCACAGGGTACGGCTCAAGCACTGCTCTTCCCCGGAAGAGTGCATAGGGGAACCGCAGTACTTGGACAAATGAGGAGGAAACTGGATACGCACGCCAAACCAACCGTCATACTCGATCTCCAGAATCTACTAAATGCCAATCTGACGTTTACGATCTGTTCTCAAAAGAAATAGCATAAACTACTACCAAACGGCATATGACAGCTGTCACCGCTTGACATTTACTTGACTCTTTACATATCGTGTCATTTTCCACAGGCCACGGTCTCTCAAGAGCTGCCGCTCCTCATCCTTGGCGCTTTAGGCATTGCTGGTGGTCTGCTGTGCCTGTTCCTGCCTGAAACCATGGATACGGAGATGCCTCAGACTCTTCAAGATGGAGAGAACTTCGGAAAAGACCAGAGGTTCTGGGACAACCCTTGTACCAAAAAGTAAGTCAACATTAATACAAAATATACTTGGATCATGAAGACCTGCATCGCCTAGCCGTCACGCAACCTGAGTGTCTAGACAACAGGTGACTTTCTCTCAGCGTCAACGCTAGTAGAAATTATACTATGGACTTGGTATAAGGGAGCGAAAGTAAACGTCAAAATGTTTCAATCGTATTTATATTAAACCCATACATTCAGTCGTTTCTACTAGCGTTGACACTAACATGGTGTCATTTTGTCTAGACACCCATCAGGGGATAGCAATTATAGCATGGTTCAATCTAGGATGAATAAAATAACTTTGTGTGTGTATTTTCGTCATACATTTCGCTTTCCGGTGAAAGAGCACACCGTGACGACGCCGTGACGAAATCTTTTATGCAGCGAATAGTGTAAACTATTGTTTATACAAACTTATTTTATCCATCCGAGAATAAATCATGGTACTTGAATGCTCCGAAGAAGTATCGCAACTAGTCTTTCATGCGCCCGGGAACTTATAGTCTTTTTCAAGGGCCAGTTATAGAACTGGCCCTTGAAAAAGACTACCAACTACCATGTATGACCCAAAACTCGGTGCTAGTCATTTCTTTGCCCTTCCAGCGCCTACACACAGTATCTCGATACTACTGTCACCACTCTACTTACGTCTTTGCTCCGAAGTTAATCCAATGAAGCTGAGTGTTGCTTGTCAGATATCAAGGATTTTTCATTCTGTTTCAGAAAAACAATAGAAGATGAAGTTGAATCACCAGGTCGCTACACCAAGCGGCATTCGGTGTCTCAGCCTCAGGAGTTTATGCGAGCATTACCTTCCATAGGTTCCAGGGCTTCTATGAGAGCTTCCATTAGAGTTTCCATGCGAGGCTCCACGCGGCGAGAACGACATGAGAATGGAGTCTGAGAAGAAACTATGGAAGGGTGTGATGGATTCCAAAAGGTTTCCATGGGTTTGGCAAAAGGGTAAAAGAAAAGAGGTCGGAAATAGAATGACAGCGGATCAAATTGTCGTTCGGCGTCTTTCAGAGCCGTTCGCATGTTAAACTGTTTCTCTTCAATGGTGTACCTTGTTTTTAGGTACTTAAAATATACCTCGAGATAAAGTGAATCAGCCAATCCAATGGATGTTTCATCTGTCAATCTGAGAATAATGTAGCAAAAGATTGACTTAACTTGCTGATTTGATGAAGCGTGCGATGTGATGAAACGTGCGTCTTTTTTCCATTGGACTGGTTAAACAAGGACAGACTGAAACAGTCATAGATACAGTAGAGGAATTTAAAGGTTTCTTACTTTTGCACCCTATTGCATAATTAGGTTCCAAAGTGACAAAACTTGCCATTCCTCGACGCTATATCATTCCTCTGGTTAGTTCACTAACCCATGGGCAAGCTGAAAGGGATGTATTGAATGTGAAAGAGAGGGACATCTCGAATTTTCATTTTCTCGTATAACTGCATCCTTCTCAGCTAGATGAACACACTGGATCTTGAGTATTGAGATTTAAATTTATACTTGACCAAGGTCTAGCCTTGCTACTTTGAACCATATACTTTTGATTACAAAAAGTACCAAAAAATCGATACGGTCGATAAGTGGTAAAGCAATGTTTGTGGTCGACTGTATATTAAAAAAATCAAAGTGAACCTGCCACAATAAACTATCGCCGTTAAAACGTATTAGTGACAGATATTGCGTAGTGAGAAAGTGAGTGCTTAAGTGCTTTAAACCTTACTTGTGAAGTGCAAACAAAACAAAAAATCGAACCAAATTATGCATAATTATTTAATTATATAAAGCATTTGTTCAATTATTTCAGGGTTTTTCAATCTTTTTGGGGTCTGGCAACCCCCTAGGATCGTAACCGTGTGGCGAGCGAGGCGCAATCCGCTCTGGCGATCAATTTTTTGCTATCGCGCCCTATCAAAGCTTCAAGAACCCACCGGGGGCCGCGACCCATACATTGAAAAACACTGATTTTAATTTAAAAAATGTACAAATTTTGAAAAAAAACAGTGCAACAAAAAATTTATGTCATTTTCGTTTCGCATACTCTTGTGCAGCCACTAGCACTTTCTTCTATCAAATGGAGTACAATTAGTATTAATGACGTTAGTTTCAGGTTTCACCACCGGCATAGCTAAAGTTTGTGATAACGTAATGGTTGCTATTATAATTTGCTAGGCACATAAAAATCCATGGACCTACTACCCAAAGGGACTGCGATCTGCTAACGGCATAAACGTTCATAGCGAAAGGCAGGAAGTATATCCCTCTGTCTCTTTTAGTGATGACATCATCGGAAACTGATTCCCCGTTACTTTTCTTACTTATTCGTTCTTAAGTAGAATTAGTAACTAAATAAATATCTTAGGACAGTTAACACCAATCGTTTGCGGGTGGTAGGACCTTGTGCAAGGTCCGTCCGGATTGCTACCACCATCCAGCTCGCTAATCCTGCCGCTAAGCAGCAGTGCTTGCACTGTCGTGTTCCGGCGTGGAGAGCCAGACAGCCGGTGTAATTACTGGCACAAGAGGTATTCCATCTTAGCCCTCTGGGTTGGCAACGCATCTGCACTCTCTTTGTTGTTGCAGGTGTCTATAGGCGGCGGTGATCATTAACCATCAGGTGACCCACTTGCTTGTTTGCCTTCCTATGTTGTATAAAAAAAAATCTCAATGAAAAACCGCCATTTTGGTGAGCTTTAGTCACCTTTTTTCTGTTACCAGCACGCAGCTCCATGGGTAGTAGGTTCGTGAAAAATTCTTGCCTTTTTCTCAATGATTCTAAATCGTTGATGAAAATAGTTTCATGAGCTGAGAGGAAGTAGAAGACAACCTTGCATATAACCGACTTTCAAAAAGGAGAAGGTTCTAAAGTCTGTAAATTAAAAAAAATCGTTTCATACTGAAAAAGACGGTCCTAAATAAATTTAGATAAAATAGTGAAAAATTAAAGGATGATACCGTTTTTAATTTAAATAGTGGTTTTATGAGTTTTATTTTGTGATAACTCAACAAAATACTTTGAAATCCTCACTTTTTCTGTCATTTTTTTAACTCGCAACCTTTTCAACGTCAAAGAATGATATCCGCCGTATGAGTTTAACGCAAAGATTGCTATATCCGAGCTATGAGTTCAACGCCAAATGCCGATATTTCCGTACTATGAGTTCAACGCCAAAGCCCGATATATCCGCAATATGAGTCCACCGACAATGACCAATATGATTCACAACATGGTGTTTGAGTGGCAATTTGTCTATGCAATGTTTGGCGTTAAAATTGTATTTTATGCAACTGTTGCATAATGAGGGGTCTTAAAACACGAGTGTGGTTTTATGAAACGAGCGTCAGCGAGTTTCATAATAGGATCACACGAGTGTTTTAAGACCTAATTATGTACAGTTGCATTCATTACTTTATCTACACACATATCATAAGTACTCTATGATGGGTTCAGAAGCCATAGGGCAATGACCTGCATTGCTACTAGCTACTAGTGCTAGGTACCTTTGAAATATCTATAGACTGTACACATTAAAATAATGTAATAAAAAATGAATTTGAACAAATATAGAAACAAATTAGAAAAATTCTCATAATAATATTGGTTGTTATAACGATGGTCATTGCCTACGGTTTCTGAACGCATTATAGAGCATTTATGATATATGTGTAGATAAATGTTATTTTTTAACAAAAAACCAAAAAATTAAATAAGGTATGGTTGTCTTGCTACGCTCTCTCAGCCTTATAAGTTCCTAAAAGGAGGTTAAAAAAAAAACAATTTTTGTAGTATTAAAAAAAATGTGATAATTCAATGGTACCATAGAGTCGTCCTCTATTTAGTCCAATCAATTAAAGAGAGTTTGTACGGGGACTGCCACAATAATTCATTTCGGTCGTGAAATTTTTTAAGACAACATATTTCGACATTGATTACAATTTTGTGTTATTAACATCCTGGGCTTGTACTACAAAACTTACAACTGCTACAATTTGCATATTTGTCACGTCTTTGTATAATTGTGTCAAATTGTAGTCCTGTCATTTTACAGGGGACAGGTTTGCCAAATTGGAGGTTATACTCTGAAGGTGCTCTTACAAGGGAAATGGTTAAGCAGTTAAATGCCGCCATTGTTCAGCTGTCTTGGTCTAATATCTAACTATAGCAGAGAAAAGAATACAAAGTACTTATTAAAACAGTTAAAGAGCTACAACCATTCAAATAGGTTTAAAAACTTCACAAGTATTTCAAAAATATATCATCATTGAAAATTATTTGAAATAACTCATGAACACGGGGAATTAACATAATAAAGCACAATAGAAAATTGCCAAAATTTAAACTAAAATGGTTAAGTATATATCTATAAAACTAATAAAACGATACACATCTCATAAATCAATAATGTTCAATAAAGTTACTAGTTAAATCTTTCTGACGGGAAATTATCTACATTTTTAAGAAATGTATTGAATAACCAGACTTATGTGACGCGGCAACACAGATTTATAAATTTTTTCACTTTATTGCATTTAAATAAAGTACGAAAATGGATGCATATTTAAAATTATGCTGTCAATTGTACTTAACACTTTCGCCGGGGGTAAATAGCTATAGCCGTTATAACGTTATTGCTTATAACGTTAATATAACATTTCACGACCTAATGAAATTATCGTCAACGTCTACGCTTCATTGATTGGACTAACGCTCAAAAGTAGTAATAGTAAGTTATTTTAAAACTTAAGTTTTACTATTTAAGTTTAAAATTAAATAAGATCTATTTATAGAATTAAAAATACACTATTCTAATAGTGGATCGAAGTCAATTTATTTTTAGTTTTAATTTTATTTTTAAAGCTAATAGTTCGGAGCTTATTGAGTTGGCAGAGGTTAAATTTAGCTTTGCCTAGACTATTTTAAAAATTAAGCTTTTAATGTTTGACGACAAAAACTATTTAAAAACCGGCCAAGTGCAAGTCTGACTAGCCCACCAAGGAATCCGTACCATCACAAAAAAATTACGAATTTGTAAACAGACAGACGGACAATAAAGTGAACTTATAAGGGTTTCGTTTTGCCTTTGCGGTACGGACCCTAATAATGCTTTTTTAAAATGATTTACAATGACAACACAAAGAAAAATCTTGAGTATCTGACGGGGTAGAACCTGTGACCTCAGCATCATTAAGGCACCGAACCACTGCCTTTTTTTACTCAGATCATGGTCCTTGCCCGAGGCACATTTAACCGGTTTTTATTACTATTGGTTTAATTTTAATTCTGAATTATATAATATTCACACCAAGTTTGACACTTTTTTTCTGTTATGGTTTTAACAATAGAGAAAAACAAAAATCTCTAAAAAACAACTTCAGCGTTGTTTTATTTTGCTTTTTTTTTACTGTTTTTTCGATATCTGCTGCAATTAAATAAATAAAGTACTTTTGTAAATATTTCGGTTACAGTTTTTTTCAAGTTTGCACGGAATGCTGATGTCGCAGGTTCGAGTCCTGCTATCACCCTAATTTTCCTTTGTGTTTTCATTCATTATTTAGCATTTTAAATTTAATTTGAATGCATAAAAAAATACAAAAAGAAAAAACGAAAATTTAAATAAAATTCGAATACAGGAAGTTTTTTGTCGTCAAACCATCAAATGTGAAATGAAAACTAAGAAGAAAATTCAAAAGCAAACAGATTTTGCAGTATTTTTGTATGATGCCATCATAATTTAATTGTTGATGCGAAATTGTGATTTTTTTGTGTAAATATGTTCTGTGATAAGTATTAAACAAAGTTACCAAGTGATTCGGCGTTTTTTTCCAACGGCAAACGGGCCTGCGGATCGCGAGAAGTAACCACCACTAGTAGTTAGGAAACAATAAACCTAAGCAGGTTATCATTTCCTAAGTTAGGAAATAATAACCTGCTCGCTTATTGAGCAACATATTAAAGGGGGGGAGGGCTTTAATGCTACTTATAAAGTCTGTTTATCCATTCTTGTCCCATCATTTATCATGTAAACAAAATTCTAATCTAAAATGTTACTTTTACTACGGCGGTTTCACTCCCCACTGTAGGTACGCTCGGCCGCCTTGCCTACACAGTAGGCAAATCGCAGTAGGTTGTCGGCTCGCCGCGCGCCCGTAGTGTAATTGAAAACGAATGCCGCGCAACCCTAGCGTGTCGCCGGGAGTAGCGGGGGGAAGGCGGACGCGGGCGGCGCGTTCCTTTTCACGCGAGCCTCCTGGCGAATATGAATGAAGTGATACGAGCTTTTAGCGTGTTAATAAAGTTGGAATTCATTTAATCGCGTACGAAAAAGAAGTTTCTGTACGTTAGTACTATAATTTATTCTGTGCTTTTACTTTTTTCTTTAAAAAAATGAATGGTTATTTTTCAAGTAGGCCAAATAGATTCTTTTACGACATGTCGGATTCTAACAGCGCTTCGGGAATTAAAAGATGCTGTGGAGAAGAAACGCCGCAAGAAACTCAGCAACTTATCCTTTTTAGGGTTCCGTACCTCAAAAGGAAAAACCGAACCCTTATAGGATCACTTCGTTGTCTGTCTGTCTGTCAAGACCATTTTTCTCAAGAACGCGTGGAGGTATCGGGTTGAAATTAATATGAAATACTTGGCTCTGTAGTCCCTTAGAGCTGTGAAAAAATCAACCTTTTAAGTCAACGCAATCAAAAGATACGGCCGTTTGCAATCGCAAAGTTTTTAAAAACCTATAGGGCACTTTCTGTTGACCTAGAACTATGAAATTTGGCAAGGAGCAAGGTCTCACAGCACAAATAAAGGAACAAATCCAAAAACTATACATTATTAAGTGAGTTGTATTGTAGCTACTCCTAGCAGAACCCTCGGTGCGCGAGTCCGACGCGCACTTGGCTGGTTTTTTATTCTCTTTAAAAAAATTACAGAGCAATATACATCACAAGTGTTTATAGTAAAGTACGTAACAAAGAATAAAAATTAAACAAACATAGATAACAATAAATAGAACAGCAAGCTTTAAGCATATTGAACGAACTGGCACTAGTTAAGATTGAGCAGGAGATGTATAGGGTCCCCAGGTCAAAGAAATTAGATAAGGATGTATAAGGTCTCTGAACTAACTATCGAATACTTAATCTAAATAACAGTGTGTTAGGTCTCTGGGTCCAAAAACAAATGAAATACCTAAATCTATAAGGTGAGCAAAGGTGCGATTTTTGAATCTCACCAGGTGACTAAAGCTCACCAAAATGGCCGCTTTTCATAGAAATGCGGCCATTTTAGTGAGCGTTAGTCATCTGAGGTGGAATATATGAATATCACCGGGTGACTACAGCCCACCAAGATGGCCGCTGTTCATAGAAATGCGGCCATTTTAGTGAGCGTTAGTCATCTGTGGTGCAATTTTTTAATCTCACCGGGTGACTAAAGCTCACCAAGATGGCCGTTTTTCGTAGAGATTCGGCCATTTTGGTGAGCTTTAGTCACCTGTAGTGCGATTTTTGAATCTCACCGGGTAACTAAAGCTTACCAAGATGGCTGTTTTTCATAGAGATTCGGCCATTTTTGTGAGCTTTAATAGTCACCTGGTGAGATTCAAAAGTTGACCCCAGAAGTGTAAAATACTTCGACGGTCTAGTTGTATAAAGGAACTCAATTAGAATGTATTTACACAAAAAACTTCCGTAAAAAATCTCCAAATTGCAGTGAAAACGGCATTGACATTCGTTGCGTGGTTTAGAAGGAGTAAACAAACTGGAACAAATTACCTTGCTACTCCGCGAAACCAGTGCCGGGCTCGTGCAAAATAGCTGCGTCTGTGCGACACATATATGTTCATGCAAAAACCCACCCTCCTCCGCTTCCACACGAAACAACATATATCACACAGACTCGAACGAATGGCGTAAAAGTAGCGAACGGTCGTACTGTTTCTTTGATCTTGATGATGCCTCGTATAGAGGCGAAACGCGCGTCGATCGTGTAGTTTTAGTGTTTAGTGGTGGTGGTATGTAGTTGAGTCTGTGTGATATATGTTGTTTCGTGTGGAAGCGGAGGAGGGTGGGTTTTTGCATGAACATATACGTCTGTCGCACAGACGCAGCTATTTTGCACGAGCCCGGCACTGGTTTCGCGGAGTAGCAAGGTAATTTGTTCCAGTTTGTTGATATGGACCTCCGCAAAGTAACGCCTGAATCTATTAATTATTAGAAGGAGTAGGTGGCTGAAGATATGAGGGCAAAAGGGAACGGCTAGCGATTTCGTTTTATACTATAAAGATTAGCGACCCGTCCCGTACAACCGGGATGTAATGTCATCATCATCATCATCATCTCAGCCACAAGAAGTCCACTGTTGGACATAGGCCTCCTCCATGGATTTCCAAAGCGACCGGTTGGAAGCAGCATGCAACCAGCGCCTTCCTGCCACCTGTATGAGGTCATCGGACCATCTTGTGGCTGGTCGTCCTACGCTGCGCTTGCCAATACGCGGCCGCCATTCGAGAACTTTCCGACCCCATCGGCCATCAGTTCTCCGTGCTATGTGCCCTGCCCACTGCCACTTCACCTTGCTTGCTTGATGTAATGTACAGTCAAGGAAATTAACTTCCAACCCACCTAAGGTTCAATAGCATATAGCAAACTGTCACCATAAGAGCTATAGAGCAAGACGTTAGTTTGACATATCGACCTTAATGCATTACAAATGTCAGACGACATTTCAACGAAATGGGTAGGGAGTTAAATTCCTTGACTGTACAGTCAAGGAAATTGAAACATGTACCACCGTAGAACGTAGTCGAAGAGACATACGCATGACATTTGTATGACATAGCCTGGGGCTTAACGCGTCGCGTCATTGCGATAGGATTTTAAGGTGGTACGTGATATATTACCCCTACTGTACCTTAAAATCTTCCGTAATAAAAAAATTCTAAATGCCAGTGAAAACTGTATCAAAATCCGTTGCGTGGTTCAGAAGGAAGCGGCTATGTAATGAAAAAAAGATTGATTTTAGATAATTAATAGATTCCATTCAACAAACTGGAACAAATTACCTTGCTACTCCTGGCTACTTTGCGTTGTTTCGTGTGGAAGCGGAGGAGGGTGGGTTTTTGCATGAACATATATGTGTCGCACAGACGCAGCTATTTTGCTCGAGCCCGGCACTGGTTTCGCGGAGTAGCAAGGTTATAGTCGCCGTCGCGCCACCGCCGCGGGGGCTCATGATTAAGGACCACGGACTGGTCCGAAACATTTTGTCGGGCATTTCTTGACTTAAAAATACGTGAGTGATCCGTTTTTTTAATATGTCCGAGTCTCACGGTAGTTTTATGTTAAAAAGAGTAGCAAGGTAATTTGTTCCAGTCTGTTGATTGATTTTAGATTTCGAGTACGGAACCCC
Source organism: Ditula angustiorana (assembly GCA_963691745.1). Classification (NCBI taxonomy): domain Eukaryota; kingdom Metazoa; phylum Arthropoda; class Insecta; order Lepidoptera; family Tortricidae; genus Ditula; species Ditula angustiorana. The sequence goes on from OY829501.1 coordinate 4,933,988, forward strand.
AAAAAAGAGAGCTTAACAGTAATGTCAACTTAGGTTAGGTGATTCCGATCTAGCTCACTCGAGCAGAATGCAGCCAGCGGCGCCGTTTGATCATTAGGCATGATTGAAGCATGCGCGCGAGTTGATTGCTCGCTCAGACTACGGAACAAACAGACACGACCAAACTAAAGTACTATAGAATAGAATAGAATGTGGGTTTATTGCCACACAAAGTGACATACAGTTATTTACAACGTTGTCGGGTCGCATAGCTTAATAGGGATGTAAAGCGGTAGTATTTTCGTAAAATTCGGTAAAACACGATATTTTACGTAAAATATTATATTTTACGATAAAAACGGTAAGATTGGGTAAAAAGAATTAAACTACTACTAAGAAAAGTTCGAGTCCGTGCAACAGATGGCGCCAGTCGCCTATGGGCGGTGGTGATCTGATCACTTACCATCAGGTAACCCACTTACTCGTTTTCTTTTCTATGTTGTATCGGAATCACCTAACCTAAGTTGACATCACTTTTATTGGGGTTACGTACATATTTTTTTTTTTATGAAATAGGAAGGCAAACAAGCGAGTGGGTCACCTGATGGTAAGTGATCACCACCGCCTATAGACACCCGCTACACCAAAGAGATTGCAGATGCGTTGCCAACCCAGAGGGCTAAGATGGAATACCTCTTGTGCCAGTAATTACATCGGCTGTCTTGCTCTCCACGCCGGAACACAACAGTGCAATCACTGCTGCTTAGCGGCCGGACTAGCGAGCAAGATGATAGTAACGATCCGGACAGACCTTGCACAAGGTTCTACCACCCGCAAAAATTAAAATAAGTTTAAATTAATAATTGAAAGAAATTAAGATTACAAAGTTTCTAAGTTTTAAACTTTTTTCTCCCACTTCTAGAACTTTCTAACTCCTCGATCATAATAAACATAGATTAATATTGGTTGTTGCCAATGATAACGACACTCCGCTCAATAGCTGCGGCGAAATTAGACGCGTATCGTATCAATTTAATGTACTATTACCATCGTTAAACAACGCATCGTGTCTAGAGACCACATTTAAGGAAGCAAGTAAGTAATAGTACATTTATGGATTGTAGTTTTCATACTACACAGCGGACGCCCGCGACTGCATTCGCGTGGAATTAGCAGCGTATGTCTGTCAGGGATAGCGTAGCTTTCTATTAGTAAAAGGATTTTTGAAATCGGTTCAGTAGTTCCAGAGATTACCCCCTAGTAACAAACAAACAAATTTTTTCTCTTTTTACCTCTCAGACCACAGAACCTTAAATTACCAATTGTAAAATTTTGACACTTTCAGGGATCCGTCAAGGATCCGTATCTCAAAAGGAAAAAGGAACTCTTATGGGATCATTTCGTTGTCCGTCCGTCTGTCCGTCCGCCAGTAACCTTTTTGTCAGAAACGCGGAAAGTTATTGAGTTGAAATTAATATCAAACATCTGTCTGTAAAAAATCAAACTTCTAAGTCAACGCAATCAAAAGATACAGCCATTTATGCCGCATGTTTCATACATTCGCAAGGCACTCGAAAACCTATGGGGTACTTCCCGTTGACCTAGAACTATGAAATTTGGCAAGAAGCAAGGTCTTACAGCACAAACGAAGAGAAAAATTAAAAAACCGCAAATTTGTGGTTAAAACTCATTTTTATTGTAATTATTAACGTATATTTGCACAAGGGATGTAAATTTAAATAATTCTCCGTTTATTTTCTAAATGGATAGAATTTGCTAAAAGAAGCAAAACTGTTGTAAGTTTTTTCTAAGATCACTATTTTATAAAATTAGAGATGCCACGATTACTCGGCTACTGTATTTGGTATTCGGCCGAATATTGCAAAATATTCGGCCAAATACCGAATACAAAATCATGAAGCTTATCGCTAACAAACAGAATATTTTTTTAAGTATACAGGGTGACATCGAAATGGTAATAGAATTTTTTTTAGATACATCTGACTTAACTTTAAAACCCCTACTATGTCTCATTTTGGAAAAATGAGTGAATCTACCTTTTTTTTTGTACTTATTCCTAATTTTTCCGGGTCATCCTGGTTACTCTATTACTATTTCAAACAAGAAAGCTATTCAAGTCGGAATAAATAAATTATAAATATTTTGGGACCATTAACACCGATTGACCTAGTCCCATAGTAAGCAACTAAAGCTGCTTGTGTTATGGGTACAAGAGTGCAATTTTTGAATCCCTCCGGGTGACTAAAGCTCGCCAAAACGGCCGTTTTTTATAGAAATGCAGCCATTTTGGTGAGCTCTAGTCACCTGGTGAGATTCAAAAATTGATGATGACCTTTGTCTTTTATAGTATTTAAAAAGAGGAAATTGTTAACTTCTAGCCGTTAGATGGCGTGTTTGTCCCTCTCTGATCTTTTTCTAATGAACATGGCTTGACATGGCTGCTTACTGTTTTATTTATTAACTAGCTTCTGCTTGCGGCTTCGCCCGCGTGGCCCACAGGAAACAAATGACATCTACATTCGAAGCGCAAAAAAATGTGTTTATTTTCGACTTCACATTAGAAATCTTGAAATTATCAGTGGTTCTCTAATATATTAAGCATGTTATTATACATATAAACCTTCCTCTTAAATCACTCTATCTATTAAAAAAACCGCATCAAAATCCGTTGTGTAGTTTTAAAGATCTAAGCCATAGAATTAAGAACAAACCAGAAACCACCAGCGCGCCTAAAACAGAGGCAACTAAAACCACTCTTAAATGGAGTGGTTGCGCTTTATTGCGCTTAGTCGCTCCTTTGCAAGTAGCGCGTCATGACGTATTGTACTAATGCCAATTTTCATTGTAAAAGGCCGTCTTGTGTCGTTCCTTCAAGCAAAAATGCTGCTGGACATACAAAAAAACAGGATAGGACCACATTTCATCAGCTAGTAGCTCTTTTAAAAGTGAATTTATTTAATTATTCAATTTGTTTTACTTATTGTTATTGACTTGGAAAAGAGGGCGTCCATTTTGTAAGTGTTGCCAGTGTAGTCAAAAATGGGATCAACCGTCTAAGTATGGGGAATCGGCCCCAGAAGTCAATTGATCGCCCAGATTTATTGGCCTAGATATAAGATCTTGATTCACCAAATATTAACCCTAAAGTGCGCAGGGTATGACATTTTAGTTGAACGCGCCTTCTAGTAATTCTATGATCTAAGCATACTAGTGATGTAACGAATATTCGCATTCGCATTCGCATTCGCGAATATTCGCATATTCATTGCATTATTCGCATTCGCCAAAATTTATGCGAATGTTTTGCGAATACGAATAGCAGAAAAAAACCAATTTGAAGACAATAGTAGATAAATAAAATCAAAATCCATTCATTTCTTATGTTTTTTAATGCAAGAAAAAGTAACTAACCTCGTAATCACAATATCAGTTTTCTCTCTATCATTTGGTATTATTTATTTACTTACTTGATTTTTTTTGCAATGAAGCTAACAATTACATTTTCATTGGAACTTATAAATACAAATGGAACGCATCTCCTTCGAACGAGACTGCCTCCAAGCCATAGACAATTGGCGCCAAATTTGAACAAAAACTGAATATTCGCATTCGCATTCGCATTCGCGAATGTCGGTAGCAGATATTTGCATTCGCATTCGCATCCGCGAATATTCAAAAAATGACATTCGTTACATCACTAAAGCATACATACAGACAGACAGACGCGGGAAGCGACTTTGCTTATACTATGTAGTGATGTATTAATAAATATTAATACTCATTAGATATCTTGTTTATTTGTAAATTTCAAGTAACGGAAGCTCGAGTTCTTTTAGACTTGAGGGGACTTGAGTTTTCTGGAGTCTTCTGTAGACAGCGGACTCGAGTGTTCTGTTTACGCTAAAGGCTTTTGAAACAACTGAGTTGTTATTGAACTCAACTGGGTGGTAGGAGCACTTGAGATAACGCTACATACTCAGTTACGTTCTTAAGAGGAGTATGAACCCAGCCATAAAAAGCGCTCCCCATACAAACGGCGATAACGTTCTCCACCCCCTAAACCTTAACCTATGGCAATGACTTTTTGGTATGTTGTCATTACGCCTTAGAACTAGGTTTGTATGTTTTGATTTTTTAATATTCGTGGAGAGCCGGTGAAATTACTTGCACAAGAGGTATTCCATTAGCCCTCTGGGTCGGCAACGCATCTGCAATTTCTTCGATGTTGCGGGTGTCTATGGGCGGTGGTGTACACTTACCATCAGGTGACCCACTTGTTTGTTTGCCTCACTATATCATTTAAAAAAAAAACCATGTTAAAAATAAAGATGTCAAACGCAACTATTTACTTTAATTCATCCCGTTATCTTATGACATTATTGTTTCTGACAATTATCTCTGATACCTTAAGCCGCAAGGCCGAGGTTGTGGTATTAATAAATCAAAAGTGATATGCAGTGACAACACAAACAAAATCTTTGGCATCCGGCAGGACTCAAAGTGCAACCTCGGTATTAGGAAGTAAAACAAGCAAATGGGTCACCTACATGCGTTGCCAACCCAGAGGGCTAAGATGGAGCTCTTGTGCAAGTAATTGCACCGGCTGTCTTGCTCTCCACGCCGGAACAACAGTGCAAGCACTGCTGCTAAGCGTCTAGATTAGCGAGAGATAATTACAAGACGTATAAACTAAATTAGTTAGGTATAATTTACGCTAAAAAGTACACGACGACGACGACGGCACGAATCACGACTTTGTAATAAAAGTAGACGAATAATAAAATTCTGTAACAGAAATTACTTTTTTTTATGTACATAAAGGACTAAATTATATTCAAATAAAACATTATAAAAAAAAGAATACATAACTTAAAAACTAGCCTTAAAATTGACTTAAACTACGTACTAAAAAATCCCCCCCGGATCGTGCCTGGCTCAAAGGTCCCAATAACGCCAGCCGTAAAATACTTTAGATTTTTTTTCTAGAACATTCAAATTGTTTCAAATAACAATAAGAAGAAATTCATTTAAACAAAAAGGTACATTCAGTTATGTCATTAGCAATGATATTATGATACATGATGTACAGTGTCATGCTAAATGACAGCAGAAAAACCTTGGATGAAGGACTAAAGCATGGATCTAGCCTCATTACTTGTCAAGTGTACATAGCCAAGACTGTCAAAATGGTTACCTTTGGGTGCGTCAAGGTAGCAAAACCTGCAAATTAATAAGAAAAACGTAGATTATACTACCTTAATGTAAACATTACCATAACCAACTTTTTGGCACATTGTATTGCCATTTAAAGCATTCACCGTACAAACATGTGGACCTCCCGGTAATCAAACCCGAAACCTCTAGCCTCATAGTCAGTCAAGAATACATCATCTGTGAAAATTTCAAATGTCTAACTATCACGGTTCACGAGATAGAACCTGCTGACAGACGGACGGACGGACAGCGGAGTCTTAGTAATAGGTTCCCGTTTTACCCTTCGGGTACGGAACCCTAAAAATCATGGCTTTAGATAAAGTTTAAAGGATGGAAAATTACAGCCGTTTGTATGGAAAACGCGTTTCGAGGCACCGTACACAATCCACTATTGTATCACTAGGGTAACAATAACGTTCGTTGCGCTCTAGTCCATAATTCGCTCCACACTGTTACGCCCCAAAATAGGATCATTATCACATAACATTTCATCATTTTAGCAGATGATTCATCGACGAATTGATGTTAAATTTACGAATGGTTACCATGTTGTTATAAACTATAAACTTGACCCAGGGTTGCCAACTAGGAGAATTTGAATTATTCACACAATTTTTAGGGTTCCTTAGACAACAGGGAACCCTTGGACTCTTAGTACTAGAAAGCTGTAATTTGGCATAGATATACAATTTTTTTTTTATGAAATAGGGAAGCAAACAAGCAAGTGGGTCACCTGATGGTAAGTGATCACCACCGCCTATAGACATCCGCAACACTAATGCGATTGCGATGCGTTGCCAACCCAGAGGGCTAAGAAAGAATATCTCTTGTGCTAGTAATTATACCGGCTGTCTTGCTCTCCACGCCGGAACACAACAGTGCAAGCACTGCTGCTTAGCGGCAGGATTAGCGAGCAAGAGGTAGCGATCCGGACAGACCTTGCACAAGATCCTACCACCCGCACACAAATATATATATATATATATATATATAATATTCACGCTGACAAAGAAAGTGGTGAAGTAAAATATTTAAAAAAAAATGTTTATAATGTTTAGTGACGTTGGATAGCAATTTAAATTAGACTCCCTCTATTTTGGATATAACATTCGTCATTTTCATTTTGTTCACAAAAAATATAGCCTATGTCACCCAGACTACAATTACGAACCGATTGACACCTCATTCGTCAAAATCGGCTCAGTCGTTTAGGCACTACAGTGGAACATACGTAAATACAAACATACATACATAGGCTGCTAAAAACATAACCCTTCCTTTTGGCTTTGCCGTAGTCGGGTAAAAATATAGCAGGTTTGTGAAAATATTTTTTTGATTGAGGCGTCAGTCACTCAGGTGTTGCTATTGAAAGGATGGTTAATTAATTAGTAAATAAGAATAACATTAGGTTCCATTACAGCATGTATTCTTTAAAAAGGCGAGAGTTTTACAATTGGAATTCAAACAAAGTACCATCTACTTATATCGACATATGTTCTCTTTTAATTGTAAACATTGTTATGACACATAAATTTGACCTTTTACCAAAATGATAGCAATAATATCAATTTAATTAAGTTTTTAAGTTTGTACGTACCTCAATCCTCCTTTATTTTTTTTAATAATATCATCTGCCATAACCAGAGATAAGCACCTTACTCAAATCAATGGCCGCGTTCAGCGGCACCATTGTTTTAAAAATACAACTTCACAGATCATAAGATTGGGACGGTTTTACAAACAGAACGAATACAAATTTGAAGCAAAATTGAAGTTTTATTATAATCACTTTCACTATCGTAAATTTATTTTAATGGCTGCGTTCAGGCTGTCAATTTATACTGCCATACACAACAGCAGTAGTCTAGCCATATTAAAAAAATATCTTTAGACAAGCTTAAGACCCGTATTTCCTAACACTATTATGTAAATGAAAAAAATATATATATGATGAAGTTAAAAGGAAAACTATCACAGCTAAGTAGGCTTTACAAGTTTACGAGTAATCAGGCAACTACGGAACTCTACACTGTGCTAGTCCAACTCGCACTTGCCCTGTTTTTATAGAACCTTTAGTAATCTATATTTATCTTTCTTGTTGGTAATTACTCTGCGTCTAGACAGTGTGTCAATGTGAAAGATGCGCCAGATTTTAGGTCAAACCTCCAGTAACATAACCGTGAAAACTGTTTCCATTTTCGTGCAGTAGTTTTTACGTAATGTGTGTACAAACATACAGTCCGACAGACGGACAAACATTCTGAAGATAATTGTTTTGGCAACTTGTTCTTATCAAAGATATAAAATTTTTAATAAAAAAAAAAATTAATTTTTATATAACGTAGGAAGGCAAACGAACGAGTGGGTCACCTGATGGTAAGTCATCACCACCGCCTATAGACACCCGAAACTCCAAGGATATTGCAAATGCGTTGCCAACCCAGAGGGCTAAGATGGAATACCAGTAATGTCCGGGCTGTCTTGCTCTCCACGCTAAACACAACAGTGCAAGCGCTGCTGCGTAGCGGCTGGATTAACGAGTAAGATGGTAGCGATCCGGACGGACCTTACACAAGGTCCTACCGCCCGCAAAATGTACAGACATTGGACAGTTAACATTTTGCATCTATGTATAATCCTTACTAATATTATAAATGCGAAAGTAACTCTGTCTGTCTGTCTGTCTGTCTGTCGCGCTTTCACGCTAAAACAACTGATCCGATTTAAATGAAATTTGGTACACAGATAGTCTAGAGCCTGAGAAAGGACATAGGCTACTTTTTAATGCGAAAAAAGGGTTGTAAGGGGTTGAAAGGGGGGGATGAAAAGTTGTATGGCAGTATCGTCATTTTTAGAGCTAGAGGCTTGAAATTTATCTGTTAGACTGTTTATTATTTTAATTATTTAATAAATATGACATTTAAAGTTTGTAAAAGTTTTACCCTCAACGGTGTAAAATATCAATAGGGAATAGGGGATGAAAGTTCGTAAAGAACACACTTTTGAAAGGCACTATTCCACGCGGACGAAGTCGCTGGCATACATAATTATGTATGTACAGATAACGGAATTTTGATATTTCTTATACGATACCGGGAGTTAAATTAAATAAATAAAGTATACGGTATTTGAAGTTGTACGTTATTCTGGTATTTACTAGTTACATAAAGAATGACGTGCATCTGTTATCAATTTTTACGGTATAGCAGCAAAGTGATTGAATGCAAAAAAAAGCCAAGTTCTTTCAGTTCATTATGATTATAAATTTGCTTTGCAATATAATTAAAAATTTAATTAGTTGCAACTGATTAAATAAAGTTATGAATTAGAATTAGTGACTTACTCATTGGCGTATTTCAGAGGGGGGAGGGGGCCTGGCTGGCCCCTGGCATTTATTTATTTAATTATTTCTAACGATTTGCATCCTTAACAGCTAGAGTCAAAACGGCACAAATTAACAAGTACTTAATCTAAATCAATTAAAGACAATTTAAATCACTCTATCGTACTCTCTTCATAATTTACATCTACACTAATATAATACAGAGGTAAACTTTGTTTGTTTGTGTGTATGTGTCTAGGGGCTAATCTCTGGAAGTACTGAACCGATTCCAAAAATTCTTTCACCAATAGAAAGGCTTCCTTGACGGCTATTGGATACTAATTCAAAGCGAAAAAAGTCGCGGGCGTCCGCTAGTTACTTATAAAACTTTAGAAACTATGTTATTTAATTTACTTGACGACCTGTATGGCACAGTGGCACATGTGTCTGCCTACTGTGCAAGAGGTCCCGGGTTCAAATCCAGGTATGGGCAAATATTTGTGTGACGAATATGAATGTTTGTACCTGAGTCATGGATGTTATTTGTATTTAAGTATGTATTTATCTATATATGTATGTTTATCCGTTGTCTAGTATCCATAGTACAAGCTTTGCTTAGTTTGGGACTAGGTCAATTGGTGTAAATTGTCCCGAGATATTTATTAATTTATTTTTATTTTATTTTACTTAAAAGCAACAATACACACCAAGGTTATTATACAAAGATGTATACAGTTTAACATCTTATTGTACAGGAAAATTGTAGATACATATTTATAAATAATTTTAATAGAAAATCATTTATTATCAGACTGCAAAAGGCCCGTAGATAAATACCGTACAAACTTACATACACAAAATGTAACAGAACAATGACTTAACCAATTATTACTATATTCATGTTTGTTTAAATACCAATCCACCTAGTTATGACACAGTGAACCTCTATGATAAAATAGTATTTTATGCAACTGTTGCATAATGAGGGGTCTTAAAACACGAGTGTGGTTTTATGAAACGAGCGTCAGCGAGTTTCATAATAGGATCACACGAGTGTTTTAAGACCTAATTATGTACAGTTGCATACATTACTTTATCTACACCACACATATCATAAGTACTCTATGATGGGTTCAGAAGGCATAGGGCAATGACATGCATTGCTACTAGCTACTAGTGCTAGGTACCTATTAAATATCTATAGACTGTACACATTAAAATAAAGTAATAAAAAATTAATTTGAACAAATATAGAAACAAATTAGAAAAATTCTCATAATAATATTGGTTGTTATAATGCTGGTCATTGCCTACGGTTTCTGAACGCATTATAGAGCATTTATGATATAGGTGTAGATAAAAAAACATTAAATTACACGTACGTCTGAATGCTATTTTCTCACTCAGCTTGAATTTTGCCACGCGCGATGCGCAATTCAATACAACACTACCCCGTTCCGATAATTCTCTAACTTTATTTAGGTACTTGGCGCGCAACTCCCGCGCACTCCGCAAACAAGAGAGAACTCTTAAGGCCCCATAACGAGCATTGTGTTCTCATTTTATAACAACATCTCACGGTCTGTGGTATCTTTCATAATTAATTACATTTGTTTGATTTATTCCAATTGATATTTAACTTGAAGTTCTGTGCGCAACCACTGAATTAACCGGTAAGTTCAGCCACGTTGTATTAACGGCAGTGTTTATCAAACTTAAGGCGACCCCCAAATGACCTCCAAATTTTTACAAGTACTTTTAATTATTATTACCGACTCGTCTCGGTTCACATGCGTACAATTAGGATGTAGCGTACATACAAATCTTCTTTAAAAAACCGCCAAGTGCGAGTCCAACTCGCGCACCGACGGTTCCGTCATCAAGAACTAGTAGCGCATTTTTGATTTGTAAGACCAAATTTTTTTTTTGTGTTTATTAACTACTAATTCACGGTTTTCGGATTTATTGTTTTATTTGTGCTGTGAGACCTTGCTTCTTGCCAAATGTCATAGTCCTAGGTCAACGGGAAGTACTCCATAGGTTTTTGAGTGTCTTGCGAATGTATGAAACATGCGGCATAAACGGCCGTATCTTTTGATTGCGTTGACATAAAAGTTTGATTTTCTCACGGCTCTAAGGGACTGCAGACTTGAGTATTTGATATTAATTTCAACTCAATACCTCCACGCGTTCTTAAGAAAAATGGTCTTGACAGACAGACAGACAGACGGACAACAAAGAGATCCTATAAGGGTTCCGTTTTTCCTTTTGAGGTATGGAACCCTAAAAATATGTATTTTTAGGGTTCCGTACCTCAAAAATATCTATTTTTAGGGTTCCATACCTCAAAAGGAAAAATGGATTTTGATACGGTCTTCACTGTCATCTAGATAAATGACAGTGAAAATTGTATCAAAATCCATTGCGTGGTTCAGAAGGAGAAGGCGGCCGAAGATACACTATAAGGGTTTAGGACAGACAGGGATGGATAGCGACTTTACTTTAAACTATGTAAAGATAACTTTACGGTATGTTTACAAAAATATAGGTATTTAATGTATTGACACAGATTTAACAACACAAAGTCCGTATCGAACCGCCAAGGCGACATTAATTTGCTGTGTGATACAGACGCGCGCATTACGTAATAAGAACGGTGACAGACGGACGGTTAACTCGTACTGCGGAGCAATTCTCGCGTCAGTAGAGATGAAGTCACATTCGAGATAAGCCAAAAAGAAAGAAAGAAGAAGGAAAATACATTTATTTGACGCATATGACAACAACATCACTTAAACTTAATAACTAAACGAAAGAAGTAAAATAATTTTCGAAAAGAGCTGTCAGATCCCTTCAAAATCAGATTTTGACACATCTCGAATGTGAGATGAATCTCGATAAGCGCCAGAATTGGGGGCTTGGGTCGACGACTTCATCGTCCGTGTGTTCAAAAGTGGATTCACAATCAGATTTTTAGCGGGTGTAAAATAATTGTTTATTTACCTTGACGTATCGGCCATGTTTCAACGGCCGTGGTCACGAGAAGACGCATACAGACATACGTTGAAACATGGCCGAAACGTCGAGGTAAAGGTTTTTGGTTAAAATGATACAAAATTCAAATTTATTGTCAAGAAGATATTAATTTCTCGGGCTTATTATAAAATTAATGACTACATATCTTGGACAGGGATTTTAGGAAATGATCGCGATTTGTATTAGCGATCCCTGGCTCCAAATATTGTACACCTACTGTGTTCAATTGTTAATTTTTAAATATTTAACATGCAAAATAACATTGTAATTTTATCTACACTTATATCATGAATGCTCTATAATGCATTCAGAAACCGTAGGCAATGACCAGCATTATAACAACCAATATTATTATGAAAATTTTTCTAATTTGTTTCTATATTTGTTCAAATTCATTTTTTGTTACATTATTTTAATGTGTACAGTCTATAGGTATTTAATAGGTACCTAGCACTAGACTAGTAGCTAGTAGCAATGCAGGTCATTGCCCTATGGCTAATTTTAATTAGATTTTTAACTTTTCTATTTTCTTTTCTGTGATCGCTTTGTTTCTTTTGTTTTCAATAAAATACTTTTTGCCATCGAAGACTTAATAAGAAAAAATGGGTCCTGGATACCAATTACATACTTATTAGGAATACCTAGATTCAGGCGTTACTTTGCGGAGGTCCATATCAACAGTGCCGTGCACTGGCAAAACAGCTGCAACAGTGCAATATATATTTCTCATGCAAAAACCCACCCTCCTCCGCTTCCACTTGAAATATCGCGCACATTGTAGTCAATATTTGTATTAATTTTGATTTCAGCTCCAAACACGCCATCTTCGTCTTCGTAAACAGCTAAAACGTCGCAAAAAGTGTCTTTAAAGGGTAAAGCAGAGTTCGAGAATGGAATCACATGAGAAAGTTGCAGGAGCCGGGCTGACTACCCTGGCTACCCTGAACAACGAAGGTACGTAAACCACCTGACTTGGAAAACACGCCCTAGTGCGATTTGAACTCGCGCACGAAAATCGAAATGAGAAAACTATAGAACTGTGTGCAACGCAGTCGCAGAGTAGCCGACCATAGTCTATTTGGTAGACTATGTTGGATAGCCTGAATAAAACTGTCTGTGCCAATTGTCAAGTAAACAGCTCTGCGTTTTGTAAGTTTTACATTGGCGTCATATTTTAGGTCTGCTATCCGACGCCTGTGTCGCTGCTAGTTAGAAAACTTAGTAGCACTTTATTCACTTACGATAAGATTCAAAGTTGAACCAATGGCTAAACATTGAAAGCCCCTCTTCACCTGCTTCACCTCGTCGCAAAGTGGTGACGCTAGGCTTGTAACAATCCGAACAAGGAAGCAGATCTATTGTCTTCGTATATCGATGCGCACGAAGGGTTACGTACCATTATCTATAAAAATAGCAAAAAAAATCATGTCTGTTGTATGGGAGCCCCCTTAAAATATTTTATTTTATTCTGTTTTTCAGTATTTTTTTTTATTAAATAGGAAGGCAAACAAGCAAGTGGGTCACCTGATGGAAAGTGATCACCACCGCCTATAGATACCCGCAACACCAAGAAGATTGTAAATGCGTTGCCAACCCAGAGGGCTAAGATGGAATACCTCTTGTGCCAGTAATGTCACCGGCTGCCTTGCTTTATTAGTTTATTTGTGCTGTGAGTGGCCTCTTGCCAAAATTCATAGTTCTAGGTCAACGGGAAGTACCCCATAGGTTTTCAAGTGCCTCGCAAATGTATGAAACATGCGACGGAACCCTAAAAAGTAACGGAACTCTTTAAGCCTAAGATGGAATACCTCTTGTGCCAGTAATTGCACTAGCTGTCTTGCTCTCCACGCCGAAACACAAAAGTGAAAGCACAGCTGCTTAGCGGCAGGATTAGCGAGCAAGATGGTGATAGCGATCCGCACGGACCTTGCACAAGTTCCCACCATCTGCATACCGTCCCGTATACATACAGACCCGCATCTTTCTTTTCAGAACCCCCGAAAAGGGTGAAAGACTTTGATGACCTCCTCCCCTACATGGGGGAGTTCGGTTGGTACCAGCGCCTCCTGTTCCTCATGATGATCCCTTACGCCTTCTTCTTCGCCTTCGTCTACTTCTCCCAGATCTTCATGACCCTCGTGCCGGAGGAGCACTGGTGCTTCGTCGAGGAACTCGGGAACCTGACTTCGGAAGAACGGTGAGGATATTATGAAAACTAGCTTTTGCCCGCGACTTCGTCCGCGTAGACTTGTTCAGTGGAATCAAACAAACGTGCACCCAACATGTAATCTGCAATATTTCCTGGATAAATTAATGAGAATTAGTTGCTTTGCTGCTCATGACGTCACGGCGGCGTATAACTCACTTATCGCTATCCCGTGAGAACTATGCATTTTTACGGGATAAAAAGTATGCTATGTGTTAATCCAGGTTATAAACTATATGTGTGCCAAATTTCATCCAAATCCATACAGTAGTTTTTACGTGAAAGAGTAACAAACATCCATCCATACTTACAAGCTTTCGCGTTTATAATTTTAGTAGGATGTTCATTATTATGTTCAAAGGTGGCTTCGGTTTGTGCATTGACAAAAAAAACCTATAAAATTAAGAGAACTAGTAGTCTCATGCATGATTCAAAAATAAATATATTTAAATAAAATAAATATCTTGGGACAGTTAACACCAATTGACCTAGTCAGAAAGTATGCAACTAAAGCTGCTTGTGTTATGGATACTAGACAACGGATATAAATACTTATATAGAGTGTATAGAGAGGTACAAATGTTCGTATTCATCATACAAACATTTGCCCCTCCCGGGAACTCAACCCGGAACCTCAAGCTTAACTTAGCACTAACCACTAGGCTCGCTAGGCTAGGCCGGTCGTCATGCAAAAACTATCAATATAGTGTATTTAGTGTGTATTTCCATCAATTTACTTAGATAGAAATGCCTTCTAAGCCTTAAGGCTTATTTTTACGCAGTCGGGTTTTTGTTTTTAATAATAATTTTGTTTTTATTTTCAGTCGTCATCTTTCTATCCCTATGATAAACGACAAACACGATAGATGTCACGTATACGACGTAAATTGGACAGAGATGTTACAAAATGGCGTCGCGACGCCTGATTCAAAATGGCCGACCAAGAAGTGTCAAAATCAATGGGAGTTCAATTTCACTGATGTGCCGTATGAAACCATTGCTACACAGGTAAGAAATAGTAACACAATAGGTAATTATAATAAAAAATCTATAGGTACATCGTATAGGTACGCGTATAAAAGTTAGCTACTTTCGACAAAAGCCGATCGTATTCTCAGTAGCATTGTACCGACAGGAAACTTCTGCATTTATCAAAACTTTCCTATGAGAAGTTCTCTAAAACTTTTAAGAACATACTTTTTCTTTGCGTTGAAATATTCCCAAAGCTCTCAAGAAGCAATTTCTTAAGAAGATTTCCACATTTCTGAAAACGTTCTGCAACTTGGCATTCTAGCCCGAAAATGTTATAGACTGCGCTATTTTGGCAAATATTGCTGTTGCTTGTTTTAAAATTAATTTGAATCTTACTGGCTTTTATATACGGTTGAAAATACAAACTAAATTTTTACCCCCTTATTTATAAACGCTTCGTAAAAGTTTGTTAGTTAACATTTTTTTTATGTCCTTATGTCATTGTGATGTTTGCCCTCAAATGAAAAGGACAAAACATTTTTTAGCTTAAAAATTATGTAATTTTTTAATGAATAAAGGGGTCTTTATGCCCTTGTGATTAAATTTTAGTCGAAATACGAAGCATGGCGACAATTTCTAAGCAGATTCGGAAGTTTGTCGTGTACAAACAATCCTATGGAATGCTAACTCTTTCTCTCATTGCAGCTCAACTGGGTGTGCGACAGAGATAACTATCCGGCCACAGCGCAGTCCCTTTTCTTCTGCGGCTCCATAGTCGGTGGGTTGGTGTTCGGATGGATCGCCGACAAATATGGCCGAATACCAGCTTTAGTCGGTAAGGACTACATAACATCTAACTAGTCGATCCGGGAACCAGACCACTGAATAAATAATAGTTTTAACGTACAGAAACTTCTTTTTCAACTGCAATGAAACGAATTCCAACTTTATTAACACGCGTAAAAAGTTCGTATCACTTCATACACATTCGCCAGGCGGCTCGCGTCGAAAGGAACGCGCCGCCCGCATCCGCCTTCCCCCCGCTACTCCCGGCGACACGTTAGGGTTGCGCTGCATTCGTTTTCAATTACACTGACACGGCGACTTGAGCGAGTTCGATACAAGATGTCCGCCAACCTGTATCGAACTTTACGGGACTTATTCGCTATTTGCAGACGCTTGCAATGGGAATTCGTAGCATATGTTTGTTTAGGATAGTCTAGGTTTCTATTAGTAAAAGAATTTTGAGATTCGGTTCAGTAGTTTCAGAAATAACCCCATACTTATGTACTTTGTGCCCATACTTACATATTTAGAAACAAAATTTACCGCTTCATTATGTGTCTACACTAGACTAGTGCAGATAGTGTAGATAGGACGGTTGCCCAACCGTCCCAATGTTTGACACATGTAGAGCATTGTTTGTACCAGTAGTTGACATCATTGTCTCTCTTTTTACTCGAATGTTTTCGTATCTTCTCGTAAATTTTTGGGTCACTGAGACCATTACCTTTATTTTATTAATTTTATATTATTCTTCCAGGTACGAACATGTGTGGCTTCCTGGCGGGAGTCGGAACGGCGTTCTCCAACTCCTTCTGGTCGTTCTGCCTCTGCCGGTTTCTAGTTGGTTTGGCTTACGACAACTGTTTCATGGTCATGTATATTGTTGGTAAGTATTGATTTGAGTTACAGACCGCTTTCCGTAGTCGTAAAAGACTCAAGTCTTTTAGTCAAGACTCGAAACGATTTTTCAAAATTTACGACTGATTAGTCTTTGAGTTCTTTGAGTCCTTGAGTTCTGAGAGTCTTTGGCTACTTTGAGTCCGTTGAGTTTTGAGAACTTTGAATCAAATTGAGTCTTGAGCTCTAAATTAGGAGACTCCAGTCAAAACAATAGAACTTGTACGCTCAGTCTTTTTAATTAAAGTGACTGGCTGTAACTATTACTCTATAATCTTAATTACTTATGTCATTAGCAAGTAAACAATTAATTGATTATTTAATTCTAAGACTAAATAGTTTTTATTTTCTACTTCATTTGTTTTAAACTCCAGCTAACGAGTAACCCCCTTATTCATAAAAAGTTAACAATATTTTTAAGCTAACAAATGTTTTGTCCCTTTCATTTGAGGGTAAACGTCACAATGACAGATAAAGACATGAAACATGTAAACTAACAAACGTTTACGAAGCTTTTATGAATAAGGGAGTAAATCTTCAGTTATTATTAAAGAACACAGTTTTGAGTCCGTTTACACAACCTTGAGTTGAGTCCATCTATGCATAAAAGACTCAATACTCAAAACGACAATTCCTCGCAGCTTCTTTAATATTTATTCTATGGTTATCACAAACTGTTCTTACCTGTTTATCTTTTGTTTCAGTAATAGAATATGTCGGCCCCAAATGGCGAACATTCGTCGCGAACATGTCCATAGCGGTCTACTTTACGTTCGCTGCGTGT
This sequence comes from Ditula angustiorana, assembly GCA_963691745.1. Taxonomy (NCBI): domain Eukaryota; kingdom Metazoa; phylum Arthropoda; class Insecta; order Lepidoptera; family Tortricidae; genus Ditula; species Ditula angustiorana. The sequence continues at coordinate 4,951,205 of OY829501.1, forward strand.
TTGCTGCCTTGGATCGCCCTTGGTGTGGCAGATTGGCGCGTTTACACTCTAGTAACGAGTGTGCCATTGGTACTGGCCGTGTTCACGCCTTGCTTGGTGCCGGAGAGTGCCAGGTAAACCACGAAACTTTGAATATTTAGATGTTTAAGGGCCAGGCCACACCGGTTCGGTACACTTTGCGTAACGCGGCTCCAGTTAGCTTCTTAGAGCTACGTTACGCATGTGTTACGCATGTGCAATGCATTGCGCAGCGAGTTGTATACGTGGCTCTGTGGCAGTGTGCAAGTCAGACAGTTATATATTATTATGACAGTTACATGAGCAAACAATCAAAGACTAGTGACCTACCCCGGCATCACACAGGTACTAATGGAATGTTCATAAAAACCTTCCGTAAATAAAAAAATATTAATTAATAAAAAGTTCAAATAAATTTAAATGATAATGGCAACACAAAGAAAAATTAGGGTAATGGCAGGACTTGTACCTGCAACATCAGCATTCCGTGCCTTGCGTTTTCCAGTTTCGCTACATTACCAACTACCATATCCTGCGAATTTTTCAATGTGTTTCGTTTTTACTGTCATTAAAAAACCTGTAGTTTTAAAACCCATATCAAAATCCTTTGCGTGGTTTGGAAGGAGTAAGCGGCTGCAGATGTGAGGACAGACAGAGGCGGATAGCAACTTTGTTGAATACTAAGTAATAATAATAATAAAGATAGAGACTTCATCCTGTATTTATTTATCCAATATTTATATAGTATAACCGTTTAGCCGTGTTTATGTTAAAAATATGTAACCTCCCAGTATTTGACTGTTGTATATTGAGGGTACTTGAGTAATAAGCTCGCCTCTGCAATGTTGGGTAGTCAGTCTTGGAATCAATGGTTTCAAAGCAACACGTATTTTCTTTAGCAGTGGCGACTAGGATTGTATGGGAAGCGTAGGGCATTGTTTGTACCAGTAGTTGACTTTATTTTTACTCTTATGTTTCTGTATTGTCTCCTCAAATTACTTATTGGGTCACTATCAAAGACTGGGAGTGTTACTATAGTTATTAATTTGTTTCAGATGGTTGATATCGCAGGGACGTATAGAGGAGTCAATTAAAATTGTCAAAAAATGCGGAAGAATCAACAGAATGAAGATACCTAAGGAGATTATAATGGAGTTCAGAGTAAGTTTCACAATTTATTCAAGTTGGAAGAAAACGTATATAAAATCTCCAGTTGTTCCCTTAAAAATTAAGAATGCAATATCCGCAAAAACGAAGTACATTGTAAAATTCGCAGTGCCTGACGGGGTTATGTGGTTTAGTTGGAAAAAGCTTGTCAAAATACTAAGATTGCATGTTCGAATACTGCCAAATAACGAAGATTTTTCTTCGTGTTGTCTTTGCATCTACCATAAAAGCAGACAGACGGACGGACGATGAAGTGATCCTATAAGAGTTCCTTGTTTCCTTTTGAAGTACGGAACCCTTAAGTTATCCTTTTTTTTAGGAAACCGCAACAGAAATAGCAAAATCCGAGCAAGAGAACAGAAATTATTCTGCTCTGGATCTTTTCAAGACACCTCGTCTGAGACGTCACAGCATACTTCTACTCTTCATCTGGATGGCGACTGCCATGGTCTTCGACGGTCACGTGCGGAACGTGGGATCCCTGGGCCTGGACATGTTCTTGACGTTCACAGTGGCGACAGCCACCGAGTTCCCTGCTGACTTACTGCTGACATTCACTTTGGACATGTAAGCTTTAATTGTCATCCATCAATAAGCGATTCATCAAGCGAGCATCATATTTTCATATTATATGACAGGTGAGGTTGTTCCATCGGAGGGACCTCTGTAACCTTTATGGCAGGGTGTGAATTGTTTCCTCACAATGTTTTCTCTCACCGTAAGACTGTTGTTACAACGCGTTCTTAGGTAAGGTGTGTATAGTCAGCATTAAATACATTGGAGCAGGTAAGGTAGTCAAAAATATCTAAACCCGACTCTATAGTCAAATGGAGATTGTAGATGCGTTGCCAACCCAGAGAGCCAAAATGGAACACCTCTTATGCCAGTAGTTGCACCGACTGTCACGTTTTCCACGCCGGAACACAACAGTGAAAGCAAGTGGTATTTTCTGTCATTTATTAGTGTTTCTTGTAAGACTAATCTATAAAGATACGCTTTCACTGTTAAAAAGCTGTCATATCTTAAAAAAAGCCAAGCTCATAGCTCTAAAACCCCCAAGTCTACAAACTGTACAAAACTGGTCAAAAAGCACAGCTGCCTAGTATACGAGCTATGCTTTTTCTTTAGCTCATCTTGGCTTGGGCACTGCACCTCATAATTAGACTTTGAATTTGACTTTGACATCATTTGTTTCAGCTTGGGCCGCCGCTGGCTGGCGTTTGGCTCCATGGTGATCAGCGGGATCTTTAGTCTCTTAGCCACGGCCGTTTCTCAAGGTAATAAACATCCCATAAAACCATTTTGATGGTTTCCATAGCAATTACTTTTCTTGCCCTACAATATCGTGTGACATACCATTCTTAGAGTACCACACATACATGTGAAGCTAGGGATTTTTTAACTTTACAACACATTACACCTTGATTAGCGACCAGCACAATACCGACAGTCGTGATCCTTGGGGAGGGCCTATGTCCAGCAATGAACGTTTTTTTACTGATATGTTTATTATTGTGTGAAGAAACTGGACTGTATTTAAAAAAAGATGTAAGCTAACATAAGTGCTGTTTCAATGAATAAATACTATGGATAGGTGTACAAGCATAGATAGGTGCCCTCGTGGTTAGTATTGTAAATAACTTAAGTTTTTAGTCCTCATTTCGAGAGTCAAGCGGATTTTCAAGACTTGGGAATAATAGTCGCATGAGTCCTGAGTTGTTTGAGCCTTCTGAGTATTTTTAAGGCCTTTGAGTCCCCTAAATTCTTTGAGGTGAATTGAGTCATGAGCTTAAACATTAGTACGTATTGATTTTACATCTTAAATAAATAAATAATTGATTGTTTAGGGTGTCCGCTAAGTCGCGCGGGCGCACGGAGCGGGTGCACGCCTATAGAAAAGTAGTATGAGAGCGTCCGGTAACTCGCGCGGGTGCGGATGCGGGCTCATACTATTTGTTCGATAGGCGTACACCCGCTCCGAGCGACGTAGCGGACGCTCTTACATTATTTTTCTAATGCTTTTATTTGTTTCTACTTTACTTACTTTACACTTCAGCTAGGGCTTTATTGGACTCAATCCTGAGTCCTTTTAAAAATTTAGCCTTGAGTCCTTTTTTTAGTACGACTCAAGTCTTTAAATCTTTGTTCCAGGTATACCTACGGCCTCTCTAGCTATAGTGGGTCGTTTTGCCGTCAACATTTCTTATAACATCGGGATGCAGTATGCAGCTGAGTTGTTACCAACGGTGGTGAGGGCTCAGGGTCTGGCTCTCATACACATCTCAGGCTACGTAGCTACCATATTGGTGCCGTATATAGTTTACATGGTGAGTTATTTAACGCCTCAACTGATACAGATACAGTTTATGACTGACTAGCTTTTGCCCGCGACTTCGTCCACGTAGACTTGTTTAATTGAATCAAGCAAACGTGCACCCAACATGACAGATTAATGAGAATTAGTTGCTTTGCTGCTCATGACGTCACGGCGGCGTATAAGTCACTTATCGCTATCCCGTGGGAACTATGCATTTTTACGGGATAAAAAGTATCCTGTGTGTTAATCCAGGTTATAAACTATGTGTGTGCCAAATTTCATCCAAATCCATTCAGTTGTTTTTGCGTGATTGAGTAACAAACATCCAAACTTACAAACTTTGACACTTATAATATTAGTAGGATAATGTGTTTTATCTACACACATATCATAAATGCTCTATAATGCGTTCAGAAACCGTAGGCAATGACCAGCATTATAACAACCAATATTATTATGAGAATTTTTCTAATTTGTTTCTATATTTGTTCTAATTCATTTTTTATTACATTATTTAAATGTGTACAGTCTATAGATATTTAATAGGTACCTAGCACTAGTAGCTAGTAGCAATGCAGATCATTGCCCTATGGCTTCTGAACCCATCATAGAGTACTTATGATATGTGTGTAGATAAAGTAATGTATGCAACTGTACATAATTAGGTCTTAAAACACTCGTGTGATCCTATTATGAAACTCGCTGACGCTCGTTTCATAAAACCACACTCGTGTTTTAAGACCCCTCATTATGCAACAGTTGCATAAAATACTATTTTTTTCAGGCTACAATAGCTAAGGAGATTCCCTTGCTGATACTAGGAACGCTGGGAATCGCAGGAGGTTCGCTGTGCCTGTTCCTACCAGAGTCCATGGGGAAGACTATGCCCCAGACCATACACGATGGCGAGGACTACGGCAAGGAGCAGAGGTTCTGGGAGTTTCCATGCTGCGGCAGGTATGTTTGTCATCATCATGAATGTTGACTTATTTTGTTTATGAAATGGGAAGGCAAGCAAGCAAGTGGGTCACCTGATGGTAAGTGATCACCACCGCCTATAGACATCCACAAGACCAAGGAGATTGCAAATGCGTTGCCAACCCAGAGGGCTAAGATGGAATACCTCTTGTGCCAGTAATTGCATCGGCTGTCTTACTCTCCACGCCGGAACACAACAGTACAAGCACGGCTTCTTAGCGGCAGGATTGACGAGCAAGATGGTGGTAGCTATCCGGACGGACTTTGCACAAAGCCCTACCACCCAAAAAACTGTGTAGATTGCTGTAGATACAGTTTAGCTGAATTTTTTTTTCAGGAAAGCTGACTCTGGTGACGGGAAGAAAGAAGACGTTGAAAAGTATTAGTTTTTTTAGGAAAAATTAAGATTAAACTAATTTATTATTTATCTTGTTTACATCCGCTATAATCACTACATAGTATAAAGCAAAGTCTCTTCCCGCGTCTGTCTGTATGTCTGTATGTTTAGATCTTTAAAACTACACAACGGATTTTGATGCGGTTTTTTTTAATAGAGTGATTTAAGAGGAAGGTTTATATGTATAATAACATGCTTAATATATTAGAGAACCACTGATAATTTCAAGATTTCTAATGTGAAGTTGAATCTTCATAGTATAGGAAAGGGGAATTGTATTACTACGAATTTAACGCGTGCGAAGCCGCGGGCAAAAGCTAGTTATTTAATAAACTAGCGAACCGACCCAGCTTCGCACGGAGGATGTAGCCACAGAAAAACATTCCGTAAAAATCACTAAATGACAGTGAAAACCGTATCGAAATTAGAGGTGCAACGGATAGTTGTTTCGCCGGATACCGGATACCGGATATTCGGCCTCATCTTCGGCTGAATATCCGGTATCCGGCCGCCGAATATTCGACCGGCCAAACGATACCTACATTTTAGTTTGGCGGCGGGCGCGTCGTGCAGGTTTCAACCTGTTATGTATTGTAGGTTCGCGCGGACCGTTTTCTAGGCAAGAAACGAGTTTTATTAGGTCAGTGTACGGAACTACTTCGTTCTTATGCAGTACACGTATTTTGCTGAATAGATAAGTTTCTTGTATTCTAACCATTTTTCAAAGTTAAATACCAAACAGAGTCACTATTCGGTATCCGGCCGGATAGTGCGCAACTATCCGGTATTCGGCCGGATAGTAAAATAATGGCCGGATAGGCCGGATACCGGATAGCAACCGGATATCCGTTGCATCTCTAATCGAAATCCGTTGCGTGGTTTAGAAGGAGTAGGCGGCTGAAGATATAAGGACAGACAGGAATGGATAGCAACTTTGTTTTATTCTATGTATAGATAAAGATTAATACAACGTATAGTCGACCAAGAAATAGCTTGACCACGTTTCGACCGTATTACAAAGGGATAAGGTTCAAAAGTGGTCAAGCAATTACTTGGTCGACTATACTTTCATACAGTGAAAGTAAGTCATAAAGTGCCTTTACTTTTGAAAAAAAAACCATAGCACTGCTGGCGACAGCTGGTTAAATGAAATGAATAAATTTATGAAACAAACGTCACTGTTTTTAAATGATACCTATGTCACTATTTTAACAAAATGAAATTTACCAAGAAATAAAGGTTTTCATGAAAGCAAGCTTTTTTTATTTAAAAGCCTAAATATTTAAAAGATTACATCTTAGTTTATTTAGCGGGTAGTAGGACCTTGTGCAAGGTCCGTCTTGCTCGCTAATCCTGCCGCTAAGCAGCAGTGCTTGCACTGTTGTGCTCCGGCGTGGGGAGCAAGACAGCCGGTGCAATTATTGGCACAAGAGGTTCCATCTTAGCCCGATTGGATTCGCAACGCATCTGCAATCTTCTTGGTGTTGCGGGTGGACATAGGCGGTGGTGATCACTTACCCACTTGCTTGTTTACTTTCCTGTTTCATAAAAAAATGTAAAAATAACATTGTATTATTCGGAAAAAAAACTGCTGAGTTTCTTGTGGCGCTTCTTCTCAGCAGAATCTTCCATTTTCCGAAGGCATGGTGGACTCAGACATGTAAATAGCCTATATTTCCTTCTTGCAAAATAAATAAATTTTCATTTTGTTTTACACAAAACAGCATGAAAAGGTGTAAATTTAAAAAAAATACAAAAGACATTTGCCTTAGCCAGGGGGGGTTCCACTCTGCACTGTAGGTACGTTCGACCGCCTTGCCTATGGCATAGGCAAATCGCAGTAGGTTGTCAGCTTGCCGCGCGCTCGTTCGCTCGCCCCCGCCGTGTCAGTGTAATTGAAAACGAATGCCGCGCAACCCTAGCGTGTCGCCGGGAGTAGCGGGGGGAAGGCAAGCGCGGGCGGCGCTTTCCTTTTGACGCGAAGTGCCTGGCGAATGTATAAAGTAATACGAACTTTATGTACGTGTTAATAAAGTTGGATTTTATTTAATTGCAGTCGTAAAAGAGAAGTTTCTGTACGTTAGTACTATTATTTATTCTGTGCCTTAGCGTATGCCTTAACATATGCCTTTTAGGTGGTCTTATCACTTGAAGCCACTCTTCAACAAAGCTTCAACCATTACCTGTAGAAGTACCAGGAACGCAACCACGGTTAAAATGTTTTTTTGGTCATTATTTTCCCAAAACAACACATCGACCCAAATAAATGAAGTATGCCAAATTTGCAAAGAAATTCCCACGAAAATGAAAACAATAACAAGCTACGGAAACCGCGTGTTTATCGTTAGTGAGGGGATGTTTATCGATAGAAAAGTGTCGATAGTAATCAAGGCCAATAGTAAAGTATAGGATAGTTCAAGAAATTAATTGGCCTATCTACTTAGTAGCCTTTTGTTTGTGTTACCAATAACCCGACAATAGGCATTCAGAAAGAAAAGATGGCGGCCGAATAACACCATGAGAATTTAAGACAGACAGAAATGGATAACAACTGGACTTTACATTATGTAAAGATACGAGTAGGTATTCAAAATTGGATCTTAATCACTAACATTCATAAAGTTTTACAGAAGTTTTAGCACAAAAGTTAGTATGAAGCTTTAGCAACATGAGTATTAGGTGTTACTTGTGTATATCAGATGAATACACACTCGATTGCATTGTCAAGAAATTTTTCTTTTTCTTTTTATCTGGACTGACTGTACCTATAATCACCAAATGTATGTTAAAGGAAGTCATTCAAATTTAATCTCTGTCATAAAGAGATCCCAAACATCGATATCGATAACTCTTACAAAAAAATACGTGACTACTGAAGTTTACAAACTGACCGAAATTATGAATGGACCGAATTTTTCAGCTCAAACCTAGAACCATCTTTAAGCGCAAAAGACCTATCGATATGTTAGTTTAATAAATATAATGTTCTACACACTTATAAATGTGGCTATTTGCGTAGCATTCGTGAGATGCGACTCGGATCTGGACTCTGAGGCGAATGTAATACAGCCTAGGTTAGAAAGGAATAAAGTTAACAAGGGTAAGTATTAAGAATAATAATAATTAATATATATTCATTATATAATATATATATATATTTTATATATTCATAAAATCACCTTCTACAAAAGTTCCTTATTGCCATAAGTCGACTTTGTTTTATACTAAGTAATCATAAAGATAGAGAAAATTTATTTTACCATTAAATATAATAAAAAGCAAACTAAGTTATAGATGTAAGAAACAAAATATTTCCCAAACCTGTCCCCTGCGGTAAAGTAGCCGTAAGGCTGGATGCATTCCCACGTTGAATCGCGATGGTGATGCGATGGCTAAGAAATGCACCAGCCCTGTGGTCATGATAACTATACAATATTTAGTTTGTCTCCGACGAAATCGGAGACATTCTGGAGAAAAGCCAGGCCAGGAGTACCTTAAACCGATGAGCATACATGAAGAATATTTAAGAGTAAGTGAAGCAAAAGTTATACGTCAGGATAGTAGCAAGTGGAAATCTGTAATCTCTGCCTAATCTTCCAGCAAACAGGCACGACTTTATGTATGTGGCCATTAAGTTATATCTTTTCGTTGCGCAGGAGTCTGGCTTCGGAATAAACACCACGATCCATTCGGGAAACCCAACCAAGGAGATTTCATATTTAGAGAAAATTCTTTAGATGCCGAGAGCGTCCAGAATGCTTTCGATCCATTCTATTCCAAGCAAGAAGCGTTGCTGGCTGGCAACGGATACAATAGTATGGGACGAGAAAAAAGATCACCTCACAGTAAGTACTTAAATTAGCAACCATCATCATGCATTTTTATAAAAGAGTACTGACTAATTGTCTGCTGAACAAGGCATACTTTAAATGAAAAGTAGCTAAGATGTTATAATTGTTGTAGTTTATTATTTTTCAGGTAAAAACAAACATCGGTTTAGAAAGAGTTTAAATAACAAAACTAAAATGAGTTCAAAAGCGACTACAGTTTTCAATGATTACCCTTACGAAGTAGCTGTGCTTCATGACAGTCCTAACAACAAAAATATTGATTATAATGTTTACCCAAAATATGATATTAAAGTCCCCAAAATTGGAGATGTTAATGGAACAGACTCAGAAACAATCAATAATATTAAACTTATTGCAAGTAAAGACAAGAAGAAGCATTTTGTCAAAAAAGATGAACCCCGTTTTGAGCATTTGCCCGACACAGTAAACATAACTGAAGGTAATGTGTCTTTGCCTAAAAGAAGCATGAATTATGGTTTAGAGATAGATAGAATTAGTTTTCTCGAAGTATTAAATAAAAGTAAAGAAGTACATCCAATAACAATGGTTAAGGAAGAGAAAGTAATGCAACCCGCTACAGCACGAGATGTGGCTTACGAAATTGTACCTAATGAGTCTAAAGTTGAAGTTGAAATTCCAAAACCTGTAAGCGAACGAGGACTAATAAAAGTATTATCAATGTTAACAAAAACTTTTAGAAAAATAATGAAGCAACATAGTGATATTAAAAACATGCACGACGAAATGATAAATGTCGACGAGGAATTTACCAAAAAAATAGAAGCTAATAGGAAGAAAATTGAGGATTTTGACATAAAGTATATGCTTTTCTTGAAAATGATTGAAAAATTGAAGACTATACAAGAAAAGATGAAAAGCAAGGAGGAAAGTTACAAGAAGAAAGAGGAGCAAATGTCAAAGAATTTGATCCAGTTCGAAAGCCAGCAGAAAAAGTTTCTAGCACAGCAGCAACAGTTCTATAATATACAAAAGTTAATGTTAGCACAGAATGAGAAGATAAATCAGAAACAAAACACGATAGCTAAAACACAGAACGAAATATCACATAGGCAAAACAATTTTGCAAGAGTATTGAAGAAAGCAAAACAATTATACATAGACACTAAATATTCTAAATCGAACACAACTATTGCTGCACCTAAGGAAGCTTACGATAAATACAAGCACAATCATAATATAAACGTCACTAAAGAAAAAGAAGTTGAAGATACCACGTCACGAGCCACGACAGAATCAGTAAAAATCAACCTATTCTCAATCCCCGCTAGCAATCCTATAGAAAATCAAGATCAAATGATATTAAAGGAAAAAGATGAGAAACCAGTCGATGACTTGATTTACAAATATTACTTCAACAATACTTTTATAGATACGATTATGAAGAATAAAATACTATCTGGAATTTTTATTGGAGACAAAGTAGCTGTAGCCAGAAGCGCTAAACAGAAAAGGAATAAACACAAAGTGGTTATTAATAATAGTAAATTAAATTCAACAATTATGCTGCCAGTTTACAATGAGACTAAATCAGCTACGTTACACAGAGAACGTAGATGGATCAATCATCATTCAAGACGAAAACATAGAAGGAAGCAACGAGGTAAAGGGCAGTCTGTGCCAAGCAGACAACCATTATATCTAAACGAAGAAAATACTACAACACAAAGCAACATTGAAACAACTGAAGCACTTTTAAAGGATTCAGATGTTACTGCAAACGATCCTTTTCAATTGATGGCTACAAATTTTTGCAATGGTATTGGTCAAAATTCAACGAAACAGGTACTTGATTGGTGTGTTGAAAAGGCGTTACGAAGGTTGAAGAGTTTAGGTAAGTATCTCTTACTATTACATTCAATTCGTGTGTCTAGGAAACAAGTTGTCCATTGAAAACGAAGAGGGAAACTATGGGGCACTTGATACGACATGACAGTTTCTTAACAAACGTCATCGAAGGGAAGGTTGAAGGGAAAACATGAAGAGGAAGACCTGGCTCCTACTTTGCAAGAGTAAAGGAGAAGGTTAATGTCATGTCGCATCATGAAGTCAGGTCCTTGACAAGGGAAGGAAAGAAATGGTGATTACTACACCGACAAGAACTCTTAAATTACATGATGATGATAAGTCTAGACAAAGTGACATCCCGTTAGCGACAACGCTAGTAGAAACGGCAGAATGTGTAGATTTGACATTGACGATTGACACATTTTGATGTTGCTTTGCTACGGTATACGTACAGTAGGGGAAATGTATTCACGTACCACCTTAAAACCCTATCGCAATGACGCGACGCGTTAAACGCCAGGCTATGTCATACAAATGTCATGCGTATGTCTCTTCGACTAGGTTCTACGGTGGTACGTGTTTAAATTTTCTTGACTGAACATTGTCGTTTCTTCTAGCATACTTGACGCTAACAGAATGCAACTTTGCCTAGACGGCTCCCATTTCAGTGCAACATAAAAGTTTCTTTTAATGAATCGGGAGGAAAACACGCATGCGTGTTAATTAATGGAATGTAACCACCACCGCCAAAGGCCCAAGAGAACCGATGATCAGTTCCCATGGGCGGCGGTGGTTATTTTTCATAAGGTAGCTGGTTCGATGCTCATTTTAATCCCTTTCCAAAAAAACCTTAGCTTATTTGACTATCACGTTCAGAATAAATGATTTTAAAAAATTACTAAAATGTCTTCTTCTTCTTCTTTTTCTTTTTCTTTAATGGCGGCCACGAGGCTAAAATAATATTGTACAGTTTGGGTCAAAAGACCATAAAGGCAAGGAAATCATTGACCGATGCCCATGGTGCACCGGCCCAAGCACTGCTCTTCCCCCGGAGGAGTCCATAAGGGAACCGCAGCACTTGGGCACACGAGGAGGAAGCCCGACACGCAGCCCCTTAAATGTCTTTCGAGTAAGGCAATCGACAAGGTGCCAGCCAACCATCACCTATTTATTTGACACCATCTTAAACTGTTTTAGAAACCAAATTAGTACCGTCGCCACCTCAGCCATCAAACCAAGATGTCACCCACCTAACTGTTATGGAGTCTTCTTATACACCAACCCAATTGGTAACGGAAAAGACAACCTACACAACAGTTACCGAAGGTACGATATCATCAACAATAACTAATCTTTAAATGTAATTTTGACGATCTCAATATAAAAAGGTGTAATTTGACATTCTACGCAATTTATAATGTAATTTTATCTACACATATATCATAAATGCTCTATAATGCGTTCAGAAACCGTAGGCAATGACCAGCATTATAACAACCAATATTATAATGAGATTTTTTCTAATTTGTTTCTATATTTGTTCAAATTCATTTTTTATTACATTATTTTAATGTGTACAGTCTATAGATATTTAATAGGTACCTAGCACTAGTAGCTAGTAGCAATGCAGGTCATTGCCCTATGGCTTCTGAACCCATCATAGAGTACTTATGATATGTGTGTAGATAAAGTAATGTATGCAACTGTACATAATTAGGTCTTAAAACACTCGTGTGATCCTATTATGAAACTAGCTGACGCTCGTTTCATAAAACCACACTCGTGTTTTAAGACCCCTCATTATGCAACAGTTGCATAAAATACTATTATATTGACTGAATAAACGAACTAAACTAAACAAAGAAACCGTGAGGAAGTTGAAGGAAATTTTAAAAGAGAAATGAATGTTTCACGGAAATTTCAGGAAACGTTTGCATCGCAGTTTAAGAAAATTTTCTTCAGCAATGATCAGTTGCGATGCGCTAGTTGCAGTTTTGTTTCTTAAAGAAAAAAATGTTCTCGTACATTTCAGAAAACTTACTCATCGCAATTTAAGAAAAATTTTACTATCACTGGTCAGTAGGGATGTGCCAGTTGCTGAAAGTGTTTAAAGAAAAAAGTTACTTTGAAAAATTTCAAAAAATTATTTATATTCTTTTCTATGTTGGTATATGGAACAAAATTGTATGCTCAAAATGTGCAATTGTTGATACTTTTGATATTTAATATCTTTTGTACATAGTTTATGATGAATCATTAGTTTCATTTACTTACTTACTTATTTACTTACTTACCTCCGTATTCTGTTTCAGCACCAACCTTTACAAAATCTTCGTTACCAGTAATTTTTACAACAAATTTACTGATAAGTCAAAACCAACCAATTGATGCTAAAAGCGATCCGATGGCAGCCTTCAGTGCTTTCTTCCCAGGTAAAAGTATCAAATACTTAATGTAGTAATAGTACTTTATGTTACAAGGGCGGTAAATAAGTGATTACAATCATTAAGGCCATGAAAACACTCACCTAGCCCTACAAAGTTTTTTTTACACGTACAAGGAATTGTTGATATTATTATAATACCAAGAATAATACTGGTTATCTATGTCGTGACTCTATAGCGAGAATCTTTCTGAATGTACCTTCTGTGGCGTGACGTCATAACTCCTAGCAATTGCGTTATTATTATAAATTATAATTCATACATTTTCCTTTTATTTCCAGACAATGACGAGTTAGAGTTAAATTTGAAACAATTTGGTAAGGATTTTATAAATACTAACAGGATATTTTTTATTTTGGAGCATGACATTTTTGCGTTGTTCTTAAGAAAGGTGAATGGGCATTTTTGTATGGGCGCTGTCCCAACCCTTGTATACAATAGTGAGTAGTATGGACGTGTAGTACTCGGTGTAAGGATCACCATAGGCTATGTTTCGAAGACCAGTTGTCTGCAGCATTAATAATTTTTTTGTATGAAAAAAAAAAACAGCTAATTAGACCTATGCTCCCATTACGTTTTTTACTTCTAGTGGCCTCAGTAATGCGTGGTTAAAATCTTTCGGCTATATCTTGAACATGATTTTACAGATACTTTTCATACAACTGCTAGTACAAAGTGAGGTATAAAATGGGCTGTAGCTTTTTCCCTGCAAACATCTCGGTTTTGCTGTCATATAAAAAAATTAAGCTCTTATTGAGAGCTTTCAAATAAGATATAGCACAACTGTATACAGCACTTGGGACAATTTGCCCATTCTCCTTTTGTATATTTGGACATTGGCATCATGGCACAAGCCTCGTGGCCGCCATTAAAGAAAAAGAAAGAAATTTTCCCGACTTACATTGGTGATCCTTGCCTCTGAATTGGACTATTTAGATAGGTCAGTACGACGAACTGAGAAATTATAAGACATAGAGAAATATCTAAAGAACGTTATCGATTTTAGTGACAAGATAACTGCATTCATAGATTTAAAAAAACTCAAACATGGTTCGGGGCTCGAAAACTATCATTTAATAAAAACTTGCACTATTTCGATATCAATTGTGTCGGTCATCATAAGCAGTCAGCAGTAAATTACTATGAAATCATCATCATTTCAGCCGAAAGACGTCCACAGCTGAACATAGGCCTCTCCCAAGGATCGCCACAACGACCGGTCGTGTAGGGGTCTGGGTTTTGGGTGTGGATGCATTTTTTATTTTTTTCTCCTTGGGAGGATTTGCCATAATCGCCACGCTTGGCAGGCGGGTTGGCGATCGCAGTTAGATGGTTGAATTTCCCGGAGGACGCTGCTGCCCGTCCCCCGGATTTTCCCTTAGTCGCCTTTTACGACACCCATGGGAGCGAATGGGGTGATGCTATTCTTAGCCGGCATCACACGGCTATGAGATGTCATATCTAAAATAAAAAGAAAACTACAAAAACACAAAACGCTATAGTGAACCACAGCCACAAGATGGTCCGATGACTTCATACAGGTGGCAGGAAGGCGCTGGCTGCATGCCGCTCCCAACCGGTCACTTTGGAAATCCATGGAGGAGGCTATCTTCAACAGTGGACTTCTTGTGGCTGAGATGATGATGATGATGATAGTAAAATCGTTTAGTGTCGGAAGTGGACGCGTATTTCAGAGTGACTCCTTCGGCTCGACCCTCTAACACTCTCGTGCATCCATTGCTTACTTTCTCGCCTCTACAATAATGTACTATTTCACAGATCTGACTCGGGATACGGAAGGCAACGTTTACTATGATGGCAGTCTTCACGAGAGTGACATTCGTAAGTATTATCTAATACTAGCGTCCCGCCCCGGCTTCGAATTAGGATGTAATGCAGTGATTCCCAAAGTGGTCCAGGTGGACCCCTAGGGGTCCACGGAAGACTTGCTGGAGGTAGAAATGTAGCAGCAGGGGGTCCACCGAAACCAGTAAAATTTTGAAAGTGGTCCACGAGAAAAATAAGTTTGGGAACTACTGATGTAATGTAATGTACAGTAGGGGAAATGTATTCACGTACCACCTTAGAACCCTGTCGCAACGACGCGACGCGTTAGACGCCAGGCTATGTCATACAAATGTCATGCGTATGTCTCTTCGACTAGGTTCTACGGTGGTATGTGCGTGTTTCAATTTCCTCGACTGTACAGTCAAGGAATTTAATTCCCTACCCATTTCGTTGAAATGTCGTCTGACATTAGCAATGCATTAAGGTCGATATGTCAAACTAACGTCTTGCTCTATAGCTCTTATGGTGACAGTTTGCTATATGCTATTGAACCTTAGGTGGGTTGGAAATTTAATTCCTTGACTGTACATAAAAACCTTCCATAAAAAAATCTCTAAATAACAGTGCAAACCGTAATTAATAGATTCAGGCGTTACTTTGCGGAGATCCATTTCAACAAACTGGAACAAACGGTGTGTGGTTGAGTCTGTGTGATATATGTTGTTTCGTGTGGAAACGGAGGAGGGTGGGTTTTTGCATGAACATATATGTATGTAGCACAGACGCAGGCACTGGTTTCGCGGAGTAGTTGTTCCAGTTTAGTGAAAACCGATACAAAATCAGTTGCTTGGTTTAGACGGAGAAGGCGGCCAAAGATACACTATAAAAATTCAGGACGGACAGAAAGACTAACGACTTTACTTTATACTATGTAAAGAAAATGAAGAAGATTAGTTTGATATTTTAATTTTATTAAATTATTTTTTTATTATTTTATTATTTGATTTTTTTTTTCTTTGTGTTGTCATTCATTATATAGCATTTTAAATTTAATTTGAATGTAAAAAAATACAAAACAAAAAATCGAAAACTTTTAAAAAAAATAATTTCGATTACAATTATTTTATTTTATTTTACAGCAGATAAAGACCAAAGCGACCCGGTGTCAGATTTCTTGCCAGAATTTGACAGTAACTCGAGAATTGACATTGACACTCGCGCTATAGAGCTGCAAGCGAAGAGGCGGTACTCTGCCAGAAGGTACATGTCATGACATGACAGTAGTAGGTTCATGAACCTACTAAGTACTTATTTTGCGGGTGGTTGGACCCTGTGCAAGGTCCGTCCGCATCGCTACTACCATCTTGCTAGCGAATCCAGCTGCTAAGCAGCAGTGCTTGCACTGTTGTGCTCTAGCGTGGAGAGCAAGACCACAGAATAAATAATAGCACTGACGTACAGAAACTTCTCTTTTACGACCGCGATTAAACGAATTCCAACTTTCGTATTATTTCATACACTATGCGCCAGGCGGCGCGGGTCAAAAGGACGCGCCGCTTGCGCCCGCCTTCCGCGCGCTACTCCCGGCGACACGCTAGGGTTGCGCGGCATTCGTTTTCAATTACACTGACACGGCGGGGGCGAGCGAGCGAGTGCGCGGCAAGCAGACAGCCTACTGCGATTTGCTTATGCCATAGGCAAGGCGGTCGAGCGTACCTACAGTGCGGAGTGGAACCTCCCTGGCAAGACAGCCAGTGACATTACTGTCACAAGAGGTATAGGTCCAGTTGGCACTCCTTGAGTACGCAACCTTAGAAACCAAACATTTTCGTCATTAAATCATATTGTCAAACAAATCAAGTACCATTTTTTGTATTATTTCAGAATGAACAAAAACCAGTCGAAGAAGCGAGGCGCTAGGAAGAAAATGGAGAAAAAAACTGAAAAATATGAAAGTTTGTTTAAAAATTAAATAAGATAACTAAGTGTTAATGAATGACGTTGTGATAGTAGTATTTCTCAATTTTGTACATGTAATAAAGTATTTTAATCCCAAAGCTTTGAATAATTTTCTTACCCAATAGGGCATTAGGGGCAACCGCTTTACTGTGGACACTCTAAATTTTAGAGCTGATGTTACAGCACTAAGACAATGTCCCATCACTATGTGGGATAGTCTGTGGTAGTAGTGTGAGAAAAATACGGCCATGGGCGTACCCAGCTTCTGGCCTAGGGGGGGGCAAGTCAAATGCTAGATTCGGTAATCTTCGTCCGCCATCGCCGCGCACTGTTTTTTGGCAATTGCACCGTGCATTTTGCCAGTGTCTACTGCGCGGTTTATTTAAAAGTTAGAGCATTAGGCCCCGTTTACACTACGATTAAGGCTAGTTCATAGATGTTTTCCAGATTTCCAGGGGGGCAGCTGCCCCTCCCTGCCCCCCCCGGGTAAGCCCATGAATATGGCGAAATGTCTAGTTTAAAATTCGTAAAATTAATAAACGATATAAAAAGGCAAAGTGCTCTCAAACAAACAATATTCGTGGAAGATTCCAACATTGCTATACTTTTCATCGTCCGAGCTATCACCATGTTTCTTTATTCCCTGCCTTCAGGAGGTCAGAGGGAAGGCAGGGGATAGATAAGCACATCGATTGCTCCATCGATGAGAGAGTATAAGCTCTTAGATTCAGAGTGTCCACTGGTACAGCTGGCCACAGTTAGAGCAGTTGCCATTAACCATTCTAAATTAAAACTATACATAATCATAAAACTACCGTGAGACTCGGACATATTAATAAAACGGATCACTCACGTATTTTTACGTCGAGAAATGCCCGACATATTTCGGACCAGTTCGTGGTCCTTAACCATGAGCAGCGGTGGCGACGACGACTGCGTACCGAAGCCCCTAAGGACCACGGACTGGTCTGAAACATGTCGGGCATTTCTCGACTTAAAAATACGTGAGTGATCCGTTTTAAATATACATAATCATAATCACTTCAATTAATAAAAGGATAATTGGAATAGGTTCACAATTGGCGAAAATATAGCGTAACATGCTCAAAAACCAGTGGAAATGAAAACTTCATTTCTTGAATTAAATAAATTAATTTCTTGAGTCAATTCACACCAATTGACGTAGTCCTAGCCTAAGCAAAGCTTTTACTATGGGTGACAACGGATAAACATAAATAGGGATCCCCCACTTATCATAAAATAAGATAATGTTTATTTGCAGAAAAATACAAAATATCAAACATCATCATCATACAAATATGTGCCCCATGTGGGAACCGAACCTACAACCTCTAGCTTTGTAGTCAGGGTTACTACTAAGCAATCCGGTCGTGAAACTCGGTTAAAAAGGGCAGAAAGATATAAGTAGACCAATTTATACACATTTCATATAAAATAAAGCATTTCATATAAAAAGCTCAAAGGCTTTATCATTATCATTACGCTTTCATAAAAAGTCATCAGATCTCATTAAGAGCCAAGCCTCTAACTCTACAAACCTATGTCTTAGTCAAAAATACGAATAGTGCTATGTTTCTTGGCTCGTCTTGGCGGCGCACTACCATGACCCTTGTATTATTTCAATTTAAACAAATTATACAGCATTTTTAAGCTTAAAAGGCCCATTTACATTGTACATTGTACATTGCGGGCTGCCAAGGTATGAAGTGGCCAAGCGATAGATCGAGCCCCGCAATGCAATGCGACTCGCTTGCGTGAACTCGTACCGTGTAAATGGCGCTTAATAAACTGAGATAGCTGATATTGTAATAACAATCAACGACCGCGCGACCTACAGAAAACTGTCTTACAGCGTCCAATACAGAGCTTTGAGCAATAATTAGATATACCTTCCTTTAAAAAATCTTTAAATCAACGTAATTTTTTTCTCGCCTATAAAACAAACTATTAAAGCAAAGTATTTTTGTTTTGCCGCTATAGGCTATCTATAGGCGGTGGTGATCACTTACCATCAGGTGACCTATTTGCTTGTTTTCCTTCTTATACCATAAAAAAGTGCAATAAACCTTTTGAGTAAGCCCTTTTTAGAGCTCCGCAGCAAAATGTCCAAAACGAAAGCCCAATAGTTTCGCCATGTTCGTCTGTCTAACTTTATATATGAGGCATTTTAATCGCAGTCCATACCTGCTGAAAAGCTATAATTTTGCATAATTATAAATATCTAAAACCACTAGAGAGTTAAAAAATAAAATTCAATGAAAAACACACTTTAAGGGCACAGCAGAATCTCTTTGCGAAGGAATACTAGTTACTGGGATTTTTTCATTATTTTTCATTAAAAAAACGAGGTACAGTGAGTTCAAAATGCACTAACGTCGAAAAAACATCATTGCATAAAATTAGTCTCTGCTGCACCAGGGAAATTATCAATTCTTGTTTCTTTTCGTAACGTCTACAAAACCCTGCATCAAGCATGGCCTGAGATGCTGTTGCCAGTTTTTTATACAATAGCACAAAATACTACGAGTACTGTAAAGTACTGTTATCTACTTTTTCTGATCTTTCATAGTTTGTAAACTTCCTTCCCTTATCGCGGTCACATTGCCTCCATTCTTTGAAACTAGAACACGCACTGTTTACAAAATTGTGTCTCAGTTTGGCAATTGACTGCTGTTAAGTGAGTATTTATTGTTATTATTATTATTGCAGCTTAAAGCTGGTGCGTGACCACAGCAGCACCAGGTCCACTTGAGTTATTGTTTTCAGTGTTTGTCTAGGCTATTTTAAAAGATTTCATTAAGTGTGCACCAATCACTGTCACGGGTATACCGTTCTACACTATTACTATGCGGATGCCAGGAAGTGCTATCTGGGGTTGCTAGTACTAAGACTGCCTACCAGTTCCAGAGAGTGCCCTCTCAGCCTCTCATTCTGTTTCCGGAAGAACATGTCACTCAGCCCAAGTACATTGTAGTGTCCAGTTAGAATCTTGTAGACCTCAATCAGATCGCCATATTGTCCCCATTACTCTAGTTTTCAGGTACGATTCCCACAACCTGTGTTCATATTCTTTGTTGCGAAGATTGTATCTTTTTATCAAAACCATAAGACCGCATTATGTCATCTTCATCCTCTCATGATCATCAACCGAAATAGGCCTTACCTAAAGATCACCACAACGCCCCGTCAGCCGCTGCTCGCATCCAGCGGGTTCCCGCATCCATCACCAGATTTGGTCTATCTCGTGGCGGGCCTGCCCACGGTCGCCATTTTTTATCTTTAGGTTTTTAGAGTCTTATACCTACCTCATAACAACCTAACACACTTTCTAGCGACCCCTAGGCTCATAATAATGCGTAGAGCGGACAGCCGCACGCCACTCTAGCAAGGTTTCAGGACCTCCCCTTGGGGTCGCGAGAGACAGATTGAAAAGCACTGATATAAACAATAAGAACAATTATCTTGAGCTTGATTGCTTTACCTGAGCAACTGTCATAATACATTACTGTCTCACTTGCATTTATAAGACATCTAGATATAACCGTGCCAGTGCTTAACACTCAAAGGACATTGTTTTTACCAGTAGTTGACATAATTGTCTCAAATTCTTACTCGTACTAGTATATTTCCGTGTTTTCTCGTCAGTTATTAGGTCACTTTCAATGACTGGGACCGTTACCTTAAAGTTTATGCTTCTTTTGCAGCTTACGGCACAGTATACAGGGTAACCAATGACACGATGCGACAACGAGGGTATCTTCTACAAGGTGTTCTGCGTCGGGCTGATTATCATCGCCTTCACCTTCACGGTTATACTCACCAACGTGTTTATTGACATCGATGGATTACTCAGCAAGAAAGAGAGGGGTAAGAAAAACGCTAACGACTTATATATCCGTCACTATAGGCTCCACGCAAATGATGGATATATCCGTCACTATAGGTTCAATGTCAATGACTGATATATCGAGCAAGATGGTGGTAGCATTACTGACCTTTCTGTTAAAGGTCCTACCACCCTCACTTTCATTAACCGAATGATTTTTTGTTGAAACCATAATCTTTTTCGGAGTTTTTATAGTTCATCGTTTTATAGCGCTTTATAATGTGTACATTTATGACATTTTAAACGTCATTCTAGAATCTTCAGAAAACTTATCCCCCAGTCACGTGACAGAAATACACGAAGGGATGCCAGACCCACAAGAATATTATAGCGGTGGTGAAAGGAACAAAGACGGGGACAACGCTTATAGAACAAAGAGATCCTTAGGTGGGTAACATTTTGTGAAATAGTATTGTTATGATTTTTTAATATACAAAATTGGAAGAATTCCTTAAGATTGTTTGCTGAAACCATTAAGTTTTCAGGATAATTAAAAAAAGCATCGCTTAGAACCTGTCGGATTAGATGATTTATTTTATATAATTCCAGAAAAGTTTACGGTTTTAGCAAAAAACTTTCGAACGATAAGGTAGCTATTACCAGTACTTGACACAAGGACATTTTTTCTACCAAAAATTTACATTATTGTCTCCCATTTTTATTCGTATGTATTCGTACCTCTCATCAATTTGGTAGGCAAAGTTTATTCAAGTGGTGTACAGTAGGAGAAATATATTCACGTACCACCTTAGAACCCTATCGCAATGACGCGACGCGTTAAATGTCATGCGTATGTCTCTTCGACTGGGTTCTACGGTGGTACGTGTTTCAATTTCCTTGACTGTACATTATACATTGATTCGATAGTCCTAATCTTATAAATTTCGAAACTACACTATTTCTAATATAAATTATGTAAAACACTATATTACGACAATCGATATGTATACGAACCAACAAGGATCCCTCGTTTCGTGACGTACTTTAAAAAAATCTCAAAGCTCCTATTTCGTTTCAGATTCACCTGACTTCCTTCTCCACATAAAGAATCCCAAGATGAAGAGCATACTCACACACCGACTGGCCACCCTCTTAGAAGAATTAGATGAAGAAGAAGAAGGAATAGTCAAAAGAGATGCAAAGAACGACAAACCTCAAGAAAGCAACGATATTTATGTTAGAACTGACAATATGAAAACAAAAGAAGTTAAAGCAAAGGAAACAGAGGTAACAAACGATCGCAGCCAGAGGAGGACTAATGATGATATGCTGCATCTGGCGATGCACAATATACTTCTAAAGGGTATAATAGGACACATGGATTTGAATGAGGTTTACAAGAAGGTCCATACTTTAGTAAGGAATTTCAAGAATGAAGAGAAGCTAGCACAAGGTATGTACAGACACAACAGACAGTAACAACAGACAGTTTTTGTGGTTGACTTTTTCTCTCCCAAATTTTAAGGAATTCCAAAGATTACTCAATGTTTTGTTGAATAAATAGAAGCATTTAAAGAAATAAACGATCTCCTAATCAAGAAGAAATAAAGGACTAAACGTACATGTTTAAATTATACTATTTCAATATTACAGATAACGTCTTACATTTCACTAGTGACAAGAACAACGAGGTCACAACTGATGTATCTATACAACCTACAAAGCCTCTTGATGAAGAAAGCAAATTTTTTGAAGAATTAGTTAAATGTACAAAACTACAGCAAGATATAGTTGAAGGTTCGACTGAGAAAGCTAAAGTAGTCGAAATTGAAAGTAAAAAACCTAATGTTACTAGTAAGTGGATTACTGTAAATATTAGTTGCTAAAATTATCTTATAACGTACTCCGTACAATGATTTTGAAACAGTTACATAAAACAAGGTATTTTAACATGAGCTATTGTAAATGCTGCCATAATATACAACACACACTAATTTGACTACTTTTGTTTCAGGTCCCAAATTCTTAATAAAAACCTTAATTGATATTCAAAAAAATGACAAAGAAATTGACACGTAAGTTCAAACCATATTATTAGAAATATTTTAAAGACAGAAGCAATAGCAAATACATCACTAAAGACAAACAGATCATGCAAGAACCCTCATAAAATAAAATTTAATCTTGATTTCTCTAGCTTGATATCTAGTGACACGTAATTTAAAGTCTTTTTTTTCAGAAATTCAAAAGAAAACATTAAAGGCATTATAAGGCTAATTTACAATGGTAAATCAATAAAAATCAGAAGCATGGATGAAGAAGAAACAACAACGACGACAAAACCAATAGCGATGGAAACTACAACTGTAAATACCCTTAAAAAAGACGACGAAGTAATTGCTGATATACTGAAAGATAATTTCGGCGGCAGTGTACCAAAGTCATACATGAATTCAATTCTAATAGAGTACCTAAACAAGGTTAAAAAACAAAGCGATGTACCTGAAATACCAATCAAATATACCGAGAAACGTCTAAAGAGAAATATTAAATTTCATCACGCAAGAGAATCAAAAAAATTTAAAAAACTAACTGAAAAAAAAGATGAAGATGAACTCTTCGTAGAAATTGAAACACATTTCGATGATAAGGGGTTAAAAGGTAAAAAAAAGAAGGAACTGATAAGACAACTTATTGAGAAAATACAAAAAGCCATACATTCGAATCAAGAACTGAAAAAACCCGTTAAACTTAGTAATGAATTACATATTAGGAAAAGGGTGCAGCACTCTCTAGCGCGTCAAAATGATACTCAACATAAGACTTTCAATAAAAATATATCGCCATACGATCTTAACATGTTTAGAGAACAATACCCCATAAGCAAAGTAGCTCCTGTTCTAGATCCTTTACCCAATGTAGCCGATGAAAATGGTCAAGAATGGGAAAAGAAAGAATTTGGACCAAAATTTTTTTCTACCTCAAAATCAATAAACTCAGCTGAGCTAGGTCAAGTAGATGTAGACTTTGATAAAGTCATGACTCTTACTGGAGTACCTCAAAGATTTCAAATACCATTAAACACAGATATAAGTGAAGAAAACCCTAATGCTTATCTCGATTTAGGTAATTTACAATTTATGATTAAAGATATAGAAGGAAGCGGGTTTTCTATTGGTTTAAATCAATATGTAGACCATGCACCTGACCCTGAAAGTATTAAATTGTTTACTGGTATAGAAAGTCTTGTTAATACGTATCATCAAACTTATGATCAGAATAATCCTCTTCCAGATTACTCAAAAGCAGGCATTGCCGTACTAAAACATGAAATGAAAAAAAGAAATATTAAAATTAATGAACTTAGTAATTTAAAACTAAATCCAGATGTTAAAGACAGCCATGTAAAGAAGCGTTCTATTGATCAAGGCAATGATTACCATTCAAACGAATACAAAATCATTTTCGATGATAAGTTTCTGCCATACGATAATTATCAAGAGATTTATGAACACAAACAAAAAAAGGTGACTCTACCAATACTGATGACAAAGAAAAACGCAAATTTAAATGTAAAAGAAAATGACACAACTATAGCTACCGATTTAGACCAGCTCTTTGAACAAAAATTGAAGCCATCGGAAATATTAGATCTAGCAAGTTTTCTAGATAGAAAAAAACGCTCACACAAAGTCCAGAAGATAATGAATTTAAACACAAAGATTCGGATGAATCGATACATAAACACTAAAGCTATGCCAACACAAAAGTTTTTCCTAAAAACTAAACGCAATAAGAGACAAATTGGTAAAATAAGGATAATTGCTAAAGATATGAAGGGTCACAGCGATTCCGATGAGAATGTCTTTATAGTATCTGATGAAAACATGTACGCAGACAGAGCAGTAGTAAGACGAACAGATACTTCACCAGATTCTACAGAAGACAAAGCAGAGGAGATAGTAGATTATGAACCAACTGTTTTCGAAGATCCAAAACCACGGATGTACAATGCACTAGAAGACAGAGTGCGGCATAACACGCTAATGTCTAAATACCCACATGTTTTTGTTGAAGAAGTATCCAGTGATGATGTTACTCAGGTACCAGTTGAATTTGGGCCTGTTTTTGCTAACCCCGTTAAGCGCAAAACTGAGGTTGAAACATTCACTGATCGAGAAAATTTAGGAGACCGCATGCCTAAAGTACAAGACTTGGTCCACGCTCTCGTACCGTACCCTAAAACTAACTACAAAGTTACTGTGAAACTCCTACCTAAAGGTGACAATGATACGCGATCTGGATTCAAAGAGGTTCATACGAGTATCAATAAAACATTTAACAAAAACGGTTTGCTATTCTCCTCGCTTGTAAACGTCTCTGAGATTTCCAAAGTAGAAGCTGCTAATGGCACTAATGATAATCAACAAAATGGTTACATAAACGCATTACAAACAATCGGATTCCCGTGGTCTCGTGAACTGAAAACTTACGAGCTAAAAAATAATAAAGACAATAATGAATTTCATGTAATAGCAGCAACGACGCCTAATATAATAGAAAATAAGCAAGACGAACTAACTCTTATGCTACAACAGCAAAAGGAGACTATAGACAATCATTTTAAGAATTTAAAAGAAAAAATTCACACGTTCACCCATAACAATGCTACTGTAGCTCCTGCAGAAACCAGAAGGGGTATGATGGACTTACTAGCACCTTCAAGTCCTCCTGAAGTTTTCCGTTTAAGCAAAGATTATCTCAGTGAAATACTGTGTAAGCATATTAAAATGGAAAAAGACGCTACAACCACAACAACAATCAGCACAACAACAGCAACAACAACAGTCAAACCAGAAGTGATAGATGTATTAAAAGTAAAACTTCTAAGTGCAATATCACAGAACGAAAGACTAACAAGCCGGATCTTGAATAAAATAGACCAAAACACAGACATTTTGCAGACGTTCTTAACCAAAATTACGGATAAAATACAAAGTATTCCTGCCATACCAAAACATGTAATAGATAAACCGGTAAAAGAAGATGACCATGAACATTCGAAAATAAACGCTCATCCCGTTTACATGAGACCGGCAAATAACGATACCGATGTGCCTTTCATATACGCATATCAACCGTACAAACGGTCAAACAAACCTGAAACCCCAGTAGCAAGCTTAGTATACCATCAAGGAGTACCAAAATATCTGCGAAATAATCAAATGGTTCACATTATCAGAACAAACACTGACACTCCAAAGCCTGATTTCGATTTTGATGCTTTCGTACAGAAAGACAATACAAGGTATTTTATAGATGAAGATTATTTTAAAACGTTCGTTTCACATATAAACGCAGAAATTAAACCGAATGAAGATGGAATTAAGAAAGATGATACACATGCAAGTCGCGACAAAAACCCGGAGGTGGTAGCAGGTGATGACCATAGTCGTATTCAAGTGATGAAAAACAATGTAAACGCAAACGGTTTTAAATTTAAAAGTAATGCTCCTAAAGTAAATAGTACAAAGGTTATATAAATTCTTATTTTCTCTTCTTCTGCATCAGAGAAGAGCAGTGTTACATAAATATTTATTTTTACTAAGATGTTTGAAGTTTTATTATCAGACTATCTAAAAGGGAGGGTTATATATTTAGTATCACTACGATAAAATTGACAAAGTAAGTTTCTGACAATGCGCAGCAAGCTTGTTATTTTAGGAATGATGTTTCAAGTATGTAGTAATGTATAGAAACTGGAACAAATTACCTTGCTATTCCGCGAAACCAGTACCGTGCTCGTGCAAGTTAGCTGCGTCTGTGCGACATATATATGTGTGTGTGTGTGTGTGTGTGTGTTCATGCAAAAACCCACCCTCCTCCGCTTCCACACGAAACAACATAAATATATATCACACAGACTCAACTACACACCACCACCACTAAACACTAAAGAACACGATCGACGCGCGTTTCGCCTCTGTACGACCCAGGCTATGTCATACAAATGTCAGGCGTATGTCTCTTCGACTAGGTTCTACGGTGGTACGTGTTCCAATTTCCTTGACTGTACCTATATCCCGATTGTATCCGAGCGAAGCCGGGGCTGGTAGCTAGTCATGAATATTTACAAATATTCCTCAAGCAGTGCAGTATTGTTTTTGCGGGTATTAGCACCTTTTGTAATGTCCGTCCGGATCGCTACCACCATCTTGCTCGCTAATCAGCAGTGCTTGCACTGTTGTGTTCCGGCGTGGAGAGCAAGACAGCCGGTGCAATCACTGGCACAAGAGGTATGCCATCGTAGCCCTCTGGGTTAGCAACGCATTTGAAATATCTTCGATTTTGCGGGTGTTTATAGGCGGTGGCCCTAACATGACAGCCCAGGTTTAGTTTAACCCCTCCCTGTGTCTCTGTCTAACTAGTGTCATAAGAAAGAGACGCAGATAGAGATAAACTAACCTTGGCCAGTCATGTTAGAGCCACTGTGACCCACTTGCTTGTTTGCCTTCCTATTTCAGAAAATATTTTGTTCATGATTCATCAGGATGCAAAATGATGGAATGACGAATCCATTTTCCCTGACGACCTTTCTATTCGGTCATTAAGTGACCACATTTATTCATTGATGATGATGACTCACTCATTAATAGGGCTATGACGATAGGAAAATATATATAATGACAAAAGGGTATTATTAACTAGTTTCATACTGCGACTTTCCTTTTCATCTAAGGAGACTTGCTCTTAAGTTAAGTTTTTATGAAATTTAATGAGTTTATTTGTCACACCAGAATCACTAACGGTAGGGTACAAATATTAAAATTAAACAAAAAATAAGTGCCTTAAGAAACAGGCTTCAGGGGAGTTATCCCCCCACCCCCTCCCTGTGTTGGATCTAAGTCGAAGGTGATACTATTCCAACTCCATTGATGAACCAGTAGCCCTAACATGACTGGCCAAGTTTAATTTATCTCTATCTGCGTCCCTTTCTTATGACACTAGTTAGACAGAGACACAGGGAGGGGTTAAACTAAACCTGGGCTGTCAAGTTAGGGCCGCAGCCATGGTTCGGCTTCAAACGGGTAGAATTAGGACCACAGGATAAAAACCTTCCGTTAGCAAATCTCTAAATGACAGTTTTTTTACACAACATTGGAAGGAAAACAAGCAAGTGGGTCACCTGATGGTAAGTGAATACCACCGCCTATAGACTCCCGTAATACCAAGGCGATTGCAAATGCATTGGCTACCTAGAGGGCTAAGATGGAATACCTCTTGTGTCAGTAATTGCACCGGCTGTCTTGCTCCCCACGCCGGAGCAACAGTGCAAGCACAGCTGCTTAGTGGCAGGATTAGCGAGATGGTGGTAGCGATCCGGACGGACATTGCAAAAGGTGCTAATACCCTCAAAAGTGATTTAGATCATACTCAATTAAAATAATTATAAGTAAAGTAAATTACGATCAAAGAGTGCACCGTTCTAGATGACCTTTGGTGGTGTTTCGAACTGCCGATCGGAGTCGTCGCACGGGCCGATGGACCCTCCGATCTTCATTGTAACCCTTATGATGCATCTATTCATTTTACTTGCTAAGCAATCGTAGTCGCCCGTACCTCTCGCAAGGACTATGATTTTAAACATTCAGGCCACAAAAAAAAACCCGCAAAAATGAAAACGGTATCAAAATCCTTTGTGTGTCGCTCCCCAAGGTGTATCGACGATCTGGCTGAAATAAGACACAGATGGACAAACTAACAGTAATACTTGAATTTATATATTGAAATCTAACTGTCATTTAAGATAAAGGCGTAGACAGATAAAAAGCCAATTAAATATTTCACTTACTTATATAAACCGGAGTTAGCTCGTTATCTCACAAACTACCAAAAGATTTACTCATCGAGACACCAATATGAAGATTCTATTGGTAAGTTTAAAATTATTTTAAAAATAATATCATTAATCAATATTTGTTTTGCAAGTGAAACAATGTTGACAATTTTTTGAGGATTACGTAAAAATTTATTCTATTACAATTACAAACTTATATTTAATTAAAAACGCTAAACGCTGAACTGACTTTTCTGATTATTTTTGTTTTACAATTTTGCAGATATCATGGTTGGTGTTATTATTAGGCGTGAGCCTAAATTCAGGACATTACATCTACTCTTATAAAGTCGAGGTAAAAATCATTTTATCTTTACGAAATCTTTTCTTTGTCTTTATCATTCATTTTCTTGATGTTTTTTACATAGTAGTCTACATCTACACTATCTACACTTAATATAATAAAGAGGTAAACTTTGTTTGTTTGTTTGTTAGTTTGTTTGTATGTAGGGGGTAATCTCTGGAACTACTGAACCGATTTCAAAAATTCTTTCACAGATAGAAAGCTACACTATTCCTGACGGACATAGGCTTCTAATTTTACGTGAGCAAAGTCGCGCGCGTCCGCTAGTATAAAATAAAAGTGGCTATTTTTTCCTGTCTGTCCGAAATATTTATAGTGTATCTTCGGCCGCCTTCTCCTTCTAAACCACGCAACGGATTTTGATATGGTTTTCACTATCATTTAGAAATTTTAATACAGAAGGTTTTTGTGTACATTTAATCACGATTGCACCCGTGCGAAGCCAGGGCGTGTTGCTAGTCTACATCTACACTAATATAATAAAGAGGTAAACTTTGTTTGTTTGTAAGTAGGGGGTAATTTCTGGAACTACTGAACTAATTTAAAATATTCTTTCACTAATAGAAAGCTACACTATCCCTTACGGGCATAGGCTACTAATTCCGCATTAAATTTAAGATATTTTAATAAGAAATTAAGATGATATTTATTAATAAGTGTATTCTGGATTTAAAAACAATATAATTATGAACAACTTAGCCTAATATGTACAAATATCTCCCAAGTCTGTCCCCCTGCGGTAAAGTGCCCTTAAGGCTGGCTGCATTTTCCCGTTGGCCAAGAAATGCACCATTAATAAGTTAGAATGCTGTTGCAGAAAGATGGTGCTCCAGAGTATGAGGTGGAGGAGAGCCCCTCGGGTTCCGTGCTTGTGAAGAAGCTTGAGAAACTAACCCTTGGTGACTACATCTATAACCACTACTTTGACCGAGCTCACGTGAAAGAGGTGAGTTGTCATATTACGTACGGGCATCTAGACAAGCTTTTTTTTATTCATAGGCAAACGAGCAAGTGGGTCAACTGATGGTTGGGAACACCAAGGAGTTCGCAAATGCGTCGCCAACCCATAAGGCTAAGATGGAATACCTTTTGTGCCAGTAATTGCACCGGCTGTTTTGCTCTCCACGCCGGAACACAAAGCAAGCACTGCTGCTTAGCGGGTGGATTAGCGCGCAAGATGGTAGTAGCGATCCGGACGGACCTTGCACAAGGTCCTATCACCCGCAAAAATGACTAATTTTACACGAAGTCGAATATTTGTATTGTAGTTTGTATATTAACTTATTTCGTAAATTGTAGTTGATTTATTCTAAGAATTACATTATTTTTCTTCTTTCAGGAACCTGCTATCACTGAAAGAGCCTTTACTAACAGTCATGGGTACCAGTTTTTAGAAAAACCAGATGAACCATCACGCAATGATGAACTGGAACATGATGATGAAGTTAATGATGAAGAAAACGAAGACCAAGAGGTAGGTAGCGGTGTATAGTCGACAAAGAAATTGCTTGATAACTTTTCGACCGTATTACAAAGGGTGAGGATTCAAAAGCGGTCAAGCAATTACTTGGTCGACTATACAAATTAAATGCCTTTATAAGTAGGCTGTTTTATTATGTAAGGATAAATAAATATCTTGGCTTACATACATAAAGTCACGCCTGTTTCCCGGTGGGGTAGGCAGAGACCACGGATTTCCACTAGCTACGATCCTGACATACAACCTTCACTTACTCTCATAATTTTCATCATGAATGCTCGTTGGTTTAGAGTGCTGAAGTAGAAGTAGTCCCAAGTTAAACTAAGCTTGTACTATGGGTACTAGGCAACGGATATCACGCTTCTGTAGATAAAAACAGACTTAAATATATACGCAAATCTACGACTCTGGAGTGCGATTTTTGAATCTCACCGGGTGACTAAAGCTCGTCAAAACGGCCGTTCTACATAGAAATGCGGCCATTTTGGTGAGCTGTAGTCACCTTGGTGAGATTCAAAAATTGCATTTGAATCTCACCGGGTAACTGAAGCTCACCAAAATAGCCGTGTTTCATAGAGATTCGGCCATTTTGGTGAGCTCTAGTCACCTGGTGAGATTCAAAAATTGCACCACAGGTACAAACATTCATACTCATCATACAAATGTTTACCTCCGCCGGGTTTTGAACCCAATACCTCTACTAGCCTCATAATTAGGGTTACTAACCAAGAAACGATTCATCCGACTGTCTATAAAGTTATTTTAACGACTGGTGTCGAATCTTGTCTAAACAAATATACAGGTCGACATGAGGGCCTCCTCTGTTTTTTTTTGTCTTTGTTAAACTTTGTTATTTATTTACAGGAGTCTGAAACAAAACCGCTGACCGATGCTGCTGTCAAAGAAGTAAGTCAAGTTTCATTAATATATCACACCAAAGATACACATACACATACTATTCAAGTATAGTTGAGCAAGAAATTGCTTGACCACTTTTTGACCGTATTACAGAGTTAAGGTTCAAGAGTGGTCAAGCAATTACTTGGTAGACTATACAATCAGCAACAGCCGACCATTAAAGAGGGGACTAGAGAAATTGTCTATGCTCTAAAGCAGTAGTTCCCAAACCTATTTTTCTCGTGGACCACTTTCAAAATTTTACTGGTTTCGGTGGACCCCCTGCTGCTACATTTCTACCCCCAGCAAGTCTCCCGTGGACCCCTAGGGGTCCACCTGGACCACTTTGGGAATCACTGCTCTAAAGGGATAGATATATAAACTTCATAGTGCATACTATGTCCCTCCCTTACGAAAAATTACACTTTCTCGCAGTTCCGTCTTTAATGCTGCCTTATATATGTCTTCGATTGTACTAAACAGACTAAGGTTTTAAACAAAAACATAACCCTTCCTTTTAGCTTTTCCGTAGTCGGGTAAAAACCGGCCAAATGCGAGCTGAGGGTTCCGTAGTTGCCTGATTACTCGTCAACTTGTAAAATTTTCTTAGCTGAGATAGTTTTGCTTTTCATTTCTTCAAACTTCAAACTTCAAACTTCTTTATTTGCACAGAATAATACAGTCAAAAAGATATTAAATTACATTATGGTCATCTTATTCAGCTATAAGTATTAAATAAATAAATACTAGCATGCAAACATTAAAACTTATCCAATAGAAACGTTCTTACCTCGTAATATTGATTTTGGTGTAACAATTTTATAAGGCTACTTCGGAACAAATTGAATGGCAGCTGTTGCATGTCTGCCGGCAGCTTATTATACAGTTTCATGCACATCGTGTAACAGTGTTTTGAGTAAAACGATGTCCTTGGGGCGCCATCATGGACCAACCTCCCAGGATTTCTAGTATTTCGGGGATAGACACTCTTTGCTGTTTTAAATAAGTACATATGTTTTTTAACAAAAGTACAAGCTTCTAATATATACAAACATGGTAAAGGTAATATACGTAACTTCTTAAATATAGGCTTACAAGATTTATATGGCGCTAGCCCACATATCGCCCTTATGCACTTTTTTTGAGCTATAAACGCCCTGCTAAAGCTGGTACAGTTGCCCCACAATACAAGACCGTATCTTAACTGTGAACCCACGTAACCATGGTAGGCGGCCAAGGACGCTTCCAAAGTAGCAGTGCGTCTCAACCTACTCAGCACGTAAACAAATCTATTGACCTTGCAGCATGCCTTATCAATTTGACTATTCCAATTTAAATATTTATCTATTTTAAATCCTAAAAATGTAACACTATCATGTGTATTCATGTGTACTACTACCGTGATTTTTTCACATATTATCCAAAAACAGTCATTGAGCTAGCGGGGAAGCGGGGGCACTTGACTCTAACAAAAATTACCACTTTAAAACTTAATTCATTTGTTTTTATTTCAGGCTTATAAATCAAGAAGCTATCTTTTCGATCAGATGCGGCAAAGGAACGATGTGGTAATGAGAAAAAAAAACTAACTGACATTTACAAAAAGCTGCATGAATATATTACATTTAAAAAAATCTTGTTTCAGATATCTCCTGATTTTTTGGAAAGGAAAAAAAGAGAGGCAGAGTTTGAGGTAAGTCTTTATGTAAAGTGAGGTAACCATTACCAATGCATTTATTTTTACCCCTGTCCAGAGGTTAGCTCAAAGACCCTTAGTACTAGCGTTATAGCTGCAATTTGGCATGGATATACACACACGTCACGCCGACAAAATGCTAAAAACTATAGTATAGACAGTGAGGTTCCACTCTGCACTGTAGGTTCGCTCGGCCGCCTTGCCCACTGAGTAGGCAAACCGCAGTAGGTTGTCGGCTCGCCGCGCGCCCGCTCGCTCGCCCTGTCTCCCCGGAAGTTGCGCGGAGCAGGCAGGCGCCGTTCCTTTTGACGCGAGCCTCCTGGCGAATATGTATGAAGAAAAACGAACTTTTTGAGCGTGTCAATAAAGTTGGAAATCGTTTAATCGCGGTCGTAAAAGAGAAGTTTCTGTGCGTTAGTACTATTATTTATTCTATAGTATAGATTAAGTGATTTTTGTTTCAGTATTTGCCAGAAGCTCCACGGCTGAGGTATGACAGTTCGGAGCAGGAGGAGTATGCACTCCCGCGCAGGACGTATGGCATGAACCTCAATTCCGATGGAGGTTATGTGTGGAATGTAAGTCATCATCATAACCGACCAAGTTAAATTTATCTCTACACTGAAAAAACAGTTTTGTTACCTATGACAAAAAAGTGACTACCAAACTATTTGTTACACTTTACCTAACTCTTGATTTGTAAATAAATCATCAAATGTTTATCAGTAGCAAATCATCATCATCATGCTTTGCTTTGCTAATTTAAACGAACTTTGATTAACATTAACCAAAATCACAATTAACCTAACTAGTTCGGTTGTCCTTTTTTTCAGTGTATTGGCGTCCCTTTCTCATTACTTTTGACACTAGTTCTTTTTAAATAAGGATTATGATTTTCTATGATAAATGTTGCAAATCGTAGTCCAGGTGCTGGCTACGATTGCTTAGCAATTAAAATTAATAAATACATCATAAGGTTAACTGGAAGAGATCCCTTAAAGGGATAAGTTCACCTTTGTACATCACTGTATCTCTTTTTGTCATTTATGTTTTTTTGTACAATGAAGAATTTACATACATACATATAATGAAGATCGAAAGGATTTAGATTTGTCACTCGTTAAACAGAAACTCAGAGAGAGATAAATTTTAGTAACCGAAATTTCTTACGATTTCTATTGTTTAATATTAAAATTCAAATTAGTAAATTTAAATGCTATGCAATGACAAGACAAAGAAAAATCTAGGGTCATAGCAGAACTCCGTGCCGTGCCACATTCGCCACATTACCACTGCCATACCCTGCGAGTTTTTCAATAGTGTTCGTTTTTTTACGGATTATCTTGGTGTTGTCATTGGATAACATTTAATTTAGACAAAGACAGATAGACAAACATACCATACACTCTTGATTAACACATAAACTGCCACAGAGTGCTACGTGCTACGGTCGTAGCTCGTAGCCAGGGTTTACCGGTGTGTAGCGAATATCCTCTACGAACAGAGAACTGCATGTGTTAATCAATTTTCAGAATCTCAACAACCCACCGTCCTTGTTTGAGATTGGACAACCGCCAAATGGATACGAGAATGCGGTTAGTAAACTCAAATTATCTACAAAATAATTAGTTACTTTCAGTTTTCTTCTTAACTCAAACATCAAGGAGACTTAGGATACTTTTTATATCAGTTTTTTTAAAGATTTTATTA
Source organism: Ditula angustiorana (assembly GCA_963691745.1). NCBI lineage: Eukaryota > Metazoa > Arthropoda > Insecta > Lepidoptera > Tortricidae > Ditula > Ditula angustiorana. Next base: position 4,985,761 of record OY829501.1, read on the forward strand.
TGTCACTTCATTGGCGAGACTAATTTGTATTATTCATGCCAAATTACAGTTTTCTAGTACTAAGAGTCTTTGAACAAAGCTGCAGACGAACAGACGGACATGACGAAATTATAAGGGTTTCTTGTTTACTGAAGAACCTTAAAAAAATTAATTTTGTGCTTCAAAGTTGTCTCCGTAGTACTCGACATCTCAATGGCTTGTGAAATTATAGTATTCAACATTTTTTATTCCTCAGGGCCAAGAACCATCACAATCCTCAGAAGCCCCTCAGCCTGGCGAACAAGGGTCACCCTCAGCAACCCCAGAAAGTTCAGACTCCGGTAGTTCAGAAGACATTTATGTCAACATCAACAGACCGAAAGCACAGCCTTTAGAAGATGAAGGCCTAAGTGAAGATTCTGATGAGCCTAAAGAAGAAACTGAGGCAAAGAAAGATGAAAACGGATCGGCTGAGACTCCACTGGCTCCTATTATTAATGATAATTCAGGTTCTAATGAAGCAAGATATCCCATAGAGCCTATTGTAAGCGTACCTGAAGAAGACAAGCAAGAAACGATAATACCAGTTGAAAATCCTGAGCCTTCTTTAGAGTCTGTGAGTGAACCTGAAGCTAACAGTCAAGAATCTAAGCCGGTTGAAAGTCCGATCGAACCTGCACCTGTTAACGAAGAGTCAACAGAACCGCAGCCAGAAAAACCGACTGAAAGTGGTATTTTAGTACCTGTTGAAGAAATCGTTATAAATAATTCTGGAGAAGGATCTGCTGACAATTCAGAAGGAGACACAGTAAAGGTTGGATTTTTTTTTAATGTATTCTATAAGAGTTACTTAGATTTCTGTATACTTAGCAATGAATAGAAAAAATCGAGTAGACAAAGGTTCATGTCAGCAAATTGGAATACCTTGCTAAAATAGTAGTTCTTTAGTTTTTCTAGACTTAACCGCTTTTTCTCTAGGCTCCCAGAAACAGTAATGATCACTAGACATTGGCAACCAGCAAGCAGATAGCACTTTTAATCCATTTGTTAGTTAAAATTAATTAAACAGAAGAGGCAAAAGTTTTGTAAGAAAACCAAACAACCTTGCACTAAGAAACTGGACCAATTCTAGTTAATATTCACATGCGAACTAGATGCTCCCTAATGCTAGTACCTCAAAGGTTTCATAATTTCAGGAGGTGCCTGAAGCCCCCACGCTTCCCCCCCTAAACTATGACAATCTTCCTGACTACATAAGACAGGCCATTTCATCTACAGAAAGAACAGTAAGTTTTACTACGATAGCTGCTTCTTTGCTTGCTTTGGTCCTGACATGATTTTCTTCTTCTTGTAATGCCTCTCGATTACTGAATGTTGGCCGTATCTGTGCGATTTTATCTCTTTTGACCCATCTGGCACAACTGCTCTGCACCAGTAATCCCTGTCCATCCCCTATCATTCCGCAGCCACGTTTTCTTCCGCCTTCCGGAACGCTGTTTTCCTCAATTTTGCCTAACAATATGAGTTTACCCTGCTATTATCTGATATAGCCACCCAAGTTTAACTGATCTATCCTACCGGTTGTTCTTTTATCTCTTCTGACGCTAATAAGGGACAAATTTTCATAAATACATATTTCCAGGAACAAACTGACAACCCATTCGTCAATCCTCAGCCAAGTCCTGAAGATAAGAATGAAATGGAAGACAAGATTGAGGAAATTATGGCTACTGCACAGCCTGTGGAAGACATACCGAAAACTTATGGCATGAATTTGACTTCAGGTAGCGGCCAAGTTTGGAATGTAAGTAAGACGTTATTGGTTCCTATTTAAGTAGAAATTTTCTAGAGATCAATAGCTATAGCCGACTTTTATATCTTTCACTACCAACACAATAAGGCGTCCTGCAGGGTCAACAACGCGCGAGTAATACTTACAATATCGTAAACATCCATTAGTAGCAGGTACTAACTAAAAAAATCTGTAGTGAAATAATAATTTGCAGGACCTGGTTAGCCCTCCTGTTTCATACGAAGTCGGATCAACGGAGAGCAACCAATCGGAGGTAATTCAGAACAATAATGTCCTAAAAAGTATTATAATTATTCGCGTGAAAGAACTACAGACGTGCCATAACATATGACAGATACGCAAATAACTGGAAATAGATTTGAAATAAAACAAGAACACATATTACATAGCAAAACAACACAATGACACATCTTTTCTAATTTCTAGGAACCAAAAGAAACAACAACGCAGGCGACTGCAGTAGTTGAAGAACAAGGAAATCAGGAAAGCGAAGAAGAGCCAAGGATTTCTACTACAGCGGAACCTGAGAAAGAGAGTGTAACAGAACCTATTGCTTACCCTGAAGAGAATGTCACACCTATAGCTGTCCCTGAAGCTACAGAAATCCCAGAAAATCCAGAGCCGAATAACCCAGACGTTGAATTGCCTGAAACCAACCCAGATGAAGAAAACAAGACAAACAATGAGCTTCCACAAGTAATAAGTACCACAGAAAAACAAGATAATCCAGAGTCTAATGAACCAGATATTAAATTGCCGGAAGATGAACAAAGTAAACCTAATACTGATATCCCAGAAGTAATAAGTACTACAGAAGTACCAGCGTCCATTGAACCGGACTCTAAAATCCCTGAAGAGGCAGACAATGAAGAAAATAAGCCTGATAATGATAATATTGAACCTGTAATACCTATAGAACCAGTTGAAACCACTACGCCAGTTCAAGAACCTGAAACTCCAGAAGTGAAAGAGCCCGAAACGGGAAGTGGAGAAATTGAAGAGGCTCAGAAACCTGATGGTGAAGCTACAGGAGGAACTGATGAAAAGGTAAGTAATATCACGCGAACTGAATGAAACCATAAAGATTTCATGATTTACCTAGTCAATAAGATTTTGTTTCTTCTGTAGGAAGCTTAGTGTGAATCTATGAAAGCAAAACGGTATTCCATTTGACTTTTCCATTAACATCCGGTGAACCACTTGCCCGTTAGTCGTCTTTAATATATAAAAAAAAACACAAAATAATGGCATAAATGAAAGCATACAATTTCTGTAAATCATCATTAAGTATTTTAAATTTGAAATTGATAATAGTATATTTTCGGCGAATGAAGATTAAAAAAATATATATTTTAGAAGTAGCTATACAAAATTACAAAAATTACGACGAAGAAAAGAAGAATAGTTCGTTTTTTGTTTCGAAATATGCTCATTACAATTCAGATAAAAATTTAAAAAAAATTATTGTGTGAGCAATCGACAGTATTAAAATAAACGCGACATAACAGGCTCCAGGAGTGCAATTTTTGAATCTCACCAGGTGACTAGAGCTCACCAAAATGGCCGCATTTCTATGAGAAACGGCCATTTTCAAGTCGAGGGGCTTTGAACGGATACAATTAGGATTAAATGCACATAAAAACCTTCCTTAAAAAAAACCGGCCAAGTGCGAGTCGGACTCGCGCACCGAGGGTTCCGTCATCAACAACATTTGGTGTCGCATTAACTACAAATTTACGGTTTTCGGATTCATTGTTTTATTTGTGCTGTGAGACCTTGCTTCTTGCCAAATTTGATAATTCTAGGTCGACGGGAAATACCCCATAGGTTATTTAGTGTCTTGCGAATGTATGAAACATGCGGCATAAACGGCCGTATCTTTTGATTTCGATGACTTAGAAGTTTGATTTTCTCACGGCTCTAAGGGACTGCAGACTTGAGTATTTGATATTAATTTCAACTCAATACCTCCACGCGTTCTTGAGAAAAATGGTCTTGACAGACAGACAGACGGACAACAAAGTGATCATAAGGGTTCCGCTTTTTCTTTTGAGGTAGGGAACTCTAAAAATTTCTAAATGACAGTGAAAACAGTATCAAAATCCATTGCGTGGTTTAGAAGGAGTAAGCGACCGAAGAAATGAAGACAAACGGGAATAGATACCGACTTTGTTTTGTACTATGTAAAAGGTAATAATGATAATAAATTTAATATTAAAATTAAAGGTAAACGAGCCAGACGAACCGAAACCCGAAGTCGATGCTGACAAAAAACCTGACATCATGAGCGAGCTGCTGCAGAGCGTAAGTTCATATTGACTTTACCAAACATTAAATTGTATTTACAGTTGTAGTAATCGTGTTTGCGGGTGGTAGGACCTTATGCAAGGTCCGTCCGGATCGCTACCACCATCTAGCTCGCTAATCCTGCCGCTAAGCAGCAGTGCTTGCACTGTTGTTCCGGTGTGGAGAGCTAGGCAGCCGGTGTAATTACTGGCTCAAGAGGTATTCCATCTTAGTCCTCTGGGTTGGAATGTATCTGCAATCTCTTTGGTGTTGCGGGTGTCTATAGGCGGTGGTGTACACTTACCATCAGGTGACCCACTTGCTTGTTTGTCTTCCTATTTCATAAAAAAAGAAGTCTAAATGGAACCCGAGATCAAAATATGGGATTTACAGATGACATCTAATGCCTGAAGTGGTCGGGCCTTGATCTGTCTTGTCCAAGAGATCTAAGTATCAGGTGACAAGCCTCCACACCACATGATATTGCTCCTGACCTGACCATAACATTCACCAGGAGTGCGATTTTTGAATCTCACCGGGTGACCAAAGCTCACCAAAATGGCCGTTTTTCGTGGAGATTTGGTCACCATTTTGGTGAGCTTTAGTCACCTGGTGAGATTCAAAAATTGCACCTCAGATCTAGTCTTGGGCGTTTTCAGATATTTTTGATATCGATGCACATCCGTATCAGAAAAATCAATTTCATTTCAATCAATTTCTCAGTTTAAAAAACTTTTTAAAACAACATGCTAGTTATATTTAGCCATTTTAACGCCAGATTGCACACACAAATCCAAGGGCGGGAACCAACCTTCGAGACGTTTGGGTCACGTAGTCGAAGTTCAGTCAGGACGGGGTCATCAATGAGATTAAAAAGATAACAGAGGCCAACCTGGACCCTGGGGGGGTCATGACCCCCTTCCACCTCTGATGGGGTCCACCGCCCTGGGTCCAACCCCCTGGGTATCCATGATATCTTACCTTCTATAACTGTCGTATCGGTGATTTGGTACGTTACCAATTTGCTTGCGTTATATGAAGCTGCGAATCTTGAAGGCTAAACTGGTGTTTTTAATTCAGGACCAATTCTGGAAATGGCTGGGCGAATGGACGGCGACGTACATGGAGCTAATGGAAAAGGTAAAGTTGGGTGTCCATTTGAAAGTCACTGTAAAAAACCTCCTTTATCCTACCATCATGAGATCCGGTTGCCAATTTTTCCCAGATAACAAAAGCATACTGCAATGACTTTTGAGAACTAAAAGGTCATGCGATATAATAATCATGATTTTAATTATTTACAGCACATTCGGAAAATTGTTATCCAAGAAATATGCAAGCATTCCAAACAAGACTCTGACATGTGTCTTCTAGATGATAGCCTCGAAGAATCAGATCCCATTATTAAAGATGGAAAGATTACTATCAATGGAAAAGAAATTGATCTGTCACTTAATAACAAATTCGATAATCTAAAGCGAGGAGATAAAGGTAACAGCGTCGGTGCAACGACGATTTATGGAAACGCAGTAGGCAATGACAAGGTCACCAATGTCTTTATATTTAATCCTAACAATGCGAAGGACATTATAGAAGGATTGAAGCCTGAAGACGATTCTAAGGTTAACATCATCATTGAAGATAAAGGTAACGAAAGTGTAAGTGGAGTGGAAGACAGAGTTGTAGGTGAAATTGCAGGAGTAACGGAAGCTGTCGCAGCAGGAGATGAAAATAAGGAAGCCGGAGAAGTAAAAGAAGTTAAGTCGAATGCTGATGATAAGATTCCTGCGGAAGATGAAATTGCAGATAAAGTTGTAGAAAAGGAAGTTTCCGATGTTAAACCAGCAACGTCAGATTCTAGCGAATTGGCAGTTGACAGAGAAGCACCACAGGACTTAAAAGCATTGGAATTAGAATAATATTCAATTAAGGAAGTTTTGTTTGTTAAGAGTCAAGTAATGTTAAGACTGACTGTTGTTAATTTATGGCATAAATAAATAATAATAAATAATAATAATGTAGCTATAGTAGGGAAATGAGAGGATGTAATGTTAGCTATTTATTGCACACCATGATCAAGACTATTACGATAGATTTAATTTGAGCGCAGACGTCTTCAGTCTTCAAAAATTGCTTAATGATCAGAATACTACACACGAATCTTTACTCATCATCATCATCATCATCAATAATCATTGCAGTGCATCAGGGATATTCACGGAGACGCGTACGGATGGCTTTCATGCCATTATGCGTAGGCGCAGCGGTACCGACAGTCTCCTGGCCACTGTTGCGGAGAGGGTTGATGGCCCTTTCGTTCCAGCATGGGATACCCTGCATCAGCGTTGCCAGACGTCCCGATTTTGGCGGGACGTCCCGTTTTATAGCCTAAAACTAAATGTCCCGCGCGGGACAGGCTCAGTCCCGTTTTACGGAGATACTCTACCAGTAACCTAGATGGTAGTCGTTTTTTGGCCAAGCACCATATTTTCATAAAAAAACATATTCTATAGCTGTCTATCATCACTGTAAATTTAATTTGAAACTCCAATAAGACGATACGTAATAAAAATCTGCTGATTATTTAAGCTATTTATGTAATGTCGACGAATTAGTTCCGATTTTTTATACAAAAGGCTTCGAAATCCCGCTTTGCCTGAAAATAAATCTGGCAACGCTGCCCTACATACCTATGTCAGCGAAAGGAGACTAGACGTACCTACTTCAATTGTTTCACTTTATTGTGTTACTAACTTATAATAAAACTGCCTGCGATACTAACGCGATATGGAGATTTTCGAAATATACATTTATTCTTACATTTATTTTTATTATTATTTACTACATCTAGCAGCAGTAACTCAGTGCATCTATTTTTAACTACCTCAGTAGGAGAGACGCACTGAGTTACGCAGCGATTAACGGCGCAGTGGCGTAACAATAGGGTGGCAGGGCTGGCATAATGCCACGGCCCCCCGACCCAAGAGGGCCCCGGCCCAAGGGGCCGCGAGCTCATAAATATTTTTTTACATTGCACTTGAGTACCATCAATTGCACTGAAACGTGGCCGCTTACTATGGGCCTTATAAGAAAGCTCAAAGTCACGCAACGAGCTATGTAGAGGGCTATGCTTGGAGTTTCTCTGCGTGATCGAATCAGAAATGAGGAGATCCGCAGACGAACGAAAGTAACCGACATAGCCCAGCGGATTAGCAAGTTGAAGTGGCAGTGGGTAGGGCACATAGCACGGAGAACTGATGGCCGATGGGGTCGAAAAGTTCTCGAATGGCGGCCGCGTATTGGCAAGCGCAGCGTAGGACGACCAGCCACAAGATGGTCCGATGACCTCATACAGGTGGCAGGAAGGCGCTGGTTGCATGCCGCTTCCAACCGGCTACTTTGGAAATCCATGGAGGAGGCCTATGTTCAACAGTGGACTTCTTGTGGCTGAGATGATGATGATGATGATGATGACCATCAAAAGAATTTGCCACGGGCCCCGGATGGTATACGTACGCCACTGTAACGGCGAGTTGTATAGATTCTTGTACTAGGGCTTCTATGCTGATAGAAAAGTACTGTATTTTTTATCTATTCCATTAACTTGATGTGTTTTAGAGCAACCTTTTGGGATTTACCTTCTTCGATTTCTTGAGCTATATGCGTCAGAGCATCTAGTGTAAGCTTTTGTTACAACAAACGCCTCGAATGTTAGCGTTAATTTCTCAATTACTATGGAAACAAAGACAGCGCCTCTATCGGCGCGTATTTGGAACAAAACGTTTTCATAGCAATTTAGAAGTTAACGCTAACGCTCTGCGGGTGGTAGCACCTTGTGCAAGGTCCGTCCGGATAGCTACCACCATCTTACTTGTTAATCCTGCTAAGCAGCGGTGCATGCACTGTTGTGTTCCGGCGTGAAGAGCAAGACAGCCGGTGCAATTACTGGCACAAGAGGTGCTCCATCTTAGCCCTCTAGGTTGGCAATGCATCTGGAATCTCCTTGGTGTTGCGGGTGTCTATAGGCGGTGGTGATCACTTACCATCAGGTGACCCACTTGCTTGTTTTCCCTCCCAATTTATAAAAAAAAAACGCGTCCGAGACGTTTTTGAGACAGATAATTTACACTAAGAGCTCAGAATAAAACTTTATAATGTATTTTTAATCTACACTTATTTAAAGTATAGTTAATAAAATAGGTTAATCTACTTACTTATATCAATAAAACAAATTAAAATAAAATTAAAAACAGATTTTATTCAAACCACGAACTGGATATGGCACGATTTAATGAACAATTCGATCAAGTAAATTACTTTAATAATTAGGAAATAACATTAAATTTCTAGAAGTTCAATGGCCTCTAAATTGACCTAGATAAAACGGCCGAACTAAAAGCAAGTCTCAAGTACAAGAAACACTCGATTAAGGACTTTATTAAAATTTAATTTAAAAAATATAATAGCGTAATTTGACTATATACTAAAACTTAACAGTGTAAAGGAAATATCATTGTTAAGAATAACATTATAAAGTCCATTTTTATGAAGCGATTATTTAATTCCTGTATCGCGTGCGGGGCATGAGGCGGGGGTAAACTAATAATTTGCATTTGTGACATTGGCGTCAACCTGTATTCTCATGTCGGGCCGTTTTTCTGCTGTCATTTAGTATGACACTGTACATCCATGCATTATAATATCATTGCTAACAATACACGATGGCATACCTACAGTTGCACGGGCACGAGGGAAAGCCGTTAGTGACAATCATCGACTCCTATGTATATATTTTCAAACCGCGATTAGAATATAATTGGAGAGTAACGTCAGCCCACTGTCATTTCATACATATAGGACTGAAGCTTGAAGCAACTCTATGAAATGAGGTTACTCTCCAATTATATTCCAATAACGGTTTGATAATACTAGACACTCTGTTCGGAACAGAAATATTGTCTCACTTAGGTTACATGGCCGCATCACCTTACCTCACACCCCTTACCTCTTCGTCCCCCGCAGGCGATATCCCAATTGACTATGACAGTCTCGTTTTCTGTTTTTTTTTTTTAATATCGCTATTATTTATCTGATGGCAATTTCACTGAAGATAAACAACGCATAAAAATGGCGCCGTCGTCTTAGTAAATTAAAAAAAAATCCATTTCAAACCGTGACTTTTTCACCCGCTCGGGCATTTAACTTCTCAACCATTCAATTAATGGTTTTAACTAAAAATAATTCAATAACAATGACTCTTAAAACTAAAATGGCAGTTATGAAGAGTTACTTTAAAAAAGACAACTCGTTTTTAAAGATGCCTCAGGCACTTCGGTGCAATTGTCCCAAAATTAATAATCATTTTTAGAATTATACCATCTATTGATGTTAGATTTAAGAGGAGTGTGAACCCAGCCCCAAAAAGCTCTCCCCATACAAACGGCGATATCGTTTTCCACCCTCTAAACCTTAACCTATTGCCATGATTTTTTTTGGTATGTTGTCATTATGCCCTAGAACTAGGTTTCTATGTTTTGATTTTTTAAATATTCTTCGTAGATTGGAAAATATATGTATTTTAGTAGTTTCATACAAAACAAAAAGCGTCAATATTTTTGAAACTATTAAGAATATTTAAATAATCAAAACATACAAACCTAGTTCTAGGGCATAATGACAACATACAAAAAAATCATGGCTATAGGTTAATGTTTAGAGCAGCGATACATAAAGTGTGCTCCGCGGAACCCTAGGGCTCCGCAAAGCCTCTGTGCTCCTCTGCCTCCGTGTGAATACTGGTTATAATGAGAAGAAAAAAACTGAAATAAATAAATATCTCGGGACAATTTACACCAATTGACCTAGTCCCAAACTAAGCAAAGCTTGTACTATGGATACTAGACAACGGATAAACATACATATACAGATAAATACATACTTAAATACAAATAACATCCATGACTCAGGTACAAACATTCGCATTCGTCACACAAATATTTGCCCATACCAGGATTTGAACCCGGGACCTCTTGCACAGTAGATAGACACATGTGCCACTGTGCCATACAGGTCGTCAAGTCAATACACCCTTTCTCTCTGAACGATATAGTTCAACACTGTTTTTTATTTAAGGGCTTTGTCAAACATTTCGCTTTCCAAAAGGGTTCCGTCAGAAAAAAAGTTAAGAACCGCTGGTTTAGAGGGTGGAAAATGTTATCGCCGTTTGTATGGAGAGCGCTGGGTTCACACTCCTCTTAATAGTATATTTCACCCCTAGAGCGGTAAAAGAAATAAGTTGCATGCCAATGAGGGATATATCCGTCAGTAAATCCATCGAATCGAAGGTATCCAATAAAACGAGCTGTCGCACATTTATTTTCAGAGAACAAACTAAAATTCTGAGGGAAAACACAACGCACGTTTAGAATTAAAGCGACCCATTTCTGAGTTATACACGTCCTAAATTATCACCTTAACTAAAAGACATAGGGTTTAATTTTGGGAAATGTCATATTCAGAATTGAGTCTCTTTAATTCTAAGCGTGCGACAAGTACGATGGGTTTTGTATAACGGAAATTCATAAATACATATGTACAGTCAAGGAATTTAATTCCGTACCCATTTCGTTGAAATGTCATCTGACATTCGCAATGCATTAAGGTCTATATTTCAAACTAATGTCTTGCTCTATAGCTCTTATGGTGACAGTTTGCTATACGATATTGAACCTTAGGTGGGTTGGAAATTGAATTCCTTGACTGTACGAGTATACAACGTGAACCCGGGTAACCCCAAAAATGTTAACCAGTTATTTCTAAAGATGTTTTTTTAAATATAAAATAGGGAGAAAAACAAGCAAGTGGGTCACCTGATGGTAAGTGATCACCACCGCATATAGACAACCGCAATACCAAGGAGATTGCAGATGCGTTGCCAACCCAGAGGGCTAAGATGGAATACCTCTTGTGCCAGTAATTACACCGGCTGTCTTGCTCTCCACGCCGGACACAACAGTGCAAGCGCTGCTGCTTAGCGGCAGGGTTAACGAGCAAGATGGTGGTAGCTATCCGGACGAACCTTGTACAAGGTCCTACTACCCGCTAAGTTGTTCAAGATAATGAACAACAATTTTACACTTTTACACCATTTAGTTTGTAAGTCAAAAACGTACCGTCTTTTTTTTTGGCAGTGAAAATTCTCCACAGTTTTTTAGTTTGCCTCTGAACGAAAACTATTTAAGAAACTAACTAAACCGTATCCACTGGATACTTTAAAAATATAAGAAAATACAATAAAATTCATTTAGCTTAAAGTAATATAAAAAAATATATTTTTAACAATTTTATAGAATCCAATTTAAGAATACCACCCCGTTACCAAATAAAAATTAAATATAGAGAGTGGCTGGTTAGGAGGGTTGATAGACGAACATCCAACCACGGACGTATAGTCGACCGAGAAATTGTTTGACCACTTTTCGATCTTATTACAAAGGGATAAAGTTCAAAAGTGGTCAAGCAATTATTTGGTCGACTGTACATAAATATGAAGCTGTGCATAGATACACTTTGCAGCTAGTTGCTGATTGCAATACATACGTATGGGTCGTCTCAACCGGGGTAGTACCACACAGAATAACGGCATGCAGTAGTAGGCTCACTACCTAAAGTCCGGGAACGGATAAGCGATTCTCGCACAGTCTCCGGTTGCTATAAGCGGCGGCGATCATTTTCGACCAGGAGCCTGTATCACAAAACTTAAAAGTACTACAATTTAAATTAAAATGCTATGTGATGACAACACAAAGAAAAATTAGGGTAATGGCAGGACTTGAACCTGCAACATCAGCATTCCGTGCGTTGCGTTTGCCAGTTTCACCACATTACCGCTTACTGCAAACGCAAGGCACTGAATGCTGATGTTGCAGGTTCAAGTCCTGCCATTACCCTAGTTTTTCTTTGTGTTGTCATTACATAGCATTTTAATTTAATAATTTGAATGTTAAAACATTTAAAAATAAAAATCGAAAGAAATTTCGGTTACAAAATTTAGTACAATTTGTGGATGAAATACTTTACAAATATGTCAAATGGTATCGCTTGTAATTTTTACAGTAAATGGGCATTCCTGTTTGCCTCATTTTTCTATTGTTCACGACACGTAACACCAAGCTACTACTGCACGGAGTTTTGGGTGTGCCACTACCCCGTTCGAGCCGTCCGTTCGTACTGCAACCAACAATTTACCCCCTTATTCATAAACGCTTCGTAAACGTTTGTTAGTTAACATGTTTTATGTCTTTATCTGTCATTGTGACGTTTGCCCTCAAATGAGAGGGACAAAACATTTGTTAGCTTAAAAGATTGTTAACTTTTTATGAATAAGAGGGTTAAAGTGTGCTTCTCAGTTAAATAAACCGTATTGAACAGTTTATACATTCAGATGTTACTTTGCGGAAGTCCATACCGATACTAACGGAATCAATTGCTTTGCTAATCCGCGAAACCAGTGTCAGCAATCGTGAAGAAGACAACGCCTGTGCTGGCATGTGCGAGGCATCATCAGGAGCTATTGACCTCTCGACTATTGTTTCGTCGACTGACAGTCTAGAGGACAAAAGCTCATGAGGATGCCTCGTGGAGGGGTGAAACACGCGTCGAGTGGTGTTTTTGGTGTTGGTGGTTGGGTTGTGGTCGCGTTTTATGTTGTTTGTTTTATTTCTTTTATAAGGTATTCAGCACAGGCGTTGTCTTTTTCACGATTGCTGACACTGGGTTCGCGGATTAGCAAAGCAATTAATTCCTTTAGTATAAAGAGTATTGATCTATATACATGTATAGTATTCGTAAAGTCTGTCCGTCTGTACTTGTCTTAACATCATTTAAACAAAATTCTAACCTAAAATTTCACTCCTAGTCACCTAATATTTTTAAAAATTTTATATTTTATAAAACAGGCAATGGAGCAGCTGGGTCATCTGATGGTAAGTGACCACCGTCCATAGACTCCGGCAATACCAAGGAGATTGCAGATGCGTTGTCACCAGAGGGCTAAGATGGAATACCTCTTGTGCCAGTAATTGCACCGGCTGTCTTGCTCCCCACGCCGGAACACAACAATGCAAGCACTGCTTAGCGGCAGGATTAGCGTGCAATAAACAATATTTTATAGTAAAAATTGAAGTTTTAGGTTAGAATATTGTTTAGTTCATAAGACAAACAATTAGAATATGGTTTAGTGGCATCATTACTATCATTGATGTATGTTTGTGCGTCTATTTGTCGCTGATCCTCAATTCTGCCAATTCTTTCTCCTCGTCTACTTCGTCTTCATCATCTGAGCCGTGGACGGATGCTGCGGGCGTTGTCGCTCCTGAAGTAAAGACACATGTTTAGTTAAAAAAAAACGGCCAAGTGCGAGTCGGACTCGCGCACGAAGGGTTCCGTACCATTATCTATAAAACCGAGCAAAAAAAATCACGTTTGTTGTATGGGAGCCCCCTTAAACATTAATTTTATTCTGTTTTTAGGTTTCCGTAACTCAAAAGGAAAAAACGGAACCCTTATAGGATCACTTCGTTGTCCGTCTGTCTGTCTGTTAAGTCCCTTTATCTCGAGTTGAAATTAATAACACATAGGTACTCAAATCTGCAGTCCCTTGTTTAATATTTGTTGTTATAGCGGCAACAGAAATATATCATCTGTGAAAATTTCAACTGTCTGACTATCACTGTTCATGAGATATAGCCTGGTGACAGACGGACGAACGGATGAACAGCGGAGTCTTAGTAATAGAGTCCCGTTTTACCCTTTGGGTAACCTAAAAACATAATCATAGCGAAAACGGCTCACTCACGTATTTTAAAATTGAGAATCCTACATGTTGTGGCATGTTGTGTGGACTGGTCCGAAACATGTCGGGCAATTCTCGACTTTAAAATACGTGAGTGATCCGTTTTATTAATATGTCTGAGCATCACGGTAGTTTTATGTTAAAAATAAACATAGTGAAAGAAAACAGTGATTTTTTTAAATGACATCATCATCATCTCGGCCACTAGAAGTCCACTGTTGAACATAGGCCTCCTCGATGGATTTCCAAAGCGACCGGTTGGGAGCGGCATGCAACCAGCGCCTTCCTGCCACCTGTATGAGGTCATCGGACCATCTTGTGGCTGGTCGTCCTACGCTGCGCTTGCCAATACGCGGCCGCCATTCGAGAACTTTCCGACCCCATCGGCCATCAGTTCTCCGTGCTATGTGCCCTGCCCACTGCCACTTCAACTTGCTAATCCGCTGGGCTACGTCGCTATTTCTGTCGATAGTACTTCAAAATTACTAACTACAACAATTTCACACTCTAGCGCTATTTGCTTTTAAGTGTTCTACCCAATTGTTCTAAGTGCAAAACATAAGCAACTAAATATGATACGAACTCCCTAATCAAACTCTTTAAATTCCAACCACCTCTACAGTGCGGAATACTTAACACGTTACTTCTCATTTCTCCTCAACAGCATTCAATTTGGATATCAGCTCGTCAATTTGCTCCGAAACGGCTTCACTCAAAGCCTCCGGAAACATCTCATTGGGCGTCCTATAGTTCTCATTCTCGGACTCGTTAAAAGGCCTTTCGAATGTCACTTCGTCTTCGGTGGAAGGTTCGATTTTGATGTCAAGGATCTCAAGTGAGTGTTGGGTTAGTGATGTTTGGGTGTCCGTTTCTTTGGTTTTTTTGACGAAAGTCGGGCGGGAGAGGCGACGCACTAGTTTAAAAATGTTTGTTTTAATATCTTATCTATCTTCTATATATCTATGCCAAATAAATAAATATGGCTCTTTGAGAGGTCCATTTCTACCAGCGCTTCATAAAAAGTGAATATTCTAGTTGTTTTTTTTTAATTGATCCGGGGGTTATTGTAACTTCAGAGTTATTGTAACTATGGGGTTTTTGTAACTTCGGAGTTATTGTAACTATGGGGTTATTGTAACTTCGGAGTTATTGTAACTATGGAGTTATTGTAACTTCGGAGTTATTGTAACTATGGGGTTATTGTAACTTCGGAGTTATTGTAACTATGGAGTTATTGTAACTTCGGAGTTAATGTAACTATGGGGTTATTGTAACTTCGGAGTTATTGTAACTATGGGGTTATTGTAACTTTGGATTTATTGTAACTATGGGGTTTTTGTAACTTCGGAGTTATTGTAACTATGGGGTTATCTCGCCTATATGGGTGTCCGACTGCTGGGCAAAGATCTCGTCAGTTGACTTCCATATCTCCCTATTTTAAAGTTAAGTAAACACACATAAATCATAGTCTTTTTTTAACACAAAATGCTGTGAAACGGATGATAAATGATTATGTTTTTATTTTATGTATAAAATATATACATTTCTAGCGGAACGAAACATGAAAAAAACCTGATCCAGCGATGTTGTTATCAAAAAAACAGCACCAGTTACAATAATGTTATAGTTACAAGAACCCCTTGGTTACCGTAAGCCCTTAGTGACTATAACCCCATAGTCACGTAAACCCCATAATTACAATAACCCCACAATTACAAAGAACCCTACAATTACAATAACCCCATTGTCACAAAAATCCTACAATTACAATAACCCCATAGTTACAACAACCCCATAGTTACAACGACCCTATAGTTACAATAATCCCAAAGTTACAACCACCCCGGGTGACCTTATAGATTCCTCCGACATTACTCCCCATCAGGGGACCCGAATGGTAATTTTCCCCATTTGCGATAAAAAGCTATTTTCAACACTTAGTTATTTTACAATATGTTTTGATAGCAAAAAGACATGCTATGTTAGGTCACGAACATTTATTTAATTTTATAACCTACCACTAGGAAACATAAACTTTTGCGAGACGCCTGTAACATAATAATTATATATAAATAACGTTGTTAAAATTTAAGTTATTTGAAGTTGAGTAACAGACCGACATGTTTCGGACCAGTCCGTGGTCCGACATGTCGGTCCGAATCATGAGTCCCCGCGGCATACAAAACACACATTACATTACATACATACATATTACGTACAGTTGACATTAAAAATAATGAAGCAAACGAGGGTAGTTGTTCACCGCCTGCACCGAGCAGCCGAGTCAGGGCTTCGGTATGCAGTCGTCCCGCCACAGCCGCGGGGGCTCATAGTTAAGGACCATGGACTGGAGTGATCTCACCGGGTGACCAAAGCTCGCCAAAATGGCCGCTTTTCATAGAAATGCGACCACTTTGGTGAGCTTTAATCACCTGGTGAGATTCAAAAATTGCATTTGAATCTCACCGGGTAACTAAAGCTCATCTAAATAGCCGTTTTTCATAGAGATTCGGCCATTTTTGTGAGCCTTAGTCACCTGGTGAGATTCAAAAATTGCACCCCTTGTCCGAAACATGTCGGGCAGTTACTCGACTTCAATTACGTGAGTGATACATCTCTATTAATATGTCCGAGTCTCACGGTAGTTTTATACTTTTACATGTTTGTAAATGTTAGAGATGGGCCGAGTACTCGGTTGAAACTCGGTACTCGGCGGGTTTTTTGATACTCGTACTCGGCCGAATAACTCGGTTTGAATGCCGAGTATACTCGGTTTAAAAAAGCAATATATTTAGGTAGATATAATTAAAACAACAGTGTTAATCAAATCTGGTCATCACTGATCAGGTACTACACACAGTCCATCGTTAATTATCAAACTTTTTCAATTATTTATCTACTATGACGCGCAACGTGAAGTATTTGTTTGCAAACTATCAAATGACTGGTAATTGAAAGGCGCGGGTGAGGTGAGGGGTGTATCAACGCGAGCCGGCCGCTCGACCGGCGCGAACCTGTTTGTACTTGTTTATGCAAGCGAAATGAGAATTTGATTAAACCGAGTTACTCAGCCGAGTACTCGGTTAAAAAAAAATTAACCGAGTAATACTCGGTACTCGTTACTCGGCGCATCTCTAGTAAATATAGACATTCAAATAGAATGAACTGAAATAACTAAAACCTGCCAATTGCGAGTCGAATTAGCGCACCGAGGGTTCCTCCCCGCAATTTTATTTGTGTTTAATACGACAAAATGTAATTTTTCGTATTATCTCAACTTTGAGTCCGACGCTGGTACCATCACGGACTTAACGTCACCCCGGGCCGTAAGTAGCAATTTACCGCCCGCTACGCGAGCAGAAATTTCCACTTCCTGGCCAGGGGAAGACGTAAAATTGTGTACACATCTCGGGCGGTGATAAAGAAAGCCTCAGGTCGCATGTTCATCACCCTCGCCTTTCGCTCGTTCGACAAGTTCCTGCGATCTGAGACATTCTTTATTACACCAACCTCAGGGTGGAATGTACTATTAATCGTTGAGCCTGTATGGAACCTTGTCACAGTGACATTGCTTTGGATTGTTTTCTAACACTTGGCTACAGATTGGCAGTCATTGTGACAGGGTTCTGTGGTGGCTTAACAATTAATGTCTGCGAGCGTACGGTTAGAGAATAATACTGCAGGTACTTACTCGAGTGCGTGGGGCTTGGCGGCTCAGATATTGGTCGTGGGTAGTTGAACCGTTTGCCCAGTTCCAGGTCCATATGGTCCACGTAGTCTGGGTACACTATCTTGAGGGCCTGCGCACGCGCTTGGCGGTAGTACTAAAAAAAAAACGCAAAATAAAATCAAGTCTTTTTTTTTATACAACTTAGGAAGGCAAACAAGCAAGTGGGTCACCTGATGATAAGTGATCACCACCGCCTATAGACACCTGCAACAACAAAGAGATTGCAGATGCGTTGCCAACCTAGAGGGCTAAGATGGAATACCTCTTGTACCAGTAATTGCACCTGCTGTCACCTCGTGCAAGGTCCGTCCGGATCGCTGCCACCATCTGGCTCGCTAATCCTGCCGCTAAGCAGCAGTGCTTGTACTGTTGTTCCGGCATGGAGAGCAAGACAGCCGGTGACATTACTGGTTCAAGAGGTAATCCGTCTTAGCCCTCTGGGTTGGCAACGCATCTGCAATCTCTTTGGTGTTGCGGGTGTCTATGGGCGGTGATCACTTACCATCAGGCGACTCACTTGCCTGTTTGTCTCTTTTTAATACAAAAAAAAGATTTTTATACTCACAATGCCAAGGTTACGCCAATCCATCAAGTCAGACAGACGTTCAGTACGATTCCTCTGAATAATACGTTGCCTTCTCGACATCCTGCACAACAAATACAATACATTACAATACAATACAGAAAAAATACAAATACATAGGTTTGAAAACAATATACAACCCTCTAAGCTAAGAATGCAATGATCGTAAAAACAAAGCACATGAAAAATTTAGTGTATGGAGAGATCACTAGTTCGATTGGTACATAATCATCATACAAATCTTAGCCTCTTGCGGGATTCGAACCCGCAACTTCTAGCTCCGTAGGATCGTCACTAGGCTATCGTATTCAAAGTCGAAGTCAAATTATCTTTATACAGATCAGGCTTACAGGAAGCACTTATGAATGTCATAAAATTTACCACCGGCTCGGAAAAACCTCTGATGAGAAGATACCGGCAAGAAACTCAACGAGGTGTAATTTTTTAAATGAACCAAAATTACAATGTTTTTTTTACATTTGAAATATTTTTGTGATTGAAATTTACTTTCGTTTTTTTTCAAACATTCAATTGAAATTTAAATGCTATATAAAACAAAGAAAAATTAGGCTAATGGCAGGACTCGAACCTAATAAATCAAAACAGTAATGACCGTAAAAACGAAACACATTGAAAAATTCGCAGGGTACGGTAGCGGTGATGTGGCTAAACCGGCAAACGCACGGAATGCTGAAGTTGCTTTTTCGACTCCTGCTTACGCCCTAATTTTTCGTTGTGTTGTCATTATGTAGCATTTAATTTTAAATATTTAACAATTATATCACAGAATGAATAACGTACAGAAACTTCTCTTTTACGACCGCGATTAAACGAATTCCAACTTTATTGACACGCTCAAAAGTTCGTATTACTTCATACACCATGCGTCAGGCGGCGCGAGTCAAAAGGAACGCGCCGCCCGCGCCCGCCTTCCCCCCGCTACTCCCGGCGACACGCTAGGGTTGCGCGGCATTCGTTTTCAATTACACTGACACGGCTAGCGCGCGGTGAGCCGACAGCCTACTGCGATTTGCCTATGCCATAGGCAAGGCAGCCGAGAGTACCTACAGTGCGGAGTGGAACCCCCCTGTTCGTACTTACTTGGTAAAATCAAACATGTATTGGGCTAGTTGTTGCACTGAGCCTTCCAGAGATATGTATCGCCTGTCAACGACATAGATCCCATACGACATAGGATCGGCTATATGTTCTTGCATGAAGCAGCCGAAACCTGCAATAATGGCCTTAATTAATTAATAAATAATAATAAAAAAAAAAAATAACATTAATAAGCATATTTGGGACAGTTAACAACAATTGACCTAGTCCCAAAGTAAGCAACTAAAGCTGCTTGTGTTATGGGTACTGGACAACGGATATACATACTTATATAGATAAATGTATACTTAAATACATATAACATCCAAGACTCGGGTACAAACGTTCGTATTCATCGTACAAATATTTGCCCCTCCCGGGAATCGAACCCGGAACCTCAAGCTTTGTCGTCAGGGTAACTAAGAATTGGGCTATCCGGTCGTCAAATTCAGTCGTTACTTTGCGGAGGTCCATATCAACAAACTGGAACAAATTACCTAGCTACTCCGCGAAACCAGTGCCGTGCTCGTGCAAGTTAGCTGCGTCTGTGTGATATATGCAAAAACCCACCCTCCTCCGCTTCCACACGAAACAACATACATCACACAGACTCAACTACACACCACCACCGCTAAACACTAAACGACACGACCGACGCGCGTTTCGCCTCTGTACGAGGCATCATCGACCTTAATTAATAGAGGAATAGGGTTTTTTCTTGGATGATTAAATGCTTCGTTAAAAGTATTGAGTGGACATTGTGGGTAATTTGGTACATTTTAATGAGAATTGAGTGAACTGGGACCAATTTTATAAACGCGACAGGTGACAGGTAACAGTGACTTTTCGCCATACATTACTGTGTCGACAAGTAACGCTACAGACTGACAGACTTGACATCATAGTAGGCAAGCAATGTCTACCGAATTGTCAGTCCCCTGTCGCCTGTCGCGTTTATGAAATTGGGTCCTGAACGTGTATTCAGTGAATATTTGGTGACGATTTAGTAAATTTTAGTGAAAATTAAGTGTCAGGACAAGAAATTAATAATAATGTATTTTTATTTCCGGATCTTAGAAAAGCATTTTTTACCGCATAGGAAAGCAAACAAGCAAGTCGGTAACCTGATGGTAAGTTATCACCACCGCCTATAGACACCCGCAACACCAAGGAGACTGCAGATGCGTTGCCAACCCAGAGGGCTAAGAAGGAACTCTTGTGCCAGTAATGTCACCGGCAGTTTTGCTCTCCACGCCGGAACAACAGTGCAAGCACTGCTTAGCGGCAGGATTAGCGAGCGAGATGGTGGTAGTCGCACGGACCCAACTGCTTAGCGGCTGGATTAGCGAGCGTGATGGTGGTAGCCGCACGGACCCAACTGCTTAGCGGCGGGATTAGCGAGCGAGATGGTGGTAGCCGCACGGACCCAACTGCTTAGCGGCGGGATTAGCGAGTGAGATGGTGGTAGCCGCACGGACCTAACTGCTTAGCGGCTGGATTAGCAAGCGAGATGGTGGTAGCCGCACGGACCTGACAGGTTGGTGGTGACGCTGGGTATGCCCATGACGGTACACTCGGCGGGCGTGTAGCCCCACGGCTCGTAGTACGACGGGAACACTCCCAGGTGGCAGCCTCGCACGAACTCTTCATAGTCCAGCCCGAACAGGGGGTTCGTGGATGTTAGGAACTCTGGGTGGAAGATAACCTGGAAATAACAAACAAAAAGTAAAACAGGTCCTTTAGCTTAGTTAGTGATCCTGACTATAAAGCTTGTGGTTCAGGCATCGATGGGGATCGATCTGATTACTTGTTCAGATTGATACAAGCCTAGCGTCACCACTTTGCGACGGGGTGAAGCAGGTGAAGAGGGGCGTTCAATATTTAGCCATTGGTTCAACTTTGAATCTCATCATAAGTGAATAAAGTGCTTCTAAGTTTTCTAACTAGCAGCGACACAGGCGTCGGATAGCAGAAGTAAAAATATGACGCCAATGTAAAACGTACAAAACGCAGAGCTGTTTACTTGACAATTGGCACAGACAGTTTTATTCAGGCTATCCAACATAGTCTACCAAATAGACTATGGTCGGCTACTCTGCCACTGCGTTGTACACAGTTTTATAGTTATCTCATTTCGATGGGTTCAGGGTTCGATTCCCGGTAGGCGTGAATGTTTGTATGTTATACAGTTTGTATGTAGCCAGGCGATTATTCTTCTCCAATCTTTTGCTATAAACATGGCTACTATTTTTTTTATACAACATAGGATACCGTTGACACTGATATTGACGCGTTCGAATACCTGATGGTAAATGATCACCACCGCCCATATACACCTGCAACACCAAAGGGATTGCAGATGCGTTGCCAACCCAGAGGGCTAAGATGGAACACCTCTTGTGCCAGTAATGTCACCGGCTGTCTTGCTCTCCACGCCGAAACACAACAGTGCAAGCGCTGCTGTTAAGCGGCTGGATTAGCGAGCGAGATGGTGGTAGCGATCCTATCGGACTTTACAAACGCCGTATGACACTTACTTTGACATTGTCGTTGACAGTGTTGAACATTTGACACCTCCTGACAGAGTTTAGGACCGGGTCGCTCCAATCGTCCACCTGGAAAGAGGCAAACACACACAGCATCAAATTAAATTGTTTTAAACTTTCGCGACTTTCACACATATTTATAACATTATCAGGACTTAAGCGCGATAGAAATATATTGTTGATTTACCTCGACGTTTCGGCCATGTTTCAACGGCCGTGGTCACGAGTAGACTGAAGTGGAGGGTATTACTTCTGTTTAGCCGCGCGAGTTTTACGAACTACCCGCACTTTGTCCTGTTTATTTTCCACCGGCATATCACTACACCGACACACAATGCTCACAATGTCCAACGTCGAGGTAAATCAACAATATATTTCTATCGCTGTTAAGTCCCGATAATGTTATAAATAGCATCAAATTATTTCTACTAGCAACCCACCCCGGTTTCGTACGGATACAATCGGTATGTAATGTACATAAAAAACTTCTGTAAAAAATCTCTAAATGACAGTGAAAGCCTTATCAAAATCCGTTGCGTGGTTTAGAAGATAGCGGCCGAAGATACACTATAAGGATTTAGGACAGACAGGAACAGATAGAGACTTTTTGTTTTATACTATGTAAAGATAGAGAAAAGAAAATATATATTTTATGCACCGGCGCCGATCGGATCCAGCAACCACAAAAGAATCACTAATCCGTCGCCGACGTTTAGGTTCCTATAACTTGTAAGTAGTGAAACATTTCGCTTCAGAATAACTCTCCCTTCTGGCGACAGTTCGGTAAAATTAAGTCTTATGATGTGTGTGATGATAATGATGTTAATGATGTCGGTGAACATAACGATTGGGATGGTATTCATGATGACGATGATAATAACGATGGTGATGATAATGATGATAGAGAACATAATAATGACGATGAAATGGTGATACGCACATAATGACTATGAAGTAATTGATAATGATGGTGATGATAATAATTATTATTATTAAATTATCAAAACTTTATTTCAGGTAACAAGACCCATACAATAAATACCTTAGAGACGAACATACATTTAAAACAATAATAATGGCGATGATGATGACGATGATGGTGAACATAATAATAGTGATGACAAAAATGATACCTAATGATAAATAAATAAATATCTTGGGACAGTCAACACCAATTGTTTAAGTCCCAAACTAAGAAAATCTTGTGTTATGAATACTAGACAACGGATAAACATACTTACATACAGATAAATACATACTTAAATACAAATAACATCCATGACTCAGGTATAAACATTCGTAATCGTCACACAAATATTTGCCCATACCAGGATTTGAACCCGGGACCTCTTGCACAGTCAGCAGACACATGTGCCACTGTGCCATATAGGTCGTCATCATTGATGACGGTATTGTTTCAGAGAACTTACCACGTTGTGAGTGGTGACCGGCGGCAGGCCGTCCCTCTGCAGAGCGTAGATGCACCTCTTTAGGCGGACCGTGTCGTCCTTGTGGAGGAGGTCCGAGGGTTCCGGGAGGTGACCTCTGTGGGACAACAGAACATATAAACCGACCAATCATCTATCGACTTCCATGAAGCAGGAATTCTGGCCGAAGGGAGTCGCTTTCCGTCGTTTTCGCGGACGGTTTCTGGACACCCCAAAACTAGGTCACACGTCGCCGAAGTAACGTGCTAATCTTAATGTTTTAATGTTTTTGTTTTATAAATATATATGTTAGTCTTTAAGGTATTTTTTCTATGGGCCTACGCAGCCTGAAATAAATGGTTCTATTCTATTCTATAAATCTAAACAATCCGTCCTGTCACCTCATTTTGGTGGTATATGGGAAGCAACAGTACATGTTTTATGAAAAAGTTAGGCAAACAAGCAAGTGACAGCTGATGGCAAGCGATCACCACCGCCTATAGACACTCACAACACCAAGGATTGCAGATGCGTTGCCAACCTAGAGGGCTAAGATAGAATACCTTTTGTGCCAGTAATTGCACTAGCTGTTTTACTCTCCACGCCGGAACACAACAGTGCAAGCACTGCCGGTGACATTACTGGCAGAAGACGTATTCCATCTTAGCCTTCTGGGTTGGCAACGCATCTGCAATATCCTTGGTGTTGCGAAGTCTAAAGGCGGTGGTGATCACTTGCCATGAGGTGTCACTTGCTTGTTTGCCTACCTATTTCATAAAACATATACTGTTGCTTCCCATATACCACCAAAATGAGGTGACAGGACGGATTGTTTAGATATTACCATTTGCTCGTTTGCCTTCGTATGTGGTATAAAAAAAAGTATTAGTAACAGAACTGACCTGAGGCATATATCGTACATGCGCTTGCCGACCTTCTGCTGTATATCACTGATGGTGTCTCTCAGGGCTTTGGTGACGGCGTGGCCACGGAGGCTCTCCACGTTGAAGTTGTTCGTTTTTGCAGGAAATATCAGGAATGCAACCACAGTCACGTCAGAGCCAGCTGACTGTAAAAAATCCATTGAAAAAATCCTTTCTTTGTCACCTCAGTTTGGTGGTATATGGGAATACTGGGTTCGCGGATCAGCAAAGCAATTGATTCCATTAATATCAGTATGGACTTCCGCAAAGTAACGCCTGAATCCATAAACTATTTTAGATTTATTTAGTTAGTTTATTGCTAATTAATAGATACAGGCGTTACTTTGCGGACGTCCATTTCAACAAACTGGAACAGATTACCTTGCTACTCCGCGAAACCAGTGCCGTGCTCGTGCAAAGAAAAATGTTGGCGGTGGGCGGGAATAAAGAGAAATGTTTTAGTTTGTCAGTAGGTACGCCATTTGTTCAAGTAGCGAACGGTAGTACTGTTTGATCCCGATGATGCCTCGTAGAGAAGCGGAACGCGCGTCGATCGTGTTCTTTAGTGTTTAGTGGTGGTGGTGCGTAGTTGAGTCTGTGTGATTTATGTTGTTTCGTGTGGAGCGGTGGGTTTTTGCATGAAGATATCTATATATCTTCGTATAAACCCACCCTCCTCCGCTTCCTTGTGTGACCTATGTCACACAAACGCAGCTAACTTGCACGAGCACGGCACTGGTTTCGCGGAGTAGCAAGGTAATTTGTTCCAGTTTGTTAGTTTCTTGCTGTTCGGACTCACCTTCAAATAATGGTTAAGCCTGGCTAAAGCTTCTATAAAGATGTCGGCTCCCTTATTTCCAAACTCATATCGACCAGCGATAAAGAAATAAAGCGTCTTGTCCAGATCAAAGTTGAAGTGGCTGAAGAAAAAAGAGCGACCGAGTAAAAAAAAATGTCTATTTCCGAAAAAAGTTAGTATTTTTTTTATATATAAAATAGGAAGGAAAACAAGCCAGTGGGTCACGTGGTAAGTGATCACCACCGTCTATCGACACCCGCAACACCAAGGACATTGCAGATGCGTTGCCAACCCAGAGGGCTAAGATGGAATAACTCTTGTGCCAGGAATTGCACCGGCTGTCTTGCTCTCCACGCCGGAACACAACAGTCCAAGCACTGCTGCTTAGCGGCAAGATGGTGATAGCTATCCGGACGGACCACCCGCAAAATTTTGATTATTCTTTTTATTTACAATTTAGTAGAAATAGTACATTTCGTAATGCGCATGAAATTAAAATATTCCTGATACGAAAGTGGTGAAAATTTCGAGTATAACACTGAGCTGTTTCATGCCAGTTACAAACGACATTTTTCCCACTATGAAATATGTATGTACAGTAGGGGAAATATATTCCCGTACCACCTTAGAACCCTATCGCAATGACGCGACGCGTTAAACGCCAGGCTATGTCATACAAATGTCATACGTATGTCTCTTCGACTAGGTTCTACGGTGGTACGTGTTTCAATTTCCTTGACTGTACCTACTTAAAATAAATCAATTAATCAATAATATTACATAAACTCTAATCCTTTGCCAGCCAAATTCCTACACCAATCAAGACTTATCAAAGGCGAAAAACTTGCTCAACCGGCAGGATTTGAACCCGCATCTAACGGCTTGCCAGGCCATGCTATCATTACCACCATCGTCACTTTGGCTTCGGAACTTACCCATAGAAATGTCCTCTAACGAACTCGTGTAATTTTTCCTTAGCCAAAGCGTGCAGGTTTTGGAATTCGTGAAGCGCTGAAAACTTCTTAACGTTCAAACCGTTGGGGGTGATTATATCAGCTTTGCGTTTGAGGAGGTGCTCTGCTTCATAACCTGAAAAAAAACGGTTCACCATTAAATAAATAAATACTTTTGGGACAATTAACACCAATTGACCTAGTCCCAAAGCAAGCAACTGAAGCTTCTTGTGTTATGGGTACTGGACAACGGATATATAGTCGACCAAGTAATTGCTTGACCACTTTTGAACCTTACCCCTTGGTAATACGGCCGTAAAGTGGTCAAGGAATTTCTTGGTCGACTATACATACTTATATAGATAAATGTATACTTAAATACATATAACATCCAAGACTCGGGTACAAATACTCATATTCATCATACAAACACTCAAAGGTTAACTGGAAGAGATCCCTTAAAGGGATAAGTTCACTTTTGTACATCACTGTATCTCTTTTTGTAATTTATGTTTTTTGTACAATAAAGAATTTACATACATACATTCATACAAACATTTGCCCCTCCCGGGAATCGAACCCGGAACCTCAAGCTTTGTAGTCAGGGTCACTAACCACTAGGCTATCCGGTCGTCAAACCATTGAATGTTAACAAAGTTTCATATAGTTAAAAATTTCACATCTCGCTCGCTAATCCTGCCGCTAAGCAGCAGTGCTTGCGCTGTTGTGTTCCGGCGTGGAGAGCAAGACAGCCGGTGCAATTACTGGCACAAGAGTTCCATCTTAGCCTTCTGGTGGCAACGCATCTGCAATCTCCTTGGTGTTACGGGTGTGTATGGGCGGTGGCGATCACTCGCCATCAGGTGACCCACTTGCTTGTTTGCCTTCCTATTTATGAAAAACGTATAGGTAAATACATAATTAAAAGATTCAGGCGTTACTTTGCGGAGGTCCATATCAACAACCTGGAACGAACTACCTTGCTATTCCGCGAAACCAGTGCACGTGCAAAACAGCTGCGTCTGTGTGACATATTTTTCATGCAAATACCTACCCTCCTCCGCTTTCAGATAAACGGGCAAGCTGCGTCCATGTGACATATTTTTCATGCAAATACCTACCCTCCTCCGCTTTCAAAGAAACGTATAGCTAGTTTGTTTTATATGATGTAAAGATAAAGGTAAAGATGGCCGTACCGGTAATATCAGAGACGGTGGTAAAAATATGCGTCATATGAGCAGCTGCCCTCTCCATACAGTAGCGGTGGTATATCTGTCTCTTTCCCGCCTCCTCGTCTACAGCAAACTGAAAGAGATAGAAGATGTTGTAGTAACCACAGACTGTACAAATATATAGCTATGGATACTAGGCGAGGTTTTTTTTTCATTTTTTTGTTCACATTTTCAACGATAATGACGGATATATCCCCACTATGAGTTCAATGGCAATGGCGGATATATCCGCACTATGATTTCAACGCCAAAGACCGCATATGCGTACAATATAAAAATGTCCTATGCGCATAAGATTTGGCGTCTGAATTACCTTTATGTATGACACCGCAGCTCAAAGTCACGCAACGAGCTATGGAGAGGGCTATGCTTGGAGTTTCTCTGCGTGATCGAATCAGAAATGAGGAGATCCGCAGACGAACGAAAGTAACCGACGTAGCCCAGCGGATTAGCAAGTTGAAGTGGCAGTGGGCAGGGCACATAGCACGGAGAACTGATGGCCGATGGGGTCGAAAAGTTCTCGAATGGCGGCCGCGTATTGGCAAGCGCAGCGTAGGACGACCAGCCACAAGGTGGTCCGATGACCTCATACAGGTGGCAGGAAGGCGCTGGTTGCATGTTGCTTCCAACCGGCCACTTTGGAAATCCATGGAGGAGGCCTATGTTCAACAGTGGACTTCTTGTGGCTGAGATGATGATGATGATGATGACACCGCAGGCCCGCCCCCTAGAATGACGGATAACTGACGACTTCTACCATGAAAGAATATGATACACCTTTACGTCCAGTGTTACCTTGTCCAGGTTGTTGTAGAAATCGGTGTTGCCAGCACACAGGTACCGGCCGAGCAGAGTCGCGTGCGTCGTGAACACAGTGGCGACGTCTACGTGACGGACTCTGGGACAAACCAATCAATCTACAGATGTATACATTAATCTACAACAGGGGTGGCCAACTTGATTGGACCCAAGATCTCTTGTTCAATAACGAGACTCTGCGCGATCTACCAATTACATACCTACTTCTAGAATCTTAAATGAAACAGCATAGTTCAGTACACAATCATGTAGCATTTTTTATTTTATTAAGAGAAAAACCATAAGTGTGAAAATTCAGGGACAATCTGGTTTACGTATTTATATTTTTTGCCTTGCCACGATCGACTGGTCCAACAGTCGCGATCGACCGGTCGATCGCGATCGACCTGTTGGCCACCCCTGATCTACATCTACACTAATCTCCATCTACACTATCTACATCTACACTAATATGATCTACTAGCGGACGCGCGCGACTTCGTTCACGTAAAATTAGTAGCCTATGTCCGTCAGGGATAGTGTAGCTTTCTATCTGTGAAAGAATTTTTGGAATCGGTTCAGTAGTTCCAGAGATTACCCCCTACATACAAACAAAGTTTACCTCTTTATTATATTAGTGTAAGAATCCGTTGCGTGGTTTAGAAGGAGTAAGCGAAAGATACGAGGGCAGACAGGAACGGATAGCGAGTTGGTTTTATACTACCTAAAGATAGTATAAAACAAATAAATAAATAAATAAATTTATTTATAATAAATTAAAATTGTAATTTTTTTTTATACAACATAGGAAGGCAAACAAGCAAGTGGGTCACCTGATGGTAAGTGATCACCACCGCCTATAGACACCTGCAACAACAAAGAGAGTGCAGATGCGTTGCCAACCCAGAGGGCTAAGATGGAATACCTCTTGTGCCAGTAATTACACCGGCTGTCTTACTCTCCACGCCGGAACACAACAGTGCAAGCACTGCTGCTTAGCGGCAGGATTAGCGAGCAAGATGGTGGATGACAACACAAAGAAAAATTAGGACAATGGCAAGACTTGAACCTGCAGCATGCTGCTGCTGCTGATGTTGCAGGTTCAAGTCCTGCCATTGCCCTAATTTTTCTTTGTGTTGTCATTACAATTTTAATTAAATAATTTGAATGTTAAAAACATTTAAAAATAAAAATCGAAAGAAAT
This sequence comes from Ditula angustiorana, assembly GCA_963691745.1. Lineage (NCBI taxonomy): Eukaryota > Metazoa > Arthropoda > Insecta > Lepidoptera > Tortricidae > Ditula > Ditula angustiorana. Next base: position 5,014,985 of record OY829501.1, read on the forward strand.
TTCGGTTACAATAATTTATTTATAATAAATTACCAACATCGATTAGGGAAACGGATGACATAAAAACATTTAAGAAACTTTTGAATATCTTTCTAATAGAAAAGGCTTATTGCTCTGTCCAAGAATTTTTAAGAGACACCTTATAGACATTTTATTTTTTTACTTTTTTTGTTAATTATTTCAAAATTTTCGATATAATTATTTTTTATCTTATTGTATGACATTTTCTTTACGTTCTTAATTTTATATTAATGTTGACTTTCTCAACCTTGCTCTAATTATTCTAATTTTGACATATTAATTTGCATTTTATTTATTTTTGTTCAATAGGGATGTCTCCTGGGTTAAAACAACAAGATTCTAATTAGTCCGTCAGTTAGATTATAGAAAAATACTCGATACGTATTTTTTTATTTGTCCATACGAATAATATTGACAAAGATACAGCACATTCAAATTCAGGAGTAGGGGTTCGTGACGTCACTCGTTCGTAAAAAATTTACGAAATAATGACGTAGCGCGAACTTTCGCCGCTCTGTAACTTTGTTATTTTAAGTTTTAGAAGCAAAAGAAAAAATACGTATCTACTATTTTCTGGCGTTCTAAAAGATGGACTAATTATTATTTTTTAGTCAACATCCCAATTATTCAGTTAGTTTTAAGTTGACATTTGATAATATTATGCATGCTGCTTTACGCTGACTTGCAAAATATTTGTATGCCTGATGGCGAAACATGGTGATGCTATTGAAATTGTGTAACATCTTATTATCCACCTGTGTTGACAAATAAATGATTTTTTTTTTTGGTTCATTTTTTAGAGTTCCGTGGATTATGGTAATATGGTACTAGGAACCCTTGACATAGGTTGGATACTATAAAATTTTGGCTATAGTAAAATATGACTTACCTCAATACAATAAGGCCTATGCCAGCTTGCCATTCGTGGAAATGAGTTACAACCCTCGGCGGAGTGTCGCTGTAATTTTCAGCTGCTTTCCTGAACTGTAAATAAGGGATTTTAAACTTTATTTCTTAGGTGTTTAAACTGATGTTAGATATAGGAGACTTATTGACGTTATTCTTCTGTATCGGTATTTTGAATAATTTGGGAAGATGATTCACTCAAATTTTGATTCAAATTTGATTTGATTTATATCATTTACGATCTTGATTTATGGCATTTATACAAATGATTTACGTCATTTACGAGACATGATTGGGTTTATCGACAAACATTATTATTGTTATTATATTAAAAACCAAATATAACACTACACCGAACTAATGCAATGTTACAGCGTAAATACATATTTAAAAAGATGATTTGACTTATTTACAAGACAGTTTTAACACTATAAAGAATTGATATAAAGAATAAACAACAAACAAAAAACAAATGACATTTATGTATTTTTATATAATAAAGAATTTACATACATACATATATATTTTCTATTCACAACAATGATATTATAATGCATGGATGTACAGTGTCATACTAAACTAGCTTGTGCCCGCGGCTTCGCCCGCGTGGCCTACAGGAATCTAATGAGATATTTTTCTTTAGGAACAATTATTATAAGCACTTTCACCCTCTCTCAAATTCCCCCCCCCCCCCGTTTTGCCCACTTCAAATTTGAAAATTCAGAAAGATTGAGATACGTCCTTATTTATTTATGATGAGTGTAGCTACAATTCCAAACTTTCAACGCCACGCCCCAAATTCCCCCCCCCCCCCGCCCGTTTCCCTCCTCCTTAAAATCTCAAGATCCAAAACGCTGAGAAAAACAATTCCAATTTCCAAGTTCTCATCGTTAAAAAAACCACCACCCATGTAAACTTTCTTCGCGGTTTTTCCCCTTGAATCTAAAAGCCCTGGAATACATCATTATTTATTTGTGCTCTGTAGCTCTAATTAAAAATTTAAAGTTCCTTTTTTAAAATATACTCTAACTTTCACTCCCCCCCTCCCCATTTCCCCACCTGAAAATATAAAATCTAAAGTCTCTGAAACACCTCATTATTTCTTTCTCATGATGAGAGGCAAGAGTTCTAATGTTTATGTTTATGTCTTTAAATAACCGATGCATCGATAAAAACTTTCACTCCTCGTTTCTCTCCCTTAAAATGTATAAATCGAAACTCCTTGAAACATTTCATCATTTACTTATGCTCAGTAGCTGTAATTGCAATTTTGAATTTCCTACCTTTAAAAATCCGTTGCCCAGAAAGTAATTTTCACTCTCCGTTTCTCCCCCTATGTGAAAATCTAAAACCCCAGTAACACGTTACTATTAACTTATGATGGATAAAATTAAAAAATCAAGTTCCTATTTTTAAAAAAGATACCTCCAAATAAACTTTTTCCTCATGTTTCTCCCCCTTAAAATGCAGAAATCTAAAAACACTTTATTATTTATTTATGATAGCTTATGTCCGCGGCTTCGCTCGCGTAGCCTACAGGAATCAAATGACATATTTTTCTTTACAAACATACATTATAAGCGCTTTCACTCTGTCTCAAATTTTCACCCTCCATTTTTTCCTCTTCAAATGTGAAAATCCAAAAATCCTAAGATACCATTATTTATTTATGTAGCTGTAATACAATTCTTGAAGTTCCTATTAAAAGAAAACGATACCTACTTACAAACTTTTACCCCCGTTTCACCCCCTTCAAATTTCAACTGAGGCAGCCTAGGCGTTAAGAGATGATTTGGAGTGTTAGAGCCACCCTGCAGCCTGTTACGGTTGTAGTAGGAGTGTGCTGGTCCGACCGGGGTAGTGTTTCAATCTCACAGAATGCCGAAGTGAAATACTATTACTTGCTGCTGGGTATCGGACAATGACTTAAAGATCCAGGAGGCCCACAGGGAGGGAGGACCTAAAGGTGGGCAACGGATTAGCGTTCCCCTTGAAAACGTTAGTTTCCGAGGGCGGCCTGACTGTCAGGTACTCACATGCTCGTTTTTCTCCGGTTACCAGTTACAGTTTTGATCTGTTTTTACTACATATTAATGTAGTAATTTTTCTTTCACCACATAATCCTTTTTTATAATATTTTTTTTTGCAACAGCACTACATGCACCAAATTCCAGAGCACATAATCGGGTAGTGTAGGGTATCTAAATCTACATATAGGCATCTATCGAAGTACATACCTATTTATATTGATATCAAAAGTTGGTGAAACGCGTCATTATTTATTTATTATGAATAGCAACAATTCCAATTTCAAAGTTCTCATCGTTAAACAAACCACCTCCCATATATATTTTTTTCCCTGTTTTCCCCTTTTTCACCATTCTCCCACTATGTGAAGATTCAAAACCCCAGTATAGCACGTCACTATTTATTTATGATAAGTAAAATTAAAACTTTCAAGTTCCTATAAAAAAAAGATGCCTCCAAATAAATTTTCACCTTCTGTTTCACCCCCTTAAAATGCAAAAATCCAAAACACTTCATTATTTATCTATGAAAGTAGCTTAACTTTAAAATTGTAAGTTCTTATCTTTAAAATAAACTGCACCCACACAAACTTTCATCCTCCCACTACCTGTCCCCCCCCCCCTTAAAAAGTAAAAATCCAAAAACCATGAAATACAATTTAATTCATCTGTACTCGGTAGCTCTAATTCTAATTATTATGTTTCTAACTTCGAAGAACAAAGATTTCATACAAATTTCGACCCCCACCCAGTTCCCCCCTTTAAAATCAAAATTTCCAAAAGTCCTTTCTTATCGGATGCCTACGTTATAAAACAAAACTGTATTCCAAATTTCAGTTTTCTAGCTTCAGTAGTTTCGGCTGAGTGATGATCGCCAATCTTTCAGGACATGTTTGGGCATGGCAGACAGACGGACAGACGCACAGACGGGCGGCAGTAGAGGCTTAGTAATTAACACGATACTCGTGTACATTATTTTTACTTTGAATACAAAATTTAGTGAATTAACATCTTAAATACAAAATTTTATCCCCCTTTTTACCCCCATGAGGGTTGAAATTCCAACAAAACTGATATCCGTTGCGTTACTTTCCAACCATAAGCCTAAGTAATAAATTAAGTGATTTTTACTTAGAAAATGAAGGACTTTCCATACACAACTTCATCCCCCTTTTCACCCCTTTAGGGTTAGAATTATCAAAAACGCTGAAACAGGTATAGACTAATTTTCAATCATCAGCCTAAACACAAAATTTGATAATCGTAACTTCATAACTGACGGACTTTCATACAAACTTTCATCCCCTATTTTACCCCCTTAGGGGTGGAATTTCCAAAAATCCTTCCTTAGTGGATGCCTACACTGTATAAGGTATCTATGTTCAAAATTTCAAGTCTCTAGGTCCAGCGGTTTAGGCTGTGCGTTGATATATCACCCAGTCAGTCAGTCAGTCAGTCAGTTTATCATTTTATATTCATACTAAATGACAGCAGAAAAACGGCCCGACATGAGAATACAGATTGACGCCAATGTTAAAGTGCAAATTATTAGTTTACCATTTTGTAAAAGAACGAAACTTAATAAATTATTATTTTATGCAGTTAGACGTAGTAATCCAGTGACTATAAATGGTGAACTAATAATTTGCATTTGTAACATTGGCGTCAACCTGTATTCTTATGTCGGTCCGTTTTTCTGCTGTCATTTAGTATGATACTGTACATCCATGCATTATGATATCATTCCTTATAGGTCAGTGATTCACAAACATGATTTACCCTACCCGCGACATGATTGACCGCATTACCAAACTTGATTTACCCACCTCAGTAATGAACTCGGCGACCATAAACCCGAGTATGACCGCGTCGTTGGCCTCTATATCCAGGTGAGGTATCCCAAGAGAGCAGGTGTCCCAGAGCTGCTGTTTGTATGCATCCAGCTGCCAGGCTGCTGAGCCGATGTCGAAGAGGATGATTTGGGGGTTACCATCTACTAACCACGTTCCTGTGTGGAGCTGGTGAAACAAAAAAGACTTAAGAGGAAACACAAGGGCCGTTTTTCCATACAAACGTCGTCCCCTGTTTCCTCTCTGGATAATGCCAGTAGAGCAATTTTTTTTTTCCAAAAAATCGATGGCCACTATTATGCATGTTCCTATGTTTTCCTTTTTTTCATAAATTAATTAATAAAAGAGATATGAACATTCAAAAACCTAAAAAATTGGTCAGATTTTCGGCTGCGTTCATACATTCAGAAAACAAATTTTACAAGATTATATAAAAAAAGAAAAACATAGGAACACTGCCAAAGCCTTTCTTTAATTTTTTATGAAAAAAGTAGTTAAATCGATTAAGTTTTGGAGAAGGAATCAGGGGTCTACGAATCGTTGATTTTGTGTACTTTAAATAGGTATTTTCAGTCCAAGCTGCGGCTGTCTCTATTGCGCTCTGCGGGGGGAGGCTTCATAGATGGAGGCAGCAATAGATTTTACAAATACCTATTTTTCAATTCTCTAGGCCTTGGTGTTTCCTCTTAAGATACGGTTCGTATGTTACGCGAATTAAAAAAAATTCTCAGTTTTTAATTTTTATGTAGCCAAATGGTGTGATTTTTTATCAATTCAAGTAGTTTTCCGGTAGAAAAACACTGATTTTTATGCGATTGTGGTATGATTATGGTTTTCTTTTATAGTATAGGGGGCAAACGAGCAGACGGGTCACGTGATGGTAAGCAATCACCGCCGCCCATAGACACCCGCAATATCAAGAATCGCAAGCGCGTTGCCGGCCTTTAAGAAAGGAATAGGCTCGTTTCTTGAAGGTCCCTAATTGAAGTTACAAATCTACACTAATATAATAAAGAGGTAAACTTTGTTTGTTTGTTTGTTTGTTAGTTTGTTTGTATGTAGGGGGTAATCTCTAGAATTACTGAACCGATTTCAAAAATTCTTTCACAGATAGAAGGCTACACTATTCCTGACGAACATAGGCTACTAATTTTACGCAAACGAAGTCGCGCGGGTCCGCTAGTTTTAAATAATTGTACTCTTTATGCATTAACGGACTTTAAGGCATTGAATGCACAATTATTTAAAATCAGCAGCTTAAACTTTAAAAAACAAAACACAGTGCCTTAATAACTAGTATTATATAACCGGAAAGCCACTTGAATTGATAAAAAGTCACACCATTTAGTCACAATACATTAAAAACTGTGATATTTTCAAAATTCCCGCTTCATACGAAGCGATCCTCCTAAATTAGTCAATATCTAAAGTCTAGATGTTTTTACGGGTGGCAGGACCTTGTGTGTGGAGCATAGCATTATATGCATGCGAGACCTGGACACTAACACAAAGAGACAGAGAACGGTTGGAGGCTTTTGAGATGTGGTGTTGGAGGAGAATGGAGAAGATAAGTTGGACAGAGAGAGTAACGAATGAGGACGTTTTAAGGAGAGTGGAAGAGAAACGAGCAATATTGAGCACGGTTGAAAACAGGAGGGGAAGAATGATCGGGCACCTTGTACGACACGATAATTTCATTGCAAATATTATAGAAGGAAGGATAGAAGGAAAGAGAGGAAGGGGCAGACCTAGAAGAAGTTATATGGACCAAGTGAAGGAGAAGGTTTGTGTCGTGTCGTACAGAGAAGTCAAGGAGCTGGCGGTCGATAGGGAGGCTTGGAAAGCACTACACCGACAAGACTAAAAGTCTTAAGTTGAGAAGAAGAGGACCTTGTGCTAGATCCGTCCGCTACCACCATCTTGTTCGCTAATCCAGCCGCTAGCAGTGCTTGCACTGTTGTGTTCCGGCGTGGAGAGCAAGACAGCCGGTGACATTACTGGCACAAGAGTTCCATCTTAGCGCTCTGGTTGGCAACGCATCTGTAATCACCTTGGTGTAGCGGGTGTCTTAGCCGGTGATGACTTACCATCTAGTGACACACCTGCTCGTTTGCCTTCCTATTTCATAAATGATTATCATGCCTTTAGTGACACTCGCAAGATTAAGACGAATCGATTGACGTAAGAATCATTAAAATCGGCTCACGCATTTGGTCTCTAGATCGCCACAAAGGAACATACATACATACATAGGCTGATAAACACATTACCCTCCTTTGTGTCGCGCAGTCGGGTAAAAAGAGATGTTTTAAGCCTTCTATTTAACGTCTGTAATATAACATACCTTATAGCCCTGACTCCTCATAGCGTTGACAGCGGTAGCGAGGGGGGAGTTGGGGGGGAACTCCGTCTCCTCAACCTCTTGACGGGCACAATGCTCCTTGTACGGCCCTGGATACAATACAAATAGTATTCTAACAGTACATTAATAAAAATAATACGTGATCCACACATATGCCATTCATTCGTAGCGAACTGTTGTACAATTTAAGATCCCGTCGATGCCTCGTATAGAGGCGAAACGCGTGTAGATCGTGTAGATTAAGTATATTATCAAACCGCGATTAGAATAGCATTGCAGAGAAACGTCAGCACACTGCCGTTTCATACACTTGCGTCAAGCTTCATTCCTTTATCTATGAAATGACACTGTGCTGACGTTACTCTGCAATGCTATTCTAATCGCGTTTTGATAATATAATGGTGGTTATATAATGTCAATAGAAACAGAAAGAGACAGAGCACTATAATTAGTCCCTTTCGCTTGCTGTCAACACCGCGCAGTCCCTTTGGGCAGGGGGTTCCACTCCGCAATGTAGGTGCGCTCGCCGCATAACCTATGGCATAGGTTAATCGCAGTAGGTTGCCGGCTTGCCGCGCGCGCGCCCGCTCACTCTGTGTCGCGCGTTGTGATAGTATTACAGTAAGCAGCCCAACCCTAGCGGTGCGCCAGGGCATTCCGGGTGGAGGGCGGGCGCGGGCGGCGCCTTCCTTTTGACGCATGCCGCCTGGCGAATGTTTATGAAGTAATACGAACTTTTTGTGCTTGATTATAAAGTTGGAATTTGTTTAATGGTGGTCGAAAAAGAGAAGTTTCTGTACGTTAGTACTATTATTTATTCTGTGCTTTGGGTAAGGAACAATCAAAAAAGGCGACTTACCAAGTAAGCAGTAGCTGTCACCCATCTCTTCAGTTGACACGTACGCCTTCGAACGTATCACAGTGTATATACCACCAACTGAAACACAGATCACAGTATGTCATTATATAGCATTTATATTTATTTGTTTTAGAAAAAGAAAATAAATTACAATTACAAAAAAAAACCGGCCAAGTGCGAGTCGGACTCGCGCACTGTTGAAGCTATCAAAATCATTGTTCGAAATTTAAATAAACTATTTAGTCTGTGGTAACGGTTTCTTGTTTCATTAGGTTATGAGCCCAGACTCGCAATTAAAAATTTAAAAAAAATAGTTTTTCGCATTAAAATGGCTGGAAGTTATATTGTAAATGTTCCGAAGCTCAAAGGACGTGAAAATTACGATGAGTGGGTGTTTGCGGCCGAAAATTTTCTAATTTTGGAAGGCGTAGACATCAGCAAGCCGAAAACGGAAGGTTCCATCAACAACATCTAGTATCGCATTTTTGATTTGTATGACCAATTTTTTTGGGTATCCTCGTAAGGCCCAAGTAGATATAGGACAAATTTCAAACTGACATTGAACTCACTGTCTCAAACGATATGGCTCAAAACTCATAGAACGAAATTTGGCGTGGGCCTTACGAAGGTATATTCATACTTTTTTTGTGCAGTAACCTTCCGTAAAAAATCCATTGTTTAGTTTAGAAGGTGTACGCGGCCGAAGATAGGCGAACAGACAGGAGCAGATAGTAACTTTGTTTTATACTATGAAAAGATGAAGATAAAGAAGAAGATATAATCACTACATAGTATAAAGTCCCCATTTGTTCCTGTCTACACTCGAAAACAAAAGAAAACCGGAATGTCTTGTCAGACGTCTATGGATACGGGGCTTGCATTACAATAATAAGATATTATGTTACATCCCAGCCGGTTAATAGGACATGAAACTTGGCTGCTAAAGATTTGCGACCTAGCCTAGTCTCAGAACATCAACAACAGCCCATTTCACACTAGGCCTAAATCGAAACAAAAGTGTTAACTATTACTCCACCTATTCAGAAGAGCTTGTGTAAGCCCCAAAAGTGGGATCAAATTTTTAAGACGATGAAGGTTTGATACTGACAATTGACAAATTTTGACATTTGTTATCACTACGTTACGTCAATCCCATACTGCTATCGTCTCTACTCGCGTTTACGCTAACGATATTTGTAATTTGTGTAGACGCACTGAAAAAACAGTTTTATTACACGTAACCAAGGTTTTGTTTACCTATTACACAAAAGAGTGACTACCAAACTATTTGTTACACCTTACCTAACTCTTGATTTGTAAATAAATCATCAAATGTTTATCAGTAGCAAATAGTTTTGCTAATTTAAATGAACTTTGATCACCATTAACCAAAATCACGAGTAACCTGTCCCTTTTTTCAGTGCACCTAGGGTTCGAAACACAGCAAACATTAATATATAACTTTGCTCCCTTGGGACACAATCTCCTATTACCTTTGTTAGCTGCTTCCCAAGCTGTCTCGAAGGTCCATCGGTTCTCATCGCTGGCAGCCTGCCCCCTGTCCATGAAGGATAGGAGGTCATGAGTAGACTCCGCCCGGTAGAAACGACGCGAGGACCTGTCGCGTGACATCGTGCTGTGGGGAACAAGAGGTGCTCAATTATTAAATTTGGGCAGGCTGAACTAACTGTGAAAGTAATATTTGCGCCCTTGGTGATAAAGTGACTAATGACGGGTTGACAAAACGAGAATTAGTATTGTAAAGTTTGCATTTTGATGCAAGTTTACAATATTGATTTTCGGTTCGTTGTCTCACGACACTCGGACATATCTCAAAAGCGTGACTTTTGAGTCACGGTTTTGAGATATGTCAGAAATTAAAGATTTCAGAAGGAATGAGGCTACAGGCAATTTTTTGTTGAAGGTACTTTATATTAGCTCATCGTGCAATACCTAACGTAGCAATACCAAATTTTAAGTCGAACCGACCACCGGAAGCGAGTTTTAATGGACTTAAAAAATTGGACCGGAAAGGTAGCACGACTGACATACGAAGTTTAGTTTATCTTTCTGTACGTCCCTTTCTTATGACACTAGTTAGACAGAGAGATAAATTAAACTTAGGCAGTCATGTTAAGACCATCACGAGCGTAACATGACCGGCCAAATTTAGTTTGAGTTTATAGATGTGCGTCCAAAAGACAATTTAAATAATAAGAAAAGAAACTTATTTCAATTGTAATTTGCATCGATTTACATAGTGCCAAAAGCGAAAATATGCAGTTTAATAATAGGGTTGTTTTTGGAACTACATAATTCGGGAAAATACTATGTTTAGAAAGTAAGTCGATATTTTGCATTCGCACAGCTGAAAAATTTATCATCCTCAAAACTGTTGCGTAAATCATTGCACTTGAGGATTGGCTGTCATCCAAAAGTGTGGATATAATGGTTTCCACGTCAACACGTAAACTATGGTAATGTATGTAAACGATTTCTTACGTAACAACCTGAGTTTGGACTGTTTGAACAATTAATGTAAATATCGAAACCGACATCAGTCATTTTACAAATATATAATAATTTACCAAAAACCGGGCAAGCCCCGGGTATTATCAAACCGCGACTAGAATATAATTGGAGAGTAACGTCAGCACATTCTCACTTCATAGACTTGCGTCAAACTTCATTCCTATATGTATGAAGTGACAGTGGGCTGACGTTACTCTTCAATTATTCTAATCGCGGTTTGATAATAGGACCTTGCGCAGGGTCTGTCGGGATCGCGAACACCATCTTGCTCGCTAATCCTGCCGCTAAGCAGGCGCTTGCACTGTTGTGTTCCGGCGTGGAGACCAAGACAACTCTTAATTATCTACATCTATAAGTACAGTCAAGGAATTTAATTCCCTACCCATTTCGTTGAAATGTCGTCAGACATTCGCAATGCATTAAGGTCGATATGTCAAACTAACGTCTTGCTCTATAGCTCTTATGGTGACAGTTTGCTATATGCTATTGAACCTTAGGTGGGTTGGAAATGTAATTCCTTGACTGTACACCTGCACTAATATAATAAAGAGGTAAACTTTGTTTGTTTGTAGGGGGTAATCTCTGAAACTACTGAACCGATTCCAAAAATTCTGTCACTAATAGAAAGCGATGCAATTACTGGCACAAGAGGTGTTCCATCCTAGCCCTCTGGGTTGGCAACGCATCTGCAGTCTCCTTGGTTATTCTAGCGAACTCTTTCACATAAGAAAAAATCATAAAAAAACCGTTTTTTTTTGTGTGAAACTACACGAACGACTTTATTATCACAATCTACTACGGAGTAGAATGTGATAACAGTTTATTGTGACACACCTCCTTTAGTCGGTCAACTATGAGTATATGTCTATGGAGATTTGGCAATAATTCATACAACATTAAGTAGGTAGGTTTTTAGGGTTCCGTACCTCAAAAGGAAAAACGGAACCCTTATAGGATCACTTCGTTCTCTGTCTGTCTGTCTGTCAAGACCTTTTTTCTCAAGAACGCGTAGAGGTATTGAGTTGGAATTAATATCAAATACTCAAGTCTGCAGTCCCTTAGAGCCGTGAAAAAACCAAACTTTTAAGTCAACGCAATCAAAAGATACGGCCGTTTGTCCCGCATGTTTCATACATTCGCAAGGCACTCAAAAACCTATGGGGTACTTCCCTTTGACCTAGAACTATGAAATTTTGCAAGAAGCAAGGTCTCACAGCACAAATTAAATAATAAATCCAAAAACCATTTTGATTACGTATGGATCCATCGGTGCGCGAGTCCGACTCATACTTGGCCGGTTTTTTTATCTAACTGCCGCCAGAAGGGTTATGTTTTACGAGTGTCTATCTATTTGGCACGCTCTGCAGCCTAAACTGACGGAGTTTAAAATGTGAGGTGTCGTTGGATTCGTCTTGATTGTGGGAGTGACATAGGCTATGAAATTTAAATATGGCGTCTGCTAAACCAAAAAGCGGAGTGGACGTTTTTATTCGTTATTCTAACAAAACGGGTATCAAATGGTAGCTAGTAAATAGCTGATTGAAGTATGTATACTCCAACAACCCGCGCCGGCTACAATTAGGGTGTAACGTACATAAAAACTTCCCTTAAGAGGAAACACAAGGGCCGTTTTTCCATACAAACGTCGTCCCCTGTTTCCTCTCTGGATAATGCCAATAGAGCAATATTTTTTTTCCAAAAAATCGATGGCCACTATTATGCATGTCCCTATGTTTTCCTTTTTTCAATAAATTAATTATTAAAAGAGATATGAACATTCAAAAACTTAAAAAATTGGCCAGATTTTCAGCTGCAGAAAACAAATTTTACTAGATTATTTAAAAAAGGAAAAAAATAGGAGCACTGCCAAGGCCTTTCTTTAATTTTTAATGAAAAAAGTAGTTAAATCGGTTTAGTTTTGAGAAGGAATCAGGGGTCTACGAATCGTTGATTTTGTGTACTTTAAATAGGTATTTTCAGTCTAAGCTGCAGCTGTCTCTATTGCGCTCTGCGGGGGGAGGCTTGATAGATGGAGACAGCAATAGATTTTACAAATACCTATTTTTCAATTCTCTAGGCCTTGAGGTTTCCCCTTAATTTAAAAAATCTACATGTAAGTGAAATCTGTATCAAAATCCGTTGCGTGGTTCAGAAAGCGGTGGCCGAATTAATAAGGACAGACAGGAACGAATAGCGAGTTTATACTATGTAGTGATGATAGTGATAGCAAAGTGATAGTGATAGCAATTCTGTTACTTTTTGTCACCAATTTGTACAAAAAAATAGTTTATTTTGTTCGAAGAGACTTCCGTACTTGTCCTACATTTGTACTATTATTTATTCTGTGAGTTAACACTTGAATGATAAATTCTAGAAGATTATTATTACATGATTATATGATTCTAAACACGCTAATAATACCCAAATATCATGTTAGTTAAGCTGTTACTATCGGTGCGATAACACATGTTTGACAAGCGTTGTAATACCAAGTTTATGTAATAGGTGATAAGGTATGGAATGTAATCGCTTGAGGATTTTATTTATCACCTTTTAAGACTGAAATTGTAGCAGGATTTATCTATGAACGCGTTCAAAATTTTAACTACGAGTCTACTATATAGCTAGCTAGCTGTTAGCCACGGCATCGCCTGCTTTTTTTATGCAGTAAAAAAGTATTGCCTCTCCCACCGCTCTTCGGTCACAGGGTCTCTCCCACCGCTCTTCGTCCTCCTACCCGCCCCGCGCACTGACACACGCACACGGCTACAATTCATACACAAACACATGCAGCTTTGCCGGGCCGGCACCGAGTGGGAAGCTTGCTACCCCGGGAACGGCGACGGCGCCGGCAGAACCCAACGCCGGGCCGGCGCCGGCGCCGGAAAGTGAAAAAGCGAGCCATAGGCTGCTTTTCCACCAGAGATGTGCGAGGATGCGTAGCGAGGGATGTGTTTGTAACAACCAATAGAATCGCTTCATTTACCTCGCCTCGGTGCTGTGCTGACAGCTCTGGTGGAAACGGCTCATTGGTACTTTACAAACACATCCCTCGCTACGCATCCTCGCACATGTCTGGCGGAAACGCAGCCTTTAGACTATCATACATTTCTGCTTACCCGACACCGGCACGGTGCCGGCTAATGGAAAAACGCCCTGTCTCGAATGAACAGGAATCGAACACGCAACGTCTTTCTTTCAAGGTCACTAACCCTACGCTAGCCGGTCGTGAAAATCATCTTAGCGATAATGATAACGCGATACAAACCAACTTGATGTGTGTCCGTCTTGATCTCGCGTGCCTCACGCACTGAATGATAACAGACGTACATACACACGTTACGTGTTTAGTGTGCTCGTACAGTCAGCCTCAGAACTAGCTAAACACTTAAAACCTTGTCGTAGTAACGTATGAAATGAGAGTTGCTCGAATTTGTCACATACAATACAATACAATACAATAACTCTTTATTGAACACCACAAAACACAAAAAAGTACAATATCCTACTAATATTATAAATGTGAAAGTTTGTACGTTTGGATGTTTGTTACTCAATCACGCAAAAACAACTGAATGGATTTGGATGAAATTCGGCACACATATAGTTTGTAACCTAGATTAACACATAGGATACTTTTTATCACGTAAAAATGCATAGTTCCCACGGGATAGCGATAAGTGAGTTATACGCCGCCGTGACGTCATGAGCAGCAAAGCGCAACTAATCCTCATTAATTTGTCCAGGTAAAATTACAGATTGCATGTTTCAATTAAACAAGTCTACGCGGACGAAGTCGCGGGCAAAAGCTAGTAGAGATATAACAAAAGGCACACAATAGGCGGTCTTATCGCTAAAAGCGATCTCTTCCAGACAACCTTTAGAAAAAGAGACGTAGAAAAGAACAGACGAGAGCAGGTGGCGCAATAACATGGCAACAAAGAAATCAATAATAACAGACGTATACTATGACACACATCACATTCTTGACAGCGACAAGGTATTAAAATGTTCAGCTACTTTTAATGCTGGTAGAATGCTGAAATAATATGATTTTCTTCCAAAATTTAAAGAATTTGTTAGAAAAAGAACTGGTTTTGTTGTTTTTTTAGGATGACTTTTGGTGGGTCTCTTTTATATTGTACGCGTTGATGGATAAATCCGTGATCCACGTTGAACCTATAGTGACGGATATATCTGTTTTTTAGCATTGAATCTATGAGGACGGATATATCCGTCTTTGGTGTGCAACTTAAAGTGACGGATACATTACAATACAATATGCTTTATTGAATACCACATTACAATTTCACAGAATTACAGATAAATCTTAAATACAGGTATCTTAAAGGCGCTCTTATGGCCTGTGGATATATCCGTCTTTGGCATTAAACATATAGTGACAGATATGTCGTTTAATAGTCAGTTTTTTGGCATATGAGCAAGTGGTGAATATATATATATATTTTGAATTTATAATGACGGATAAATCTGTCTATTTATTGGTGTTGTAAAAGAAAAAAAAAATTGAATAAAGTAGATTACCGATTTAACTGTGGGAGGTAAAATAATATACCTCTTTAATGTTATCTAGAATACCTAATTTAATTCACTTTCAGTAACATTATCATTTCACTTTATGTAATAGTAGTTAGTCATTACATTTAATATGTTTTTATCTATTGAGAGAAATTGATTATTAATACTGTTAATGTTCAGTTAAGACTCTTTTAAAATAATACCAAGCTGTATTTTATTAAGAATAGGAAGGCAAACAAGTGCGGTCACCTAATGGTAAGTAACTGCCCCCCATCAATGAGTTCCAGCAAACACGAGTCTTTGACAAGAACGGATCAAGGGGGTGTCACGGGGGTCATGAAATATTATTTATTTATTTTGATGGATTTGACAAAAAATGCTACACGATAAAGCTCTCAGTTTAAAAAAAAACTAATAGTTACCATTACCATTAGTAGTGCCTGTTGTTAAGAATAAAACGGGTGATTTGTCCGACGTTAATAACTATAGGCCTATATCACTCGCAACCGTTATAGCAAAGGTATTTGATAGTGTGCTTAATGCACGTCTAAACGAGTACGTGGATATCAGTCACAATCAGTTCGGTTTTCGACCAGGCCTATCCACGGAAAGTGCAATATTGTGTCTTAAGCACACTGTCAAATATTATGTTGATAGGAACTCTCCTGTGTACGCCTGCTTCCTCGATTTATCTAGGGCTTTTGACCTGGTTTCCTACGATGTTTTATGGACGAAACTTGAAGCCATAAATTTTCCGCCAGGATTGATTAGCATCTTCAGATATTGGTATGGGAGCCAGGTCAACAGTGTTAGATGGGCGGATGCGCTCTCTGAACCGTACAGGTTGGAGTGTGGGGTGAGGCAGGGGGGGTTAAGCTCACCCACACTCTTTAATTTATATGTTAACGGGCTTCTCGAGGCGCTTAGTGGAATGCATGTCGGATGTCATATTGATGATGTATGTGTCAACAATATTAGTTATGCGGATGACATGGTTCTACTAAGCGCTTCGGTGTGTGGCATACGGAGATTGTTAAGAGTATGCGAGTCTTATGCTGCTACCCATGGTCTGAAATATAACGTGGCTAAAAGCCAGTATGTAGTCTTTGAGGTGGGTCGTGGAAAGACTAGTGAGGTGCCACCGATTATCCTTTATGGGACAGCCCTAGAGAGGGTTGATGTTTTTAAATACTTAGGACATTTAGTCACGTGGGACCTTAAAGACGATAAAGATATGGAAAGGGAACGGAGAGCTCTGTCGGTCAGGGCGAATATGATTGCTCGTAAGTTTGCGCGGTGTACGGGGAAGGCTAAGCTAACATTGTTTAGAGCGTACTGTACCTCCCTGTACTCGTGTAGCTTGTGGCGGGCGTATACGCAGCGGGCCTATGGGGCTCTCCGGGTCCAATATAACAACGCTTTCCGGGTAATTGTGGGGCTGCCGCGCTTCTGTAGCGCATCAGGGATGTTCGCGGAGGCCAGGGTTGACTGCTTTTACGCCACCATGCGCAAGAGAGCGGCATCCCTGGTGCGCCGGGTGCGCGCCAGCCCCAACATCATCCTCAATATGATAGGAGAAAGGTTGGACTCTCCCTATTTACGTCACTGCAGTCGGCTCCACGCGCCGTACTCAGTGTAGTTTGTTAAGGGACCTACTAATACAGGTTCAATATTTAACACTTAGAATAAGTTTTACTAACAATATATGAGTTTGTAAAGACTTGAAAGAAACGATTATTTAATTTAATTTAAATTAAATTTTACACTGTTCATTTTTTGTAAGGCAATGAAATAAAGTTGTTGTTTTTTATAGCCGCAGTTTTCTCTCAGCTGAGCACAGAGGGGCAATTCTCGCATTAGTAGAGATGAAGTCACACTCGAGATAAGCCAAAAAGAGCTGTCATATCCCTTCAAAATCAGTCATTATTTGACACATCTTGAATGTGAGATGAATCTCGATATCAAATGCTTTCTTCCAATTTACAATACAACCAAGACATTCCTAAAGTTCCAAGTGTTAAATAGATGTAGAATTATAAAAATAAGAGTGGAATAGAAATATCTTTTCCAAATTTCATTTCATCTCATGATACTTTCCTATACATAAGTGAAGCATAAATAAATAAATAAAAAAGTTTTTAAAAATAGTTTAGACTTAGAACTTTTTAAACAGCCCTCCTAAATAAATAAAATACATAGATAAATTAGAAATTACGATTTCAAACAGGAAACTTATTGTGTGTGTAAATTAACAGTAAAATTGAATAATAAATTACATCTAACTAGTTATCAAAGTTTCTAATAAGTCCAATAGGTTTAATGTTTTTTCCTATTCAATGAACTACAGAATAAAATATCCAAGAGGTCGTACTGATAATCTTATCTTTAAAACTTAAGCTCGAAATCGCAGCGACCAAAGCCATTTAAAAAAAAACTTTAAGAATTAAAATTAAAGATCGATAGTAAGTTTTGTTGTTCAAATTACGTAGTGAAACCGGAAGATATCGAAGACTATTTTTAACCACGCCGCTTGAATGAACAGCAGTATCGTACGGCAGAATTCTCTCAATAGAATATTACTTACCGAATTAAAAAACACGTACGTTTTCAGCGACAACAAAATGGTATTAATTCACAGTTTTATCACTGAAAGCACTTGTTAAAACGTGGCGGAAGCCCAGTTGGCACTTTAAAAGTAATTGCGGAATATATTTACGTAAATTCATGCACGTAATACATGACTTCGCGGGTAGAATATAGGAATGAAAATAGTTTTTGTAGGTTAACTAACGTCAAACCAGTTTGACTGCAAGGTCACCTTGGTGTGACAGCTATAAGGCGTTTTTCAGAAATGAAATTACGTGCGTGCTTGGGATACGTTATGAAAAATTTACAAAGAAGAAATTTACAAATTATAGTCAATGCCTATGAACTGTGAACCATCTTTTAGGTAAAAAAATTCATCAACGATGCTAGATGTACTTGGTACCGGCGTTGTCTTTGTAAGAAATCCAAGTTATAGAAGCGACTAGTAACGCCATCTAGTATTCAGTAAAAATACTTTAAGTACTAATAAAAGTCACTAATAAAGGAAAATGGGCAAATTGTCCCAAGTGCTGTATACAGTTGTGCTATATCTTATTTGGAAACTCTATAGGAGCTTAATTTTTTTATATGACAGCAAAACCGAGATGTGTGCAGTGAAAAAGCTACAGCCCATTTTATACCTCACTTTGTACTAGCAGTTGTATGAAAAGTATCTGTAAAATCATGTTCGAGATATAGCCAAAAGATTTTAACCACGCATTACTGAGGCCACTAGAAGTAAAAAACGTAATGTGAGCATAGGTCTAATTAGCTGTTTTATTTTTCTCTTTTTTTATACAAAACAATTATTAATTACAATTCTTCAGGTAAACCACAGTCGAACAGTGCTTTAGGACGAGCTGGCAACGTACTACTTTAACTTTTGACACGTTAGTTCAAAATGGTTATTTATTTTCGATCACGTTAATGACTTAAATGACAAAGGCTTATTTCAGTTTGACGTGACACATTTCGTTATGACTTTTTAGTCAACAGAATGGCAACGTCGCATACATTAGGGTGTGTTACACTTAAGTTTAATTGAAATTTTTATTTTTTATTTTTGCGTCCCCCGTCACCCCTGCAGACACCTGGTCTTCGAAACATGGCCTATGATGATCCTTACACCGAGTACTACACGCCCATACTACTCACGATTGTATACAAGGGTTGGGACAGCGCCCATACAAAAATGCCCATTCTCCTTTATGGCAGAAAACCTTAATAGATAATTGGTAATAATTTTCCTGGCAGGAATTATAACAATAAGACCTTGTAATTATGTTTTTGAAACTTCGCACGCGTGATGTAAAACATATCACGTTACGTAGTTTTCCGCTAGTCGTTACTAGATGACGCTAGGAGTACTTCCATTTGAGTGCGCAATAAAAACGAGTTTTTATCGGCACTCACATCTAATGTAGTTATTTAATAACTATGAATAAAGAGTAGAAATTCAATAAAATAAACATTACAGTAGTTTTTGTACAAAACTTGATACTTTCAAGTATTTGAGGTTAAAAATGTAACAGTTACAAAGAAAGTGGCGCCCCCATTGAATTTGTACTTTTTATTGTCAGATTTCATTGCACCCAATTCTCAAGGGCTACAGGCCAGCTCAACCAGTGTAGTACCACACTCTCAAACATATTTCGTATATTTTTATGAACAAGACAAACGAGCAAATGGGTCACCTGATGGTAAGTGATCACCACCGCCCATAGACACTCGCTACACCAAGATGTTTGCATATGTGTTGCCAACCCAGAGGGCTAAGATGGAATACCTCTTGTGCCAGTAATGTCACTGGCTCTCAGCTCCACGCCGGAACACAACAGTGCAAGCGCTACTGCTTAGCGACCAAGACAGTGGTGCCACTTGCTGGCCTTTAGTTGGAAGGGAATAAACTCACTACGATTCTAGTTCTGGCAACTTTAATCTTATAAATTTGAACGGTCTGCGGGGCTATTCTCTGTTTATCGAGATGCATCTCGCACGAAAACAACTGTCAAATCCCTTGGAAATGTCATGTGAGACGTATCTCGCACGTGAGATGCATCTCGCATGAACCGAGAACTGGGATACTGGCTCCCAGTAGTACTACAAAGGCCAAATAAATAAGTATCTTGGGACAGTTAACACCAATTGACTTAGTCCCAAAGTATGCCAATAAAGCTGCTTGTGTTATGGGTACTACACAACGGATATACATACTTATATAAACAAATATATACTTAAAATACATATAACATCCACGACTCGGGCACAAACATTCGTATTCATCATACAAACGTTTGCCCCTCCCGGGAATCGAACCCGGTACCTCAAGCTTCATAGTCAGGGTCACTAACCACTAGGCTATCCGGCCGTCGAAATGGATATTAGTTTCAAAGTAGTTAAGACCCAATGGTTATTTAAATAAAACAACTATTCAACGAGAATATACTTCAATAATATTGACAGTATATATAACAAAATGATTAATAGTACAAATAACAAAATCAAACGGCAACAATTTTAAGGCACTTTGAATACTTCCTATAGTTTAAATTAAAGTTAAATGTTAACCTATCTAAAAAATATTATTAAACAGCATCCGAATCTAAACTCAATGGCGGACTAGCTTCAAAATCATCAGCATAATTATCAACACTGTCATTGAAATCATTCTCCATGGCAACACTGTTAGAAAAATTCAATTTCACTGGATTAACTTTTTTCACAAACGTCCTGTTTAAACATTTTGGGCTGGTAACATTTTGCAAGTTTTCTTTTTCTATGCTGGTATAATCGTTTGGGGTTTTTTCATCACTGGCAACTTTAGTTTTTGGAATCAAGGGACTTTTGTAGGTCGCAGAGGCGTTTTTTGATTGGTTAACAATATGTATTGAGCTAAGAGGAGGCGGTTCGCCATACATTTTTAACTTCGCGATTTTTTCTATGACTCGCTTCTTTCTCATCAACTGTTCGGGTGACATTTGCATGTTAAAACTCGACTCAAAATCCAAGCCCGTTAAATTCAAATTTGTCTCACAATTCAATGGCGATTCTAACCTTTTAGGCATATTGTAAGTACCAAATTGGTAAGGAGACACGTTTTCAACGTACCGAGTTTTGAAAATGGAATAATTATTTTTTAAAAGCACACAATCTTCGCGGAATTTGTCTTTGATTTTTGACAGCTTATCTGACAGTTCGTCTGACAGTTCCGACGCGCGTTTGTCCTTAGGCGTTTTTGTGAAATACGTAAACTCGGTCACTCTGTATTGGGGTATGCTTTTTCTGGTGTTGCCAGCTCTCTTCTGTAAATTGACACAAGTTACTATCTGACCAGTGTCAAGGATATTTTCGAAGCCGAATTTTTTTAAACCGCCCCAGAAATTGACGCAGATAATATTCTTGTCAGCGTCAGCCAGGAAGACATTTTGGAAGTTTTGTTTTTTCTCATCAAACTCTTTAGTCGATGGTTCGATTTGGAATATCATTCCGACTGTGTCGATTTCGTTGTAGTCTGTGGACATAGACGGGTTTTGGGTCAGCTCCTTTATTTCGTAGCATCTTCGTTTGAGTGTGTTTGTATACAGATTGAATTTTTCATTTTTCTGTTTGTACGGATTGAAAACTGTCTGTCTGCCGGCTGACAGTTGGATCTCTGAGTTTCTGTAACAAAAAACTTAACACTCGTATAAAGATATCAACAGTCTATAGAGGTTTAACACTTCACTGGACGGCGTCCAGATATTATCAAACCACGATTAGAATACAATTGGAGAGTAACGTCAACACACTGTCATTTCATACATATAGGGATGAAGCTTGACGCAAGTCTATGAAATGACAGTTAGCCTCCAATTGTATTCTAATAACGGTCTGATAATATCACAAGTTAATTAACAGATCCAAACGTTACTTTGCGGAGGTCCACATCAACAAATTAGTAGAAACTACCGGGTCATTCCCCGAAACCAGTGCCGTGCAAAATAGCTGCCTCTGTGCGACACATAGTTTCATGCAAAAACCCACCCTCCTCCGCTTCCACATAAAACAACACCCAAACAAACAACTTTACTTCGAATGAGACAAGGTCTATACTGTCTATAGGTGTTATTTGTAACTGGCTTTTTTAATTTTAATATATTTTTTAATGCATAACATAATATTTGAATGTATATTGATTTTATTGTCATTTACTTATATATTTGTATATTTGTGGGCCACTTAAACCATAAATATAAATTTTGTATGCCTAATGCTGGCGATATATGTGAAACTCTAGTTATTAAGTCACCATAAAGTTTACTATATTTTGAAGCTAAATAAAAATTAATCTGTTCTATTCTGGAACAAATTACCTTGCTACTCCGCGAAACCAGTGCCGGGCTTGTGCAGCTATTTTGCACGAGCCCGGCACTGGTTTTGCGGAGAAGCAAGGTAATTTGTTCCAGGTTGTCGATTTGGACCTCCGCAAAGTAACGCCTGAATCTATTAATTGTTCTACTCTGTGCTATATATACTTATATTTATTTATTTTTATTAGCTATCATATTACCTTACTCCAGTTGGTATAGCGTTCAGGATTTCGATCCAAGCGCCCTCTGTCACTATTTCCATGACAGCTGGAGACGGTTTCCAAATTGACAGGTAACCTAAAAAAAGTAAAAAATATTATTATTTTATTTACTACTAGCGGACGCCCGCGACTTCGTTCGCGTGAAATGAGTAGCCAATGTCAGTCAGGGATAGTGTAGCTTTCTATCGGTGAAAGATTTTTTGAAATCGGTTCAGTAGTTTCAGAGATTACCCCCTACATACAAACAAACAAAAAAACAGACAAAGTTTTCCTCTTTATTATATTAGTGTAGACATGGTTTCTAGCTCTAACTTCACCTAAAGCCCTACTACGCTAGATTTCATAATTACATCCCTTTCTAACAAGCTAGCGTGAGCGAGAGGGACGTACGATTTTCTGTGCGCGAAAAAACTTTCATCCGGGTAATGCCTTGTCAGGGGGGTTCCACTCCGCACTGTAGGTACGCTCGGCCGCCTTGCCTATGGCATAGGCAAATCGCAGTAGGCTGTCGGCTCACCGCGCGCTAGCCGTGTCAGTGTAATTGAAAACGAATGCCGCGCAACCCTAGCGTGTCGCCGGGAGTAGCGGGGGGAAGGCGGGCGCGGGCGGCGCGTTCCTTTTGACTCGCGCCGCCTGGCGCATGGTGTATGAAGTAATACGAACTTTTTGAGCGTGTGAATAAAGTTGGAATTCGTTTAATCGCGGTCGTAAACAGGGCAGGTTTTTGCATGAAAAATATGCATTTCATGCACTGGTTTCGCGAAGTGGCAAAGTAATTTGTTCCAGTTTGCAAATACGACATTAATATTTACCTTTACAAACTTCGACGCCAGAATCTCTCTCTTTGAACTCAACCAGCCTCACTTTCAGAAGCTGAACGACATTCCTTTCAGTTTTCAGGCCGATCTTCTCCAATTTCGCTTGCATTCTGACTCTGATATCTTCCAGTTGTTTCTCTCTCTTCTGAAGACTGTGCTGTTCTAGCAGCACGTGCTGGGATGCCGTCAGGTGTGACTGGAAATAGATTATGGGACTGTTTCATTTCATTTCATTTATTTCATTCATTCATTGTCAATGCCATGTATAGTCGACCAAGTAATTGCTTGATCACTTTTGAACCTTATCCATTTGTAATGAGGTCGAAAAGTGGTCAAGCAATTTCTTGGTCGACTATACATTATAAATATGGATGTCACATTGGTATAAAGTCAGTCCATGACGCCCTGTAAGGACACACAATAATATTCAATAACTGTTAAGCGAGCGTCGAGCTGTAAACTCCTGAGGATGCCTCGGGGAGTGGCGAAACACGTGACGGCTGGTATTTTTTCCGCGACGGTTTATTCTAGTTTATATAGAGAATGGTGGGTGGGAGAATATTAACGTTTTGCGTAAATAATTATTTAATACGAAAGATAAAATTTCTCATCTAAGACTTCTAGGTTGGCAACGCATCTGCAATCTCCTTGGAGCATTGCGGGTGTCTATGCGGTGGCTAACTTACCATCAGGTGAATCACTTGCTCGTTTGCGTTCTTTCTAAATAACTTACTCTATACTCGTCAGGGTCCCTGCTTCTCTTGATTTCTTTAGCTATTTGTGATCCACTGTCCAAACCACTTGTTCCATAGCTTTCGGAGTCTTGAGATTCCTGCAAGTAAGTAAGTATTTATTAATCAAATATATATTATTAGTCAAATTTAGCGGGTGGTAGGGCCTTGTGCAAGGTCCGCCCGGATAGCTACCACCATCTTGCTCGTTAATCCTGCCGCTAAGCAGCAGCGCTTGCAGTTGTGTTCCGGCGTGGAGAGCATGACAGCCGGTGCAATTGCTGGCACAAGAGTTATTCCATCTTGGCCCTCTGGGTCGGCAACGCATCTGTAATCTCTGGTGTTGCGGGTGTCTATAGGCGGTGGTGAACACTTACCATCAGATGACCCACTTGCTCGTTTGCCTTCCTGTAGTGAACGAATGTGTATGACTGAGCTACTGGGAGTGCGTTGGACGATCGATTGGTAACTGCTTGTGTATTTTGTTCATCATCATCATCTCAGCCACAAGAAGTCCACTGTTGAACATGGGCCTCCTCCATGGATTTCCAAAGCGACCGGTTGGAAGCGGCATGCAACCAGCGCCTTCCTGCCACCTGTATGAGGTCATCGGACCATCTTGTGGCTGGTCGTCCTACGCTGCGCTTGCCAATACGCGGCCGCCATTCGAGAACTTTCCGACCCCATCGGCCATCAGTTCTCCGTGCTATGTGCCCTGCCCACTGCCACTTCAACTTGCTAATCCGCTGGGCTACGCCGGTTACTTTCGTTCGTCTGCGGATCTCCTCATTTCTGATTCGATCACGCAGAGAAACTCCAAGCATAGCCCTCTCCATAGCTCGTTGCGTCGTGTATTTTGTTATTTCCATAAATTTCATTTTAATTAAACTTCTTTTAAAATTTCTTAATAAGTTTTTCAGTCACACGATCCCTCACACATACATAACCCCCCCCTTCTGGCGGCAATCGGGTAAAAAAAAAACTTATCAAGACTGTTTACAACAGTTCTCATTTTGAAAACTAACATAGTATTTAAGATCCTTGTACAGTCAAGGAAGTTAATTCCCTACCCATTTCGTTGAAATGTCGTCTGACATTCGCAATGCATTAAGGTCGATATGTCAAACTAACGTCTTGCTCTATAGCTTTTATGGTGACAGTTTGCTATATGCTATTGAACCTTAGGTGGGTTGGAAATTTAATTCCTTGACTGTACAAAAAGACATGGAACAAAAATTGAAATTGATATTTCAAATTAAGTGTTGAAACCAAGTTAATTAGGTCAGTGGTTGAAACCAAGGTGCGGTTACCTGGTCGGCCAGTTGTTTCTCCAATTCCTCGTACAGCTTCTCCATAATAATTTGCTGTTCGGACTCAAACTTCATTTGACGTATGTGTTCCAACCTTTCTGAGAGAGTCACTGAAAAAAAAATACTCATTATGTTGACTCGCCATCCTGCTCGCTAACCTAGCCTTAGATAAAGAACTATGCATGGATATAGCCTAAGTACAGTCAGAGGGGTCCCACTATAGGTGCGCTCGCCGCATTACCTATGGCATAGGTTAATCGCAGTAGGTTGCCGGCTTGCCGCGCGCGCCCGCTCGCTCTGTGTCGCGCGTTGTGATAGTATTACAGTAAGCAGCCCAACCCTAGCGGTGCGCCAGGGCATTGCGGGGGGAAGGCGGGCGCGGGCGGCGCCTTCCTTTTGACGCATGCCGCCTGGCGAATGTTTGTGAAGTAATACGAACTTCTTGAGCCAGATCATAAACTTGGAATTCGTTTAATGGTGGTCGAAAAAGAGAAGTTTCTGTACGTTAGTACTATTATTTATTCTGTGGTACAGCCTCAGTATTGTACTCAGCTCGGGAATCGAACCCGGCCGTTTTGAAAAATAAAACTAACACTATTTCTATTTAGATATCGATTGAGTAGTTTTTAAGCAGCAAATTCCCGAGATTCCCGAGCTGAGTATATTGTTTTTCAATGTATGAATGCAGTTATTCTCTATTGGCAGTCAATCTAATTTGGGAGGTGACAATGAGTTTAATAGTACATTAAAAAAATCTAAACTAGACATGACATAATTATAAAACTTAAACTAAAACTAGGTGAGGTCCCCCAGGTCTGATCCCTGTGGCAGTTTTTCTTGTTACTACAATCGATGACATGGTTCCTGAGAGCAGATCTTCTTATGTCTTAAAGTTTAACCCCCTTATTCATAAACGCTTCGTAAACGTTTGTTAGTTAACATGTTTTATGTCTTTATCCGTCATTGTGACGTTTGCCCTCAAACGAAAGGGACAAAACATTTGTTAGCTTAAAAAAAAGTAAATTTTAAAAATAAAAAAATCCAACTGCGCAAAAAGTAAATCAAAACTGAAAAGACTGAAACAAGACCAGTAGTCTGAAGTTCTGTTAAATAATGTTGAATACATACACCATTGCAATAGTTTCTTGAACTGCAACAATCGGGACCTATTATTGGAAAGATTTGAGCCGATCTACATGTTAATACTCAACAAAGTTTGTCGACTTTCATTTTTTTTCTTTTCCACAATATGGCGCCTGATTGTCACCATATTGAATTTTGATTACTTTTATGTCTACACTCGCAAGATTAAGACGAATCGATTGACGCAAGAATCATTAAAATCGGCCCACGCGTTTGGTCTCTAGATCGCCACAAAGGAACAAACATACATACATATATAGGCTGATAAACAGATTACCCTCCTTCGCGTCGCGCAGTCGGGTAAAAAGTTTTTTTTTTATACAACATAGGAAGGCAAACAAGCAAGTGGGTCACCTGATGGTAAGTGATCACCACTGCCTATAGACACCTGCAACAACAAAGAGAGTGCAGATGCGTTGCCAACCCAGAGGGCTAAGATGGAAAACCTCTTGTGCCAGTAATTACACCGGCTGTCTTAGATTGTTAATTTTTTATGAATAAGGGGGTTAGACTTTCCCATACTGACTGATCTAAATGTTGCACCCTGTATCACTGCTAGGTACTCACCGGAGCCCCCGTCTGCCGCTCGTTCGACGTACAGCGGCGGGTACCTGCGCACGACGCATGCGCGCGCGCAGCAGCGGCCGCCGTCGGCACGCGCGCCGCGCAGCCCGCACGCCACGCGGCCTGCGCGCGCGCCTAGCCGGGCCGACCAGCGCGCGCGCCGCGTGCTGTTCCCACTGAGCTTTAGCCGGACCGAGGACGTGTCCTGGATGTTTACTTTAGTTTAGTTTTTAACCGTAGGAAGTTTCAGGGTCCTGTGATTTACGCGAACACAGTAGAAAGAGGGAAAAGACCATCGAAATGAGAAAACTATAGAACTGTGTACAACGCAGTGGCAGAGTGGTCGACCATAGTCTATTTGGTAGACTATGTTGGATAGCCTGAATAAAACTGTCTGTGCCAATTGTCAAGTAAACAGCTCTGCGTTTCCTACGTTTTAAATTGGCGTCATATTTTTAAGACGCCTGTGTCGCTGCTAGTTAGAAAACTTAGAAGCTTTTTATTCACTTACGATAAGATTCAAAGTTGAACCAATGGCTAAATATTGAAAGCCCTTCACCTGCTTCACCCCGTCGCAAAGTGGTGACAATCCGAACAAGTAAGCAGATCTATTGTCTTCTTATATCGATGGAAAAGACTTACTGGATTCATAGGTGGGTCGCAGTGTCATCTTGGTTTAGGGCCTTAGACTAGACTAATATGGCGCGCGGCGTGGTGAGTGACTGATGGATTGATTGATAGATTGGATCGATTTGATTGGTGACAGGTGAATATAATGAAAGGGTTGGTACAGACGTGCGTTGTGCATTAGGCTGTGTCTACACGTCTGTTTTAGGATGGGGATGTCGTGCTACAAGTTTATTTATTCTGAGACTTTGAGAGATAGAGTGAAGAATGAGGTGATAAGAGAGAAATGCGGAGTGAAGGAAAATGCAGTAACAAAAATTAAGAAACATATGTTAAGATCCTACGGGCATATAGAGAGGATGGGTGAAAGGAGATTAACAAAAAGGTTGTATGAAGGGAGAGTGGATGGAGAAATGGGAAGGGGAAGACCTCGGCGAACGTACTCCGACCAAATCGGAGATATTCTGGAGAAAGGCCAGGTCAGGAGTACCCTGAACCGACGAGCATGCATGAAGAATGTTGTAAGAGTAAATGAAGCGGTTGTATGTCAGGATCGTAGCAAATAGAAATCCGTGGTCACTGACTATTTTTTTAAGGTTTTGCTTGGCAACCCTGTGATCAAAAAACTAGGTGCAGAATTTTACAGAGAGCTCTTACACTATTAATTGTATTCTAATGATTGGAATGCTTGCTGTTAGGACTTCAATAAAAGCAGTTTGTTGCTCAGTTTGATGCGTTTTATTAGAAGATTACACAGAAATACAACTTAGCTAGGCAGCCATCTTACTTGGAAGGGAAACAAAACAGAGAGTATGACACCTTGCCATAGACTACCATAAACAATAACTTTATTGCACTACAACAATACGCCCCTTCAATAAAGTTACACAATGTTACAAAAACTATTGTAACAACTAAAAAAAAATATACTAAGATCAGTCTACCTTCCGTTAACTTGATGCTAACACCTCAACAAAGCAACACAGAAACAAAAACTAAACTCAAAAACTAGAACCCGCCCCTTCAAACAAAAACACAATATTATTAATACAGAGACAACCCTAGCTGCTCCCTAAACAAAACAAATTTCTGAGTTGACAAAGACTTTGTGAATAAGTCAGCTATCTGCTGATCTGTACTCAAATACCTCAACTTAACAACATCATCATCTATCTTCTCTTTAATAAAATTATATTTGATGTCCAAATGCTTGACCCTTTTATTATTTTCAGGGTTGTTGCCTATGCTAATAGCAGCTTGATTATCAACATTAATTATTATAGGGCCCAACAACAACTGAAAATCTTTCAACACATTATTAAGCCAACATGCCTCAGTTATACAAGAACTCAGAGCTAACAGTTCTGCTTCTGTGGAAGACAGACTCACAGTGCCTTGTTTCCTAGATGACCACAATATGACACAGTCAAAAAGCTTAAACACAAACCCTGTTGTTGACTTACGGTCATTTACATCCCCACCCCAGTCTGCGTCAACATATCCACATAATTCAGTATGTTCATTAGCTATATAAACCAACTTTAAGTTTAATGTTGCATTTATGTATCTCAGGACACGCTTCAAAGCCTTATACAAAACCTCATCAGCACTACTTTGAAACCTGCTTAAATAAGAGATGCTGGTGCACAAATCTGGCCTGGTACATAATGCAGCATACATAATTGAGCCAATTATCTGCCTGCATTTATTCTCTAAAGTTACATTACAATCCTGAGACTTAGTCAAACTAAACTTATACTCCATTGGAGTTAAACTGGGTTTGGCCTGTGACATATTAAACTTTTCAACAACTTTAGTTAAATAAGTAGTCTGGCTTAGTTTTGTGACCCCATTGGTCAGATCTTGAGATACTTCAATACCTAAGTAATTTGTCATCAACCCTAAATCCTTCATGCTAAATTTACTACTTAAATAAAGCTTTAAGTCCTGAACTTCACTTTGGTTTGTACCAAAAATACAAATATCATCGACAAAAACCAACAAGTAAAGCTTGCCTTCTGAGGAACATTTTGAATACAAACATGAATCATTTTGAGATCGTATAAAACCTTTCTCACCAACTACAGAATCAAATTCGACATTCCAACATTTAGGTGACTTTCTAAGGCCATATAAACTTTTATTTAATTTACCTACCTTCGTATCTCTCTCACTATGACCTAAGGGCAATTTAACATACACCTCCTCCTGAATGTCTCCATACAAGAAAGCACTTTTTACATCCATATGATGGACAGGTAATCTCAACTTATTTGCTATAGCTAACATGAGCCTAAAAGTTGAAATTTTGGCTACAGGAGCGTACAACTCATACATTTCATAGTCATCATTCTGTTGAAAACCTCGTGCCACGAGTCGAGCCTTAAATTGGTTTGGGTTTCCGTTACTGTCATATTTGACACGATACACCCACTTTGTGTCAATGATCTTCTTACCCTGTGGAATGGATACTTCAGTCCAAGTATTGTTCTCTTTTAGCACATCAATTTCCTTGGTCATAGCTTCTTGCCACTCCTTGTTATTCTCCCCATGTATGGCTTCCTCATATGTGCCTGGCTCATTCATAACACATAAGAAAGCAGTATCACAAGCATCTAACCATCTTGGTTTTCTAATTACTCTCCCGCTTCGAGTTGTAACTTGTTCTGCACTGATGCTTGGCTCTTCATCCAGTTGTTCTTCTTCCCTGATGCTTGACATTTCTTGTAGTTCTTCTTCTTCTTGTTCTGTTTCTAAAGTAGCCGGCAGTTCCGGAACAAGTTCTGTAACAACCTCTTCATTAGGCAAATCTAAGAGTATGACCTCTTCTGCTCTGTCATTTTCAGTATGTATGGTACTCTTAGAACTCTCATTTATAAAGTATACATCTCTCTTGACATCTACCGTTTTTTCCTTATCAAAATAGATTCTATAGCCTTTTGAGTCCTCATAGCCAACAAAAACACCTTCCTCTGCTTTTGAATCTAACTTTTGTCTTTTCTGTTTTGGAATATGAATCCATACCTTCATGCCAAATATTTTGTCCAATTTATTAATATCAAATTCAGTACCAGTCCACAACTTGTATGGACTCTCTCCATCTTTTCTTTTGCAGGTTCTGTTTAGCACATATACAGCTGTGTTAATAGCCTCCGCCCACAACTCTTTGTTTAAATTCTCAGTTGAATTCAGCATAGTACGAGCTGCTTCAACTAAAGTTCTCATATCCCTCTCAGCGCGGCCATTCTGTTCTGGGGTATATGGTACTGTTCTTTGATGAGTAATCCCCTTGCCTTTAAACAACTCTTCCATTTCCCTGTTGACAAACTCGGTCCCATTATCTGAGCGAAATTTCTTCAGTTTAAAGTTTGTTTGTCTTTCCGCAGTACTAATGAACGTTTTCACTTTGTCCACTACATCAGACTTCCTGTTCAAAAAATAAACAGTACGAAACTTCGTGAAGTCGTCTTTTATGAGCAGAAAATACTTAGCCCCTCCTAGAGATGCAACTTCTAACGGGCCGCAAACGTCTGCATGAACCAGCTCCAGGGGTTGCGTCGCGCAACTATCACTCTCGTGAAAAGACAGTCTATGAGCCTTCCCCTTTAAACACGGTATACACCTCTTATTGTCATCCGTAAAGTTCACATTATGTTTACTGAGCGCCGACTTCACATAGTCTAAATTCTGATGACATAACCTTTCATGCCATTCACTTAGAGTTAGTGCGCACTGAGCCTCGCACCTTATAAAGTTAATCACATAAAAGTTTTCCTCTCTTGAACCAGATACGCACAACAAATCTTCCTCATAAATATGACATTCGTCTTTTGTAAGGTCCACTCTGTACCCTTTTTTAGTGGCACTCAACACCGAAAACAGGTTTGCTTTTAAGTCCGGTACGAATAACACTTCACACAGTTTATTGTTTTTAAACTGCACTTCGCCAATTCCTAAAACCGGCAAACGACGGCCATCGCCAACTGTGACAAAACGATCTGACGTTTGACAGAACGACGTAAACAAATCACGTTCAAAAGTCATGTGCTCACTAGCGCCACTGTCAATCACCCACTTCGACGATTGTCTATTAAAACCACAATAATTGTCATTGTCAGCACCCAAATCTGTCATAGTATTTTCTGTAAAAGCTGAAAAAGCATGACTTCTTTTTACGTTATATTTATTAGATTGTTCACCGCGGACGTTCTGCCGCACAGCACCGAAACTTTCACGCTTAGGACACTGATATTTTAAATGTCCGGTTTTATGACACACAAAACACTTCCTAGTATCAATGTTACTTTTACACTGTTGAATGAAATGTCCAACTCCGCCACACTTAAAACATTTTACATGTCCAGTTTCCCTTCTGTCCTGATTTTTCACATAAAGAGCCACATTCTCACCCTCACTATTCTTTGAATTCATTCTCTCTTCTTCAATTAAAAGCCTTGCTACTAAATCATCATACTTTTGCTTAGCTGGGTCCACCGATTCCCAAGCCGAAACAAAATGGCTAAACTTGTCTGGCAATGACATCAAAACTTTTGTGATGATTAGTTTGTCTGAAATCTCTTCACCGGCCTCCTTCAGTAAGCTTTTAATTTCTTGCAACTTCGATAAGAAAATTGATATATCCGTCCCCTCTTCATATTTAAAACTGAAGAAACGCTGCTGAAGCAAATGTATGCTGGCACTTGACTTCTGTTCATACACACTCAGAAGTTTACTCCACATCTGAGCAGCAGTCTCACATGTTAAAATGTGAACCATTGCACTCTCGCTAAGCCTGGTGACTAAGAGACTCTGTGCCTTGGCATCTTTCTTAGCCCAATCTTCTGCCTTGTCACTGGTCTTGACCTCCGTGCCATCCACCACGGATAACACATTCTGTGCTCTTAACAGCACAGTCACTTGGAACTTCCATAAACTCCAGTTCCGCTGCCCCACAAGCTTGATGACCCCGGCCGACATCACTTCCAGCTGATCCATTTCCCCGGACTCAACTGTTCAAACTCCACCGCAATAAATCCGTATCAGTAACAACGTCTGACGCAATGCTTATGTCCCTAGCACCGCAAACAACCCCAGACGCCGGTAACCTCACAAATGCGGTTTTTCCACAAAACTTGTTATCTTCACCTAAAACAGCATCATGGAGCCACCTGGGCCCATAACCTGTTAGGACTTCAATAAAAGCAGTTTGTTGCTCAGTTTGATGCGTTTTATTAGAAGATTACACAGAAATACAACTTAGCTAGGCAGCCATCTTACTTGGAAGGGAAACAAAACAGAGAGTATGACACCTTGCCATAGACTACCATAAACAATAACTTTATTGCACTACAACAATACTTGCAAATATTACCCCCTAAGCTGTTAAGTTCAAATGAAAACTCACCTCCCACGGAGCTATTCCTTGCTCGCAGTTCACCAGCTCAGCGCCACTGATGGCAAGCTTGCCACCAACCACTATAGCCTGGTGGCACACCAACTGACCCAGCATGCGGTCTATGCTGGCCCGCACACAGTACCATCCATCTGTCACCAGCAACTCTATGTTGTTGGAAGGTGTTGTTATGCTGGAAGGAAATTCAAAAGTTGACTTTTTTTTATGAAATAGGAAGGCAAACAAGCAAATGAGTCACCTGATGGTAAGTGATCATCACCGCCTAGACACCTGCGACAACGAAGAGAGTGCAGATGCGTTGCCAACCCAGAGGGCTAAGATGGAATACCTCTTGTGCCAGTAATTACACCGGCTGTCTTGCTCTCCACACCGGAGCACAACAGTGCAAGCACTGCTGCTTAGCGGCAGGATTAAAGAGCAAGATGGTGGTAGCGATTAGGACGGACCCTGCACAAGGTCCTACCACCCGCATGACTTTAAAAATGTGACAAGACCGCTTTGTTGACTGATCAAACAGGATAATGAGCCGTTGTAATACCTTGTCGCAATGAGTTATCGCTTTAATAGAAGACAGTGACTATAGAAAGTCCTAGCGCTTTTTCCCATTTCATAGTTCAGGCACAGAATAAACAATAGTACTAAACGTACATAAACTTCTCTTTACGACCGCGATTAAACGAATTCCAACTTTATTCACACGCTCAAAAAGTTCGTATTACTTCATACACCATGCGCCAGGCGGCGCGAGTCAAAAGGAACGCGCCGCCCGCGCCCGCCTTCCCCCCGCTACTCCCGGCGACACGCTAGGGTTGCGCGGCATTCGTTTTCACACTGACACGGCGAGGGCGAGCGAGCGGGCGGGCGGAGAGCCGACAGCCTACTGCGATTTGCCTATGCCATAGGCAAGGTGGTCGAGCGTACCTACAGTGCGGAGTGGAACCCCCCTGGTTCAGGGTATGCCATGACCAAGAGGTATGGTTAGACTGTGGGAAATGGACCAAAAAAAAAACAATTGTTTAATTACTAGCGGCCCGTTCTGGCTTCGAACGGGGAAAATTAAAATGTAATGTACATAAAAACCTGCCGCAGAACATTATCTATCAGACAGTGAAAACCGTATCAAAATCCGTTGCGTGGTTTAGGAGGAAACGCCGAAGATACACTATAAAAATTTAAGACAGACAGGAATAAATAGCGACTCCACTTTAAACAAATAAATTCCTCTTCTAAAACAACCAATACCTTTATCATTACATACCTCGCAACGCTTATGTCGTCAACATATATACCAGCAACGCACAACACCATA
Source organism: Ditula angustiorana (assembly GCA_963691745.1). Lineage (NCBI taxonomy): Eukaryota > Metazoa > Arthropoda > Insecta > Lepidoptera > Tortricidae > Ditula > Ditula angustiorana. The sequence goes on from OY829501.1 coordinate 5,049,152, forward strand.
GTCTTAGAAGCAACATTGTCCTTCTCCAAAATCTTTCTCAAAACAGGTCTCTGTACATTATACAGTTCTTTGTCATATCTGTATTTCAATTGGTCCATAACATTGCTTACTGTGCAAACGTTTTTCATTGCACCAGGAAATTTAACTTCGTAAGAGAGTAACTTCCAAATGATTAGTTTGATATGGTTATCTAGCCAACCGTCAGGAACAATCTTTTTGTTAACAGCATCTAAAAACAGCTTTTTAAGTTGATTTACATCAACTTTGCCTTCTGAGTGGTCATTTCTTGCCCCGGAAAACTCGAAATTTAGCAAATTATCAAAATTGAATTTTGTTATGTCAGGATCTATGTGGACGATAGTATCATTTTCAAGTTTTTGTAAATCGTTCAGTGTGTATTTTTTATCCTTTTTGTAATTGTCTTTAAATTTGTATGTGTTTGCTAGTTTCGGCGGCATGAATACATTGACTGGTTGTATTTTTTTGTTATTTCTGTATGGGGTTTCAAACCTTCTTTTTTTAGCTCTAGGACAAGACAAAATAGGGCTACCGGATCTTTTAGATTTGGGCGTATTTTGGCAAAAATCTTCCGTATTTAGATTATCTTGAAAATCATTTAAAACTTGTGTGTCTATCATTTCTTTATCAAAGGCATTCGTTTTATCCAAATTGAGTTCAGTTAATAATTTTTTGGCTTTTGTAGTGTTAGGCACTTTTGAAATTTCTTGCAACTCAGCAGTTGGGTTATTAAAAACCTTAGATTCACCAATTTCTTCATTGAATATTGTTTTTGTTTTTGCTAATGCTTGTTCAGATATAACTACTTTCTTATTACTAGCTGTCTGAAATCCTGTAAAAGCTTTTTGAGCGCAATCTTTATTAGATTTTTCTGCATTGTTGTCAGTAATATTGTCAAAGTCGTCGGCAACTGGCATATCATTTTCGAGTTGACTCATCTCTATACCTTCAAAAAGTTTCTTACTCATTGCCAAAGCTTTGTCAGAAATGTCAACTTTCTTATTACTCGCTGTTTGAAATCCTCGAAAGTTTTTGTCTTTGTTGATTCCTGTGTTTTTATCATCAACATTTTCATCAAGTTTGATATCTTGAAACAGCTTTTTGCTCATTTCTAATGCCTTTTCCGATATATTTACATGTTTATTACTCGCTGTTTGGAATCCTTTAAACATTGGGGTTGTTTTATCTTTGAGTTCATTTGTGTCGATATTTTTCTCTGGTTCATTTATATCTTTGAATATATTTTTGCTCTTAGCCAAGGCTTCATCAGTTATTTTAACTTCCTTATTGCTAGCTGTTTTAAAGCCAACAATTTCTGGTTTATCATTGTTATTGTCGTTGTTGAGCTCAAAATCGTTAAACAATCGTTTACATTTAGCCAAAGCATCCTCTGATATTTCAACTTCTTTATTATTGGCTGTATGAAAACCAGTAAATTTATTTGCTAAAGTTTTGGGGTTAGACTTATTTCTGTTGTCAATACCCTCGTCATTTTTAAAGTCTTCAAGTTCAAAATCGTTAAACATTTTCTTACTCTTTGCTAACACATCGGCTGAAATTTCGACGGGTTTAGAACTAGCAGTTTTAAAACCAACAAATAATTTGGTATGTTCATTATTTTTGTCAAATTTGTGAAGTAAATTTATATTTTTTTCCAAAATAATCTTTGAATTTTCGATAGCAGTTCCTGTATTTGTTTGACTCAAGTTAATATCTTCAAATAGTTTTATACTTTTTGCTAAGGCTTCGTTTGATATTATAACATTCTTATTACTGGCAGTTTGAAAACCTTTGAATACTGGTGTTTCTGTTTGTTTATCAGTGATCCACGTTTCGTTACCGACATCAGAATTTGAATAATCAGTGGATGCTTCAATCGACTTTTTATCAGTGACCATAGATGTAGGAAACATTGCAATTTTAATTTCATCATAATTACGTTTCTGTTCATGCTGTATTTCAGCTTTGGTCTCCTCGTTGTTTAAATTGTCATTATTACTTATATCTTCAAACAGCTTTCTGCTGTTTTCAAGAGCCTTTTCGGATATTGAAATCGGTTTATTATTTGCGGTTTGAAATCCTTTAAATACAGGAATCTTCTGATTTTCACTTTCAATCATGCTATTTTTGAAAAACTCTTCGTTTAATGTCATTTCTTCAGCAAATACATCTCCTGTTTGTAGTATGTCAGTTGAACGGTTTTCTTCAATGCATTCGGGTTTTTTTTTATTTAAGTTTGTTTCTGAGAATTTGTCTATGTCTTTATAAAAGTTTTTCATTTTTTCTAAAGCTTGGGTAGATATTTTAATTTCTTTATTTGCTGCCGTTTTAAATCCAATTAATGTACTCGTTGAAGGTCTCTCAAAATCAGAATTATTCTTAGGGACACGGAGTTCAAAATCTTGGCACATTTCATTAAGTTTCGTTGAAGCTTTTTCAATTATATCAGGTTTTTTGAAAATGGTTTCATCTATATTGACAACATTATTTGAATCTTTGCTTTGCTTAGATGTTGTTATAACTTTAAATGTATTTTTAGTTTTGGCGATAGAGTTACCAGACGGAGCAAAATTATTATCCGTTCGTTCGAAAGGCATATCGTTATCTTCAAATTCATGTAAAAAGTCCTGATCATTTATATGTAAAACATCGGCACCTTCTATTTTAGATTTTGTTTTTTCCTTGTTAGATACTTTAACACAACTATCTTCGTCTATGTCAAAAACATGCTGATTAACATTGGATTTAACTATTTCATCCTCCATTCGGACTTTCTTGCTATCCAAATCTCCTTCAACATCTTCAAAATTGTCTTTTAAATTAATATCTTGGAAGACCTTTTTGCATCGAGCTAAAGCTTTATCAGAAAGCTTTATTTTTTTATTGCTGGCTGTTTTGAATCCTTCGAGCTTGCGCTTAGTATGGACAATAGACTCCTCAAATATATCACTGAGACTCTTATTAACTTTCGGTGTTGCTATACTTTTAAATTGAATAACTTGGCTCATCATAATGTCGTTATTACTTTCTCCATCTCGCTCTAAAGCTGTCAAGCTTTCATTTTTAAAAGTATCGCCAATTTCATCTTCGATTTTAATACAAGCTTCATTCATATTTGCGATACGTTTATTATTATCACTTTCTGCAGTAGTCACATTTTGTTTCTTTAGAAAATCATCTTCTTCCACTCCTTCATCTAAGTTTGTATGTAACTTTTCGCCTTTTTCTCTACTTGTATCAAATATTTCAACTAAATCTTGAAGACTCGGCCCATCTTTAACAGTATCATTAAATACGCTTTTAGCTTTACAAAAAGATTCTGTGCTGATTCGTATAGACTTATTACTAGCAGTTTGAAATCCCACATACATGGTTTTATCTAGTACATCAGATTTCTCATAAAAAGATGTTTCTAAGGCACACGTTAATGGTAACTCTTGGACATCTTTATGTAAATATTCTTCTTCTTCATCACTACTGAAGAGAATTTCATCTTTTAATTCAGTTTTTATAACTACTTTCATTGGTTTGTTGTTTTGATCTTCAACAAAATCAAATATTTCAGGCGAATTAGTCACTTTTTCTTCAAATGGTGTAATTATATTTTTACCTGTTGTATTTTGATCTGCATCAATAGAAATATTGTCAATACTGCTTAATACTGGACTCTGTCTATTGCAATAATTATAAATATGATTTGGTATAAACAACTCGTTTCCGATAATTTGCGAATTAATCAAATTTTTTGCTGTCTGTAAGTCTGCATGTTCTTCTATGATCGGATGGGCAAGATTCTCAAATTTCTCAAAAGCGTACAAGCTGAAGACTAAAGGTGGTGGTGTTCTCTTGGCATTTAATATTGGACTTGTGGACCTATCTGTTTCGTTGTCACATTTATGATCATCTATTTTCTCATTCTGACGACTCTGTGCTTCATCTTTTGGACTTATTTCATCATTAGTGATTACATCATTTTGAAGACATGTCAGAGTATCCATTTGACATGTATCATCTACATTTACTGTCAGACTACCTGAAACTTTCTCTGAAACATCATCTTTTTTATACAGATTTTCATTCTTATCTTTAACTATCTTTTCATCACCCAGTACCTCTTTATCATCATCGCTGTTATTTTCATCATTTTTAAGACAGAAAGTGGTGTAAAATTCTTGAGTGACACCTCTATTCTTATCAATTATTTCAGCATTCTCTATTATATTAATCAGCTGTGTATCCGAGATGCATTGTGTTTCAAATTTACTGTGTTTATTTTGATTTACCTTCAAATAATAAAAGAACCAAATGAGTACATGTATTTATCAACCATTACTGTTAAAGTGACAGATTCTTGCCACAATTGTGTAGCAAAACTGCTGAACTCCATTCTGATGTTAAGTTACAATGCGGCCAGCGGAAATGTAATCATGAACAAAAAAAACCATAAATTAACTTTTTTTTTATTGGGAAAAAATCTAGTTTATTTTTTGAGTTTATCTGTATACAGACTACTTTATATCCTAGAACAATTCTCAATAAGGGAAATTAAATTACATTTATAACCACTCTGAATCAAGCGGACACATAACTGTGAATTTATTATTAACTAGCTTTTCCCCCGACTTCGTCTACATAGCCTTATGAGGTTTCTAACTTAACTTAAAAACTTAACATTGTTGTATCTATGGATTCGTTTTTATGATATAAAAACTAAACGTTACTCAAATTATAGTTTCATAATATGTGGAAATATTTGACTTTGATAGTGAAGTAGTAGTTCTAGGATTTGTCGGTATTAAATAGTCTATGATCTAGTTCAGTGTTTCTCAACCCTTTTCAAGGGCGGACCCCTAATGCAACTTTACCATGACCCGTGAAACCCTCAAAATCAAACAAAAACCCACTTGGACACTTTTATAATTATATGCAATACTCATATGAGATTATTTGACTTACACAAAAAATGATACGCACGTCAAACGCTCGGCCGCGTCATTATGCCTCATAATTTTTACTTTTGATATGTATTTCGTCTGCGGACCCCTGGGATAGGTTCTCGGACACCCAGGGGTCCTCGGACCTCAGGTTGAGAAACACTGATCTAGTTAATGGTTTATTCATATACATGTTTATTAAGTTCATCTTGAACAAGCTATAAATAAGTATACAAAACACAGCTTACCTCTTTGTTGATAGGTATCATATCGACAGTCAAGAACTCTCTCTTCTTATATGCATCATGTATTGCAATGCGTTTGCAGCTCCCAACGTCAGCCTTCTGTATAGCTTTCATTTGTTGATAAACATTCACGATGATATCTTTCGGACTGTACTGTATCTGACCAGGTTTAGGCTTATTTTGTGTCTCACTGCTAGAATACAGTCCAAGGGGCTTTTTTGATGTCTGTTTCTTGAGCAGAGCCTCGAAATTATTAATAATTGCCGTGTTTTCATCCATTTTGCGTCAGACAAATATTTTGCTTTATATTTATGAAACAAGCTGGTATGGTAATAATTTGCAGTTCACTATTGATCAATTAACACGTTAATACAGTTATAAACTTAATATTAACTATTTTATATAACTGTATTGCATTATTATCGTAGAAAATAAGTCTATAATCCCGCATTGTTTTGACTTACGATGGAAATTGTTGATGTGACGTAAGATATTTGTTTTCATTGGGATTTGTATACGGGATCTGAAGGCGCCTACCAATCAGTAGCACGCATTTTGTGCACTTTTGAGTTTGCTCTATTAGTGATTGGCCAAATAAACGTCAATTCCGGCATAATATGGGCAAAATAAAATCCCGCCAGATTGAAACGTTCTGTTTTTCTCTGGTATAACTTTTGTCACATAGCCCTTCATTAATATAGTCATCATTAAATATCATGTAAGTTAACTATTTAGATTACCAAATAACTCTTGTACACTTGTTGAGTAATTTGAAGTTATTAAAATCAGGACTGAGCATTACCATTTCCAGTGGTAAGGGATAAATTTTCCTCTATCCATTGCGTGAAATGAAACCAGTTTTTTTCGTTTAAAAATTAATAAGCTTTTTCAGGATTTAGTTCACTCATGGTTCGTTTCTTGTGCATTTGATTTTAGAAACATATCAAATTCATGCTGATATACTTTGAAAAATAAGTTGTTGTCTAATTTTTATATTAATTACTATTTTTTGTTGAAATTCACTGTATGTGAGCAGCGTTTTTTTCCTAGATCCCTAGTTTAGTTTCCGAACGAATCTCCTAAAAGTACACGATCTGAGTGAAGTGAACACAATTTCTGTCGTTATTCATTAATTTTCACCAGAAATCTGTATTTGCCGTGTAACACTCGTCGAAGTCCTGACTATAAGCACAATTTCACTTGAAAATGGTAAGTAAAATAAAAGTACCACTGATAAAATTGTTTTGGTAAAAAAAATGGCGGCAATTGAGGTTATGTTTTTTCCAGTCCCACACAATATTGTTGGTTCAACCGGGCCCTAGGCCAGAAACAAGGACTTATTCGGACTACGAGAGCGTAAATGAGTGCATGGAGGGCGTCTGTAAGATATACGAAGAGCATTTGAAGAGACGAAATCCTAATTCACCGACCATCACTTACGACATTTCGCAGTTATTCGACTTTGTTGATCAGGTTAGTTTTTCGATAATAAACTGTTTACATCCAGCGGTTTAACTGCTACAGTTCTAACATACTATTATTAAGGAATGTGGCATTATTTTGTATCGACAAAAACAAATTGTACTGCTACCGAAAGTAATTTTTCGTGTCTTCTGTGTGTTAATAGAGCTTTTTGCTCTTAATAATATCCCATCTTAACTTTTTATTTTCTTATTTTCTAAAAGCAGCTAGCTACCGCTGAAGTCATCTATGTTACTTTATGTAGTACTCATATTTTGTATGACTTCAGCCCTCATCATCTGGGGTACTCTCAATGGATAGTCATTCATTTAAGATGTTGTGTTTAAAGTCTTTTTTTTAATCTGGAGACTACATTGACAGGTAACTTTATGTGAAACGTCGGTTTAGTGTCTGGGTTAAAACAACAGACTCCTCCAGATCCTCCCCGATAATCACCAAAAGTATGCAACCGAACATTCTTCCTACGTGTCTTATGTACAAGTTGGTGGCAAAATACATCCCGAACTCAATGGAGATGTGAAAGCCATAAAAAAACAACAGACCATAGTTTGCTAGAGCCCCTTTTTAACATTTGTTTTTTAACATCTTACAGCTGGCAGACCTCAGTTGTCTAGTATACCAAAAATCAACTAATACGTACGCTCCGTACAACAAAGACTGGATCAAAGAAAAGATCTACGTGTTACTCCGTCAAGCTGCCGGCCAGAGCGACTAAGTACACCTAACAAGTTCCTAATAATCTTCAGTTAAAATTAGAGATGCTCTGTACGTTCTGCCAAATATTTCTTTAGTATTTTCTACATATTTTTTATGTTTATATTTAGCCAAATACAGTCAAAGCATTTAATTTCCTACCCATTTCATTGAAATGTCATCAGACATTCGCAATGCATTAAGGTCGATATGTCAAACTAATGTCTCGCTCTAGTTAGCTCTTATGGTGATAGTTTGCTATATGATATTAAACCTTAGGCGGGTTGGAAATTAAATTCCTTGTACTTTGTTAGTTTGCTAAATACTTACCGAATATTTAAGAAGTATTATTTTATGATTCACACAAATACACATGTAATGGCTCTATTTAGAGAACGGTACATAGTATTTGTGTATGAAACCAACACTACGATTTGTAGTCTTTATTTATACACAAAATTAAAAACAATGTAACTTGGTCATATTAATAAAACAGACCACTCACTTATTTTTACGTTGAGAAATGCCCGACATGTTTCGGACCAGTCCGTGGTCCTTAATCACGAGCCTCCGCGGTGGTGGCGCAAAATACGTGAGTGATCCGTTTTATTAATATGTCCGAGTCTCACGGTAGTTTTATGTTAAAAATGTAACTTGGTTTTTTTCTAATAAGCAGTAACTAATACTGTGCAGAAAATAACTGAATAATTCGGTTGAATATTTGGTTAGGTTCATTTTAACTAAATATTCTAATTCGGTTGAACCTACGTTTGGTGCATCTCTAGTTAAAGTTAGAGTTCAAAATATCGTGAAGCAGCACCTTATCTCTCAACACACTGGGTCCTAACAGCTATTGTCATTTCGTCTTCGTGTTGTAAAATTCTAATCTAAAATAAAAAAAATGACAAACATAGTTATCACTTCAAAATCATAAAACTTGCTGGTGAGACACTATTTTGTGATTAAAAATGATTATTTTAGACTAGCTGACCCGGCGAACTTTGTTCCGCCTTAGACGCCATAATTGAGCAGATTTTTGATTTTTTCTTTCATAAGAACCTTCTCCTGATAATAACGAACAGAACAAAAAAAGATTTAGCGAAATCGGTCCAGCCGTTCAGGCGTGATGTCGTGACCAAGGGAAATAGGGATTCATTTTTATATATATAGATACAATTTTTGTTTACAACTTATCATGCTTCGTTGTGTGTAAACATACTTTGTTTATTCAGATGTTTCGGTCATATTGCACTCGGTCTAATCATGTTCTTGACCGTTGCAATACAACTGAAGTTTCCTGGTATTTTTGCAAAATAGCCCCGTTTCTAGCGTACAATTGAAGGGATGTTTATAAAAACAACATAAAAATGTTCCTCTGGGTCAACCAGTCTAATTAGTTGTTGTTTTTGTATACATCCCTTCAATTATTAAGGAAACTGACTGACTGACACTTCTAAATATTCAACTGCAACTTTTTTTTGTTAGTAGCAACTGGCTGCTTCTAGGGAAGCGACCATTACTGCCAATGACTCCTGAAAACAGAGTAGTGTATGACGTGATTGACCGGTTTTTAAATTGGGGCCGAAATGGGGTTGAGTGATGAATGTCTGTTGTAGACCCTAAATATTTAATATCTTTTTAATTTGCGACAGTTAATAATTTTGCATTTGTTTTGTTTAAAATGGTCAGTAGATTTGGATAATCAGGACAGATAATTTAAATAATTTGTTTTCTTTTTGATGGATGGTGAAACATCGAAGATTATAGGAGCTGCAATATTTTAAGTTTTTTTTTTATATTGAGAATTGAATTGTCTGTAATTTGTAGGTGAATTAGCAATAAGTTAATAATAAATAAACTGTGAATGTGTTATCTAAGAATAAGGCATGTTTCACTGGATCATTTATAACGGGATCAATTCTCAATATAGATATTGTGAAGGGGATGTTCTTAAAAGCATGTAAGGGGTTGAAATTAACAAGATAATCGCGTAAGGGGCATGTCCTTTAATGTCCGAAATTTAATACCCATACGATATTTTAATATGGAAATTTAATAAGTCGAATGTATTCAACTGTTGAATGTTCATTAATTGAATGGTATTTGTTCCGATTTGTTTAGGATTTCCATAAAACAAGCTTAACCTACTGGCTTTTTACAAAATCCTGAAAAATTTTTGATAAAATGAATGTTTGGCTTATTTATACATTCGATGTATTAATTTTCGATATTCAGAAATACTCCCAAAATTTTCTAGGATTTTGTGACGTAAATTCCATTGCAGCTTTTAAGCGCATCCCCATTAAAAATGTACAAGATTAACTGACAGTTTGTTTATAAGTTTAGTGTACTTCCAATTTTTTTTTATAACTAACTTTGCAACTTACCAGGACGCGTCGCCTTTGTTTGTGTTAAAGACGTAGCCGTTTGTATAGCTTCGACACGCACACTACCGCAACGTGCACCTCTGCACACAAAATGGGTTAGGCTCGTATAAAACACTTTCCCGAAATGTGCACTTTCTCTAAAGATGCACTTCTCGATATCTACACTTTGTCTATAGGTGCACTTTTCCAGAATGTGCACTTACTCTAAAGGGGCACTTTAGAAGGGTCATTTTCTCGGTAGGTACACTGTCTCTAAAAGTGCACTTCCCTGTGTCCCTGTTTATAGTACTAAGGGTTTCTATGAAATAGTGCAAAAAAAAAAAAATGTTTGAAAAAGTGCACATTTCGGGAAAGTTTCCAAATTGGGAAAGTGTACATTTTGCGGAAAGTGCACCTTTAGAGAAAGTGTGTTTTACGAGCCTAACCCTTAAAGGCCACGCGCGCTCCTGAAATTCAACAACTTTAAATAGATATAATTATTTGCAGAGTGTGTAAAGCATTTCTACCAATTCAATATGTTATGAATCTTTGACGCATTCACTAGATACCCTTTTGGCTAGAAACGCACAAATGCGTTTTTGGTATGCACAAGAAGATGAAAAACCAAGTGACCAACATTATTGTAAGCTCCTTTTAAGATCTGCTTTTCATGTACTCGCGTACGGTGAATTTGAGGCATGACGCTAAAAACCCGATATCGGGTTTTCTATTAGTAAAAAGCGTAAATATACTACGGGCTACGAGGTTAGCGCGTAGCACTGTGCTAGTAAATGTTAAGACATACAATGAAACCCAAAGCGATACAAACAGAAACTTAGCAGACCATTAAAAAGGGAACTGAGAGATATTGTCTATGTTCGAAAGGGATAGATATCAACTTCACAGTGTATACTATGTGCCTCCCTTTCGGACAATGACACTTTCTCGCAGCTCCGTCTTTAATGGTGAATTATATGTCTTCGATTGTATGACTTAACAGCTAAGCAGTTGTGGCAGGTTGTCGCTTTTCGATACAGTAGTGACACAGAATGAATAATAGTACTAACGTACAGAAACTTCTCTTTTACGACCCTCATTAAACGAATTCCAACTTTATGATCAGGCACAAAAACTTCGTATTACTTCATAAACATTCGCCAGGCGGCCTGTGTTAAAAGGAAGGCGCCGCCCGCGCCCGCCCTCCACCCGCAATGCCCTGGTGCACCGCTAGGGTTGGGCTGCTTACTATAATACTATCTCATGCGACACAGAGTGAGCGGGCGCGCGCGCGGCAAGCCGGCAACCTACTGTGATTAACCTATGCCATAGGTAATGCGGCGAGCGCACCTACAATGCGGAGTGGAACCCCCCTGGTAGTGATACGGTTGTGCTACATCGATTCGGTGTATGCCGCTACCGTATCGATTTTATCAGGGAGTCAAGGGGGGTTTGTATCGCGTTAGTATCACGACTGTATTGCTGCAAAGCCTTAGGCTATCTTCCCTAGTATCCGCATGAAGTCGGATTGAATAAAAATGGCCGATGTTGTAAACAAATATGTATGTCTAGTTGACACATAACCTTCAATTTAAAACGAAAGTGTTTATTGACAAATAATTAATAGATATTTTGTCTTAAAACTAATGATTACACATACTTGTCTTACCATGTAAAAAAATTGTAACCTATAATTTCAGTTTTTGTCACAGAAACCCCCTTTATCGCTTGAATAAATCAAATCGAGGCTATCAATAGAAGAGGCAATTTGTAACTTGTTGGACCCCAATTCTCGGTTCATGCGAGATGCATCTCACCTGCGAGATCCGTCAAAAAGTGACAGATTTCCAAGGGAATTGACAGTTGTTTTTGTGCGAGATGCATCTCGCATAAACCGAGAATAGCCCCGGCTTATGAATGTTTCGTTTAAACAATAAACAAAGTTTTGAAGGCAAAAACGGAAGTTTGAGGTTAGAATGTTGTTTACTAAGCGTAAGTAAGGATGAATACGGTTTAGTGATGATGGTAGATTGGTTTGTTTACAAAATTAGCCACTTCTATTGAACCCGACTATACAGGGCGACTAGCGTTTTATTGTAATGTACCATGTTCATATAGACTGCGCACACTGGAATAAGTTAGCGTTCTTTTTTCATGGAACACAAAAAACGCTCTGCTGTATGTTTGGTCCTTATTTGAAGGGAGTCTAGAAATGAATGAACCACAGAGAACTAACTTTTTTTTATTACAAATGTGAACAGTGATTTTGCCCCGATACTGTAATAGTACTTTCTATGTTGATTTGATTCTATATAAGTTTAATAGTTTTTTGTAAGTATTAAGATAAGAATTAAAAGTTTTGGAGAATTATTACGGCCTTTTTGAATAACATCATGACGTAATTATAAGCTTCTTAAAAAATAAATATCTCGGGACAATTTACACCAAGTGACCTAGTCCCAAACTAAGCAAAGCTTGTACATACTATGGGTACTAGACAACGGATATACATACTTTTAAAGATAAATACATACTTAAATACAAATAACATCCATGACTCAGTTACATATTCGTATTCGTCACACAATATTTGCCCATACCAGGATTTGAACCCGGGACCTGGCACAGTAAGCAGACACATGTGCCACTGTGCCATATAGGTCGTCAAAACATACATACCTTTTTTTCAGAAAAGAGTATTTTTTTGGTTTTTCTATCGTTTAGACGTCGGTTACACGCTCATTCTGTCATGTCGTCAGTTCAGTCTATCATTCTGGTCAGAATGATGGTTTGGACTGATGAAAATTAAATATTTAGATAATATTCGTCAGTCCGTTTTGAATCACAGAAAACTGACAGAAGACTGATCGTGTAACCTGATTGTTTCAATCTTGCGTCAGTCACCGCCCACGCCAAAATGGATCAAGACGCGTCGCAAGATTTTCCCCCTGCACCATCACCATCAATTGCAATAACTGATTATAGATCAGATATATATCATGATCAGATTATATGCGTGTAATGAGTCTAATGATCTCTTCTTTGTAGCCAGCTTCTCATTCAACCGTTTTCTTTTCATGCGTTTTCAACAATAAAACGAAAATTATCATAGCACAAGCCTTTTTTCCCTTATAACATCCATTCTAGACTCTGTTGTCTTCTGGGTCCAAACGGCGACTGGGTCGTACTTTTATCAGTCTGTTGTCAGTCTGAACGTGGTCTGAACTGATCGTGTAACCTTTTTTTTGTTATCGTTCTGTTGATTTGTCATCATTCTGGCATCAGTCAAAACTATACCGGAATGATGGACTGAACTGACGCCAGAATTAGCGTGTCACCGACGTCTTAGATTGCTGAGTTTCCATTACGTCACGTTTTTATTTGGAAGCAATTGCGTGCCGTGACGTACTGGAAAATATTTTTCAATAGCAAGAATTGGGTCAATTTTGTTTTCAGTGAATCCCAGAGCGATAATGTACTATTGTGTGTGCATTGAGATTTAGGGTGAAATAAAACATGAAATAAAAGCACTTTTATATTTTAGGTATATAATACAATAATAAGAATAATAAATTAATTGACATACAAGACACAGTTGAATACAAAAAATAAATGCAAGTAATATAAATAAACATTGAGTGAATAGCGCAGTTAATTCATAACTCAACTTAATATAAATCAGACTTTCAACCAGAGATTCTTAATTTTAAAGTCTCAAAATAAATACTTGACACAAAGTTTTTTCCTAAAATTAAAACAGAACCGTATTTTTTCCAGACTAACCCTCTTATTCATAAAAAGTTAACAATCTTTTTAAGCTAACAAATGTTTTGTCCCTCTCATTTGAGGCCAAACGTCACAATGACAGATAAAGACATAAAACATGTTAACTAACAAACGTTTACGAAGCGTTTATAAATAAGGGAGTTAGACGAGAGCGTCGGTGGCGTAGTGGTTAGGGGGCTGGACTCGCGATCGTGAGGTATCGAGTTCGATACCCAGCGACCGCCATGAGTCTTACTAACTTATGTATAGTCGACCAAGAAATTGCTTGACCACTTTTCGACCGTATTACAAAGGAATAGGGTTGAAAAGTGGTCAAGCAATTACTTGGTCGACTATACATTACCTGAGTACTGTAGTAACAAACACTCTTAACGGTGAGAACCATTAAATTTTTGTAACCGAAATTTAATAACAAAAACGGCGCCATCTCTCGTCAGCTGTCGGTAGCTGTAAAGGTACCCAGTTGAATATGATAACTTGTAAAAAGTTTCATATAGATGACACCGAGGGTAGTTGTACCCTTAAAATCAATAATGTAATGACCGTAAGACGAAGCACATTGAAAAATTCGCAGGGTAGGGCAGAGGCAGTGTGGCGAAACTGGCAAACGCAAGGCACGGCTGATGTTGCAGGTTCAAGTCCTGCCATTGCCCTAATTTTTCTTTGTGTTGTCATTACAATTTTAAGGTGAGAACCATTTTTGATATTGTTTTTCATTGTTGTTTGGAGTTTTTTTTATGAAAGGTTTGTTATGTACGGTCTGCCTCAGAATTACCTGAACACTTTAGTACATTGTCGCTGTCAGCAATGTGACAAATTCGAGCAACTCTCATTTCATACGTTACTACCACAAGGTTCCTAAGTGTTTAGCGACCTTTGAGGCTGACTGTACAGTAGGGGAAATACATTCACGTGCCACCTTGGAACCCTCTCGCAATGACGCGACGCGTTAAACGCCAGGCTATGACATACAAATGTCATACCGTATGTCTCTTCGACTAGGTCCTACGGTGGTACAGTCAGCGTCAAATACACCAGAGCGGGCGAGGTGTCAAAAATATCTGAACTCGACTCTATTGTCCAATACGCTCGGGCGTGTTCAGATATTTTTGACCACCTTGCCCGCTCTGGTATATTTGACGCTGACTGTACTGTGTTTGGATTTCCTTGACTGTACGTAACATCGCAATAATACCCATACGAAGCCGGGGCGGGTCGCTAGGTCATTTGGTCTGAATAGTTCATTTAAAACTCAACTTTATTAGCTAAGCATAATACATATAATACAAATTCGTGCAAAAATCACTAATTTCTTAATGTACAGTCAAGGAATTTAATTTCCAACCCACCTAAGGTTCAATATCATATAGGAAACTGTCACCATAAGAGCTATAGAGCAAGACGTTAGTTTGACATATCGACCTTAATGCATTGCTAATGTTAGACGACATTTCAACGAAATGGGTAGGGAATTAAATTCCTTGACTGTACCATTAGTACAACATGAGTATCTGTATGATTCTCTGAGAAAACTTCATATTCAAATAAAAACCAGCTATTTATAATATTTGGCAAGCGATAATACTAATTTCATACACTAAACAATATTAACTTAAGAGGAGTGTGAACCCAGCGCTCTCCATACAAACGGCGATAACGTTTTCCACACTCTAAACCTTAACCTATAGCCATGATTTTTTTGTATGTTGTCATTATGCCCTAGAACTAGGTTTGTATGTTTTGATTTTTTAAATATTCTTAATAGTTTCAGAAATATTGACGCTTTTTTGTTTTGTATGAAACTCCTAAAATGCAAATATTGTGAAATCTATGAAGAATATTTAAAAAATCAAAACATATAAACCTAGTTCTAAGTTATAATGACAACATACCAAAAAGTCATTGTCATAGGTTAAGGTTTAGAGGGTGGAAAACGTTATCGCCGATTGTATGGGGAGCGCTTTTTGGGGCTGGGTTCACACTCCCCTCAATAGCAAAGTCTATGACCTTAAAATGACCGCGCAACTTAAGTTTATCTCTCAGTGCAGCCCTCGTTTTACACCTGCACTTGTAGATAAATTGGACTTGCGCAGTCATGTTGGGACTTTGAGATATTTAGGTCCCCCCTGCCTACCCGCTGAGGGCGGATCCAGCAAGTCAGGGGGGCACATAATCGAGGGCCAGTCAGGACAAGCTCAGGAATGGAGAAGAATATTATCATTGGTCGAACTAAATCCAGCCCAGAGGGGGAGGCCATGGCCCCCATGACCCATTCTGGATTCGCTTTTTGATAGGCTATACTAAAGTGAGGGGGGGGGGTCATGACCCCTCAACCGTTCCTGGATGTGCCTTTAGATAGGCTACAGTTGGGGGGGGAACATGACCCCATGACCCTTCCTGGATCCGTCTTTTTCTAGGCTACAGTTAGGAGGGGGGCAAGATCCCCATGTCCCCTGGATCCACCATTGCCCCCCCCCCCGTTTTTTCACCCAAAACGAACTATGGCACGTTACCAGTTATCCAAAAAGTCATAACCCGACTTTGGTACCGAGTCGGTTAAGGTTTCTGTTGATTGGAAATCAGTGCCGGACGACGCTAGGCTCGATGACAGCAGGCCGCGGTTCTCTTCTGACAGATCTGTGGAAATAAAAAGATAATTCTTCAGGGAAAAACTAACAGAAAACGGCCAAGTGGGTTCTCACTCACGCACGAAGGGTACTATTATCTATAAAAACGGCAAAAAAAATATCACGTTTGTTGTATGGGAGCCCCCTTGAATATTTATTTTATTCTGTTTTTTAGCATTTGTTGTTATAGCGGCAACAGAAATACATCATCTGTGGAAATTTCAACTTTCTAAATATCATGTTTCTTGAGATACAGCCTGGTGACAGACGGACGGACGGACAGCGGAGTCTTAGTAATAGGGTCCCGTTTTACCCTTTGGGCACGGAACCCCAAAAACGGCCCAGTGCGAGTCGTATAAACCCTCAAAAAAACAAAACCTCCCTTCTGGCGGCAGGCGGAAACCAAGCGGTCAAATAACCGTTAATAACGAAAAAATGCATTTTTAATCGCTTGGTTAAAAACTTTAATAACTGGCTTCGCATCTATATATATATGCCTATATGGCCTGCCTTTTTTAAACAATATATATATATAATATAAAATAGGCAGGCAAACAAGCAAGTGGGTCACCTGATGGTAAGTGATCACCACCGCCTATGGACCATATATACACCCGCAACACCAGGAGATTGCAGATGCGTTACCAACCTAGAGGGCTAAGATGGCCTCTTGTGCCAGTAATATCACTGGTATTTTTTATGAAATAGGAAGGCAAACAAGCAAGTGGGTCACCTGATGGTAAGTGATCACCACCGCCTATAGATATCCGCAACACCGAAGAGATTACTGATGCGTTGTCAACCCAGAGCGCTAAGATGGAATACCTCTTGTGCCAGTAATTACACCGGCTGTCTTGCTCTCCACGCCGGAACAACAGTGCAAGCACTGCTGTTTAGCGGCAGGATTAACAAGTAAGATGGTGGTAGCTATCCGGGCGGACCTTCCACAAGGTCCTACCACCCGCAAAGTACAAATAGTCACTACCCACCAACCACAATATCTTCCGCCTTTAGCAAACTAATGAGATTTCAAACTAGGTTATCTCATTGTCATTGCTCATCAGCGTTAATCATCTAATGACCAAATGACGACAGATGTTAACCGTTTCAGAATGGGTTAACTAATATGTTTGTTATGATTATGACTAACTGTAAATACGTGCCTTATCAGTCTGTATGCAACGGACGGCCATGTTGAAATCGTAACAATACACAAGTCGTGTTTTATTTGTGTAATACTAGCGACCCTCTCCGGCTTCGCATGGGTAGGTACAAGTAGGATGTATTGTACATAAAAATCTTCCGTGAAAATTCTCTAAATGCCAGTGAAAACCATATCAAAGTCCGTTGCGTGGTTCAGAAGGAGAAGGCAGCCGAAGATTTATAATTAATGAGAATTAGTTGCTTTGCTGCTCATGACGTCACGGCGACGTATAACTCACTTATCGCTATCCCGTGGGAACTATGCATTTTTACGGGATAAAAAGTATCCTATGTGTTAATCCAGGTTATAAACTACTAGCGGACGCGCGCGACTTCGTTCACGTAAAATTAGTAGCCTATGTCCGTCAGGAATAGTGTAGCTTTCTATCTGTGAAAGAATTTTTGAAATCGGTTCAGTAGTTCCAGAGATTACCCCCTACATACAAACAACCTAACAAAAAAACAAACAAACAAAGTTTTTCTCTTTATTAGTGTAGATATGTGTGCCAAATTTCATACAAATCCATTCAGTTGTTTTTGCGTGATTGAGTAACAAACATCCAAACATACAAACTTTCACATTTATACTATTAGTAGGATAAAGATAAATATACTAGCTTCTAGTGTTCAACAGAAACGTAGTTTTTACAGCCCAAAATTAAAAACAAAACCGAATTCCGGTCTCTTTTTCAGTTTCGGCCGAAACCTCGAAATTGTTGAATGTACACCGCAATGCAAAACAAACAAACAAGTAACAACGAAAGACAGTTGGCACAGGTGCGAGAGGAAGCCGACAGTGATGCCTTAAGGCATTAAGTCCGCCTTCTGTACATTTAAATGTATTTATTTTTATGCAATAAGATTAAGAGGAAACACAAGGGCCGTTTTTCCATACAAACGTCGTCCCCTGTTTCCTCTCTGGATAATGCCAATAGAGCAATAATTTTTTTCCAAAAAATCGATGGCCACTATTATGCATGTCCCTATGTTTTCCTTTTTTCAATAAATTAATTATTAAAAGAGATATGAACATTAAAAACTTAAAAAATTGGCCAGATTTTCGGCTGCGTTCATACATTCAGAAAACAAATTTTACTACATTATTTAAAAAAGGAAAAAAATAGGAACACTGCCAAAGCCTTTCTTTTACTTTTAATGAAAAAAGTAGTTAAAACGGTTAAGTTTTGGATAAGGAATCAGGGATCTACGAATCGTTGATTTTGTGTACTTTAAATAGGTATTTTCAGTCCAAGCTGCAGCTGTCTCTATTGCGCTCTGCGGGGGAGGCTTGATAGATGGAGGCAGCAATAGATTTTACAAATACCTATTTTTCAATTCTCTTGGCCTTGAGGTTTCCTCTTAAACAAATAAATACTGACACTCCGCCGCCTCCAATACCCCGAAGGTTTCACGGCAGCTCACGAACCTAGTTTTGTTAACGGTTCTAGTTTCGGTAGATTTATGCCGAAACCGAAAAAAACCGGAGATCCAATTTCACGCCGAAACACTTCGAAACCAAAAGATCGGTCAGACACTAGTTAGCTTTTGCCCGTCACTTTGTCGGAGTAAATTTGATATCATACTAACCACATCCGTTGATGATGGAATATCCTAAAATATGTTTTTACTTCCAATCTGGGACCAATTTCATAAACGCGACAGGCGACAGGTGACAGTGACAAGTAACGCTACAGACTTACTGACTTAACATCGTAATGGGCAAGAAATGTATACTGAATTGTCACTGTCACTTGTCGCATGTCGGTGACAGTGACAATTCGTTCTACATTGCTTGCCGACTATAATATTAAGTCTGTAGCGTTACTTGTAGACAGAGTAATGTACGGCGCATTGTCACTGCCACCTGTCGCCTGTCGCGTTTATAAAATTGGGTCCTGGCGATCCGCATGCAAGTTCATCAACAATAAAAATTATTTCACTCACCACTACTACTCTTGGCCACGCTGCTTCGGTACTCCTTCTCGAACTTGCTCTCTGCATGTGGACTCTTGAAGTTGGTTCTAAAGAAGTTTTCACTCGACGCCACTATCTGTGTCCGGTTGCCCACGACTAGACAC
The DNA here is from genome assembly GCA_963691745.1 of Ditula angustiorana. Classification (NCBI taxonomy): domain Eukaryota; kingdom Metazoa; phylum Arthropoda; class Insecta; order Lepidoptera; family Tortricidae; genus Ditula; species Ditula angustiorana. The sequence continues at coordinate 5,068,581 of OY829501.1, forward strand.
TCTCGCTCCTCATCTTTGGCTTTGAAATTACCTTAAAAACAAGGTGCGAAACAATGACATTTTATCTACACACATATCTATCATAAGTGCTCAATAACGCGTTCAAAAACCGTTGGAAATGACCAGCATTATTACAACCAATTTTATTATGAGAAATTTCTTGTCTGTGGTAGTAGGCAAATCTGTACTGTAATGTTCATTACAGTACCGACTTCTGTACCTTTATGAGTTTAAATTTGGAACAGCTGACAGAATTCAAGTGGGTCACTATTCTAGTATCCATAGATATTAAAACAGTTATCGATACGAAACGTCAATCCAGTATGTTTTTTTTAATATAAACGCACGACATTTGATCTCGAGTGTCATGAGGATAGGGACTTCATTCCTTTGTCTATGATTTTTAAAAAAACGTTCGACTTGACAGATGTATCCAATTGCCGCCAATTACTATTTTCATTCGTTTGTTGGTTATTGCTGTTACGGTTTTTTGCAGTTATGATATGTGTGTAGATAAAATATTATTACGTCACCCCGGGCCGTACGTAGCAATTTACCGCCCGCTACGCTAGCAGAAATTTCCACTTCCTGCCCAGGGGAAGACGTAAAATTGTGTACACACCTCGGGCGATGATAAAGAAAGCCTCAGGTCGCGTGTTTCTCGCCCTCGCCTTTGGCTCGTGCGACAAGTTCCTGCGATCTGAGACATTCTTTATTTCACCACTCTCAGGGTGTAATGTACATAAATGTCTATATTATTATAGGTCAGTGGTGCGAAAGGACAATCATCGATAATGATTAACTTTTCATGATAATTATCAACTCTTGATGTCCTGTCAGTGGCTCAGAGGTTAACTGGAAGGGACTCCTTAAAAAGATAAGTTCCCCTTTGTACATGTTATTTATTTTTCTAGTGCACTGTTTTGTTAATTATCGTGTGCGATAATGAGTTTCACATATTCGTAATCAGAAGTAAATATTTTCGGATTGGCCGAAACTTCGTCTGGTTTGTGGCCGAAACCGCAAATAGAGGCGAATCAGGATTTTTGGCTGAAATCTTATGGTCGGTCACTAACTGAAATAGAGGGTCTCACCTATAAATTTGCATATGAAACCGGGCGAGCTGTCCCTTTCCTGTACATCTTTGTGTTTCAGCATATCATGTGATTTCAGGGCGTTCTTCAATTCGCAGACGACTTTAGAGTGAGACATCGCCAGTTCCGAGAGAATCGGGGGCGGAGACGTAGGTACTTCCTTCGGAGGCCTGAAAGGCAAGATTTACCAAGTCAATTACACTTTTATCCATCTTCCGAGGCTAAGAAATTGGTCAAAGACATTGGCACAAAACTGGTCCACGCTTCTGGAGACCTCAGAGCTGGCGCCTACTTTGCTCAGAGGCTCAGTCTTTCCATCATCATCATATCAGCCGGAAGACGCCCACTGCTGGGCATAGGCCTTCCCCAAGGATCTCCACGGCGGTCGGTCTTGTGCTGCTCGCATCCACCGGTTCCCAGCGATCCTCACCAGATCGTCGGTCCACCTTGTGGGAGGCCTACCAACACTTTTACTGATTAACACTTTTGATGGTGGTAGGACCTTTTGCAAGGTCCGTCCGGATCGCTAGCACCATCTTGCTCGCTAATCCTGCCGCTAAGCAGCAGTGCTTGAACTGTTGTATTCCGGCGGAGAAAGCAAGACAGCCGGCATGGGCGTACCCAGCTTCTGGCCTAGGGAGGGGGGGGGACAAGTCAAATGCTAGATTCAGTCATCTTCGTCCGCCATCGTCGCGCGCGTTTTTTTGGCAATTGCACCGTGCATTTTGCCAGTGTCTACTGCGCGGTTAATTTAAAAGTTAGAGCATAAGGCCCCGTTTACACTTTGATTAGTAATTAGGCGAGTTCATACATGTTCTGCGAGATTTCCAGGGGGGGCAGCTACCCTCCCTGCCCCCCCTGGGTACGCCCATGACAGCCGGTGTAATTACTGGCACAAGAGGTATTCCATCTTAGCCCTCTGGGTTGGCAACGCATCTGCAATCTCTTCGATGTTGCGGGTGTCTATAGGCGGTGGTGAACACTTACCATCAGGTGACCCACTTGCTTGTTTGCCTTCCTATTTCATCAAAAAAATACCCATTAGCGAGCAGGATAGTGGTGACGCTCTGGACGGAAATAACACAAGTTCCTACCACCGGTACACAGAATTTTTCGTCTAAACCAGTGATTCCCAAAGTGGTCCAGGTGGACCCCTAGGGGTCCACGGGAGACTTGCTGGGGGTAGAAATGTAGCAGCAGGGGGTCCACCGAAACCAGTAAAATTTTGAAAGTGGTCCACGAGAAAAATAAGTTTGGGAACTACTGGTCTAAGCTATTTTATTAGATGTATTTGCACTACCAACTTTCGAGCCGCTAAAAATGTCCGCATTATTTCGCCGCGTTGCGCCGGAAGCACCAATCGTAAACCGGGAGATTTTTTAACCAGTACGCACATTTTTACATGCAATTCAATATATAAATAAAATATGTTTATTTAAACACAATGATAATATAATGCATGGATGTACAGTGTCATACTAAATGACAGCAGAAAAACGGCCCGACATGAGAATACAGGTTGACGCCAATGTCACAAATGCAAATTATTAGTTCACCGTTTATAGTCATTGGATTTACAACTTTACGTCTAACTGCATAAAATAATAATTTAGTAAGTTTCATTGCAAATAGGTTTTTTACAAAATAATAGTATTGACAGCAGCGCCGTCGGTCCGACAGACTGACAGCGCCAGCGATTGTCGAACAAATGGGTATATTTTCAAAATGTAGACCTTTAGTCAACATTAGTGTAATTTGTATGGCGCATCTTTTGTTTACTAAATGTTGGTAGCGATGATAGAGGGTAAGCGCGTCTGCGAAAATGTGTGTTCTTCAAGCGTGTACCGGCAGGAACACTGTTAAATTATCACCGTTTCCATGTTTTTTTTTACCAAAAGAGTGCCATACAAATTACATCAAGGGTCTGGAGTTCGAAAATATACCCAAATATGTAACTAACCTAGTTACAAAGCATAATAAGAACATACCAAGAAATCATTGCCATAGGTTAAGGTTTAGAGGGTGGAAAACGTTATCGCCGTTTGTATGGGGAGCGCTTTTTCGGGCTGGGTTCACGCTCTTAAGAGGAAACACCAAGGCCTAGAGAATTGAAAAATAGGTATTTGTAAAATCTATTGCTGCCTCCATCTATCAAGCTTTCCCCCGCAGAGCGCAATAGAGACAGCCGCAGCTTGGACTGAAAATACCTATTTAAAGTACACAAAATCAACGATTCGTAGACCCCTGATTCCTTCTCCAAAACTTAACCGATTTAACTACTTTTTTCATTAAAAATTAAAGAAAGGCTTTGGCAGTGTTCCCATGTTTTTCTTTTTTTATATAATCTAGTAAAATTGGTTTTCTGAATGTATGAACGCAGCCGAAAATCTGGCCAATTTTTTAGGTTTTTGAATGTTCATATCTCTTTTAATAATTAATTTATGAAAAAAAGGAAAACATAGGGACATGCATAATAGTGGCCATCGATTTTTTGGAAAAAAAAATATTGCTCTACTGGCATTATCCAGAGAGGAAACAGGGGACGACGTTTGTATGGAAAAACGGCCCTTGTGTTTCCCCTTAAAGGGAAGATAAAGAAGACACCAACCTGTGTTCACTCAAGACGCACAGATTTAGCTGGCTCTTCGTCTGATACAGGAACGGCGCTGAATGCTCGTCTCTATACGTCGTGTGCTCATCCTGGATCAGCCTCTGGCCCTGGTCGCGGCCGAAGAAGGACATCAGGTCATCCTGGCGGACCGGGGGGTTGTCCAGGTCAAACTCCAGCGTATCCAGGAGAGCGTACTTGAGTGATATCTCCGGTTTGATAATCGATTCGTTTATTATCTCCGTCTGGAACAAAGAACAAAGTCAAAACACAGAATAAATAATAATACAGAAACCTCTTTTTTACTGCCGTGATTAAACGGATTCCAACTTTATTAACACGCTCAAAAAGTTCGTATTACTTCATGCACCATGCGCCAGGCGGCGCGAGTCAAAAGGAACGCGCCGCCCGCGCCCGCCTGCCCCCCGCTACTCCCGGCGACACGCTAGGGTTGCGCGGCATTTGTTTTCAATTACACTGACACGGCGAGGCGAGCGAGCGGGCACGCGGCGAGCCGAGAGCCTACTGCGATTTGCCTAAGCCATAGGCAAGGCGGCCAAGCGTACCTACAGTGCGGAGTGGAACCCCCGTGATCAAAGTCAAAATATTTTTATTCAGATTAGGTTTACAGGAAGCAGTTGAGAATGTCAGAAAATTACCACTGGCTCGTAAAAAACCTCAACCTTCGGAACAACGGGAAGGTTGTTTTTTTAAACACCAATTGAACTACTCCCATACTAAGCAAAGCTTTTACTGTGGTTACTATGATTATCCTCTACATCCAACTTCATATGAACAAAAAATTAAGTTTACCGTGAGTTTACCTAATAGTTCAGATTTTAGTTTTATTATATAAACAGCGGACGATCGCGACTTCGTTGGCGTAGAATTAGTGTATGTACGTCAGGAATAGTCATGGGCGTACCCAGTTTCTGGCCTGGGAGGGGGGGGGGGGGGGGCAAGTCAGATGCTAGAACCGGTAATCTTCGTCCGCCATCGTCGCGCACGGTTTTTTGGCAATTGCACTTTGCCAATGTTTACTGCGCGGCTTGTTTAAAATTGAGACCATAAGGCCCCGTTTACACTTTGATTAGTAATTAGGCGAGTTCATACATGTTCTGCGAGATTTTCAGGAGGGGGGGGCAGCTGCCCCTCTCTGCCTCCCCTGGGTACGCCCATGGGAATAGTCTAGCTTTCTATTAGTGAAAGAGCTTTCAGAATCGATTCATTAGTTCCAGAGATTATCCCCTACATACAAACATTAGTGTATATTAGTGTAGACGAGTGTAGATTATGCACGAGTCTTCTGATTCAATGAGTCATATTGAGTCATTGCGTTATATGGCCCTTAATCAACTATCAAATAATGATTCTGCGTATGTAAATCTATTGTCTCATGTTAGATGTTTATTCATGATATTCTGTTTATTTATACTAAGGGTCTTTCGACACTGGCGGTTTGCGAGCGAGTTCAACGGGCACGCAGCGGGCACGCCACGGATGCGCGACTTTATCGCCGCGTGAACGCAACGAGTTCACACCGCTCAATTTACTACCTGACCAAGCAAAGTATAGTCGACAAAGAAATAGCTTGACCATTTTTCGACCGTATCACAAAGGGATAAGGTTCAAAAGTGATCAAGCAATTACTTGGTCGAATATACACGACTGAGACGGATAAAAGTCTATACATTTCGTTTCTCTTTCGCTTGGTCGGGTAGTAGATTGAGCGGTGCGAACTTGTTGTGCAGACGCGATGATAACGTCGCGCACTTGCGGCGTGCCCGCTGCGTACTCGCGGCCAGTGCCGGATTAGCCACGCACCAACAGTAGCAACTGCTACGGGCCCCGCGAATTTGGGGGTCCCGCGCTCCTACGCCTGTCTGACCGTAATAAAGATTTATTTAGTACCCTAAACTTGAGAACCTAAAGCAAACCAAGGGCCCCTCGACAGAATTTGCTACAGGCCCCGCGCTGGCTTAACCCGGCACTGCTCGCGGCGAGCCCGCTTTGCTTTCGCCCCGCGTTGAACTCGTTCGCATATCGCCAGTGTGATAAGGCCCTAAACTAGCTCCCCGCCTTGACTTCGCATGGCCAGAATCAGGATGTATCGTACATAAAAATCTTCTGTAAAAAAATCTCTAAATAACAGTGAAAAATCGTATCAAAATCTGTTGCCTAGTTTAGGAGTATGAAGGAGGAAATGAAGACTTTTAGGAATAGATACCACTACTCAATATGGTGACCATGTACTCAAATATTTAGTTATTCAGTTAAGCAGAATGTTTTACACATCCCAAAGTAAATTTTTACTCGTACCCCTTATTAGAGATTAAGGAAACACCATGGCACAAGCAATACATATATTGTAAAAGGGAAAGCAAAGAGTAACAGCGTTGCTAGGACACTACAGGCAATAGACCACAAAATAGAGTTTATAAAATACAGCAAGGTTTGCAACCTCTAACACCTCTACAGTTGTCTTAAACAGATCTTGTTTAATTTCGGTAACAAAATTGCCCAACAAATTTTCTGTCCCCAAAATCTGTATCAAAGTTAAGTCTTCTAATAGTCGCATGATTATCAATTTCCTTCTCTGCCGTAGAACCCAATGCTGGCTACTGCAGATTTGAAAATATAGACTACTACTACAGTAAAATTTTCATATTTCCAAAAACAACCTTTTAGCTGGCGGGGGGCCCAGTTACTTCTGAAAAATTAGTATTTTGAAGCTCAATATTTCACAAAAAGCCCCCTAATAAGAACATTTTTTAGCAACCCTGCAATATTTTTAAGGACCTATTCGACCCCCCCCCACACCTTGGGGCAGCTGAGGAAAAAAAACAGTGCACACTTTACGTGTAGGGGAGATACTCTAGTCTAGACAATTTTTTGCTTTGGGCTGAAAACCAATAAATTTCATAATACCTCATTCACTAATACCCCTAATTTTCAAATTACCATTTGCTCATAATAACTTAGTGCCTAGTCCCAAGCTAAACAAACCTTGTGTTATGGGTACTAGACAACGGATAAACATACTTATATATAAATAAATACATACTTAAATACAAATAACATCCATGACTCAGTACAACAAATATTTGCCCATACCAGGATTGGAACTCAGGACCTCTTGCACAGGAAGCAGACACATGTGCCACTGTGCTATACAGGTCGTCGTCAATTCATTATGACTTTGACCTAAAACGTTATATTCTCTAAATACTTACGATTGAAATGCACAATTCGTTCAAATACCGAATATTTTGAGACCAAGACATTATGAGACCTGGGAATATTGATAAAGTGGTAAAATGCAATTTAGTAGTTATAAGCCCAGAGCAATTTTTTTCAAGATTTTATTTAATCACTTTTTTGGGATGACTCATATTACAGATTACAATTTTCTAGTACTAAGAGTCTCTGAGCTAAGCTACGGTCGGATGGACGGACATGGCGAAACTGTGAGGGTTCCTTGTTGACTTTAGAACCCTAAAAACTAGTTAACTTAATTAGCTCTTTCAGTTATAACCTTATGCGCGGGCATTAGTTAATGAAGGCAATGATTTCTCTCGTAATTACTTATTTTCACTATTTACGGTAATTTAATTCAACACGACAGCTACTACAACAGTTAAGTCGGTCTATAATTAACTCACAAAGTTCGATGGCCTCTACAAATAAACCAGTGGAGCCAAACCTTACGCGAATATTACTTAACAATGTAATCAGTTGTTGAATAAGTGAAAATGGGTAACCAGGAAGCAAGAAATCCTACCTTTTCTTTCTCAGATAGCGTTTCCCAGATGTTTTCGTACGAGTTTTTTGCTTCACAAATATCTTCGTGTATTTTCGCCGCCAACGGATTCATTGAACGGAAATAGTCTTCCGCTAAAGCACTCAACGCCATTTTTGGACACTTTAATTGAGGTTTATTTTAAAAGGAATCGTGTTATTAATGATTCAGGCAAATAAATAAGCACTCGCTACGATGCAACCATCTTTGACAAACGTCAAAGCAACAATGAAAACCGGAAAGGAAAATCGATGAAGGACAACATTGTCGTAGGGCTGTTTGAAATTTGACATAATACCGGTTTTACGAGTTTATTTAAATTCACGAGGATTGACTGTTAAATTATTTTATTTTAATTTTGCCATTTTTTGGTATGATTTTGGATGGATTGTTTTTAATCCGTGAATTGCAGTATATTTGCTATTGTTGATATACAGAAAAGATACAATTTGAAAAGTTTTCGACAAAACAATCGAATCAATCGATTTCTATAAACCGTAAATTGCGTGCATAGCAACATTCTATGTCTCTTATCATCGGTTTTTGGGTGGACGAGAATAATGTCAAAATGGCTTTCTACGGCAGTGTTTACTTTTCACTTTTAATGCCAAAAATGGGCTTAAAATCTAATTAGAGTGTGAATTTAAGTGTTTCATTAACTATGTTACACAACAGTGGGTCTTTCGGGCCAAACGACGTGCCTATAAACATGGGAGCGCCTGTGAATATGACCCAAATATCAAACCCGATGAATATCAGCAATAACATTAATAATTTGGCTAAAATGCCACAACAGACGCCCCAGCCGTCTGCGCCGCACTACAGTATGCCAGATTATTCGTCGTTCGGCCATCCCCCGTTAAATATGGGGCATTCTATGAGCCCTTTCGCTAACTATCACCATTTGAACCTTCAAACTAACTATGGCCATCCAAATTCTCATTTACAGCATGATAGCAGCTTAAACAACGTCCAAAACGGTATGTTACCTATGAATTTGAACACGCAAAGCGATCACAGCTCCACATTAGCAAACTACCACAGTTTTGAAAGCAAAATTATGGACGTAAACAACCCTCACTTCAGAGATAGCTACAGTCGGAGAATGCCGATAAATATACCTCAAATACACACGAAAGCCTTTCACAAGCACATAGGTATGGACAGCAGTTATGGTCAGTACAGTTCCATACAAGAAAACCCGTTTTACAGCCACGAGTTGTCAAAAACACCGGAAAAAACTTTGATCGACAGCAATCGGAGGAAAAGTCTCGAAAATACAGTGAAACTTATAGAAAACATACTAATTAACAACAGTTCTAAAGATAAATTAAAAAACGTACACTTGGAACCTCCAAGTAGTACTGCAAATATAAATATTCCAGCACCTAGTTCACTTAACAATAATAAGAACAAACCGAACTTACTAAATTCTTGTCTAACTGTAAAAGACACCAATACCGAAAAAAATTCAATTGTAAATACCGATAGCACAATAAACGACAAGTGCAACACGAACAAATATGTAGAAGACACGATCACACTTAAAAACTCAGCAACAGACTCAAAAATGAAGCTTCAAAGTGAAATACACTGTGAACCATTACAACGTAGCCTATTGAGAAGCAGACTGGAAAGAAACCACGAGACCGAACACAAAATTGATTCCGATAAGCTCGTTAAAGAAGTGAAACAGGAATTCGTTGAGGTAGAAACCAATGTCAAAATAAAGATAGAACCAATAGCAACGTGGACTGATTTGGATAGCCTGCAACCGTTCTTACGAGATAGTAATGCTACAGATAAGGATGCACTCGGAGATGATGCAGTTATCGTTGAAGGGGAACATAATGTTGGTGATGCCATTAGTGCTGTACTGAATGGTAAGATAATTTTACTGAAGGCCAAAGAGGTAGCCAGCCAATACTATCCTTGGTTACCAATGATGGTATTTTAGATATCATTATTTTTAGTTTATTTTATTAATGATATTTCTAATGATTGTTTATCTCTAAGCTTTAAGTTATCAGACATTATTTATCATGATATATATAAAAGGATCATTCACGTATATGAAATCGAAATATTGCTCAACATGTTTCGGACCAGCGGGCAATTCTGGCGTCAGTAGAGATGAAGTCACACTCGACATATGCGAAAAAGAGCTGTCAGATCCCTTTAAAATCTGTCATTTTTTGACACATCTTGAATGCGAGATGAATCTCGATTAGTGCCAGAATTGGGCTGCAACCCGTGGTCCTTATTCATCCGCCACCATCCATCAGTGGTCGAGCTCTCAGAGCAGAGAGTCACTCACTCGTCGCGCCACCACCGCGGTCCATAAATAAGGACCATAGAATGATCCAAAACATGTCACTGACATGTTTTGGATCATTCTACCTGACATGATGTCAGGCAATAACTCAATTTTAAATATGTGATCTGTTTATATTAATATGTCCCAATCTCACGGTAGTTTTATGTTAAAAATTATATATATTGTTAATGGTATAAATCTACACTAATATAATAAAGAGGAAAACTTTGTTTGTTTGTATGTAGGGGGTAATCTCTGGAGCTACTGAACCGATTTCAAAAATTCTTTCACAGATAGAAAGCTACACTATCCCTGACGGACATAGGCTACTAATTTCACGCGAACGAAGTCGCGGGCGTCCACTAGTGAACTATAAACAGAGTATTAAGAAGTGCCTCTCTATTTCAGCTAGCCAATCAAACACTTACTATGAATGCTCCCACTGCAGTCTGCTGTTCAAACACCCCAAAAGATTTCTTATACACACAAAATGGCACTCCTTCGGTTTGACTAACGAGAAGAGACAAGAAATGCTGAGAGAGAAGGAAATGCGGAAGAATTTGAAGAAAGAAGCTAGAATTATAGAGAGGTGAGAAATCTCAAATAATTTTGTGACGTAATTGCAGTTGTTCGGGTTTGATGGCTTAATGGCTTGACCAATACCAGGGGGGTTCCACTCCGCACTGTAGCTACGCTCGACCGCCTTGCCTATGGCATAGGCAAATCGCCGTAGGCTGTCGGCTTGCCGCGCGCCTTGCCGTCTCAGTGTAATGGAAAACGAATGCCGCGCAACCCTAGCGTGTCGCCGGGTGTAGCGGGGGAAGGCGGGCGCGGGCGGCGCGTTCCTTCTGATTCGCGCCGCCTGGCGCATGGTGTATGAAGTAATACGAACTTTTTGAGCGTGTGAATAAAGTTGGAATTCGTTTAATCGCGGTCGTAAAAGAGAAGTTTCTGTACTTTATTTATTCTGTGCCAATACCCATGAAATTTGTCTCAAATGTAGCCTATGCACAAGCAAGCTGCTCATATGATGGTAAGTGTGTATAGATGGGTGTTGAGGGTCTACATCAAGGAGCCTGTAGATGCCTTGCCCAGTAAGATGGAATAGTAGTAGCATATCTTGTGCCAGTAATGGCACCGGCTCACGCAAAATAGGCGCTTTACTTTTCCGAACCGACAGTAGCATAAAAATAATTTGCTAGAAATTCTCCCTTAGCGTCCAAAGTCTGAAGTCGGCTCAATAGGAGCACCCTTTGGCGTGCTAAGTGATACTCCCCTTGCTGAGCGCCCATCTGGTTGCTTGCCCTCTCTCCGGTAAGCTAACAAAGCCGTCTGCGGCTACCAGCGCACTTCCTTCCAAAAAAAAAGGCGCTTTACTAGTCGTGAAGTTGCGGAAATCCAGCCCATTAGAACCTATAATGTCACCGGCTGTCTTGCTCTCCACATGGGAACGCAATAGTGCGAGCACTGCTGCTTAGCGGTAGGATTAGAGCAAGATGTTGGTGGCGATCCGAAATATACACATGCTCTTTTTTTCAGATTAAATTCTAAGGAAGTCAAAGAAAAAGATCCAGAAGGCGATGTACACCCTTGCAAGGACTGTGATAAGGTGTTCAAAGTGAAGAGCAGTCTGAAGAATCACCGACAGAGGTAAGGAACGTTATAACCGATCATACTGTACAACCTAAGCCAAAGGTTACCAAAGTTTTTGTTCAAATTCAAATTCAAATACATTTATTTGCTAGAAATCAAGTAGAAAATAAGATGGTAGGTACATTTAGAAAAGAACATGAATTCTGCCGTTTGTCCGCGTGCAAATCATAAATAAATTTACATTTAATTTAAATGAGTAGCTAAGTATAATTAAGTAGGTATGTCAATTTCATATAATATGTCAAACAAGTGTAAATTGGAATCTTTAAATTATGGAGTCAAATTATCTTCTAAAAATTCTTTGATTGAATAATAACATTTTTCTAGTAGCGTAGTAGTGTTATCATGCCTCCTTATCTCTACTAATAATAATAATCTAAATGTACATTATTTACATTACACACGTAATAAAGAGGTAAACTTTGTTTGTTTGTATGTAGGGGGTAATCTCTGGAACTACTAAACCAATCCCAAAAATTGTTTCACTAATAGCAAGCTACACTAACCCTGACGGACATAGGCTACTAATTTCACGTGAAAGAGGTCGCGGGCGTAAGCTAGTTGTTAATAATTAAATTCCCTTGTCCCTCACTTTTACTCTATTTTTATAATACTTCAAACAAGGCTAGTGATACAGTATAAAACTACATAAAACCTAATCTAGCTGCCCCCCCCCCCCCCCCCTTTGCACTTTGTCACGCCACTCTAAGGGGCCGCGCCCCACACTTTGGGAACCAATGACCAAAGCCATGTTTACAGTCAAAGGTCAAAGTCAAAATATATTTATACTAGAGATGCCACGAATTTTCGGCTACTATTCGGTATTCGGCCTATATGGCCACTTTTATTTGTATTCGGTATTCGGCCAAATAATGCGTTCTATTCGGCCGAATACCAAATCATGAAAAAAAAGACCTCATATTACGCAAGATTATATGTACTTACCAAACTTATACATTACCAAATTACAATACTTTAGCACAGTATATAAATAAACAGTACCGAAACTAGGCCTGTTTGTGGAGTTTGATACCTACGCTCCAATAGAGCGTTAGGGTTGTCCCCTTATTTTTTGTAAAATTGTTTTTTTTTTCAGCAAACGGTCAAATAACTAAAAATTTCAAGATGGCGGCTACTTTTATTTATTATCTTAACGGATTTGTTGTCAGAGACGACAAAGTTCCTTAGATATCGATTTTGAAAGCAATCGGTCGAGTAACTAAAAATTTCAAGATGGCGGCTATATTTTCTCATTCTGTTAGTGGATTTGCTGTCGGAGACCACAAAGTTCCTTAGATATCGATTTTGAACGCAATCGGTCGAGTAACTAAAAATTTCAAGATGGCGGCTATATTTTCTCATTCTGTTAGTGGATTTGCTGTCGGAGACCACAAAGTTCCTTAGATATCGATTTTGAAAGCAATCGGTCAAATAACTAAAAATTTAAAGATGGCGGCTACTTTTACTTATTTTCTTAACGGATTTGTTGTCAGAAACGACAAAGTTCCTTAGATATCGATTTTCAAAGCAACCGGTCGAATAACTAAAAATTTCAAGATGGCGGCCATATTTTCTCATTCTGTAAACGGAATTTTTGTCGGAAACCACAAAGTTCCTTAGAAATCGATTTTGAAAGCAATCGGTCAAATAGCTAAAAAGTTCAAAATGGCGGCTGCTTTCTCTTATTTTCTTAACGGTACTAGGTACCTCACCAAAAGAGTCAAAAGGGAAATGCGGCTTCTTAGATTTTTATAAATATTACATCTCGATCTAATAAAAACGTGTTAAGAAAATAACTACCTATTATTTAATAATTATAAATCATTCCTACCTTTTAACATCACCAGGGAGTCTAAAAAATGAAAGCTCTGGCTTTGAAAAAGTCGAGTTTAAGCAGCCATGTACAACGCAATACCTTCCTGGTATCTTTAATAAGCTCGCGGACTGTCTGGGGCGCAGGCGCACGCGACGCGATAAACAGACACATACCGCGTCTACCCGTCTCGACGCGGCAGCCGCGACTGACGGCCGCCTTAGCAGCCTTAGCGGCCGTGTTGAGCGTGCGTCTGTGTGCGTGCGTCGGTTCCGAGCGTTTGTACGTAGATTCCTTACTGGTTATATCTATACTGTGACTTTAGTAAAAAATTGATCAGTGGTAAGTTGTGATGGATAAAAACAAATTCTTCAAAACAAACAAACAACAAATTCTTGTAAATTGTTATTTGTTATTATTATGTGCAATAAAGGGTATACATACATACAAGCTTTTCAGCATTTGTTGGAAGCAAACGATTACGTTTTTCATCGTAAATGATACCAGCTTCAGACAATAACCTCTCACTATACACACTTCTCCCAGGAGACGAAAGATAAACTTGACTTGTCTTATCTTATCCTCGTTAACGGGCACGACAAACATGTATTGTGCCGAATACTCGGCGGCCGAATATTCGGCGGTTCGGCCGACAGATTTGCCGAATATTCGGTATTCGGTCAAATCACTATTCGTGGCAACTCTATTCAGATTAGGCTTACAGGAAGCACATATGAATGTCATAAAATTTACCATCATTTTTTAATTGTTTAGTAGAACTTTATACTGCATGTCTTTATTGATTATTCTAGATATCATCCAACGCGCGTGCGTGAATGCAAGATATGCAAGGCTACTGTGATTGGTTGGATGGCTCTCCGGGAACATCTGAACACCCACACAGGCGGCGGCGGTTACCAGTGCAGCGAGTGTCCCAAGAGGTTCAAATATGCCCACTCGCTGGCCAAGCACAAGGACACACATCTGGTGAGTTTTGGTTGTGGTTGTTACAATAAGTTGTGAGTTTTACAATTTATTTATTAATTTATTTAATCTTTATTGCACAAAAATTTACAATAATATGTACAAAAGGCGGAATTACAGTTGATTGTGGATGTTACAATTGGTTGTGAGGTTTACAATTTGATTGTCATAGGTACAATTGTTTTTTTTTACTTTCGCGATATTCACATATATTTATAAACATTAACGCTGAAACGTCGACGTAAATTAACAATGTTTTTATCGCGTTAAAGTCCTGTTAACGTTTATAAATGTTAAAATTGGTTGTTGAGTTTTACAATTTTATTGCGGTTGTTACAATTGGTTGTGAGTTTTACAATCGATCAATAAACTTTATTAGTGTATTCATTCTTATAAACTCAATTGAAAGCTGTAGCACGGCATCTCCATCCCCAATACAGACGTGTAGACACACCCTAATACACAACGCACGTCTGTACCAATCCTTTCATTACATTCACCTTTCACCTTTCTCCAATCAAATCGATCCAATCTATCAATCACTCACTCACTCACTCATCACGCCACGCGCCATATTAGTCTAGTCCGAGTCTCTAAACCAAGATGACACCGCGCGCGACCTTACAACCTATCAATGTAGTAAGTCCTTTCCCTCTTTCTACTGTGTTCGCATAAATCACAGGACCCTAAAACCTCCTACGGTTAAACGTGGCGCCCATACGTGCGGCTTGTGTTGTGTGCCAGTGTAAGAGTGATACGCGTGCGAGACTATGCCGCCTAAGAAGAACATGGCGGCCACACCCAACGATGCCGTTGAAAACGCCGGCATTGCCGGCACAGTTGAAACGAACCCTGCAAATGTAACGATACCACAAGAGTTCCTCTCATCATTGCTGCGACAAATCCAGCAAAATAACAGCGAGCTGTGTGAAAAACTTGTAACAGCAAGTCAAGTTCCACGCCCACAGCTTAGCGGCAACTTTGCCGGTTGTAACCTGAGCTTCGGCGGAACCGAAGACTCGGTCGAGGACGCCTTGGAGGCATTTATAAATTGCATACAAACATACAAAGAATGTGCAAATGTGTCTGACGAAAATGCATTACGCGGGTTATCGACATTGCTCACTGGACTGGCGGCATCATGGTGGAATGGCGTTCGAAAAACCGTCGAAACATGGGATGACGCAATCTCTAACCTAGTACACGCATTCGGCGCGAGGAAGCCACCATTCCTTTTATTTCGAGAAATATTTCGTGATGAACAACGGGAGGACGAAAAAACAGAAATGTTCATATGCAAGTTGCGAGCATTAATTGCGCAATTTCCATACTCCCTGGAAGAAAACATACAACTTGACATTGTCTACGGACTTTTACATCGAAAGATCCGGAAGCGAATCCCGCGCGAAGAGATTCATTCGTTCAACGATCTTTTGAAACGCACTCGATCAATCGATAATTCACTGACCGTAATGAACGATGTGAACGAAACGCCAATGCCAAACGTCAAGACCCGATCTGTCAGTGTCATGCGTAATACGAAAACCAACGACCGAAACTTTGAGAATAAAATGATAAACAGTGCCAGTTTCGAATATAAACAATCGAAACAGAAAAGTTTTACGCGTCCGAGTGCTCCGAATGTACCTAATGTGCCAAGTAACACGAACTCGGACACGAAACCGAAACAAAACCGGTATTGCGGTTATTGCAAGTTATTCGGACATAATAAAGACAATTGTAAGTGGTTATCCGCGAAACGATCCGATACGCCGACCGTACCTATAGTTAACAGTGATGAAGTGAAAAGTGAGAAGTTTTCGTGCTACGGATGCGGCGCGCCCGGCGTGGTGCGCGCCAACTGTTCGCGTTGCAAGGGTGACGCCGGTGCCGCGGGCGGCGGTGCGGGCGCTGCGTTCTGCGCTATCTCGACGGACGACTCGGCGGTGACGAGACACTCTCCGGACTCCGGGACTAGCGCGCGTGATGTAAACACACACACACATCCCCTCACGCACACATCGTATGACACTCACACTCACATGGAGCATAGGATTGATGATGTTTCTCGGCCCATTCTCCACATCACCATCTGTGGTCATGAAGGCCGTGCCCTCATAGATACAGCTGCTAAGAAGTGCGTAGCAGGTGAAAGTTTGTACAAGATACTGAAGGACTCTGGTAAGTCACTCACTCCCTCTACCCTTAATATCAAGTACGCTGATGGTCGTTCTGGAATAGAAAAAGTATTTTTAGCTGATGTTGTTGTTACCTTGCATGGGAGAAACATACCTACAACTTTTGTGGTGTTACCTGAAGCTACTAATAATGAAACCCTGTTGGGGATGGATTTTCTGACTACATCTGGATTGATGATAGACTTTGCTACCCAAAGCTGGAGCTTTGGTGATGAAATGCATAACCGTCATAAGTTGTATTATGAACCCAAAGTGGTGAATCTTTCTGCATGCAATTCTGTTAAGACACTTCGTGATGACGAAGGCACATCTCTTACTGCTGACCAGCGTGACAAGCTCGCATTACTCCTTGACCGTCACCCGGAAACTTTTAATCTAGGGGGAGAGCCTACCAGTTTCGCTGTACATCGCATTGAGTTGATAGATAAGAATGTCCAACCTGTATCTGTGCCACCTTACAGATTGCCTGAGCCGAAGAAGGAAGCCTTACGTGTTGAACTCGAGAAAATGATGAGAGATGACATCATCGAAGAATGCTTGTCTCCCTGGTCAGCTCCTGTAGTCCTGGTCCCGAAACGTGATAACTCGATCAGAGTATGCATTGATTACCGGAAGTTGAATGCGGTTACCAAACCAGACCGGTACCCGTTACCACGTGTAGATGATATACTTCATGGGACGGGGAAGTTTAAGTATATATCAGCCCTGGACCTCCGCTCCGGATATTGGCAAGTACCAGTCTCAGTAGAAGACCGTGATAAAACAGCATTTGTGACCCCACTAGGAATGTACAGATTTAAAAGGATGCCGATGGGACTCCGCAACTCTGGTTCCACATTTCAAAGACTAGTTGACCGGTTCCGAACCAACCTCCCCGGAGTGACAATATTAGCCTACCTCGATGATATACTGATCCTGTCAGACAGCTTTGAGAAACACCTCCAAGATATAGAAGCAGTTTTCCTCAGGTTGAAGCAATTCAAGCTACGTGTGAACAGAGAGAAGAGTATGTTCGCCTGTGACACAGTCAAGTACCTGGGACACATATTGTCTGCCGAAGGGATACAACCTGATACGGACAAAGTAAAGGCTATCAACGATATGAAGGAACCGCACAACGATAAACATTTGAAGACATTTATCCAGACTTGCTCCTGGTTCCGAAAATTCATACCGGACTTTGCAAGGCTAGCGAGACCTTTGACAATGTTACTTAAAAAGAATCAAAATTGGATCTGGGGACAAGAACAAGTTGATGCATTTAAGGAATTGAAGCGAAGACTTACAACTGCTCCAATACTGCGGCAAGTTGATTACACACTACCATTCATACTTCGAGTGGATGCCAGCGGGTATGCATTAGGTGCAGTATTACTCCAAGGTGAAGGTTATGATGAGCGACCAGTTGAGTACGCGAGTAGGTTACTCACCAGCGCTGAACGCAACTACACTACAACCGAGCGCGAAGCCCTCGCCGTTGTCTGGGCTCTTGACAAATTCCGCGGGTATGTAGAAGGCTCCGAGATTATTGTCGCTACCGATCACCAACCTTTAAGATGGATCCTCACTTTGAAGACACCAACAGGACGCCTAGCGCGGTGGGCCTTGAAGATACAATCCTACAACTTGAAGATAGAGTACCAACCTGGAAAGAAGAATGTTCTTGCGGATGCACTCAGTCGACCTGTGTGTGACACCAACACAGAGAATTCCTGCAGTATTTGCTCTGTTATTGTCGATGTACCTCGCATGACATCAACAGACTTACGGAATGCCCAAATTGGAGATCCAGAGGTTTTCAAGATAGTGAAGGACTTCGAAAGCAACAATACTTTAACCGCTACACGCTGGACCGAGCGAGGTTATTATATGTCACAGGGAGTACTGTACCACTTCAACCCTGACGTCGAGAGTGACGACCCTCAGCTTGTAGTTCCACAGTCCATGAGAGAAGAAATCATGAGAGAATTGCATGATTCTGTTGTTATGATATCAAAATGAATTGGTATGAACCTCTGTATTAGATACTGTTTTGATTGAATGAATGTTCTTTTATACATTCATGTACTGAATGATCTTTATAATTGATTTGTTCAATAAACTCACTCTTTGGTCAGCATTCAAACCGTGTGGTGTTTCTTTTAATAATACTTATTATTAGGTTATGGGCTACTCATGCTCCATTTTTAAAGTGGTTTAGTGCTAGTCAAGAATTAGATTACTAGTTAGAAAATTGTTATTTTCGTGAGTAATCTGTGACAGTGTACCGAAGATGTCTGCTAATTATGTTGCGAACGTCCCAAAGCTGCTGGGGCGTGAAAACTATAGCGAATGGGTTTTTGCGGCAGAGAATTTTCTGATCCTGGAGGGCATGCAGAAATTCATAAAGGCAAAGCCTGGTACCACAGGAACAGAAGCTGCAGATGATGAAAAAACCAGAGCAAAGTTAATATTAACTATCGACTCGTCATTGTATGTCCATGTAAAGGATGTAAAAACTACGTTCGAGTTATGGGAGAGACTCAAAAAGCTATTTGATGACTCCGGCTATTCCAGAAAGATTACTTTATTACGGAATCTTATTTCGATAAGACTCGAAAACTGCAGTTCTATGACAGCGTATGTGACCCAAGTCGTAGAAAATGGCCAGAAATTAAGTGGAACTGGTTTTAACATCAGTGATGAATGGATTGGCTCGCTTTTATTAGCAGGATTGCCTGATAAGTTTTCACCTATGATCATGGCAATTGAGCATTCCGGAATTTCTATCACGGCGGACGCCATTAAAACAAAACTTCTTGACATGGAAGAAAAGAATTCAATTTCGAATTTGACCGGGAACGGAACGAATGAAGTTGAAAGCGCATTTGTCAGTTCGCATTACCAACACAAGAAAAACAGAACTAAGTCAGTCTGTGGCAGTAATACGTCAATGTCAAAAACCGTTAAATGTTTTCGGTGTAAACAAACCGGGCATTATCGCAATCAGTGTCCAAATACTGAAAATAGTTCATCAGTGTCGAAGAAAAATACGCGAAAACAGACAAATGCATTCAGCGCTATATTTTTAAGTGGCAATTTCAAGAAAAACGACTGGTATGTCGATTCTGGAGCTAGTGCTCACCTGACAGCAAACGAAAGTTGGATTAAAAATGGTTCGTACGAGCCGGCCATTCGAGAGATTGTCGTCGCAAACAAGGAAAGCGTTCCTGTATTGTGCAGTGGTGACGTGCAGATTGCTACATTAACAAGCAATAGCGAATACGACATTGTTGTAGAAAACGTGTTGTGCGTTCCGAATATTACCACGAACTTGTTATCTGTAAGTCAACTGATAAGCAAGGGTAACAGAGTGGACTTCAGCGATGAAAGTTGCAAGATTTTTAACAAAAGTAGAGAGTTGGTTGCAACAGCTTCATTGGTGAATGGCGTTTATAAGTTGAACATGCCAGAAGATACGACTGTTGCCATGGCTGCGACTGCCGACACCTGGCATCGCCGGCTGGGGCACGTGAATGGCGCTTATATGAGTAAAATGCAGAATGCAGTGGAAGGATTTAACCTTGAAGGAAAAATTGACAATATAAGCAAGTCATCATGCAAGGTATGTTGTGAGGGAAAACAATGTCGCTTGCCTTTTCGCAATGAAGGCAACAGAAGTGAGACACTGCTGAATATAGTGCACACTGACATTTGTGGCCCCATGGAGGTTGCTTCTATAGGGGGATCGAGGTACTACCTGTTGTTTGTTGACGATTACAGTCGTATGGCATTTATATATTTTATCAAGAACAAGAGTGAAGCTTTAAAGTGTTTCAAAGAATTTAAGGCAAAAGTTGAGAACCAACTTGACAAGAAGATTAAGATCTTAAGGAGTGACAATGGCCGTGAGTTCTGTAATAATCTGTTCGATGATTACCTGAAAGAAAATGGGATTATTCATCAGAGGAGCAATAATTACACGCCCGAACAGAATGGTCTCTGTGAGAGACTGAACAGAACAGTGGTTGAGAAAGCTCGGTGTTTGCTGTATGATGGTGGTTTAAGCTTGGAGTTCTGGGCAGAGGCTGCGAACACTGCGGTCTACCTGCGGAACCGAACTGTGGCAGCAGGTTTAAATGGAAAGACACCATATGAGATTTGGACCAACACCAAACCAGACCTGAGTCACTTAAGAATCTTTGGAAGCACAGTGATGGTGCATGTTGCTAAGGAAAAAAGACACAAGTGGGACAAGAAGTCTCTGAAATGCATCTTGTTGGGTTATCCAGAGAATGTCAAAGGATACAGAGTATTTGACCCGGAAACCAGATCTATTTTCAACAGTAGAGATGTGATTATCATGGAGAAGACTAATGATTCTGAATGTGTCATAGAGGTACAACAGAATAAAGACTCCAACAATGACCAGAAGGAAGAGTTGGGGATAAGTCAAGTTTCAGTGGGGGACGAGTCCGAAGATCAGTCCAGAACTCTGGTAGAAGACTCGTCAGATGATCTATTTACCCCAAGTGAATATGAAACAGCTGACACATCAGAAGATACAAGTACTCCGATAAAGACAAGACCACAGAGAGTAAGGCGTCCACCTGAGAGATATGGTATATCTAACATGTGTATAGCAGACAAGGTAGATGACGCTAGCGGGCTATCATTGGAAGAAGCTTTAAAAGGCCCAGAGAATGCGCACTGGAAGCAGGCAATGACCGATGAGCTGAAAAGCTTCGAAGAAAATGAAGCATGGGAACTAGTCAGTGTTCCAGATAAGGCTAGCGTTGTCCAGTGTAAGTGGGTTCTTAAGAAAAAGTATGATAGTGAAAACCGTGTGCGTTACCGTGCGCGATTAGTAGCCAAGGGCTTTACACAAAAACTGGGTGTGGACTATGAGGAGACCTTCTCGCCGGTGGTAAGACATACTACTCTAAGACTTTTATTTGCTTTGTCTGTGCAGTTAGGGTTTGATATTTCACACTTGGATGTAACTACTGCTTTCCTGAACGGCTTTCTTGAGGAGACAATTTACATGCAGATACCCGAGGGATTTGTTGGTGGTGACACTGATGGTAAGGTGCTTAAGTTGAAACGTGCCATATATGGGCTTAAGCAATCCTCAAGGGCCTGGTACAGGAGAGTGGATGACTGCTTAGTTCACAGTGGCTATACTAGGTCTAAGCTAGAGCCATGTTTGTATGTGAAGAGTAGCAATGGTTTGAGAACCATAATTGCTTTGTATGTCGACGATTTTTTCTTGTTTTCCAATGATGTACATGAAACGAAGCGAGTAAAGCAGGTGCTTTCTTCACAGTTTAAATTAAAGGATCTAGGACAGGTCAAGCAGTGTCTGGGTATGAATGTCAATATTGATAAAGTCAATAATGTAATAACATTGGACCAGGAAAGTTACATTGACCAATTGTTGCATAGGTTTAATATGACTGAGTGTAAAGTTGCTGAAACACCTATGGAGGAAAAGTTAAATATAGAAAAAGGTAAGGATTGCAAACGCGAATTTCCATATCAGCAGCTCATAGGCAGTCTAATGTACTTGGCAGTGTTGACCAGGCCTGATATAATGTATCCTCTGTCTTATATGAGTCAGTTCAATAACTCATTTGATGAGCAGCATTGGTGCTATGCGAAGAGGATTCTTAGATATTTAAAAAAGACAAAGAACTATTGTTTGAGATATAGTAAATGTGATAAAACCGAAATTGAAGGCTTTGTTGATGCTGACTGGGCTCATAATATTGGGGACAGGAGGTCTTATACAGGATTTAATTTTATGTTGTCTGGAGGTGCAATTTCATGGGAAAGTAAAAAACAAAAAACAGTTGCATTGTCCAGTACTGAAGCGGAATACATGGGTATGTCAGAAGCTTGTAAAGAAGCTATTTATTTAAGGAACTTGCAATTTGAAGTAACTGACAACATGTATACTGTTGCATTGTATAATGACAGCCAAAGTGCTCAAAAGTTGCTAGCGAATCCTGTTTTTCATAAACGGTCTAAGCACATTGATGTGCGGTATCATTTCTGTAGAGAAAGTGTAGCTGACAAGTTAATTAAAACTGTGTACTTGCCTACAGAGAATATGCCGGCAGATCTGTTGACTAAAAGTCTTAGTGTGACCAAGCATTATAGATTTATGTCAATGTTGGGGCTAGGGCCTAAGTAGACTATATTGTGTAGTATCTAAATATTTTGATATAGTGGGGGTGTTGTTATGATATCAAAATGAATTGGTATGAACCTCTGTATTAGATACTGTTTTGATTGAATGAATGTTCTTTTATACATTCATGTACTGAATGATCTTTATAATTGATTTGTTCAATAAACTCACTCTTTGGTCAGCATTCAAACCGTGTGGTGTTTCTTTTAATAATACTTATTATAATAATACTTATTATTAGATTCCCCTACAGCTGGACATCATGGATTTGAGAGGACATACCAACGCATAAGCAAAAGCTACTATTTCCCAGGCATGAGGAAGTATATAACAGAGTACATCAAGAACTGTAATGAGTGTCAAAGATATAAGCCAACTAACTTAAAGCCAGCGGGACTGCTGCAGACACCTGCACCAGCTCAGAGATTTGAGGTACTCGCGATGGATCTCTTCGGACCCTTACCTACTGGTGAGAACGGAGAAAGATGGGTTTTCCTGGTAGAAGATATCGCCACGAAATGGGTCGAACTATTCCCACTAGCAGCAGCGACAGCAGAGGCTTGCGCTAAGACGCTGGTTGAAGAGGTTTTTCTGAGATACGGAGTTCCCCGGCGAATAATATCAGACAACGGAGTCCAATTCGTATCACGAGTGATGCAGAAGGCCATGTATACCTTGGGTGTGGACCAAAACATTCCTCTTTACCACCCAGAGGCGAACCCCGTGGAGAGGAAGAATCGCGACCTAAAGAGCCAACTGGCTATTATTGTGGAGGGTAATCACGCTGGCTGGCCAAGCGCTCTACCTGCCATACGTTTTGCTATGAACAGCGCCGTGACACAAAGCACTGGAAAAACCCCTGCTTACCTTTCCTTTGGGAGAGAGATGCGATCACCCGTCGAGACCAGACACGACTTACGAGCAGTTATTGAGGCTGAAAACTTCATACCCCAGATAACCCCTTACCTGTTGAAGCTCAGCGACGACCTTGCTGATGCTCGAGAGCGAAACATCCAACAGCAAGAACGCAGGAAGGACTATGCCGATCAGAGTCGTAGACCACATGAAGAATACAATGTTGGTGACAAAGTATTATTGAAATCACATGTGCTAAGTAACAGTTCGAAGGGGATCACGAGTAAGTTCGCACCCCGGCGCGATGGGCCATACATTATATCTAAGATAACAAGCCCCACTACCTTTGTGTTATCTCACAATGACGAGATAGTCGGCAAGTATCACGCCGCAGACCTGACCAGATACCAGCAGAGGAGTGATGACAGACCTGCAGAACCTGTAATAGTGCAGAGGAAGAGAGGCAGACCGCCGAAGCGCTCACCAGCTGCCCCAGCACCATCTGCAGCGACAGGTGAAAGGCGTAAGCGAGGGAGACCACGCAAGAACCAAACTGTGTGTCGGCCCATGGGCGAGGACGTCCCCATGGCCCGAAGGGGGAGCATGTAGCACGGCATCTCCATCCCCAATACAGACGTGTAGACACACCCTAATACACAACGCACGTCTGTACCAATCCTTTCATTACATTCACCTTTCACCTTTCTCCAATCAAATCGATCCAATCTATCAATCACTCACTCACTCACTCATCACGCCACGCGCCATATTAGTCTAGTCCGAGTCTCTAAACCAAGATGACACCGCGCGCGACCTTACAACCTATCAATGTAGTAAGTCCTTTCCCTCTTTCTACTGTGTTCGCATAAATCACAGGACCCTAAAACCTCCTACGGTTAAAAAGCTTAATTAAATTTATTTCCATAGTCTTACCCATACAATTTGAAGCTATTTATAGTAATTCCTGAGACCACTCATCTGTGGGTTAATTAATTGAAAGCTGTTATTTAATTTTGAGACACAAGATAGTCCGATGACCTCACACAGGTGGCAGGAAAGCGCTGGTTGTATGCCGCTTCCAACCGGTCATTTTGGAAATCCATGGAGGAGGCCTGTGTTCAACAGTGGACTTCCTGTGGCTGAGATGATGATGATGATTTAATTTTGTTTTAGATTTTTAATGGCCGAATTGTCTTGTTTATTATGTTTATTTTGAATGAAATAACGAAGTACAGTATTACCAAAAATATATTGTGCCACGATGTACCTGCGCAGTAGACCAATTTCAGTAGCGCGAGAAATTTCGATCTACCAATGATAAAGTAGAATTTTACGCGCGCTAAACTCTTGCGCTTTTATTGGTCTATCGATTTCGTAGCAACATGGCGTCAGCCCGTGCGCCACAGTGTACGAATTGTGTAAGCGGGACAAAGCTAAGAGTGCATAGCAAGCAATACTCTGCCAGTTGCGCTTGCAAATAAAGTACAATATGGATTATTCACACGTTCGGCTACTGTCGGAAACCGGTCTGCGCTTCTCTGCGCAAACGAATACTGCCGATGCATAATATATTTTTGGTAAAACTGTACCGTATACAAAAACTTGTATTGTATTTTTTTTAACTAAAACTTCAAATACGTTTTAGGAAAAAACCCACGGTTGCGAGCAGTGTGAGAAGAAGTTTGGGTCCCAGGCTCTCCTCAAGATGCATATGAAGTGTCACGAGCGGACGGCGCGGGGAGCCACGTTTCGTTGCACCTATTGCGGCAAAGGATTCTTCGAGAGCTACAATCTTCAGGTAATTTTTCTGTGTATTTGTAATTGGTTATGAACAATTAAGAAAGTATCTCAAGAAAGCTGGTCCACAATGGAATCAGATAGCTAAGGACAGGAAAATTTGGAAATCATTTGAAGGACAAGCTGTAAATGAATAAATTATTTTATTCATTGTACCAACACTGTAAAAAAAACAGCAATAAAGGCTTATTTATTTATTATGTACAATTAAGAGTTTACATACAAATGTAAAGTCACGTCTGTTTCCCGGTGGATAAGCAGAGACTACGGATTTCCACCTGCTACGATGCTGACATACAGTCAAGGGAATCCAAACACGTACCACCGTAGAACCTAGTCGAAGAGACGTACGCATGACATTTGTATGACATACCGTAGCGTTTAACGCGTCGCGTCATTGCGACAGGGTTCTAAGGTGATACGTGAATGTATTTCCCCTAATGTACAACCTTTGCTTCATTCTCTTACTCTCATAACATTGTTCATGCATGCTCATCGGTTCAGGGTACTCCGGACCTAGCCTTTCTCTAGAATGTCTCCGATTTGACCGGAGTACGTTCGCCGAGATCTTTCCTTTCCCATTTTTCCATCCATTCTCCGTTCATACACCCTTTTTGTTAAATTCTCTCATCCATCCTTTCTACATGTCCAAACCATCTTTACATACATACATACATAAATGCATAGTTCCATTATCAGAGCCACACTCTTGCCGGTTGCAGTACCTACGGACGGGCCGGCCCGACTCGGGTAGAACACACTCACATGACACCGGCTTGAAGTAGTAGCTTGCTATTGCGTTTCATACTGTGACTGACAGATCCGGAGGCCCACCGGACCGTGGGGGGGGAGGCTTGTCTATTAAATGCCGGCAAGAGATCAATTTAAAACAGACGACCCGCATATTTTATATGGAAAAATTGCATATTCATATTTATGGTTTTGCTTTTTTCTTAGGTCCACGAGCGCACGCATAGAAACGAGCGCCCTTTCTTATGTGATATATGCAACACCAGTTTCGGGACGAATTCCAGTCTCAAGAGGCATCTCAAAGTTGTGAGTATTAATCGAATAGAAAATTTTGTGGCCATATTAATACACACGGACGGATCACTCACGTATTTTAAAGTCGAGAAATGCCCGACATGTTTCGGACCAGTCCGTGGTCCTTAACCATGAGCCCCCGTGGCCGTGCGCGACGACTGCGTACCGAAGCCCTGACAGCTCGGCTGCTCGATGCATTCGGCTTCATTATTTTTAATGTCAAATAATATGTCCGAGTCTCACGGTAGTTTTATGTTAAAACTTTTCATCCCCCTTTTCAACTCCTTACAACCCTTTTTTAGCATTAAAAAGTAGCCTATGTCCTTTCTCAGGCGCTAGACTATCTGTGTACCAAGTTTCATTTAAATCGGTTCAGTAGTTTTGGCGTGAAAGCGCGACAGACAGACAGGCAGAGTTACTTTCGCATTTATAATATTAGTAAGGATTAGATAACCCGTGAAGACATCAACTGGATTAAAAAATAGGAATAAAAATGATTAACGTGGCCTTGAAGCTACTTTTTTAAATCGCCTTTACATTTCAAGCCATCCCATTTGATGGTGCCCTAAATATATAAGCAGTGATAAAATGTGTGTGACAACTGTTCAGATTAGTTGCCGTTGCATGTAACGCTGTTCGTCCATCGCTTCGCCAAATACGCCTTACCAAACCAATGCAATAAATACCGAATAAACTTCTTGTCTATCTATTTTCACGCTCAGTCGCACAGCACGTCGAAGCCGTTCCCGTGCCCGACGTGCCAGCGCTGCTTCGTGTCGGCGGGCACGCGCGCCCGGCACTGCGCGCGCGCGCACGGCGACCCGGCCGCCTTCCCGCACGCGTGCGCGCTGTGCCCGCGCCGCTACCGCGCCTGCAAGGACCTGCAGAAGCACGCGCACAAGGCGCACCCCAAGGCTCGCCAGCGGAGCGCCAGCCGCGACGACAGCAAGGACCCAGAGTAGATAAAGCCAAGGGGTTGAGCTGGAAGGGCGCCGTTTACTCGACAATGGAGTGTAATTTTCACAATCGATTGTAACTTTCACAATTGATTGTAACTTTCACAACTGATTGTAACTTTCACAACTCGACTGTCCCAATTATCTAAGTCGTATCTACAAAAGGTTGCTAAAGAAGTTTGTGTTTTATATAAAGAAAAGAAAAGAAAGAAAGAAAGAAAATATTTAATTCAGCAAAGCATAAGAACAAAATAACACGGTTGATGCTGAAAAAGGACCCCACTCAGCAAATGCTGCTGCAAGCAGCAGCGCTGATTTTCAGTGGGGCCCTGAACTTAAAAAGAATACTTAAAAAATTACCTTAAACCTAAACCTAAGGGGGTTTTTATATATACTTTTATTATTATATATACTTTTATTAAGTCAGAAATTTAATACATTGTCATCCCGTAGATCCAACTTTGTTGATTGGGACAGTTAAACTGTTCTGACTTTCGCAATGAATTGTAACTTTTATAACCATGATGATGTATGACAGTAAGGTTTAAAATCCGCTTGTAAGTTACACTACCAATTATTATTTTCGGGCAATCATAAAATTTCTATCTAGTTTGCAGTGTTACACATTAAATATATGTAATGAATTAACAGACATGATAGTTAACACGATAAGCCCAGATAATACGGTATTCTAATGAATTTTTCTACATTTTTTTTTATCTAGATTCTGAACAACGTATTTTAGAATATACAAAAAAATATTTTTCTTTGTTTTTCCATTTTTATTAATTTTGTTGTACCGTATTGTAACTTTCACAACTATATGTAAATTACACAACTTATTGTATAACTAATAAGTATGAGAGAAAAGTGTAAATTTAACAACTTATTAAGCGATTGTCAATTTTACTACCAATTTAATTATCACACAATCCAGCGAAACGGAAGGCCCCTGGGTCAATGCAAAACCGAACTTATTGTGCAGGAAATAGCGACTTTCTAGTGTATATATTTTTGTCTTTTTGTATGTTAAAAATATCTATTGCACATATGAATTTAAGTAGTATAATAAGTGCAAAGGCTCACTGTCTCTAAGAAATCTCTTCCAGATGACATTTGGATTAAGTCATGACGAGAAAAGTAGGAAAAAAATAATTTTATGGTATAAAATGTTTAGTATGAATGTAGTAGATACAAATTATGTAAATTTTGATCTTTAAATTAAGATTTTGTATAGTAAATGTCTATAAAGATGTATTTTTAGTAATTATAATTCCAAAGCGTTTTTTAAATATGAATGTTAAACATATTTTTGATTTTTTGTTTAAAAAAAGACATTAAAGTTATATTTTAGGATAGCATATTTGTATATATTTTCTAAGTACATATGTAGTTTTATAAACCATAATTACGTTATATATAATCATTTATTTAGAATATTACTAGGAATACCGGGGGGGGCAGGGGGGGGGGGGGTTTAAATAGGCAGGAAAACGGGTGGTAGGACCTTGTGCAAGGTCCATCCGGATCGCTACCGCCATCTTGCTCGCTAATCCTGCCGATAAGCAGCAGTGCTTGCACTGTTGTGTTCCGGCGTGGAGAGCAAGACAGCCGGTGTAATTAAATTACTGGCACAAGAGGTATTCCATCTTAGCCCTCAGGGTTGGCAACGCATCTGCAATCTCTTTAGTGTTGGGGGTGTCTATAGGCGGTGGTGATCACTTACCATCAGGTGACCCACTTGCTTGTTTGCCTTCCTATTTCATTAAAAAAACGAGCACGTGGGTCGCCTGATGGTAAGTGATCACACTGCCCTCAACACCCGCAATACCAAGGAGACTGCGGATGCGTTGCCAACCCAGAGGGCTAAAATGGAATACCTCTTGTGCCAGTAATTACACCGGCTGTCTTGCTCTCCACGCCGGAACACAACAGTGCAAGCACTGCTGCTTAGTTTTTCTACATCTACTCTGAGCAAAACTGATTGTTTACAATACAATTACATTATTAAATAATTAACAGATTCAGGCGTTACTTTGCGGAGGTCCATTTCAACAAACGGGAACAAATTACCTCGCTACTCCGCGAAACCAGTTTCGCCTCTGCGACGCGCGGTGGTGTCTAGTTGAGTCTGTGTGATATATGTTGTTTCGTGTGGAAGCGGAGGAGGGTGGGTTTATGCATGAACATATATATATATGTCGCACAGACGCAGCTAACTTGCACGAGCACGGCACTGGTTTCGCGGAGCAGCTAGGTAATTTGTTCCAGTTTGTTTAATTTTAACAATAAGGTGATATATCAGAAGTATTTTTTTTTCTATTTTTATTTGTAACCGTTTACTCGGTTTTTTTACTCGAAATGTTTTATCTAAACAAATTAGTGTTGGAAACTAGATTTTTAGATTTTTTATTTTTAAATAAAAATGGCCGATTTTTGGTCATATTGTAAATATGTATCATGAATTATTTCATCGAATTATTTTTCTTAGTCGTCGTGTAAGTGTTAATAATTATTATATTACAATTAATAGTATTACAAAGAAATTATCGTAAGAGATTAAATGTGGTCACATATCTGAAATTATTTATTTTATTTCCCCTTTTCCCCCTGCGCAAGAGGGGTGTTGCAAGCTTGAAAGGATGCACTGAGAGATAAGTTAACCCCTTGCCTGGCCTCGTCAAACTAGAACTGTCCCTTATAACAAGACCCATGTTTTTTTTATTCGTGGTCATACTGAAGTGTAATGGAAAAATTTCGAGCGGAAAAAAATCCAGTACTTTTTGAAATTTTCCAATATTTTCTGATATTTTTTCTAATCTATGATGATAAATAAAAATAATTACACTAAAAGAAAATCTTTTAAAATACTTAAGTTAAGAGAACGTCTTTTTTTTTCAAAAAACTTAATTTTATATGTTTATTGTTCTGAAAATAAACAAAAAATTACGTGATTTGATTAATTTAATAAAAAAAATACTGTATAATTTATATTCTCCGTAAAAGTTGACGCTCTTCGCAAGCCGATCAAACTGTATGTCTGTGGCATCGTACGTAATACAAGTCGCTGGATGGATTCTAATATGGTTCTTCCATAAAATAAAAAAAAACTACAGTCCTCTTATACATATTTATTCGAAAAGCTTACCAAGTAGATACACTTATTACCAAGATACATACATATTATTTATGAATACATTTATATTTAAATATTTTTTTATGTATTTAAATGGTATAATATACAATAACAACACAAAGAAAACCTTGGGTATTTCAATTTCCATAATTCGAATGTACTACATTAAAAAAAACAAATTTCGATTTAAAAAAAAACTTGATTTTTACCAGTGAGCCGACAACCTACTGCGAGCTGCCTATGCCATAGGCAAGGCGGTCTAGCGTACCTACAGTGCGGAGTGGAACCCCCCTGGTGTCAATTGGTTTGGGGAGTTCGAGCCGTGTCGATTGGTTTGGGGAGACCCTACCCCTTTACTTTCACAAGACCCCTAGGGCACACCTGCCCAGCAGTGGCCGTCTCCTGGCTGATATGATGATGAATTGATGATGATGATGCTATTAACATGTCTAAGGTCGCCAGGCTACCAGAAACCAGAAATGTTTGGCTTCACGGTCATGTTTGGCCAAACTTACACGTCCAACCTGTTAAGCTACAGGCGAAACGGAATATTATGTCGATCGGCAACCACACGCCAGGCGATACCGAACTTGGAAAAAGGTATGCCAGGCTTTGAAAAATGTATGTCTGCTTTGGAAAAAAAATGCCTGTCTTTGAAAAAGGTATGTCAAGCTTTGAAAAAGGTATGTCAAGCTTTGAAAAAGGCATGTCAGGCTTTGAAAAAAGTATGTCTGACTTTGAAAAAGGCATGTTTGACTTTGAAAAAGGTATATCTGGCTTTGAAATGAGTTTACTGGGCCTGACAAACCTAGACATGTCAAAATAGAAGCAGCGTTGTTTCTAAAGACCCCGTCGCGATGGCATTTAATATTTGCTGATCAGCATTCCCTTCTCCACCTGGTCGGCCTTCTCCTTGCCCGCCAGGAGTTCAATCAGCGCCAGACCGAACCAGTAGGCTGTTCCGGGACCCTGGAACAACGCATCTGAATAACTAATCAGGCGATACCGCGTTAGGCGAAACCGGACCGACAGGACTATGGTTACACATACGTTTACATGAATGTGCAGGTTTCCTCATGAAGTCAGTTCGTCAGTCAGTCATTTTGTCCCTCAATTAACCCCTTAGTACGTCAGACACTCTGTAAGTCAGTCAATCAGATCCTCAGTACGTAAGTCAGATCATCAGTGAATAAGTCAGTCCGTCAGTAACTCACTGTGTCAGTCAGTTCCTCAGTCAGTCAGACAGATTTTCAGTAAGACCGCCTATTGTGTGCCTTTTGAATTTTCTCTTAATTGTACCTTTTTATATGTTGTTCTGTAATGAGCAATAAGGAGTTATTGTAATAAATTGTAATTCCGTCTGTCAGTAACTCACTGTGTCCAGGGGCGTATTTACCCTAGGGTCATCCAGGCCATGGCCCGGGGCGCCAGGCTGAGAGGGGCGGTAACTGTGTCAGTCACTCTGTGAGTTAGTCTCTCAGTAAGTAACTCGGTCAGTATCTCAGTAAGTTAGTCAGTCAGGAACTGCTGTCTACAGTATAAGCATAACTCAGTGTCAGTCACTCGGTGAGTTAGTCTCTCAGTAAGTAACTCGGTCAGTATCTCAGTAAGTTAGTCAGTCAGGAACTGCAGTCTGCAGTATAAGCATAACTCGCTGTGTCAGTCACTCGGTGAGTCAGTGCCTCAGTCAGTATTTCAGCATGTCAGTCCCTCAGTAAGTAACTCAGTCAGTATCTGAGTAAGTCAGTCAGCCAATAACTACAGTCTACAGTATATAACTTTTTTACACACTTATAACTTTTTTATATATAACTAGCTTTTGCCCGCGGCTTCGCACGCGTTAAATTCTTAGTAATACAATTCCCCTTTCCCAATACTATGAAGATTCAACGTCACATTAGAAATCTTGAAATTATCAGTGGTTCTCTAATATATTAAGCATGTTATTATACATATAAACCTTCCTCTGAAATCTATCTATTAAAAAAAACCGCATCAAAATCCGTTGTGTAGTTTTAAAGATCTAAGCATACAGACAGACAGACGCGGGAAGCGACTTTGCTTCATACTATGTAGTGATAGGAAGGTAAACGGGCAAGCAGGTCACCTGATGGTAAGTGAACACCACTGCGCGTACACATTTGCGGTGTAGGGGCTGGACTCACCCGACTGGTGACTACGTTGCCGTCCACCACCACCCGCTCGCCCTCCACGTAGCTGTAGTCGCCGGTGACCTGGTCCTTCGTGCTCGGGTACGACGTAACTCTCTTCCCGCGGGCAATGCCGTGCGCGACGAACGCCGTAGGCGCTGGAATAATGTCCAAGTCAAATAGTAGTTTATGCAACTGCTATAATAAAATAATGAGAGTCCTTAAAACACGAGTGTGGATCACACGAGTGTTTTAAGGCCTAATTATATACAGTTGCATACATTAATTTATTTACACACATATTATAACTGCAAAAAACCGTAACAGCAAAAAACCAACAAAAAAATGACAACAGTAATGGCGGCAATTTGATCTATCCGTCAAGACGAACGTTTTTTTTAAGTCATAGACAAACGAATGAAGTCCCTATTGTCATGTCACTCGAGATCAAATGTCGTGCGTTTATATTAAAAAAATATACTGAGTTGACGTTTCGTATCGATAACTGTTTTAATATCTATGGATACTAGAATAGAGACCCACTTGAATTTAGACAGCTGTTCCAAATTTAAATTCATAACGTCAAAGATATCGCTAATGTGATGACCAATAAAGTACAGATTTACCTACTACCACAGACAAGAAATTCTTATAATAACATTGGTTGTAATAATGCTGGTCATTACCTACGGTTTTTGAACGCGTTATTGAGGACTTATGATATTTGTGTAGTTAAATATCTTTATTCAGATTAGGTTTACAGGTAGCACTTATGAATGTCATAAAATTTACCACTGGTCCGGAACAACCTCTGATGAGAAGATACCGGCAAGAAACTAAACAAGGTGTAATTTTTTTAATAAATCTAAATTACAATGCATAAGGTAATACTATCGAATTTTAACGAACTATCGATAGCGCAATACGTCGATAGTTTTGAAAACTATTAATGGTATCGATTGTTTGTTGAATTAAGTACTGCATTAGTATCGATACAATCGACAGTATTGGATTTTAACGACTATCGATACTATCGATAGTTCAACAAAGGTTAACTGGAAGAGATCCCTTAAAGGGATAAGTTCGCGTTTGTACATCACTGTATTTCTTCTTGTCATTTATGTTATTTTGTACAATAAAGAATTTCCATACATCATCATCATCATCATCTCAGCCACAAGAAGTCCACTGCTGAACATGTTTACATACATAAAACGCTAGTCCTGCCACCCTCAAAATGTCAAAGCCGCGTTAAATTTACCAGCACAGATGGCCGCGACAATCTTCCCGGCTTTCTCGTGTTCCTTCAGCAGGGTGCCGACGACGGATGACTTGGAGAGACGCTCGGAGCCCTCCAAGCCCCCCGGGAGGATCACCTGTGGGATATGAACAGATTGCCTGGTCATGTGTCACCAGTGGCGGATTTACACATTTGCCGCCAGTAGGCTATTCAATTTTCGCCACCGGCCAGACGGGGCAGGCCAAGGCGGAGATGGCGGCATGATCTGGATGCATTTTCAAATGACTGGCCAGAGATTGCCAAAGACAAAGGGAACTGGAAATCGGAGCGAGATGTCTGTGCTCAGCAATTGGACACAGTTGCAGGCTAACATTCCATTCTTATTCCTAGAGTTGTTTTCTCCGTGTAAATAAGGTTTTGTTTTGTTCCTGTAAGAAAAAAATTGACCAAATTTGCCGGCCCCTAAAATCTGCCGCCCTAGGCTCCAGCCTACTCAGCCTACTGGTAAATCCACCACTGTGTGTCACGTCAGGAGTTTCCACTCCGCACTGTAGGTCCGCTCGACCGCCTTGCCTACAGAGTAGGCAAATCGCAGTAGGTTGTCAGCTCGCCGCGCGCCTTGCTGTGTCAGTGTAATTGAAAACGAATGCCGCGCAACCCTAACGTGTCGCGGGAGTTGCGGGGGGAAGGCGGGCGCGGGCGGCGCGTTCCTTTTGACGCGAGCCGCCTGGCGAGTTTGTATGAAGTAATACGGACTTTTTGAGCGTGTTAATAAAGTTGGAATTCGTTTAATCACGGTCGATAAAGAGGTCTGTGCATTAATACTAACACACACACAGCTGCATGTTACGTGTGTACTGGAGAGTTTTGTTTCTGCACAATAATAGATGTCCGGATGTCTCATGAAATAGCCTAGTAGTCCAAATATTGTGTTAGATCCCATCTATTGACAATAGTCTTTGCACCTGGCGGAGACTGCCTCTGCTCGTGTCCCTATGACGTCGGTTACACGCTAATTCTTTCGTCAGTTCAGTCCATCATTCCGGTATAGTTTTGACTGATGCCAGAATGATGACAAATGGACACGGTTACGATCAGTTCAGACTGCCACGACACGAGACAGGTTACACGATAATTCTCTCGTCATTCTAACCAGAATGATGGACTGAACTGACGACAGAATGAGCGTGTAACCGACGTCTATAGCACACGCAGGGATAGCATCCGCCCGGTGTAACCATCACATTTCATTAAATTGTCTAAAGAGCCTCTATATGTTGGCTTCGGCTCCCATACGTCCGGGACATTATTGTCTTGTGCATTGGAAAGACATACAATAATAATTATATGAGTGATCCTTCCGTCTTACTATAATGAGAATGTTTGACTGTCTGTACTCACGGCATCATACTAAGGAGCATCGGCGAGAGCGTCAGAGACTTGTCCGGTACCAGGTTGATGTCGTGGGAACAGGACCCCGATTCTCGGGTCATGCGAGACACTATCTCGTATGCCACATACGTCAAAAATGACAGATTTCCTTGGGATTTGACAGTTATTCTCGTGCGAGATGAATCTCGAATGAACCCAGAATAGGGGCCCAGAGCATGGGTGTTCCGGCATTCAGCTCGGCCAAGGTGACTTTACTATACTATTATACGAGTGATCCTTCTGTCTTACTATAATGAGAATGTTTGACTGTCTGTACTCACGGCATCATACTGAGGGGCATCGGCCAGGGCGTCAGCTAGAGACTTGTCAGGGACCAGAGTGATGTCACGGGAACAAAGAACAGGGGCAGCGCCGTCCAAGCCGGCCAGGGTCACTTTTACCTGAAGGGAGAGGGATCTAGAATTAACTGTTGTTAGAAAGGGTAGGAGTGTCTAATGGAGTCAAAAATCAGAATAGGATTCGCAAATTTAGACGTGTGCTAGATAGTTTTTTTTTTATACAACAGGAAGGCAAACAAGCAAGTGGGTCACCTGATGGTAAGTGATCACCACCGCCTATAGACACCTGCAACAACAAAGAGAGTGCAGATGCGTTGCCAACCCAGAGGACTAAGATGGAATACCTCTTGTGCCAGTAATTACACCGGCTGTCTTGCTCTCCACGCCGGAACACAACAGTGCAAGCACTGCTGCTTAGCGGCAGGATTAGCGAGCAAGATGGTGGTAGCGATTCCGGACGGACCTTATTTTATTATTATTATTATATTATAGGCCAGCAGCATCATTGCTGATATGCCTATCTCAAAGTTCCGAAAGTTATTTCAATGTCTTGTTTAAAATATTTAAAGTTCACACACAAAATGTCAGACACTTCACAAAACGGTTACAGTTTATGTTTTTTGAACAGCAGCCAGGAGTCAAGTCTATTTTTAAAAGCATTTAATGAAGGAGCAGTAACAACAGTATCAGGCAACCCGTTCCAAGCTCCGACGACATGGTTACATAGTAAGTGATAAGCTGCGAGTGTTAGAACCTTGTGCAAGGTCTGTCCGGATCGCTAGTACCATCTTGTTTGCTAATCCAGCCGCTAAGCAGTAGTGCTTGCACTATTGTTCCGGCAAGGAGAGCAAGACAGCTGGTGACATGTGGCACAAGGTGTTCCAACTTAGGCCTCTGGTGCCAACGCATCTGCAGTCGCCTAGGTGTTGTGGATGTTTATAAGCGATGGTGATTAAAAACATCAGGTGATCTTCTTGCTTGATTGCCGTCATATTTTATAAAAACAAAACATCAGTTGAATTGAGAATTTTCTCCTTTTTTAAAGTTGGTTTAATAATTTTAGAATTTTTTTTTTTTTTATACAACATAGGAAGGCAAACAAGCAAGTGGGTCACCTGATGGTAAGTGATCACCACCGCCTATAGACACCTGCAACAACAAAGAGAGTGCAGATGCGTTGCCAACCCAGACGGCTAAGATGGAAATGACGTTAAAACCAAAACTCACCCCCCCTCTCCTCAGCATGTCTACAGTTATGACAGTCTCCATTTCCTCGGCACCTTGAGCCAGGATCATTAGAGCGGTCTTGGACATTTTACTGGAGAGTGACCTGAAAAAAAAGTTTTAAGCCATTCTACTTAAGATACTTATTTATAACTTGTTTGTATAGACAGGGGGGTTCCACTGCGCACTGTAGGTACGCTCGACCACCTTGCCTAGGCAAATCGCAGTAGGCTGTCGGCTTGCCGCGCGCTCGCCCCCGCCGTGTCAGTGTAATTGAAAACGAATGCTGCGCAACCCTAGCGTGTCGCCGGGTGTAGCGGCGGGCAGGCGGGCGCGGGCGGCGTGTTTCTTTTGGCTTGCGCCGCCTGGCGCATGGTGTATGAGGTATTACGAACTTTTTGCGCGTGTGCATAAATTTGGAATTCGTTTAATCGCGGTGGTAAAAGAGATTCTGTACGTTATTTATTGTGGTATAGACACAACACAGCCTATGTAAAGCCTACACAATGGCATACAATTTTTTTTTTTTATGTATGAATGGGTTTTTAGTTCTAATAAGCTTGAGAATACTGAGTGTAGTTTTGTATTCACATGAAAACGCAAATTAACAAGAAGTTCACGTAGCATGAGCTTTCGAGAGTTCTAGACACAAACTAATAAGAGAACTTGTTACTGGTTTGTGGTTCTAGATGTTTCCCATCAAAAACCCGGTGTCTTAAGCATAGGTTATTTTTACGATATAATCTTTAGTATAGAACATAAATGGTGACAGAGCTAATCTCACCTTGTTTGCACGTTGCAAAATTGAAGAGAATTGACGATTTCGTTATTATATATTAAAAGTTTCGGCAAAACAGGTGTTGTTTTGACCAGAAATCTATGGAATAACATTCAATTAAAATTTGAGTACAGTTTGACAGTAAAGTGAGAAGTGACAGCTGTGTAAATAGCTAGCTAGTTAAGTTGTTTGACTTTAAAATTACGTAATCTCAAGGTCAAGAAATGACCTTGGCCTTTACATAAAGTGATAATTTTTAAGTGATATAATAACAATATTTATCTAATAAATCTTTTTTACTGAAATTCCAAATAATGTATTTTTATTACATTTCTGAACAAAACTTCTCATAAAAATTGGTTTCTGAACGTAAACGTCCACTGTCTATGGTTTTATGTTGCCAGGATTTGACTCTTTCCAATAACTCAAGAAATTTATTTTTATGTGTTGTAAAATAGAATTGATCAACATTTAAAAATTAAGTTTATGTATTGGTAGTTGTGGGGGCACCGTAACATTCCCGTGGAATTCGAGGAGGTCGCCCTTGAGGAATGAATAAATATTATAGTTTACTATGTACAGTTAAAACGAGTATTTATAATTTATACACATTTAAAGAAATTTGACCTGCTAACAAAAAAATATTGAAATACTAAAAAAACAATAAAATCTTATTCTAAACTTAACGGTATTTAAGAAATTGTATTTCCGACATCATATCTAAATTGAAAATTACATCGTCATAGCTTGCAGCAAAATTGGAGCAAATTAAGTAAATTTGATATTTTTTAGTTAAATATAAGTTTTTTATTATAATAGAATAAATATAAAATAGTCAAACTACTACAACATTTTAATATATGAATAAGTATCTAAATTGTAAACTTGTATATGTATAGTATTCTTATTATAGGTACTCTCTCCTAATATAAATATTTTAGATAGTAACTACGCAAATTGTCAATTTAGTTACTTTGTTTTGTTTTTAATATTTTTTAGATAGTACAGAATTGATTTACTTTAAGTGTGAAATTGCTATGCCCTAACAGGGTCTCATTTGTACAAATTTTGTGAAATGGTGCAATAAAAATACTGAATACTGAGTACTAAAATTACTTTGCTACATTCTTTTACTTGCATGCTTGTTTATTACTTGTTCTGTTCTTGAACTCCTCTGCTGTAGCTGACTAATCCTTTATCTTAAAGTTTCTCGATTAATGATTTGATAACATTAACGTCGATTGCAAACCATACTGTGCACTATTTTGTCTATTTATGACTGGATGTCGGTAATTTTAGTATTTAGCCTGACAACCCCACCAACAGCCAAGCTCGAGCGAGGCCGACAGATGTTCGTTGATGTAAACTCTACATTGTCTATGTACAGCTTCCTTTCTTTAGCTCGGTAAATTGTTACTGAACAATGAATTTTTAATTTTATCTATTTTACTATGAAATGTAGTTCCAAAAATAATTTAACAATTAATCAAACACGTCGCTGTTTTATGTTTTTTTTTGAAGTGCGTTTAAAGGTTATTTTTTATTAAAGGGTGTTAGAGGTTAGGTTTTGATTGTTAACAAAAAACTGTTTTACGTTAAATATTCCTTTGTTTTAATTAAAAGAAGGCATGGATTTCGTGAAACGTGAAGAACAATCTGTAATCGACGATGAGAGTTACAAGGCGTACTTGGAAAATGTGAGTGAAACATTGTATATTTATTTTTTATAGAATTTAACGGACTTCGCGGATAAAAAAGTGAGCCAAGTTTTAGTAACAATCAACCTCAACTTGTCACTAGTATTGCTTGCTATTCCACCGAGAATTGTCTTAGTAGGGAATTCAGGAAGTAAGTACCTTTGTCTTAATTGTTTTTATTGGTTAAAAAAAATCGGTACCTATACATGGACAGTGCAGACAGACAGACGGACGCGTGTGTAACGTCAAAAGGGTTCAGCTATTGCTTTTGAGGTAAAGAACACTTGAAAAAATTAGCTTATACTTGTAAAAAAGTTACAAACGTCAACTTGCCAGGTTTGGCCAGTTTTGTATTATTTATTTATTTATCTATTTCAGATGATACTATAACCTATATTATTATGACATACAATATTCTTATACTGCTTAAAAATACAATGAAATAATGTAAATATCATTTATAAAATTAGTGATGAATAACTTGCATGTTACTTCGACTTAGATTTCCTAATGCAGGCGTCCAGATTACAGGTTCACTTAAGGTTGATTTATCAAACAGAAAGACACATCCACTTCAGGTTGGGGCACACCAGATCAGGGCCACGCCGACCCCCCACAGCGTCTGTGTGCGAAACCTATGTAGCGCCTCTTTTTTTCAAGAATCTTAATGTTCAACTTATTTTTATTTCTTATTTGTTAATTTGTAAATTTCGATAAGCGGCGCCCCTATTGTCTTGGCACGGCGCGGCCCCGCACCAGATGCATATGGACCATGGCGTGCACAAGCCTGGTGTGGCCTGGTGTTTAATATTAGGGTACCATTGGCGCTTTAAGGCCAGCAATGCTTCAGTGATTCACTTGGGGTCCCTGATTCACATGGGCAGAGGTGATATCCTTCTAAAAGGTGATAGTGATCCCAAATGCTCGTTTGCCTCTTGTTTTCACCCCCAACGTTATAACAGGGGTGTTCTAAGTTTGATGTGTATATTTTACTGTACAGTACAGTCAAAGAATTTAATTCCCTACCCAGTGGCGTAGCTATACCATCTGGGGCCCGTGGCAAATTCTTTTGATGGGGCCCTATCAGTAATATGTTTGAGCTCGCGGCCTCATTGGCCAGAGGCCCCGGCCCTCTTGGGTCGGGGGCCCGTGGCATTTTGCCAGCCCTGCCACCCTATTGTTACGCCACTGTCCCTACTAGAGATGGGCCGAGTACTCGGTACTCGGCGGGTTTTTTGATACTCGTACTCGGCCGAATAACTCGGTTTGAATGCCGAGTATACTCTGTTTAAGAAAAGCAATATATTAAGGTAGATATAATTAAAACAACAGTGTCAATCAAAATCAGGTCATCACTGATCAGGTACTACACACAGTCCATCGTTAATTAACAAACTTTTTCAATTATTTATCTACTATGACGCGCAACATGAAGTATTTGTTTGCAAACTATCAAGTGACTGGTAGTTGAAAGGCGCGGGCGGGGTGAGGGGTGTATCAACGCGAGCCGGCCGCTCGACCGGCGCGAACCTGTTTGTACTTAATTACGCGCGCGAAATGGGAATTTGATTGAACCGAGTACTCGGTTGAAAAAAAATTGAACCGAGTAATACTCGGTACTCGTTACTCGACAAAAGTGTTACTCGGCGCATCTCTAGTCCCTACCCATTTCGTTGAAATGTTGTCAGTCATTCGCAATGCATTAAGGTTGGTATGTCAAACTATCGTCTTGCTCTAGTTAGCTCTTATGGTGACAGTTTGCTATACGATATTGAACCTTAGGTGGGTTGGAAATTAAATTCTTTGACTATATCAGGGGGGTTCCACTCCGCAATGTAGGTGCGCTCGCCGCATGACCTTTAGCATAGGTTAATCGCAGTAGGTTGCCGGCTTGCCGCGCGCGCGCCCGCTCACCCTGTGTCGCGCGTTGTGATAGTATTACAGTAAGCAGCCCAACCCTAGCGATGCGCCAGGGCATTGCGGGGGGAAGGCGGGCGCGGGCAGCGCCTTCCTTTTGACGCATGCCGCCTGGCGAATGTTTATGAAATAATACGAACTGTTTGGGCCTGATTATAAAGTTTAATGGTGGTCGTAAAAGAGAAGTTTCTGTACGTTAGTACTGTGGCACGATGCCCGAAAATGTAGACGAAAGATTCGATTTTTAGTGGACTGTATTTACGAAGGGTGACTTCTTACGTAGGTTTTCAGGTTTAGCGATTCGTGAAATAATTTAATAATGGCAAGATAGGATTGCGGTCGTGCTCACCTGGTCATGTGAAGTGGCGGCGCTCCGAGCAGCTCCTTAGGGCGGATTCCAGAGCTGGGCCCAGGGTAGATTCCTCCCTTAACGGCTAAACTTTACAGGCACACTTCCTTAACAGCCCGAGCGCAATCTTGTGGTTGAATTTAACGTTACTAGTTTACGAAGGTCCAGACACTTCGCGTTGAGACTTTACGTGGCGACAGATTCGATAGTGCTACTACACCGACTGCTCTCGACGGCGGTTCGAAACGGAGTTTTTTAACTGCCAAAACTATGCGAAAAAATCTTATTTGACAGTTCGATTGTTGCCAGACTAAATTAGTTAAAACTGACGACACGATTGAACATTCCGCCCACCTAAATCCGATGGTATACCGGGACGTACCGCGGCATTTACAACGACAACGAAAATTTGAAGACACGGAAGGTGGATGCAGAATATAACTATTTCAATTAACTTCAGTTAAATTTACTATAAACTAAGATCTAAATTACGATAAGTTACACCTACCTTGTATTAACGAAGCAGTGTAAACGATAAACTACGGTGAAATTAAATTGCAAGAGGCAAAGGACAGATCTTTGCCAGAGGTCTTTTGTAGTGACCAGTTGCAGTCTTTACCGTCACCACCCTACATATACCATCTGCACCTGGGTGCAGCGCGACAATACGACCTAAAGGCCAGTTAAGTGGACTTAATAGTTCGTTAACGATAAGTACCATAGTTCCTACGGTGATATTCGAGTTAGACTTATCCCACTTGGCCTTTTGTTGTAGTGTATGCATATATTCACGGTGCCACCTGAGCCAGAAATCCTGGTGCATTTTCTGAATGAGTTTCCAACGCTGAAGAACGCCAATGTTCATACCGACAAAATTCTCCTCTGGCATTATCGATAAGGGTTCCAGAGTCAAGAAATGACCCGGTGTTAATGCCGAGAGGTCATTGGCGTCTGAGCTAAGTGGCGTTAGAGGGCGTGAATTTAACATCGCCTCTATCTGCGCCAACACTGTGTAAAACTCTTCAAAGGTGAGTCGTTGAGTACCAATAACGCGAGCCAAGTGTGTCTTAACTGACTTGATTCCTGCCTCCGCAAGACCATTGAAATGAGGACTCCCAGGAGGGCTGAACGAGAACTTAATCTCCTCTGACGACGCTGCTTTGTGCATGATGGAACCAAGGTAGTTGCTGGCACCAACGAAATTACGACCTTGGTCGGACACTAGGTTGCTGCAACGACCCCGACGAGCGATAAATCTACGCAGGACAGCCAAGAATGCCTCAGACGACAACTCGGAGGCTAGTTCGATGTGCATAGCCTTAGTGCTGGTGCAAACGAATACACAAATATAACCTTTATAGGTCTTTGCACCACGACCACGTCCGAAAGCTATACTATAAGGTCCACCGTAATCAACGACCGAGCTCGAGAAAGGTTTGATTTGGTTTACCCTAAACGAAGGCAGATTACCCATAAGTGGGGCGGGAGCGAGTTGCGGACGTACACGAAAACATTTAAGACAGCCGGCAATCACAGAATGAATAGCACGTTTACAGGATAGAATCCAAAAGTGTCGAGAGAGAAGATTTTTAAGAGTTTGTGCACCGGGGTGCATGAAGCGAATATGATATTCGTGAATTAAAAGGGAAGTGAGGCGGTGCGAACGAGGTAATAGCAATGGGTGTTTGACTTCGAAGCTAACCTTAGCATTGGCCAGGCGACCGCCCACCCTGAGAAGACCCACTTCATCAATAAAAGGTGACAACTTTCTTAAACTTCTTGGCAGCGAGTTGGGAGATCCTTTCTTCAGGTGCCCAATCTCCGACGAGAATACACTTTCCTGCACTGCCTTGATTAAAACTGTGAACGCCCTATGTATTTCCGGTGGCTGTGGAAGTCCGACAATACGCTTTTCGATAAAATGTTGTCTAGCGTTATCGATAAAACGAAGACAATACGATAGAACACGCTTTAAAGTCGAAAGCGACGAGAA
Source organism: Ditula angustiorana (assembly GCA_963691745.1). Lineage (NCBI taxonomy): Eukaryota > Metazoa > Arthropoda > Insecta > Lepidoptera > Tortricidae > Ditula > Ditula angustiorana. The sequence continues at coordinate 5,112,085 of OY829501.1, forward strand.
TTTATTTAATAACGAGTCGACAAGATCATGCTCTTTCGACACCACAAGGCTGAATATTCGCTCCTCGTCTTGTACAAGATCTGGACTCAAAAACGACAGAGTATTGGCAGTAGGCCATTTCTCCTCTGGATCTGCGAGCCACGGGGGACCTCTCCACCACATGTCATGATTGACGAGATCAGCGGGTAACAGACCGCGCGAACCGCAGTCGGCGGGATTCGAGTGGGTACCGACGTGCCTCCATCGATCCGGAGCGATGATATCGTGTATGTGGCTGACACGATTTGCCACGAACGTCTTCCATTTCGACGGGCACGATTTTATCCACGACAAAACGACACTGGAATCCGACCATGCGTGGATCTCGCCAATAGAGCAGAATGGTTTCAAAGCTTCGACGGTTGAATTCATGAGATCTGAGAGCAGAACAGCAGCTTGCAGCTCTAGTCTTGGGATAGACTGCTTACGAAGAGGCGCTACCTTTGTCTTCGCACAGCAAAGAACTACAGAACATGCTCCCAGATTGTCCACGAAACGACAGTAAATAACAGCACAATAACCTCGATCCGAGGCATCCCCGAAGCCATGGAGCTGCAACGATACAAAAGGGCCAACGATACGACGAGGAATGGATACTGATGCCAACGACGACAGTTGAGATTTCAGCCGCAACCATTCCGAAGCGATCTCAGAAGGCGCGTCGTCATCCCAAGCGACACCAGCAGCCCAGAGCAGCTGCATGATATATTTGGCGTAAAATGTGACGGGGCCGAGAAAACCCAAGGGGTCATAGATACGTGCAATATCCGAAAGAATGGTACGCTTTGTGCAACGACAATCAGTAGCATTTTCAACTCGAAAGCAAAAGGAATCAGACTGAGGCTGCCATAATAGCCCTAATATTTTAAGAGAAATATCAGACACCTCTTCAAAATTCTTAAACTCTTCTGAGTATAAGTCCGAGACTGGTAGGCTATCGAGAAAGTCACTACTATTAGAGGTCCACTTCCTCAAATGAAAACCTCCCGACGACAGTATTTCAGTGAGCTCTACTTGAAACGAGACTGCCTGCTCAACGGAGTCTGCTCCAGTGACGACATCATCCACGTAAATATCACGAGCAAGAACAGCAGCACCATTAGGATATTTCCTAGATGAGTCCTGGGCAAGTTGAGCCATGGTTCGAAGAGCCTGAAACGGGGCCGAAGAAACACCATACGTAACGGTAAGTAGACGATAGTCACGCACAGGATCGACAGGAGAGGGCCTCCATAGAATACGCTGATAGTCAGCGTCCTCTTCAGGTACTAATATCTGCCGGTACATTTGTTTCACGTCACCTGTGAATACTACGGCATGCCAGCGAAAGCGCAAGAGTAAATCAAAAATATTAGTTTGAAGTTTAGGACCAGCGAGAAGAGTATTGTTCAATGAGATACCTTTGCCGTCCTTCGCGCTGGCGTCAAACACGACGCGCAGGGGTGTGCTCACTGAAGCGCGCTGTATACCGTGATGGGGTATGTAATTGAACTGGCCCACACCAGTAACAGGAGGGTCCACCTCTTCGAGATGACCACGTGACTGATAGTCCTCCATGAACGCAACATACGCCTTTTTGAAATCAGGATTACCATTAAGTTTACGTTCCAACGATAAGAATCGCTTAAGTGCGATTTCACGAGAATTATGGAAGGTAGGTTTATTCGTAGGGTCGACAAAAGGTAAAGGTACCACGAATCTACCTTCTTTATTACGACAGTGATTAGCAACAAAATAATCTTCGCAAAGTTGGTCCTCCTTCGACAGGAAATGTTTAACTGGAGAACAAACATTTTCTAATTCCCAAAACTTTTTTATGGAATTATCCAACGAGAGTAATGGCGAATGATTCGACACGAAAAGGCAATTTTTATACTTGCTACGACCGACAGTGTTTGTGAGCTGACTAGTGGAGGTGTCACACTCGCCCATAACAATCCACCCGAAGATGGTATTTATCGCTTGAGGTTGCCCAGGCTTTCCTCGCCTAAGACCAGGCAACAACGAAGAAGCGAAAATGTGTGCATCCAGCAGCATGTCTATTGGACCTGGCTTAGCAAAGTCAGGGTCCGCAAGCGAAAGGGTACTTATGTGTGACCACCTCGATGAATCGACAGGTTGGTTAGGTTGGTCAGCACATATCGACGACAGTACGAGAGCTTCGAATCTAAAATTCGACGACGACGGTACATTGCCGGCCGGCTTTATTTCACACGATAGTGAGCCGAGCGGTTGAGCGACAGAATTGCCAATCCCATTTACGGAGTGTTGGCCACGACAGATGTTGAGTCCTAGCTTCTTAGCGCAGGATTCCGAAATAAAATTACAAGCGCTCGCGCCATCGAGTAGAGCGCGCACTGGTGCAAAGTTACCTGAAGCGTCCCTGATCAGGACCCTAGCAGTCGAAAACAAGACCGTACTTTCACCCGCGAGCGAAGTTAAAACCGTATTGCTACCAGGATTACTCGAACAAGGTTGCACATTGTTTTCCACTGTAGAAGGAGTGGAAGGAGTAGAAGAAGTGAAAGAAGTTGTTTGTGTTGGCCTAGTAAAATGCAAGGATGTGTGATGCGAGCACTGGCACACACTACAACGAGAGGCTCGACAGGTTTTTACACGATGTGTATTCGAAAAGCACAATATACACAAACCCTTTTCCTTCACAAAATCAAAACGAGATTTAGGATCAATATTTAAAAAATCTTTACAAGTGGCAAGACTGTGCTGGCCACTACAAAAGTTACAAGTTTGATGAGAAACGACAAAAGATGTTTTATGTTTGCTCACACCATTATGAAATTGTTTATTTATACCTACCTTTTTATACGATACAACTGGATTATTAGGAGGCAAAGGCGTAATATTCGACAAGTTAAGCGCCTTGTATTGTTTTTCAATGAATGCTTGGACATCCGCGAACAATGGGATTTCATCACTATTATGCTCAAGTTGAAATGCTTCCCGAGTACATTTATCTAATTTCGACCACAATAAATGAAAGAGCATAAAGTTCTTGTCCGGCAAACCATATTTACTCAACACCGATAAATTCTCTGCGAATGTTCTATGAACACGCTCAAGATCGCTAGCAGACTTTGTTTTGATAGATTCACAACATAATAATTTTTCATAATAATGTGTAGCAATTTGTCCCTTCTTATCAAAATATTTACGTAAACAATCATACGCATCTTTATAACTTTCTTGGGTAAGTGGGTAATTTTTAATTAAATCATAAGCGGTACCTTCCACACTTGACAACAAATAATGTAATTTCTCAACATCGGAAATATTATGCCGCTTATGAATCAACGAATCAAACAGCTGTATAAAACTCACCCAATTCTCCAAAGTTCCATTAAATGGTTTTATCGAAACTTTAGGCAGTTTCGCAGTTACTGCCTCACTAACACAAGGTTTGGTTTCACTTTTTTCTGACAATACTTTCTGGCGTAATTTGCACCTAATATTCGACACCTTCCTTTCAAATTCAAAAGTTATTTCCATTTCATCACTACGCGACGACGGTTTTAGCGACGAGAGAAGTTTCCGTTGCGCGTCATGAAACTCATTCGACAATTCTTTTAAATCCATCTCACTAAATCCTAACAATTCTTCCGTGTCCGCAAGAAACTCAATGCGCATAATTGCATAGTCGCGCGCAATTTTATTATTATCAACTTCGCGTTCGCGATCTGACATTTCACCGCTATTTGACATTTTGTACGATACTAATACAGAACCGATAACAATTCGAACGAAAAACAAAAAAAAAAACTGCTCTGTAAAATATCACCCTACCCACACGAAATAAACGATAATTAAACTAATTTAGTCTATGGTAGGAAGTAGTGTACCACCTTAACGATAGCGACAAAAAAGATGGCTGTGTAACTAACAACAATTTATAACGTAAAATCTCAACGAATGCACTGTTTCAAACTACCTCCATCGAAAAATATAAAAAATAAAAATCGACAAAATCATGAAAAAATACGTAAGAAATCGCGACAAAAGGCACTTTTCAATAATATCCGGCCGAATGACCAAAAAATGTGGCACGATGCCCGAAAATGTAGACGAAAGATTCGATTTTTAGTGGACTGTATTTACGAAGGGTGACTTCTTACGTAGGTTTTCAGGTTTAGCGATTCGTGAAATAATTTAATAATGGCAAGATAGGATTGCGGTCGTGCTCACCTGGTCATGTGAAGTGGCGGCGCTCCGAGCAGCTCCTTAGGGCGGATTCCAGAGCTGGGCCCAGGGTAGATTCCTCCCTTAACGGCTAAACTTTACAGGCACACTTCCTTAACAGCCCGAGCGCAATCTTGTGGTTGAATTTAACGTTACTAGTTTACGAAGGTCCAGACACTTCGCGTTGAGACTTTACGTGGCGACAGATTCGATAGTGCTACTACACCGACTGCTCTCGACGGCGGTTCGAAACGGAGTTTTTTAACTGCCAAAACTATGCGAAAAAATCTTATTTGACAGTTCGATTGTTGCCAGACTAAATTAGTTAAAACTGACGACACGATTGAACAAGTACTATTATTTATTCTGTGACTGTACATCTGTCTGTCTGTGGCATTGTAATTTGTAACTCACAAACCGGTGGACGGATTTTGATTGGTGAATTTATCTCTTAAAACAAAAGGGAGCCCTATAAATAGCTTCGATCGAACCATTATGCTCGTTTACAAGTCTAATTAGATTTAGATAACTTTGTCATGTACATTTAATCAATCAAAGGGGATTATTACCTTAATTGTAGATGACTTTGTGGTTACTATGGCCACAGAATAAATAATAGTACTAACATACAGAAACTTCTCTTTTTCGACCGCCATTAAATGAATTCCAACTTTATAATTAGACACAAAAAGTTCGTATTACTTCATAAACATTCGCCAGGCGGCATGCGTCAAAAGGAAGGCGCCGCCCGCGCCCGCCTTCCCCCCGCAATGCCCTGGCGTACCGCTAGGGTTGGGCTGCTTACTGTAATACTATCAACGCGCGACACAGAGTGAGCGGGCGCGCGCGCGGCAAGCCGGCAACCTACTGCGATTAACCTATGCCAGTAGTTCCCAAACTTATTTTTCTCGTGGACCACGTTCAAAATTTTACTAGTTTCGGTGGACCCCCTGCTGCTACATTTCTACCCCCAGCAAGTCTCCCGTGGACCCCTAGGGGTCCACCTGGACCATTTTGGGAATCACTGACCTATGCCATGGGTGGTGCGGCGAGCGCACCTACAGTGCAGAGTGGAACCCCCCTGCCTAAACTAAGCAAGTCTTGATAAACATACCTATATATAGATAAATACATACTTAAATACAAATAACATCCATGACTCAGGTACAAACATTCGTATTCGTCACACAAATATTTGCCCATACCAGAATTTGAACCTGGGACCTCTTGCACAGTAAGCAGACACATGTGCCACTGTGCCATATAGGTCGTCAAAATATAGTCAAAATATAGTTGGATCGGTAAGTTGCTAGACAACAGATAATATACATACTTATCTAGATAAATATATGTATACTGGTTGCGCCGTGCTGTTGTGGGCCATGAGGCTGGCGGACTCCTTGCGAGCTGGCCGCTAACCAAAGATGCCACATGGGCGCGCATAGCGACAAACACTAAGTTGAAAAATAACGTGTCACCGTAAAGAAGTTATCTTTAAATTCCGCTCCGCAACGTGTGTGTATTGTGTATGTACCAAGCTATTGCCCAGCTGGTGCCCGTTTACCCGCGTGTGCCGTGTTTCCTCGCGTGTGGCTTATTCAGAAGGTTCGGCGGCGGACGAGGTAAGTCTGTCTCCTCTAAGGCTTCGCGGCACGGCGCCCAACCATATACTTAATAACATGTAAAATCCAAGATTCAAGTACAGACATTTCTATTCATCATAATTTTTCTTTGTGTTGTCATTTATAACATTTAAATTTAATTTGAACGCTCTAAAGACTGTTGGCAACACAAACTTTAAATATTATACAAGTTGTTACAAGTCTTAGTCACTTTTGTCATGACAGTGAACAGTAAACGTGTATTTTTAGGGTCCCGTATTCGGATAAAACGGGAGCCTATTACTGAGACTCCGCCAGGCGGGTTCCACTCCGCACCGTAGATACGCTCGACCGCCTTGCCTATGGCATAGGCAAATCATAGTAGGCTGTCGGCTTGCCGCGCGCCCGCTCGCTCGCCCCCGCCGTGAAAACGAATGCCGCGCAACCCTAGCGTGTCGCTGGGAGTAGCGGGGGGAAGGCGGGCGCGGGCGGCGCGTTCCTTTTGACTCGTGCCACCTGCGAACTTTTTGAGCGTGTTAATAAAGTTGGAATTCGTTTAATCACGGTCGTAAAAGAGAAGTTTCTGTACTATTATTTATTCTGTGACTCCGCTGTCCGTCCGTCCGTCTGTCACCAGGCAGGTGTCTCATGAACCGTGTTAGTTAGACAGTTCAATTTTTCACTGACGATGTATTTCTGTTGCCCTATAACAACAAATACTAGAAAACAGAATAAAATAAATGTTTAAGGGGGCTCCCATACAACAAACAAGATTTATTTGCCGTTTTTGTAGATAATGGTACGGAACCCGTCGTGCGCGAATCCGACTCGCACTTGGCCGGCTTTTTATTATCTGACTGCCTCCAGAAGGGATGGTTATGTTTTACGAGTGTATGTATGTCTATTTCATTGGCACGCGCTGGAGCCCAAACGGCACTTTGTAATATAAGATGATAAGATAGATAGATAAGATTGTTAATAAAGGCTAATTGAATATGAAATTCTAGCTGGGAATCCCCTCGGCAAATTGATGCTTAGCGCGTGCGCAACTTTAAAAAAAAAAAAATATTAAAGCCGACAAACGGGCAAGTGGTTCAACTGATGTTAAGTGATCACCGCCGCCAATGGACACCTACAGCACCATTAGGACTGCTAGTGCGTTGCCAGCCTGAACTTCAGTTATTATCGGTAACTAATAATTAGCATTTGTAACATTGGCGGCAACCTGTGTTCTCATGTCGGGCCGTTTTTCTGCTGTCATTTAGTATGACACTGTACATCCATGCATTATAATATGATTGGTCAATTCTGAGGCTGACATGTCAGACACATACTTAGCTAGGCATAACAATATTGAAGGCTTAGTTAATAAAAATTGAATGTAAAACAGAAGTCTAGCAATTTACTATCTTGACGGGATTCGGAACAAATGAAAATAGATACGTTATCTTAACTCTGATGATGGATTATATTTGTAATATAAGCAAAAGATTAAACGAATCATGGATCAGTTTTTTTCACGCTTTCGTCATGTAAACAAAATTATTATTGCAACAGTAATGAATACTATGTAGAGCCACAGAATAAATAACATACAGAAATGTCTCTTTGCGACCGCGATTAAACGAATCCCAACTTTATTCATACGCTCAAAAAGTTCGTATTACTTCATACACCCTGCGCCAGGCGGCGCCAGTCAAAACGAACGCGCCGCCCGCGCCTGTTTTCCGCCCGCTACTCCCGGCGACACGCTAGGGTTGCGCGGCATTCGTTTTCAATTACAATGACACGGCGGGGGCGAGCGAGCGTGCGCGCGGCAAGCCGACGACAGCCTACTGCGATTTGCCTATGCCATAGGCAAGCCGGTCAAGCGTACCTTCAGTGCGGAGTGGAACCCCCCTGGTAGAGTGTACAGCACAGGGTTATAGCTGGAGTTAAATTTACGGCAGGGCTTCGGTGGTTACAAGTAGGGCAGAAGAGGACAACGGAGCCCTTCACTGCGCGAGTCTGACTCGCACTTGGCCGATTTTTAAAGTAGGGCATTGGTAGTTTAAGGCATTGCCCCACTATGCCACCCCCTAGCTACGGTCCTGCTGTACAGTCAGCGTCAAATATACCAGAGCGGGCAAGGTGGTCAAAAATATCTGAACACGCCCGAGCGTATTTGACAATAGAGTCGAGTTCAGATATTTTTGACACCTTGCCCGCTCTGGTATATTTGACGCTGACTGTACAGTCGACCAATTTGATTTAGAGGCCCTTGTAGAACCTTTTCACAATCAGGGCCGGATCCATCATATGGCTTTTTGGGCTTCCCAGGGCACCGTGGATTCAAGGGGCCCCCAGCTAAGTCAAGTCAAAGTCAAAAATAGACGATAGTACGAAAAAATCCCTAATTCCATTTACTTTCAGTAATTAGGTAGTGCGGCGAGCGCACCTACAGTGCGGAGTGGAACCTCCCTGACGTTAGAGGCGGGTGCCATGTTTGAGTTTGGATATTGTATAGCTTGGAATTGTTTCGTTTAGTCCATAGTTTGGAAAGTCGTTGGTATAAATTTGTAAAGACTTTAAAAATTATCAGAATTAAGATCAAATACTTATCCAATAATTTTCAGATAATAATGAATGCCTGGCGAATGTTTATGAAGTAATACGAAATTTTGTACCTGATCATAAAGTTGGGATTCGTTTAATGGTGGTCGAAAAAGAGAAGAATCACCAATTAATTATCAGATAATTATCAAGAAGTTTAATTACCTTGATAGTTTAGAACTCGGCTTCATTTCTCGCTGTCTCATTCGTACTGTGTGCTACTTTGACATAAAGCTTTTATATTCCTTTCCTAAACCTAAAATGTATTTGTTTCAGCTCCAAAAATCACACCAAATCGACACCACAGACTATCAGCACGCTATATCTATGGAACAGCTACATCAAGCGATGCAGACGTCAATCAATACGACCATAGCCCACAACTTCCAGCTGCCCCTCTCCCCCCGTCAAATCTCCACCCTTATGCTCAAAACCAATCACTTCAACCGAAACTTCAACGAAATCCCCGCACATTTACAAAGGAATTTGAGCGAAATTGATTTGGTGCAGAATTTGACCAATGATTTATCCCAGAATCTGAGGAGCGAGGATATCATCAATCAGAATTTAAACCTCAGGCTAAACGATTTGGAGCTGCAGAATACTTTGGCACAGAACATACAGCTGAACGAGCAGGAGTTGTCTAGAATCAATCATGATTTGAGAATAAATGATTTGCCGCAGAATTTGGGGAGAGATATGGAGTTGAGTGACTTGAGTATGGCGCATTTGCCGGATGATAGGAGGTTGGTTGATAGCATGTTGGAGCCAAGGTTGGATCAAAGGTTGGTTGGCTTGGATGTTGAGCCGAGACAAATGGAAGACCATCTGATACCAATGCCGTTCCATATAAAAGCTGAGCAAGAGGATGATGGTTATTTTTATGAAAACAATGTTAATCAGGGATTGAACAATGTTAACGGGTTAAATGGTAAGTTTGTTTTAAATTTTAACTAACATTACAGAATAAATACTACCGTGACTCGAACATATTAATAAAACGGATCACTCACGTGTTTTTAAGTCGAGAAATGTCCGACATGTTTCGGACCAGTTCGTGGTCCTTGATCATGAGCCCCCGCGGCGCCATAAATTGAAGTCAAGCAAAGACTTACCAAAAGTTGCATTTATATTACTATCGATTTTATATCTAGTTTATAGAAACAAACTGAAACAAATTGGCTTGCTACTCCGCGAAATCAGTTCTGTGCACGTGCAAAACTGTGTTCGTGTGATATGCTCACTAATCCCGCCGCTAAGCTGCAGTGCTTGCATTGTTGTGTTCCGGCGTGGAGAGCAAGACAGCCGGTGTAATTACTGGCACAAGAGGTATTCTATCTTATCCCTCGGGGTTGGCAACGCATATGCAATCTTTTTGGTGTTGCGGGTGTCTATGGGCTGTGGTAATCACCACAGCCCATAGACACTATCCCTATCAGGTGACCCACTTGCTTGTTTTCCTTCCTATTTCATAAAAAAAAGTATATTTGGACCTCCGCAAAGTAACGCCTGAATCTATTAATTCCTTTACAGTATACAATTGTAATAAAAAATACGGAATCGAAATGTTATCTAAAACCCCAGTTTGAAATCTTAAATATGTTGAAAACGATAAAAATCAACCTAGAAATAGAACACAGATTATAAATAGATAATGCCTTGTATCAGTTGTAAACATTACATTCACTTTTTTCAGGCCACGTTCCTGTTCACGCGGATCACACACAAACACCGATGCATCAAGAACAAATGTATTCGGTATACAATAACCACATACCTAGCATACCGGCGTTAAATTCTCTAGACTTATACGCGAGGCCTCAGAATTACATACAAAACTACGTGAACACTGCCAGAGACAATCCAGAAAATTTAGTAGTCCATAGACAATTTGAAAACACTAGTCCTTACGCGGAAGAATTTAAGAAGTTACGCCAAGACGCTGAACAAAAGGAACCTAAAACGGAAGAACCCAAAGAAAACTTGAAGCCTACCGATCAAAACAAGATTCTGTATTCGAATTTTCAGAACGAATTCGCGGCTGAGAAAGGCGAGGAGGACCGAGAGCAAAATAAAATAACCGAAGAATTGTCTATGAACATAAAAGGTGAATACTCTTGTTACAAATGCAATGACGTCTTTACATCCAAACGGGGGTTGAAACAGCACGCCAAAACGTGCACAGAGCTTACAGAAAACACGGAAGCCATTGAAAAACTAGGGAAATTCAGTTGCACCCAATGCGTTTACCGATGCCAGTCGCCAGCCATCTTGAAGATACACGAACGTACCCACACTGGTGAGAAACCGTTTTCTTGCACATTCTGTGACTACAAGTCCGGACAAAAGAACAACGTAGCCAAACACATCCTCGTACACATGAAGGAGAAACCCTTCCGGTGTCAATACTGTGAGTACCGATGCGCTCAAAAGAATAACTTAGTCGTTCATGAGCGCACGCACACCGGTTACAAACCTTTCGCATGCCCGTATTGTGACTACAGAACTGTCCAGAAACCAAACTTGGTCAAGCACATGTACCTACACACGGATCAGAAACCGTTCTCATGTGACATGTGCAGTTACCGCTGTGTTCAGAAGACGAACCTAACGAAACACAAGCAACGGCATCTGAACGAGAAGAATGGAGATAAGGTGGATCTGAAGAGTCAGGTTAAGCCGTACCGGCCTCGTCAGAAGTCTGTGAAGTGCCCGCAGTGCCCGTACAAGTGTGTGCAGAAATCTAGTCTAGACAAACATTTGCAGTTTAAGCACTGTGAGGTGCAAGCGTTCGAGTATGAGGTCAAAACTGGTGAGAGTGACGTTATACAAAATTTGAGTGTTAAAAAGGACTTTGAGTGCCACGACAAGGATACGGAAGTGTCATAGTGAGGTATAACTTAGTTTGCTAAGCTGAAACTAGGTGGCGCTGGTCGTTAAAGCTGAACAGTTTGCCATTGTTATGCACAAACTGAAATATAAATAGAATAGAATAGAACCATTTAGAACCATTTATTTCAGGCTGCATAGGCCCAAAGAAAAAATACCTTAAAGACTAACATACATATTTATAAAATGAAACATTAAAATTAGGACGTTACTTCGGCGACGTGTGACCTAGTTTCGGGGTGTCCAGCAGGCGTCCGCGAAAACGACGGAAAGCGACTCCCTTCGGCCAGAATTCTTGCTTCATGAAGGTCGACGATGATCGAAATACTAGTGTGCAGACATAACTCTTGATGTTCACCTGTTTTGAACCTGTCAAAGTGTGGTACAGCAGGATTACTTTAAATTTATCAGATTGGTTTAGATTTAAAATCTTAAAATAGTTGTACTGTACAAGGTTTATACTTCAAGCCGGATTAGTTTAGCTGGCCTATCATTCAAAACAGGTTACAATGCCATTGTATTTGTTTACTGTAACACTAGTCGCCCGCGAGTTGGTCAATTCGCGAAGAGTAAATTCCTCGAGATGAATCGAGAGAATTGACAAACGCGAGAGAGCTTTGTCGAGTCGCGTGTGTACGACTTGCTAGCCGTTCTGACATCTCTTATGCAATCTTGCGATATAGATCCTACCTAATATTATAAATGTGAAAGTTTGTATGTTTGGATGTTTGTTACTCAATCACGCAAAAACAACTAAATGGATTTGGATGTAATTTGGCACACATATAGTTTATAACCTGGATTAACACATAGGATACTTTTTATCCCGTAAAAATGCATAGTTCCCACGGGATAGCGCTAAGTGAGTTATACGCCGCCGTGACGTCATGAGCAGCAAAGCAACTAATTCTCATTAATTTGTCCAGGAAATATTGCAGATGGCATGTTTCAATTAAACAAGTCTACGCGGACGAAGTCGCGGGCAAGAGCTAGTTATAAAATAAAATAATGGCGTTCACAACAATGCGGTGACAATAATTTATGTTTATGTATATCATGGATTATAGCTAGAGATGCGCCGAGTAACACTTTTGCCGAGTAACGAGTACCGAGTTTTACTCGGTTCAATTTTTTTTCAACCGAGTACTCGGCCGAGTAACTCGGTTCAATCAAATTCCCATTTCGCGCGAGTAAACAAGAACAAACAGGTGCGCGCCGGTCGAGCGGCCGGCTCGCGTTGATACACCCTTCGCCCCGCCCGCGCCTTTCAAGACCAGTCACTTGATAGTTTGCAAACAAATACTTCACGTTGCGCGTCATAGTAGATAAATAATTAAAAAAGTTTGTTAATTAACGATGGACTGTGTGTAGTACCTGATCAGTGATGACCTGATTTTGATTAGAACTGTTGTTTTAATTATATCTACCTAAATATACTGCTTTTCTTAAACCGAGTATACTCGGCATTCAAACCGAGTTATTCGGCCGAGTACGAGTATCAAAAAACCCGCCGAGTACGCCGAGTACCGAGTATCAACAGAGTACTCAGCCCATCTCTTGAATAGTTAATTTAACTGGGCCAGGTTTGCTTCAGTTACTGCTTTTAACGTGACACTAGCGCCATCTAGTTCTAAGTAAGAGTTTTAAACAGGTTTCTTTACATTTTGTAAATATAACATATTGTGATGAATTACTTTTAAGTGAAGGCGAGTGACACCAAAACTAGATAAGCTTTGTAATTGCTATTCTGTTTTAACTGTAAATAATTTAGGTTCAATAGATTTTGATGTGGCAATGTTTTTCTAGTTATGCTGTCACCGTCCTAAAAAAATGAACAATCCAGTTTTATAATATTTTGAATCCTCAATCATGTCTTTAGCAGGGTAAGGTTTCCAGTTAATTTTTTACCATTTTTTTTGCATGAAATTAGCTTTTTATTATTATACCGGCATCTGATTAATTACACGAAGCAAAATTGTTTTAAACTTTCGCAATTTTCATACATATTTATTACGTTTTCGGGACTTAAACGCGATTGAAGTATATTGTTAATTTACTTCGACGTTTCGGCCATGTTTCAACGGCCGTGGTCTCATCATCATCATCATCTCGGCCACAAGAAGTGCACTGTTGAACATAGGCCTCCTCCATGGATTTCCAAAGCGACCGGTTGGGAGCGGCATGCAACCAGCGCTCTCCTGCCACCTGTATGAGGCCATCGGACCATCTTGTGGCTGGTCGTCCTACTCTGCGCTTGCCAATACGCGGCCGCCATTCGAGAACTTTCCGACCCCATCGGCCATCAGTTCTCCGTGCTATGTGCCCTGCCCACCGCGGCCGTGGTCTCCTCGTGACCAAATTCGGTAAATTAACAAGATCCTTCAATCGCGTTTAAGTCCCGATAACGTTATAGATATACACGAAGCAAATATGTTAAAAACGCTATTTAGCTTCTTTTCTTCTTGCGGATGGATACTCGAAGATTAGTAGGGGCCAAGTCCGGTCGCGTATGCGTCGCGTATGCGACACTGCTCTAGCTAGCTTTGTAGAGCTGAAACGCGCGTACCGCAGCTCTACAACCGGTGTGGTTAGGCCTTAAGAAGTGTCGTGATACAGTCTGGTAAAGAACATCGAAATGAGAATACTATAGAACTGTGTACAACGCAGTGGCAGAGTAGCCGACCATAGTCTATTTGGTAGACTATGTTGGATAGCCTGAATAAAACTGTCTGTGCCAATTGTCAAGTAAACAGCTCTGCGTTTTGTACGTTTTACATTGGCGTCATATTTTTAGTTCTGCTATCCGACGCCTGTGTCGCTGCTAGTTAGAAAACTTAGAAGCACTTTATTCACTTACGATAAGATTCAAAGTTGAACCAATGGCTAAATATTGAAAGCCCCTCTTCACCTGCTTCACCCCGTCGCAAAGTGGTGACGCTAGGCTTGTAGCAATACGAACAAGTAAGCAGATCTATTGTCTTCTTATATCGATGGTAAAGAATAACCACCACCATGAAAACATACTTTGTTAGCTCCGAAATAAAAAACAATGTTGTATGCTACAAAACAAACTGATATACGCTTTCTTTTACAACGAAAACAAATTATATGATGTTAGTGCGTTTATAAAGTTTAAAAGTATTTAACGGATGCTATTTTTATGAAACTTTAGCCTACATTCCGTGATGCGAATAAAGAATTGTGTATGATAAAAAAATTTGCAATTTGTTTGTATCCAAACAAAACGATATGACCGCACTGGTGATAATTATCATAAAGTAATAATTATTTTGATAATTCCGAAAACCTGGGCCCAATTTCATAAACGCGACAGGCGACAGGTGACAATGACAATTCGGTGTACATGGCTTGCCCACTGTGATGTTGAGTCTGTAAGTCTTTAGCGTTAATTGTCGACACAGTAATGTATGGCGAATTGTCACTGTCACCTGACGCTTGTCGCGTTTATGAAATTGGGACAAGAACGAACTCTTATCAAAAATGTTAATCAGCATCTACAAGAACAGAAAATAAAAATAAAAATGTGTGGGCTAAATTTATTGACAAAGTCAAAATAAATAATAATAGCTCGGTTTAGTTTAGTTTTTCTAATTTTCATATATTACGGCGATCAGATCAGTCTTAAACAGAGCCGACCGACTAAACCCCTGTTAACACCCAAATATTACAGTAATCTATAACTGTCAGTGCGCAGAACGCAGCGTGTGCGTCATGCATCGACGCATACCCTGCGTCATGCGGCCGCGGCACCTAGTGACATTTCAAACGCCTCTATTTTTGTGATATAGTGTTAATGGAATAAGTGTAGCTTCTAATTGGTTCCTAATATTGTATATATTGTTAAGAGTTGTAAAACCAGGCTGTTTGTTCGGCTAAGATCGACTGCCGGTTGCACAAGTTCTTTTTAACGCCTAAAGGCGTCGTGAGCTTTCGTGGAGTGTCGTGGTGATTTGTTTACGCATCGTTGGCGTTGTAAAGGTTAAACAACATTGGTGGATGTCAAGAAAATATAATAAGGCGATTAACTTTTGAATGGAAATGAGTGTAAAGTAATTTCCTCTTAAGAGGAATGTGAAGCTAGCCACAAAGCGCTCCCCATACAAACGGCGATAACGTTTTCCACCCTCTAAACCTTAACATATGGCAATGATTTTTTGGTATTTTGTCATTATAACTTAGAACTAGGTTTAAATGTTTTGATTTTTTAAATATTCTTCATAGATTTCACAATATTTGCATTTTAGGAGTTTCATACAAAACAAAAAAGCGTCAATATTTCTGAAACTATTAAGGAACTATTAAAAAAATCGAAACATACAAACCTATAATGAAAACATCCAAAAAAATCATGGTTATAGGTTAAGGTTTAGAGGGTGGAAAACGTTATCGCCGTTTGTATGGGGAACGTTGGGTTCACAATAGTCTTAACCTCGTAAGGCCCAACTCCTACAAATAGGACAAATGTCAAACTGTTGAACTCACTGTCCCAAACGATATGGTTCAAAATTCATAGAACGGAATTTGTCGTGGGCCTTACGAGGTTAATGCTCTTAAGCAGCCGGCAGGGTCGACCTTACAACGGTATACGTTAAAAATTAAACTCGATTTACAAAACTTAACTGGAACTATGTTTTTCGATTAATTTCAGATGTCCCTAGTGATTGTATAGTACAAATCATTAAATAATGTAAATTGATTGGCTATTAACTCATTAAAAGTTCGTTTAGGCTGGGCCTTCATTTCACCGAACTGACATATGTCCAGTGACGACGACAATTCATAGTGCATTACGTATCTACAATTTTTTTTTTCTATAAAATAGGAAGGCATATGACCAATCGCCTGCTAGCTAGTAATTACCACGGCCAATAAGCACCTAGGCGACTGCAGATGCGTTGGCACCAGAGGGCTAAGATGGAATACCTCTTGTGCCAGTAATGTCACCGGCTGTCTTGCTCTCCACGCCGGAACACAACAATGCAAGCACTGCTGCTTAGTAGCTGGATTAGCGAGGGAGACGGTGGTAACAATCCGAATGGGCCTTGCATAAGGTCCTACCACCTGCTTTAAGCTTAGTAAAACAAAAACTTGAGTTAACCTTGTACGCCAAATTGTCGTAGTCACCTGTCACGTGTCAGCTTGCTCAAAAATATTTCTAAGAATGCCATTTTCTAGTAATTTGCTAAAGGTGCATGGAAATCCCATTTTTTTAATACAGTCTTTTGACGTTGGAAACATTTTTATGCATATACGGCATTAGGCGAACACGCGGCACGGCCGTGTCGCTTTCATACATTATGTGATACTTCATCTATTATTTTGTGTGAGCTAATTTTCAGGCGGCACGCACGAGTGCCGCGTCCTCGCCTTATGCCGCTTACGTATAAACGCTGTATATGATTTGCCGCGTTTCTTCACGCGGCATTCTCGTTACTTGGTCAAGTTGTACGCTTCGGCTGTGAATGTGATGTTTATTTTGTATATTGGTCTAGTAATACTTACATGCGGCAGTGCCGCGCGTAATCCGTCACTAGAAAATACAGTTTTACACCTTACGCTGTCGTGTTAAAGTTGGAAGTTTATTACTTAAGCTCGCGTACATCGGCAAGTGTCTTTGATATCTTGAGGTTCGCTAAGGCTATTAAAATATGATTCAAAATCGAATCTACCTAAAAAACTGGTTTTAGTTCAACGAAATGAAGTACTAATATATTTTTTTAAACAATAATTAATAACGGAATGCACGCGGCATTATAGGTCTCTGACATGACCGCCTAAGTTTTAATTTATACCTCCCTGCGGCTCTAACGAGTTATAAGCAAAAATAAAGGAAGCGCTTACAGATAAACTTGACCGCAAGTACTTCTGTGTACTAGACACGCGGTACGGTACAGAAACATTGTCACACTGAGTTACGGTACATGGGCCGCAACCCATATGCGCAAGCGTAAGAACCAAACGCTTTTATGTATCACTTAACTCAATACGTGAAAATTCTTCAACACAGTCCATACGGGTGTAAATGCCTTGTTGAGTTGCGGACCATGTACCGTAACTCGGTATGACAATGTTTCTGTTCCATTACGCCCACTGCAGCGTGTGTACAGTCAAGGAAATTGAAACACGTACCACCGTAGAACCTAGTCGAAGAGACATACGCATGACATTTGTATGACATAGCCTGGCGTTTAACGCGTCGCGTCATTGCGATAGGGTTCTAAGGTGGTACGTGAATATATTTCCCCTACTATACCTAGTGTTATAAGAAAAGAACGCACAGAAAGATAAACTAAATTTGGACAGTCGTTTAGGGCCACTCCTAATACAGCTGTATAAACTGATATACAGGCGCTCTGTGCGCTGTTTGGAATGTTTTTGTAGACCAATGATAATTGAATGATTGTATGGAAATAATTATTAATGTATGTTACCAGGAGATTTTAAAAATAACTTGTGTCATCGTCATCACAATGCTGGAGATTAAAGCCGACAGGTTGAATATTCAATTTTTACCATAAATCCTTTTTTTACTACTTTTAATATAGTACATTATGATACGAGTGTGCAATGTTGGTCATTACAGTCGGGATGGTATTATTCGCGCGAGCGCTACGAGAGCGCGATAAGAGAGCCGAGTGTAATGTTCAATGTACACGCGTTTCATGACGTTTTTTAACGCACTTGCGAGGGAAAAACAGAGTTGTATTGTTATACAATTAGATTATATATTTTTAATTATTTTTGCAAATTAAAAAAAAATCTCCGGTAAGCTGTTGACGCTAGCTATGGCTATCAACGCAAGACCATTAATAAAACTGTATTACCCGGTTAAATAGCGATAAATGATTAAATTATCTAAAAGAGGACGTAAAAATTTAGTATGTTTAAAAAAGTGTTTTTGGTAAAAATTGGTTAATTGACCTTTTGGTGGACAAATTAATGACTCGTCCATTTGATGTTAACATGCTTTCTAAATTTAATACGTTTTCAGTGATCCTATATTTTCATATATCAACCGTTGTGCTGCGGTCGAAAATTTCCATTTTCCATAGAAATTAAGTGAATGGTTTAACCCCCTTATTCATAAAAATCTTTTTAAGCTAACAAATGTTTAGTCCCTTTCATTTGAGGGCAAACGTCACAATGACAGATAAAGACATAAAACATGTTAACTAACAAACGGTTACAAAGCGTTTATGAATAAGGGGCTTAGTGTATGGAGGCTGTGAACGTGTTAACAAGTGGACGGGTTGGAATAGGGTTAAGTTTTTTTTAGTGATATTTTGTGTAATCTTTTTTTAAGGTATTTTTTGTAATAACATGCCGCTTACCAAAGTGATATCTGTGTTTTATTACTGATGCCTTTTAATTGTGTGTATACCAAACACCTCTTCATTATAGTATTGATTTTCAGGCGTACAATAAAGCAAGTTAAACAATGATGAACAAAAAAGTTTCCTCAAGCTAGAATTCGTGTTTAAGACCGCTACTAGCGCCATCTACATACATACTTAAAAACAAAATCGTACCTGTTTCCCAGAGGGGTAGCGCCATCTATCGCATGTTTAATGCAGCAACTAATCCGGAAGCTTTTAACTTTTGCTGTGTAGTTTCACTACTCGTCAAAAGATGTCTCGCACTTACGCTACTCGTTACTTAGATAGAATAGTGACATCTATCAAACGTTTAATGCAGCTTGTACATTCATGGCCTTACAATTTGGGATTAAATAGTTGCGGTGTAGTTTATTTATGAAAGCATTTAGTTAAAACATCTACTCGTCGGCAGATGGCGCTCCTAGTTGTAAAATACGTAATGATTAAATTACTGTAACTAATTACAGTTCAGTGTATTACATTTTATACTTTTTTTTTATAACATAGGAAGGAAAACGAGCAAGTGGGCACCTGATGGTAAGTGATCACCACCGCCCGTACATACCCCCAACACCAAGGAGATTGCAGATGCGTTGCCAACCCAGAGGCCTAAGATGGAATACCTCTTATGACAGTAATGTCACCGGCTGTCTTGCTCTCCACGCCGGAACACAACAGCGCAAGCACTGCTGCTTAGCGGCAAGATTAGCGAGCAAGATGGTGGTAGCGATCCGGACAAACCTTGCACGAGGTTCTACTACCTACAAAAACCCGGTTTTGGTTAAGATATAATAAAATAGAGTATGTGATGTTTTAGAACTTAAATGGAACAAAGTAAATGTCGAAGTCCGCTTTGTATAGTCGACCAAATAATTGCTTGACCACTTTAGAACCTTATCTGTTTGTAATACGGTCGAAAAGTGGTCAAGCAATTTCTTGGTCGACTATACATAAAGTTAATTTTGTGTTTCCACTTTAAGATGTGCAATGAAAATTAAATGACTAAAAATTTTGAAATTGTATGAAACTTAGAACCACTTATAAATATAACGTTTATATGGATGACTATTATTTGAGCGGCGTTTTTAATTTTACCTGATACTTTGATAATAATTATTTCGTTCATAATAAAATCAATTTATAGAATTTTGTAACCGATTTTTTTTCAATTTTTATTTTTAATGTTTTGACACCGAGGGTAGACCCTTAAAATCAATAATGTAATGACCGTAAGACGAAGCACATTGAAAAATTCGCAGGGTAGGGCAGCGGCAGTGTGGCGAAACTGGAAAACGCAAGGCACGGAATGCTGATGTTGCAGGTTCGAGTCCTGCCATTGCCCTAATTTTTCTTTGTGTTGTCATTACAATTTTAATCAATTTATAGTTTACAACATTCGCAAATATTTATAACCTTAACGAGACCTTAACGCAATGAAATCGTTGGTAATTTACCACGACGTTTCGCCCGTGCTTCAACGGTCGTATCCTCGAGAAGACTCAAGGACTACTATTGTCAAGGTTTTCTCGTGACCAAGGCCGTTGAAACATGGCCGAAATGTCGAGGTAAACTAACAATTATTTTTTCACGTAAGTCCCCGTTCACGTTAAGAGGAGTGTGAACCCAGCCCGAAAAAGCGCTCCCCATACAAACGGCGATAACGTTTTCCACCCTCTAAACCTTAAACAATGGCAATGATTTTTTGGTATGTTGTCATTATACCTAGGAACTAGGTTTTTCAGTTGGCAACACTGTCTTGTCAACAGCAAAATTTGAATAGCTCCGTATTTAATCATTATTTATTAATTTTTGACATATAATTTTATATTAATAAAACGTAATTCTTAACTAATTTATATATTTTGACATTTGGAACTTATAAATATCGACATGGCACCTACAAAAACCAAAACAAGCGGAAAAGAGGACGCAGATAAAAGGTTGGTGGACGTTATTTTAAATTTTGAGGGACTAATGAGAGAAATGAAGGAAAAACTAAATGGCTGTTACGATTTAATACTATCGCAACAGCATGAAATCGCTTCACAGAAACAACGCATTCTAGAATTAGCTCACAGTGTTCACAACTTACGTGACTATGAACGGCAACTCCCAGGAACCATGCGACCATCCACTCCTACACTACAAATTCCTCAGAGGTTCACGAACACTATTTCACTTAATGAGTCCGGTCCCCAAGGTCTCGGATACATAGACGGGACAGGTGACTCACAGAGCGTCCACCAACAAAGTGTACACCATCAAAGTCCGCTAGTGGGAATACCAGGAGCCGGCGTACGTGACGCAACTAGCAGTGCTGCGGAGTTGACGCCAATGGAGCCACTGGAGTCAGCTGATCCCGGCACGAAGCGGCGCCGCGGCCGGCCCTGTCGTGCGACGCCTATGATTACCAGCTCAAAAGGAAACACAAGCATACAGAGTAACGCTGTGGCCAGTGGATCGCCTCCATTTTTGGCAGTTTCCAAGGAGCCACCTCTTCAAAGCGCAAAGACACCAAGTGAGGCGCCACGCATACATCCGGGCCTCCGAGCAGCCGCGCCTCGCCCCGTGAGCCTGCACGTCTTCAACCTGGGCGAAGGAACCACCGTGCAGGACGTTCTCCAGCATCTCCGGGTCGAGATTAATGTCACAGATGTGCAGTGTGAGCAGCTAGTGGTCACTAGGGGTCACTACACCTCCTTCAAGCTTGACGTTCCAGCTAACAAGTTGCAGTTGGTAAAAAACACAAAGCATTGGCCTGCTGGTGTATCGGTTAGACGTTTTAATATTGTCACGCCAAAAAACTTACTAAGTCCTGCCACAAAAACAAAACCACACTAGCGTCACACACGAACTTTAAAGTCCTACACCAAAATGTGCGATCTATTTGTGGTAAAACTGCGTTGTTGGATTTGTTACTGAGTACCGAGAAGCCTGCGGCCCTAACATGACAGCCCAGTTTTAGTTTAACCCCTCCCTCTGTCTCTGTCTAACTAGTGTCATAAGAAAGGGACGCAGATAGAGATAAACTAAACTTGGCCAGTCATGTTAAGGCCACTGATGTATTAGCTTGCAGTGAAACTTGGTGCAAAAAACATGAGATTGAGCGAGTTAAGCTATGTGGGTATGAGCTGGCGGGTAGTTATTGCCGCACGAATATCGCTCACGGCGGTGTCGCGCTGTACACACGGGCCGATATTATCTATCGCCAGCGAAACGACTTGCAGAGTTTAGCTGTTCAGTTTCACTTTGAGTTCACTGCCATTGAAATTTGTAATTTAAAATTGATTATTATTGCATTATATCGCACCGGAGATGGTGATTTTGACATTTATTTAAATAATTTGGAATTATTATTAGGTAAGCTGACTGATGAAAATAAAAGGTTTATTTTGGTCGGCGACCAGAATGTTGATTTTTTAACTGATAACATACCGAGGCGGCGGGTAGACGAAATATTGCAAAGCTACTCATGCACTAATTGTGTTGCGTTTCCAACCGTAGAAAGAGAAAGCTATAGAATGACGGACGTCTTCCTTTTCACTTGCACAAGAATAAGATATAAATATGAATTTGCTTGTGAAAAAAAGAGACAGAGCTTGATATCTTTTGTCCCTCATGGCATGTTTAGTTTTTTCAAGGTCAGCATACTTCTATGCTAAGCAAACTTTGACGTTTTGTGACAAGCTCAATCCATGTCACCGGAAATATTACAAAAAGTGTCCGATTTATTTAAAATTACGTGGACTATTTGTTTATACAGGCGTTAAGAACAATATAACGAGTCTGCAGAATGGTGCGATGTTCTGTTTTATGCTGCAAAAGTGACAGTGAATCGAAAATTGATGAACTATCTTTTCACTCTGAAGTTATCAAAAATTTGATCTTATTTGACTTATTAGAACAGATGTTTCATCTTGTGTGGTTTCTTCCCGCTTTACATACACATCCTAACGTGTTTCAAGATCAAATAAAAGCTGTTTTATGCATTTTTAGTTGGTGCTTTTTACATAACCTTAAAACTCAGTGTTGTCACTTTTTCCCACGAATATTACCCCACGTTAAGGGGTAAATAGTACGTTGATGAAATATTGGTATAGAAAAAACTTATACAGGACCCTATTTCGTAAAGCATGTTAGTCTAGTATTTTGATTCATTTAATCGTTTATTTTACGAGATAAAACACTAGTACACAGATAAAATATGCACTCGTGTAACTCGGAGGTCGACTCAAATGCTGTATGAAATGAAGCCCCGTGAAGTGTATTCTGGATTTAACTTCCAGATTCCCCCACGAACCACATATACGGGAATCATGGATTGCACCTACTGGAATCTTCCAGAATGTGTTGTCAACACTTTGACCGAAATCTATTGTTACAGTGTGGGTTTACTACATAATTATTTCTAACTTTTTTCGCTTTAATTAGGTACCATTGTTATTATTAAGAGTGATTTTATAAATTCCTGTTAATTATTAAAAACATTTTCCAAAAGTAATTATTTTTTTCAATTTAAAAATATTGTTTTTATATTGACATCGTAAATGACCCCAGCTGCCCTAACATGACGGCCCAGGTTTAGTTTAACCCCTCCCTGTGACTCTGTCTAACTAGTGTCATAAGAAAGGGACGCAGATAGAGATAAACTAAACTTGGCCAGACATGTTAGGGCAACAGGGAAAACTGCCTTACAGATGGTAACCCTAAATATTCATGTGTGTGTATTTGCTGTCCCTTTCGGAGACACGCACGACCTGTGTCTTCCCATAATAAGTCTATGTTTCCAACCCGTGTGTCTGCGCACAGCTCGACTTCTATTGACTGCGGACTGATCCCGCGCACCTGCGCCAACTTCACGGCGGTGCCCATTGATACTTTTATAAGTGCCATAATGCACAGGTGTTTACTCTACCAGTTGACCCATTATATTGCGACAAAAGAAATAAATATATTGAAAAGAGATTATTTAATAATGAATCGATATTTGCATTTTATACTGACATTGAAAATTATAATTGGGATTTTATTTTTTTGACTACGATTTCTATTAATGATAAATTCAATAAATTATTTAATATTTTGACACACTATATTGACATCCATTTTTCTGTAAAAAAGATCCACGTTAAGAAAACTAAAAGTGTTCCGTGGTTGACTGATAGCCTCTCAAAATTTATACAAAACTACAATGACATGACGGTAATGAAACGACAATATCCGGACAGTAAGGTTTTGATAGAAGGCATCGATCACTATTGTAAACTGATTAAGTCCGAAACTTTGTCCGCCCGGCAGCAGTATATTGAAAGTCGTTTACAAAATAGTAAAAACCCATCGAAAGAGTTGTGGCGCGTTGTAAATGAGGAAATTTCAGCAAAATCGGGGATCCACACCATTTCATTAAAGGACGAAAGTTCAAATGAAATACCCGATGACAGAGTACCTGAACATCTCAATCAGCATTTTCTGACAATAGCATCTAAATACACTATTCAAATTAATAAACGTACGTCTGTTAACTATCTACAGAATTTCCTTCACGATGTTAATATACCTGACTTCGTTCTGCCCACCGTTACACTTGCAGACGTCGACCGCGCTTTGCGGCTGATGATGAAGACGCGCAACACTCTTGATATATACGATATTTCTATTAATATACTTATGTGTGTCTGGCCGGTCATTTCTGGTTTGCTAGTTGAACTCGTGAACAGTATGTTTTTGTGTGGAGTATACCCTGATGTACTGAAGAGCACACGGGTATGTCCTGTGTATAAAGGAAAAGGTGAAAAGTGTTCCGTGGATAACTATAGACCTATAACTATTGTGCCAAATATCTCAAAGATTGTTGAGTCGATTTTATCCGACAGCTTAATGCGACATCTAGAGACAAATGACCTACTGACGGACGAACAATATGCTTATAGAAAAAAAAGGTCTACCACATTAGCTGCATACAAAGTGTATGATTGCATCGCAACAGCTTTGGATGAGAAACATAAAGTTGCAGGGGTATTTTGTGACCTATCCAAGGCGTTCGATGTAATCAACCATAAGTTATTGCTAGAGAAACTGAGGCACTATGGCATTAAAGATAAGGACCTCCTACTTTTTAAGTCTTTTCTTGAAGGTAGGCAGCAGACGGTTGCAGTTCAAATTGATGGTAGGAGGGTAAAATCTAAGGCAGGCGATGTGAACGTAGGCATCCCACAAGGATCGTCCTTGGGGAATACCCTGTTTTCATTATTTATCAATGATCTTGCAGCCTCTGTCAATGAGGGTCAAACAGTTTTATTTGCGGATGATACCACGGTAGTAGTGACCGCCTGTACATATGAACAGCTTGAGCACGGGTTGGGAGGTGTATGCAATCAGCTGCATGAGTGGTTCACTGCAAATGGTTTGGTCCTTAACGTGACCAAATCAAATGTTATCTTGTTTTCGGCCAACCACACAGTGGCTCCACAACTACAGAGTTCGATGCCAATGTGTGAAACAAGTAGGTACCTTGGATTCATCATGGACGATAGGCTAAATTGGAAACCGCATGTGCAAAAGCTTTGTGAACGATTAAACGGCGTGGTATTTGCATTGCGAAAGCTCAAACCACTAATTTCCAAAAAAGCACTAGTCCAAGTGTACCATGCTCATTTCCACTCACTCTTGTCGTACGGCGTTATATTGTGGGGAAACTCGACGGACTCCGACAGAGTGTTCAAAGTCCAAAAGCGGGCTCTACGTACATTGGCAGGTGTGAAACCTAGGGACTCCTGCAGAGAGCTATTCAGGAGCTTTGGGATATTGACGCATTATTCGCAATATATTTACGATGTTATAATGTACACACGACGTAACATTCATTTGTTTAAACGCGTCAATATCCCAGGCAGAATAACCCGCCAGACGGGGCGACTGCAAGCGGTGCCGCGGCGGCTGAAGCTGCTTGACAAGAACCCGCGTGTCATAGGCCCTAGGTTTTACGAGCGCTTACCCGCCGACCTAAAGAATGAATGTTCGGACGAAGCATTTGGTAGCCGACTAAGAATTTTTTTGTTAAATAAGTCATTGTACTCTGTAAAAGAGTACAATGAAAACAGTTGACATTTAAATTAATTTGACATATTATTCTTGCTTATTGTTTTAGATTATTATTTTGTACCTGATTGTTTTTGTTTTGTTTTCATTTTATTATTTTTTGCCTATTTTGACATTTTCACCGTTTGTGACTTTGAATTTATATTTGTATTTTTATTGTGACATTTAAATTTTTTATTTTTGAATTTTTGACATTTTTCTAGACGTATTTCTAGATATTTTTATTTTATTATTTTGTTTACCTTTTGACGATCTTATTGTGAATTTGTTATCTTTGACATTCTAAATTTAATGTAATTCGAAAAGCTTGGAATATAACATTTCTCTTACACACCGCTCCACTCATTTTAAACAAACATCTGACGTTTTACATAATTTTTTTTTTTTTTTGGATTTTATGGCCTGGTTACAGAGACCTTTAAGCCACGTCGTCCTCTAATACCAGTGTTGCTACATGGCACTTTTGGCAATACAATTTAATGTCTAAATTTTGCCTTCGCCGCATATATTTGGGACAGTTTTCCTAAGCCGTCCTGCCAACTGACATTAAACGTATCCTTCACACAACTCGGCGTAAAACGTAACATAAACCAGGCTAACTTATTGGCTATTATTATGAAATCAATATTATAAATCAATTTTAAAGAAATCTTAGCTCCCAATTCTTTTCTAAGTAATTTAAAAAACTGCATAAATCACTCGCGCCTAATGAGCCGTGTGATGGTGCCATATATTTATTGTACTGATATTGATTACGCATTTTTGCGCGTTAGTTACGACCCCACATTTGGCAACATTAATTTGCAGTAAAATGGCAACCCCTTTTTAGGGTTCCGTTACCAATGGTTAAAACGGGACCCTATTAAAGTTTTTTCGGATATAATGTATAATTGAAATAATTGTCAATTTCGCGGCCAAACCTAAACCTATGATTTACACTAATATAGTTTTTTAAGGACCACATTGTTACTAAACAATCTATGGACCTTTTTTGATGTCTGAAATAAATGAATTTTATTTTTATTTTATTTTATTAAATTTTTGTAACCGAAATTTCTTTCGATTTTTAATTTTTAATTGTTTAATATTCAAATTATTAAATTAAAATGCTATGTAATGATAACACAAAGAAAAATTAGGGTAGTGGCAGGACTTGAACCTGCAACATTAGCATTCCGTGCCTTGCGTTACCAGTTTCGCCACATTACCGCTACCATACCCTGCTGGACCCTATTACTAAGTAAGACTCCGCTGTCCGTCCGTACGTAAGTCTGTCACCAGGCTGTATCTCGAGAACCGTGATAGATAGACAGTTTAAATTTTCACATATGATGTATTTCTGTTGCCGCTATAACAACAAATACTAAAAAACAGAATAAAATTAATATTCAACATACAACAAATATTCAACATACAACATACAACAATTTCATACAACAAACGTGTTTTTTTTTTGCCGTTTTTATAGATAATGGTACGGAACCCTTCGTGTGCTAGTCCGACTCGCACTTGGCCGGTTCTTTATGTTGTTATGACAGGGATAATAGAATAGATACTCGTTCAAGGTGGATCCACCTTGAACTAGTATGTATTCTATTGCTTCGTATGAGACGGGAATTTTGAAGTTATTGCTGTTTTAAATTTATTGTAGCTAAATGGGAAGTCACCATCGTCTATAGACACCCGCAACACCGAGGAGATCGCAAATGCGTTGCCAACCCAGAGGGCTAAGATGGAATACCTCTTGTGCCAGTAATGACACCGGCTGTCTTGCTCTCCACAGCGGAACACAAAAAAAAACTGGAACAGATTACCTTGCTACTTCGTGAAACCAGTGCCGTGCACGTGCAAGATAGCTGCGCCTGTGCGATTTTTTTTTTCATGCAAAAACCCGCCCTCCCCCGCTTCCACGCAAAACAACACACACAGACTCAACTATACACCACCATAACCATCCCTTCTGGCAGCAGTTGGGTAAAAAGTACAACAGTCTTGTTGTGACGTTTTCAATGCCCTATTGTAGCGATCTATTCATGCAATTACGCATTCGTTGCGGGCAGTTTTGTTAAAGGGGTGAGCAGACTGGCCGACACGGAACGTCGACATTAACGGTTCGATATTTATGCAAAAATATTGTTTTTGGTATTTAGACTTTGACTTAGAATCGTTTTTGATTTGACAAAGTGTGCTATAAGGCAGGGGTTCCCAATTTTTTTTCCAAGGAACCCTAATTGATTATACTTTTCCTAGCGGAACCCTACTTTGATAACTGGAAATTTACCTACCTTAAAATAGGTATAAATGAAAAACAATAACGTGTGATAATATTTTTTACGGAACCCTTGCGGCCTTTTCACGGAACCCCAGGGTTCCGCGGACCACCTTTCGGGAACCGCTGCTATAAGGTTTAAAATAATGGACAAGTTTATACTATAGAAATAGAAATTAGTATTTTATGCAACTGTTGCATAATGAGGGGTCTTAAAAGACGAGCGTGGTTTTATGAAACGAGCGTCAGCGAGTTTC
Organism: Ditula angustiorana; assembly: GCA_963691745.1. Taxonomy (NCBI): domain Eukaryota; kingdom Metazoa; phylum Arthropoda; class Insecta; order Lepidoptera; family Tortricidae; genus Ditula; species Ditula angustiorana. Next base: position 5,140,421 of record OY829501.1, read on the forward strand.
ATAATAAAATCACACGAGTGTTTTAAGACCTAATTATGTACAGTTGCATACATTACTTTATCTACACACATATCATAAGTACTCTATGATGGGTTCAGAAGCCATAGGGCAATGACCTGCATAGCTACAAGCTAGTAGTGCTAGGTACTTATTAAATTAATATAGACTGTACATATTAAAATAATGAAATAAAAAATGAATTTGAATAAATATAGAAACAAATTAGAAAAATTCTCATAATAATATTGTTTGTTATAATGCTGGTCATTGCCTACGGTTTCTGAACGCATTATAGAGCATTTATGATATATGTGTAGATAAAGTTTATTAAAAGAAAACAGATTCACAAACATAGCTTAACCGAAAGCCCCACACTGGGCAACGCCCGTCACGTGGAGACCAGATTCGGTGTGTGTAAACCAACTTACATAAAATACATTTTGAGTGCTCTTGTTAGAAACTCTATGCAATAATAATAAGTAGAATCTACACTATCTACACTAAAATAATAAAGAGGTAAACTTTGTTTGTTAGTTTGTTTTTTTGTTTGTTTGTATGTAGGGGGTAATCTCTGGAACTACTGAACCGATTTCAAAAAATCTTTCACAGATAGAAAGCTACACTATTCCTGACGGACATAGGCTACTAATTTAACGTGAACGAAGTCGCGCGCGTCCGCTAGTAATAAATAAAATGATTCGGAAAGGCTTTAGGTCTATTCGCCCGAGAGTCCGTGCGTGCGTGTGTTTGTGTGTGTGTGGGGGGGGGGGGGGTGTTTACTAAAGCTGGCTTACATGGGTCGAGCTGTCAAACGTAACTAGAATTCAGAATTTTCATAGAACTTTTGTAATATCGTAGTGAGTTCTCATTTATCGATTTTAAATGTAAATAAATATCGATGGCGATCTCTAGTTTTTTCTACGTATGTATACAAATTAATATTGAAATGTAAAATAACTAATTCAAAACCAGATAATTATCTTTTTTTATGAAATAGGAAGGCAAACAAGCAAGTGAGTCACCTGATGGTAAGTAATCACCACGGCCTATAGACACCCGCAACACCAAGAAGATTGCAGATGCGTTGCCAACCTAGATGACTAAGATGAAGCACGCGTATGCCAGTAATTGCACCGGCTGTCTTGCTCTCTGCAAACTACTTCCTAACAGAATTTATGACTCATAGATAATCAAAATAAATAATGATATGCTATTCTATTCTATTCATTATTACAATAAACATTTTGCGTTAGAATTTGAGTTTGGATTAAAAACAGTAGCTATAAAGAATTTCGTGTGATACTACTAAACTTCTCTTCTTTTTCTTACTTTTTCTTTTCTTCTATTAATTTGATAAATGAACTAAACTTACTAGCTAATACTTAGTTTACACTTATTGACATTTGGCCGCTGGCAGAACAACAGAACTCCATGGTCCCTAAAAAAAATAATCATAGACTACAAAGTCCTGGCTGAAAAGCAATACCGGAAAGAAAGCCGTTCGCTGACCTGAGAAAGAAATCGTTCCAATTTTGAAATTAGCCACACCCCTATATTGTTATTGGCTGTGATACACTAATCGAAACGGCGTAAGTAACCTTTTTTAATTTAATCGTATTTAAACTTTACTCGCGTTTGAATAAAGTGGATTTTTAGTATGAAATTGGAAGGGTATGAATTGAAGTGTATTTTCCTGGGTGGTGAATAATTTTAGCATATTGATTGACACAGTGCAATATTCAACGGTTTGAGGAGTTTTTTTCTTTCAAAATATAACTTGATTTAATTTCATAAGAGCTTTGTGTTGGGAATTGAACAACAATTTTGTCTAAATGACTTGCAAGATTACTAGACTAGACTAGACTAAATTACATTTTTTTTAATACAGCAATCGAGCAAATAGGTCACCTGGTGGTAAGTGATCACCACCACCTATAGACACCCGCAACACCAAGGAGATTGCAGAGGGCTAAGATGGAATACCTATTGTGCCAGTACCTAATGTCACCGGCTGTCTTGCTCTCCACGCCGGAACACAAAAGCGCAAGCACAGCTGCTTAGCGGCTGGATTAGCGAGCGAGATGGTGGTAGCGATCCGGACGACCTTGCACAACGTCCTATCACCTGCACTACTTATTATTTATTTGTGATTGAAGTTTGTAAGAATCGCGTAGCACTTCGTAGACCTGCTACGAACGCGTAGCACTAGATTTGCAAGTGTATCAAAGATTACAAAACGATTCCAATTAAGGTTTTCGGCTGACTGTACTTTATTCTTACCTTGTGCTAAATCTCAAGCCAATCCGACCACTTGCAGTGGGTCAAATAAACATGCAATTGTTAAAGGAAAATTTAAACTAATTCAAAACACTCAAAATTTTAAAGGTGGAAGAGATCGCTCTGAAGCGATAAGATCGTATTTTGGATACCTATATTTAATATTTATCTGTAATTCTGTAAAATTGTTAACGTGGTCGTCAATAAAGTTTGTTGTATTGTATTGTTTTTCATTAACGGGAACTGGAGGCCACCTGATGGTAAGTAATCACCAACGAAGCCCAAGACACCAGCAACACCAAGGCGTTTGCAGATGCGTTGCCGACCCAGAGGGCTAAGATGGGATACCTTTTGTGCCAGTAATGACACCGGCTGTCTTGTGCTCCACGCCGGAACACAACTGCTTAGCGGCAGGATTAGCGAGCAAGTTGGTGGTAGCGATCCGGACGTACTTTGCACAAAGTTCGAACATTGTCTATCTGTCAGTCAGTAACAGAACTCTTATATTTCATTTATCAGCAAATCATCAGCAAATCTCGCTGGCTATACAGCGGGGCAACGCGGCAAGCGTGATGGGCGCGTTTGAGCCAGGTGCGATGCGGAGTGGGTTTTTTTTTTTAGGTTAAGTTAGTGTTAGCAATAGTTTTAATTCTGTTTGTGTTATTGTACTGTCTAAATATACCTATGTTTATTATTTAATGTTAGTTTTTAAGTTTGACTGTTTGTAATTTAATTTGATGTGTTTATTAGAATAAATTAATTTGGATTGTTTTTTCATTTATTTATTTTTATTTTTATGAAATAGTAAGGAAAACAAGCAAGTGGGTCACCTGATGGTAAGTGATCACCGCCAATAGGCACCCGCAACACCAGAGAGATTGCAGATGCGTCAACCCAGAGGGCTAAGATGGTATATCTATATGCTCACGCCTCAAATTTTTAAAGAGGTATCCGCGGTTTACTCTAAGTTAATACAAAAGATATTTTTTGCAATGAATAGGGTTTAACGGAATCTATAAAAACACACTTATACCCTTTCTCCACCTTATGAATAATACGTACATAGACTAATCTGACACGCATACATGTAAAAGTGACGAAAAAACTAAGCAAAACCTTTAACTTTAACGGAATAAGAACTAGAATGTGTTGACGTCAACTGCAAAACAAAAGTTGTAAGTCTGAGCCGTCCAGTATAACTTGAGCTCTCACCCTCCATACAAAAACCAAGTATGTCAGGTTTTTAATAGAGTTAAAGGGGACGCGGGGGTTCAATATAAAATGGCGGTCGCAAACAAAAGGGCGCCCAAAAACGCCCCTTTCGTAACCACTCCTCTTTCGAATCAGTTGCTCTTTGAATTTCGAACGAATCGAACGCATTTCGAATTTCGAACGGAATGACGCGTACGACATTTCAAATTTAATTTTTGTTTTTTTTTACCTGCGTTTCGTTGTTGCTCTAGTTCGGTATAGAAAAAAAATTGTTCAAACAAATATGATACTAGATTAATATGTACCCGAATGACAAGAATGGACTAAAATTGCCCTACAATCCGAAACTAGACCACAATATGTTGAAAACTATACAGAATTTGTGCTACAACAAATCAAATGCCCCCTTCAATATGACGTCGCCGTTCCTAGTGGACAATATCTTACACCATCAAAAGGTTAATTTTCACAATCAATATCTCAACCAGCAACTGGAATACGTGATGCAACGAAACTACGAACGCTCAAGAGAAACCTCGCCAGAAATGGAGAAACCCGATGATGAAGAATCCAACCGGGAAGAGCACAAACAGGACGAAGACTCAAAAACGGACGACGAAGAGTTTTCAAAAACGGAATACTACAACGGTGAATACAAAAACGAAGAGAAAGAGGTCCTTAACATGCCTAACCTGGCTCGTCGTTGTCAGAATTGCAATGGTTTGGATTGTTCACCGTTTGCTTGCAAGAAATCTGGTATCACTAGACTTGAAGAACTGGAGAAACGGTTTCAATTGGGATACCAGGATGGGTCAGACGAAGATGGAAAGGATAAGGAGTACACCAACGAACTGGTGAGGTGTGAGGATTTGGAGAAAAAACCGACTTTGAAATTTAGTGTTAGTGCTATTCTCGGCGATAGGGAAGACAGCGGAGCGAAGAATAGTGTCAACGGTAAGTTATAGAATGGAATGGAGCAGAATATTGTTTATTTCAGACTTGGCCCACAATCTTTTATTAATGAAATAGGAAGGCAAACAGGTGGGTCACCTGATGGTAAGTACACCACCGCCTATAGACACCCGCAAGATCGAAGAGATTGCAGATGCGTTGCCAACCCAGAGGGCTAAGATGGAATACCTCTTGTGCCAGTAATTACACCGGCTGTCTTGCTCTCCACGCCGGAACACAACGGCACTGCTGATTAGCGGCAGGATTAGCGAGCAAGGTCGTGGTAGTGATCCGGACGGATTTTGCACAAGGTCCTACCACCCGAAAAATAACATTTATAACGTTATCGGGACTTTGACTAGAGACGAGTGACCGTGACCGCGGCCGTTGAAACATGGCCGAAACGTCGAGGTAAATTGACAATGTTTTTATCGCGTTTAAGTCCCGATAACGTTATAAATATTGAAAATTGCGAAAATTTAAAATAAATTGGTCCATAATATTGGTAGTGAAAATCTTACACTATTTGATGTATTTGTTTGTATATTTGTAAGTATGGTCATGAGGTATGAAGAAATATTATGTCGGTGTTAGGAGTAGCTCATTTGTAAAGGTTTCAGACACGATGTTCTCAAAAGTTGCCATTCTGACGACCGGATAACCTAGTGGTTAGTTTTGCGGGTGACAGGACCTTGTGTAAGGTCCGTCCGGATTCCTACCACCATCTTGCTCGCTAATCCAGCCGCTAATCAGCAGTGCTTGCACCGTTGTTTCGGCGTGGAGAGCAAGACAGCCGGTGTAATTACTGGCACATGAGGTCCATCTTAGTCTTCTGGGTTCGCAACGCATCTGCAATTTCCTTGGTGTTGCGTGTTTCTATTAGCTGTGGTGATAACTTACCATCAGGTGACCTACTTGCTCGTTTGCCTTCCCATGTTCTTTAATTTTTTTTGTTAGTGTGTTGCACCCACGCGAAGCCAGTTGGGGTAGCTAGTGTTAAAGAAAGGGGAGTGACTGCTAGGTACGGTCAAGGAAATTGAAACACGTACCACCGTAGAACATAGTCGAAGAGACATACGCATGACATTTGTATGACATAGCCTGGCGTTTAACGCGGCGCGTCATTGCGATAGGGTTCTATGGTGGTGCGTGAATATATTTCCCCTAATGTACAAGCACTTACAACCCTTCAGGGGCGAAGCCTTTTTTCAGCCGTTTCACAATCGATTATTTCATACCGTAGCTTTTTATGAAAAGCTTTCGAGAATACGAGTATATTGGAGTTAGAGTGTTCGGCGTGGCATTTTCGAGGCGAGCTTACGTATTTTGATGTAATCATTTTATCAACAAACTGGAACAAATTACCTTGCTCCTCCGCGAAACCAGTGCCGGGCACATGCAAAATAGCTTCGTCTATGCGACATATAAATATTCATGCAAAAACCCACCCTCTTCCGCTTCCACACGAAACAACATATATCACACAGACTCAACTACACACCACCACCACTAAACACTAAAACTACACGATCGACGCGCGTTTCGCCTCTGTACGAGGCATCATCCGGATCTAATAATACGACCGTTCGCTACTTGAACGAATGGCGTCTATTAATTACGTAATCATTTTATGTTCTTAATATTAAGAAGAGTGTGTAGCCAGCCGCCAAAAGCGATTTTGATACAAACGGCGATAATGTTTACCAGCCTCTAAACTTTAACCTGTAGCCATTCCTTTTTTATATCTAGTCATTTTGCTATTAAATTTTGTAACCGAAATTTCTTTCGATTTTTATTTTAAATGTTTTTAACATTGAAATTATTAAATTAAAATTGTAATGACAACACAAAGAAAAATTAGGGCAATGGCAGGATTTGAACCTGCAACATCAGCACGGTAGCTGTAAAGGTACTCAGTTGAACATGATAACTTGTTAAAAGTTTCATATAGATGACACCGAGAAGTTGTACCCTTAAAATCAAAAATGTAAAAACCGTAAGACGAAAAATTCGCAGGGTATGGCAGCGGTAGTGTGGCGAAACTGGCAAATGCAAGGCACGGAATGCTGATGATGCAGGTTCAAGTCCTGCTATTGCCCTATTTTTTTCTTTGTGTTGTCATTTTTTATTTTTTATTTGAAAGACCTTTGTCGCTGAGCGGCGTTGTCATTACAATTTAATTAGTCATTATGCCTTAGGACTAGGTTTGTATGTTTTTTTTATAATATGCACCTCAGTTGCTTGCAGGAAGTTGATTTATCTATCCTTTTCTAGCATAGACAATTTCCCTCGATACCCTCTTCAATGGTTATTTAAGTTTGTTGCCCTTTGTATAGTGGACCAAGAAAGTGCTTGGCCACTTTTCGACCTTATAACAAAGGGATAAAGTTCAAAGTGGGCAAGCAATTACTTGCTGGACTGTACTTCAAAAAAAGTGTTCTAATACGAAGCGACGTTCTGAGTGAAAATTTCAGGAACAGCCGACGGCGCTTCCTGTTCCGTCGGTAGTTGGATTTTTTTAACTTTTAGCAATATTATTTAAGATATTCACACTTTTTTTATCTTTATATGTTAGTTTGCGTCTTCTACACTATTTAAAGAGGTAAACTTTGTTTGTTTGTTTGTATGTAGGGGTAATCTCTGGAACTACTGAACCGATTCCAAAAAATGTTCACTAATGGAAAGTTAAAAATAAATCTTTGTTCATAAATACTAGAACTGAACAGCGTTGCCAGATTTATTTTCAGTCAAAGCGGGATTTCGAAGCCTTTTGTATAAAAAACGGGGCCTAATTCGTCGAAAGCGGGACATAACATAAGTAGCTTAAATGATCAGCAGATTTTTATTACGTATCGTCTTATTTGAGTTTCAAACTTACAGTGATGATAGACAGCTGTAGAATATGTTTTTTAATGAAACACGGTGCTTGGCCAGAAAACGACTAAGTACCATCTAGGTTACTGGTCGAGTATCTCCGTAAAACGGGACTGAGCCTGTCCCGCACGGGTCATTCAATTTTAGGCTAAAAAACGCCAAAATCGGGACGTCCCGTCTGGCAACGCTGGCCTGAAACGTCGGAAATTAGATTCATTACAATATACGCGGAATAAAACGTTTGAATTATTTTATTGCGTGCAGTAAATACACGGAGACAAAATCATCACCGAATTCCAGATATTCTCTAAAATATTTCATTTATTTGACCAAACGTCTCGCTGTCACCAATAACGCCGATAAAAAACAACCAAACGTTAATAACGAAACGTTTACGCGCCATTATTATAACGTTCGTAACAGCTCCCTCTATCCGACATCTTAATTTACTAAACGAAAGTTGCAATATGGCGGAGTTTTTCAATAAAAGTGGCAACATCTGTTCGGACACTTAGGAGCGGGGGCGGAGCGGGACGGACCTATACGGCTTTCGCTAAGTGCGAAAGGGACGGGAGAGGGGGAGTCCGAAATTAATATGTCTTTTCTTAGGTTGGTAGCTCCAAGTGTTTTATTATTGGTGTTGGATATATCTCTATTAATAACGTTGTTATTGGAAGCAAAATGGCGATTAATGTTTTATTGGTCGGAAGGCTATCGGGAGCGACAAATATAATATCGAAGGTGATGAAAAAGTCATAAATAGGACCATATTTAAGCTATGGGCTGTTATAGTTCTATTTAATATAATTTTTAATAAGAATTGTATTCTCATAACGCACTCCTGGACCTCAAGATACAGGCTCAGCCTAGTTTGAGATCCGCCAGAGATCCCATTTTGTGTATAATTGTTTTTTTTTGTGTTTCTTAAGCAAAAAAAAAGATCATCTAAAATAAGACTCATCTCACACTCGAGATATGTATGTACGTGCTAATTGTAATGTTTTGTGTTATAAATAAGTATGTTAGTCATAAAGGATTTTTTTCTATGAGCCTATGCAGCCTGAAATAAATGGTTCTATTCCATTCTATGTCAAAAAATGACAGAATTTACAGGGAACTGACAGCTCTTTTTGTTCTCTATTGTCACTTCATCTCTATTGACACGAGAATTGCCCCGTCTCTCCTCATCTTCACGCAACGGATTTTGATGCTGATTTCATAGTTATTTAGAGATTTTTAACGAAACGTTTCTATGTATATTAAATCCTATTTGGATCTGTGTGAAGCCGGAGCAGATCGCTAGTTAGTAACGTTTTTATATAAATTTAAATGATAATGACAACACAAAGAAAAATTAGGGTAATGACAGGACTCCAACCTGCAACATCAGCATTCCGTGCCTTGCGTTTGCCAGTTTCGACACATTACCAACTACGGTCATTACATTATTGATTTTTTTAGGATATAACTACCCGCGGTGTCATCTATGAGCAATTTGATCAAGTTATCTCATTCAACTTGGTTATTATGAATGTCCGTCAGCTGACGAGAAACGACGCCATTTGTTGTTAAATATAAACAACAAATAAACAACGAACATTTTTATAATATGCTTTTTTAACTTAGAGACTAAAGTGACGTCATTACATACACTTTTTGACATTTCCCATATAAATTCAACAAACTGGAACAAATTACCTTGCTACTCCGCGAAACCAAACTTGTCATTGTCCAATTGTCTGTCTGTTTTCCAGAGGGGTAGGCAGAGACCACGGACTTCCATTTGCTACGATCCTGACATACAACCTTTGTTTCGCTTACTCTCATAACATTCTTCAGGCATGCTCGTCGGTTCAGGGTACTCCTGACCTGGCCTTTCTCCAGAATGTCTCCGATTTGGTCGGAGTACGTTCGCCGATGTCTTCCCCTTCCCATTTTTCCATCCTCTCTCGCTTTAAACAGTCTTTTTGTTAAATTGTTTTAAACTTTCGCGATTTTCACACATATTTATGACGTTATCGAGACTTAAACGCGATAAAAATATATTGATAATTTACCTTAACGTTTCGGCCATATTTCAACGGCCGTGGTCACGAGTAGACGCCTACTTTAGGCCTTTTTGTTAATCTTCTTTCATCCATCCTCTCTACATCGCCAAACCATCTTAACATACCTTTCTCAATTTTTATTACTATATCTTCCTTCACTCCGCATTTCTCTCTCATCGCCTCATTCTTCACTCTATCTCTCAAAGTCACACCACACATACTTCTCAACGCTCTCATTTCCACGGCATCAATTCAACTTTGATGTTTCTTTTACCATACCTAACTTTCACTAATACTATACCTAGGAAAACTAAAACTAGGCGAGGTCCCCCAGGCACAGAATAAATAATAGTACTAAAACGAACAGAAACTTCTCTTTTTCAACCACCATTAAACGAATTCCAACTTTATGATCAGACACAAAAAGTTCGTATTACTTCATAAACATTCGCCAGGCGGCATGCGTCAAAAGGAAGGCGCCGCCCGCGCCCGCCTTCCCCCCGCAATGCCCTGGCGCACCGCTAGGGTTGGGCTGCTTACTGTAATACTATCAACGCGCGACACAGAGTGAGCGGGCGCGCGCGCGGCAAGCCGGCAACCTACTGCGATTAACCTATGCCATAGGTAATGCGGCGAGCGCACCTACAGTGCGGAGTGGAACCCCCCTGCCCCAGGTCTGATCCCTGCGGTAGGTCCCCAATGATGCACTATCGTATGATATAAAAATATTTGGATTTGGACTTTATTGTTAGTAAGCTTAAATTCAACTGCCTTTGGTAACTACCGCTATAACAATATAAAGCAACACCTGCATTCCATTTCCCCAACTGCCTTCAAAAAGATTTATCCAAAACGTTACTCCGATTTCACTCACAAAAAATCGTAATACCCCACCACTTTAACAGTACTGTCACCAAAACCTCTCACGAATCTTATTACATGAACACCAGCGTCCATTTTCCTTTATCTAAGCCTTTGACAACTGTAATAATCTAAAACACTACAATCTTTTCTGCGCATTTACCAAAAACAATGCTGTCTTTATGGCGTAAGGGTTGGGGTTGAATTTCGTTCGAGTATTCGTTCGGCAACGGCAAACGAGTGTGCGTTCGAATGGCGTTCCGAATTCAAATATTATGGCAATATGGCGCCAATGACATGTTAATATCGGCTCGGGACCCGATATGCATAATTTTATAGTAGGAGTTCGATTTTTGATTTTCTCGCTCGTTTTAGTATGTTGGTACGTGACTGGGTTTAGGCGTATTTCGGCGGGCAAATGGAATATGGGTTTATGAAGGTTGTGGCGTTTTTGGACGTTGGGTCATTATAGAACAAATTGCAATATAAGCATTATAGTCTATATTAGGCTTCATACGGGTACAATCTGTATATAAGGTACATGAAAACCTCTACAAAAATTCTAAATGACAGTGAAAATTGCATCAAAATCCGTTGCGTGGTTTAAGGGGAGAAGACAGCCGAAGATACACTATAAAAAATTCTGACAGACAGGAAATAATAGCGACTTTATTTTATGTAAAGAAAGTTTTTTTATACAACATAGGAATGCAAACAAGCAAGTGGGTCACCTGATGGTAGGTGATCACCACCGCCTATAGACACCTGCAACAACAAAGAGAGTGCAGATGCGTTGCCAACCCAGAGGGCTAAGATGGAATACCTCTTGTGCCAGTAATTACACCGGCTGTCTTGCTCTCCACGCCGGAACACAACAGTGCTAGCACTGTTGTAGAGATAGAGAGAAAGTAAGTAAGTAGAGATGGTTTGATTTTTCTTTTAACACTTTAAGAGACTCATTACTTTATCTTGATATAGTTTTTTTTTTATGACTTTTATTTTTGCTGGTCGTAGTCCTCGCGAAGGGTACGGGCGGCTACGATCGCTTAACAAATGACAATTTATTTCAACACAGATAGGTGATTGAGGTGTATCTTGAGACAGTAAAAAGTCCGTTCCTGTCCTAAATCCTTATAGTGTATGTTCGGCCGCCTTCTTCTAAACCACGCAACGGATTTTGAAACGGTTTTCACTGTCATTTAGAGATTTTTTTACGGAAGGTCTTTATCCTATTACATCCCGGCCAGGGGGGTTCCACCGCACTGTAGGTACGCTCGACCGTCTGGCCTATGGCATAGGCAAATCGCACTAGGCTGTCGGCTTGCCGCGCGCTCGTTCGCTCGCCCCGCCTTGTCAGTGTAATTTAATACGAATGCCGCGCAACCCTAGCGTGTCGCCAGGAGTAGCGAGGGGGAGGCGGGCGCGGACGGCGCGTTCTTTTTTACTCGCGCCGCCTGGCGCATGGTGTTTGAAGTAATGCGAACTTTTTATGTGTGTGAATAAAGTTGGAATTCGTTTAATCGCGGTCGTAAAAGAGAAGTTTCTGTACGTTATTTATTCTGTGTCCCGGCTCGGGCTTCTAAATTGTAAACTGCAAAAAAAAAATATTGTTTTGTATAGCTGTGTGTAATACTTCGTGTGTTATGTTCAAATCAACTCTCATTGCTTTATCTATACTTCTTCCCATTCTTAATTCAACCAGCAACTGGCTACATCGAGACTACCACTGTCTCCGTCACTCACGTGAAAAAAAAAAATAGTGCGTCTCCATCGTCCTTGCGAACACAAACACAAACGGAAGTGCCAACATAAGCCTCGCAATAAACACAAGTGTAAGCCTCACTTCGAATTTGGAACACACTCGACCTCATTTAAATTCGGAACGCGTCTGCGGTCGTGTTAACCGTCGCGCGCGGTGTCGCTAGTGTTGGTACACCTGTCGTATTAACGTTGGTTAATCGGTTGTCGTTAGGCTGGTAGTTCCGGTGTTCATTATAATTGAACGCATGTACGCCGGAAACTGAATGCTCGAACTACGATGAAAACTGGGCCGGATACGTTTTCGCGTTTGACAGACTTGACAGCTATCATAAATGTGATTCAAAATCGAATCATCATAAACTCAATATAACCTATAGCTATAATAAAGCGGGTGTTTTTTTACATCTTCTTTTTTTCTTTATCTTCACATAGTATAAAGTAAAGTCGCTATCAGTTTCTGTCTGTCCTAAATCCTTATAGTGTATGTTCGGCCGCCTTCTTCTAAACCACGCAATGGATTTTGATACGGTTTTCACTGTCATTTAGAGATTTATATACGGAAGGTTTTTATGTACATTACGTCCTAATTGTACCCATGCAAAGCCGGGACGGGTTGCTAGTATTCAATAAAACCGAAAAACAGGCAAGCTTGTAAGTGATCACCATTGGCAAGCAACACCAAGGAGTTTGCAGACGCAGAACCCAAAGGGCTAAGATGGAAAACCTCTTGTGCCAGTAATGTCACCAGCTGTCTTGATCTTCACGCCAGAACACAATAGATTAGGAGCAAGGTGGTGGTCACGTTCCGGACAGACCTTGCATAAGGTCAAGGTCTACACCAAACCCCGGTTCATATCGCGTGTGTTGCGAACCTAATCCCGTTTAGAGTCCTTTCATGTTCTTTTAATCATTTTAATTCAAAATGTTTTATTCTGGTGCTCTACAATCTACAAGTTATCAAAAAATATGTCAAACATTTAAATAAACTAACAAAATGCCCTATGACATGGGTGGACAATAAAGTTTTTTCTATTCTGTTCTATTCTATTCTGGTAACAATCCGAGCGGACTCTGCACAAAGTCCCACCTTCTTAACTCAGATAAAAAAAATCGTCACTTTAATCGATTGCATTAACTTGCCACTCTTAATGCTCGGTACATACGAAAATCGATTCGCCTTAGCCTCATCACTACAAACTTCAATTTCAATAGACAAGTTTCAAATGTTGGATCAAATGTTGGACAATTTTGTACCGTTTTGTTTGCGGATGGAACGCTGTCCCGCGCGACGTCACATGTCCCTGACATTAATGCCTGCTCCACAATGTCCAGTACATTATTTTGTAGATTCCGACCGTGAATCTACTACCAAAACGGACTGCGTGCTGGGCCCAATTTCATAAATGCGACAGGCGACAGGTGACAGTGACAATCCGGTATACATTGCTTGCTCACTATGATGTTAAAACTGTTAATCTGTAGCGTTACTTGTCGTTACAGTAATGTACGGTGAATTGTCACTGTCACCTGTCGCCTATCGAGGTTATGAAATTGGGGCCTGGTAACAGAAAAAACGGTCAGAGCGAGAGGCACGAGCTAGACCGTGTCTCTTTTATCTTACCACAACAAATTACATGGTCAAATGACACAAACAGCCGTGAGTGAATATGCATGTTTGTATCTAAGTCCTGGTTGTTATATCACAGAATAAATAATAGTAAACTTACAGAAACTTCTCTTTTTCGACCGCGATTAAAGTAATTCCAAATTTATTGACACGTTCAAAAGTTCGTATTACTTCGTACACATTCGCTAAGCGGCTCGCGTCAAAAGGACCGCCCAGCCCGCGACCGCTTTCCCCCCGCAACTCACAGCGACACGTTAGGCATGCACTGCATTTGTTTTCAATTAGAGTGACACGGCGAGGGCGAGAGAGCGGGCGCGCGGCGAGCCGACCACCTACTGCTATTTGCCTACGCTGTGGGTAAGGCGGTCGAGCGTACCTACAGTGCGGAGTGGAACCCCCCCTAGTTATATGTACTGTATGTATTTATTTATACATACATATAAAATCCGTTATCTAGTAAGTTTTCATATTAGAAGCGTTGCTTAGTTTGGGACTAAGGCAATTGGTGTTAATTGTTTGTAAATATTTGCTTGAGTTACTTATTTTATTTATTTGATTGATGCTTAAAGTGTTTTTTTACATAGCAGAATACTTAGTTCTTCAATCCCGGTAACCAAAGCATCAAAAACAGAACGAACGTAAAGAAATAAAACAATAAAACTGTATTAATTTTTTTCAAAATTAATTTAAGATTCCTTTTTTTACGGACGGACCCTCAAAACTAGCACAAATCCGGGAAATACAAACGAATGGCAACCCTAAAAATCAAAACCACAGTACCAACATACAGGAAAGAAAACTAAGCGAAAACGTATAATAAAGACCCAATTACAGTCTTAATAACGTTATTTAATTATAGAACGGCCATGACAAAACGTTGAAAGAGAAAAACAGCCAAAAATTAACCTTATGCTATTAATATAAAGACTTCAACATTAGATTTAATTACGCCGCCGTGCATTTTGGGCACAATTGTAGAGTTTGACACAAATCTATCGATGTCTATATGTCGATATTAAAATTCTATTAATGTCTAAGTAAATAAATTGTTCATTTTCAGCTTAATAAGACCTTGTTGACCTTGCTCGCTAACCCAGTAGCTAAGCAGCAGTGCTTGCACTGTTGTGTTCCGGCGTGGAGAGCAAGACAGCCGGTGATATTACTAGCACAAGGTATTCCATCTTAGCGCTCTGGGCTGGCAATGCATTTGTAAACTCCTTGGTGTTACGATGTCTATGACCAGTGATTTTCGGTTATTCGTTTGTCTTCCTAATTTCTTTAAAAAAAATCATCAACGAACGCGAAGAAAAAGTGACGACGTCATCTTAGCTTTGTAAGAGTTAAACACCGATGTCGATAGATTAGGTTATCGAATTTAGTCATCCCTTTGTCCCCAAAATGCGCGGCCGATACGGGGTACCGTTAATAGCGTTCGTTATTGAGTTCGCGCCAATTTTTACGCGGGAAGTGCGAAAATAATTGATTCGAGGGGATCGCTGTATTGGGAACGCGTTTGACGGTCAATTTTGGGTTAAGTTTGTAATGTTGGCGGCGGTGGAAAGGGCAGGGAATTTCGATGAAGGTAGATCATGCTTTTGCTTTTAAATATGTTCATGTTTTGATTGCGACTTGTGTTTAAGCGATTTGAAAGATGAGTTCGTAATGTTGGCAACGATGGATTGAGTACGTAATTTTAATGAAGGTAGATTATTTTTTATTTTTAGGAATTATTAAGTGTTTTAATAGGTCTTCTGATATCAATAAAACACAATACCATATCTAAATAAAATTATAATTTAAGATTTTATATTTTTTTACGTGGTTTTGTATTTCAATGATTTGGTGTTTTGTCACATTATTGTAATTATAGGGTTCTGTAATCCAACTAAGAAAGAACCCCTTTAGTTTCACCATGTCCGTCTATCGATCCGTTTGTCTGTATGTTACAGTCGCTTATCATCAGAAACTGTAAAAGTTACAAAGCCAAAATTTTGTACACATAAAGATATTTATCTCACGTACAAGAATATTACCGTTGTACGAATCGTAATTTATTAGTATTTCTCGTTTTTGCAACGACAAAGTAATATTTAACATACTGGATGACCACAAACATTTATTTATTTATTAACTACAAAATTACTCGCCATTTTAACAAGATTACCTAACAAAGAATCCACGCGTATACGAATATCTACGTAAGTGCATATTTAATAATTTCGCACAATAAAAACGGACACTTGAGATAACAGAACGCTCAAATCCTTACTTGCGTCAGTTTATAATAGAACCGGCAAGCTTAAGCCCACCATAGACAATTAAAAAAAACATCCCTCCACGAACACAATACGGAATGTTTTTTATTATCTCTACTTTATCTGTGGGATTATATTAAAATAATATTAAGCTTTTTTATTCGGCTTTATAGACTTTCTATTTTATTTAGGGATGGTACAATTAGATAATTAATGTGGCTTTTTCACGCCTACTCTGTAAAATATGTATAGAGCCCACTGACCTATAAATAATGGAGTTCTAGTCAGCGTTTAGAAAATAAACACAAAAGTCGAACAAAAATTACAACAAATCGACAATTGCTCGTGCTGTCGTCTGTCGGACTTTGTAAAAAAACCTATTTGCAAAGAAACTTAAGAAATTATTATTTTATGCAGTTAGACGTAAAGTTGTAAATCCAATGACTATAAATGGTGAACTAATAATTTGCATTTGTAACATTGGCGTCAACCTGTATTCTCATGTCGGGCCGTTTTTCTGCTTATTTAGTATGACACTGTACATCCATGCATTATAATATCAATGCATGGAACTTACTTTTTGTACCCACATCAATCGACGCGCATTCCGCGTTCAAGAATTATTAAATTACAACACACCTCAGCTACCCCAAAGCGTTTAAAATAATTACCCCCGGGTAAGTCGTTAAGCGGGGGTAAATCAGGGTAAGACCGGGTAACTTTTCCAGGGAAACGCCTTCCCTTAATTCCCCTGAGGGTGCCCCTTCGAGACGCCGGGATGCTTTTTCATAGTTCCATATTTTTCGATTTGAAAACTTTTTAATTTATCGACGAGTCGGATTCATTAGGATCGGTTTTTAAGGGAGAGGTGTGTGTTTAATTCTGATGGATCAGGTTACACAGAATGTGAAGCCAAAGTATTTATGTTTTCACGAATAAAGTACCGAACTTCTGGTCAAAGTCACAATTTCAATTTCAGGAACAACAATGAACTAGCATTAACTAGACCGCAATGAAAGTTTATAATAAGCTGAGTGGGAACATAAAAGGCTTAAGAACTTTTAACAGAAAAGCCAAAAACTATTTTATAAACAGACCATATTATACAATTAATGAGTTTATAGCTAATTTATTAGACTAAGTAAGTGAATGTATAATGAATAATTCTAAGCTGTTATAATAAATTTAAAACTGATTATTATGTATTGTAGTTTATTTTTGTATTATGTTTGTTTGCATTTTGTTTGATGCGGTTTTCACTGTCGTTTAGAATTTTTTTTACGGAAGGTTTCATTGTACCCTTGTGAAGCCGGGGCAGGGCGCTAGTGTATAATATAACCACATAATAAAAAATATTAGAAATACAGAAGTTTTACTTTGAGCAAAAACAGCGAGGTATAAAAAAAAGCAAATTTAAAAAAATTGCGGGTGGTAGGACTTTGTGCGAAGTCCGTCCAGATCGCTACCACCACCTTGCTCGCTAATCCTGCCGCTAAGCAGCAGTGCCTGCACTGTTGTGTTCCGGCGTGGAGAGCAAGACAGGCGGTGCAATTACTGGCACAAGAGGTTTTTTATCTTAGCCCTCCGGGTTGGCAACGCATCTGCAATCTTTGGTGTTGCGGGTGTCTTTGGGCGGTGGTGCTCACTTTCCATCAGGTGACATACTTGCTCGTTTGCCTTCCTGTTGTATTAAAAAAAATCAAAAAACCCAACTGCGTAAAAAGTAAATCAAAACTGAAAAGACTAAAACAAGACCAGTAGTCTGAAGTTCTCCTAAGTATTGTTGAATACCTACACCATTGCAAAAGTTTCATGAACTTCAACAGTCGGGACCCATTAAAAAGGTAAACCGGCTCGAATCTTCCCAGTAATGGCTTCCCACTACAGCCCTTAAAGACCTGCAACATCAAACATACTGCAGATGCGTTGCCAACCCAGTGGGCTAAGATGGAATACCTCTTGTGCCAGTAATTACACCGGCTGTCTTACTCTCCACGCCGGAACACAACAGTGCAAGCACCGCACCGCTGCTTAGCGGCAGGATTAGCAAGCAAGATGGTGGTAGCGATCCGGACGGACCTTGCACAAGGTCCTACCATCCGCTAAATATCTCGAAACTGAGATGAATTCCGCTGAACAATTGAGTGTCGGTACAGTCAGCTGTTAAAATAGAAATACAGCCATAGCGTCAAAATACATATACATCGACCTTATCTTTATTGGCATAAAGGTGTATAGATATTTTTGACGTCTTGGTAACGTATATTTACTAGCGGACGCGCGCGACTTCGTTCACGTAAAATTAGTAGCCTATGTCCGTCAGGAATAGTGTAGCTTTCTATCTGTGAAAGAATTTTTGAAATCGGTTCAGTAGTTTCAGAGATTACCCGCTACATACAAACAAACAATCAAAGTTTACCTCTTTATTATGTTGGTGTAGACGATGCTGACCATACAATCGGAACCACATATAAGTCACCATTAAAGACGGAATTGCGGGAAAGTGTAATTTTCCGAAAGGGAGGCACATAGTAAGCGCTGTGAAGTTAATCAGACCAAAAATCCTTCTAGGTCATCTGGAACTAGGTACTATACATCGAAATGAGAAAACGATACAACTGTGTACAACGCAGTGGCAGAGCAGCCGACCATAGTCTATTTGGTAGACTATGTTGGATAGCCTGAATAAAACTGTATGTGTCCAATTGTCAAGTAAACAGCTCTGCGTTTTGTACGTTTTAAATCGGCATCATATTTTTAGTTCTGCTATCCGACGCCTGTGTCGCTGCTAGTTAGAAAACTTAGAAGCACTTTATTCACTTACGATAAGATTCAAAGTTGGACCAATTGTTAAATATTGAAAGCCCCTCTTCACCTGCTTCACCCCGTCGCAAAGTGGTGACGCTAGGCTTGTAACAATCCGAACAAGTAGGCATATCTATTGTCTTCTTATATCGATAGTACTATATGTCAGACAGTCAGTAATAAAATTTACGACTTTTTGACCTTCATATCTTTATAACCGTTTGAGCTAGCTTCATGAAATTTGGGCTTCTTAATGTCCTAATAGATATAATTAAACACACGTAGTTTTATGTGTTTACGTTAAAGAGCTTTTGAGTTATAGAAGGGTCAAAAGTGGCACCAAGTGGTTCGTGTAATACTCGGCGCTGGCTAGCCAGTTCCTTTGCTTGAACTTGGCTTGACACGCCGCCGCGTGTCTAGATATTCTAGTCCTTTCAAGCATATACCATTTCTCTCAGTTGCCTCTTTAAAAGTCGGCTAAGTTTTTTGCCGTTTATACGGCTCCTTCAGTGTCCGAATCCGAATCACACATTATTCGATTTTTTAAAATCATCATCATCATCATTTCAGCCGAAAGACGTCCACTGCTGGACATAGGCATCTGCCAAGGATCGCCACAACGACCGGTCTTGTGCTGCTTGCATCCAGCGAAAAATCCATACAAATAAATAAATAAAATTAATATTTTGGGACAATTCACACCAATCGACCTAGTCCCAAAGTAAGCAACTAAAGCTGCTTATGTTATGGGTACTGGACAACGGATATACATATATACATATTCACATATTTATATAGATACTTACATACATATAATATACAAGACTCGTATTCATCATACAAATTGTGCCCCTCCTAGCAATCGAACTCGGAACCTCTAGCTTTGTAGTCAGGGTCACTAACCACTAGGCTATCGTCAAATCTATGTACATCTATGCCTTAACCGAAACTCCCCTATCGGACGGCGAATTTTGAAATTTAACTCAACACTTTACCCCCAGTTCCTCCCCCTTTCTTGCCTGTCATACACACTCCGTTCCTAATATATCGCCTTTGTGCCATTAATCACGACTAAATGTTTTTGACTCGGATCTTGTGGGGTTGTGTTCCGTTTAAGAACCGATTTGGGTGTTGGCGATTTTTGTTGACGACTTCATTGTTCGAAGTCAGAACATTGAGATTAGGATTACAAGAAGCACTTAGGTATGTCAGGAAGTTTACTATCGGTTCGGAAAAACCTATGATGAGAAGATACCGGCAGAAAATAAGGTTACAATGTTATTATTAACGTCTTAAGCTGTTTTTTAGGGTTCCGTACCTCATAAGAAAAAAACGGAACCCTTATAGGACCACTGCGTTGTCTGTCTGTCTGTCTGTATGTCTGTCTGTCTGTCTGTATGTCTGTCTGTCTGTCTGTATGTCTGTCTGTCTGTCTGTCAAGACCATTTTTCTCAAGAACGTGTGGAGTTATTGAGTTGAAATTTATATCAAACTAGCTTTTGCCCGCGACTTCGTCCGCGTAGACTTGTTTAATTGAAACATGCAATCTGCAATATTACCTGGACAAATTAATGAGAATTAGTTGCTTTGCTGCTCATGGCGTCACGGCGGCGTATAACTCACTTATCGCTATCCCGTGGGAACTATGCATTTTTACGGGATAAAAAGTATTCTATGTGTTAATCCAGGTTACAAACTATATGTGTGCCAAATTTCATCCAAATCCATTCAGTTGTTTTTGCGTGATTGAGTAACAAACATCCAAACATCCAAACATCCAAACATCCAAACATACAAACTTTCACATTTATAATATTAGTAGGAGGATACTCAGGTCTGCAGTTCCTTAGAGCTGTGAAAAAATCAAACTTCTAAGTCAACGCAATCAAAAGATACGGCCGTTTATGCCGCATGTTTCAAACATTCGTTAGACACTCAAAAACCTATGGGGTACTTCCCGTTGAGCTAGAACTATGAAATTTGGCAGAAAGCAAGGTCTCACAACCCAAATAAAATAATAAATCCGAAAACCGTAAATTTGTAGTTAACACACACAAAAAAAAAATTTTTTGTCTTACAAAGCAAAAATGCGGTACTAGATGTTGTTGATGATGGAACCCTCGGTGAGCGAGTCCGACTCGCACTTGGCCGGCTTTTTAATAGAGTAAACTAACATTTGCAGTTGGAGAATTAAGCGTAACTTATAAATATATGTGTATGGGCGAACATTTGTTTAAGATATACATTTGAATTTGTCCATCAAAACGATGTAATATGCTCATTCAAATTTGTATAGTCGACCAAGTAATTCCTTGATCACTTTTGAACCTTATCTCTTTGTAATACGGTCGAAAAGTGGTTAAGCAATTTCTTGGTCGACTATACGTAACCATTGGTGCTCAAATCCTAATTTATTTATCTTATGTACCGTAAACAAGTTAATTAAGCAAACGAAACTAGCTCATTAAAAGTCTATCTATCTAGTCTATCTAGCCACATTTTCATCTTTCTTTTTTATTTTTCTTTATTCTTTTCTTTCTGTATACATATCGTCAGCAGATTCGAATCAGTGTCCATTACAAGCTGGAGTGCGATTTCTGAATCTCACCGGGTGACTAAAGCTCGCCAAAATGGCCGTCTTTCATAGAATTGCGGCCATTTTGGTGAGCTCTAGTCACTTGGTGTGATTCAAAAATTGCACCCCTTCTTCGACCGCTTACTCCTTCTTAACCACACATCGGTTTTTGATGCGGTTTTCACTGCCATTTAGAATTTTTTACGGAAAGTTGCTTTTGGAGTTTATTACACTGTAATAAAGTCCACAGTCCAGGTATGCTTTACCGCTAGTTAAGACTTCGGTTACACGCTAAGTCTGGCGTCAGTTCAGTCCATCATTCCGGTATAGTTTTGACTGATGCCAGAATGATGACAAATGGACACGGTTACGATCAGTTCAGACTGACACGACACGAGACAGGTTACACGATAATTCTCTCGTCATTCTGACCAGAATGATGGACTGAACTTACCACAGAATGAGCGTGTAACCGACGTCTTACAACATTCTAACGTAGTCCCATGATTCGAGAAGTATCTCAACATCATCTCAGCAGTATCTCTCATCAGTTGTCGTCAAAAGTTGCTGTGCCCGATAGTCTCCACGATGAACACATAGCTTAAGTTAACATCTGTGGCACAAATCGTGGAAAAGCAACAAACTATCATCATCATCTCAGCCACAAGAAGTCCACTTTTGAACATAGGCCTCCTCCATGGATTTCCAAAGTGACCGGTTGGAAACGGCATGCTACCAGCGCCTTCCTGCCACCTGTATGAGGTCATCGGACCATTTTGTGGCTGGTCGTCCTACGCTGCGCTTGCCAATACGCGGCCGCCATTCGAGAACTTTTCGACCCCAAATATAGTATTTTTTCGAGTATAAAATAACTGTATCTTATTTGTTTCAGATTATCGCCAACCAATGATGACTCCTTGGCCCATCGCTAAACCAATAGCGAGTCGGCCCATTCCAGTGCAACACCAGCACTTGCAACACCTCCTGGCGCACTGTCACCACCCGTACTTAGCTGGTAAGACATACCGTATAGAGGCTACACTTCCCCTCCCGCGCCGTGTCATTCCTCGGCTAGTGCGTCGCCTGCCAGCCATCTTGATTCGAGCCGAGCGGGGGTAAGTTCGTACGAGTTTTGGTTTAACTAATGATAATGAACTGCAGACTATACATACTTTTTGAAGCTTTAGGGGGACAGCTTTTCTTTCCTGCTCCCCCTATGCCACCTTTGCTTCCATTAGTGTCAAAGTGAATGACAGCGCCATCTAGCGAGTTCAACAAGGACTCGATGGCTTAGGTTATAGCTGTTGTATTGTCAAAAATGGGTTTTGAATAAAGATTGGTTTATATTTTTAATTATCCTAAAGAAAGAGGGTAGTATTTTAAATTCCATCTTCTTACACTAACTATGAATGACTGTTTTTTTCTTATTGACATTTTTCATCTGACAAGTAGGTAAAGATATTGAGGTCAAATTTAAATGAAAAAAAAACACTAATACAGGAAAAAGAAATCTCCCATCACTGGCAAAGCTAGGTCGACATTTAGCGTGTCGTCACTTGGTCGTCACTCAAAAAATAATCCTGACCCGAACTGTCAACTCCGTGTCCAAAAACTTTTTAAAAAACGACGACTACAAACTAGTCCAAAAAGCGTCAATAACATTTCTAAACCTGACTCACATTGAACCTTAAAAAACTATAATAGCAATAAATCTAACGCCAATATTTTTATTGCAAACACAAATACATACAATGCAAGGCCATAAACACTTTTTGTACCACAATACCAATTGTGATCAATGGGGATTTGCAAAAACGAATTGCCCAAAAAACTGTGATCCGTTGTCCATTTCGCCTCTGGGCTTATTGATATTTTATTGGATTATTACACGATTTAGTTATGAAAAAACCGGACAAGTGCGAGTCGGACTCGCGCACCGAGGGTTCCGTCATCAACAACATCTGGTATCGCATTTTGCTTTGCAAGACCTAAAATTTTTTTTTGTGTTTATTAACTACACATTTACGGTTTTCGGATTTATTGTTTTTATTGTGCTTTGAGACCTTGCTTCTTGCCAAATTTCATAGTTCTAGGTCAACGGGAAGTACCCCATAGGTTTTTGAGTATCGTACGACTGTTTGAAACATGCGGCATAAACGGCCGTATCTTTTGATTGCGTTGACTTAGAAGTTTTATTTTTTCACGGCTCTAAGGAACTGCAGACTTGAGTATTTGATATTAATTTCTACTCAATACCTTCACGCGTTCTTGGGAAAAATGGTCTTGCCTGACAGACAGACAGACGGACAAGAAAGTGATCCAAAGGGTTTCATTATTCCTATTGAGGTACGGAACCCTAAAAACAGATTTCGGTTTTTGCTGACTCTTCAGTAGACAATACTTAATTGAACATACTTCAAATATTAGAAGTTAAAGCTAACCTCTTGTTAACCGACTTCAAGTGCCATGAAGATGTATATGCAGAAAGACCTTTCGTAAAAAAATCTTCAAATGACAATGGAAACCGTATCAAAATCCGTTGCGTGGTTTAGAAGGAAAGCGGCCGAAGATATAAGGACAGATATAAGATAAGAACGGATAGCGAGTTTGTTTTATACTTTTTTGTTTTGTACTATGTCTATACTATCTGATGCGCCGAGTAACACGTTTGCCGAGTAACGAGTTTTACTCGGTTCAATTTTTTTTCAACCGAGTACTCGGCCGAGTAACTCGGTTCAGTCAAATTCCTATTTCGCGGGCATAAACAAGTAAAAACAGGTTCGCGCCGGTCAAGCAGTCGGCTCGCGTTGATACACCCCTCACGGCGGCCGCGCCTTTCAACCACCAGTCCAGTGACTTGATAGTTTGCAAACAAGTATTTGTTCACGTTACGCGTCAAAGTAGATAAATAATTGAAAAAGTTTGTTAATTAACGATGGACTGTGTGTAGTACCTGATCAGTGATGACCTGATTTTGATTAACACTGTTGTTTTAATTTTATCTACCTAAATACATTGCTTTTCTTAAACCGAGTATACTCGGCATTCTAACCGAGTTATTCGGCCGAGTACGAGTATCAAAAAACCCGCCGAGTACGCCGAGTACCGCGTATCAACCGAGTACTCGGCCAATGTCTAATACTGTCTAAAGGTAAAGATGTACTTATTTAAAGTAGTGGAAAGGCAACTACTACAACTAAAATACGGCGTTATTGGTTGAGTTATTGTTAGCTAAATGTTTATACATAGCTAATGAAACTTGTAAGGAAATACAAAAGAACTTTGAACATGCGTTTGCTACTTTCGCCACATTACCAACTAGCACACCCTGCGAATTTTTCAATGTGTTTCGTTTTTGCGGTCATTACATTATTGATTTTTTCAGGGTATAACTACCCGCAGTGTCATCTATGAGAAACTTAATCAAGTTATCTCATTCAACTTGGTCATTTATAAATGCCTGTTAGCTGACGAGAGATGACGCCATTTGTTATTTTTAACATAAAACTACCGTGAGACTCAGACATATTAATAAAACGGATCACTCACGTATCTTTGCGTCGGGAAATGCCCGACATGTTTCGGACCAGTCCGAAACGAAAAATACGTGAGTGATCCGTTTTATTAATACGCCATTTGTTGTAAAATTTTTGTAATTTTATTTTTTATTAAAAAAAAATGGTAAGTAATTTTCCATTACCTACTAAAAAGAACTTTGATCAGAAACCTACCCAAATTAAAAACAAACCAGAGAGTGTTGTTTTGATAGATAACAGACGTTTTTGTGTAATAGTAATAGATAGGCTATAGCATGAGCACTGAGTTTTAGAAACTGTACATCTCTAAGTTATTAAGATCGGGGTTTGCGGGTGGTAGGACTTTGTGCAAGGTCCGTCCGGATCACTACCACCATCTTGCTCGCTAATCCTGCCCCTAAGTAACAGTGCTTGCGCTGTGTGTTCTGGCGTGGAGAGCAAGACAGTCGGTGCAATTACTGGCACAAGAGGTATTCCTTAGCCTTCTGGGTTGCCAAAGCATCTGCAGTCTCTTTGGTGTTGCGGGTGTCTACAGGCGGTGGTGTACACTTACCATCAGGTGACCCACCTGCTTGTTTGCCTTCCTACTTCATAAAAAAAAAATATTGCTTTTTAAAAGATTTAAAAAAAAATGACAAGCTTGCTGAGTTTCTTACGACGCTTCTTCTCAGTAGAATATTTCATTTCTGAAGCGCTGGAAGACTCAGATATGTAAACAAACTGGAACAAATTACCTTGTTACTCCGCGAAACCAGTGCCGTGCTCGTGCAACTCGCACATTGCTGCGCTGTGCGTCATATACATGGTCATGCAAAAACCCACCCGGAACAACAGTCATGTTTAACAAAAAACTTGTAATGTTTAAAAAAAAACCTCAAATTTGAGCTATCAAACGCGAAATAATAAACCAGATGTTCGTGTTTACTTTAAAGATAAACACTCTATCAAATTGGGCGTGTAACATTCCCCTTTGTTATTGTTAGTAGCTGTTAGTAACAATGGATACAAATAGTGAACGAATTGCTTTTTTAGCGGCTTTCCAGGGAGGTCTTTGTACAATGAAACAAAAAAATCCTTATTGTATCTCTCTACCGAGTTTTTATGCGGAGCTTTTGTTGTGGGAGCTAGGAGTTGCGAAGATGAAACCGAGTTAATTTTATGGTAAAGCAGGGGAAACAAGCGTGCGTGTCACTTGTTGGGAAGTCATCACCGTCGCCCATAGACACCAGAGGCCTCAAGGGAATCGCTGACCCGTTGCCAGCCTTTCGGTTCAGCTTTTACCTCCAATATTTGGAAAGTGAAAAATTTTAAATTATACAGTAAATTCTCTTACTTTTTGACTGACCCTAATATGATACCAATTTCATCCACTCAATCAAAGATTAACTGCGGGTGGTAGGACCTTGTGCAAGGTCCGTCCGGATCGCTACCACCATCTTGCTCGCTAATCCTGCCGCTAAGCAGCAGTGCTTGCACTGTTGTGTTCCGGCGTGGAGAGTAAGACAGCCGGTGTAATTACTGGCACAAGAGGTATTCCATCTTAGCCCTCTGGGTTGGCAACGCATCTGCACTCTCTTTGTTGTTGCAGGTGTCTATAGGCGGTGGTGATCACTTACCATCAGGTGACCCACTTGCTTGTTTTCCTTCTTTTTTTTTTTCCTTAAAGGGATAAGTCAGCCTTCGTACACTAATGCCTTTTACACTTTGTACACTGTTTGTAGTTTATGTTTTTGTACAATAGTGAATTGACATACATACAAAGCGCTCTGATAGTTTCTCTCTGTTTCTTACACTGCCCTAATGATCCTGTTTGTTCCAGTGCGGCCGACGCAAGCGCATACGCAGGTGTTCCCCCTCCCCGGAGCCTTCCCCTGGGCGCACAGTTCGAGAGGTAATACTTGTCAATTTTACTCATTTACTGATACCTTTCAACCTCGGAACCCTCGGAGCGCGAGTCCGACTAGTACTACCGACGACCCGACGGCCGAATAGCTTAGTGGTGGTGGTTCTCCTCTATACGAGGCATCGTCCGGATCCGGGCGGAAACGCGCGTCGATCGTGTTTAGTGATGGCGGTGTATAGTTGAGTCTGTGTGATATACGTTGTTTAGTGTGGAAGCGGAGGAGGGTGGGTTTTTGCACCAAAATATATAAATGTCGCACAGACGCAGCTACCTTGGATCTGCACGGCATTGGTTTCGCGGAGCAGCAAGGTAATTTGTTCCTTTTTAAAGATATGGACCTCCGCAAAGTAACGCCTGAATCTATTGATTAGGATTTTTTTTTTATACAACATAGGAAGGCAAACAAGCAAGTGGGTCACCTGATGGTAAGTGATCACCACCGCCTATAGACACCTGCAACAACAAAGAGAGTGCAGATGCGTTGCCAACCCAGAGGGCTATGATGGAATACCACTTGTGCCAGTAACTACTCCGGCTGTCTTACTCTCCACGCCGGAACACAACAGTGCAAGCACTGCTGGTTAGCGGCAGGATTAGCAAGCAAGATGGTGGTAGCGATCCGGACGGACCTTGCACAAGGTCCTACCACCCGTAAAAGCCTATCTTTATCTTTACATAGTATAAAACAAAGTTGCTATCCGTTAAATTTTTGTAACCGAAATTTCTTTCGATTTTATTTTTAAATGTTTTAATATTCAAAAATAGAATCTATCCGTTCCTCTCTATCCTCATATCTTCGGCCGCTTACTTCCAAACCACGCAACGGATTTTAATATATGATTTCCCTCTAGCGATCATTTACTGTTAAGTAATGTTATTAATCCTTCTGCACACATAGTTAGAATTATAGTCCAGATCTAGACAGTAAGCATTATCCTACTACTGTATTAAAGACTGTAATTTGTTTTGTGAGCCTATTAAATAAAATAAAAATAAAATAAAACACTGTTTTCATTGTCATGTAAACATTTTTTTACTGAAGACTTTAATATACATTACATTTTGATAAAAAAAACTGTCCTTTGGCTGTATATTCAAAAAACCAAAGCCTCTGCCAAGTAATTTTAAAACTGTATGATTTAAACAGTGGGTATTTTTCTAGGTAAACCTCGCCGGGGCATGATGCGGCGAGCTGTATTT
Source organism: Ditula angustiorana (assembly GCA_963691745.1). Classification (NCBI taxonomy): domain Eukaryota; kingdom Metazoa; phylum Arthropoda; class Insecta; order Lepidoptera; family Tortricidae; genus Ditula; species Ditula angustiorana. Next base: position 5,168,306 of record OY829501.1, read on the forward strand.
TCCGACCTGCAACGGAAGGGGTTGGAGAAACGATTCCAAGTCCAAAAATACATCTCGAAACCTGACAGGAAGAAACTAGCCGAGAAACTCGGGTTGAAGGACAGTCAGGTAAGATTAGCTTTAGGTCCGAACAATTCATACCATAGAAATAGTATAGCATAGAAAGAGTAATAAAATTGAAAACGATATTTTATTTGCTGATCTCTTTACTTTAAATGGCAATATATTGTGCCAAAAAGAGAGGACTACAAGCTCTTAACCTCCTCTTCAATTGACACCCTGTACGCAATCATGAAACAAACTGGTTACCTTCAGTGTACATTAAGGTAGTATAATCAACGTTTTTCTTTTTAATTTGCAGGTTTTACTATCTTGACGCACACAAAAGGTAACCATTTTGACAGTTTTAGGTGTCTATTAAGCTTGCCATGCTTTAGTTCTTCATTCAAGGATAGCGACTATCTGGCAACCCTAGGGTTAACTGGTCACTGATTTTTTAAACGGGCTCAAAAGGACAATAATCCAGGGCCGTTAAACCACCAAAAAAAATGGCCACACAACACTGACGCAGTGTGACCAATTAAAGACAAGATTAAGAGGAGTGTGACCCAGCCCGAAAAAGCGCGTCCCATACAAACGGCGATAACGTTTTCCACCCTCTAAACCTTGATGGCCATGATTTTTTGGTATGTTGTCTTTATGCCTTGGAACTAGGTTTATATGTTTTGATTTTTTAAATATTCTTCACAGATTTGACAATATTTGCATTTTAGGAGTTTCATACGAAACAAAAAAGCGTCAATATATTTGAAACATGAGAATACAGGTTGACGCCAATGTTACAAATGCGAATTATTAGTTCACCATTTATAGTCATTGGATTTACAACTTTACGTTTAACTGCATAAAATATAATTTATTAAGTTTTATTGCAAATAGTTATTTTTTTACAAAATAATTGTATTGACAGCAACGCCGTCGGTCCGACAGACTGACAGTGCGAGCGATTGTCGATTTATTATACTTTTGGTTCGACTTTTGAGGCCATTTTTAAACGCTGACTAAAAGTCCATTATTTATAGGTCAGTGCTCAATACCTACTCGCACCTCTTTAAATTTGATGCAAAAAATCGCTTTAATTCTTTAAATAAAGTCTCACCTTCAATTTAATCCGGCACAAAAACCACAGCAAACACGGCTACGTTTGGCGCCCGAAAAACGCCTCCGAACGCTTCCAAAAATGGCGTGGACTAATCAAAGCTGTTCCAAATCTGAATATCGTTTTCCAACGGTAATTGTTTTAAACCTTTAGGGGAGAACTCTGGCGCTGACAGGCCTCCCCTTGAGGGTTCGCTTTTTTGTAACACCCCCTAAACACCCCTACGGGGCCCGTGAGTTTCAGAGGGTAAACTGTAGTTTTTTGAAGGGTTTCGTTAAGGCTTACTATTCAGCTATTTGACACTGAAAATGAAAAATGAAAATGAAAAAAATATTTTGCAAGTAGGCCATTATAGGCTCTTTTACATGTCTGAATCTACTAGCGCTTAGGAAAATGGAAAATACTGCTGAGTTTCTTGCGGCGTTTCATCTCGGCAGATTCTTCCATTTTCCGAAGCGCTAGTAGATTCAGACATGTAAAATATAGGCTACTTACAAATTATTTTTTAATTTTCATTTTCATTATATATATTTTGTTTTATTTATTATGGTAACAATATTTTAATTATTACAAGAACCAAAAAAGTATATCACGCATTCGCGATACATTCGCGAATCCAAATCTATTTGCACTTTTGTTTTCTCGGAGTAGCAAGTTCATTTGTACCAGTTTAAATGTACTAAATTACGTAATGAACAAAGTGCAAGCAGGCACTTAATATTCTTTATTTCCCCATCGGATATTAAAACGCCGGAACCGGAAAAATCCAGTAAAATCCGCTTCTCAGCCCTCTTTTGTTTTTAAATTGATACCAAGGCAAAGGGTTTGAACTCTTTTGATTTGAAAACAAATCGTTTTTAAGTGAAGTCTTGTGTTTTTGTGTTTAAAAATAAATAATGGCGGTTGGTCTGAAGTAAAAAGTGTTCTCTTTTCTGTAAGCTTACAAATAACGCTGAAAAATTGGTCAAAGCCAGTTAGACTCTGGCGTATTTGTGTATTTTAATCTTGTATGTATGTATGACTCTTTATTGTACTAAACACATAAAATAACAGATAACAGGACAAAACAGATGTACAAAGGCGAACTTGTCCCTTTAAGGGATTTCTTCCAGTTAACCTTTAAGCGATTGACAGGTCCCAAGATCTAGAGCAGACACACAGAAAAGATAAAGAAAAAGCAAACTAAGCTAATCATCTTTACATACTTAGTATAAAACAAAGTTGCTACCCGTTCCTCTCTGTCCCCATATCGCACGCTTAGTATTAAAGTGACCCATTTCTGAATAATACTCGTCCCAAAATATCACCTTAATTAAAAGACATAGGGTTTAATTTTGGGAAATATCAAATTCAGAATTGAGTCACTTTAATACTAAGCGTGCGATATCTTCGTTTACCCTTCTAAACCACGCAACGGATTTTGATATGGTTTTCACTGTCATTTAGAGATTTTTTTATTGAAAGGTTTTTATGTATTTGACCAAGAAATTGCTTGACCACTTTTCGACCGTATTACAAAGAGTTAAGGTTCAAAAGTGGTCAAGCAATTACTTGGTCGGCTATACATTACATTCTAACAGCACCTGTGCGAAGCAGGAGTGGTAGTTTTAGTAAAAAGTTAAATAATAGTGTTTTATGCAACTGTTGCATAATGAGGGGTCTTAAAACACGAGTGTGGTTTTATGAAACGAGCATCAGCGACTTTCATAATAGGATCACACGAGTGTTTTAAGACCTAATTGTGTACAGTTGCATACATTACTTTATCTACACACATATCATAAGTACTCTATGATGGGTTCAGAAGGGCAATGACCTGCATTGCTACTAGTCATTGTCCTATGGCTCCTATGTATGCAACTGTACACAATTAGGTCTTAAAACACTCGTGTGATCCTATTATGAAACTCGCTGACGCTCGTTTCATAAAACCACACTCGTGTTTTAATACCCCTCATTATGCAACAGTTGTATAAAATACTATTTATCACGTTAAAGTCCCGATAACGTTATTACTACAAGCAAGCTTTTCTATGCCTATCTTATTAACCCTTACTTAACCGGTCAAGTTGAATTTACGTCTATGTGCGACCCTTTCTTATGATAGTTTAAGACTGAGTCACACAGACTAGGCTACTGGTAGAGTATTCATATTAAAATAGGAACGTACCTATTTTCGAACAGTCACGTGTGGCAACACTGAATTTCCTAGTAGTTGGCACTCTTTTTTTTTTTTTTTTTTTTATTGTGGTGGTAAACGGGCTTCGTACCTCTGTCACATTAGCCCATAGGGCAAAGAATTACTATGAGTAACAAAACATGAAATATAAAATTACAAAAACATCAAGGACACGACAAATATAATTAAGAGGCGTTGACAACATCAGCCAACCTGAACAGCATTAACGCCATGTCGGACGCTGGTTCCCCAAGGATGTGCATAAACATACCTGTGTCAAGTCCGTTCAGGCCGGCCGCTGCCACCAACGCTTCCCTTGCAACGCGATTGCGGGCACATTCCACTAACAAATGTTGGACATCTTCTATGGTACCGCATATTTCACAATTTGGTGAATCTACTTTTTTCATCAGATATCCAAACTTGTTTAGTGGAACATGTCCGGTTCGCAGTCTGTGTGCTAAAACGATATATTTACGGCTTAAATCAATGTTTTGGAACCAAGGTACCCGGGGAGGCTCACTTTGTATACACTTGTACCATATTCCCTTTTCTAGAGATCTCTTATTAAAATACTCTTTCCACAACTCATGACATTTCATTTTACATCTACTTGTAGCCTCCAAGTAAAACGGAGGGACAGAGCGTTCTTGACCCTCCTCAATTGCCTGTTTAGCCAATTGATCAGCCATCTCGTTACCTCTCAAGCCAATGTGTGATGGAACCCATTGCAATCGCAAGTCAATGTCGCTTAATCCTAAGCTGATCACTTTCTCCAAAATTTCGTACGCTAATGGCACCGCTCTGTGCCCAGTAACGCTGCGTAGTTGGCACTCTTGCGATCCGCCATTCAGGAGATCGGCTAATAGGCTTTGCACCCATAGCCAAGAATAAATAAAAAAAAAACCACTCAGGTGAAAAGAATTTATCTCGCCATCGCCACTCTGATTGTTATCAGCCATTATCATTGTATTAACTTTGTTCTACGCTTGCGAACCAGGCTGATCAAATACGGAATAATCTAAGAAGCCATATCTTTTATTTGGGTGTGGATGTGCCTAATAACACATCAAAATTGGTGACACTGGCGCGAGAAGATTCGCCAGTCATAATTTCACATGTTTAAAACAGTTCCCTCCCTTAGTAAACCTAGCTGAATATACCACTGCTCCCGATCGAAGCAATAAAACCGTATCGCAATTCCGAGACGCCATTTTTATTCCATAAAGGCATAAACAAACGTTAGTAAAATCCGCGAGCAAATCACCCGCCAAAAACACTCCGCCAACATAATAAAAAAAACTCAACAATGACATAACAATAAAATATACAAACGTTCTTAAGACAAAAATACGCCTTTGCCCTCAACCCTGGAGGGGAGAGAGAGGAACGTATACGGCGAGTTGGAGTTAGAACGGGACCGCTATAACGTTAGAACGGCGTCTTATACCCCGTTTCTATTGGCCGATTTGTATCGAATAAAAGTGTTCCCGCGTTTCTATTGGCCGGCGGAGGTTGGAGGTTTTTTTTCGTGCCGCATTCTTTTTTTACGATATCTGATTTTTATTAGGCTCTCGTAAGCAGGTTTTCGGTTTATTGAATGTTTTCGAGTTATTAAGTTGCCGTATTGGGGTTCGCTTTTTGAAATTACTCTTTGTTTGGGAATTAGATTGAATGCTACGTTATTATTTATTATTATTGTGTATTTTGATTTAACTTTAATTAGGGGTAGTTTTTTAACTAAAAGATGTACATTAAAGCGCTTCTAACGAATATTATTGTACTCTTCTGTTGATTTACTTATATCACAGTAAGTATGATTAAAGAGGTATGGGGCTTGCCTAATGGTACGCCATTACCGCAGCTCATAGACGCTTGCATTAACAGATGCGCTACTCGCGCGTTGCCGACATGGGTCAAAAAATACTATAGAAAGCTTTTACAGTATACACAACAAGTCATATAAATTATATGTATGTACGTTATGTTCAACCGCACCAACCAAACCAAATAAAATTCTACCTTCCTACCTAAAGACTGTAAAAAATACAACATATGAAAGCGAACGAACAATTGAGTCACCTGATGGTAAGTGATCACCACCGCAACGCCAAGGACATTGCTGATGCGTTGCCAACCCACAAGGCTAAGATGGAATACCTCTTGTGCCAGTAATTGCACCGGCTGTCTTGCTCTCCACGCCGGAACACAACAGTGCAAGCACTGCTTAGGGATGGATAAGCGAGCAAGACGGTGGTAGCGATACGGACGGACCTTGCACAAAGTCCTACGACCTACAGAAAACAGAAAACCCCTTTGCTGTCTTCGCAAAGTAGTCTTTTTAATATTAGTAGAGCAACTTTGTAGCCAGTTACTGCTTTTCAGTAAGAATAGGCCGGCTCGACCAGTGCAGTACCACACCCTAAGACACTAGAGAATACCGGCGTTCCATACGCTATCAAAGTTTTATTTACTTTTTTAATTTTTGAAGTACGTTTTGTACAGTTAGTAAAAAACCTAAAGACCCACAGAGCGAAAAGCTAAAGGCGGGCAACGAATCAGCGATTCTCTTAAGATCGCTAGGTCCCAATGGCGGCGGATTACTTACCATCAGCATGCTTGTTTGCAACCCTATCCATAAAAAAGTCAAAACCTATTTTTATATAAGCTATGCTTGTTTAAAAAAAGACCTCGCGAAACCAATTTATCTCAAACCGTGTAAACTGCATTGAGGAGCCGTAGTACCAACACAGCGGGATTATCTCAACATTTATATATCGGGCTGTAAGGGCGGGCGCAATCTTTGCGTTTGACGTTAAATAATTGTAGCACGCCATCGCACGGACAGACATGGCGGTTATTAATTTATTCTTATAAATTTTTTAAAGTACCTAGACGAATATTTTTATTTGAAAGCGGAGAAGGGTAAGTTTTTGTATGAAAAAAGTATCGCGCAGACGCAGCTGTTTTGCACAGCACTGGTTTCGCGGAGTAGCAAGGTGATTTGATCCGGTTTGTTGATATGGACCTCCGCAAAGTAACGTCGTACCCCCTTATTAATAAACGCTTCGTAAACGTTTGTTAGTTAACATGTTTTATGTCTTTATCTGTCATTGTGACGTTTACCCTCAAATGAAAGGAACAAAACATTTGTTAGCTTAAAATATTGTGAACTTTTCTGAATAAGGGGGTTAATCTATTAATTTAGTTTAAACATAATTGAACCGAATTCAAAAAGGAAGAAGTTTCTCAATTCAACTGTTTTTTTTGTGTATATTACCCGATATCTCCACCAATTGATGATTTATTTTAATTGTATATCTAATTGTTAAAATTTGGTAACGATATATTTAATCTTCGGTTTCTAATAACTTTTTTATTTCCGAAATTGGTAGAATTTGTTAAAAGAAGAAAAACTATATTTTTAGTTTTCTTCTACGATCATTATTTTTCGAAATATCACGAGTAATAAAATGACAACGGGCGTGCGTCGCGAAAACGCTCTATCGCGCTGCATACAGGACCAGTGACGTCACTATAGTGATTTGTATGGAGCCAACAATAATCGCGTTTAGCTTAATACTCTCAGCTTGTAACTTATTAGTCTCATAATAAAAATTTCTAAATTTTTTATCTGGATTCAAATGAGCATACTTCGAAACAAAAAAGAGCTTCTTTCTTCGTAATTTTTGTAACTTTGTATCGCTGTAACTTCTAAAATAACCTTTTTTATGCTTCTTTGGACATAACTTTTTTTTAAATAGTTAAATTGTTTTAAACTTTCGCGATTTTCACGCATATTTATAACGTAATCGGGCTCTCTTCATCATGGAATCCTGTAATCAGCAGGTGTAAGCGTCGAGATATATCTTCGGATAAATCGTGGGACATTGTGAGCATTTGTGTCGGTGTAGTGATATGCCGGTGGAAAACAAACAGGACAAAGTGCGGGTAGTTCGTAAAACTCGCGCGGCTAAACAGAAGTAATACCCTCCACATAGGACGACCAGCCACAAGATGGTCCGACGACCTCATACAGGTGGCAGGAAGGCGCTGGTTGCATGGCGCTTCCAACCGGTCGCTTTGGAAATCCATGGAGGAGGCCTATGTTCAACAGTGGACTTCTTGTGGCTGAGATGATGATGACGATGATGATGATGAACGTTATAAATATGTTTTAAGTTGTCTACAACATTTGCACTTTTATTCCATTCGATTTGTGAGTGGAATACCGTATTCGTGGGTTATTCTGCCCTGTCTACCGCCGTTGTAAGTCTACCGCCACCCCTCAGAGGGTGATTTTTACTTCATACCTCCAGATTAGCCCTAATCGGCGAAGGGTAGCTATTTGGGTAAGCCCTATTATAATACTTATAATAGAATTAATCCTGTCTTAGCAATGCTTCCCTTATAATAAGAAATCAGGATCTCTTGTTGATTTACTTAGAAAACCAATTGCTTCAAGAGAAATTCTGCAATCGTTTAGCGGGGCAATTCACGCGTCAGTAGAGATCGAGTCACACTCGAGATAAGCCAAAGAGCTGTCAAATCCCTTAAATTTCTGTCATATTTTGACACATCTCAAACGTTTCATCTCGATGAGCGCCAGAATTGGGGGCCAGGGGCGTAGCTACCGCAGTATCAGCCGTATCAATACGGGGCCTCCGAGCTACAGGGGCCCCGATTTGTAGAACTATGAAATCATTACCCTCCATTTGGGCCTCGCCGCAGTTGGGTAGAAGAGCTCCTCGACAAATTTTGATACAGGAGTGCAATTTTTGAATCTCACCGGGTGACTAAAGCTCACCAAAATGGCCGTTTTTTCAAAGAAATGCAACCATTTTGGTGAGCTTTAGTCACCCGGTGAGATTTATAAATAGTATTGGAATCTCACCGGGTAGCTAAAGCTCACCAAAATAGCCGTTTTTCATAGAGGTTCGGCCATTTTGTTGAGCTCTAGGTACTAGGTGAGATTCAAAAATTGCACCCGAAGGCCCATCCAGGGCAAGCTACAACACTGTAATCGATATAATAATTTTGTGAAACCATAGTTGTAAAGTTTTGCGGGTGGTAGGACCTTGTGCAAGGTCCGTTCGGATCGCTACTACTCTTGCTCGCTAATCCTGCCGCTAGCGTGCTTGCACTGTTGTGTTCCGGCGTGGAGAGCAAGACAGCCGGTGACATTAATGGCACAAGAATTCCATCTTAGCGCTCTGGGTTGGCAACGCAGTTGCAATCTCCTTGGTGTTGCGTATGCCTGTGGACGGTGGTGATAACTTACCATCAGCTGACCAACTTGCTCGTTTGCCTTCCCTTTTATAACGAAAAGGAATCAAGGATTCAATATGTACTTTAAGTTTATTTTTAATATGAAACTGATAAAACTTCAAGATACATTCTAGGAGCGATGCCTCTGTTACACCATGTCAATATTGCCTCTTACCAATACTAAAAAATTATGGTTTCTTGTTGGATCTGAATTAAACATTGCTTTATTTTTTTACTTTTTTCCGGACCGGTCAATGTCATACTACAGAAGTATATATGTAAGACCCATCATTTGACACATGACAACACCCATATAATGTAAATGTGCATTATCCATTGAAATTATAAATAAAATATTCAACAGCTTTTGAGCTTCACAGATACCTAAAAGCTATGTATATGCTCTTTTAAGGTGCAACTAAGTGGTTAATACATTTATTTCTATCGTAATAATAAAGTATTTCATACTAAAAACTCAACACGTAAACAGTTACATATTAAGTATTTTTTTTCTTAAACTTAGTGTAGTGACCAAGTTCTTCGTTTCGATTCAAATGAAATTTTCGTAAATTTGTTCAAATCGATTAATTTATTACAAAATCAAAAAGATATCAAATCATTAAATCAAACATTAAAATGAACCAAAAAAACCCCTATGGCTAAGAACGTGCCCTTTTTAACCGACTTCAAAAAAAAGGAGCAATATGTTTCGCGATTACTCGAAGACGGCTGGACCGATTTGAAAAATTCTTGTTTTGATTGAAAGGGTATACTTCCAAGTTGGTTCCATTGTCATCAGGTCATGATCTGGTGGTAGGATCCTGGAGAAATCGAGGGAAATTTTTAAAAAATGCACACCTGTAGCGATTTGGATATTTTTTTTATAGTAAGTTGTACTTTTGTTCTCGGAAAACTGGAACTGATGGTGAATACAGACGGCCTCTGAAACTACTCAATAATAAATAGGTATTTCACGGGTGGCGATACGGGCGGCTATTTTAATATAGTTGCTAAGCCATTTATGCTAATTGCAATGCATTTGGTCAAGAGAGGCTGATGGTGAAGGGGTGCAATTTTTGAATCTTATCAGTTGACTAAAGCTCACAAAAATGGCCGAATCTCTATGGTAAACGGCCAGTTTGTTGATGAGCTTTAGCCACCCGGTGAGATTTAAAAATCGCACTCCAGGGGAACTCCTCAAGAATTAAAGTCCCTGCATTTGGAAAAGCAACATTTTGTAAAGGGTGATGAGCAATTGACATAACCGTGTAACTTAGATAAACAACCAGACTCACTAAAAAGAGAGAAATGGTTTTATTCATCGAATTTTGAATTTTCAAAGCATAGATTTTTGAACGAAACAATATCAGATTATGGTACCAGTCCGGGCAGAACCTGCACGAAGTTCTATCGTATTAAGTAATTCAGAAAAAAATATTTTTTTAAATCGTCACTATAATCGATTGCAATAATCTGCTACTCTTAGTAATCGGTAGATACGTTAATCGCCACGCCTTAGCCTCATCACTATAAACATCAATGGACAAGTCTCAAATATTGGGTCTTACATATATTCTTCTATAAACAGGGTCATACTAAATGACAGCAGAAAAACGGCCCGACATGAATTAAGAATACAGGTTGACTCCAATGTTACAAATGCAAATTATTAGTTCACCATTTATAGTCATTGGATTTTCAATTTTACGTCTAACTGAATAAAATAATTTATTAAGTATCGTTGCAAATAGGTTTTTTTTACAAAATAATAGTATTGACCGCGGCGCCGTCGGCCCAACAGACTGACAGCGCGAGCGATTGTCGATTCATTGTACTTTTTGCTCGACTTTTGCGGCCATTTTTTAAACGTTGACTAGAAGTCCATTACTTATACGTCAGTGTATGTAAAGCAAAATTTATGTAGTCAAAATCGCAAGCAAACGTACTAGACAAAATAATCACATATACAATGTTTTGTCTACAGCTTTATCGCCTGCAGAGCTTTGAAGCTTCCTTTGTGAAGTTCGCCATAGATGTTATCAAAAGCTTTGATGTTAATTCAATATAATTGAGGGTAGAGCCAATTAATTTTGCTCGTTATAGTGAATAGCGCTAAAACGTGTAGTCTTGTTCGCGTAAACTGTCGATTATACATAATAGTATGTTCTTACGCGCTTGGATAAAGTCTGCAGTGAAAATTAAAGTCAAATTTTATTTTTATACAGATAGGCTTACTACAAAGATTTCCCTCATCCCTATTAAAAATGTCGGATCTGCAAATCGGTCGGTATTTATACCGACATTATTAACGAATGCTTAAGCAAGATCAGACGTTTTTAATCTACGTATTTCATAAACTATACATTAAATATTTCATAAATTATACATTAAATCTAATATTTATTTGCAGGGGGTGAAAGTTACCGTAATTCAAGGTCTATTAATGACATAAACAGAAAATGGCGAATTTGCAGATCCGACATTTTTAATAGGGAGGGGCAATTTATAAACATCAGATTTTGTTCGGTTGGCTGGATGGTCTTAGTACCTTTGCTTCATAATTAGGCAAAAAAATCATTGGTTCCAAAAACATCTGCGGGGCGATGCTCGGCTAATGTGAGATTCATCTCGCACGAAAACAACTGTCAAATCCCTTGTAAGTCTGTAATTTTTTGACGTATCTCGCACGAGAGATGCATCTCGCATGAACCGAGAATTGGGGTCCTGGCCCCCAATTCTGGCGTTTACCGGGACTCATCTCACACTCGAGATATGTCAAAAAATAACAGATCTTATAGCAAATTGACAGCTCTTTTTGTCATATCTCTACTGTGACCACATCTCCAGAATTGCCACCCTGCTTCGAACAACGCGTGTTATTTCTAGTCACACAGGGCTCGTACCGACTCGCACGTGGCCGATTTTTTACTAAACAAATCCTTTATTCAATAAAAACAAACAATCAAATAAAATAAAAATACAAAAACTAAAGCTCAGCACCAGGCTTCGTCAGTAGATTTTCACAAAAAATTCTTAAAAATTTCTCTTCTTTGAGATCAATCTCGAACCATGCGCAGAATCAACATTAATCTCATAATCGAGATACTAGTTAACCACTTAAAGGTTAACTGGAAGAGATCCCTTAAAGGGATAAGTTCGCCTTTGTACATCACTGTATTTGTTCTTGTTATTTATGTTCTTTTTGTACAATAGAAAATTTTTACATACGTATTAGTAGGTATGTAAAAAATTTACAGATTTCATAGTGACATATTTTTGACTGTGATTTTATCTCTACTTACGTGAAAATTGCCCGCATATTCGTGCGAGACTTATCACATATTCAAGGTACGTCATAAAATTACAGACTTTCAAAAGGATTTGACAGTTGTTTTCGTGCGAGATGACTCTCGCATGTACCGAGAATCGCCCCGCTGTTTGGATCACCCGTTCAGCAACCTATAGTTTCTATAGAATTATCTATTCTGTATTGTATCTGTGGCAGCACTTTCAATTGTCTCTATCACAGTATCGAACGCAACACGAAATAGCCATTAAATTCATCCCAATAAACACCACATTCCATCAACAGACCACGCAACCAATGAATCTGATTTTCGAACGGTCTGTTCCAAATTTGAAATATTCATATTTGGTATGAATATTCAAACGGACCCTGTTTACATTCACGGCGTTCCAATTTCAAATATTTGAATTTATTCATTTTTTGGCGGGAATTTTTCGCGCGCTGATTGACAGGCCGCCATGTTTTGTTTGCGTAACGGAGTCAAGTCAAATAGTGTTTTTTTTTTGTTAAGTTCATGTTTGCCATTCAAATTTGTTGTCATATTAAATTGTAAAAGCTTGTAAATATTATTGTTTAAATTTAAATGACAATGTTTGCTTAAATGTGTAACCCTTATTGGCTTTGGCTTTTATTCAAATGCTAATTTGATGTCACTGATGCATGTCATAGACAATATTTCTTTTGTCTAGTAAACAATCTGAATGTTTTTATTTGACATTGAGACTACGTCAAATTTTCGTTTACCTCTTCGTTTTTCGTGTAAAAAAAAAGTTGAATATGATTTTTTTCAGGCCCTCAAATTCGGCCTAACTTAACAAACCCTGCTAATCGTTCTAATAAGCGTTAATTGTTCATTTATCTGTAAATTAGTAATGTTTTCAAATGAAAATTATAAATAAACACACAAACCTAACCTAACCTCATCTACACGATTTTTATATCTACAGCGAAAGCGCAATATTATAGCAAATGAAATTATGGAAAACAAATGAATCCTGAATATTTCCTTTACGGCTAAAAATAGACTTTTAATTTGCGCCAATAACAATCAAACCGAAATAATATCGGCTCCCCGCGAGACCCCAATCGCAAATACATAATGCCGGTTTATTCGATACGAATAGCTATAAAAGCGAATGTGTCGCGACTGTCGCCGGTAATTAATTCCGAACGTCTCGCCCCTAGCGAAGGGATGGGAAAAGTCAATCGAGAATTATATCAAGTACTTACTAGCGACCCGGCCTGGTTTCGCGCGGGTACAATTAAAATATAATCTATGTAAAAACCTTTCGTACAAAAGTTCTCTAAATTATAGTGAAATCAAAATCATGGTTTAGAAGGAGTAAGTGGCTGAAATTTTTGAGGCCAGTCCGAGCATGATATAGCGACTTTTTTTACTATGTGAAGATAAAGGAAATTAAGAGGATTGTGTATCGCCTAAGAAAACAATACAAACGGCCGTAACGTTTTCCAGTCTCTACACATTAACTAGTTGTTATGCCTGTGAGGTTTGTAGATGACGTTGTTGTTCCAAAATTCATGTTTCTATGTTCAGTTGCTGTGCGTGTCAGTCAGTCAGTAACTTAACGGAACTCTTTTATAGTAAGTAACCCCTTTTTACCCGACTACGGCAAAGCCAAAAGGAAGGGTTATGTTTTTAGCAGCCTATGTATGTATGTTTGTATTTACGTATGTTCCATTATAGTGCCTAAACGATTGAGCCGATTTTTTAAGTTCAGAAATTAGGTAAGTAAATAAACAATTTTGGTACCGTAACATCGGGGAACTTTGTCCTAAAATAATGTTACTTTTTACTTCTCGTTTGAGTACTTCAATTTAAATGGCAGTATGACTCTTTTATCGGCATAGGTGTTTAATTGTGGATATAATCAACTCACGCACGTAGGTAATTCTTTTTGTGAAAAAGTGCTATTTAAAATAAGTAAGAACTGCTAACAACAACTACAAATAAATCGAGTAATTTTAGTGTTACATCTATTTGAAAAAGGCTATTTTAAATAGTATAGTCGCTTTTCCAAAAAAAGACTCCACTCTTTACTACACTTCTCATCTTAAAAAAAACGAGGTTTTTTATAAAATAGGAAGGCAAACTAGCAAGTGGGTCGCCTGATGGTAAGTGATCACCGCCTATACCCGCAACGCCAAGAAGATTGCAATTGCAAAAAGAGAGTTATAGACAAATGATGATGATTAAGGATCATACACACAAATAGGTGCCCTTGTCATCCCCCCTCCCCCCTCGGGACCCCAAAAAGGGCCCGCGTCAGCTGGCGGCAGCGCTTTGTCGCGGTCAAGCAAGACATATCTTAATTGATAATCCGGGTGAGGGCGGCCATTGTTTTTACTAGTTGCAATATTAAACCATAGATACAAATAGGAAATGCAAGTGTAAGTTCTTTGCGAGACCATAGACAAGACACGCTAGCTTTTATTGCTGACATGGCTGACATAAAGTATATATTAAAATAAATAAATAAGTAAATATCTCAGGACAATTGGCTATGGATGAACTCCAGCAAAGTGCTTGGATATTTTTTCATTACAAAGCAATAAGCTTCCTTAGTAACCCAAAATAATATCAGATTTTTTGGTTGCCTCATTTAATTATTAAAAATATAAACATTTTCTGAAAGCTGGGATGGTGTAAATACTGACTACCCTTAGTCCAACACATATTAAAAAAAACTATGACATTTGCCCTAGAAGTTTAAATGTCTATGATAGAAAAGTATAGTATGAGAGGTCCACTAGCTCGCGCAGGTGCGGGCTCATACTATTTGTTCGATAGGCGTGCACCCGCTCCGTGCACCCGCGCGACGCAGCGGACGCTCTTAGGAACAAATACCTACATAATAAACCGTTAAAACCCTGATCCATCTTCAAATGTCCACAGTAACGGCTTTTCCACACCTCGTTAAGACGCTAATGATTCCAAATTCAAACTGAATCAAAATCGATTACAAGCACAAGTTCACGTTAAAAAATGTTCCGTATTCAAAATTGACAAATGGCGTCGAAAATTTCAAATATCGAACGTCTATCAATAACTGATTGGCAACGCCAATCGGCGGGCGCCATTTGTCATTCCGATTTCAAATTTGTTTTTTAATCGGGCGCGTAAGTTTTTTTTAACTCGTGTCTATGGCGAAATTGACACGTCACTAAATAGTGTGGTGATTCATCATTTTCGCGCGCCGGAGGTGCTAGAGCGGAGCATCTGTCAATGAATTTGCACCGCAAATTTATTAATTTTGTAGCCAGTGGCCAGATTCAATAAAGTTTAAGTAATTATAAGGATTTTCGTATAATCATGAACAGATAGGCACAGTGGCGTAACTCTGGTGCCCATGCTAAACTAAATTGGGGTCCTATAGTCTAATTATAGAAATAAGATATGTAATTCTGGTGGTAGGAGAACATTTGCGACCAATAAACAGGATAAGTCGGTACCTAATTTTACCCTTCCTATTCATTTCCATTTTCTATAGCTAGGTATTACTCAGATTTAGTGTTTAAGGCGGGTTATAATTACTTACCATCATGTGATCCGCATGCTCACTCCCCCTCATAAAAAACCGGCTAAAATAAAGAGTGAAAAAAACCGCCATTGCACACTGAGTCGCGACTAAAAGAATATCATAAACACCGAATAAAAGGAATGATGCATCAAAATAATGATAATGACGTTCATAATCTCAACAATAACCCCAAAAAGTCCAAATCGATTTCGCATTTCGAAATACGAATTCTAACAGTTTTTTGGAAACACCGTGTCCACGCATTGTGTTTGTGACGGCTCGTTTATTGATGGCTGGAAGGCGTGGTCGCCGTTGCCTAAAGAAAAATAAATGCGTTTTGGCGGGAGCGTCGATGGATTTTATTCTTTACGTTAAATAACGGGGCTATGGAATTCAGGTTTTTATGCCTTTGTTTGATTTTTTTATTGCAGTAATTACTAAAATAAATGAGTATTAAGTAATTGACAGTAACTTTTACATTTCACCTAAATATGGAAGTAAAAATGTGAAAAAACAACTTTTTCGGGGATTCTAAGATATCTTTTCTGGCTATAGGCTGAATTAATAGTTGGTACGTATAAAGACTATTTTAATTCAAACGTTAAATCCTTTACGCGAGCGAAGCTTCGACTGAAACAGAAACTAATATAATTTTCATTTCTCGCTTCAAATCAAAAGTAACCAGAGGCTATTCCCTGTTTTGACATTTAACCAATTACAGAGCTGTCAAAACCATACGTCAGCTGTCAAAAGCTACGGTTTAGTTTTTTCGGAACCCCCTCACTATAAGTAGGTATCTAACAACGAAAACTATAGTACAGTACAGTGTTCGAAGTTTTGGAAAACGCATAGTGATTAAAAATCTTGCGGGTAGGACCTTGTGCAAGGTCCGTCCGGATAGCTACCACCATCTTGCTCGTTAATCCTGCCGCTAAGCAGCAGTGCTTGCACTGTTGTGCTCCGGCGTGGAGAGCAAGACAGCCAGTGTAATTACTGGCACAAGAGGTATTCCATCTTAGCCCTCTGTGTTGGCAACACATCTGCAATCTCCTTGGTATTGCGGGTGTTTATAGGCGGTGGTTATCACTTACCACCAGTACCATTGCCATGAGTTTCTATCGAAAATTCATATTACTTTACTACAGTAGATAGCGGCTAAATACGCTCCCATTTGTCAGTGGAAGAGTTAACCATAGTCGATACGGTATTTTTCAATGGCATGTGTCGAATTTGTGACTCATGGTACCAATATTCTACGGCAACAGCTACAAAACTTTAGTCACTAGCGCTGAGATTACGATAGGTAATTTACCGTTGGACTCATACTAGCGATTTTTAGTTCTCTAAGTGAGCGTTAGAGGCGCTGTACAATTCCCCATACAAATCGTTTACGCCGTCGCTAGCGAGTACGGTTGCGGCTAGATGCACTGTACTCATGGTAGGGTACAGGTGGCCCACTTGCTTGTTTGCCTTCCTATTTCATAAAAAAAAGCCAAAGTATTACAGAATCTCAGAAACCCGATAAAATACAAGTACCTATCGCCTTTATTTATTCTTACATTTTAATGAGAAGAAACTTTGGCAATATTTCGGCGAGTTCAAAAGTTTTGTCGCGTTTTAGAACTTGGCGGTAACTTTACAAGCTTGGGAATATTTAATGCAGCTATGCTATGTGGAATTATCTTTCATCCGTGTTTTTAAAATGAGCTAATTATTATTAAATCACTTATCATTTATTTCGAATAAATTACACCCATATAAATACAATAAAATCAAAAATTAATGACGACATTGAAACTAATGTTTATAATAATAAAAAACCAGCCAAGTGCGAGTCGAACTCACTCACTCACTAAGGGTTCCGTACCATTACGACAAAAAAATAATGTCTGTTGTATGTGAGCCCCCTTTATATTTATTTTATTCTGTTTTTTAGTATTTATTGTTATAGCGGCAACAGAAATACATCATCTGTGAAAATTTCAACTGTCTAACTATCACGGTTCATGAGATGTATCTCACAGCGGAGTCTTAGTAATAGGGTCCCGTTTTACCCTTTGGGTACGGAAACCTAAAAAAAGTTAAATATACACTAGCTTCTTCCCGCGACTTTGTCGCGTAAATGACTATATTACCGTTAGTTTGTAATTCATCACACGGGATTATAAATTGTGGATAAATTATGAACTGTATTATTGCTTACAATACTTTACAATATGACTGACGTATTGATTCAAGTAGTCATTAGTTAGTTAGTCGGGATATGTAATGTTCATTATATCCCGATTGTATATACCTAATTACATTATAGTACATAAACCCCTCCGTGAAAAAATATAGAAATGACAGTGAAAACCACATCAAAATCCGTTGCGTGGTTCAGAAGGAGAAGGCGGCCGAAGATACACTATAAGGATTTAGGACAGACAGGAACAGATAGCGACTTTACTTTATACTAGAGATGCGCCGAGTAACACTTTTGCCGAGTAACGAGTACCGAGTATTACTCGGTTCAATTTTTTTTGAACCGAGTACTCGACCGAGTAACTCGGTTCAATGAAATTCTGATTTCGCGCGCGTAACACATACAAACAGGTTCGCGCCGGTGGAGCGGCCGGCTCGCGTTGATACACCCCTCATCCCGCCCGCGCCTTTCAACTACCAGTCACTTGATAGTTGGCAAAAAAATACTTAACGTTGCGCGTCATAGTAGATAAATAATTGAAAAAGTTGTTAATTATCGAGTGGCTGTGTGTAGTACCTAATCAGTGATGACCTGATTTTTATTTACATTGTTGTTTTAATTATATCTACCTAAATAAATTGCATTTCTTGAACCGAGTATACTCAGCATTCAAACCGAGTTATTCGGCCGAGTACGAGTATCAAAAAACCCGCCGAGTACGCCGAGTACCGAGTATAAACCGAGTACTCGGCCCATCTCTACTTTATACTATGGAAAAATATAAATAAGATAATTTAAGAGATTATAAAACGCCCTTATTCACAGATACACTTGCTCTCTATCATGCTACCATCATTTAGTAAACAGAAATACACACATTATCTAGACACGCGGTAGCGTGTCAAGCCAAGTTCAAGTAACAGAACTGGCGAGCAGCACCGCGTGTAGAGGTAATATTACACGAACCATTTGGAGACACTTTTGACCCCCTCATAACTCAAAAACTATTTCACATAAACGTGTCCAATTTGGCTCATATATTGAAACTTGCGAGATACATATATGCTCCAAATTTCATAAACACATCTCAAACGGTTATTTAGATATTAACGTCCAAAAAAATATTATGTTCGATGGTTAGTTTCTACCAGCAAGCCAAATTTTCGGAATAAAAAATAAGAACCGACAAGTAACAGGTTTAGAACTTGCGAAGGCTATAATATAATTCGTATATGAGAACTGGCCAAGTCAGACCTTAGGCTACAATATATTATCCTAAGTTATAAGAAGAATATGTGTTGTTATAAATAAATTTCAGCACTGACTCAATGGTCAGTTCAATAACTTGGTACCCATTTAGATCTCACTTCTTTTGTCGTTGAAGTCAACAACCAAGGCATATATCATAATATTGAACTTGGCTCTCATTTCACATTTAAGTTTTTGATGGGATAGTTTATTTCTTGAGGCACTTAAAAATAGTCAGGTGTCTCGGCAAATCAACCAATCAAATCAATGTTTTGGATCTCCACAGACTCAAAAGATTGACTTAATTGGTTGATTTGCCGAGTCACGTGACTATTTGGTTTACCTTGTTTTAATTACCCAAAGAAATACACTATAGTGAAGATTCTAACTCCACAAACTGACTCTAACCCTCCTCCGCAGGTGAAGATCTGGTTCCAGAACCGCCGCATGAAATGGCGCAACTCCAAGGAGCGGGAGCTCCTGGCGTCAGGGGGGTCCCGAGAGCAGACCCTCCCGAACAAGAACAACCCTCACCCAGACCTGTCTGATGCTGAGGCGGACAAGAAACCAGCTCCAGACGAGGAGGAGAAGTTTGCAGCCGCTGCCGAGTTCAGAGGTAAGGAAAATTTAAAAATATATATTGTAAGTAGGGCACTTGAGCTTTGAGTGTGAGTCTACCATCGCTTCGTGATATGGAAGATTCTGCTGAGAAGCGCCGCAAGAAATTCAGCAGTTTATCCCTGTTTTTGTTCTCTTTTCAAAAGAAGATTACAGATACACACACACACACACATGTATAGATTGACCGGTAGAGAATGCCTGGAGGCATACATTTTATAGTTAAGTTTGTGCAACAAAGATTAAATAAGTAAATATACACAATGTCTAAAGTAAGTAGGTGCTCGGCTACTAAAAAATGGCATTTTAGATCCAGACACGCGGTAAGCCAAGTTCAAGAGCAGAACTGGCGACCCATTCGTTTATGAGAACTGGCCAAGTCAGACCTTAGGCTACAATATATTATCGTAAGTTATAAGAAGAAATGATATTTTATGTTGTTATAAATAAATTTCAGGACTGACCAATGAGTTTGGCACCCATTTAGATCTCACTTCTTTTGTCGTTGGAGTCAACAGCCAAGGCATATATTATAATATTGAACTTGGCTCTCATTTCACATTTATGTTTTTGGTGGGATTAGAATCTTAGCTGTGCGAAGCCGGGGCAGGTCGCTAGTTGCTGCATAAATAAGAGCAACTGCTCTAACTCTGGACACTCTCAATCTTAGAGCTGTACTCTCTCATCGTCCGAGCAATCCCCATGTTTCTCTATTCCCTGCCTTCAGGTCAAAGAGAATGCAGGAGATAGAGAAGCATATCGATTGTTCCAACGATGAGAGAATATCGCTTTAAGGTTTGGAGAGTGGTTTTCACACATATTTATAACGTTATCGGGACTTTAACGCGATAAAAGTATATTGTTGATTTACCTCGACGTTTCGGCCATGTTTCAACGGCCGTGGTCACGAGTAGACTGAAGTGGAGGGTATTATTTCTGTTTAGTTTTACCAACTACCCGCACTTTGTTATGTTTATTTTCCATCGGCATATCACTATACCGGCACACAATGCTCACAATGTTCGACGAAGATATATCTCGACGCTCATGGCCGAAACGTCAAGGTAAATTAACAATATACTTTTATCGCGTTAAAATCCCGATAACGTTATAAATATGTATGGAGAGTCTCCACAGTACAGCTGTCCACAGATAATGCAGTTGACCTCATGTGAGTTGCTTGTTCTAGGATACGAAGACAAGATGGCGCCACCGTTCTACCGCGAGAGTCAGCCATTTTCCAACATGGAGGACGGCGAGGAGTTTGACAGTGACAGCGCGAGCGACGAAGAGATTAACGTGACCTGACCTGTTTGCGCTTAGATCATTGTACATAGTATAGTTAAGTGATCTTGGATAGAAGTATTGGGGTGAGAGAGAGTTGTTGATGTTCGGAAACTGACAGGACAAGGCGACTAATGTCCGACCGAACTTTCGTTTTCGGTTTCGGCGAGTTTCGGGGTTACTCTTCAGCGTTCCTTAATTAATTGACGAAATACCTAACATTTAGCACCAATTTAAGCTAAAACTAGTATTAACTCTGAGCAGGGGGGTTCCACTCCGCACTGTAGGTACGCTCGACCGCCTTGCCTATGGCATAGGTAAATCGCAGTAGGCTGTTGGCTTGCCGCGCGCTCGCCTGCTCGCCCCCGCCGTGTCAATGTAATTAAAAACGAATGCCGCGCAACCCTAGCGTGTCGCCGGGAGTAGCGGGGGGAAGCCGGCGCGGGCGGAGCGTTCCTTTTGACTCGCGCCGCCTGGCGCATGGTGTATGAAGTAATACGAACTTTTTAAGCGTATGAATAAAGTTGGAATTCGTTTAATCGCGGTCGTAAAAGAGCAGCTTCTGTACGTTAGTGCTATTATTTATTCTGTGCTCTGAGTACAGCTTGTTCTTGCCTGAAGTCCATGTTTGTAGACCTGTGTTTCAACAATTAATTAAGGAACGGTAATTACCATTTGGCGTGAAATTAGAGTTGCGTTTTTGACAGATAATCTGCAGCAACTAGGGCCGAAACCAGAACTAGGTTCGTGAGCTTCCGTGTAGCTCGGGAGCGATCGGCGGCAAAGAGTGTCATCTCAGAGAGTCATATCGGCTTCCCCTAGCTCCCGTGCTAACTGCCCGCTTGCTTTGTTAATTGTTTGTTTGTTTTATGTTGCGATATGCATTCAACAATTCAGAGGTTACAACTAAACTAAGCAAAAGTTATTAAAATATACTTTAGAATTGCCCACGAAGTAAGTTTCGGTTTCAGCCGAAACTGAATGAAAACCGAAAATCGGTTTCCATTGTAAAAACGAGTTTCGGTCGGACACGAAAGGTGACATTTTGTCAGCGTCAACAGTAGTGGAAATTGTGAAATATCAATACCAATAATATCCTTGTTTCTATGGTATGACAGTCTTAATGTGATTTGCAAATAGAGTGAAAACTTGTCACTCAGCGAAAACAGAACAGCGAGAATTTTCGCGGAGTACCAAGATTATTTATATGGACCTCCGCAAAGTAACGCAGAATGTTATATTTCAACTTTGTCGTTTATTTTAATAGCATCAACTCCGTGATAACATAATAATGGAATTATGGTTGCACAAAACAAAACCGGTGTTTTTGTAGTAAAGTGTCCTGTGGTTGTAACTATGGGGTTTTCGTAACCATAGGGTTATTGTAACTGTGGGGTACCTATATTGTGACCATGAGGTTATTGTAACCTTGGGATTATTGCACCCAGGGGTATTATAACCATGGGGCTATTGTAACTTGAGCTTAAATTACTTTGTCACCATATCTTTCATGGAATGACGTCTTTCAGCTAAAAGAGAAGTTTAGGTTAACACAAATCATTGTCTTATTTCACTAAAAACTGTGAGCACGATGAATAACCCTATTGTTATGAAAACCCAACAGTTACAATAACCCAATGGTTACAATAAACCCATGGTTACAAGTTACAACAACCCCAGGTCCGGTCAGAGTCCGTTTAACAGACGGCTGAATCGCTTCTTTTCTGAAAAAAAAAACAACAGCACAATACTTTCCATGATTTATTTCACACTCAAATAACTGTCCTGTAAAGTCACATTAATAATGTTTTTTTAGTATTAAAACTAAGAAAACAATGTAAAGTATTGTAGTTATAAAATAGAGCAGTTTTGTCATTTTTAACTTTAATGCACGGAATAGAATAAAATACATAATTTTCTAGAAACAAATAGGCCTTTTTGGTTCCAGAATAAAATGAGCGAAACGAGTTACTCCTTCGATAGCAGCATGACTTACAAAAACTTATGTAACCTGTGAGTAAAGAAAAAACATAATTATATGAAATAATAACAGGCTGACCTAATTTTAATAAAACATGGCTAGATTTTCAAACTCCAGGCCTTTGATGAAATTTGTACGGCACTTTTTTTGTTTAAAAATATATATTACTAGCTGACCCGGCGAACTTTGTTCCGCCTTAGACGCCATAAATGAGCAGATTTTTGATTTTTTCTTTCATAAGAACCTTCTCCTGATAATAACGAACAGAACAAAAAAAGAATTAGCGAAATCGGTCCAGCCGTTCAGGCGTGATGTCGTGACCAAGGGAAATAGGGATTCATTTTTATATACCAGCGACCGATATAGATTATATACCAGCGACCCAACCTGGCTTCGCACAGATACAAGTAGGATGTTTCGTACATAAAAACCTTCTGTAAAAAATCTCTAAATGACAGTGAAAACCGTATGAAAATCCGTTGCGTGGTTTAGAAGGAGGCGGCCGAACATACACTATAAGGATTTAGGACAGACAGGAACGATAGCGACTTTATTTTATACTATGAAAAAAGTAAAAAAGAAGACAAACGCTGATAATTTAAGAGTGCTTATAAAACGACGTTAACGCTCGCTAATCCTGCCGCCAAACAGCAGTGCTTGCACTGTTATGTTCCGGCGTGGAGAGCAAGACAGCCGGTGCAATTACCGACACAAGAAGTATTCCATCTTAGCCCTTCTGGGTTGGCAACGCATCTCTTCGATGTTGCCGGTGTCTATAGGCGGTGGTGTAATCTACCATCAGGTGATCCACTTGCTTGTTTGCCTTCCTATTTCATAAAAAAAATCGCAGATACGCTTGCCCGCTTGCCCTCTGTCATGCTGTCGTCATTTAGTAAACAAGAGACGTGCCATACGACTTACACGAAAATTGAACCAAAGGTCTAAAGAGTTTGAAAATATACCCATAAAATAGCACTGACATTGACAAAGTAAAATATTTCGTGCAGTAAAACAAACAAGCTATAATTTGAACATCAAAAATGTGAAAGACGATTTTTTTAACAAAGATAAAATCATATTTTAGATATAAGTTATTTAAATATGGACCAAAAACTCAAGCGTCTTTCATTTATTTTTAACCGACTTCAAAAAAAAGGAGGTTCTCAATTCGTCGGGATCTTTTTTTTTACTTGTTAAATTCATTTGAAGATCGATAACTTTAAACATTTTTTTCCTTGATCCTTGTATTAACTAGAAGTTTACGGTTTTCGGATTTATTGTTTTATTTGTGCTGTGAGACCTTGCTTCTTGCCAAATTTCATAGTTCTAGGTCAACGGGAAGTACCCCATAGGTTTTTGAGTGTCTTGCAAATGTATGAAACATGCGGCATTAACGGCCGTATGTTTTGATTGCGTTGAATTAGACATTTGCATTTTTCACAGCTCTAAGAGGCTACAGATTTGACTATTTGGTATTAATTTAAACTCGATCCCTCCACGCGTTCCTGAGAAAAAGGCTCTTGACAGACAGACAGACAGACAGACAACGAAGTGATCCTATAAGGGTTCCGTTTTCCTTTTGAGCCACGGAACCCTAAAATTTGAAATTGTCTATTTGCCTCCGCAAAGTAACGCCTGAATCTTTTAATTATTTGATTATAACCTCTCAATACTCGTAAATAAGGGTTAAGAAAAATGGAAAGAAATTACGGTTAAAAAATTAATAACAAAAACGGCGCCATCTCTCGTCAGCTGACGGTAGCTGTAAAGGTACCCAGTTGAATATGATAACTTATTAAAAGTTTCATATAGATGACACCGAGGGTAGTTGTACCCTTAAAATCAATAATGTAATGACCGTAAGACGAAGCACATTGAAAAATTCGCAAGGTCTAGCAGCGGCAGTGTGGCGAAACTGGCAAACGCAAGGCACGGAATGCTGATGTTGCCGGTTCAAGGCCTGCCATTATCCTAATTTTTCTTTGTGTTGTCATTACATATCATTTTAATTTAAGAAATATGCTGTTGTCAGATAGCTTGAGTTTTTGGTCGGCTAATGTAATACGATGCACCAAAATGTATATAGTAGCATATAACCCAGTGATCTCTTCAGTATATAAGTAAGGTAAGCTTCGGACTCCGTTATGTAATAAATAAATAATAATAAATATGTCATAACAATAATTATGTGGAATTAAAAAATGATTAAAGACAAGTTGGATTTTATTGATCATCCTGTATGTCTACACTGTGGATAGCTGTATCTCTGGACATTAAATCTTTTTTTTATGAAATAGGAAGGCAAACAAAAGTGGGTCACCTGATGGTAAATGATCACCACCGTCTACAGACACCCGCGACACCAAAGAGAGTGCAGATGCGTTACCAACCCAAAGGGCTAAGATGGAACACCTCTTGTGCCAGTAATTACACCGGCTGTCCGGATCGCTACCACTATCTTGCTTGCTAATCCTGCCGCTAAGCAGCAGTGCTTGCACTGTTGTGTTCCGGCGTGGAGAGCAACACAGCCGGTGCAATTACTGGCACAAGAGGTATTCCATCTTAGCACTCTGGGTTGGCAACGTATCTGCAATCTTCATTGTGTTGCGGGTGTCTATAGGCGGTGGTGGTCACTTACCATCAGGTGATCCACTTGTTTCTTTGCCTTCTTGTTTCATAAAAAAAATTTAAAGTGAAAAAAAGAAGCCAAAAGTGACAAGTGAAATAATTTAGTTATTTCTCGTCGATAGGTTTTTCGTATTGCACGTATCGACTGAAGTATTAGGCGTGTATCAGTACCCTTACGATGCGTACAGTGCACCTAGCCGTAACCGTACTCGCTAGCGACAGCGTAAAACGATTCGTATGGGAAATTGCACAGCGCCTCTAGCGCTCACTTAGATAACTAAAGATCGCTAGTATGAGTCCAACGGTAAATTACCTATCGAAATCTAAACGTCAGTGTCTAACGTTTTGTAGCTGTTGCCGTAGAATATTGGTACCATGAGTCACAAATTTGACACATGTCATCGAAAAATACCGTATCGACTATGGTTAACTCTTTCACTGACAAATGGGAGCGTATTTAACCGCTATCGACTGTAGTAACGTAATACGAATTTTCGATAGAAACTCATGGTAATGGTACTGACACACTAGATTAACTGCAGACGTGGGGGAGAAATAGCGGGGGGGGGGGGGGGGGCAAACCGTACCAAAACGGTTTCAACCTCGTCCATTCTTACCAAACTCGTTTTAAGTTTTTTAAAACTAAAATACAATGTAATTAAAAGATATTTAATAAAACCAGCCTGCGTAGAAAACAAATCTACACTAATATAATAATTTACACTTTTACACTAATCTACACTAATATAATAAAGAGGTTAACTTTGTCTGTTTGTTTGTTTGTTTGTATGTAGGGGGTAAGCTCTGGAACTACTGAACCGATTTCAAAAATTCTTTTACTGATAGAAAGCTACACTATTCCTGACGAACATAGGCTAATAATTTTACGTGAACGAAGTCGCGCGCGTCCGCTAGTAACCAAATATAGTTGGGGAAAAATGGTCTCGCCTCACTATTTTGCTTCGTGGACGCCATATTAATATTTTATGCAGTCTACGCGACTCTTCCAATCAAGACGAAACCAACCACACCTCACACGTCAAAATCCGTCAAGCCTTTTAGGCTGCAGCCCGTGCCAAAGAAATAGACTTACATTCATACCCGAAAAACATAACCCTCCTTTCTGGCGGCAGTCTGTTAAAAAACACCTAAAAAGAAGGCACGCCGTCTACGCAGTCGCTGTCGCGATGCGGAAAGGATCAGGGCTTAAATACTGGCGTCAGAGATTCATCTCACATTCTAGATATGTCGAAAAATGACCGATGTTCTTGACATAATATGTATATCTAAGTGTGACTTCATCTCTACTGACACGACCCAAGTAGCACACAAGCGCTATAAAGCTGCATATTAGCTGTATAAAGGCTATCGCTTAATTTTTTTTAATATTTGACATGTAAAATAACATTGTAATTTTGATTTATTTAAAAAATGACACCTCGTTGAGTTTCTTGCCGGTATCTTCTCATCAGAGGTTTTTCCGAACCGGTGGTAAATTTTTTGACATTCATAAGTGCTACCTGTAAGCCTAATCTGAATAGAACATTTTGACATTGACTTTGACTTTATACAGCAACTATACAGATTTAATAGCGCTTGTGTGCTACTTGGGGAGAATTGCCCCGCAGTGCAGCTAGCACGAATCTTCTTTGATGCCCGTTAACTCGCTACGTAACTCAGTGCGTCTTTTTAATATAAAAGAGAAAGGCTGTGATCACCACCGCCTATAGACACCCGCAACACCAAGAAGATTGCAAATGCGTTGCCAACCCGGAGGGCTAAGATGGAATACCTCTTGTGCCAGTAATGTTACCGGCTGTCTTGCTCTCCACGCCGGAACACAACAGTGCAAGCACTGCGGCAGGCAGGATTAGTGAGCAATATGGTGGTAGAATAGACTGACCTTGCACTAAGTCCTACCACCCGCAATGTATAGTCGACCAAGTTATTACTTGACCACTTTTGAACCTTATCCTTCCGTAATACAGTCGAAAAGTGGTCAAGTGGTCAAGCAATTTCTTGATCGACTATACAACTAAGAGAGCGATAAAGAAAATTTCCTCAAAAGAACCATGGCGTCAATTTTAAAGTTAAATAAAACTAAATCCATAAATACGACTCTTACTTAACTACTGTCAAAAGAAAGGGATGCACTGAGAGATAAATAAAACTCTAGCCCCTTTTAGACATTAAATCTTTCGGTGGAATAACATTTACAATGATACTGTGTGTATTTTATTAATAGAACCAAAGTATTACCAAACAATACCAAATGACCCACGAAAATCGTCAATAAAAAGTTGATAAAAGCAAATAATGAACCCTTGCTTTTGGCCGCAGTTGGCTAAAACGCCTCTTTCCATTCAGCCAACTACCAACCTAAAAGAATAAAAGAATAAACAATTTATTTTTTTAAACGCGACGCAACGGACAGTGGGCGTTGTCCGTATAAATATAAAGGTGTGAACACACGTCAGTGGCAGCGGCCGGCGCGTTTTGTTGTCACCTCGTGTGTGGGCGTCTTTAGATTATTTTTGGTACAGATAAAAAATGTTTTGAATATTTTTTTACGATATTTATTATGAGTTAAGACCTCGTTAAGACTTGCCAATTTCATACAGGTGGCAGGAAGGCGCTGGTTGCATGCGGCTCCCAACCGGTCACTTTGGAAATCCATGGAGGAGGCCTATGTTCAACAGTGGACTTCTTGTGGCTGAGATGATGATGATGATGATAAGATATACCAACAAGGAACCGCTTGGATGAAGAACTAAAGCATGGATATATCCTCAGTACATGTCAAGCGTACATACCCAAAACTGTCAAAATGGATATCTTTGGTGCGCGTCAAGTAAAACCTGCAAATTAATAAGAAAAACGTAGACTAAAGTTTCCTAAATTCAAACAAACAAAGCTGTAAAATTCTGACAGAGGGTGATTAGCGGATGGTACACCACCATCTTGCCCGGTAATCCTGCCGCTAAGCAGCAGCGCTTGCAGTTATGTTCAAGAGAGCAAGACAGCCGGTGACATTACTGGCACAAGAGGTATTCCATCTTAGCCCTCAAGGTAAGCAATGCATCTGCAATCTCCTTTGGTGTTATGGGCACTTGCTCGTTTGCTTTCCTAATTTATTAAAAAAAAACCGGCCAAGTGCGAGTCGGACTCGCGCACCGAGGGTTCCGTCATCAACAACATCTAGTGTCGCTTTTTTGCTTCGTAAGACCAAAAAAACATTTTTTTTATATGTATTAACTACAAATTTACGGTTTTCGGATTTATTGTTTTATTTGTGCTGTGAGACCTTGCTTCTTGCCAAATTTCATAGTTCTAGTTCAACGGGAAGTACTCCATAGGTTTTTGAGTGTCTTGCGAATGTACAATGTATGAAACATGCGGCATAAACGGCCGTATCTTTTGATTGCGTTGACTTAAACGTTTGATTTTTTCACGGCTTCAAAGGACTACAGGTTTGAGTATTTGATATTAATTTCAACTCAATACCTCCACGAATTCTTGAGAAAAATGGTCTTGACAGACAGGCAGACAGACGGAGAACAAAGTCATCCTATAAGGGTTCCGTTTTTCCTTTTGAGGTACGGAACCCTAAAAAGATGTGTCAAAATTTTACGGCTTGTGGGTGAAACGGTTTGAATATAAAACGCGGCGTTATTCTAAATCGGTTAAAAATAACTAAGTGAAACCTCTCTAATCGTTCGTGAACCCGATCAAAGGCCTGCCATTGACGTGCAGCCCTAGAGGGTAGTTTGCAAAACGTGTATGCTTTCTGAACTTCAAAAGACGAGATAAACGTTTTAAATATAATTTGAAACGTTCGATGTTATCGCGAAAACCACGCACAAAGATTAACTGGTGAACATAATGAAAGCAATGTTGTTTATTTTTATGAAATAGGAAGGCAAACAAGCAAACGGCGGGACTGGCTCTGAGCTGGCTAATGCACTCAATCATCACTACCTGAGTGTAGTGCGGGACACGCCACTGCGCCCGTGCCTGCCTGAAGCCCTACGCATGCTGCACGCTGCCGTGCCACCTCAACCCGCCACTATGTTTGTGACACCGTTCGACCTTCACGAGGTTTTGAAGATTATTAGGAAAATAAAAGCGAAAGGAACGAGGGATATATATGGGTTTCCGACCTCTGTTCTTCATAGCCTGCCGCTCAATTTTATTCATTTTCTATGTGAGCACTTTAATAACTCTATTTCCGATGGTCACTATCCCGATTCGCTTAAGAGGATCAAGGTGGTCCCGATCTATAAAGGAAAGGGTTGCAAGAGGACAATGAAGAGTTACCGTCCGATATCCCTCGTTCCTGCGGTTTCGAAGATATATGAAATGGGTTTGTGTAACAGACTGGTCACTTTCCTTAGTGGCAGCGGGGCACTGTGCAGTCAGCAGTACGCTTATCAATCAGGCCGCTCCACGGTGGCAGCTGCTCGTAGGCTGCTTCGGGTTGCTTTAGAGAATCTTGAGTCCAGGAAACGCGTTGCAGCCGTGTTTTTCGATCTTTCTCGTGCATTCGACCTGGTCGACCATGGGCTGATTGCAGCCAAGCTCGAGTATTACGGTGTGCGAGGGGTGGCATTGGACATATTCGATTCCTTTTTGAGCAATCGCAGTCAAATTACAGACGTGGCTGGCGATAGGTCTGAGCCCGGTTTAATTGGTGACAGATCTGTCCCACAGGGATCCAACGTCGGCAATAGCATATTTGCTCTGCTAATGAATGATTTACCATTCCCCAGTGGCGTTGCGGAGTTTATAATGTATGCGGATGACATATGTGCCATCGTCCAAGGGAGCAATTATGACGAATTAGGCAACAATATCCAAGATATTATTTTGAAATTGGTGCAGTGGTTTACCGCCAATGGCATGCAACTTAATATTGAAAAGACGAACCTTCTTCAACTGTCACTGTGCGGTAAGGCACAACACACGTTGGAGATATTCGTCAATAGTTCCCGAATAGAACCCGTAGACTCTACTCGTTTCTTGGGTTTCACTTTCGATGATGGTCTGCAGTGGCGTCCGCACATTGACAACTTGTGTGCTAAACTTAACTCCGCGTATTATGCCATATCTCGCTTGAAGCGTACCCTGTTGCAACAAAATCTAATAAATGCGTACTACGCTTACTTCCACTGCCACCTGGTATATGGGATTGACCTTTGGGGCTTGGCTGCGGATAGGGATCGACCATTCATACTGCAGAAAAAAGTTATCCGCCTTATCTGTCGTGTGCCTCCGGACGAGCCGGCACAGCGGCTTTTTGTTGATCTTGGTGTTATGACGGTGCCTTCTCTTTACATATTTGAGGTGGGCAAATATGTGAGAAGGAACTTGGGGCTTTTCCCCCTCAGCAGAAGCTACTCTGCGAGGAGGATGCCAGGACTGGCTGTTCCTCGGCACAGGCTGAGCAAAACGGGAAAGTCGCTGGAAATAATGGGCCCACGTATTTTTAACAAGATACCTGAACCAATTAGAACCCTACAAACCGAATGTGGCTTCCTACGAAAACTTAGAGCATTTTGCTGTAGTAAAGCCTATTACTCCGTCAAGGAATTCCTAGATGAGTGAGTGAATATGTCGAAATACTATTATTCCTTAATATTGTCCCTACTTATTGAAATTCATCAATATTATTAATGTAATGTAATTAACTGAATGGAAATTCAATAATATACATATAATTTGTATTCGATTATTCAACAACAACAATGACAATGTATGTTTAATACTAATAAATGATCTATCTATCTATCTATCAAATGGGTCACCTGATGGTAAGTGATCACCACCGCCTATAGACACCCGCAACACCAAAGAGATTGCAGATGCGTTGCCAATCCAGAGGGCTAAGATGGAGCTCTTGTGCCAGTAATTGCACCGGCTGTCTCGCTCTCCACTGCTGCTTAGCGGCAGGATTAGCGAGCAAGATGGTGGTAGCGATCCGGACGGACCTTGCACAAGGCCCTACCACCCGCAATAATTGCATGTTTATCATGCTAATAAAATTTTCGGCGTCCGTTTGTTAATGTCAGAATCATGTTAAAAAAAATCAAGATTATTAACAATTTAGCTATTTTAAGGACCCCCCCCCCCCACTCAGTCTGAAATTTCAGCTTCGTAACTTAAGTACCCATATGTATAGTTTATAAGAAAAAGTGACTCTAACTGACATACAGACAAACGGACATGGTGAATTATAAGCGTTAGTAGTTTGACTAGGGAATCTGAAAAACAAGAGTACTTATAATAATTTTAGATTATTCATAATCTTTTTAAAAAAAAAAAAATTATGCAACATAGGAAGGCAAACAAGCAGGTGGGTCACCTGATGGGAAGTGATCACCACCGACTATAGACACCTGCAACAACAAAGAGAGTGCAGATGCGTTGCCAACCCAGAGGGCTAAGATGGAATACCTCTTGTGCCAGTAATTACACCGGCTGTCTTGCTCTCCACGCCGGTTTTTAAAATTATGACAGTGAAAACCGTATCAAAATCCATTGCGCGGTTCAGTAGAAAGCCTTTGTTTTATACTGTATAATAATAATAAAGATAAAGATTATATATTCATACTTGAAACTCCAAAATCACACGCACTTTGATCTCAAAATCACAGATTACACAAATCGATGTCCACCAGATGGCGCCACGTGCGCGGCACGCTCCCGCCAAACTAAACGTCAAACGCACTCGGTCCAAACGAATGTGGAGTCATTACACGCGCTTTGCTGCGCCCAAGATGGCATGGCGGCGATGAGGGGGAGTTTGATGCTTGTTTATTCAATAGGCCTCGGGTCTTAGTATTAAATATCTGCACGGGAAAGATCACGACTATCTGTAACTGTTTTGCCGTGAAAGACGATCATTTTTTTTATTACAGCTTTCTTCTCTAATCTAATAAAATAACCGGTTAAAACCGGATTTAATAAGAGAAAATA
This sequence comes from Ditula angustiorana, assembly GCA_963691745.1. Classification (NCBI taxonomy): domain Eukaryota; kingdom Metazoa; phylum Arthropoda; class Insecta; order Lepidoptera; family Tortricidae; genus Ditula; species Ditula angustiorana. Next base: position 5,200,677 of record OY829501.1, read on the forward strand.
TCCAGGGGGCCCAGCACGCTAGCTTTTATCGATGACATAAAGCATTTATCCCGCTCTAACCAGTATGCATGTGCGAGAGGGACCAACGTGTTTATGTGCGCGATAAACGCAAGCGTGATACTATAGCAGGTTTGCATTCTTGTTTCTACAACTAGGGTCTCTAAGCTACGCTGCGGACAAACAGACATGGCGAAACTACAAAGGTTCCTGTCGAGACTATGAAACCCTGAAAACAAAGCTTACTTAAATATTTTTTGTAAAACATTGACCTATTAATATTAAAATTTATTAGAGGGTAGTTGTTCGCCGCCGCCCGAGCCGTCTGTACCGAGTAGCCGAGCTGTCAGGGCTTCGGTACGCAGTCGTCGTCGCGCCACCGCCGAGGGGGCTCATGATTAAGGACCACGGACTGGTCCGAAACATGTCGGCCATTTCTCGACGCAAAAATACGTGAGTGATCCGTTTTATTAATAATATATGTACAAACATTTCTGCGCCAAATATGGCAGAATATGCTGAGTTAATATATAAATGTAACACCTACTGTATACCATATTCTGAGAAATAAATCATTTCTATTCTATTCTATTCTATTCTACCTTTTATTATATTAGTGTAGATAATGACTTTTCTTATTTGACGCCTATCGGCCTTATAATCCGACGGCAACTTCGGCCCTAGCTGGTTACTGCGCCCCTATTTCTTGCGCTCGCTCTGTCTCCTACATCTGTCACCGTTTAATCCCATAGCCATTCATCGAATTAATTAAAAACAAAGCGTCTGTCTCCCTCTATTGACCTGTTCTCTCAGTCACATACAATCGGAGATATAAGTCACCATTAAATAAATAAAATAAATAAATCAATACATAAATGTTTTGGGACAATTAAAATTAATTGCCCTAGTCCCAAAGTAAGCAACTAAAGCTGCTTGTGTTATGGGTACTGGACAACGGATGAACATTCGTTAATCAATTATTAATTCGTTAATTAATTATTCAAAAATTTGTAATACAATACATTATCGTATATATGGTCATATTATAATTAGATTTATAGTTCGGTGCTTAAATAATTAAGAGGAGTGTGAACGCAGCGCACTCCATACAAACGGCGATAACGTTTTGCACCCTCTAAACCCTAACCTATAGCCATGCTTTTTTGGTATAATGTCACTATGCCCTAGAACTAGGTTTGTATGTTTTGGTTTTATTAAATTCTTAATAGTTTCAAAAATAATCACGCTTAATTGTTTCGTATGAAACTCCTAAAATGTAAATATTGTCAAATCTATGAAGAAAATTAAAAAAATCAAAACATACAAACCTAGTTCTAAGACATAATGATAACATACCAAAAAATCATTGCCATAGGTTAAGGTTTAGAGGGTGGAAAACGTTATCGCCGTTTGCATGGGGAGCGCTTTTCGGGGCTGGGTTCACACTCCTCTTAAGTTTGTACGGAGCCCTCGGTGCGCGAGACCAAGTCGCAGTAGGCCGATGTTTTCAAAAAAAAAATTGAAACTGCAAAAAATTAAATTGAAACTGTAAAATAAATTCTAAATAATCAGCAATCAAAACAAAATTCATGTCCAAACGGTTACAGGGTGACAAATGCGCTTAAATCCATTGTTTTCTTGTGTACAAATTCGCGGGCGTCAACTAGTAAACTTATAAATTAACGATCGACACGCGCCGGTCACGTGGCTCGTCATATGGTGTGGGAGGGAGACAGAATGCGGCGGAAGCGAGATGGTATCGCTTTGAAAGAGTCGCCAAAAGATTATTTATTTATTTATTATTATTTATTAAATATTTATTTCAGGTAACAGGACCCATACAATAAATACCTTATAGACTAACATACATATAAAACAAAAGCAATAAAACTATTAGGGTATATTTTCAAAATGTAGACCGTTGGTCAATATTGGTGTAATTTGTATGGCGCGTCTTTTGTTTACTAAATGTTGGTAGCGATGATAGAGGGTAAGCGCGTCTGCGAAAATGTGTGTTCTTTAAGCGTGTACCGGCAGGAACACTGTTAAATTATCACCGTTTCCATGTTTTTTTTTACCAAAAGAGTGCCATACAAATTACATCAAAGGTCTGGAGTTTGAAAATGTACCCATTAGAGCGTCCGCTACGTCGCGCGGGTGCACGGAGCGGGTGCACGTCTATCGAACAAGTTTAGTAGTATGAGCCCGCTCTCATACTATTTTTCTATAGGCGTGCGCCCGCTCCGTGCGCCCGCGCGACTTACCGGAGGCCTTTTATAGTGGTAGATCCACACTGTTCTGGCTATTTGTAATACGATCGGACGGCTCGACCGGTGTAGTGGTATACTTACGGAATACCGGCGCAACGTAGCAGCTTGCAACTGCCTTTCGTACGTGAGTGACGAGCTCCGGAGGCTCAGGGTTTTTTTAAATAAAATAGGTAGGAAACGAGCAAGAGTTACTTGATGGTAAGTGATCACCACCGTCCATAAACACCCGCAACACTAACGGGGCTGCAGACGCGTTGCCAACCCAGAGGGCTAAGATGGAATACCTCTTGTGCCAGTAATTGCTCTCCACGCCGGAACACAACAGTGCTGCAGCGCAAGCATACAGTATTGCGGACCTTACCAGAGACCTTAGTTTTCAGACCTCATTGAGTGATTTAGCAAATACAAGGACGTTTTGCTGCCAACATAACACCTCGTCCAGCAGGTTCGGCAACGCTTGAGTTATACTTTTGGTGTCACAAGCGGTGGTTGTTACAAACGTTGTAAACAAAAGGGATACCACAGCAGTTCAGTTCACACCGAGGTCGACAACGCGCAAGCGATACTTTTAGTACCGCGCGCGTCTTTAGGCTGAGGTAATTACTGACTATCAGCACAGAATAGATAATAGTATTAACGTACAGAAACTTCTCTTTTTCGACCACCATTAAACGAATTCCAACTTTTTGATCAGGCACAAAAAGTTCGTATTACTTCATAAACATTCGCCAGGCGGCATGCGTCAAAAGGAAGGCGCCGCCCGCGCTCGCCTTCCACCCGCAATGCCCTGGCGCACCGCTAGGGTTGGACTGCTTACTAATACTATCACAACGACACAGAGTGAGCGATCGCGCGCGCGGCAAGCCGGCAACCTACTGCGATTAACCTATGCCATAGGTAATGCGGCGAGCGCACCTACAGTGCCGTGGAAACCCCCTGCTATCAGCAGTGACTTAATATCATTGACTATCAGGCGAAGCCGCATGTTTGTTAGTTACAAACGTTGTAAAAAAAAAGGGATAGCACAGGAGTCCAGTTCGCACCGACCAGTCCATTGCAGTAACTCGATATTGTGGCAAAGTGTATCGCAAACATGTTTGCTGAGTGCCGCAGTTTGTTTTGATGTTAGTGGATTTTATGGGGAGCCTGACGTTTGTTGTTACGCTACTGTAGCCCTAACTGACTGGGCTATAGTAGCACGGTTTATCGCGCACATAAACGCTTTGGTCCCTCTCGCACACGCATACTGGTTAGAACGGGGTAAATGCTTCAATGTCATCAATAAAAGCTAGCGTGCTAGACCCCCAGCGGCTCTAACATGACAGCCCAGGTTTAGTTTAACCCCTCCCTGTGTTTCTGTCTAACTAGTGTCATAAGAAAGGGATGCAGATAGAGACAAACTAAACTTGGCCAGTCATGTTTAACTTATCGCTCCCTGTGTCTCTGTCAAATTAGTGTCATAAGAAAGGGACGTGAATATAAAAAGAAAACTAAACTTGTTTCACATTTCCGCAGTGGTGATAGCATAACTGACCACCTTAAGGGTTGAGTTTTCAACTTCACCGATAAATAAAATAAATAATCTATCTATCTATACTAATAATATTGTCAAACGACAATTCCCACGCCCACGCGTGCAAACCTTCTTAAAAAAGTAACATTCTTGCCAAGATTTAAAAAAAAGTTAATCCAAAAGGCCACACGCATTACTCGAAAAAAAAAACTATAAACATTGCTCACCCCTTCGAATTAAAAAGGTAAAAAATTAACGCGTGAACGCACCCGAAAGACACAATTGTCAATTGAACAAAATGGCGGACTAATTTGACGTTTGAAAACGCGCGAATTCTATTGTTGCGTAATTTATCGATGTTGTGATGACAATATGTGTTTTATTAATGATATTTTGAATTTCTTTATACATTTACGACCATAAATAATTCCTTTATGTTTACGCTACAGTTGATTTTTGAGTTAATGTTTACAAATGACTTTTAGTTATTGTTCAGGCCGGTTTTTGAGTTTTTCTGACGGCTCAATTAAAAATTGTTACGGCACATAAACTCCTTGAGAACGCTTGGTCATTAGCAAAGACTTTATTTAATCTTCAAGTTAGACTTAACGATGTACACGCGCTACGATTTAGTGCTTAAATAAATCTTTTATTGTAGGTATGGGCATACCCAGCTTCTGGCCTAGGGGGGGGCAAGTCAGATGCTAGACTCGGTAATCTTCGTCCGCCATCGTCGCGCGCGGTTTTTTGGCAATTGCACCGTGCATTTCGCCAGTGTCTAGTGCGCGGTTTATTTAAAAGTTAGAGTATAAGGCCCCGTTTACACTTTGATTAGTAATTAGGCGAGTTCATACATGTTCTGCGAGATTTCCAGGGGGGCAGCTGCCCCCCCTGCCCCCTCCCCCCTGGGTGCGCCCATGATTGTAGGTACTAACAGCAACAAAAAAAAGACACGAGCGCATTATGAGGGCGACAGCAACACAACTTTTTCTTTAAAATTTTCCACATTCATCAACATGGATTTCGAAGAGACAGTGGCGGTCTGTGCACTTGTCCTTAGAAACCGTTGTCCGACTGGCAATTTGTTTGTCGCCGTTCGTGAAACCAATAGACAAGGCAACAGTTGCGTCGCGGGCTTGTCTGCAAACCCGAGGACAGATCTCCCGGTTGTCGCATCGCTACATGCGTGCACTTTCATACTAACCCGTAGACTTATTGTGAGAGATAAAATAGTTGCGGAGACAAAACTTGCTCGTGCGCATAAGACTGGATTCACACTAAGCATTTACGAGCGATAAAAACGCAAAAACGAGGCCATTTTGCGGCCATTGACCAATGAGAGTCAGGCGATGCCGCGTTTTGGCGTTTTTATCGCTCCTAATGCTTAATGTGAACCCAGTCTAACCCGTAGACTTGAGTAAGACAAAATTTTAAATTGTTTTATTTTATTTTGTTTTCGGTCCTCGGGCTGTGGCAGAATACCATGTTTTGGTCTTATAAGAGCAACGTTGCCCACTAAGCCATGGCCCTTTGTACCGCTGCAGCGCACACAGACAATAATTACTCGATTGTTACCTTTCGTTTTTTTTTCTAAATTGTATGTAACTTTGATTGTGTGTGCTTGCAGTAACAAATAAACGTTTTATCTATCATCTATCTATCTATCTAAAATAGTTGCGGAGACAAAAGTTGCTCATGCACTAGCACTACAGACAACGCCATAAACTATCATGGAAGTCAATGAGCGATTGTAAAGCGACCTGTTGAATTAGTATGCATAGTGGATTGAACTGACGCGTTCACATGGAAACTGCATGTCTGTTCGCATGTGACTGCTAGTAGAGTGAATTAATAATGTTCAAGGTGGATCGTTGCGTACGTTCCTAATTTAGTTATTGTGGGTAAACGATGTACCTAACGCTATCGGTTATAGAAGTTTTCCGGCGGTAAAAGACAATTTCTTAAGGCATTGTGTTGTCTAAGTAATATTACTTTATTTATTCATAATCTAAATTAAGAAAAAAAACAATAAAATCTTATTCTAAACTTAAAGGTAAAAAAAATGTCCCAAATCGCTGTAAATAGGGAGGGTGCCCAGAAGGCTGGCAGCATTGCCACGTTGGATGGCAGTGCTGATTCTTTGGGAGAAGTATTGCCCAGCCTTCTGGTCACGGGAGGCCTCTATAAGGCGCGCCGATAAGTCTTTATATAGACGGCGCGCACTTGGCCCCCAGGGCCCCAGAGTTTCGACCCCAAACGCCTCAAATATGTCACCAAGCTGTCACCAAGGCAGGTATACTTGCGACGTTTGAGGTCTTCCGCTGAGGCTGCGGCAGAGCCAGCATTATTTTTGGTGCTTGGAAGATGTGTTTGTGCCAGGGTTGTCTAAGTTGAATTTGTTGTACTAGTGTATTGAGAGATGGCGCTGTAACATTTAGTTCGATTCCTGAATGGCGCTATCGAGATTTTTCCTGTTTTCATATGATGGCGTCACATATTAAAGCACTACTGGTTATTGCTGAGTTTCATTCAACTACGAGACCCTGGTGCGCTATCGTACATGAGTTTTATTTTGGGAAATTTGAACTTTTCTCATTGTACAGTCAACCAATTTTATTCGTAGGCCACTGTAGAACCTTCTCACAATAAACTTCATAATATATTAATAAAACGTATCACTCACGTATTTTTGCGTCAGGAAATACCCGACATGTTTCGGACCAGTCCGTAGTCCTTAATCATGAGCCCCCGCGGCGGTGGCGCGACGACGACTGCGTACCGAAGCCCTGACAGCTCGGCTACTCGGCACAGGCGGCGCGGGCGGCGGCGAACAACTACCCTCGTTTGCTTCATTATTTTTAATGTCAAATATAGGGTAACTATATAGGTGAGACTGGCCGGAACATATCCACAAGGTTATCGGAGCACATACGTAGTATGAAGAAACAGGACAGCCAGGCTTCGGCAGTGACGGAACATGCATTAAATTCGGATTCGACGCATTTTATCCGTTTCGATAAGGTATCCGTACTGGCGAGGGAAAAGTTTTTTGTGCCGCGGAAAGTACGGTTTTATGTTAAAAACTTCTAAACAAATGTCTTAATATTTCAGCGATGACATATTGTGACAACGTTCTACAGTGGCCCATCAATCATACTGATTGACTCTACATTAAATGTGTAATAGTCTGTTGTAACATAAAATATTTCAGTGTTTAGTGATTCCTAAATCAATACACTGTCCTGCATGATAGGTCCGTCCGGATCGCTACCACCATCTTGCTCGCTAATCCTGCCGTTAACCAGCAGTGCTTGTGCTGTTGTGTTCCGGCGTGGAGAGCAAGACAGCCGGTGACATTACCGGCACAATAGGTATTCCATCTCAGCCCTCTGGGTTGGCAACGCATCCGCAATCTCCTTGGTGTTGCGAGTATTTATGGGCGGTGGTGATCACTTACCATCAGGTGACCCACTTGCTCGTTTGCCTTCTATGTTGTGTAATTTTCCTATTCGTTTCCATTTACAATAATAGTACATTATAGTGGAGTTGTCATTACCACGGGCATCCGCGAGCGGTGGTTTCGTGGACCAATCCAATAGCTCTACTTGCGAGCGCAAACATGTCCGACCTGTGCAGGGCCGGACTCTGCGAGGGAACGGCCATAAAGTCAAAGTCAATTTCAACGTGGTAATGTCGCAAATGTGAATCAAATCAAATCATTTTATTTTGCAAAAACATACACAGTTAGTAGATTAAACATGTCAGTTGGTAAGAAAATTACATGGATGTAGGTTCCGCCACATTGTGGCATGCAAAATCTTAAACTAAATTACAATAATGGCATGCTATTAGCCTAAGTTTACAAATAATATTTTTTTTATTAAATAGAAATACATTTTACAAAATAGTAATTAGGTATAGTCATCATAAAGTAGCAGAATGGATCTTTTGACCTATCTCTTCTCCTTTTTTTAGAGTACCGTAGTCTCGACAAGGAACCCTTATAGTTTCGCCATGTTTGTCTGTCTATCCGTCCGTCCGTCTGTCCGCAGCTTAGCTCATGGAGTCTTATTGTTAGTAGTAGAAAGCTGTAATTTGTCATGGAAATATTTATATGTATTAGTCACGCCGGCCAAGTTGAGCCTTCTTATGAACCCCACTGTAAAGGACCACGTTTCAGTTCCGTATGTCATGACTGGCAACACACTGGTTGAAGACTTTTGTCTTGAGACACCTCGTCCAGCAAGATCGGAAACGCGCAAGCGATTCTTTTGGTGTTGCAAGCGTCTATAGGCTGCGGTGATAGCTGACTGTCAGGCCGCAAGTTTGTTTGTTACGAAACAATTGTATTTGGGACGGAAAGATGTTGCGAAGCTTACCGAACGCTGCCCAGCCGAGTTGGATTCGACGATTGACCTCTTTCTCGAAGTTGGGATAGAATAGAATAGAATATATTGTCATTTATTGGACTTACTTAACTGGATTGTTTGTCCCAGGTATACATATTCGTCTGCAACTTTGAGTGTAGAGCTTTTTTAATTAATTTACTTATTTATATTCTGGGGATGGGTCACGCTACCAATAAATTATCATAAATATAGATAATAGATATCTATCTTGTAGGTAGCTTGATGGGTAGCTGATTGTTTATCAGTTTTTTTTACTTTTCTTTTTTTTCACCCATGTTTGTTACTTTCTTATTTATAGTGTTGTTGACTGGTAGAGAATGCCTACTTAAGTCTGCTTAAGTCCGCCAATTCTATCTGTTTTGTTAACTGTGCAATGAAGCTTAAATAAATAAATACATACTTTAGGGGCAAACATTTATATTATGTATATGCATATTCATCACACAAATGCTTGTTCTATCGGGATTCGAACCCGCAACATCTAGCTTCACAACGGGCTATCTGATTTGTTTCCGATTTATTTTTTTAGTATCACGCCGAGTCCCCCCCCCTGCGCCCAATCCGAACGGATCTCATTTCAGAGCAATTTGCGAACATTTGATACAACGGGAAGAACCGCGTGTATTCCTTTGCACATGTAGTTTATATTTTATTGATCGTTTGTTTGTCTATGAACGCAGAAAACGTCATTTACCTCAATTAGGTACGTTGGATTCACTGTGAGCGAAAACGCAAGGCACGAAATGCTGATGTTGCAGGTGCGAGTCCTACCATTATCCTAATTTATCCTTGTGTTGTTATTAATTATATAGCATTTTGGTTGTGAATCCATGTTTACAGTGAAAACCGGGCAAGTGCGTGTCAGACTCGCGCACCGAGGGATCCGTGCAAACTCAATAAGTACCGAACATTGCTCCGAGCAATGCTTATTTAGAGGTAGTTTGTACCAAACTTAACTTTCGCCATTGGAAAAGTGTTGACCACATACCAAACGTAAATATAAGTTTGTAATCCCATTTTTTTCTGTGATGTAACTACAAATTTACGGTTGTCGGACTTTTCCCTTTACAAATTGCTTCTTGACAAACTTCATGGTTCTAGGTCAACGGGAAGTATCCTATAGATTTTTGATTCCCTTGTGAGTGTACGAAATATGCGGCATAAACGGCCGTATCTTTTAAATACATTGACTTAGAAGGCTGATTTTTTCACAGCTCCAAGGGACTGCAGACCTAGGCTGAGTATTCGATATTAATTTTAGGGTTCCTTTTTTCCTTTTGAGGTTTTTGGAGCCCAAAAAAATAAATTTTAACCCTACTTTTTCATTGTGGTAGAGCCGCGTTACACGTTCACATTAAACCTAATGAATTATAAAATATATTTAAAATAAGTCTGTAACGTTTACGATTTAAACAAGAAATCTATTCGTTGACCAGTGGCATTCTAACGATAAAACTCTAACCGAACTCAAAATTAAAAAGCTACCTGTCAAAATCAATTTGGCCGGTGCTGCCAGCCGACAGAAACAATTATCGGGTTGACGCGGCCCCCGGCGGTTGGCAACACTGATTGGCGTTCGGGCGCGTTCAAAATTGAAATTTTAATTGTTCTGTCTATTTATTGTCTATGATTTTATAGAATAGGAATAGGTAACTGTAGCTTTGTTGAACTTGGAACAGTTGTTACATTGATAAATTACAAGTTTTCCTAAATACAGTCGGCGGTAGAAGTGGTTGAACGATGTAAGAGTACAAAAAGAACTACACAAGTCCTTATTTTCTTGGCAATATATGTTTAAATTGGATATTGTCTTGAAATTCAGACATTGGCTCTTAAAAGGGTAAAACGGGGCTAAAATCAAAGACTTCGACATATTATCAAACCGCGATTAGAATAGCATTGGAGAGTAACGCCAGCACACTGTCATTTCATAGATATAGGAATGAAGCTTGACGCAAGTCCATGAAATGACAGTGTGCTGACGTCTCCAATACTATTTTAATCGTAGTTTGATAATACCGGCCTTGTACCATAACCAGTGATCGGCACCATGCGTGCAACATCGCGGGATTCCGAGTAGAAATCTTTATATGGACATGATTATAATCCCGTGATCTTGTTCGAAAAAATAATTGTATTGAGTGTTGTATATTTGTAAATAGACGTTTGATTATTTAATAAACTCATATATTGCATCATTATTCATTATAGAAAATATTGACATACTTTTAATTTTGATTATTTACATTTTACATTTACTTTTTGCACTTGTATAAAATATGTATGTAAATGCAAAAATGTAATAATTTGAAGTGCAACAAAACCCTTTGGCAGACTACCTGGCTTGTCGTAAGTCACTTTCAGATTTTCTATTGTTTACGTTTATGACCAAACGCATAGTTGGAACTGGTGCGAAAAAGACGGCTAATAGTAATAATATTCACATAAAGAGTTGATGCCATTCTTTTCTGATTTACTGATAAGGATTAAAAACATAAATGTTGATTTCCTTTTACGACTCGAATCCCGGAATCACGGGGCGTATCCATATTAACATAATGATTGAAGTCATTGATACCGTGTTGCACGGACGGTGCCGATCACTGACTATAACTCAGTGTAACAATATTTCTGTTCCTTTAAGTTTGTGTGTCTACTGAATACAAAAAAAAAACTTAGTCTTTGGTTTAAAATATGCTAGTTCAAAGAAACACTCGAAAATCCCGTAATAAACTTTCCCGTAATTAATGCTTTTATCAACTACCTATAAAATTATATCTGATTTTTTGTCATAATTCTGGATAATTCAGTACGGCGGCTAAAGGGTTCAACTTCATGCCTATCTCCTCCCCTCTCTGACAACGGTTAACACCCCACCTACTCACATTCCAACGTATACTCCAAAACATAAACAGCAAACTTTTGTCTTTCCAAATTCAAATATTTGAAACGTCTCGATCAACGGATGCGACGGGCAGCTGCCAGTGTTTAGGGAGATACATTTTTGACAGTTTAAAAAATATGGATCTCTGTTTCTGGCTGGAAAATACGACTGCTGTTTTTTTTCTAAATACGTAATCAAGTCATGTTAGAATGTCAGAAAATTTACCGCCTTTTCGGAAAAACTTCTGATGAGAAGATACCGGAGAAAAACGAGAAAGAAAAGGCCGGATATCCTTATTTATCGTCTTATTATTAGTACGGTTAAGATTTTTTTCGTAAAACCAGACTGTTGAGTAATTATCATGAAATCTTATTAAATTCCAATGCAATAACCATAAAATTTAATTAAAACAGTCCTTGTCTACATCTACACTACTCAACAAATTTGACACATGCGTTCCTTTGGGGTTAGGTGTACAGCGAAGATGCACTAAGAAATAATTTTTGGAAATTCCACCATGAAGGGTGTTTAAAAGGTGGGTGGAATTTAGTAGCTAATCCAAAAACTACGAGAAGTCGCGAACATAAGCTAGTGTTAACATAAAATATCTAACGCAACCCTATCTTCGTAAAAAAAGTCCGTGAACGCGTCATAAACATTATAAATTAATTATTTCACCCTAATCACGAACGCGACTTATGCAAGTGACAGTTGACACACATTTCGGCGCGAAACGGCGCGCACGTGGCGCCATCTTTTGTGGAATTAGCGACGCTTCGGTCCGATTCGACGTGCAGATTTAGATTTGTCATAATTATACATTATCTTTTTATTTATTGCCGAACGTTTATGGCATTTCACGGTCCGGTTTCTAATTGTATTCAATGCGTCACGGCAGATTTGGGATTTAAATTATTCGTGTCTAATTGTCTTTTTATTTGAAAAAAAATATATAACAAAAGTCTAACTCTACCGCTCCGAAAACGAAAGACTGCCGCGAAAAAATGCCGCAAGAAACTCAGCAGATTATCTTATTTAGATTAATTTCGTTTATTTTGCGGGTGGTCGGACCTTGTGCAAGGTCCGTCCGGATCACTACCACCATCTATCTCGCTCGCTAATCCTGCCGCTAAGCAGCAGTGCTTGCTTGTTGTGTTCCGGCGTGGAGAGCAAGACAGCCGGTGTAATTACTGGCACAAGAGGTATTCCATCTTAGCCCTCTGGGTTGGCAATGCATCTGCAATCTTCTTGGTGTTGTCTATAGGCGGTGTTGATCACTTAACATCAGTGGCCCGTTTCACGAAGCTACAAGTTACAATTTTACAAGTCTAAACCGGCAACAATGGTCATTATGCCCATTGCAACTGGTTATTATTGACCAATGTTGCCAGTTTAGACTTGTGAAATTGTAACTTGCAGCTTCGTGAAACGGGCCACTGGTGACCCACTTGCTTGTTTGCCTTCGTATTTCATAAAATAAATATTATATAAAAATCTTCTCTAAAAAATTCTCTAGAAGTCAGAGAAAACCGTATAGTCCGTTGCTTGGTTTAGACGGAGTAAGCGGCTGAAGACATGAGGTCTGATAGGGACGGATAGCGACTTTGTCCCACAATCCGGTCTATCTTCGTTAGATCAATGTTTGGTGCTTGTTAAGTTTATACGGAAGCCTCAGTGCGCGAGCCCTCTACTAGCCCTTTGGGTAGCAACGGGTCTGCAGTTTTCTTGTTGTTGCAGGTGTCCAACGGTGATCGATCACTTACTATCAGGTGACCCATTTGCTCGTTTGCCTTCCAATTTTATAAAGAGAAATTTATAAAATACTAGCCGACGCCCGTGACTTCGTTCGCGTGAAATTAGTGCCAATGTCCGTCAGGGATGTAGTTTTCTATCAGTGAAAGAATTTTTGGAATCGGTTCAGTAGTTCCAGAGATTACCCCCTACATACAAAAAAACAAACAAAGTTTACCTTTTTATTATTAGTGTAGATGCAGATTTGTCAGTAATTCTTTCTTCCATGCGTCGGCGCGTCGGTGAACCGCTAAGAAAGGATAGCTATTTTTAACTTCTTATTCCATTTTATTTACTGAGCGACTAACTTATTTCACCCCCCCCCTTCCCCTTATTAACTCCCTCTTTTTGTCGTGCGTTATTAAATGAAGGATATAAATACGAAGAAATTCTATACCAATGATTTTCCGTACGTAACGTATAGCGACATCTATTGACAAATAGCTAACTGTTTTCATACCTTCACTTGAGATTCGTACTAGCGACATCTATTGATGAGTAGCATTACTATCAACCTCAATACCCCGGGTATGATTTTAAACCCGTCATGTTGACCTAAGAAACGAAGAGATGGCGTTGTCCTTAATAAAATTATTCTTGTTAAATTGCTCCAAGTTTTAATTCGACCAATAAGAAAAGAGTGACTGTAGCTTACAATGATTTAAAAACTTCTTGACTCCTTTAACTTCTTTACAGGATAAGGCAAAGTCGCCATCCGTTCCTGTCTGTCCAATCTTCGGCCGCTTACATTCTAAACCACGCAATGGATTTTGATATGGTTTCACTGTCATTTATAGAGATTTTGAACGGACAATTTTAACTAGAAATAAACAGGAATCAGTTACTCAAAACGGAAAATCATTTGAGTTTTTTTTTTTTTTTTATGAAATAGGACGGCAAACAAGCAAGTGGGAGACCTGATGGTAAGTCATCACCACCGCCTATAGACAACCGCAACACCAAAGAGATTGCGGATACGTTGCCAACCCAGAAGGCTAAGATGGCCAGACCTCTTGTGCCAGTAATTACACCGGAACCGGAAGTAATGTGAAATGGAGTAATCAGAAAGTTAAGTTTAGAGTTATTTCCACCTTTAAGCGTATCTCTTGTAAATAAAAACAAAAATATAATTGAAACAAGCACTTTATTACAATACAATGATACAATTATAGCAAATATACATACAATTTATTCACAAACACCTCACTTTGGTCCAGTCCGCTATAGCCTTTAAAGAAAACAACAAAATCGGACAGGGTAAACACTCTTATTCTTGGCACCAGTCAATAATATAAACTTTATACCTTATTTCAATGAACAAGCGGAGACATATTGGCCAAAACATAGTCGCCAATTTCTGGCAATTTGCGCACCAACTTACGAGTCGTTTACCCTAGTCCTTAACAAGAAATTTCAACCAAAATTTACATGACGAGGGTTTAAAAAATACAATTTCCGAAAGCATCCGCTAGATGTCGCTAGAGTCGCGAGTTAATAAATAATGTTCACTAGCAATGATTATCAATGTTGACAATTTCAATAAACTTACAATGTGCTAGGCGTTGTGTGCGAGCGAGAAAATCTATTGTGACAATTGCAAGAATAAAAAAGAGACAACAAATCCAACGCCATTTAGACATGTTTCGAGTGACAATCAACTCGTTACAGAAACCAATTCCTTATGCGCCGTGACATTTGACAGTATTATACAAAAAACCTTTTTTTTTTACATTTGTAATTGCCTTAACCTCGTAAGGCCCAAGTCCTACATACAAGGACAAATGTCAAACTGACGTTGAATGCCCTGTCTCAAACTATACGGTTCAAAATTCATACAACGAAATTTGACGTGGGTCTTACGAGATCAAAAGTAATCAATTGTACCAGGAGTGCGATTTTTGAATCTCCCCGGGTGACTAAAGCTAACCAAAATGGCCGTTTTCATAGAAATGCGGCAATTTTGGTGAGCTTTACTCACCAGGTGTGATTCAAAAATGGCATTTGAATCTCACCAGGTGACTAAAGCTCACCGAAGTAGCCGTTTTTCATAGCGATTCGGCCATTTAAGTGAGCTCTAGTCACCTGGTGCGATTCCAAAATGGCACCCCAGGACGTCATGATCTTTAGATCCTACATCAAAAAGAATGTACGCGTAGCGACATCTAGCGGCCATAACCCGAGCACAGACAAGCACTTAACATAAGAGAAACAATGAGATCCGAGTAAAACTAATATTATATTTACCACCCACTTAGTAGGCTCTTTAATAATTATTATATTTATCTTATAGATACCCCTCGTGCTGCAGCTTTGGTTTGTGCTGCTCGGACGACGGCTGCCGCGTCACTGCCGCACAAATCGAAGCTGCATGCTTACAAGCGCCATGATGTACTGAAGTATTTATTATTTATAACGGGTCTCACTTATGGAAAACTATTAAAAACTCTTCACGACTGCCTCAGTTAGGGGCACCAAAAACTATGTTTAACTTATAAAAATATATCACTGTTTAAGAGGGCTTTAAAAAGTTGCATTTCTCATGGGATTGGGCCATTTTTTTTAAATCGGTGGGCTTTACGAGGTCAACACGGACTGCTGACCGAATTCGGCCGCCGAAAGTCGGTTGATGCTTTCAACCTGTCCGTTTGTTCTAGGAGTGCTTGAGTCTAGGAGATAGCTTGTCGTGGGCATGAAGCTTTCTCTTTCTAACCAGTCGTGTGCGAAAAGGACAGATGCTTTGTACGCGACAAATGGTATAAACTACAAGTGTCGAAGTCACCGAGTTAAAAAGAGCAAGACTTTAAGGCGCTGCGAATTGTGAATGGTTTAAAAACGTAAATGGAATTGTGTTCAGAAACTCGATTGCGATCAAACTAAACCTGAATTCAATTTATGTTTTCTGAACAAAGAACACCCCAAAGACGAACGGAGGGAAAAAGTGTTCAGTGTTTAGAAAAAAATTATAGAAATTGCTGCGCGGACCAAGCTAAGATAACAAAATATGTAACGTACTTGTTTCAAAGACAGATTGCATTACTAGTACAAATTTAAAAATGCATTAGTTAAGTTAGCTAATTATTATTACGTCAATTTTTTTCTCAAATACATGTATTTTTCTTCATTTGAGATAGCTAGTTAAATTTTTCCTGACCCTGAACACGTTTATGTATTAATTACAAAACACCCAGCTATACAAACATTTTAATTTTCTGTCTGTCTGTAGTATAAATGGAACGCAAATTAGCGTACTGTGTACCACTTTTAACCCTTTTTAACATATTTAATAGTGGAAATTCCCAAAAAATATTTCTATGATATTGCATGGATAGTTAGTTTTATAGGTAAGGGCCTTAAGTTGATGCCAAGCACACTGCAGTAAGTAGCGGTGTGATTAACGGCTATATTTACATAGCACGCTAAATGCTATGTGCTAAATTTTTATAACGTGCTATTTTAAATGCTATAATATAACGAAACTATTGGCAAGAAAACAAACTCGAAAAATGGTAATTAATAGATTCAGGCGTTACTTTGCGGAGGTCCATATCAACAAACTGGAACAAATTACCTTGCTACTCCGCGAAACCAGTGCCGGGCTCGTGCAAAATAGCTGCGTCTGTGCGACACATATATGTTCATGCAAAAACCCACCCTCCTCTGCTTCCACACGAAACAACATATATCACACAGACTCAACTACACACCACCACCACTAAACACTAAAACTACACGATCGACGCGCGTTTCGCCTCTATACGATGATACGATCTTGATGATGCCTCGTACAGAGGCGAAACGCGCCTCGATCGTGTAGTTTTAGTGTGTAGTGGTGGTGGTGTGTAGTTAAGTCAGTGTGATATATGTTGTTTCGTGTGGAAGCGGAGGAGGGTGGGTTTTTGCATGAACACATATGTGTCGCACAGACGCAGCTATTTTGCACGAGCCCGGCACTGGTTTCGCGGAGTAGCAAGGTAATTTGTTGAAGTTCGTCGAAAAATGGTAACGCGTTAAAATGGGAATTACGTTACGAAGTTATAATTTATAATGCTTGCTAAAGTACTACAGAAGGCGTTTGGCGTCACAAATTGTAATGTATTGTTTGTTTGTGTTTGTGAACTTTTTATTATCGACTGTAACTTTCGAGTTTTAAATTATAAAATTGAGCAATGCATGTGTGAAATGAGTTATAATTTTAGCAGTTTTATTATTAAAAAATTATAATTGCTAGTTATTTAAAAATTTTATGTTATAAATTATGCTATACATTATAATTAACCACCTCTAGCAGTAAGTCACGTCTGTACAGGAAACTTTCAAATTATTGTATTGTTTTCAATGGACGGACTTTGAAGCTGTATTATTCTTCAACTAACTCGCATCGCGTTATTACTATACTAATAAATAACGTAACGGAATTCATATTAAAAGTTTTCAAAATTAATAACGATGAAATGTAGCACTGAAGTTCTACACGCATCGACTCCAAAAAAACATAAAGTAGGTATGACGGCGAACGTCTAAGTTACGGATCTAAAGAATTCAAAGCAACATATCGTTAGCCAGTTTGTTTCCTGGTCAGCGACATCTACCGGCGCTTTTGGTAAACTTTTTCATTAATAACTTTGACACATCTACACGGTTTGTCGGATTATTTCACAAAGCTTACAGGCGAAATGTGACAAGGACTTTCTATATACATGGCTAATGGGTTTTTGTATTTCCAGACTTAAATTTCTTTGACCTGGGGACCCTACAACTCCTGGTCAATCTTAACTAGTCCCAGTTGTAACCAATGTCATTTATTGAACATTCGCGGATGCGAATGCGAATGCAAATATCAGCTACGAATATTCGCGAAAGCGAATGCGAATTTCAGTTTTTGTTCAAATTTGGCGCCAATTGTCTATGGCTTGTTGGTAGTCTCGTTCGAACGGGATGCGTTCCGTGTGTATTTATAAGTTCTAATGAAAATTTAATTGTTAAGCTTTATGCCCAAACTAAAGTAAATAAATAAATAATACGAAATGATAAAGTGAAAACTGATAATGCGATTACGAGGTTAAGTTGCTTTTTCTTGAATTAAAAACCATAAGAAATAAATAGCTTATGATTTTATTAACCTACTATTACTTTCAAAATGTTTTTGTCTGATTCATTAATATTGATATTCATATTCGCAAAACATTCGCAGAAGTTTTAAGAATGCGAATATGCAAAAAAACGCGGATGCGAATGCGAATATTCGTTACATCACTACCAGTTACCTTAATACACTTAAGAGGAACAAAACCTTTTTTATACATGTGTGAGTCTAAGCAATTAAAAGTTTTTGCTAAACGAGAATTTATAACGATCGCAATCGAGTTTTTTTAAAAATTATTTTCAAGTATTTTAATGATTTTTAAGTTTGTTGATTAGAGAAATGTTAAATATGAATAACAGATATTATCGATAAATTATATTAACTACATACAGACGTAGCTAAAATGTGTTATGTCTAAAATAATCACTAAAATTAAAATTAAATATAATTCCTTTTTTCAATTAACATAGAACGTGGGGAGACTTAAAAACTATTAATTATTTAAAAAGCATTTTTTTAGTATTTTACATCTATACATAATGATTGATATATTACAGAATATTAAAAAAAAACAAGCAAGCTGCCTAAAAACTATTTCATTACAATAATAAATCTAACACCAAGCTAGATGTCACCGGTGTCAGCCTAAAATGACATTTTCGGCCTAATTATTTCTCATAATGTGGTAAACAGGCACGCGGCTCGGTTAACAGCAAGCCACCGTTCGTGGACGCTAGAAGCGTCACTCGTCGACCGAGGACCTTTGCGCATACAATCCGACAACTGTCACTATTCTGACAGTAATTCAAAGATGGCCGCCCGCGTAGAGGAACTTGAATTCATTTTTTTCTTGGCTGTCTTGAGTGATATTATTGGTCGATGACTTAAACCCAACAAAAGAGAGGAAGGGATGTATTTCCTTCTAATACGGTATTCTAATGATTATTGTAATTTCCAAAATTGATAGTGTTGGTTAAAAGAAGAAAAACTGTGTCTTTAGTTTTCTTTTACGATCATTATTTTTCGAAATATCACGACTAATAAAATGACAACGGGCGCGCGTCGCGAAACGCTCTATCGCGCTGCATACAGCACCAGTGACGTCACTATAGTGATTTTGTATGAAGCCAACACTAAATCGGGTATATTTTAATACTGTAAGCTTTTAACTAATTACTCACATACTAAAATTTAGTACATTTTTTATTTGGATTCGAATGAGCATATTTCGAAACAAAAAAAATTTTTTTTTTTTCGTCATCTTTGTAACTTTGTATCACTGTAACTTCTAAAATATCAGTTTTTTACCTACTTCTTTGGACATAAGTATCTTTTTAGTCTAGTTAGACTAGTTTAGTTTAGTTAGATTTTTGAATAGAATACCGTATCACGACCGTATAACGCTGACGTCTAATACCAAACTGTATTTTTGAAAAAAAAAAACCTTAACACAGACACTAACCCGATCGAAGGAAGCCATTTTGTTTCGTAAACGGTGAAGATTGATCAATGGCATGGGGGTTCCTACAATCGCCCACTAGTGACATCTAGCGGCAGAATACCGAAACTAGAACCATAAACCACAGTTAAACATTTCTTTAAACAACTGTTTTTAACTACACTCACGACAAACCTTGTGTGTGAGTTCGCCAGTTATTGTGCGAACTGCGTAACCCCATGTTTCGCCGAAAAACTTTTCACCGAATTTTCATCTCATCCGTTGCCAGGAGTGAGATATTTGAATCTCACCGGGTGACTAAAGCTCGCCAAAATGGCCGTTTTTAATAGAAATGCGGCCATTTTGGTGAGCTTTAGTCACCCGGTGAGACTCAAAAATCGCACCCCTGGTGAAGTTGAGAACTATTCGGGTTATCTCACTTATGTATAGTGTACGTTAGGGCGGTTTGTCCACAAAAAAAAATTGCGGAATATAACATTCGAAGAAATGAAATTAGGCGAAATGATAATTCGATGAATCGTTTGTCGATATTTCAAGGGTTAACCGTGCGAAGCTTAATACAATAGAATCTTCTTAATCCAAAATTATATATAATGTTTGTAATAACTAATTAGTATTTATAGCACAAGTTAAAAAAAAACTTAAAAACTAACGTTATGTTTAATAATAGCGAATCATAAATATCACATCGATGAAAAATGGAAGATTAGCAAGGACATCATTTGTATGTGGCAACCCGATAACTTTAATTTCCGAATGTATGAGAAGCTAACTGCTGACAAATCGAAACAGTTTTGGGTCCAGGCCCCCAATACTGGCGCTCGTCGAGATTCATCTGACGTTCGAGATGTGTCAAAATATGACAGATTTTGAAGGGATTCGACAGCTCTTTTTGGCTTATCTCGAGTGTGACTTCATCTCTACTGACGCGAGAATTGCCCCGAAGGGGTGCAATTTTTGAATCTCATCGTCACCGGACTAAGGCCCACCAAAATGGCCGAATCTCTATGAAAAACCGCCATTTTGGTGAGCTTTAGTGACCTGGTGAGATTAAAAACCGCACTCCAGTTCCAGAATTAAGAATTTAGTCATAACTTTTGCGGGTGGTAGGACCTTATGCAAGGTCCGTCCGGATCGCTACCACCATCTTGCTCGCTAATCCTGCTGCAGCAGCAGTGCTTGCACTGTTGTGTCGGCGTGGAGAGCAAGACAGCCGGTGCAATTACTGGCACAAGAGGTATTCCATCTTAGCCTTCTGTGTTGGCAACGCATCTGCAATCTCTTTGGTGTTGCGGGTGGCTATAGCCGGTGGTGTACACTTACCATCAGGTGATCCACTTGCTTGTTTGCCTTCCTATTTCATAAAAAAACATTACAGCAACTTCTAATAAACACTGGTGGTTCCGTGCCTCAAAAGGAAAAACGGATCCCTTATAGCGTCCGTCTGTCTGTCTGCCCCTCTGTTCAATATATCTAGCGACATCTACAAAACCAAGCAACACCGAGGCATCTTGTGCCAATTTCACATTAATCCTTAGTAGCATAGTCGACCAAGTAATTGCTTGACCACTTTTGAACCTTATCGCTTTGTAATAAGGTCGAAAAGTGCGCAATTTCTTGGCCGACTATACAAGAAAATTTTAGTACCTTGTCCCTGTCAGTGATGTGTCGAGTTCGAGCGACTCTCGTTTCACACGTCACTGCGACAAGGTTCTAGTGTTTAGCTGTCCACGAATTCGGAGTTATAGCAACGGATCGCCACATTAATTAGTTATTAATACTATACAATCACTGACCTATAAATAATGGACTTCTAGTCAGCGTTCAAAAAATGGCCTCAAACGTCGAACCAAAGGTGCAATAAATCGACAATCGCTCGCGCTGTCAGTCTGTCGGACCGACGGCGCTGCTGTCAATACAATTATTTTGTAAAAAATCTATTTGCAACGTAACTTAATAATTATTTTATGCAGTTAGACGTAAAGTTGTAAATCCAATGACTATAAATGGTGAACTAATAATTTGCATTTGTGACATTGGCGTCAACCTGTATTCTCGTGTCGGGCCGTTTTTCTGCTGTCATTTAGTATGACACTGTACATCCATGCATTATATCATTGTATACAATCTAAAATATTTCGAAGGGACATGTTTCCATCACTTACACTAAAACATTAAAGGCACTTAACTTCAGGCGTTACTTTGCGGAGGTCCATATCAACAAACTAGACCAACTTGCCTCGTTACTCCGCGAAACCAGTGCACGTGTAGAACAGCGGCGTCTGTGTTGTATACATTTTTCATGCAAAAACCCCACCCTCCTCCGCCTCGGATGATGCCTCGTGTAAAGGCGAAACGTGCGTAGATCGCGCAGTTTCAGTGTTTAGTGGTGGTGGTTTGTAGTTGATACTGAGGTATGTGGAGGGTGGCTTTTTGCATGAAAAAAAAAAGAATATCGCAAAGACGCAGCTGTTTGCACGAGCACAGCGCTTGTTTCGCGGAGTAGCAAGGTTAGTTGTTGCAGTTTGCATTTGAGTTGAAACATTTCAAAGGGACGTACTCAGACCCGTTCAATTATTATTAAGTATAGTCAACCAAGAAACTGCTTGGCCACTTTCGACCGTATTACAAAGGGGTTAGATTCAAAAGTGGTCAAGCAATAACTTGGTGGACTATTCATAAAAAAAACTGTAAGAAATTCGCTTAAGAGGAGTGTGTACCCAGCGCTCCCCATACAAACGGCGATAACGTTTTCCACCCTCTAAACCTTAACCTATAGCCATGATTTTTTTGTATGTTGTCATTATGCCCTAGAACTAGGTTTATATGTTTTGATTTTTTAAATATTCTTAATTGTATCAAAAATATCGACGCTTTATTTTGTATGAAACTTCTAAAATGCAAATATTGTCAAATCTATAAAGAATATTAAAAAAATCAAAACATACAAACCTAGTTCTAGGGCATAATGACAACATACAAAAAAATCATGGCTATAGGTTAAGGTTTAGAGGGTGGAAAACGTTATCGCCGTTTGTATGGGGAGCGCTTTTTGGGGCTGGGTTCACACTCCTCTTAAAGTTAAATTCCGATATTAAACCAACCATCGGGTAATCATGTCTGGTTTGTCAAATTGTCATAGTTAGGATTTTTTTGGAAAATCTTTTGTATCAATAGTTTAAGGTTTAAACTTAATTGAGACGTATTTTTAAAAGATTTTTTTTATAATCAATTTGTATGTAGTAGTTATTAGGAACAAAATCTAAAGAGAAACCAATGAGATTAGATAATTATAATCAAAACGCTTTCTTGCATAAAGACTGCAAGCGTTGAGGGTTCGAAATTATAAAATATTTTTTGATAATTATTAAAACTATTTAATAATTATCGTATAATTTCTTAATATCGTGATCAAAGTATCTTACCACACGAAATCTTAGTCATGGGGTGTTTAAATGGTGAATAATTGTCAATAATTATTCAAATTATTGGATAATTATCAGATAATTATCGTATAATTTATTAATACCGTGATCAAAGTATCTTACCACACGAAATCTTAGTCATGGGGTGTTTAAATGGTGAATAATTGTCAATAATTATTCAAATTATTGTATAATTATCAGATAATTACCGTATAATTTATTAATACCGTGAACAAAGTATCTCTCCAAGCTGAATCTAAGTCTCGAGTTATTTTTCAAATTCGCATGATCTGAATAAAAATGTTAGGACGTTCCGACGCAAGTGATACATGCACGTCCAGTCAAGGAATTTAATTTCCAACCCACCTAAGGTTCAATATCGTATAGCAAACTGTCGCCATAAAAGCTAACTAGAGCAAGACGTTAGTTTGACATATCGACCTTAATGCATTGCGAATGTCAGACGACATTTCAACGAAATGGGTAGGGAATTAAATTCTTTCACTGTACAAGCAACAATTCACGTTCGAAGCCTAGTCAAGGTGCGCGATCGTTGCTATTATCATTTGATAATCGTGCCAATAATTATTGCGATTATTGCTATTATCATTTGATAATCGTGCCAAAAATTATTACGACTATTATTAAGATAATTATAAAGAAAATTATAAGGATAATTATCATGATAATTACCAATGCAATAATTATCTGTAGCTTGTTTATTTACCTTTATTTAATCTCGTTGGCAATTCCTTACGTAATGTTACACAAGCCTTCGTTTCACAGCAAAGCTTCCCTGTTGTCCATATCTAGAGCACATCTTAACATCAAAACAGACACTTAGACTAAGTTTTCATATATATACCTATATCTTCTTCGTCCGTCTGTCCGTCCGCCTGTCCAAACGGTGCACGGGTGAGTTGACGCCCTGCATCATGTCCAGTAGATGCGTGTCCCTCGGTTTCTGCATTCGCTTGGCCGATCTGGTCCTGAACTTGGCCGAGTCTTGGGGCACAAGGCGGTTCGGCGTTAGCGATTTCAGACACCTGAAATATTGAAAAACGCCATTCGTTCATCAAACTGGAACAAATTACCTTGCTACTCCGCGAAACCAGTGCCGCGCTCGTGCAAGTTAGCTGCAACTGTGCGACTCCGCTTTCACACGAAACATATATCACACAGACTCAACTACACACCACCACCACCATGAAACACTAAAACTACACAATCGACGCGCGTTTCACCTCTGTACGAGGCATCATCGGGATCTAACAGTACGACCGTTCGCTACTTGAACGAATGGCGTACCCAGTAGCGAAGTGCCTTGTGCCAGTGATTGCACCGGCTGTCTTGCTGTCCACGCCGGAACACAACAGTGCAAGCACTGCTGCTTAGCGGCAGGATTAGCGAGCAAGATGGTGGTAGCGACCCGGACGGGCCTTGCACAAAGTTCTGCCACCCGCAATTTTCTTTTGTAGTAAATTTCGATTACAAAAGAAAACTAGTATTTTTTGCAGAATGTGAAATGGCCGCTATAACAAAAAAAAATGCACACGGAAATAAAAAATAAAAAAATAGAATAAATAAATAGATATCTTGGGACAATTAACACCAATTGCCCTAGTCCCAAGCTAAGCAACCGAGTGCTATGGGTACTAGACAACGGATAAACATACTTATATAGATAAATACATACTTAAATACAAATAACATCCATGACTCAGGTACAAACATTCGTGTTCGCCACACAAATATTTGCCCATACCAGGATTTGAACCCGGGACCTCTTGCACAGGAAGCAGACACATGTGCCACTGTGACATTTAAAAATTAAACTCTGTTTCCTACCTAGCGTACTCGTCGAGTTTCTTGGTGAGCAGCTCGTTCTTCAGCTTGGCCGCCGCCAGCTCCCTCGTCAGCTGGGTCTTGCTTTTGCTGCCCGCTGGATGCAGCAGGGGATGCTTGCGCAGCCTGCTGGCCGAGGGACGCTGGTTCGGGTCCGGATCTATCATTTTCTGTACAGCAAAAACGTTATTTAAACACGGAGAAAATAGTACATTCTGATACCAGCTGTGTTGGTCATTACAGTCGGGGCGGTATTATTCGCGCGAGTGGCACGCGAGCGCGTTTTGGGAGCCGAGTACGTGATGATCAATAGCACTTGCTGCTTGCAGCTGTCATGGTCGTTAATCCAGCTGTTAAGCAGCAGCGCTTGCACTGTTGTGTGCCGGCGTGGAGAGCAAGACAGCCGATGACATTACTAGCGCAAAAGGTGTTCCATCTTAGCCCCGTGGGTTGGCAACGCATTTCTAATCTCCTTGGTGCGGGTGTCTATGGACCGTGGTGATCACTTACCATCAGAGAACCCCTCTTGCCCTCCTATTCAACAAAAAAGTACCCACTTTTTAGGGGTTAGAATACCCATTCATAATAAAAATATCAATCTTCTAAACTAACAAATGTTTCATCCCTTTCATTCGATAGTAAATGTCACAACTCCAAATAAAGACTTGTGTCTATGTGACACACTTGTGTCTGTGTCAGATGTCAACACGCTGGTGGGATCACGAAGCCCATATTGCTCAGTACTTAAGGTAGTGATTTGCACCGGAGCGGACAGTCCGGAGAAACACCGGTGATTCTCCGGTAAAACTAACCGGTGAAATCACCGAATAAAATCCGATTATTCTCCGGTGAAACTGCGATAAAGGCTCGCTTAATTAAAGAAAAATATGATGGTCATCCAAAACAATTGAATTTAGCAGGAATACGTAAATAAGAGGAAGATTTATTGATCAGCAATATTATTTATTATACATTATGAATTTATTGTTATCAGACAATCAATCTGGATCGCGATCTTTGATTTAACTACGTATCGCTATCGAGATTGTCTATGTACAGGACCCCAATTCTGGCATTCGAGATGTGTCAAAAATGACAGATTTTAAAGGGATTTGACGGCTCTTTTTGCATATGTCGAGTGTGTTCATCTCTACTGACGCCAGAATTGCCCCGCTGGCCGCCTTAAATTAATCTCCGGAGATCACCGGTGAATCACTAGAGATCGGCCTATAACCGGTTATTTTCACCGGTTCCAAATTCCGCTCCGATGCAAACCACTAACTTAAGGTATACATTTTGTTGCTGGCAGCCCAGGTGCTAACTAACACAGGTTTACGCAACGTTTATGAGCAAGTTGGTGAGTTATTTAAGCAGTCTGCTCACAGTTAACAGCTGGTAGAATTCCCTGGACACGTTGGGCAGCTCCGGCAGGTTGCCGTCCCGGATGGCTTGCCACGCCGGCCCGTTCTTGGGCAGCGGGCCGCCCCCGGCCGCCTCGAACAGCGTTAGACCTGGAGATTTAAAAAAAACGGTCAAAAAAGGGAAGAAGATAGCGAAATTTTGTAATTGCAACCACAATTGAACAATTGTAGGAATGTTAATTAGTGTTGATTAATAAATAATATCAAAAACCCAATATTAAAATAGCAAGAATAAGAATCAGTTAGAATAGTACGAGCCCTCCTGTGTCTATTGCAACTCGGATCATAATTGATAATTATCTAGATAATTATCAAGATAAATATAGGTTGATAATTATCTTTGATAAGTATAATTATTGAGGTTAATGATCCACTCATCAATTTAATTAAGTAGTATGTAGTTGATTAACTTCTCGTATTTTGGTTAGCAAATTTTTAATCACGAAATTATAAACAAAGAATGAATAAAAGATTAACTTGATTGTTTAAATGTGTATAATTTATTTACTTAACTACTTGCTTCTAACGTAAATGTTGATATGTAATATTAGTAAAAAAAGGATCGCTAGGCTTGTATCCGTTTGATAATTATCTGATAATTTTCAAATGGTATATTTATCTTGATAATTTCAAAGCCTGTTACTAAACTACTTGCTTCTAACATAAATGTTGTCTAAAGGTTGTCTGGAAGAGATCGCTCTCAGGCGATGAGACCGCCTTCTGAATACCTATATTTAAGTTTTATCTGTAACTCTGTAAAATCGTTATGTGGTATTCAACAAAGCATATTGTATCGTATGTTGATTTGTAATATCAGTTAAAACACCTATGTTAATGAACGTGACTTAAAATGCGTAAATAAATAAATATAAATATAAAAAGGATTCAACATCATCATCATCATCATCTCGGCCACAAGAAGTCCACTGTTGAACATAGGCCTCCTCCATGGATTTCCAAAGCGACCGGTTGGGAGCGGCATGCAACCTGCGCCGTCCTGCCACCTGTATGAGGTCTTCAGACCATCTCGTCGGTCGTCCTACGTTGCGGGATTATAAAAGAATTGCTAGGCTTATAACCGTTTGATAATTATCGCGATAATTATCAAAGGTATTGTAATCGAAATTATTTATTTTTAAATTTTTTCGATTTTTCTTTTTGTATTTTATTTACATTCAAATTAAATTTAAAATGCTATATAATGAATGACAATACAAAGAAAAATTAGGGTAATGGCAGGGTTCGAACCTGCAACATCAGCATTCCGTGCGGTAATGTGGCGGAAACTGGAATACGCAAGGCACGGAATGCTGATGTTGCAGGTTCGAACCCTGGCATTACCCTAATTTTTCTTTGTATTGTCATTCATTATATAGAATTTTAAATTTAATTATCAAAGGGTCTGTTTATCTTGATAATTTCAAACCCTGGTTGTAGTCGAGTGGGAGCACTCACCAAAGGCGAATATGTCGGACTTGGTGAGATGCGAGAGGTCCTCCTGGATGATCTCGCGCGTGAGATAGCGGCAGTCGCCCTCCTCCACGCGCGGCGACGACACACACGTCACGTGGCCCAGGTCGCCTGCGCACAACAAACCACACAATGAACAATCCTAACAAAAAACCAATAGCAGCGGTTCCACTCCGCACTGTAGGTGCGCTCGCCGCATCACCTATGGCATAGGTTAATCGCAGTAGGTTGCCGGCTTGCCGCGCGCGCCCGCTCACTCTGTGTCGCGCGTTGATAGTATTACAGTAAGCAGCCCAACCCTAGCGGTGCGCCAGGGCATTGCGGGTGGAAGGCGGGCGCGGGCGGCGCCTTCCTTTTGACGCATGCCGCCTGGCGAATGTTTATGAAGCAATACGAACTTTTTGTGCCTGATCATAAAGTTGTAATTCGTTTAATGGTGGTCGAAAAAGAGAAGTTTCTGTACGTTAGTACTATTATTTATTCTGTGCCAGTAGGTCCATCCGGATATCGCTACCACCATCTTGCTCGCTAATCCTGCCGCTAAGCAGCAGTGCTTGCACTGTTGTGTTCAGCGTGGAGAGCAAGACAGTTGGTGTAATAACTGGACGGTGGTGTACACTTACCATGAAGTGACCCACTTGCTTGTTTGCCTTCCTATTTCATAAAAAAAACATAGTAATAAAAAACGGCTGTCGGCGAACGGCTGCCGGCGGCGAAACGGCGAGTGCGAGTCGAAATCGCGCACAAACGGTTCCGTAGCTTTATATATAAAAACGGCAAAAAAATCACGTCTGTTGTATGGGAGCCCCCTTGAATATTTATTTTATTCTGTTTTTTAGTATTTGTTGTTATACGGCAACAGAAAAACATCATCTGTGAAAATTTCAACTGTCTATCTATCAAGGTTCTTAAAATACAGCCTGGTGACAGACGGACGGACGGACAGCGGAGTCTTAGTAATAGGGTCCCGTTTTACCCTTTGGGTATGGAGCCCCAAAAAAACAAGAGTTTACCTATCTCGCGAACAGCGCCGTACAAAAAAAAATTCGAACAACTTCGATATATTAGTGGCGAGAAAATATTTTTAATGGATCAAGCAAAAATGGATTTTGTGTCAATATCACAAAGACTTTGACATGTAAAAGATTTTTTCTCTTACCTATACCACAGAATAAATAACGTACGGAAACTTCTCTTTTACGACCGCGATTAAACGAATTCCAACTTTATTAACACGCTCAAAAAGTTCGTATTACTTCATACACCATGCGCCAGGCGGCGCGAGTCAAAAGCAACGCGCCGCCCGCGCCCGCCTTCCCCCCGCTACTCCCGGCGACACGGTAGGGTTGCGCGGCATTCGTTTTCAATTACACTGACACGGCGGGCGCGAGCGAGCGGGCGCGGCAAGCCGACAGCCTACTGCGATGTGCCTACTCTGTCATGTCATTATGTATTTTGTATAATAAATAATTTGCATACATACAGAACTTTGAATTGACATACATGTTAGGACGCAAGCCTTTACTGCATTATACTACTACATATTATCAAAATAATTATACTCCTTGATAATTATTTTGATTATCAAGATAATTACAATTATTTTGATAATTTTGGAGTACCCTGATAAATTTAATTATCATGATTTTTTAAATATCTCGATAACCATCGGATGATTATAAATGACCGACGTATTTCTCTTAATAAAAAAATAATTTATAAACTGAAAGAGATTACCTAACTATCCCACGGACAGCGCCGTGCAAAACAAAAATTTGAACAACTCCGGCATACTAATTGTGAGAAAAGATTATACATGGATCAAACAAAAATGGATCTTGTGTCAATGTCACAAAGACTTTGACACAAGATCTACCTATACGCACGTGACACGCAACAGTTTGCGTGACCGCGACTCCAGTTGCGTTACGTACAAAGCGCAGTGCGACGCACTCACCGATCTTGTAGATGTGCGTGTTCGGCTGATACTCGTCATCGTCGGAGTCGCCGGCGGGCTCGCCCTCGCGCCCGCACACGAAGATGTTCCCCGGCTTGACGTCCATGTGGACCAGCTGCAGCGAGTGGATGTAGCTGCAACACGAGACAGAATAAATAATAGTACTTAACTTACAGAAACTTCTCTTCTTAAACCATCAAATTCCAACTTTATTAACACGAACAAAAAGTCCGTATTACTTCATACACATTCGCCAGGTGGCGCGCGTCAAAAAGAACGCGCTGCCCGCGTCCGCCTTCTACTGCAACTCCCGGCGACACGCTAGGGTTGCGTTGCATTCGTTTTCAATTACACGGCGAGCCGACAACCTACTGCAATTTGCCTACTCTGTAGGCAAGGCGGCCGAGCGTACCTACAGTGCGGAATGGATTCCCCCTGACGAGACAGTTTTCTTTATCTTTATATAATACTAACGGGCGCCCGCGACTTCGTTCGCGTGGAATTAGTTGCCTATGTCCGTCAGGGATAGTGTAGCTTTCTATTAGTAAAGGAATTTTTGGAATCGGTTCAGTAGTTCCTGAGATTACCCCCTACAAACAAACAAAGTTTACCTCTTTATTACATTAGTGTAGATAGTTTAGATTAGTGTAGATTTATTTATTTATTTCATTTATTCATGTCATAAATTAACACTTACAGTCAAGCCTTACATGTCAATTTAAAAAAAAAAACCAAAAAATAATTACAATTCAAATAAAAAAATAAAATTAGTTAATTAAAAACATATTACTGTAGTCATTATTAATAAAAGGAAAATTATAGAACAATCAGAAATAGTCACAATATTTAAATTCAGAAACGAAACAAGACAATTAAAAAACACAATGTCAATGTTACTAAAAGAAATACCTATCGGACGCCACAAAAAATATTATATTAAATTTAAAAATCCAGAAATTACTTAATTAAAAAAATAAAAAAATTCTTAATAATCGCCATGTCAATATTTATGAATAGCCCAAATAGCCACATAATAAATAGCTACAAAAATGGTCCCTTCTCTTCGCAACAAAGAGTATGAAGACAGATTGAGGGAATTGGGCCTGACAACTCTGGAGCAACGGAGACAGCGTGGCGATCTGATCGAGACCTACAAGATCCTAACTGGACACTACAATGTACCTGCACTAAGTGACATTTACCCGGAACCAGAATGAGAGGCTGAGAGGACACTCTCTGAAACTGGTACGCACTCTAAGTACTAGCAAGCCCAGATACCACTTCCTGGCGAACCGCGTAGTGAAAGTGTGGAACAGTTTACCCGAGACAGTGATTAGTGCTCCCTCAGTGAACTCTTTTAAAAATAGACTAGACAAACATTTAGATCAATAACACAAGTGGACAATGATATGCACGCACCAGCTTAAAGCTGCCTGTGCATTACAAATAATAATAATAATAAAATATGTAAAGAAGGCATAGTATAGTTGGTTGCCTGTCTGTTTGTACATTTTATGATAGTCGTTCTTTAATTTATTATAATGTATTACCTCTTGAGTAAACCACTCCGGATAGCCGAGGGGACGTTTGCTCGGGGGCTTTTTCAAAGGTACACATTCTGCGACATTGTCGTTTATGATGGAATAGAAATGATGAACACAGTCATCCACACTGTCTATGCTACCGAGATGAGACCAATCTGCATCTGCTAGCTGCGAATACAGGCGGAGGAAGTCCGCCTTGCGATAGTTTCTGCAAGGCTTGGTAACATTGGGTTTAGGGATTTTTGAGACTTGAAGTGTTTTAGTGAAAATGGTGGGGCATGCAAACGTAATGTCGAGGGGTGAATGGTGTTTCTCGAACGACACCAAGCCAGCGACAGCGCTAACAATCGAGATTTCTGGCACAGATTTATTGATAAGTACTAGATCAAGCAATTTAGATAAAATAAAGTCGCTATCCGTTCCTGTCTGTCCTAAATCCTTATAGTGTATGCTCGGCCGCCTTCTTCTACCTTCTCTAAACCAAGCATTGGTTTTTGATACGGTTTTCACTGTCGTTTAGATGTTTTTTCCGGCCGGGGCCCCCGTTGGTCATCATCTACTGCAAGCTGCCCCCGGAGCAATTCTCGTCCTGGATACTGCTATACACTCCTTAGGAGCCACTCTAACACTCACGCCAGGCCGTCAGCCACGTGCGCCAGCAGCAGCAGCAGCTCGCTCTCCGGCAGGGGCCCGTTGTCCATCATCTGCTGCAAGCTGCCCCCGGAGCAGTACTCGTTCTGGATGATCATGTGATCATCCTCGGCCCAAGCTGAGTAGTATCTGTGGGAGAGTTAGACATTTGTCACCTCCTAGCTAACTGTACAGACAAGCAGCACGGAAAACGGAGCTTTCAATCAGTTGGAGACTGATGGGAAGGTTAACAGATACATTTTTTACTACTACATGGGCAGTATAATATACACTTGCAGACAGACAGTGTGGCTTACAAACATTGGTAGACAGACTAGAGGCTCCCAATTTATCTGCAATGTATCTGTTAGCCTCCCCATCTATCTACAAGAATCTGCTAGTGTCTATGAGACTCCCTATCAATCTACAAATGTCTGTAAGCCTCCCCATCTATCTACAAGAATCTGCTAGTGTCTATGAGACTCCCTATCAATCTACAAGTGTCTGTAAGCCTCCCCATCTATCTACAAAAATCTGCTAGAGTCTATGAGACTCCCTATCAATCTACAAGTGTCTGTAAGCCTCCCCATCTATCTACAAGAATCTGCTAGTGTCTATGAGACTCCCTATCAATCTAAAAGTGTCTATAACCCTCCCCATCTATCTACAAGAATCTGCTAGTGTCTATGAGACTCCCTATCAATCTACAAGTGTCTGTAAGCCTCCCCATCTATCTACAAAAATCTGCTAGAGTCTATGAGACTCCCTATCAATCTACAAGTGTCTGTAAGCCTCCCCATCTATCTACAAGAATCTGCTAGTGTCTATGAGACTCCCTATCAATCTAAAAGTGTCTATAACCCTCCCCATCTATCTACAAGAATCTGCTAGTGTCTATGAGACTCCCTATCAATCTAAAAGTGTCTGTAAGCCTCCCCATCTGTCTACAAGAATCTGCTAGTGTCTATGAGACTCCCTATCAATCTACAAGTGTCTGTAAGCCTCTCCATCTATCTACAAAAATCTGCTAGAGTCTATGAGACTCCCTATCAATCTACAAGTGTCTATAAGCCTCCCTATCTATCTACAAGAATCTGTTAGAGTCTATAAGACTCCCCATCAATCTACAAGTGTCTATAAGCCTCCCCATCTACCTACAAGAATCTGCTAGTGTCTATGAGACTCCCTATCAATCTACAAGTGTCTGTAAGCCTCCCCATCTATCTACAAAAATCTGCTAGAGTCTATGAGACTCCCTATCAATCTACAAGTGTCTGTAAGCCTCCCCATCTATCTACAAGAATCTGCTAGTGTCTATGAGACTCCCTATCAATCTAAAAGTGTCTATAACCCTCCCCATCTATCTACAAGAATCTGCTAGTGTCTATGAGACTCCCTATCAATCTAAAAGTGTCTGTAAGCCTCCCCATCTGTCTACAAGAATCTGCTAGTGTCTATGTGACTCCCTATCAATCTACAAGTGTCTGTAAGCCTCTCCATCTATCTACAAAAATCTGCTAGAGTCTATGAGACTCCCTATCAATCTACAAGTGTCTATAAGCCTCCCTATCTATCTACAAGAATCTGTTAGAGTCTATGAGACTCCCTATCAATCTACAAGTGTCTGTAAGCCTCCCCATCTGTCTCAAACTGCCTGTAAGCCTCCCTGTCTGTCTGCAAGTATCTGCCACACTCTTATTCTGTCTGTAGGTCTTCCCGTCTGTTTGCAAGTACCAACCTGACGACGTGCGCGTGTTTG
Source organism: Ditula angustiorana (assembly GCA_963691745.1). Classification (NCBI taxonomy): domain Eukaryota; kingdom Metazoa; phylum Arthropoda; class Insecta; order Lepidoptera; family Tortricidae; genus Ditula; species Ditula angustiorana. Next base: position 5,234,134 of record OY829501.1, read on the forward strand.
CCCAGCACGGCGTGCGCGTAGACCTCGGTGAGGGCGGCGCGCTCGGCCGCGGAGCCGGCCACCGGGCGCAGCGAGCGCTTGAGCGCGTACACGCAGCCGTCCAGCTTGTTGACGCAGCGGGTCACCCGGCCGAATTCGCCGCGGCCGATCACGCCGAGTTCGATGAACTCCACGTTGTAACGGGATATGTTCGATTCCTGGAATGATAGACAGATGAAGACATTAATTTCTCGGGCGTATTATAAAATCAATGACTATATCTTGGACAACTATACTTTGGACAGCTATAGCAAGTAGGTAGTAGTAGGTAGTAGGTTGAGTTCTGCTGCTTTTGCAGAAAGAAAAATTCGGCAGATAACCAATGTAGCGACGGCACGGTTGGTCTATTTCGCCTATTTTAATAGCATTATTTCATACAGCCTTATTTTATGGGGATCTGCTGCAGATATTGAGTCAGTTTTCATTTTGCAAAAAAGGGCAGTTAGAGCAATTTATAATATGGATACTCGTGAGTCATTAAGGGAACTTTTCAACAAAATAGACATCTTAACCCTACTGTTGCTATATATTTTTGAAATAATCATGTATGTTAGGAAAAATATATGTAATTTCCCTACCAACTTCGATAAGCCAAAGGCTACTAGACATACGGGATAGCTTAAAGTTCCAACTTACAGACTGGCTAAAACCAATAAGTCGTTCATGGGAAATTGCGTAAGATTTTACAAAAAAAATCCAATAAACATTACTGAACTAAATGATACAAAATTTAAATCTATTGTCAAGAAGACATTAATTTCTCGGGCGTATTATAAAATCAATGACTATAATGCATTTGCATTGGCGATCCCTGGCTCCAAATACTGTACACCTACTGTGTTAAATTGTTAAATATTTAAGATGTACAATAACATTGTAAATTTGATTTATTAAAAATTACACCTCGTTGAGTTTCTTGCCGGTATCTTCTCATCAGAGGTTTTTCCTAACCGGTGGTAAATTTTATGACATTCATAAGTGCTACCTGTAAGCCTGATATGAATAAAATATTTTGACTTTGACTTTGACTTTGATAATAGATTCAGGCGTTACTTAGCGGAGGTCCATATCAACAAACTGGAACCAATCGCCTTGACACTCCGCCATACCCGTGCTGTACAAATTCAACATACAAACATTTGACGACCTGTATGGCACAGTGGCACATGTGTCTGCCTACTGTGCAAGAGGTCCCGGGTTCAAATCCTGGTATGGGCAAATATTTGTGTGACGAATATGAATGTTTGTACCTGAGTCATGGATGTTATTTGTATTTAAGTATGTATTTATCTATATATGTATGTATATCCGTTGTCTAGTATCCATAGTACAAGCTTTGCTTAGTTTGGGACTAGGTCAATTGGTGTAAATAGGGATGTCTCCTGGGTTAAAACAACAAGATTCTAATTAGTCCGTCAGTTAGATTATAGAAAAATACTCGATACGTATTTTTTTATTTGTCCATACGAATAATATTGACAAAGATACAGCACATTCAAATTCAGGAGTAGGGGCTCGTGACGTCACTCGTTCGTAAAAATTTTACGAAATAATGACGTAGCGCGAACTTTCGCCGCTCTGTAACTTTGTTATTTTAAGTTTTAGAAGCAAAAGAAAAAATACGTATCTACTATTTTCTGGCGTTCTAAAAGATGGACTAATTATTATTTTTTAGTCAACATCCCAATTGTCCCGCGATATTTATTTATTTTATTTATTATTTCGACGGTAACAACGTATATGATTCTAACTGAAAAATCACAACTTTTACAGGAGAGCAAAATAACGGTACAAGTCTTCATAACTTTTTACTCCGTAAGATAATAATCTGAAACTTTACGCGTATGATTATTTTTATACTTTATATCTATATTTAATATCACATTACTCAAGTTAATTGTAGTTTTTGAGAAAACGCAGATAGGCAGTTTGCCCCTTGTACGTTGTTGCCGTCGATTTGCCCCTCCCAGGAATCGAACCGGGAACCTCTAGCTTCATAGTAACAGTCAATAACCACTAGACTATGCGGTCGTCATATATCCTAAAGAATATACCTTTCGAGGTGAATGAGTTTGATTCGATCGATAAAACGTTATGAATTGATATCTTACCCTTAATCTCTTGGCAGGCTGTTCGGGTGTCGCGTCGCCCATAGAAGTTGGCGTTTTGGACAACGCTCGCTTTTTCTTGTTTAGCGCTTGACCTGTGACAAATAGACAAACAAATACTTTTAGTTTTTTTTTTAAAGATTTTTATACAACATGGGAAAGCAAACGAGCAAGTGGGTCACCTGATGGTAAGTGATCACCACCGCCCATAGACACCCGCAACACCAAAGGGATTGCCGATGCGTTGCCAACCCAGAGGGCTAAGAGGGTACCTCGTGTGTCCGTTTATCTTTAATTTCGTCTAATCACGTGCAATAGCGACCAAAAACTTGTTAATCCTTAGCTTTTTTGTTGTAAACAACTTAAATTTAGACATGTTTTCTATAGTCATAATTTCATTTGGCACTTTATTGTAAATCCTAGGGGCCATCGGGGCAGATCGGTGACAAATAGCCACTCACCGTCCGGTGTGAACGGGTTGATGTTGGCAACAGGCCGCTCCTCGTGCATGCTGCCCAGCGCGCTGTCCTCGTCCGGTGGGTGCAGGTGGTGGCTGGAGCCCGTTGTGATGCCTATGGACAAACCAGGATACCGAATTGTCAAAGTTGTCACTAATTATTAGAAAGATATATGACTATTTATAACGTTATCGGGACTTTAAGGCGGTAAAATTACTGTGCATTCACCTGGTCACGGTCTGGGTTGGTAGTGGTGGTCTGGTGGTTTACCTGGTCGTGGTCACGAGTAGACCACGGCCGTTGCAACATGGCCGAACCGTCGAGGTAAATTAATAGAGATGGGCCGAGTACTCGGCGGCTTTTTTGATACTCGTACTCGGCCGAATAACTCGGTTTGAATGCCGAGTATACTCGGTTCAAGAAATGCAATTTATTTAGGTAGATATAATTAAAACAACAATGTTAATCAAAATCAGGTCATCACTGATTAGGTACTATGACGCGCAACGTGAAGTATTTTTTTGCCAACTATCAAGTGACTGGTAGTTGAAAGGCGCGGGCGGGATGAGGGGTGTATCAACGCGAGCCGGCCGCTCGACCGGCGCGAACCTGTTTGTACTTGTTTACGCGCGCGAAATCAGAATTTCATTGAACAGAGTTACTCGGCCGAGTACTCGGTTCAAAAAAAATTGAACCGAGTAATACTCGGTACTCGTTACTCGGCAAAAGTGTTACTCGGCGCATCTCTATAAATTAACAATGTTTTTATCGCGTTAAAGTCCCGAGTACGTTAAAAATATGTGTGAAAATCGCGAAAGTTTAAAACAAGATATAAGACTAATAACCTGAACATAGTATAAAACACAGTTGCTAGCTGTTCCTGCCAGTCCTCATCATATCTCTGACCGCATTTTGATACTGTTTTCACAGTCATTAGTTAAAAAATTCCAAAAAAACATCACATGATTAAGAGGAAACATAAGGGCTGTTTTTCCATACAAACGTCGTCCCCTGTTTCTTCTCTGGATAATGCCAATAGAGCAATATTTTCTTTTCCAAAAAATCGATGGCTACTATTATGCATGTCCCTATGTTTTCCTTTTTTCAATAAATTAATTTATAAAAAGAGAAATGAACATTCAAAAACTTAAAAAATTGGCCAGATTTTCGGCTGCGTTCATACATTCAGAAAACAAATTTTACTACATTATTTAAAAAAGGAAAAAATAGGAACACTGCCAAAGCCTTTCCTTAATTTTTAAAAAGTAGTTAAATCGGTTAAGTTTTGGAGAAGGAATCAGGGGTCTACGAATCGTTGATTTTGTGTACTTTAAATAGGTATTTTCGGTCCAAGCTGCGGCTGTCTCTATTGCGCTCTGCGGGGGGAGGCTTGATAGATGGAGGCAGCAATAAATTTTACAAATACCTATTTTTCAATTCTCTAGGCCTTGAGGTTTCCTCTTAATGGACGGCCAATTTCATGGTGAGATGTCCTAGTCATTGATATTGCTAATGTCTCACCCGTCGGGGGGTTCAGCTTGGCAGGGAACAGCCTTGACCGGGAGGTGTTGTGTGAGGGCGTTGAACATTTCTCGAGGAGGGTCTTCGGTGTCCGGGGGCTGTCGAAGAGCCTGGAAAAGAAAAAAACAATGTTACGAGCAATACTTTTGTTTTCGAATTAATAATTACTTTAATAAAATTGTTTCTCCTACTAATATTATAAACGCGTAATTTTGTAAGTATGGATGGATGTTTGTTACTCTTTCACGTAAAAAGTACCGAATGGATTTGGATGAAATTTGGCACACACATAGTTTATAACCTGGATTAACACGTAGGATACTTTTTATCCCGTAAAAATGTATAGTTCCCACGGGATAGCGATAAGTGTGTTATACTTCGCCGTGACGTCATGAGCAGCAAAGCAACTAGTTCTCATTAATTTGTCCTATAATATTGCAGATTAGAAACAAGTCTACGCGGACGAAGTCGCGGGCAAAAGCTAGTAAATATATATTTAATGGGGCCTGTAGTAAGATATGATTTTTTTGTTTAAGATGTTTTAATGTTTGGATGTTTGTTCCTAAATCACTGAAATGAAATTTGATAAACAGATAGATCATGTCCTGGAATAAAACAAAGATACTTTTTATCCCATAAAACGTAAAAAAAATTATATCACCTAAGCAAAGCCGCGGGAAAACGCACGTTATAAATACTCAACAGGGATATATAGGGATATAAATACGCGACAGGCGACAGTGCCAATTCGCCGTACATTACTGTGTCGACAAGTAACACTCCAGAAATACAGAATTAACCTCATATTGGGCAAGCAATGCATACCGAATTGTCACTGTCACATGTCGTGTTTGTAAAATGGGGCCCTGGGCACAATTTTATAAACGCGACAGGCGACAGGAGACAGTGATAATTCGGTATACATTGCGTGCCCACTATGATGATGTCTGTAAGTGTATTTACTTGTCGACACAGTAAGGCGAATTGTCACTATCACCTGTCGCCTGTCGCGTTTATGAAATTAGTCCCAGATGTAACATCACACTTGTGTCGTATTATAAAAGATCATATAACACAAGTAACACCTGAGTAAGATTATAAAAAAAACTCAAGAAACTTCCAGGGGGCAACCGAAAAAACCAAACCCATATCAAAAAATCATACAAATTTGAACTTTAATCCAACCACCTTTAGAATCAAACGTTATACCCATCTGTGTAGTATGAAAAACCATTCAAATTTGATCTCTAATCCAATCACAATTTATGGTTCAAAATCCAAATGAATTGGGGTCTTTTTTTGCCAAGCAAAGGTGAATGGAGGATCAAGCAAAAAATAACTATATTACTATAAAGGTATGGTTTAAAAGTGGTTGAAAAAGTTTTATTTGTGTGTAGGAGTGTTTTTTGTGTAGACAGCTGTGATCAGATGGTCCTGTTATTGTGTTTGGAACTGTACTTTAACTGATTTTTAACTGAAATTCTTTTGGGACATGTGTTTTAGAAATTTTAGCCGAGTGTGGACGGGAGGGACATATTCTGGCATAATTGTCAATGATATTATAACGCATGGATGTACAGAGTCATACTAAATGACAGCAGAAAAACGGTCCGACATGAGAATACAGGTTGACGCCAATGTTAAAATGCAAATTATTAGTTCACCATTTATAGTCATTGGATTTACAACTTTACGTCTAACTGCATAAAATAATAATTTATTGAGTTTCGTTGCAAATAGGTTTTTTGACAAAATAATAGTATTGACAGCAGCGTTGTCGGTCTGACAGAGTGACAGCGCGAGCGATCGTCGATTTAGTCTTCTTTTTAGCCTCCTTTGATACGCCATTTTTTAAACACTGACTAGAAGTCCATATTACTTATAGGTCAGTGCATAATTGTACATGAATCTTCATCTACAATCTACACTAATATAATAAAGCGGTAAACTTTGTTTGTTTGTATGTAGGGGGTAATCTATGGAACTACTGAACCGATTCCAAAAATTCTTTCACCAATAGAGAGCTCCACTATCCCAGACGGACATAGGCTACTATGTCCAGGCGAACGAAGTCGCGGGCGTCTGATAGTAATCAATAATATTCTATCACATATTTAATTCACACCAATTTTTTGTACAGCAAATGCCTTGAAACTAGGTCACATACCACCAAAGCAATGGCTAATTAAGTAATTACAGGTAATCGGTAGTTTGTTTTACAAATATGTATATCAGCTTTTAAGGTATTTTTTAATGGGCCTATACAGCCTGAAATAAGCCCGTTTTGTCGCAAAAATAAGGTATTTGTCTATCGGTTTTTGTTGTCTGAAAATCAGTGATTTTATTATCATTATAATTTTTTTAACTAAATTCCACCGTCCCTTTTAATCCCTTAACCCTCTTCATTGGTTAAGGATCAAGTAATATTAACACAGGAATTATGACCAACAAAATGACTCACAACAAACCCTAACAAACTGGTCCCAACTTGTGCCCAAAAAACGTAAACAGTAAACACAGAAACAGGTTTTTCTGGATTAACAAAACTGTGATTTCACAGACCTGTCTGGACATGTTGAATGGCTTTCACTAACTGGCGTGCAATTTTTGAATATCACCAGGTGACTAGAGCTCACCAAAATGGCCGAATCTCTATGGAAAACAGCATTACTACTGGAGGCATTTTTGATAGCAATATAATATAGCTTTACTGTAGCTGAAGAAGATGAGAAGAAGCACAAAAATACAGAAAGTACAAACTTAATGGCGGACTTAATGCCTTAAGGCATTCTCTGCCAGTCAACTTTTGGGCATAATCAGAAAAGTTTGACTAGTAGCAGTGGAGGAGCAAGACCTAAACTTAATGTGAGCGAGGTACATTTTGCGAGGCCCTCTAATTGTGCAAGAAGGGAATAGAAATTAATAACCTACCACCTACCACCTAGTAGTGTATTAATTTCCTTAATTTCTGAATTGTTTACATAACAAAAAAGTTTAAAAATATATTACAAACCAACCTTAAGGTGACCCTACATTTCTCACCATAACCTTGTGGCTCCTACATACTTGGCAGGCTGACAAAAAATATGATTAAAATTTAATTTCTGAATTAAAAAAAAACTACTAAAATCATAATTATTTCATGTAAGTCTAAATTAAATGAAATTGCCATCAAATACTGAACTGAGTAAAAAAAGGTCTCCTGGATAGCATTACATGTTACATTTGTTTATTTATCTGTTGTCTAATACCTATAGTACAAGCTTTGCTTAGTTTGGGACTAGGTCAATCAGTGTTAATTGTCCTATATTTATTTATTCATAAAACAGTCAGTGATGCTGTTTTTCATACATTTTTATAGCCTACAATTTCAAATAGCTTCTTATCAGCCAGATCAGACTAAAATTGAGTGGATGCAAGATTTTAAACGTGGAATGTGGTTGGCCTTTCACGTTTATTCGACTCGAACTTGCCGTTGAAGAATAACATTACCATACTTTCTAGAAGGCCATCACAGTATTATTATTAGTTGAAACACCTGCTTCGAAAACAAAACAATCTGACGTCATCCGAAAATATGTGTTTTTAACGGATTTTATTTGGTTTACACTCAATTTACGTTTGAAATCATCGTGAAACGAGTAACGTGGTGCTTGCTAGTTTCAATCGAGTGAAAGTTTACCTCAACGCTCGAACTTTTCTGTAAGGTGGACTCATTGATGTAGGTGCCGGCGAACCAGGTTTATCCTCGTCGTCAGGGTAGCTAAAGTCCAGCTTCCTCGGAAACACCGGCGGTATCGGACTCAAATTTTCCGAAAATGTATTGAAAGAATCTGACATTTCTTCCGACAGTTCTGTAGAATTTAACTTATTACTCAATCCTGTGTTCATTCTATACCATTCGGTCATGATTAATAACTCATCGATAACAATTCACTCAACAATAACACTGAAACTTAATTTAATCACTTAAACGACACTGAAATTAACAAAATTCCTAAACAAAGCACACTTTTACAATTCACGTACGTTATGGCGGATGACGCATAGCACCTGTTCAAGTGTGAGGCCAATCACGGCGGAGTATATAACCGGTGCGATGAATACGGCCTTGCTATTGGTTAGCGTTATTTTTTTTAAATAACGATGGCGCTTCTGTGATTTTTATTGGCTCACTTATGGACGCGTTCAAAGATAAGAATTGCGTTTAGTTTCATACTAATCGAGTTATCTTAAATTGCTGCTAGAATAATATTTTTGAATTGACATTTATCGTTTTTATATTGGTTTTTATCACCTTAGGAAAAATAGAATAGAACGCGCTGGCAACACCTGTAAATACTGCAGTTGTGCCAGTTGTGCAGTTTAGTTGGTGAAGATTAGGGTATAAACCGAAAATATACCCGTAACAAACGTAAATACGATGGCGTGAGGTCCAAAAGTGAAGTAAAATCATTGTTTTAAGTGTGAAAATCAAGTAAATTTTTACAATGGCGCGTATATTCCTTAAACTGTGCTTAGTGTTAAGTCTTCCTTATTTTTCTTTGTGTCAACAAAGTAATGGGGATATTGTCTTCAATTATAATAATACGTAAGTGTTATGCACTTATTTTGTATGTAATCTACGTTTATTATTTATTCATCAAGGAATAATTTCGAAATCAGTATTTTTTCCAGCACATTAATAAACAATGAATAGATCGTTTTGTACCCTGATGTTGTTGAACATAAATCATTTATAAACATGTCCATTTCTACTACTATGAATCCGCTATTTAACAAATTTCTGGCTTCATATGCTCATTATATAACGCAACTTCCTGTATTTTTAACATCAGAAATAATTGCAGTAAATTGTTATAAACTTTCCCATTTTCACACATGTATAACCACGAGAAGACCATGTCTTCACATCTACTGAAGCGTTTGCAGACTTAGAAAAGAGATTATATATATGGCTTACTTGTAAAATACATTTTTCATTTACTGGAGAGTTGTCATTGAATTTCCAAATTTTGTGTGAAACATACACTATTGTTTTTTCAAGAGTTGGCTGTAATGGTGGCTACCTTAAAACCAACCAGTTGCTATTAACGAAATAGTTAAAGTTGACACATTGGAGGCTTAAGCGCACATCCATGCTTGTGTCTTAGGGTGTTTCATTTTTTCAACTTTCGGAATTCGTTTCACTTTGCATGAATTCTTATTCTCTCTGACGTATAAGGTTTATATGCCAAAAATTAATAAAATTGATCAATATTTAGAGGTTGCACAACATAAATAAATTTACTCATACAACGACTTACTTATTTACAGTAAGTGATTTAAGTTAAGTGTTTGTCTTTGTAGAGGAGGATATTGTGGTATTAAACCTTCTTAATTTAATTAAACTTTGAAAGCCATTTTGAAATAAAGGTATTAACACTCAATATGCGTGTTTTTCATTTTACAGCTTATTATTTTGTGCAACCCCTAAACATTGTCTAATCTTTTTGAAATTTGGTATACTAATTTTTGTGATAAGGAGACTCGAGAGGCGAGCAAAGCTGGGTAGAATATGACTATATTGCCACATTGACGTGTCAAGTTTTAATTTCGTTGCTTCCGCTAGGTTAAAGTTGAGCATGGATGAAATAGACGGATGCTATAAGTCTGCAATAAACACTTATGTGCTCGTTTATGTCTGTCAGTTTAAGGGTGGCCAACTGTCCTGTTTTCCAGCTATCATTTTGGCCATGTCCTGTAATTTAATAAGAAAAATACAGAACTATCACCAAACCAAAAACAACTTGGTCCTGTATTTTTCCATGAATCCTGTAATTTTAGATCATTTGTCCTGTAAAATGAGCACTCAGGTTTGGTCACCCCAGTTTATTGGTTCTTAGCCCTGAATGACGATGTAAATAATGAATGATAATTAACTATTTTTATTATAAATATGATGATAAGTCTGTCTGTAAGTGATAAGCCAGAAGTTTAAAGGAGTTTGAATATTACTAGTTACCTGCCCTGGCATTGCATGGGTGCAATTTATGTTATAAATAAATAAAATAAATAAGCCATTTATTCAGAAATTTTTCATTTACACATATTTTCATATTTTATTACAATAATAATTTAAAATATTCTTATTGTTCTATCAAATTACTTTTATATGTATATATTATATTCTAAATGATGGATTTTTTTAGGGAAGATTTCATGTAATATGCGTATACACATATTTTTGGCCGCCTACTCCTTCTAAACCACGTAGATGATTTTGATACAGTTTTCACTGTCATTTCGTGTTTTTTTTAATGTACGGTACATACATTTATTTACATCTATACTAATATTATAAAGAGGAAAGATTTGTACCTATTTTTGTATGTTTGTATGTTTGTAATGAATAGGCTCCAAAAGTACTGGGCCGATTTAAAAAATTCTTTCACCAATAGAATGCTACATTCTTCCAATTTGACATAGGCTACATTTCATTTTGAAAAAAATTAGGGATCCTTGGTAAAATTTGAACAATGTAACCGAAGGTGTAGAAAAATGAGTTTTAAAATTGATTGTACCCGTGCGAACCTGGGGCGGGTGGCTAGTGACATATAAAATAAAAACGTAATTTTAGCGTTTTTAGCTAAGTTTCTGTTCTTTATTTATTTTGTGTTTTTTTTTTGTTTCCAGGTATAAATATGACGTCGAGTACACAGTGTACGTCAGTAAAACCGTGGAATACATCATGGAGTTTGATGGGGTAAGTGAACATGCCAAATTAAAAGATTTTTTTTTGTATCTACTATCTGCAATAGTAAAGCCAAACACTAGATATGCTTCTCTATTCCCTTTTTTTTATTAAATAGGAAGGCAAACAAGCAAGTGGGTCACCTGATGGTAAGTGATCACCACCGCCTATGGACACCTGCAACTATAAAGAGAGTGCAGATGCGTTGCCAACCCAGAGGGCTAAGATAGAATAGCTCTTGTGCCAGTTATTACACCGGCTGTCTTGCTCTCCACGCCGGAATACAACAGCGCAAGCACTGCTGCTTAGCGGCAGGATTAGCGAGCAAGATGGTGGTAGCGATCCGGACGGACCTTGCACAAGGCCCTACCACCCGCAAATCTCTGTCTTCTCTTTGACCTCCTGAAGGCAGGGAATAGAGAAACATGGGGATTACTCCAACAATGAGAGGGTATAGCTCTAAGATTAGAAAGTGTACAGGGGTACAGCTGTCCTTTGTGATTCAAACACTAGACTTTTCTCAACAAATGATGTTTTTCAAGCTCTTGCAATCTGGTTTCCGTTTTGAAGCTAGTTTTTCGGATTTCGAACCCAAAGTGTAAAACGGGACCCTATTGCTAAGACTCTGCTCTCATCCGTCTCTTCATCTTTCACCAGGCTGTATCTCATGAACCGTGATAGATAGACGGTTGAAATTTTCATAGATGATGTATTCCTGTTGCCGCTATAACAACAAATACTAAAAAACAATAAAATAATTATTAAAGGGGGCTCTCATACAACAGACATGATATTTTTAAGGGTTTGAAATTATCAAGATAAATATTCCCTTTGATAATTATCAGATAATTATCAAACAGATATAAAGATGGCAATCCCTTTTTAACTGATATTACATATCAACATTTACGGTAGAAGCAAGCAGTTTAGTAATTAAATGATACACATTTTACAATCGAGGTAACCGTTAATTAATTTTTTGTTTTTAATTTCGTAAATAAAAACTTGCAAACCAAAATACGAGAAATTAATCAACTACATTCAACATACTTAAATTGATGAGTGGAATATCATCCTCATCAACTTTACTCATTATACTTATCAATAATAATTATCATTCTATATTTATCTTGATAATTATCACTTGGAACCCTAATTTTTGGGCGGTTTTGTAGATAATGGTACAGTAGGGGATATATATTCACGTCCCACCTTAGAACCCTATCGCAATGACGCGACGCGTTAAACGCCAGGCTATGTCATACAAATGCCATGCATAAGTCTCTTCGACTAGGTTCTACGGTGGTACGTGTTTCAATTTCCTTGACTGTACGGAACCCTTCGTGCGGGAGTCCGACGCGCACTTGGCCGGTTTTTGTTATGGACTAAGTTTATATACCAATGGTTTTCTCTCTCAGGACTCGTACGACACGCCCGCCCGGGTAACAGTGGCCAGCAACTTCGCCAACAGCACCTTCCCGCTGTTCGTAACGGCGAGGCAGCAGAAAGGTTTGTCTGTTTGTCACCAAATTTGTAACTTTATCGGGACTTTAACGCGATAAAAGTACAGTCAGCGTCAAATATACCAGAGCGGGCAAGGTGGTCAAAAATATCTGAACACGCCCGAGCGTATTTGACAATACAGTTGAGTTCAGATATTTTTGACACCTTGCCCGCTCTGGTATATTTGACGCTGACTGTATCACTTTACCAAGCACCAGTCTACGTAAATTAACAATATACTTTTATCGCGATAAAGTCCTGATAACGTTATAAATATGTTTGTCACCAAATCGGCACTAATTACCCTGTTACAAAGCGAAACCAGCGCCGTGCCAAACAGCTGCGTCCGTGCGACATATGCAAAAACCCGCCCACCACTTCCACATGACAGAACATACGTCCCTCAGACTCAACTATAAACCATTACCACTATACTCTTGAACTACATGATCAACGCGCGTTTCGCCTCAATACGTTGCATCGACGCCCGACGGTATCTTGAATAGTGCAGTAGTATAGCAGTGCTTGCACTGTTGTGTTCCGGCGTGGAGAGCAAGACAGCCGGTGTAATTACTGGCACAAGAGGTATTCCATCTTAGCCCTCTGGGTTGGCAACGCATCTGCACTCTCTTTGTTGTTGCAGGTGTCTATAGACGGTGGTGATCACTTACCATCAGGTGACCCACTTGCTTGTTTGCCTTCCTATGTCGTATATAAAAAAAAAAAGTAAAGAAAGAAGAAGAAAGAAAAATCGTTTATTCAGCTTACAATATAAGACAAGACAGAAATAAAACACATTTTACAATTACTCGACAGCATTGTATAGCCGAATTGGCCTCCACTCAGCAATGCTGTCAGCACGGCAATGCCAACAGCGCTGGTTTTCAGTGGAGCCAGTGGGTTGTATGGGACAGCGTACTGTGGGGACATTAAATTTAGAAAAGAATAATAATAATACACATAAATAATAATAAAATATACCATAAATAATACAATAATAAAGCGTGCTATAAAAAGTCAGATTAAAGCATAACGACAACATAAAGAGAAAAAGGTTTATAATACTTAGACATTTGTGTAAGATATCCCTTAAAGGGATAAGTTCACCTTTGTACATCTGTTTTGTCCTTTAATCTGTTATTTTCAGGTGTTGTGTATAATAAAGGCTCATACATAGGTACATACATTCATTCCCTGGCCAAGGCCCTAGGCTACAGTGCTTGTGACTCAAGCAAGTAATTTTTTAGATTAAATTTGAAAGCGGCTACTGACTTGGAATTCTTAATTGGTGGAGGAAGATTGTTCCAGCACTTCGTGGCAGCATAGCGAAAGCTACCACGAAATGCAGCAGCACTGTGCCTTGGGCATATCATTCTAGTTGCAAGGCGCACATGTCTCTGGGAGAAGGGCAATTTTTCAAATAGGTACTCAGGCTTCTTGTGCTTACAAACACCGAAGAGAAGTGTCGCAAAATGCAGAGTACGTCTAGCTTCCATATTTAACAATTTATGGGAACTAAGGTGTGGAGTAACATGCGAACGGCGAGGTATGGGGAAACAGAAACGTGCACAAGCGTTTTGAATACGTTGTACAACTTTTTTCGTACGACTTAAATGACTGGCATACATCGTTGTACGTTGGCTATATCGTGTCGTATAAGTGTATAGTTGAGTCTGTGATGTAAGTCAAGCGGACACGCAACGCATAAGCATGACTAGCGATCTCGTCTCGATGTATCAGGGTACGTTAGTATTTGCGTCCGGCTTTTAGGGCAAAATGTCCGGCTAAATATGAACCTGTGTCCGGCTTTTCTATTTTTGCAAGTTACGCCACTGGTCACGAGGTAACCACCATGTGGGATATTGACTCGACAATCATTGTCCTGATAGTTGTATCAGCGAACGGTCTTATAACGAAGAGTCCCGACCAACACTTCAAGAGACTCTCGCTAGAAGGTTGGATTAAGGGTCAGATTCAAAAGGTACTCCACGTCACGAATAGTCACAAGATTCCTCACTCTGCGGCCCTAACCACCGATAGCTTGAGCCCTGCCCCGCTACCGGCGGCACTCTAAGTTAGGTTTTTATAAAGTTTCTATAAAAAAATCGTATAAACCTACCTTAAGATGTCTAATAAATATACAAGACTAACAAAAAAATTTTATCGAATCTATGATAGCGTTCACACGAATTATCCAATGCATCGTTGGGATAACCAAAAACGTGATGAGATTAGATTATTGTTTACCTGTTTTCTTTAATCTATACTTATCTCTAATTCATTTGGCAAGTTCAATCCTACTTTCCTACTAATATAAATGCAAAAGTAATGATTTTTGGATGTTCGAATGTTTGCTCCTCTCGCATCAACGGCTGGACGGATTTAGATGAAATTTGGCAGATAGATAGAATCATGTGTAAATAAAAATAAAATAAATAAATAAAATAAATGTCCTGGGTTAAAATACTTTTTTTACCTATTTTTTTTTATATAAAAGAAGGGGCAAACGAGCAGTCGGGTCACTAATGCATTGAAAATAATAACTCGCACAGCCGCGGGTTAAAGCTTGTATAAGTAAATGTATGACGAAATGTTGACTACCTGATACCCTATTACACTGACACAGCGAGAGCGGGCGCGCTGAGAACCATCAACCTACTGCAATTGGCCTATTGCGCGGAGTGGACCCCCCCTAACTATGCTCTGGTTCTGCTTCCAGGCGTCTCCTCCTGGCAGCTGCCGATGCTGGTGCAGACGCCGAGCAGCCTGGAGCAGTTCACCAACATCTCCAGGACCCTGTGCCCTCACAACAACATGTTCTCCGAGGACGAGGAAACCTGCGGTAAGAGGGGCTTTGGCGCACCAGAAAGACACACCGAATCAGATTTTGATCTTGGGTGAACCAACTTTTTCTTGCTGTTTATTCTGTTTCGTCTCACAAGAGACAACTAAGATAAAGTTTGTTTGTTGGAGGTCGGGTATTATTGGGGCTATCCTGATCTAGGACACTGCCCAGAGCAGAGATCTAGTGCTCAAATTGAACCTTCTAAAATTATTGAGCCACTAGGTACGACTTCTTCCCTGTTTCCTACTTCCCTGGAAATTGCCTTGCATTATAAGCACTGGCGGATTTGTCGTTGTTGTATAACATGATCGGCGACTTAAAGATAGCCTAGTTAATGACCCTGACTATGAAGCTAGAGATTTCGGGTTCGAATCCCGATAGGGGCAAACATTTGTATGATGTGTAACGCGCTGAGTTTCCTGCCGGTATTTTCCCATTAAGAGTTTTACCGAACCTATGGTAAATTTTCTACCATTCAGACAAGACATTTGCACTTAAATGAATATGAATGTTTGTATTTGAGTTATAGATGTTGTACATGTATTAATAAATTTATGTATTTAAGGATGTATATCCGTTATCTAGTACCCACTGTCAAGCACCATTAATTGCTTAATTTGGAATTAGATTAAATGATGTAAATTATACCAAGATATCTATTTATTTAACTGGTATGTTGTGTAGTATACACAGTTGTCACAAAAATAATTAGAGAGCTTGAAACGACTTCGCTTGAAAACTTCGTCAAGTTTTTCTATATTTTTCTGTGCCCAAACAGTAAAAAAATATTCTGACCGTTTGGTCAGTACTGTTTCTACTTTGTACCGGTTATCGAAACATTTATTGAATATTTATTTGAAAAATAATTAAAGAAAAACAACTAGAAAAGTTTAATAGGTACATTCAAGACTAACTAACCTGACCACCGGCTAGAAGTTCGTCAGTTATTTTTGTGACACCCAGCCCCTATGCAACAAATGTTATAAGTTCTACAGTTTGACATAATTGTGGAGGTTTTCATACAAAAATGTGACAAGCGTGTTGGATAGTAGCACTTGTAATTTTTGTGGTATAGGCCCCAGTCAACGGAGTGTCACAAAAATAACTGACACTCTATGAAGTATTGTGTTTTTCTGTTCACGCAATCTTAGCGAATGTGGGACGATTGAGGGTCTACTGTGGGCCCCTGATACGTAAATAGACTTTATATTGTTATCACGTTTTTATTATTGTCACAAAAGTATGTCACATAATTAAACATAACGATTTGGATGGACAGTGATATTGCATGTATTTATTTATCAGATCTTGAGGTCTGGTTGTAAGTGTATCCATTTTGTGGGTCATAAATGACTACCGTAATAAACAATAATCCTGTCCTACTAATATTATAAATGCGAAAAAATCACGCATTAAAGTCTGGACGGATGTAGGTGCAATTTGGCAGACAGATTGATCATGTATTGGATTAAAACATATGATAATTTTATTTCGTAAAATGCATAAATGAAATCATACGGGTGAAGCCGCGTGTAAAAGCTGGAAGAGATCCCTTAAAGGGATGAGTTCGCCTTTGTACATCACTGTATCTCTTTTTGTCATTTATATATATTATGTCCCAGTAGTCCTGCATACGTATATATCAGTTATCCATCCAAAAGGTAATACAGACTGTCATTGAAATCTGTGACTGTCATTGAAATCTACAAGTTAGATTTACTGTTATAATTGTGCCAGAATCGCATAAAAACTACACAGTTAACATTACATACTAAATGCAGTCAACAGGAAATATCTACACAGTCAAGAGGTCAAATAGATGCGCACACGACTGTGCTGTAAGTCAAGTAAGCTAGTATAGTCTGTCTGTTCATCCTACTCGTCTTAACGTGTAAACAAAATTCTAACCTCAAATTTCACTTTTTGACACTTAAACAGTGTTTATTGCCTAATTAAACGAATCAAGGCTTTAAATAGAAGAAGCATATATACCACAGTCACACCTGGAGTACGACTTTTGAATCTCACCGGGTGACTAAAGCTCACCAAAATGGTCATTTTTCATAGAGATTCGACCATTTTGGTGAGCTTTAGTCACCGGAGGTGCAATTTTTGAATCCCTTCCGGTGACTAAAGCTCACCAAAATGGCCGAATCTCTATGAAAAACAGCCATTTTGATGAGAATTAGTCACCGGATGAGATTCAAAAATCGCACTCGCGCAAAGTGCTGACGAGGCCGAAGGTGGGACTCGATTACCCAAAAAAAAGCCTATTGCTAATTTGTTGCTTTGGGGCCGTTCAAGTATTACGTAAGCAGATTTACTACAATTATTTACCCCCCCTTCCCCCTTGTCAGCAAAAGTAATCAAAGCTCTTACCCCTCCCCCCCATGCTTACGTAAACATTGGTAGGTATATGCATTTTTCTTTTATTAAAAAGTGCTCCTCAATGTTGTATGTCTGCTCACTTTTATCCGATTTTGGAATGCCTACGTCGTTCTCATCTCATCGAACCATTCAACATCTTGGTGCTCTAAATTTTGAATAATGCACATCAGTTCCATATGTGTAAAAAAGTAAATAACTACTGCTGACGTAATCACCATCTAGACCCCCCCACCCCCCAAGTCATCAAAAATAAGCACAGCAAACACCCCCCCCCCCCTGCCCCCCTATACTGCTTACGTAATACTTGAACGGCCCCTTTAGAATGTTTTATTTAAATAATAAACAGTGTTTTGGTGGCAAAAACTGAAATTTAGAATAGAATAGAATGGATAGAAAAAGTTATATCCCCCTTCTATTTAAAGCCTCGATTCGTTTAATTAGGCAATATACACTGTTTAGGTGACAACACGTGCAATTTGAGGTTATGATGTTGTTTACCATTTAAGACAAGTAAGTATGAATGTGGTTAACATCTTTTGACACCTTCCAGTGTTCAGTTATTTCTGCTGACAGTAGTCAGCCTTAGAGTAGTTTAACACTTAAGAACCGTATCGTAGTAACGTATGAATGAGAGTTGCTCGAATTTGTAACATCACTGACAGTGACAAGGTTCTTAAATGTTCAGTTACTTCTGAGGCTGAGCGTACCTACATAAGTTATAAAAAGTTCTTTTGACAGTTTATTTTTTAATGTATCTGGAATCTTGCGGCACTGGTGAAATTTTCACATCTTCGTTTTCTAAATATCAGAATAGCAGATTTTTTTTCTATTAAAATCCGTATTGAAATCGGTTCATCTGACCCCAACTATGGGGTCACAGACAGACTGACAGACGGAGGCTTCAAGCTTATGAAACTCCTCTTGCTTATGGGGTGAAAATCGTTACATAAACCATTAAAATATCTAGTTCCTATAAAAAAAAATATCCCAAAAAATTTGATTCTCCCATTCTTCTTACCAGAATTCCAAAAAAAAGTTCTTTTTGCTCATTTTTGTGTGACCCTTTTAAACATGACATTATCATCTACTAGTGACATCAAAAAAAACCATAGAAAAGAACCAAAAACACTTCTTCAGGCTTAATAAAACCACTCCAACCTATTCTGCTATTCAGAAAACGTCAACCCCCAACTGACGTTCAATCCAAAATGGCGGCCGGACGCCATTCACACCGAACCTCTCATTGCAGACGTGTCCAATCAGAACACACCGCTCGTCCATCTGACCTCGTCGTCCCCTGACCCCATCAAGGTCACGATCGTGGTCGAAACGGTCAAGGACTTCTATATCAAGCTGAACACCTCTACCAACATGACGGTGACGCCGAGCCAGCCGAAGTATTACTTCTTCCCGTTCAAGCAGGAAAAGAAGATGGACCTGAAGGCACAGAGTGCTAAAAGGCAGTCCATGTGCAGTGACGGGGTTAGCAGTTATTTTTTAGGTAAGTTTTTATCTTTAGCTTTACATAGTATGAAGCAGGGTTTGAAGTGATAATTATCAAGATAAATAAAGGTTGCTAATTATCTTTGATAATAATCAAGATAAATCTAGGTTTATAATTATCAAGATAAATATAGGTTAATAATTAACTTTGATAATAATCAAGATAAATCTAGGATGATAATTTTCTTTGGTAATTATCAAGATAAATATAGGTTAATAATTATCTTTGATAATTACCAAGATATAATTTAGGTTTATAATTATCTTTGATAATAATCAAGATAAATGTAGGTTTATAATTATCTTTATTAATTATTAATATAAATAAAGGTTGATAATTATCTTTGATAAGTATTATGAGTGAGGTTGATGAGGATGATATTCCACTCATCAATTTAATTATGTAGTATGTAGTTGATTAACTTCTCGTATTTTGGTTTGCAAGTTTTTAATCACGAAATTATAAACAAAAGTAATTTTGGTAAAATTGTGACATCTGACCTTTTTACTGTGGCGTCTAGAACAGTCGAGTCTATGTGATGTGTGTTGTTTCATGTGGAGGAGGGTGGGTTTTCGCGTGAAAAATTTATGTCACACACATGCAGCCGTTTTGCACGTACACGGCACTAGTTTCGCGGAGTAGCACGGTATTTTTACCCGATGTCAAAAAACGAGGTCCTTAGTTCTTTAACTTAGCGCTTTGAATTTTTTTTTAGAGAATGACTTTGTGAAGACAGACACCTGGTTCAGCCAGACCAAGAGTGTGATTGTGATGATAGAATCTGATGACGACATCTGCGCCGTCATTTCAATACAAAACTTCTCAGTGAGTATTAAAAAAAAACTTTTATTTTTGATAAAAAAAAATTAAGCTTGAATTTGTATTTTTTTTGTCTCAGACAAATAATTAAATAAATATCTTGGGACAGTTAACACCAATTGACCTAGTCCCAAAGTAAGCAACTAAAGCTGCTTGTGTTATGGGTACTGGACAACGGATATACATACTTATATAGATAAATATATACTTAAATACATATAACATCCAAGACTCGAGTACAAACATCCGTATTCATCATACAAACATTTGTCCCTCCTGGGAATCGAACCTGGAACCTCAAGCTTTATAGTCAGGGTCACTAATCACTAGGCTATCCGGTCCGGTTGTCAGATGCCTGTGTAAATAAATGTTTTTTTTTTAATTTATTATGATGACATAGTAAGATTGTAACCCTGACCTGATGAAGCGGCCTAAACAAAGTTCTATGTTTTTTTTTTCAGTGTCCAGTTTTTGATAACGAAAGGAATATTTTGTATGACGGATATTATTTTACTATGACGAGACGAGGCGGGATTACCTTGAATGTGAGTATATTTTATTTCTATACAACATAGGAAGGCAAACGAGCAAGTTGGTCACTTGATGGTAAGTGATCACCACCGCCCATAGACACCCGTAACACCAAGGTGAGAAAGGCGTTGCCAAACCAGAGGGCTAAGATGGAATACCTCTTGTACCAGTAATTGCACCGGCTGTCTTGCTCTCCACGCCGGAACAACAGTGTAAGCACTGCTGCTTAGCGGTTGGATTAACGAACAAGGTGGTGGTAGCTTTCCGGACGGACCTTGTACGAGGTCCTACCACCCGGATCCTTTATAACATTTAAGCAATATTCGACATCGCGGACGCCATATTTTAAAATTTTACTCGTATTGCATAGCCTATGTAAGTTCTCTAATCAATACGAATCCAACGATACCACACACGTCAAAATCCATAGAAATAATACAGCATAGAAAGTGTTAAAATTGAAAGCTGATCTCTTTGCTTTTTTTTTATATCCGTCGTTTTCGCGGACGGTTGCTGGGTGCCCTGAAAGTAGGTCACACGTCGCCGAAGTAACGTGCTAATTTTAATGTTTTTAAATATGTATGTTAGTCTTTAAGGTATTTTTTCTATGGGCCTATGCAGCCTGAAATAAATGGTTTTATTATTATTATTATTTATTTTTTAATCAAATTCTAAATTTAAAACAAAAACAACAATAAAATCTTATTCTAAACTTAGAGTTAAACAAATTGTCCCAAATCGCCGCCAATAGGGAGGGTACCCAGAAGGCTGGCAGCATTGCCACGTTGGATGGCAATGCTGATTCTTTGGGCAAATTCGTTGCTTTAAATGGCAATACAATGTGCCAAAAAGACACGACTACATAATCTAAACTCCTGTTCAATTGACAGCCTATACACATGTTAGGGACTCCTTGGTTTTTGTTTTACAGAAGAGGAATATGTTTTATTTTGAATTTTGTAGTTTTTGTTAAAGAAGTGTCAAATAAACGGACTTCAAGGAAAGTTGTTATTTTACCTTTACAAACATTTTCGGACCCAAAAAACCTCTAAAATCAACATCTGGCGACCGTGACATATCTATAATGGAAGTATTAAAGAAAAAACGAACAGTAAAAAGAAGATTTTATACCAAAGTAGAGAATGACTTTATTAACCTATTAACGGAAGCCGAAAAGGACACTCATAATGTAGAAGTGAGCAAAGTAAATACAATTTATAAGAGCTGCGAAACGATGGCGTTAGAATTGGCCGCGATCGAAAAAGAAGTCGAAAGTAAGTTGTACAGCGACGAGGAAGCAAATGTCGATGAATTATACGCTGACTTTGAAGCTGCACAAACATATAAGGATCGATGGGCAGAAATTAAACTCAGGTACGAGACCTTTTGCTCAAAATTAGAAGACGAAGCAGGGAGTGACGGGGACTCGTACAGGAGCACAGTACTAAATAAAAGTAAGACACAGCAAAGAAGATTCAAACTACCTAAGATAGAGCTAAGAAAGTTTGACGGAGATATAAAAAACTGGATTCCATTTTGGGGCCAATTCAGTAAGATCGATGAAGACGTAGAAATTGACAATAGCGACAAATTTCAATACTTAATTCAGGCCACGGAACCGGAATCAAAAGCTCGTCAATTGGTTGAAAGTTTCCCACCATCAGGTAATAATTATTGTAAGGCGATCGAACACCTGAAAGAGCGATTTGCAAGGGAGGATTTATTAATTGAACATTACATTAGAGGGCTGTTGAAACTTGTCTTGAATAACGAGAATATGTCACTAATGGCAAGATATGATCAGCTATCCACCCAGATTCAAGCGCTAGAAAGTTTAAATGTCACCTCAGATAAATACGCACCTATTTTATTACCAATGGTAGAGTCTGTCGTGCCAACCGATATATTAAGAGCATGGGAACGGACAAGGGATAGAAATGACAAGAATCCGCTAGTCAACCTGTTGAAATTTATTAAAAGGGAAGCAGACAGTGAAGAACACATTATAGCTACCAGACAAGATTTCGAATCCCCAAGTACCTCTTATAAAGAACCCACAGCGAACTGTATTGTGGCAAGTTCAAAACAAGTAGAGAAGCAAGTAGAAAAACAAAGAAATAAGTGCTTGTGGTGCGATAAAGAGAATCATCATACTCTGGAATGTAGTCAAGTATCAAAACTTACTATTGAAGAAAGAAAGAAGCTAATAGAAAAGAAAAGAGCATGTTTTTACTGTCTAAAGATTGGTCACATGGCTAAACTCTGCAGAACCTTTGTGAAATGTCTTATTTGCGGAAGGCGGCACAACACTCTTATGTGTGCAGACTCGACAAAGCAAGGAACAAGTTCGAAACAAGAGCAACGTGTGGAGAAGACGAGCGGACCGAACATTGGTGTCTGTCAGAAGAATAAGACAACTTTATTACAGACTGTTTTGCTAAATATTGTTTATTTTGATAAAAAGATTGTAACTAGGGCACTTTTAGACAGCGGCGCTCAAAAGTCCTATATAAAACAAGATTTGGCGGGAAAACTCGGCTTAGCGCCATCTAGTACAGAAATTGTCAGTCATTGCTTATTTGGCGGTGTAGAATTAAAAAAGGGTACGCATAACAACTATAAATTTAATATAGAAAGCTTAGACTCTCAATTTCAGTTACCAATTACGGCTTTAGGTCAAGGAAAAATATGTGGGGCTTTACCGAGATTACAAAGCTCAGAAATCAGCGATAAGCTTTTGCATTTAGGAGTTCAAATATTCGACAAAGGCGAAGAAGATTTAGAGATTGGGCTGTTATTAGGCGCGGATGTAATAGGTCACATTTTGACAGGTAATATTATCAAGCTTGAAGGCAGCTTGGTTGCGATTGAAACCAAGCTCGGCTGGTCTCTTCAGGGCACTTTAAACCATCCTAGTGCAAATCACACAACATATTTTAATAATTTTACGATTTCAGAGCTTTGGGATTTAGAAACGATCGGTATAAAAGATCCGTCTGAAGTAAAGAGTAAACAGAAGATAGAAAGCGAAACAATTGTGTTTTTTAGAAACACGGTAAGGAGAGATGTGGAAGGAAGATATGAGGTTCACCTACCATGGCGAGAAGGTTTTCCAGAACAGCTCAGCAGCAACAATAAGGAGTTGTCATTTAAAAGGCTACAGTCCACTACCAAGAAGTTGATGCAAACAGGTAATTTAGAGAGATATAATAAAGTGTTTGACGACTGGTTAGAAGAAGATATAATAGAAGTCGTGCCAGGCAATGATGATGGACTGTACCTGCCTCACCATGCGGTGATAAAAGAGTCTAGTGCTACAACTCCAGTAAGGCCTGTATTTGATGCTTCTGCCAAGAATTACCATGGCTTTTCTCTGAATTCTAGTCTCGAAAAGGGTTGTAATTTATTGGAAGTAATCCCCAAGCTGTTAATAAATTTTCGAAAAGGTGGCTTTGGTATCACTTCTGATATTCGTAAAGCCTTTCTACAAATTTCGGTTGTAAATAAAGATCGAGATTATCTTCAGTTTCTTTGGTGGGAGAATTACAATAACCCTTGTAAATTAAAGATATACAGACATAAAAGGGTAGTTTTTGGAGTCAATTGTAGCCCTTTTCTCTTAGCTGCGACCATTAATCACCACTTAGACAGCGTGATTGACGTTGAACGACGTAGCATAGCACAAGAGTTGAAATCATCATTTTACGTGGACAATTGCGTAACGAGCACAGAGTCAAAGGAAGAGGTTGAAGAGTTTATAAACAGCGCAAGCCTACTTATGAAGGAGGGTATGTTTGACCTAAGAGGCTGGGTCACGGGCCCTAGCGACCACGGTGAACCCATTTCAGTCCTAGGATTAATGTGGGATAGTAAACAAGATTTTCTTTATGTCGACCCGCAGTTATCAGTCATTAACGAAGAAAACGTAACTAAAAGGGTTTTACTATCGTATTCACAGAAAATTTTTGATCCTATTGGCTATACAAGTCCGGTTGCACTTATACCTAAGATTATTTTGCAAAAAGTTTGGCAAATCAAAGTAGGTTGGGATGACACATTGCCAAAATCTATGACCAAGGAATTTATAACATGGAAAAACAAGCTTGACGTATTACGTCAAATAAAAATTCCACGACGGTTGACCATACATAAGATAAAAAATTGTGAATTATCGCTACACGTTTTTTGTGATAGTAGCAAATACGCCTATTCTTCATGCGTATTTTTAAAATCCGAGCAAGGCTCTAATGTACACGTACAGTTGGTTTTAGCGAAAGCTAGAGTAGCCCCGGCAAAAGAGGTAACTATTCCTAGACTAGAATTGATTTCGGCCGTGCTTGCAGTGCGACTTTACAGCCAAGTACTCGAAGCATTAAATATTAAATGTCGTGCCTTTTTTTTGGACAGATTCTGCCGTAGCTTTGACGTGGATTAAGAAAGAAAATAACTGGTCCGTATTTGTCAACAATCGGGTACGAGAGATTTTAAGTATCACAAAGAAAGAACAGTGGCAGCATATACCCGGTTCGTGTAACCCAGCAGACTTACCATCGCGCGGATGTCATGCAGACAAATTGGAAAAATCACGTTGGTGGGAAGGCCCTCATTGGTTACGACTGAGTCCAGACTGTTGGCCTAGAGCAGAAATTAATGAAGAGTATGAGCAAGCGAGTTGTGAAGCTGTCAACTTAATTACTGTCACTAAGGACACATCGTGGGGAAAAATCTTTCTATATTTCTCAAAATATACCAAGATCGTAAGATGTATGGCGTGGATAATAAGATTCACAAAGAACTGCCGGAAAAGTACAATCAGCAAGAAAGGTGAAATAAGTTACGATGAATTTGAAGAAGCGGAATTAAAAATTTTGAAGGTGGTACAACAAGAAAAATACTCGGATGAATCAATTTATTCAAATAAACACTTAGAATGCTTTATCGACTTAAACGGTGTTATAAGGGTAAAAACAAGACTATTGTTGGGGAATGATGTAGAGTCATTTAAGTGCCCAATTTTGCTACCAGGTGAAGATATGATTGTGCAGCGATTGATTCATCATAAACATTGTACATTGCAACATGTCGGCACTACGACCGTTCTAAGTAATCTGCGAGAAAAATATTGGATAACAAGTGCAAGACGAAACATTCAACGAGTTATTTCAGGATGCCTCGTATGCAGAAAATTTAAGACAAAAGCAGCGTACGCACCAACAGCGCAGTTACCAGCGAACAGAATTACTGCGACGAGAGTTTTTGAGGTAGTAGGCGTTGATCTAGCCGGACCTTTGTTCATTAAGTCTGGGGAGAAGTGCTGGATAGTCATTTTCACTTGTGCCGTGTTCAGAGCCGTTCATTTCGAGTTAACGATGTCACTGTCAACTGAAAGTTTTTTAATGGCTTTAAGACGCTTTATTGCAAGAAGAGGAAGAGTACGCACTATTTACTCAGATAATGGAACTAATTTCTTGGGCGCGAATAATTTACTCAAGACTTTAGACTGGAAGTTTATACAAACTCAAGCAAACATCTTACAATTTGATTGGAAGTTTAATGTACCTGCGGGACCCTGGTGGGGAGGATTCTGGGAAAGACTTATAAGAATGCTAAAAGATCTTCTGCGGAGAATGCTGGGGAAATCGGTGCTTACATATGTAGAGCTGGAGACACTTTTGTGCGACTGTGAAGCAACGATGAACTCCCGACCTTTAACGTACGTCCCACAAGCTGAAGGTCTTGTACCGCTCACGCCAGCCTGTTTCCTTCAGGATATGACGTCAACAGATGTACGCGACTTGGACCTGATCGATTCTAAATCCCTCAATCAGCGACTGAAATTGTTGCATAAATTACGTGCTGATTTGCGACAGAGATTTAGAAATGAATACTTAGGCCTGCTCATACAACGGCGACAGTCTTCGAAGGGATCTAGCATACAGGTAGGTGACGTTGTATTAGTAGAGTCGGACAAAAAGCGGCAATTTTGGCCATTAGGACTTATTGTAGAGTTAGTACCAGGTAGGGATGGAGTAGCGCGGGTTGCAAAAGTCAAAACAAAAGACACTGTTTTGACCAGACCGCTCCAGAGACTTTATCCTTTAGAAATGCGCCCGGGAGGATGTTAGGGACTCCTTGGTTTTTGTTTTACAGAAGAGGAATATGTTTTATTTTGAATTTTGTAGTTTTTGTTAAAGAAGTGTCAAATAAACGGACTTCAAGGAAAGTTGTTATTTTACCTTTACAAACATTTTCGGACCCAAAAAACCTCTAAAATCAACAACACAATCAATAGACAAAATGATTGCCAATGGTGTACATTAAGGTAGTATAATCTACGTTTTTCTTATTAAGAGGAGTGTGAACCCAACCCCTAAAAGCGCTCCCCATACAAACGGCGATAACGCTTTCCACCCTCTAAACCTTAACCTATGGCAATGATTTGTTGGTATGTTATCATTATGCCTTAGAACTAGGTTTGTATGTTTGGATTTTTTTAATATCCGTTATAGATTTGACAATATATGCATTTTAGGAGTTTCCTGCCAAACACAAAAGCGTCAATATTTTTGAAACTATAAAGAATATTTAAAAAATCAAAACATACAAACCTAGTTCTAGGGCATAATGACAACATACAAAAAAAATCATGGCTATAGGTTAAGGTTTAGAGGGTGGAAACTGTTATCGACGTTTGTATGGCAAGCGCTGGGTTCACACTCCTCTTAACCATACATACACTGGAAAAACATAACCCTCCCTTCTGTCAGCAGTTGGGTAACAAACAAATGCTTTTTTTTTCAGCAAGACACATTCCCCATGGGCTTCTACATAGTGTTCATAGTGAAGACTTCAGACGAGTACTGTACTGGCGACAGTACCAACAAAACCCTGCCGACCATGGCGCGGTACCTGGGATGGGAGGCGGACAGGAAGATAGACCTCGTGCTGGGCGACGGCAGGGTCAAAAACTTCACGTGAGTGCTTTTTTAGAGCGAGTACACATTGGGCGCTTTCAAACGCGCGTTCAGAGAACCAGGAGTTCTGTTGATGTGTACACATCGCACGTTTAGAATTAAAGCGACTCAATTCTGAATTTGACATTTCCCAAAATTAAACCCTATGTCTTTTAGTTAAGGTGAAATTTTGGGATGTGTATAATTCAGAAATGGGTCGCTTTAATTCTAAGCGTGCGACATGCAAGCGCGCGCTTCTGTTCAAGCGTGCGTCAAACGCGCGTTCACATATTTCCGTACGAACGCGCGTTGCGCGGGCGTCAGCTGCGCGCTTCGAGATACATGCGCCGCCATTTTGTCGTACATTTGTACGCGCGCTTTCGTGTAGAGTAGACGCAAGTTGTGATAATGGAGGTCGGACATTCTGATACTGACGCACCCTGCTAACGCTCGCTGAACGCCGTGCTGAACGCGGTGTGTGTACGCTATCAACGCGCGCTCATCGCAGCGCCGAGCGCCCAATGTGTACCCGCTCTTAGGGTTCCGTACCTCAAAGGGAAAATGGAACCCTTGTAGGATCACTTCGTTGTCCGTCCGTCCGTCTGTCTGTCAAGACCATTTTTCTCAAGAACGCGTGGAGGTGTTGCCTTGAAATTAATATCAAATACTCGGGTCTGAAGTAGCTTAGAGCTGTGAAAAAATCAACCTTCTAAGTCAACGCAATCAAAAGATACGGCCGTTTGCAATTGCAAAGTTTACGAAAATCTATAGGGCACTCCCAGATGATCTAGAACCATGAAATTTGGCAAGGAGCAAGGTCTCGCAGCACAAATAAAGGAATAAATCCGAAAACCGTACATTTATAGCTACATTTAAAAAAAATGTATTAACTGTGTTGTATTGTAGCTATTTCTAGCGGAACCCTCGGTGCGCGAGTCCGACTCGCACTTAGCCGGGTTTTTAAATTAACTGTTCCTTTCATTCGATGGCAAACGTAACAATGACAGATAAAGACATAACACATGTTAATTAACATAGCTTTCCGCACCGTTTACGAATAAGGGATTTACTACCTAACAGAATGTCCTTTCGATATTAAATGTTTAATCTAGCACATTCATACCATTTAATTTGATCGATGCAATAATAATACAAAAGAAAACTTTGTTAATCTGGCAGGACTTGAACCTGCAATCACGGCTTCCGTGCTTTGCTTACCTTACTTACCAGATGACCCTGCCAGCCAATTTGTCGTTAAAAAAATGATTTTTTTATCAAAAATAACTTGTTTTTCCTTCACAGACTTCGTATCATAGCGACTATTTCATACCAGGAGTACATGATAGCGGCGGGGGCAGCTCTGGGCTTCTTCCTGTGTTTCTACGTGGCTTTCATAATAGCTATCGTAGTGCAGAGGAGGCAGGCGCGCCGCGACGCCGAAGCCAACCTGAATGAAGGTGAGCTCCTGCCGAGTTATGGGCGCCTGGTACTTTTTACTTCAAAATGTTAGATTCATGGATGGAAGAATAGGTTAATGTTTTTTTTTATGAAGAATAGGTTAATTATTTTTAAATTGTGTTTAAGAATAGAAAGTAGTGCTTAACTTTTAGCCCAGAAGGGTGCTAATGGGACCCTACCCGAATTAATTTTAGCTCTTACTGGGGTATGCAAGCCTAGTACTTTCTACGTTAAGATATGACATTGACAGATTTAAATCTCGGTAAGGAGTTGCCAATTAACTTGGGTTTATGAATGGGTTTTTAGAGTGCTCAAAGGGTGCCAACGGGACCCTATTATTGTGGTTCCGCTGTAGGTTCTTCCTGTTTCTACGTGGCTTTCATAATAGCTATCGTGGTGCAGAGGAGGCAGGCGCGCCGCGACGCCGAAGCCAACCTGAATGAAGGTGAGCTCCTGCTGAGTTATGGGCGCCTGGTACTTTTTACTTCAAAATGTTAGATTCATGGGTAGAAGAATAGGTTTTTGTTTTTTTTTATAAAATAGGAAGGCAAACAAGCTTCTTGGTCACCTGATGGTAAGTGATCACCGCCTATAGACACCCGCAACACCAAGGAGATTGCAGATGCGTAGCTAATCCAGAGGGCTAAGATGGAATACCTCTTGTGCCAGTAATTGCACCGGCTATCTTGCTCTCCACGCCGGAACATAACAGTGCAAGCTCTGCTGCTTAGCGGCAGGATTAGCGAGTAAGACGGTGGTAGCGATCCCGATGGACCTTGCACAAAGTCCTACCACCTGCAATGTCATATAAATTGTGTTTAGGAATTGAAAGTAGTGCTTAAAAAATACTGAACTGTCCTCCCCCCTCAGCGGAATGCCTCACCCCTCCCGCCACGCCGCACGACGAGGCGAGTGTGGCGCGGCGCCGCATCGCTGCCATCAACGTTGAGCCCGAGAGCTCCTCGCAGCACTGCCTGGTGGGCGACGGAGCCCGGCGCAGAGGTGAGCATGACTAGTAGAAACCTAGTTCACTTTAGTAACCCGGTTACTTACTTAGAAACCCCCCAGACGCTTCCTTAGGAATTGAGTTCGTCGCCTAGAAACCCAGCTCTCTCCTTAGATACCAACACGCTTCCTTAGGAACTGAGTTCGTTGCTTTGACGCCCAGCTCTCCTTTGAAACCCAGACACTTTCTTAGGAACTGGGTTCGTTGCTCAGAAACCAAGTTCTCTCCTTAGAAACCCAGACACTTCCTTAGGAACTGGGTTAGTTGCTTAGAAACCAAGTTCTCTCCTTAGAAACCCAGACACTTCCTTAGGAACTGGGTTCGTTGCTTAGAAACCAAGTTCTCTCCTTAGATACCAAGACACTTCCTTAGGAACTGGGTTCGTTGCTTAGAAACCAAGTTCTCTCCTTAGAAACCCAGACACTTCCTTAGAGACCGCGGCGTCACACGTGGCCCGGCGCCCGTCGCCCCCTTTAACGTGGAGCCCACTTAGAAACTCAGCTCTCTCGTTAGAAACCCAGACGCTTCCTTAGGGGCCGAACGCCGCTCCGTCGCTCCTTTCAACGTTGGGGCCGAGAGCTCCTCGCAGCACTGCCTGGTGGGAGATGGAGCCCGGCCCAACGGCAAGGACGGCTAGTAGAAACCCAGTTCACTCTTTAGAAACCCGGTTACTTCCTTAGGAACTGAGTTCGTTGATTAGGAACCCAGCTCTCTCCTTAGATACCAACACACTTCCTTAGGAACTGCGTTCGTTGATTAGAAACTCAATTTTCTCCTTAAAAACCCAGACACTTCCTTAGGAACCGAGTTCGTTGCTTAGAAACCCAATTACTACCTTAGATACTGAGTTAGCCGAGTTGCTTAGCAACCCAGTTCCGTCTAACGTTAATAAAGCGATCGTATTTCCAAAAAAACCCTTACAGTGCCCATAACCATGACCGGCCAAGTTTCGCTTTCCTGAGTTTATCTCTTATGACACTAGGGAGGGACAAATTAAACCTGGCCCCCAATTCTGGCGCTCATGTGTCAAAAAATTACAGGTGTTGAAGGGAATTGACAGCTCTTTTTGACATATTTCGAGTATAACTTTATCTCTACTGACGCGAGAATTGCCTCGCTGGGCCATGTTTGGGCCACTGGAGTAACGCTCTCTTCCGGGAGGTCCTCTTCGAGATACGGAACCCTGAAAATATATTATTTTTCAGAGTGCAGCTCGTCATCAGACACCGAGTCAGACTATTCCACTCTGGACGACATCAATAGAGAGAAGGACCTGCGCATGGGCGGCAGGCTGTGCGTCGCCAACTTAGCTAGGTAAGCCACAATCTATTTTTTTTAGGGTTCCGTACAGGGAATTCGTTGTATGGCCCAACCCCGGGATCCCGGGATTGGCCATACTACGAATCCCGGGATTGGCCTTACTACGAATTCCGGGATTAGCCGTACAACGAATCCCGGGATTGGCCTAACTACGAATCCCGGGACTGGCCTAACTACGAATCCCCGGATTGGTCATACTACGAATCCCGGGATTGGCCATACAACTATTCCCGGGATTGGACATACTACAAATCCCGGGATTGGCCATACTACGAATCCCGGGATTGACCATGCAACTAATCCCGGGATTGGACATACTACGAATCCCGGGATTGGCCATACTACGAATCCCGGGATTGACCATGCAACTAATCCCGGGATTGGACATACTACGAATCCCGGGATTGACCATGCAACTAATCCCGGGATTGGACATACTACGAATCCCAGGATTGGCCTTACTACGAATCCCGGGATTGGCCATGCTACGAATCCCGGGATTGGCCTTACTACGATCCCGGGATTGGCCATACTACGAATCCCGGGATTGGCCTTACTACGAATCCCGGGATTGGCCATACTACGAATCCCGGGATTGGCCATACTACGAATCCCCGGATCGAATTTCCTAGTTCCGTACCCAAAGAGTAAAACGGGACCCTCTCACTAAGACACCGCTGTCCGTCCGTCTGTTACCAGGCTGTATCTCATGAACCGTGATAGTTAGACAGTTGAAATTTTCACAGATGATGTATTTCTGTTGCCGCTATAACAACAAATACTAAAAAACAGAATTAAATACATATTTAAGGGGGCTCCCATACCACAAACGTGATAAGGATGTAATGTACATTTTTTTTTTAAATGAAATAGGAAGGCAAACAAGCAAGTGATGGTAAGTGATCACCACCGCCTATAGACAGCCGCAACACCAAAGTGATTGCAGATGCGTTGCCAACCCAGAGGGCTGAGATGGAATACCTCTGTGCCAGTAATTGCACCGGCTGTCTTGCTCTCCACGCCGGAATCCATCAGTGCAAGCACTGCTGCTTAGCGGCAGGTTTAGCGAGCAAGATGGCGGTAGCGATCCGGGCGGCCCTTAAAAAATATCTAAACGACAGTGAAACCCGTATCAAAATGCGTTGCGTGGTTTAGAAGGAGTAGGCGGCCGAAGATGTGAGGACAGAGAAACAATAATGTACAAATGGCGGACTTAATGCCATAAGGCATTCTCAACCAGTCAGCCATCACAGTATCATACACACACACACCATACAGTTATACTGTGCATGCCAAGAATATAAAGGTGATGAACAAACTGGAACAAATTAATTTGCTACTCCGCGAAACCAGTGCCGTGTTCGAAAATGAAAATGAAAATGAAAAATTTATTTTGCAAGTAGGCCGTATAGGCTCTTTTACATGTCTGAATCTACTAGCGCTTCGGAAAATGGAAGATACTACTGAGAAGAAACGCCGCAAGAAACTCAGCAGTTTATTTTTTTTTCCTCTCTTTTCAAAAGTTCGTGCAAGTTAGCTGCGTCTGTGCGACATATATATGTTCATGCAAAAACCCACCCTCCTCCGCTTCCGCACGAAACAACATATATCACACAGACTCAACTACACACCACCACCACTAAACACTAAAACTACACGATCGACGCGCGTTTCGCCTCTATACGAGGCATCATCGGGATCTAACAGTACGACCGTTCGCTACTTGAACCAATGGCGTACGTAGCGAATGGTCGTACTGTTAGATCCCGATGATGCCTCGTATAGAGTGGGACTGGTTTCGCGGAGTAGCAAGGTAATTTGTTCCAGGTTGTTGACGGAATTCCGCAAAGTAACGCCTGAATCTATTAAAGATAATGAAGTTATTTCTTATACTTTTAAACGGAATTTCTTTTTTTTAGTGCATATAGCGTTCTTCTACACAGACGTTTAAAATTGCAGTCTTAATGCAATTGTTCTGCAGCAAAAGCTGCCGTTTGCAGTCCTAGCATGCAGTCGATAGCAATGGCTCTGTAGTAATGTACTATTGTTTGCCAGGTGCCGCCCGAGGGTACTGTCGGCCAGATCGAAGATGTATCTCTGGAACGTGCTGACAGTGGCCGTGTTTTACACCCTGCCCGTCATACAGCTGGTCGTCACTTATCAAAGGGTAGGTATTATAGACTTTACTTGGACCTTTTGGCAGCCCTTTGGAGCGTTTTCGTGAGGCCTACTGTTATTTCACTACTAGTGATTTTAAAAAAAGAACGTAGAAAATTATTACTTCTAGTGGCAGTTGGCTAAACACAGCTTTTCTTATAAGACATCCTTTAAAATAAAAAAAATCATCATAATACCTTCATATATCACGTTTGTATTTCTCTGCCGATAACGCTCGAAAATCTCGCTCAGCTTCCAATACCTAGCCGTAAATATATAATTTTGCACCCTCGTCACACAATCTACTATTGTCTTACCAAACCTATTTCTTTCGCAGCTGCTCAACCAATCAGGCAACCAGGACTTGTGCTACTTCAACGCCCTCTGCGCCCACCCGCTGTTCGCCCTGTCTGACTTCAACCACGTGTACTCTAACCTGGGCTACGTCGTGCTGGGCGCCCTGTTCCTGGCGTCCGTGTGGCGCCGCCACGACTGGCACCAGGCCAGGAGCCGCCGGGAGGTCAGTCGGCCAGAGTCTGACCAGTGGCCACCAGAGCTGAGGGACCCCCGAGGGTAGTCTCGACCAGTGGTGGCCAGAGTTGAGGGACCCTCGAGGGTAGTCTCGACCGGCGGTGACCAGAGTTGAGGGACCCTCGAGGGTAGTCTCGACCGGCGGTGACCAGAGTTGAGGGACCCTCGAGGGTAGTCTCGACCGCCGGTGACCAGAGTTAAGGGACCCTCGAGGGTAGTCTCGACCGCCGGTGACCAGAGTTGAGGGACCCTCGAGGGTAGTCTCGACCGGCGGTGACCAGAGTAGAGGGACCCTCGAGGGTAGTCTCGACCGCCGGTGACCAGAGTTGAGGGACCCTCGAGGGTAGTCTCGACCGCCGGTGACCAGAGTTGAGGGACCCTCGAGGGTAGTCTCGACCGGCGGTGACCAAGTTGAGGGACTCCCGAGGGTAGTCTCGACCGGCGGTGGCCAGAGTTGAGGGACCCTCGAGAGTAGTCTCGACCAGCGGTGGCCAGAGTTGTCTATAGTTAGGGTTCCCCAAGGGTCGAGGGCATAAAATATTCTATCTACAATATTGAAAATAATTTCCCTCCAGGTATAGCCGTGGGTGGCCAGGGTTTGAAATTATGAAGATAAATATACCCTTTGATAATTATCGCCATAATTATCAAACCGATATAAGCCTAGCGATCCTTTTTTTACCCGACTACGGCAAAGCCAAAAGGAAGGGTTATGTTTTTAGCAGTCTATGTATGTATTTACGTATGTTCCACTGTAGTGCCTAAACGACTGAGCCGATTTTGATGAATGAGGTATCAATCGGTTCGTAATTGTAGTCTGGTTGACATAGGCTATATTTTTTGCGAACAAAATGATTACTGATATCACATATCAACATTTACGGTAGAAGCAAGTAGTTTAGTTAATAAATTATACACATGTCACAATCAGGGTAATCTATTATAATTTTTTTGTTTATAATTTCGTGAATAAAACTTCCAAACCAAAATACGGTAAGTTAATCAACCATATACTACTTAATTAAATTTATGAGTGGAATATCATCTTAATTATCCTCACTCATACTTATCTAAACTAATATAATAAAGACGAAAACTTTGTTTGATTGTTTGTTTGTATGTAGGGGGTAATCTCTGGATCTACAGAACCGATTCCAAAAATTCTTTCACTAATAGAAAGCTACACTATCCCTGACGGACATAGGCTACTAATTCCACGCGAACGAAGTCGCGCGCGTCCGCTAGTGAAAGATAATTATTAATGATAATTAATTAATAGATTAAGGGGTTACTTTGCAGAGGTCCATTTCAACAAACTGGAATAAATTACCTTGCTGCTCCGCGAAACCAGTACCGTGCTCGTGCAAGTTAGCTGCGTCTGTGCGACATATATATATGTTCATGCAAAAACCTACCCTCCTCCGCTTCCACACGAAACAACATATATCACACAGACAACACGATCGATGCGCGTTTCGCCTCTGTACGAGGCATCCATTAATGCGAGCCAATGATAATTATCACTTTGAACCCTGATTAGAATACTGTGTTAGGTATTTTTTGTAAGCCATTTTTTTTTTTAATACATTTAAATTAAATTTAAAATGCTATATAATGAATTAACACACAGAAAAATTAGGGTAACGGCAGGACTCGAACCTGCAACATCAGCATTCCGTGCCTTGCGTTTGCCAGTTTCGCCACATGACATGTTATGTAACACAACGACAAGTGTATTTCTGCATGTTAGTTTTTAAGCTGGGCTATTGGTCCTACCTAATATTTGTACGCCCAAAGTGGCAAAAAGTGGGGAAACTTATTACTTTTTTACGCCATCCCTCTGTAAACCTACTTTTGACAAATAAACGAATGATTGATTGATTGATTGATTGTATGCCCTGTCCGCAGAAGGAGCTTGGCATACCGCAGCACTTCGGTCTGCTGTACGCGATGGGCATAGCGCTGGTCAGCGAGGGCCTACTCTCGGCCGCCTACCACGTCTGCCCCAACAGCATGAACTTCCAGTTCGGTGGGTCCCTGAACCAGTTCTTTTCTTTTATACGACATAGGACGGCAAACAAGCAAGCGGGACACCGGATAATAAGTGATCACCACCGCCTATAGACACCCGCAACAACAGAGAGATTGCAGATGCGTTGCCGACCCAGAGGGCTAAGATGGGATACCTCTCGTGCCAATAATTGCACCGGCTGTCTTGCTCTCCACGCCGAAACACAACAGTGCAAGCGCTGTTGCCTAGCGGCAGGATTAGCGAGCGAGATGGTGGTAGCGATCCGGACGGACCTTCCACGAGGTCCTACCACCCGCAAAACTTTATAAAATAAATAAACTCACGTGGTCAAGTATAAAATTCCTTAAAATACTGAAATTCGGTGCATTTTACCCGTTATTCTACTAAGTTGTGTTGCTACAGAGCTATCCGAACGGCGCACGACAATTCCCGAACAGGGCCGCCAGCGTCCGCCGAAGCGTTGCCGCGAGAAACGAAGTTAGGCGAGCGTGCACGACAACTTCCGAAATCAGTTGCGGTCTCGACAAAAGTTTCGGCCAACTTTGGCCGAAACCGAAATTGCCGCCGAAACTTGATTTTTGTCCGAAACCGAACTTTCGGTCGAACTCTGATTGATTTAAATTAAAATTGTAACGCCAACACAAAGAAAAATTAGGGCAATGGCAGGACTTGAACCTGCAACATCAGCATTCCGTGCCTTGCGTTTTCCAGTTTCGCCACACTGCCGCTCCAAACTGGAAAACGCATTGCCCTAATTTTTCTTTGTGTCGCCATTACAATTTTAATTTAATAATTTGAACGTTAAAAACGTTTAAAATAAAAATCGAAAGAAATTTCGGTTTCAAAATCTGATTAATTTATTTATGCATCTGTTCCAGACACCTCGTTCATGTACGTGACGTCGGTACTGTGCATGGTGAAGATCTACCAGTCGCGCCACCCCGACATCAACGCGCGCGCGCACGCCACATTCGGCGTGCTCGCGCTCATCATATTCGTGGGTGAGCGCGCGCCGTACTGCGGCTGCTTGATCTGGTGCTCCGCTACATCAGTCACACACTCACACACACACACACACACACACACACACACACACAGAGAGAGAGAGAGAGAGAGAGAAACACAGACACGCACAGAAAGGTAGAAACAGAGAGACACTCACAGACACACACACACACAGAGAGAGAGAGAGAGAGAGAGAGACACACACAGCCAGACATAGACACAACCAGACACAGAGACACGCACACTCACACAGACATAACCTAACAGATTTGACGACCTGTATGGCACAGTGGCACTTGTGTCTGCCTACTGTGCAAGAGGTCCCGGGTTCAAATCCTGGTATGGGCAAATATTTGTGTGACGAATATGAATGTTTGTACCTGAGTCATGGATGTTATTTGTATTTAAGTATGTATTTATCTATATATGTATGTTTATCCGTTGTCTAGTATCCATAGTACAAGATTTGCTTAGTTTGGGACTAGGTCTATTGGTGTGAATTGTCCCGAGATATTTATTTATTTATTATTTATTTATTTATAAGCAGAAAGAGATAGAGACAGACAGACACTCACACATACACACAAAGACACAGTAACACAGAGAGAGAGAGAGAGACACACACACACGCACAGAAAGATAGAAACAGAGAGACACTCACAGACACACACACACACACACACACACACACACACACACACACACACACAGACACACACACACAGCATTGATTTCGCGTAGTAGCGGTAGTCAAAGTAACGTCTGAATGTATTAATTAAATTTTTGTAATCAAATTTACTTCTGATTTTTTTTACGTTTATATAATTTAAATGATAATGACATAATAATAAAAACGAAACACATTGAAAAATTCGCCGGCTATGGTAGTTGGTAATGTGGCGAAACTGGAAAACGCAAGGCACGGAATGCTGATGCTACGGGTTCGAGTCCTGCCACTACCCTAATTTTTCTTAGTGTTGTCATTGCATAGCATTTTAATTCATTGCCTTATATTTGTCTCCAGGTCTGGTCGGTGTGCTGAACGCGAACGTGTATTTCTGGGTGGCGTTCACGATACTGCACCTGACGACGTGTCTTATAATGACCTTCCAGATATATTACCTGGGACGGTTCAGACTGGGTAAGTGCGCACGCGATACAATTTGATTGCCGTGTCCCTCTACACGATACAAATTGGTTGCCTTGTCCCTCTATACGATACAGTTTGATTGTTATAACCCTCCATATAATCCAAATTCAAAGCCCGATCCCTCCAATGTATGCAATTTGATTGCCGGATCGCTCCACCCGATACAATCTGATTACCAGATTTTTCCCTCCACGCGATAAGAATAAGATTTTTTTTATTGCTTAACTGTATTAATAAAGATAGCAAATTCAATTAACTTATACATTTCGTAGTTACCCATGGCGGTGGGCATTGGGGATACAGTTTGATTGCCACGTCGCTCCCCGGGATACGAATCGATTTGTCAGATCGCTCCACATGCTACAATTTGATTTTATCTATACAAAATTGTCATTTTTTTTTATACAACATAGGAAGGCAAACAAGCAAGTGGGTCACCTGATGGTAAGTGATCACCACCGCCTATAGACACCTGCAACAACAAAGAAAGTGCAGATGCGTTGCCAACCCAGAGGGCTAAGATGGAATACCTCTTGTGCCAGTAATTACACCGGCTGTCTTGCTCTCCACGCCGGAACACAACAGTGCAAGCACTGCTGCTTAGCGGCAGGATTACCGAGCAAGAGCATTTTCATGACATTTGATTTGTGACGGATATATCTGCACTATGAGTTCGACGCCAATGACACCGAAAAGCAGATCACAGAGAAATTGTAATAGAATAAGCCCTTTATGTGCCTCGCCCGTGTTACACAAACAAATAAATAATTGTAATTGTATTGGCTTGAGT
Organism: Ditula angustiorana; assembly: GCA_963691745.1. Lineage (NCBI taxonomy): Eukaryota > Metazoa > Arthropoda > Insecta > Lepidoptera > Tortricidae > Ditula > Ditula angustiorana. The sequence continues at coordinate 5,272,985 of OY829501.1, forward strand.
TTTAGCTGTTTGGTTGCAGACTCCGGGCTGATATACCGCGCGGCGCGCGAGTTGGTATCTCGACCGCTGGCCGCCATCACGCCGACGTACGTGGGACGCTGCGTGCTGCTGGTCATCGCCAACCTGGCCAACTGGGCCATCGCCGCTTACGGGTGAGGCCTCCACAAGAGCGGGCCCAGCCTGGGGGGGGGGGGTCACATAGATGAGGTCCAGTAAAGACTGGGTCATCCATCAGATTAGAACACCGAGAGCGGCCCAGAACATTTTTTTATTTTTATTTATCCACACACATATCATTAGTGCTCTATAACGCGTTCAGAAACCGTAGGAAATGACCAGCATTATTACAACCAATTTTATTATGTTTCTTGTCTGTGGTAGTAGGTAAATTTGTACTTTAATGGTCATTACAGTACCGATTTCTGTAACGTTATGAGTTTAAATTTGGAACAACTGTCAAAATTTAAGTGGGTCTCTATTCTAGTATCCATAGATATTAAAACAACGTCAATTCAATATTTTTTTTTATATAACCCGGACTACATTTGATTTCGAATGACATGAGAATGGGGACTTCATTCGTTTGTCTATGATAAAAAAAAATGTTCGTTTTGAAGAAGGATCGAATTGCCGCCATTACTGTTTTCATTCGTTTGTTGGTTTTTTGCTGTTACGATATGATATATGTGTAGATGAAGTACTGTATGCAACTGTATATAATTAGGCCTTAAAACACTCGTGTGATCTCACTCACTCGTTTCATAAAACCACACTCGTGTTTTAAGGCCTCTCATTATACAGCAGTTGCATAAACTACTATTATTTGATCTGCCAACAGCTATTACAACTTACACATTTATATACGTATCTATACAAGAGCGGATCCAGCCTTCGAACTAAGTTTCAACCCGTTCATTTTGTCCCCAGCGTGGCCCAGCACAGCCGGGACTTTGCGTCCCACCTGCTCCTGGTGCTGATGAGCAACCTGTTCCTCTACACCCTGTTCTACATCGTCATCAAGCTGCTGCACAGGGAGTCCATCCGGTGGTACAGGTGAGGGTATTTTTTAACGTATACTGTAGAGATGCAACGGATACTTGTTTGGCCGGATACCGGATACCGGATATTCGGCCTGATCATCGGCCGAATATCCGGTATTCGGCCGGCCAAACGATACCTACATTTTAGTTTGGCGGCGGGCGCGTCGTGCAGGTTTCAACCTGTTACGTGTTGTAGATTCGCGCGGGCCGTTTTCTAGGTAAGAAACGAGTTTTATTAGGTCAGTGTACGGAACTATTTCGTTATTTTGCTGAATAGATAAGTTTAATTAAATTGTACGTTAAAGGTAATACTAATCAACGAATATTGATAATTTGTTGTTGTTTTCTTGTATACTAACCATTTTTCAAAGTTAAATACCAAACAGAATCACTATTCGCCTTTGTACATCACTGTATTTCTTCTTGTCATTTATGTTATTTTGTACAATAAAGAATTTACATACATACTATTCGGTATCCGGCCGAATAGTGCGCAACTATCCGGTATTCGGCTGAATAGTAAAATAATGGCCGGATAGGCCGGATACCGGATAGCAACCGGATATCCGTTGCATCTCTAGTATACTGTCAACCGAACCGAATAAAAAAACTTAAAAGAATCAGGAAACTTTAGTACGTAGTAATTAGTTAAAAGCTTACAGTATTAAAATAAACGAACGAAAGTAACCGACGTAGCCCAGCGGATTAGCAAGTTGAAGTGGCAGTGGGCAGGGCACATAGCACGGAGAACTGATGGCCGATGGGGTCGGAAAGTTCTCGAATGGCGGCCGCGTATTGGCAAGCGCAGCGTAGGACGACCAGCCACAAGATGGTCCGATGACCTCATACAGGTGGCAGGAAGGCGCTGGTTGCATGCCGCTTCCAACCGGTCACTTTGGAAATCCATGGAGGAGGCCAGTGGACTTCTTGTGGCTGAGATGATGATGATGATGATATACCGTATACCCGGGGCGGGTTGCTAGTTGACTATGTTCCTTCTAAACTTTAGGGTGTTTGTTCGCAGCTGGGTGTTCATAGTATTGACATACACCAACTGGTTCAGCTCAAGTTACTTCTACTTGGACCAGAGCACTAATTGGGCGGTAAGTACCGTTTGTACGAAAGATAACTTCCCGTTTCGCCAAATTCTTGTTTGGCTGGATTCTTGTTTGGCCGGATTCTTGTTTCGTTGGATTCAGTGTCGTAACGGTACATATATTCGTGTTCCATTGTTACAATACAAAATTTTTTTTGGTCATACAAAGCATAAATGCTATACTAGATGTTTATGACGGAAGCCTCGATACGCGAGACTCGCACTTGACCGATTTTTTCCAAAAAAAATTCTCAAAATTCTTTTTTTCAGCTCACACCGGCGCAGTCGCGACAGAGCAACCGCGCCTGCTCTCTCCTGCAACTGTATGACGCGCACGACATTTGGCACTTCATGTCGTCGACCGCCATGTTTTTTTCATTCAACATGTACCTGACCATTGACGACAATCTCATGGACACGCCCAGGAGCGAGATCATGGTGTTCTAAGCCTAACATAAGCAGAAGGCTGTTTTAAATTTATTTTGGTTGGTGAAAATGATTCTAGGTACTTGAAAATGTATGATTTTTTTTTGTATTTCTAACAAATTGAAATTCTATTTCTAAAGCACCTAGCATTTTTTTGAATAAGAGAAAGATGTCTTTGCCAAGCAGTGGGACACTAAACAGGACTACTAAAAAAAAAGAGAAAGCTGTGTTTTTTAAAACTACTCAATTGAATTAGATTAAGGCCCGAATTAATCGTTTAAATATGAACTTTAATTGTCATCTAGCTTTTCGTCGCAGCTTCGTCCGCGTAGAATACATACTGATCCCCCCCCCCCCCTTAAACCCCCTTAAGAGCGTGCAAACAGAGATTTGGCAACGTCGCCTATGGCTGCCAAATATTTAGCTGTTTTCATTGATTTATCAAAATTAATGAGTTAAAATACGGAATATAGCAACGTGATGCACTAAAATATTGATAATGCATTGCAATAGTTAATACAGTTATACTAAATAGTTAGTATCAAGTGTAAAACAAGCATTTGGAAACTTTCCATTTGTAAATGTGCACATTTCGGTATAAGTATATAAGGTTTACTACTTACCAACAAATGTAAGAACACAAGTTCTAGTACATACCGTTGCTATATTCCGTATTTTAACTCATTAATTTAGATAAATCAATGAAAACAGCTAAATATTTGGCAGCTATAGGCGACGTTGCCAAATCTCTGTACGCTCTTAATGCAATTACTTACTAATTAATAGATTCAGGCGTTACTTTGCGGAGGTCCATATCAACAAACTGGAACAAATTACCTTGCTACTCCGCGAAACCAGTGCCGGGCTCGTGCAAAATAGCTGCGTCTGTGCGACACATATATGTTCATGCAAAAACCCACCCTCCTCCGCTTCCACACGAAACAACATTTATCACACAGACTCAACTACACACCACCACCACTAAATTACCGAAAAATTACTTACTTACAAGATGAAAGTCAGCGTTGTTGAAGGTTTGGAGCTAGACCGAGATAGTGCCACTCTGTCACAGCACCGGCGTCTCTTATGTTAAGTGAGATGTCTGGGCTACCTTCTGGTCTCTATGGATGCCGGTGCTTACTTTCCATCAGTTGCCCGTTTCACGAAGCTACAAGTTACAATTTTACAAGTCTAAACAAGTCACAGGTGACTTGTTTTTTTTTCTGTGAAATAGGAAGGAAAACAAGCTAGTGGGTCACCTGATGGTAAGTGATCACCACCGCCTATAGACACCCGCAACACCAAAGAGATTGTAGATGCCTTGCCAATCCAGAGGGCTAAGATGGAATACCTCTTGCGCCAGTAATTACACCGGCTGTCTTGCTCTCCACGCCGGAACACAACAGTGCAAGCGCTGCTGCTTAGTGGCAGGATTAGCGAGCAAGATGATGGTAGCGATCCGGACGGACCTTGCACAAGGTCCTACCACCCGTAATTGATTGCTTCTTTACCTCCTTTGTCAATTAAGAATACACCCAACATGTCCTAAAATTTTATATTTCGTTACCATTAATAAACTATTTCAAACAGATTAAAATTCCATTAGTTTCAGTTATACGATAATTTAGGAAACAATCATTAGTGTACTTTTTCCAGCACCTAGCATTCTTTTTAATAAGAGAAAGATGTGTTTTTTAAAACTACTCAATTGGGACTCTATCCAACTAGTGTCCAAAGAAAGGGATGCACTGAGGGATGACATGAGGGATGTCAGTTGTGTTAGGAGGGGTGAGATAGAATGATTAATGAATTGGTTATTTTTTATACTTTTTCTGATCAAAATCGACTTTGAACTGAGTTTTAGTATTATTGAAATAATCCCATTGACGGAATTAGACAAAATAAATATTTGGCCCAAAAAATGGAAAGCCTGTTAAACCTTTCAACGCCAAAGATGGATATATCCGCACTATGAGTCCAACGCTAGTGACGGATATATCCGCACTTTGAGTTCGACGCTAGTGACAGATATACCCGCACTATGAGTTCGACGCTAGTGACGGATATATCCGCACTTTGAGTTCGACGCTAGTGACAGATATACCCGCACTATGAGTTCGACGCTAGTGACGGATATATCCGCACTTTGAGTTCGACGCTAGTGACAGATATACCCGCACTATGAGTTCGACGCTAGTGACGGATATATCCGCACTATGAGTTCGACGCTAGTGACAGATATACCCGCACTATGAGTTCGACGCTAGTGACGGATATATCCGCACTTTGAGTTGGACGCTAGTGACAGATATACCCGCACTATGAGTTCGACGCTAGTGACGGATATATCCGCACTATGAGTTCAACGCTAGTGACGGATATATCCGCACTTTGAGTTCGACGCTAGCGACGGATATATCCGCACTATGAGTTCAACGCTAGTGACGGATATATCCGCACTTTGAGTTCGACGCTAGCGACGGATATATCCGCCCTATGAGTTCAACGCTAGCGACAGATATATCCGCACTATGAGTTCAACGCCAATGACGGATATATCCGTCAACTAGGACAATATAAAAGTGACCTGCGTGCATTCACATAAAGTTTAACTTCGTTACATAAAAAAAGCTTGGCGTATGAATGACGGCCTTTGTACTTGACGTGACGTTGAAAGGGTTAACTGTGAGAGCAGTATGAAGTTAGTGCGAAAAGATTCCATTGTAGCTTACGTATGTAATGCAGTTAAAAAAATATGAAGACTGATTTGGGATCCTCCTTTTTTTAAAGTCGGTTTCGAAAAACGTGTGCTTTTCCAGGTACCTTGGCACAAGTCCGAAATTGCTTTCGCCGAATGTTTCGTTCGCCTAACGTCATTAGAGCGAGGTGTAGAATACCGAGTTTGGACGTTCGTATAACATGTAATGAAACCTTTGCATTACAAAATGTGAAGAAATTTTTATTGTAATTTTTTTTAAAAAGATCGTGTCGTATAGAATCTGACAAAATAACCAAGTACGCCATTCGTTCCAGTACCGAACGGTCGTACTATTAGATCCGTATGATACCTCGTACAGAGGCGAAACGCGCGTCGATCGTGTAGTTTTAGTGTTTAGTGGTGGTGGTGTGTAGTTGAGTCTGTGTGATATATGTTGTTTCGTGCGGAAGCGGAGGAGGGTGGGTTTTTGCATGAATATGTGCATATGTCGCACAGACGCAGCTATTTTGCACGAGCCCGGCACTAGTTTCGCGGAGTAGCAAGGTGATTTGTTCCAGTTAAAATAACCTAGGTCAACTAATGATTAGGCGAAACGATACTGATGACAAATGTTGTTTCGGATTTGTGATAAATTACCGCTTTTTCATGGACCTAAGATATAGAGGGTGCCTCAATCGGTCAGTATGGGAAAGTCTGAAACCATAAGACTACGAAGATCTGTTCTTAGGAACCATGGCATCGATTTTAATAGGAAGAAAAATTGCATTCATATCATACATTTAAAAAGAAAACAACAAATTTGTATTGAAACAAACGGCGGTCACTTCGAACACCTACTAAAATAAATTAAAGTATGTGAAAACAATGCATTTTATTCATTGTAGACATCATGTTTCATAAAGCCATTTACTGCTTAAAACTTACACAATTGATATCTAAATAGAAATAGTGTAAGTTTATTTTTTTCAAAACCGGGTTCGATTCCCGAGTTGAATACAGGTTTTTTTTTTAATGTATGAATGCAGTTTTTCTTCTTATTAAAATCGATGACATGGTTCCTAAGAACAGATCTTCGTATGTCTTGTGGTTTCAGACTTTCGCATACTTACCGATTTATTTTTTTTATTAATTTAATAATTAACGTGGTTTAGGATAATTTTAGATATAGTTCTCTCTGCGTGATTATGTAGGATCTAAGGGTTGGCTAAAAAGTAGTGGACATTAAAAAACATAAAGGACTTTACAAGGAAGAATGTAATGTACAGTAGGGGAAATATATTCACGTACCACCGTAGAACCCTATCGCAACGACGCGACGCGTTAAACGCCAGGCTATGTCATACAAATGTCATGCGTAGTCTCTTCGACTAGGTTCTACGGTACGTGTTTGGATTTCCTTGACTGTACATAAAAACCTTCCTTAGAAAAATGTCTAAAACACAGTGAAAAATGTATCAAAATCCATTGCGTGGTTTAGAAGAAAGCGGCCGAAGATGTAAGGACAGATAGGAACGTATAGCGAGTTAGTTTTGTACTATGTAAAGTGAAATATGCCTTAATGTAGGTGCAAGTGCTTGGGGCATAAATGACGATTTTAGAGTTCCGTACCCAAAGGGTAAAACGGGACCGTATTACTAAGACTCCGCTGTCCATCAGTCCGTCTGTTTGTCACCAGGCTGTATCTCGTGAACCGTGATTAGGGAGCGTTCAAGTATTACGTAACGCAATTTTTGAAGATTTTTGACCCACCCTTGTAACGCACCGTAACGTTTTTCTGTATCCCCCTCTCCCTCTCTAAACGTTACGTGACACTATGACAAAAAACATTAATGACAAAAACAACATTAAATGACGTACAATGCAACTAGGGATTCCCCGTGAAATATAAACGAAAAGGTTTACCAACTTGCGAGAACAAATTTAAAAAAATGACGACCAGACTAATACAATCGAGGGATTCCCCATAACGTTAATGAAAAGGGTTGCCAGTTTGGGAGTTTTTTTTCCCTAATTTTTTAGAAACAATGTTACGTAACGTGTTGTAAGAAAGACCCCCTCCCGCCCGGACACGGATGATTTATTTCCGTTGCCGCTATAACAACAAATACTAAAAAACAGAATAAAATCAATGTTTAAGGGGGCTCCTATAGAACAGACATGATTTTTTGCCGTTTTTATAGATAATGGTATGGAAGCCTTCGGGCGCGAGTCCCATTCGCACTTGGCAGGTCTTTTAAGTCTGTCTTCCATGTTTTTTAACGTTCACTGCCCAAAAGAAGAAAATGAAAACGAACATGGTGCTGATTGTGTATTAAATACGTTATACGCTTGTTGAAATGTATTATAATCTAAGATTATGTTTATCGACAACCTGGGCCCAATTTCATCAACGCGACAGGTGACAGTGACAATTCGTTATACATTGCTTGCTCACTATTATATTAAGTCTGTAAGTCAAAAACTTTGGCCTCTTTCCGAATAAAATTGAAGGCATACTTCGTGGCAGCGCAGCAGCAAGGAGGTTAGAGGTGGGTGCAGTCATTTAGTGTTTGGTTGGGTTGTGTTAAATTGTAATTGTTTGTGGCTCTGTTCTTTGTGGTATGTTTTTAATTCTATTCCTATTTGTATTTTACTCTTTTTTTTTCTAACTTTGTACGTAACTGTTGTAATGTATGTATTTAATCATGTAGTAATTTCGCTTGTCCATCCGTCGTCACTCAAAGAGTGTCGCAGCTGAAAATCAGCGCTGTGACTCGCGTTACAGCATATGCTGAGCTGCGGCCTTTTAGATGTTGGCCAACAACCTTTACAAAAATTATTTTACTTCTTTTGTTTAGTTATTAAGTTTTTGTGATGTTGTTGTCTTATGCGTCAAATAAATTTATTTTCTTTCTTCTTCTTTCTTTCTTTTAATAGCGTTACTTGTCGACACAGTAATGTACGGCGAATTGTCACTGTCGACAGGCCTTTATAAAATTGGGCCTGGGCTTTGTAATTAGTTCGCGATTAACTGGATTCTTATTTGGTCGGATTCTTGTTTCGCTGGATTCTTGTTTGGTCGGAATTTTTCAGTTACTGATGCCAAAGCCTACTGAAAAGAAGAAAAAATTTGATGACGGATTTTTCCGAAATTGACGTTGAACTTAACGTGACGGAATATAAGTCACTTGCGTTGAAAAGCTTGATATATTGTAAAATTAAAGAGTGACTCTCTTTTGTTAGTTTTTAACTCCTACTTATAAAGAAGGTGTATTAAATTTGAAGTTATCGTACAAACGGAAGGACTGACTTTAATAAGTTTGTATTGAATGCTGGCATTTGTACAAACGGCAACTAACTTAGCCGACCATTAAAGAGGGATCTGAGAGAAATTGTCTATGCTCTAAAGGGATCGATATTATCTACTTCATAGTGCATACTATATGTCTCGAATCCCTTTCGAAAAATGACACTTTCTCGCAGTTCCGTCTTTAAGAAGAGTGTGAACCCAGCCCCAAAAAGCGCTTCCCATACAAACGGCAATAACGTTTTCCACCCTCCAAACCTTAACCTATAGCAATGATTTTTTTGGTATGTCGTCATTATGCCCTAGAACTAGGTTTGAATGTTTTGATTTTTTTAATATTCTTCCTAGATTTGACAATATTTGCATTTTAGTATTTTTTTTTATGAAATAGGAAGGCAAACATGTAAGTAGGTCACCTGATGGTAAGTAATCACCACCGCCACCCGCAACACCAAAGAGATTACAGATGCGTTGCCAACCCAGAGGGCTAAGATAGAATACCTCTTGTGCCAGTAATTACACCGGCTTTCTTGCCGGTATAATTACTGCTTGCCGGCGGTCTTTGCTTAGTAGTTTCATACAAAACAAAAAGCTTCAATATTATTGAAACTATTAAGAATATTTAATAAATCAAAACATACAAACTTAGTTTTAGGGCATACAGACAACATTATTGTAATCGAAATTATTTATTTTTAAATTTTTTCGATTTTTCTTTTTGTATTTTTTTACATTCAAATTGAATTTAAAAAATAATTCAATTAATAATAATTTAATTTCATATTTTTTAAATTTAATTTGAATGTAAAAAAATACAAAAATAAAAATCGAAAAAAATTAAAAATAAATAATTTCGATTACAATAATTTAACAACAAATGGCGTCATCTCTCGTCAGCTAACGGGCATTCATAAATGACCAAGTTGAATGAGATTACTTGATTAAGTTTCTCATAGATGACACCGAGGGTAGTTTACCCGAAGAAAAAATATCAATAATGTAATGACCGTAAAGACGAAACACATTGAAAAATTCGCAGGGTATGGCAGCGGTAATGTGGCGGAAACTGGAATACGCAAGGCACGGAATGCTGATGTTGCAGGTTCGAACCCTGCCATTACCCTAATTCTTCTTTGGGTTGTCATTCATTATATAGCATTTTATACAGACAACATCCGAAAAAAAAATATCGTTCATGATTAAGGACCACGGACTGGTCCGAAACATGTCGGGCATTTCTCGACGTAAAAATACGTGAGTGATCCGTTTTAAATATGTCCGAGTCTCACGGTAGTTTTATGTTAAAAAATATCGTTGTAGGTTAAAGTTTAGAGGGTGGAAAACGTTATCGCCGTTTGTATTGAGAGCGCTGGATTCACACTCCTCTTAATGGTGACTTATATGTCTTCGATTGCAGGATGGACTCTTACTTGTATTGAAATCAGTTCAGCCGTTGCTAAAGATGTCGCAAAGGGGTCAGACATTTTTTTAGGGTTCATTGATCTCATGTTAATGTTAAATCATGCTAAACAACTAGCTAATGACATAATGTCATGACATAATACCCTGTTACCTAGATAATTATATCAAGGCCAAATTTCATTATCGCGACAGGCGACAGGTGACAGTAATAATTCGGTATACATTGCTTGCTCATAAGTCTGTAAATCTGTCGCCTGTCGCCTTTCGCGTTTATGAAATCGGGCCCAGTTATAAACTTGCTTATGTATTCTATTTGATTAAAATGTTTTGTTATTGTGCAATTGTGTTCATCTTTTGAAATGATTAATTGTTATCATCGAGGTAAACAAAAAAAAATGTTTCTTTCTAAAAGGGAGAAAGGGGCTGTTTTTTTTCTAGTTTGATATTGCCTCGGGTCATACATTTTGTTAAAATTTATCCTTTGAATATGTAGACCATCTTTATCGTAGCTTGTTTTAAGTATTAAACAAAATTCGAGCTTAAAGTCAGTTTTTGCCATCAAACTATTGTTTATTTTTGAAGTAAAACATTCTAAAGCGACTAGTTTTAAATCTTCTCTTCTATTAACAGTCTCGATTTGTTTTAATTAGGCAATAAATGATGTTAAGGTGACAGAAAGACACATGTCACATTAGAATTTGTTTAAGACAAATTTCCTGTATATATTAGCTTCGGCACTGCCTTAAACACTGACAGTATGAAATGTAGCATTGTATGATTTGAATTGCAACCAATCGCGTTTTTTTATTGTTTTGTAGATTAAAAATCGATTTTTTATGCGAGAAACTGTATGTAGCTAGTCTGTGAATAAATCGATTTTCTAAATAAACTGTTTATTACTTACTAGCGACCCGACCCGACGTCGCGCGCGTACAGTCAGCAACGAAAGTCGCCGAACACAATAACGTTACAAAAGTCCCTAAACAGGTCATTTGTCCATAAGTCGTTGAACTGCGTTAAGAGCAAAATTACATTTACACCATGAAATACCAAAAGTCGCTGAACAGCGCTATTCCAAAAATAACAGGACAGCATAATTCCAAAAATTGCTAAACAGCCTAATTACAAAAGTCGCTGAATAGCGTAATTTCAAAAATTACGGGAAACCATAATTTTAAAAATTGCTGAACAGCTCAATTACAAAAGTCGCTGAACACTACCATTGTTTAAATATTTGGAAACGTCGCTGAATTGTAGATGTATAATTACACACACAAAGAAAAATTAGGGTAAGGGCAGGACTCGAACCTGAAACCTAAGCATTCCGTGCCTTGCGTTTGCCACATTGCCACTACCATACCCTGCAAATTTTTCAATGTGCTTTGTCTTTACGGTCATTACATTATTGATTTTAAAGGTATTAAGGTAAACTGAGCTTTATTTTAAATGACATAAGATTTTGTTTTATTTTATCTCGGGTCAATGAATATGTTACTTACTACAAGTAAAGTGAGAAATTGACATAATAGAACCAGTATGACATTGACGATACGCGATAAGATTCAATTAATTTATTTTTTCACTGAGCTCATCTCTTCGAATTTTGAATTTTGACAATCACTGAGAAGAGTACTCACTTTTCAGTTAGCGTTTCATCTCTTTCATTTGGAGTGTAACCTTGTAACCTTAAACTAATTAATCAATCGGACATGTTCAGCAACTATTGTTAATTTATAGATCAGCTAATTCTGCAGTCAGACATGTTCAGCGACTATTGAAAAATCGATGTTTTTTGACTTTTGTTATTCTCAAATGTCCACAGACATTTGCACATTAGCCTGTTCAGTAACATATGGAACTTTATAGTGTGCAGGTGTTTTGGAAATTAGGATGTGTGGACTTTCGTTGCTGACTGTACCATCGGGATAAAATGCACATACAAACCTTAAGTTATTCAAAATCTTTGAATGCCAGTGAAAACCGTATCGAAATCCATTGCGTGGGTCAAAAGGAGAAGGCGGCCGAAGATACACTATAAGGATTTAGGACAGACAGGAACAGATAGAGACTTCACTTTGTCTTAACATAGTATCAATTCGCTGTTTTTGCTGTCTGTCCGAATCCAGTAGACAATTTCTCTCAGTTGCCTCTTTAATGGACAGTTAAGTTTGCTGTTGTTTCTGAGAGGTTTACATCCAACTAAAATGAATAAAATCTTGTTTTTTTTTTATAAAATAGGAAGAGAAACAAGCATACAACAAGTAAACATACTTAAATAGATATACCATCCAAGACTCGGGTACAAATATTCATATTCATCAAACATTTGCCCTTCCCGGGAATCGAACCCGGAACCATAGCTTCATAGTCAGGGTCAATAACCACTAGGCTATCCGGTCGTCAAAAGAAAAAATTAAGATGTGCATGTGTGCAAAATTAAGATCTGCATGTGTTTTTTTTTATACTACATAGGACGGCAAACAAGCAAGTGAGTCACCTGATGGTAAGTGATCACCATCGCCTATAGACACCCGCAACACCAAAGAGATTGCAGATGCCAACCCAGAGGGCTAAGATGGAATACCTCTTGTGCCAGTAATTACACCGGCTGTCTTGCTCTCCACGCCGGTACACAACAGTGCAACCACTGCTTAGCGGCAGGATTAGCGAGCAACAAAAGTTACAATAAAACAAGAAATACTTTGAATATCGTTTATTCCGTCGGTATCGCTAGAATACAAGCGCATATTTTACAATTAGTTTATCATAATATATTACACAACGCATAGCTTAAAGCTCATACACCGAACTTGGCCCGTTTTCTAACCCGCACACATTAGCGCCAAGTCAAACATCACCTTACATATCGTCACCGCGCCACCGCCGCGGGGGCTCACGATTAAGGACCACGGACTGGTCCGAAACATGTCGGGCATTTCCCGTCGCAAAAATACGTGAGTGATCCGTTTTATTAATATATCACCTTACATAGTTTTTTATTCATTGAAATATTAGGTCCTTAACAGTTACTAGCGGGCGCCCGCGACTTCGTTCGCGTGGGACTAGTACCCTATGCCCGTTAGGTAGGCTGACCAACTCTGTGCTCATTTTGAAGGACATGACTAAAATGACCTCGGATTGCGGGTACGGATTCATGGAAAAAATACAGGACGAGTTTACTGTAGGATATGGTCCTGTATTTGTGTTATTAAAATACAAGATACAGCAAAAGATTTCTTGCGTCAGCCAGCCGGCACTTGGAGTCAATTGCAACATTGAGCTCAATTACTTAGATAATAAGATTATCTCTTTGTAAAAATTTCTCTTATTTTAATTAACATGTGTGGCTAGTCTGTAAGTGTTAATTATGAGATTATTAAATAAATAAAAAAATCATGTTGAAAATAAAAGTGATAGCTGAAAAACGGGACATCCTGTAAAATACAGTACCGTCAGGGATTGTTGAGAATGGAATTTTTAAGAAGTAAGAAATAATGAAAATATGGGTACCTTATGCCCAGTCATTTGCAATTTTTTCGATCATTCAGTACTTTTCGAGAGGGTCCCTCGTTAAGCGGCGCCGCTATTCTTCACAATCACACAAAAAAACACCTTGTATGTACCGCAGGGGAAATACATTCACGCACCACCATGGAACCCTATCGCAATGACGCGACGCGTTAAACGCCAGGCTATGTCATACAAATGTCATGCGTATGTCTCTTCGACTAGGTTCTATGGTGGTACTTGTTTCAATTTCCTTGACTGTACGTTTGTCATCCTCTTAGTAATGACCAACGAATTTAGCATAAGGCGGAGAGAGACGGAAAACTTAATAAATTAAGAAAATTGAGGCGAAACGTGCCTTTCGTTACAAAAGTTCTTCAGGAAGTGAGCGAGAGCGAGAGATGAATGAATGAATACAAACTTAAGAGATGCAAGAATGAGCGTTTGTATGAAAGATTTTATGAAAGCTTTTATGTTGCCAGACTAAATTATTGTTTGCTAAATTATCATTTCCTGAACAGGGATAGCGTAGCTTTCTATTAGTGAACGAATTTTTGAAATCGGTTCAGCAGTTCCAGAGATTACCCTCTCCAAGCCCAGCTGTGATAAAGAATCAGATCGCAAGTGTATCGCCCTCGCCTTCGGCTCATGCGTCAAGTAACTACGATGTGAAACATTCTTTATTTTACTCCCTAGGAGTATAATATACTATAATACCTTGATTATCAAAACGGGTCAAATACGTCTTCGGTTTATATGAAAAATTTATCATACACATTTAAATCTAAGAATCAAAGCTCTCATACATTTCATTCGAGGATTCTCTTCATTTATTTAGGTAGGTACAGTTTTCGAAATTACATGAAATATGACTATTTGGCAGTTAACAGTCTGTTTTTAATATCAAAAACAAAGGCTTCTATGTATAAATATAACAAGACACGCTGTACAACAGAAATGTTGTCATACTGAGTCACGGTACATGCCAATACATGGTCCGCAACTCCCGCTTCAAAGGACAGCGGACTGACTTAAAAAATGGCCTCATAAGTCGAACAAAAAGTACAATAAGTCGACAATCGCTCGCGCTGTCAGTATGTCGGACCGACGGCGCTGCTGTCAATACTATTATTTTGTAAAAAAACCTATTTGCAACGAATTTAATGAATTATATTTTATGCAGGTAGACGTAAAGTTGTAAATCCAATGACTATAAATGGTGAACTAATAATTTGCATTTGTAACATTGGCGTCAACCTGTATTCTCATGTCGGGCCGTTTTTCTGCTGTCATTTAGTATGACATTGTACATACATCCATGCATTATAATATTATAGTTTTGAACCCACAAATCCTGTTATTGAAGAATTTTCACACATTCGGTTAAGTGTGATACATAAAAACGTCGCCTTCTTACACTCACAGACGAGTTACGGCCCTTGTACCGTAACTCAGTGACAATGTTTCCCTCCCGTACAGCGTGTCTACATAGTAAGTCTTTGGTCAAAAATGGAGATTCAGATTTAAGAAAGAGATTCTAAGTAGTCTTTTTTTTAGTTTCCGTACAAATAAAATCTGAACAGATCTTTTTAATATCATGGTTTATACAAAATTAGCTAGACGTCCCGATTTTCACCCATATTTATAACGTTATCGGGACTTTAGCGCGATAAAAATATATTGTTGATTTACCTCGACGTTTCGGCCATGTTTCAACGGCCGTGGTCACGAGTAGACTGAAGTGGAGGGTATTACTTCTATTTAGCCGCGCGACTTTTACGAACTACCCGCACTTTGTCTTGTTTATATTCCACCGGCATATCACTACACCGACACACAATGCTCACAATGTCCGACGATTTATCCGAGGATATATCATAGAGATAACGTTATAAATATAGACGTCCCGACTTTAGCACGAAATAAATGTCCCGCGCGGGGCGGGCTCACCAGTAAAACCAGTACCATTACCATGAGTATCTATCGAAGATTCGTATTACGTTACTACAGTCGATAGCGGTTAAATACGCTCCCATTTGGCAGTGAAAGAGTTAACCATAGTCGATACGGTATTTTTCGATGACATGTGTCAAATTTGTGACTCATGGTACCAATATTCTACGGCAACAGCTACAAAACGTTAGACACTGACGTTCAGATTTCGATAGGTAATTTACCGTTGGACTCATACTAGCGATCTTTAGTTATCTAAGTGAGCGCTAGAGGCGCTGTGCAATTTCCCATACGGATCGTTTAACGCTGTCGCTAGCGAGTATGGTTACGGCTAGGTGCACTGTACTCACGGTAAGGGTACTGGGACCAATTTCATAACGCGACAGGCGACAGGTGACAAATCGCCGTACATTGCTGTCGACAAGTAACTACATACTTACATACTTAACATCATAGTAGGCAAGCAATGTATACCAAATTGCCTCTGCTGGACTCAAGACATGTGAAACAGCCTTTATGACCTACTTGCAAAATAATTAGAGATGCGCCGAGTAACACTTTTGCCGAGTAACGAGTACCGAGTATTACTCGGTTCAATTTTTTTTGAACCGAGTACTCGGCCGAGTAACTCGGTTCAATGAAATTCCCATTTCGCGCGCGTAAACAAGTACAAACAGGTTCGCGCCGGTCGAGCGGCCGGCTCGCGGTGATACACCCTTCATCCCGCCCGCGCCTTTCAACTACCCAGTCACTGGATAGTCTGCAAACAAAATACTTCACGTTGCGCGTCATAGTAGATAAATAATTGAAAAAGTTTGTTAATTAACGATTGACTGTGTGTAGTACCTAATCAGTGATGACCTGATTTTGATTAACACTGTTGTTTTAATTATATCTACCTAAATATATTGCATTTCTTGAACCGAGTATACTCGGCATTCAAACCGAGTTCTTCGGCCGAGTACGAGTATCAAAAAACCCGCCGAGTACGCCGAGTACCGATTATAAACCGAGTACTCGGCCTATCTTTAAAAATAATACTTTAAAAAAATTTGCAAGTAGGCCACATTAGCGCTTCGGACAATGGAAGATTCTGCTCAGAAGAAACGCCGCGAGAAACTCAGCAGTTTGTTTTTTTCGTCTTAGTAATGTTTGGTGACAAACAGGCTAGCGATTATAGAGGTATTTAACGTTTAAAATAAGTCATTAATACAGAGTTATCTTCGGTTATGTAGTTTTTTTATATTAAAGAGCTCTGTTCAGATATCTGTTGTGCAATGAAACTGCATATGCAAGATTCAATAGATTTGTTAAGAGGATTGCGATATTAAAATTATTGTCCATACATATTTGTTTTTGATGAGTTTTTTTATTTTATTTTGTTACAAAGTGCAGATCATTTATTTACACAGAAGCTTTCTATACGAGTCATAAATTATGTATTTTGTCCATTATGAAAAGTGGTTTTATCAGACTTTTAACTGGTAAAGTTTATGGTGAAATTCGAAACCGAATCGTAGATACGGGGAAACTTACTTAGGAATCATTAGGTATTTTTGTAAATTTTCAGCCTACACAAATTAATAACTTTGCCAGTAAAAAAAAAACACTTTAAAGTTACAACTCAAGAGTCAACCTTCATCTCTCAATTTCATTTTAACGCGATATGAGAATAAAATCTTAGATGCAAGCAGGATTCGAACTACCATCATTGGAATGGGTTGTAGCGCCATTAAACGCCTTTAGATTCGGGTTCGAGTCATGATTGCATGTCCAATTTTTTTTAATATTTCAGCACTTTTATTTGTTAGTTATTTTATATATTTATATAATTTATCACTCGTATAAGTTCTTACGCTAAGCTAACGGCTTTAAATACGACTTATAAAAATATAGTAAATGCATTTCCAATAACAGCTAATATTTGTTCAATATGGCCACCCTCGCGTCACTACGGGAACTCGCCTGCAACTCGCAAGTCACTTTCAACTCACGCCTTTCTCACAAACATATTTAAAAAAAAGCTTACCGAATTTTAGAAGCCGATTTTAAAACATATCCAGTGGTCGGATTGACTTTAAATCTGGTATGTGTAAATCCGATGACATACTAATAACAGAACATGTTAAGAAACATCTTTTATTAAATTTGTGTGCAACTGTACATCAATTATTTATTGTACTAAAACATAAATGACAGAAAGAGATACAGCGATGAACAAAAGCGAACTTATCGCTTGAAGGGATCGCTTATAGTTAACCTTGAGTAGGTGAAATGATGAATTAATCATTTTTGTGGATGATTTAATTTTGCAATCACTTTTTTTATTTTTACTATTATATATTTTAAAGACAATATGCAAATTAAAGTCACAAAAACAACTTAGAGAATGAAAGTCTGTCTGATGGTCTCTTGTTTGTTAATAAACATCAATTTTCATCATATTCTTTTATTTTCTTCGTCTCAACATCCTAAATGGCCAGAAGAAACCGTTTTGAAGCAATAGGACCCTCAATCATTTCAAATTCAGTGCAAGGAACACATAACGCAACGGTTTTCTATAACCAAAGAATGATCAATAAGAAAAAAAAAAAACAAAAATGTCTCTGCAAGTCAGTATGCTTTCAACGTTTTTTTTTTAAGTCTTCAACAAAGAGTATTTGTATTGTATTTGCTGACAATCGAGTGACAAGTGAGTTACCGTAGTAGTACCATCGCTGACGTGATAATGAAAACGGTCAGTGACATTTCATTCAATACAAGATGGCGGACGCCAAATTTTAGAAGCCACAGCCATAATAAAGGCTACCAGTGTCAGTTTGACAATCGAAGAAGTATTTTTATAACAATAAATTGTCATTGTCGCTGTTTGCTAAAAAAAGACTAAATTGAATTTCAATTGAACCTACATACTTTAGCTTGTCTAAAAACCAGTTGATGGTGCACAGCATCAGTCGATCTGATCGCATTGAGACTGACACTTGCCTATCAGGCGACCTGACGAATGCAATCAAGTTTTAGTATCTTAAAAGTTCCTTCGTCGCATAATGACATATTTAACGAATGCAAAATGCCGTAGAGTAGACGCAAAATGTCCTAGACGTACGTTTAGGTCATTCTGCGTTTAGGTCAGAATGCGTTCAGTCATTCTACGTTGAGGGCATAATGCGTCCAGTCATTCTGCGTTTAAGTCAGAATGCGTTTAGTCATTCTGCGTTTAAGGCATAATGCGGTCAGGTCATTCTGCGTTTAAGGCATAATGCGTTCAGTCATTCTGCTTTTAAGGCATAATGCGTCCAACCAACGTTTAGACCAACCAAGCACTAAACAAGAGCATCTGGTTTAAGATTCTGTCAGATGTGGCTTATAAAATCGTTTTGCTTTTTTAAAGATTATCAATATGTCAAAATAGATTATCATTAAAGTTATAATAAGTAATAATACTCGTCTTGTGATGCATTAAGACACTATTAACAAAAAAAACATGAGATACGTCCATACTACCGAATTGAAAACTCGACCAGAAATTGCTGTTAATCTGTTCTTTATCTTTTAATTAACACAAACAAAAACGCAAAAAACACCTCGGCAAGTACTTAAAATGTTTTTAATCAAAAAGAAAACAATAAAATTTAACGATAAAAAAAGCATTTCCGTTTCCAAAGTCAAGTGGCGGTTTATGAAAACAAAATGGCCGACTACAACACCTGGTCAAGTTTTAAATTGTGATAGTACTTACATGCAATAACCAAATAATTTCAAAACGCAGTCTACTTTAGAAAAGAGAATAATAAATAAAACGTAACAAATAACTAAACATTTACATTTAATTTGGAGAGATTATTTTCTATTTTTGTTTTGTTTATAAATAAAACGTGACAAGAAAAAATTGTTTGTCCATTTGTATTTATTTTATGATAATTTAACAATATTAAATACCTATCCGTCCTTTAATACACTTATTATCTAAATTACTTTGAAGTAACAAAGTATTACTACAGAATAATTTAAGTAATAATAGTAACAAAGGATATACAAATAATACCAAAACTTTTTCTCTACATAGGCCATTTTTAGCGACCCGACGATGCAGGGAGCATATCATAAATGTCGAGCATCGTCGGGTCAACAAGTCTGCAGTCTGCGAGCAGGTCACGATCAAATAAGGCAAAGTTAGATAAACTTTATTTCTATTGATTTATAACCACAACTCACCAGTAGATTGCTAGAATCGTTGAGTTTCTTGCCGGTATCTTCTCATCAGAGGTTTTTCCGAACCGGTGGTAAATTTTATGACATTCATAAGTGCTTCCTGTAAGCCTGATCTGAATGAAGATATTTTGACTTCGACTTTGACTTTAATAGGTTGGAAAATAATTGAAAATTAAACTAAATCTTTAATAAATTGTATTTGTGTCTTGTCATTAAAAAAATCAAAATAATCCCTCTAAACAAATGGTCATATTCACAATTTACGAGTACCTAATTAATTAATAACATTAAATTACTATTTATTAATATTCACAGTAGCAAAGTTACATTATTATAATAATAACAATTATTAAAGATCACCGATTTGTGGCGCACTGGTAAAAGTGGACCAAACAGGATTCGCACCCGCAACCGACCTCTCTACCCGCCTTCAGAAAAGAGAGTTGTCTTTTCAACGTTAAGATTTAACAGGAGTGTGAACCCAGCCCCAAAAAGCGCTCTCCATACAAACGACGATTACGTTTTCCACCCTCTAAACCTTAACCTATGGCAATGATTTTATGGTATGTTCTCATTATGCCTTAGAACTAGGTTTGTATGTTTTGATTTTTTAAATATTCTTCATAGATTTGACAATATTTGCATTATTGGAGTTTCATACGAAACAAAAAAGCGTCAACACTTTAGAAACTATCGAGAATATTTCAAAAAAATCAAAACATACAAACCTAGTTCTAGGGCATAATAACAACTTAGAAAAAAATCATGGCTGTAGGTTAAGGTTTAGAGGGTGGAAAACGTTATCGCCGTTTGTATGGAGAGCGTTGGGTTTACACTCCTCTCAATAATAATAAAAAAACACTGTTAGAGTTATATGGCAACCCTAAATTCAATATTATTTCGAGTTGGGTGCATACTGCTAATTCTACTTTACAACGAATGATTAACGGGGAATTATATTCGATGACGTCAACACTAGAAAGCGACAGAAGACTTTCACTTCAGTTCAGTTCTTGCCTTTCACTTTGACCGTTTAAGCTTTCAATAGCGAACGGTCGTACTGTTTGATCTTGATGATGCCTCGTACAGAGGCGAAACGCGCGTCGATCGTGTAGTTTTAGTGTTTAGTGGTGGTGGTGTGTAGTTGAGTCTGTGTGATATATGTTGTTTCGTCTGGAAGCGGAGGAGGGTGGGTTTTGCATGAATATGCACGAGCTCTGCACTGGTTTCGCGGAGTAGGAGTATTTGTTCCAGTTTGCTTTCAATAGCGCGCAATCCCTTTGGGTAGTAGGTTTACTAGTTACGCGCCAGTAACGGAACAAACGTACGGTGCGTTAGGACTCTGTTCACACTGCGAGCGGGTCACCACGCTGCACCACCAGCGGTGCCTGCCAGGGTCCCTGGGACCCCAGCGGGTCACGTTACCAATGCGCCGGAATTACTAAATAAGTCAACCAGTGTTTGTATTCTGAGATTTCTGTTCAAAGATGGCCGCCATATCACGAATGTTGTAGGAAGGGGAGACTTTTTCTTTTCTGTGAAAAAAAATAACGATCAGGTGACAATTTCTTTAAGAAATAAACAAGTTTTTGTCATCATCATGTGCTACCCATTGCTGGGCAAACGTTTACAGTACGGTGCCCCATATGTGGTGCACGACAAACAAGCTTCACAAGTCTGTGTCCCATATATGGGGCACCAAGAACAAGTATTCAACGCGCCTGTGGCTCATTGTCAGTTTGTTGAACACAATTTGTTACTTATTTTACACACACTTATTTTTTTATCATTTAAATTTAATTTATTGTTTTTTTTTTTTAACTTTAAGTTAATAAGTTAAACACGTTTACGATGGATAAAACAAACATTAGATAATTTGTCACTTTTAATGTAAAAAAAAATTCTAAATCGGTTCACTAGTTACAGAGATAAATAAAGAATAAAATAAATAAAGAATAAAAAAAAAAGATTATTAGCATCAAAACTTACCTCTCGAAATTGCGTCCAGCGCTGCTTTCACCTCTTTCACTCCTTTCCTCCCTCCCGGCTTCTTTCTCCGGACTAGTCGGCGACGGTATGCTATCCAAGTTGTGGCTACTCCTGGCCAGAGAAAACCGCATCCTTTGACCCAAGTCCACTGTATTCCTCCTCTCGAATTTTGGACTCTCCGCATCTTCTTTCTTCACCTTTATCCTCGTCAGCTGTTCAGGGTTGCTTCTGAAAGACTGCGAGCTGTACTTCTCTCTTAGGAAGTTCCGTCTCTCTTCCTTGTATTTCTCTATCCGCTCTCTGCTTAATTTCTTCTCTGTATCGAAGCCGATAATGTTTTTAAGGTCTGTTTTCTTCGTATCAAATCGTTGTACTAGTGATATTTTGTTTTCTGTCGTCGGTGTGGTGGGTTGTTTGTCATTCTCCTCCATATTCAAGTTGAGATCCGGCAGAAACTTGCTCTGCTTCTTAACATCTTTGACTTCTAAACTCTTTCTCCTGTCCACGTACGTCTTTTCGTTACCAAACTCTTTGACAAACGCGTTTTCGTCCAAAGACCTAGCGTTCGCCGAGTTTTTCGTCAGTTTGAAACACTTCGGTGAAACTGGCTCGTCTTTTTCCGCGTATTTGACTTCGGTTTTGAACTTTTCGAAAAACGGTCCCTTCTGTTCTGTTGGACTTTCGAATCTATGAGCTAACTCTCTGACGTTTAAAGACTCTTTAATTTTAATAGTATTACCGTTGTCTTTTTGCACTAAATGTACGTTTTCATACTGTCTCCCTCCAAAAGATACGTTTTCGTATAGGACGTTCTCCTTAGGCGGTGATTCTAAAATCATAGCGTTAACTTCTTCTATACTCTTCTTAAAGAACTTGACTTGGCTGTAAACATCTGTGTTATCAACATCAGAGTCAGTAGGAGTTTCGAGAATGATCAGATCATCGTTGAAGTTATCAGGTTGGCACGCCTGTTGCGTCGGTAGACTAGCATCGGCTTCAGGTATCGTAGCCTCTTCGACTATAGACAAATTCTTTTCTAAATCAATATCCTCGTACACAGAGTCTCTCTCATTAGTAGGCGTATCATTCTCAATCGGTTCGTAGTCTGGTGATTTTTTCGTAGGCGATCTGAACGTAATACTAATGGTAGACTTAAGGGGGCTTTTTAACGGACTTCCTGGAGAGCTCTTAGAACTGCTGGACTGTAGATTGATATAGTTAGGCCTGTTGAAACTATAGCATTCATATAGATCATCAGGTTTGGGGCTAACGTTGCTGTAGCTAGAAGAGCTTTCATGGGATGACGTCATGACTTTCATGTCACAATTTTCATAGTTAACTTCTTTTTTTTTGTCCGTGCCTTCGGAAGTACTTGAGGTGGACACAGCGGACAACCTATTCAAGTTATGGTAGCTTATGTTAGTGGAATTTACTGGACTAGCCTCCAAGCTATCTTTAAGTGTGTCTGTATAATCTTCGATCTTTATATTTTCGTAGTCGGCCGCTTTCAGTTCGCATTTCAGACATTTTTCCGCTTCACAATTGTCACAATTGCTAATCTTGATTGTCCGTTTGTTTGTGTCGCTTAGTTCGGAATCGCTTTCGAGTGGATCGTACACAGGTGTGACAGGTGTCAAAGGACTGGAGTTCAGGGTGCTTGTAGTGAGATTGCTGACGGAGTTTTCTATTGGCCAATCGATTTTGATTAGCGTCGAGTGGCCGTCCTTGCCGTGCCAGCTGAGCCTCGAGTTGACAGTGACGTCAGCGTTGTCGGTCGCGACTGGCTGGTGCACGCCGCTGTAGCGTGCAGCTTTCGTCTTCTTGGGCGACGCGCGCTCTCTGGAAGAGTTCGTGAATGAAGCAATGTAGAGCGTCCGCTTCGCCGCGCGGGTTGTCGGAGCGGGTGCACGCCTATCGAACAAATAGCACGAGCCCGCAGCCGCGCGAGTTAGCAGACGTTCTCATACTATTTTTCTAAGGCGTGCACCCGCTCCGTGCGCCCGCGCAACGTAGCGAAGACCCGTACAGTCAAAGATGAGTAATTTATTTTTATGGCAGCCTTTCTAGGGTTCCGTAGTCTCCTAGTAACCCTTTTAGTTTCGCCATGTCCGTCGGTCCGTCAGACCGCAGCTGAGCGCAGAGACTCTTACTGCCAGTGGCCCGTTTCACGAAGCTACAAGTTACCATTTTACAAGTCTAAACCGGCAACATTGGACTTTATGCCCATCGCCATTGGTCATTATTGACCAATGTTGCCGGTTTAGACTTGTAAAATTGTAACTTGTAGCTTAGTGAAACGGGCCACAGAAAGCTGTAATTTGACATAGTCCCGCCGATATTGTGATTAAATATCTTTTAAAAAAAACCTTTTTACTGTACCTCCCCTATACGTAAGGGATAATTTTTTTCGTCAACCCCATAGTGTGGGATGTAGTTGGATAGGTCATCCAAAAATATTGCAAGTTTGCGAAAACAACTTTTCTTTCTTTGCGGGTGGTAGGACCTTGTGCAAGGTCCGTCCGGATCGCTACCACCATCTTGCTCACTAATCCTGCCGCTAAGCAGCAGTGCTTGCACTGTTGTGTTCCGGCGTGGAGAGCAAGACAGCCGGTGTAATTACTGGCACTAGAGGTATTCCATCTTAGCCCTCTGGGTTGGCAACGCATCTGCACTCTCTTTGTTGTTGCAGGTGTCTATAGGCGGTGGTGATCACTTACCATCAGGTGACCGACTTGCTTGTTTTCCTTCCTATGTTGTATAAAAAAAAAAGCTAACTAGGCTTTACAAGTTTACGAGTAATCAGACCTCCGGAACCCTACACTGCGCGTGGTCCGACACGCACTTGGCCGGTATTTTATTCTTCTTTTGACGAGCTGTCAATTCTTACCTCAGTTTGACGTTCGTGATTGAATTCTGAAAATCGGATAGTGACGTGGGGCTGTCGCGGTCCTTGCATAGTCTGGAAATGAACGGATTCATTAAAAAAAAAATCTTTTATAGGTCATTTATTTTTATACATTTATCATTATTATTATATTAACGTGTACTTTTAGCTTTGACTTGACTTAAAGTAGACTTTCACTTGATTTTGATTAGCCCTTGACTTAACTTTAAATACACTTTGACTTGACTAAGAGTTAGCTTTGAGTCAAATTTAACTTAACTTTAATTAGTTTGACTTGAGTTTGATTGGATTTCTGAGTAGACTTTGACTTGGCTTTAAGTAGACTTCGACCTGACTTTGATTAAGCTTCAACTTGAATTTTATTAGACTTTGATTTCGACTCCACTCTATTTCTTTTAATGTTAGTTTGTTTATGATTTAATTTTCATAACTTGGTAAATAAATAATTTCTTAAACTTGATGTTCATTAAACTTAGACTTGACTTTGAGTAATCTTAGACTCAATTTTGAGTAAACTTTGACTCAACTTTGAATAGACTTCGACTCAATTTTAAGTATACTTCAAATTGACTTTGGGTAGACTTGGACTAAATTTTAAGTAAACTTCGACTCAACTTTGAGTAGACTTCGACTCAACTTTGAGTAGACTTCGACTCAACTTTAAGTAGACTACGACTCAATTTTAAGTAGACTTAGACTAAATTTTAAGTAGACTTCGACTCAACTTTGAGTAGACTTCGACTCAACTTTGAGTAGACTTCGACTCAACTTTGAGTAGGCTTCGACTCAACTTTGAGAAGACTTCGACTCAACTTTGAGTAGGCTTCGACTCAACTTTGAGAAGACTTCGACTCAATTTTGACCCACCGTTTGGCGAGGTTGTCGGGGCGCGCCGAGTGCCGCTTCTCGGCCGGCTTGCCGCGCGGCGAGTCCCCGTCGATGTAGCCGATCGAAGCCAGCTGCTCTTCTAGCGCGCAGCGTTTCCTGCGCCGCGACGATTAATCCGTTTACTTATGGAAATTGAAATGTCTTTCCCTCTGTCTGTATTTGTGTAGGTCTGTCAATTTTAATGGCTGTCACTTTTTTTTCAAGTAATTAATAGATTCAGACCTCTATCAACAAATTGGAACAAGTTACCTTGCTACTGCGCGCGCTTTGTTTTTCATGCAAAAAATATATCATACAGACAGCGTACAGTGCCGTGCACGTACAGCTCTTGCGCGTGCACGGCACTGGTTTCGCGGGGTAGCGAGGTAATTTGTTCCAGTTTGCTGTCTCTTTTTTTTCCTTTTACTGTATCTCTTTCGTTCTGTCAATTTTATTGGCTTACAAGGAAGAGTGAGCTCTTTTCTCTCTCTCTGTATGTGTGTGGGTGGAGGGGAGTTGTGGTGTGAATGTGTGCGTGCGTACCTGTGTCTGTGCGAGTCTCTCTCTGTGTCTGTATGCATGTGTGTGTGTGGAGGGGAGGTTGTATCGTGTGTGTGTGTGTTTGTGTGTGTGTGTGGGGGGGGGGGGGTTGTGTGTGTGTCACCTCTCGGCCAGTTCGTTGGCGGCCTCGATGTCGACGCGCAGGTTGCGGCGCGGGCTGGGCTCCACGCTGCCTGCGCCTGACTCAAGCGGCGTCGAGCTCAGAGAATCGTCCTGCAGACAGACAGACAGACAGATTGATATCAGGATTCATGATAATTATCAAGATAAAATACAAGTTAATAATTATCTTTGCTAAATATAATGAGTGAGGTTGACGGGGTTGATATCCCACTCGACAATTTAATTAAATAGTAGGTGTGTAGTTGATTAAGTATTTCTCGTATTTTAATTTTGCAAGTTTTTATTCACGGAATTATAAAAAAAATAATGACTACTTCTACTTATCTACACTAATATAATAATGAGGTAAACTTTGTTTGTTTGTATGCAAAGAGTAATCTCTGGAACTGCTGAACCGATTCCAAATACTCTTTCACTAATAGAAAGCTGCACTATCCCTGACGGGCATAGGCTACTATTCCACGCGAACGAAGTCGCAAGCGTCCGCTAGGCCAAAAAAATGCGGACCAAGTCGCGCACAACAGCTAGTTTTGTTATAATCTACCATACATTATCGTATATCTAGCAGTCGTCGCTTCGCAACCGGTTGGAGTGCTACTAATTTCACGCGAACGAAGTCGCGGGCATCCGCTAGTCTTATATATGAGTAGGTGAAGCAAATGTTGTATGTCAGGATCGTAGCAAGTGGAAATCCGTGGTCTTTGCCTACCCCACCGGGAAACAGACGTGACCATCGAAATGAGAAAACTATAGAACTGAGTACAACGCAGTGGCAGAGTAGCCGACCATAGTCTATTTGGTAGACTATGTTGGATACTTAACCTGAATAAAACTGTCTGTGCCAATTGTCAAGTAAACAGCTCTGCGTTTTGTACGTTTTACATTGGCGTCATATTTTTAGTTCTGCTATCAGACGCCTGTGTCGCTGCTAGTTCGAAAACTTAGAAGCACTTTATTCATTTACGATAAGATTCAAAGTTGAACCAATGGCTAAATATTGAAAGCCCCTCTTCGCCTGCTGCTTCGCCCCGTCGCAAAGTGGTGACGCTAGGCTTGTAACAATCCGAACAAGTAGGCAGATCTATTGTCTGACTTTACCTATGTATGTAAGCAGTAGTGTGGGGGGGGGGGGGGTACCTGCGCGGGCGCACAGCAGTGCGTGTCGTCCTCCTCGCTGAACATGTGCCGGTCGCGCTCCTGCGGGGACAGGCGCAGCCGCATGTCGGCCAGCTCGGCCTGCCACGGCTCGAAGTAAGAGTCGCACGATGATGACCTGTGCACACGTTATTCGTTCAGTCCATCATCTTTATATCAACCGGAAGCCGTCCACAGGTAAACTTTGTTTGTTGTATACTATGGATGTAGGACTAAAGCATGGATGTAGGACTAAAGCATGGATGTATGACTAAAGCATGGATGTAGCCTCAGTACTTGTCAAGTGTACATAGCCGAAGCTGTCAAAATGGTCTCCTTTGTGTGCGTCAAGGTAGTAAAACCTGCAAATTAATAAGAAAAACGTAGAGTATACTACCTTAATGTAAACATTACCATAACCAAAGGTGACCATTTTGTCTATTGGTTGTGTACAGGGTGTCAATTGAAGAGGAGTTTAGAGTATGTAGTCATCTCTTTTTGACACATTGTATTGCCATTAAAAGTACAGAGATCAGATAATAAAATAACGCTCTTTCTATGCTGTACTATTTCTATGTTGTATACAGAGTGTCTCATTCAAATCGGTCAGTATGGAAAAGTCTGAAACCATAAGACATACGAAGATCTGTTCTTAGGAACCATGTCATCGATTTCAATAAGAAGAAAAACTGCATTCATACTGTAGCGGTTAAAGATGGTCAAAACTAGTAAATAGTCCAAATTTGCACTAAAAAATTATTTTATTGAAATAGAGCGGTACACAAGCAAAATCTGAGAGCAAGAGACGTGCGGCGGTCGCTAGATCTTAGATCGGCACTGTTCGGGCTTTTTCGGTAATGCAATATGACTGCACGCTTAGCCCGCACCTCTCTCGCCTCTTACACACCCATTCATAAATTTATTTACGTCGCGAACACATACATTTAAAAAAAAACCTGTACTCAGCTCGGGAATCAAATTGAAAAAAATTAACTTACACTATTTCTATTTAGATATCAATTGTGTAAGTTTTAAGCAGTAAATGGCTTTATGAAACATGATGTCTAAAATGTATAAAATGCATTGTTTTCACATATTTTAATTTGTCCGAAGTGACCGCCGTTTTTTTTTTCAATACAAATTTGTATTGTTTTTAACGTAACGACATAGTTCCTAAGAACAGATCTTGGTATGTCTTATAGTTTCAGACTTTCCCATACTGACCGATTTAAATGAGACACCTTGTATACGGGGTGATCTCTGGAACTACTGAACCGATTACAAAAATTCTTTCACCAATAGAAAGCTACACTATCCCTGACGGACATAGGCTACTAATGCCACGCGTACGAAGTCGCGCGCGTCCGCTAGTGTACAGTTGGCGACGCCGGGCTGACCTGGCGTGGTGGCGCAGAGGGCGCGCGCGCTCGGCGAGTGGTGCTACGGTGTCGCCATCCGACGCCAAAGACTCGCAGGACTTGACCGGCCGCAGCGCCGCCGGCGCCATCGGGCTGTCCTGCGGAACGTGTCAATGAACAGTTGAGGAAGAGCCAGGGCCCTGCGTCAAAAACTGGCGACAATTCGACAAGTTTGTAAAAGCATTTTGACAATTATGTGTTTCATGTACGACAACTGTCAGAAAATCGTTGAAGATTTGTCAAATTTTGATTGTCACTAATAAATTTTTATGAAACGCAAAAATCTCGAACTGTCGTGACATTTTGACAGACCTGTGAGCTTTTCCGATTACAAATATGTCTGGCCAAAAGTTTTATGAAACGTGAACGTTTCATAAAACTTGTCAAATTGTCGACTTGTCACATGTCGCCTGTCACTGACAATTGTAAGTTTTATGAAATAGGGTCCAGGTATCGACTTCATAAACGTCCCAGGCGACAGGTAACTTCGCCGTACATTACTATGTCGACAAGTAGGCTGCAGACTTACAGACTTAACATCATAATTTTCCTTTCCCCCCGCTACTCCCGGCGACACGCTAGGGTTGCGCGGCATTCGTTTTCATTTACACTGACACGGCGGGCGTGCGGCGAGCCGACAACCTAGTGCGATTTGCCTACTCTGTAGGCAAGGCGGCCGAGCGTACCTACAGTGCGGAGTGGAACCCCGCTCACTGTACCACCAATACACACCAATCGATATACTCCCAAACTAAACAAAGTTGGTACTATAGATATGGTGGCATTCATATGTACAGTCAAGGAAATTGAAACACGTACCACCGTAGAACCTAGTCGAAGAGACGCACGCATGACATTTGTATGACATAGCCTGGCGTTTAACGCGTCGCGTCATTGCGATAGGGTTCTAAGGTGGTACGTGAATACATTTCCCCTGCGGTACGGTGGCTTACTTGCGCGGGTTTGGGCGCGGGTGGAGCGGGTGGAGCGGGCCGCAGCCCCTTGTGGCGCTGCTGCTTGCTGCGGGAGAACAGCCCGCGCCAGCCGGACGGGGAGCGCTTCAAACCGCGTTTGGTTCCTACTGGACAAACGGACATAAATAACAATATAACTTGGAAAATTCTAGACATCCTGAGCGTGTCTGTAAAGCATTCTATTATGGCGGTCTGGGATGAAGGACTAAAGCATGGATGTAGCCTCAGTACAGTCAAGGAATTAAATTTCCAACCCATCTAAGGTTCAATAGCATATAGCAAACTGTTACCATAAGAGCTATAGAGCAAGACGTTAGTTTGACGTATCGACCTTAATGCATTGCGAATGTCAGACGAAATTTCAACGAAATGGGTAGGGAATTAAATTCCTTGACTGTACCTGTCAAGTGTACACACCCAAAACTGACAAAATGGTTACCTATGGTGCGCGTCAAGGTAGTAAAACCTGCAAATTAATAAGAAAAACGTAGAGTATACTACCTTAATGTAAACATTACCATAACCAAAGGTGACCATTTTGTCTATTGGTCGTGTACAGGGTGTCAATTGAAAAGGAATTTAGAGTATGTAGTCGTCTCTTTTTGGCACATTGTATTGCCATTTAAAGTGAAGAGATCAGCTAATAATATTTTTTTATAATCTTTCTCATTATCATCATCATCATCATCTCAGCCACAAGAAGTCCACTGTTGGACATAGGCCTCCTCCATGGATTTCCAAAGCGACCGGTTGGAAGCGGCATGCAACCAGCGCCTTCCTGCCACCTGTATGAGGTCATCGGACCATCTTGTGGCTGGTCGTCCTACGCTGCGCTTGCCAATACGCGGCCGCCATTCGAGAACTTTCCGACCCCATCGGCCATCAGTTCTCCGTGCTATGTGCCCTGCCCACTGCCACTTCAACTTGCTAATCCGCTGGCTTATGTCGGATCTTTCTATGCTATAGTATTTCTATGATGGCAGTTGTACAAGCAAGAGAGATCCGTGACAGCAAACGGTCTGTTTTTAATGACAAGTAAGCCTTAGTTAGTTCGCATTGGTCTGATACATGATAATACAGGTTGACGCCAATGTTACAAATGCAAAAGTATTAGTTCACCATTTATAGTCATTGGATTTACAACTTTAACTGCATAAAATAACAATTTATTAAGTTTCGTTGCAAATAGGTTTTTTTACAAAACAATACTATTGAGAGCAGCGCCGTCGGTCCGACAGACAGACAGCGCGAGCGATTGTCGATTTGTTGTAATTTTGTTCGACTTTTGATGCGGCCATTTTTTAAACGCTGACTAGAAGTCCATTACTTATAGGTCAATGTTCAGCATACTTTAACAAACCAATGTTTTTTTTATACAACATAGGAAGGCAAACAAGCAAGTGGGTCACCTGATGGTAAGTGATCACCACCGCCTATAGACACCTGCAACAACAAAGAGAGTGCAGATGCGTTGCCAACCCAGAGGGCTAAGATGGAATACCTCTTGTGCCAGTAATTACACCGGCTGTCTTGCTCTCCACGCCGGAACACAACAGTGCAAGCACTGCTGCTTAGCGGCAGGATTAGCGAGCAAGACGGTGGTAGCGATCCGGACGGACCTTGCACAAGGTCCTACCACCGCACCGCACAATTAATGTTACTAACCTTGTAGTGGCAGATCTAGCACAGTATGGTATTGCGGTAGGTTGTCAGGTCCGGAGCCAACCTAAAAAAAAACTGATTTTAACAAAAAAAAAACAATTGAAAGAACGTCACAGCTGTTTCACACGCCCTGGAGGATCTCACACTATCTGACATGGACATAAACTGTCTCAGAGGCGCTCAAACTGTCCCGTGCCCTCTTACCAAGATATATTTGAGCAATGTTCAGAGGCTCTCAATCGTGCTTTCGCCACGACGTCAATGAAGTTTCGAACTCTGAACGATCCTACCCCGGCCTCACACGGCCTCAAACTATCTCACGCCGTTGACTGTGTCATACTGCACTGTCTAAACCTATCTAACACGGCCTCAAACTGTCTCAAAAATCTCACAGTCTTAAATTGTCTCACTTGGCTTCATACTGTCTAACGTCGTCTCAAATTATCTCACAGCGTCTTAAACAATCTCATACTGTCTTAAACTGTCTCACATGACCTCTTACTGTCAGATGTCGGCTCAAAAAACTACCTCACACTGTCTCAAACAATCTCACACAGTCTCAAAGTGTGTCACAGCGCCTCAAAGTGTTTCACACCGCCTCAAAGTGTCTCACGTCGTCTCAATTGTCTCACGCCGTCTCACACTGTCTCACACGGTCTCGCTCGGTCTCGAGCCGCCTCACCTCGATGTACTTGGGCCGCAGGTGGCCCTCGGGCCGCAGCTGGGTGCCGGCGGCGGCCGCGATGGCCCCGGACGGCGCCGGCAGCCGCGGGCCCTGCGCGGCGCTCGTGCAGCGCTCGCGGCGCCGCGCCTCCTCCAGGCTTGACAAATTAGTACATTATGATATAAGATCAACAAATATACTATATTGTCCACCAAACAATGCTAAGAAATAGATATATAAGGCCGAAAATAAGCGGTATTATCACGATAAATACGCTGATTTCTACCAGACAACCGTTTTCATAATGAACAACAAGAATAGCTGGTCACCATACTCGGGGCGGCATTATTCGCGCGAGCGCTACGAGGGCGCGATAAGGGAGTCGAGTGTGTAATGATCGATGCACACGCGTTTTATACGACCTTTATAAACTTTCGAGGAGTTCTATTGTTATTAACTGCTTCGTTGTTAATAATAATGGCGTAAAATGTATATATGTTAGCAAAAAGTACAACAATTTAAACTAACTTCACCTCGTTGAGTTTCTCATCAGAGGTTTTCCGAACCGGTGGTAAATTTTATGACATTCATAAGTGCTTCCTGTAAGCCAAATCTGAATAAAGATATTTTGACTTTGACTAGATTTCCAAAAAAAGGCAATTTCAAGAATTGCTTAAAATTAAACAAAATTCTATTTGACGATTTATTTTAGAGTAGGTAGGTACCTGAGTAATTTGGTCGGTGGGTTGAGAGGTAAACTTTTGGGCCGCCGGCAAGAGTCGTGACCGCGCAACTCGACCTGCTCCATTTGCTCCTGCAAAATAGACATTTATTTCATTTTAACCCCTGGTCATTTTGTCACTTGAGCATATTTTCAACTCAAAGATGGGCAGCAATTCTTTTTACGTCACCACGGGCCGTAAGCAGCAAATTACCGCCCGCTACGCAAACGGAAACTTCCACTTCCTTGCCAGGGGAAGACATACAATTGTGTACACACCTGGGGCGGTGATAAAAAAGCCTCAGGTCGCATATTTATCGCCATCGCCTTTGGCTCGTGCGACAAGTTCCTGCGATTTAGGAAATTCTATATTTCACCACCGGGTGTAATGTATAATCAAGTAAAATGGCGCCCAGGGCTCGCATCTAAACTGCGCCCCTTTCCCTTTGTGAATATATATTTTTTTATACAACATAGGACGGCAAACAAGCAAGTGGGTCATCTGATGGTAAGTGATCACCACCGCCTATAGACACCTGCAACAACAAAGAGAGTGCAGATGCGTTGCCGACCCAGGGGGCTAAGATGGAATACCTCTTGTGCCAGTAATTACACCGGCTGTCGTGCTCTCCACTCCGGAACACAACAGTGCAAGCACTGTTGCTTAGCGGCAGGATTAGCTAGCAAGATGGTGGTAGCGATCCGGACGGACCTTGCACAAGGTCCTACCACCCGCAAAAGCGGGTTACTAATTTTGTAATGTAATGTATCTAAAACGAACAAAATATCACAAACATGTCCCCGTCTGGGATAAATGTAATAGTATTTTATGCAACTGCTATATAATGAGAGGGCTTAAAACACGAGTGTGGTTTTATGAAACGAGCGTTAGCGAGTTTCATAATAGGATCACACGAGTGTTTTAAGGCCTAATTATATACAGTTGCATACATTACTTTATCTACACACGTATCATAAAGGCTAAATAACGCGTTCAAAAACCCTAGGAAATGACCAGCATTATTACAACCAATGTTATTATAAGAATTTTCTTGTCTGTGGTAGTAGGTAAATCTGTTCTTTATTGGTCATCACATTACCGATATCTCGTGATGCTCGTGACGTTATGAATTTAAATTTGGAACAGCTGTCAAAATTCAAGTTGGTCTCTATTCTAGTATCCACAGATATTAAAACAGTTATCGATACGAAACGTCAACTCAGTATGTTTTTTTTAATTTAAACGCACGACAGTTGATCTCGAGTGATATGACAATAGGGACTATATTCGTTCGTCTATGGTTTAAAAAAAACGTTCGTCTTGACGGATAGATCGAATCACAGAGTACCTTTTTAATATACATGGCGGCCATTAGTTGTCATTCGTTTTTGGTTTTTTGCTGTTACGGTTTTTTGCAGTTATGATATGTGTGTAGATAAAGTAATGTATGCAACTGTATATAATTAGACCTTAAAACACTCGTGTGATCCTATTATGAAACTCGCTGACGCTCGTTTCATAAAACCACACTCGTGTTTTAAGGCCTCTCATTATATAGCAGTTGCATAAAATACTATTATCTACACACATATCATAACTGCAAAAAACCGTAACAGCAAAAAACCAACAAACGAGGGTCAAACAAGTATGGCGGCAATTCGATCTATCCGTCAAGACGAACGTGTTGTTTTAAATCATAGACAAAAGAATGAAGTCCCTATTGTCATGTCACTCGAGATCAAATGTCGTGCGTTTAAATTAAAAAATCATACTGAGTTGACGTTTCGTATCGATAACTGTTTTAATAGCTATGGATACTAGAATAGAGACCAAGTTGAATTTTGACAGCTGTTCCAAATTTAAACTCATAACGTCACGAGATATCGGTAATGTGATCACCAATAAACACAGACTACTAAGAGATACTACCCAATAAAGAACAGATTACCTACTACCACAGACAAGAAAATTCTTATAATAACATTGGTTGTAATAATGCTGGTCATTTCCTAGGGGTTTTGAACGCGTTATTTAGCCTTTATGATATGTGTGTAGATAAAAGACTTTTATTTGGCCATGGATTGTATTTTTTTTAAATAGGTAGTTATCTTATCTTATCTTATCTATGCGGGGTCCTTTCGGATACACTTCGACCCAGCGGGATCTTTTGTGTATTTACCCCTCCTTCGCACTTAGTCCATCGCTTTTTCCACTTCCTCCATAAATTTCGTTTTTTGCCCCCCCCCCCCCTTATTTGGCGCCCAGGGCACATGCCCTGCCTGCCCCACCCTAGTTACGCCCCTGGTATAATCTACTATCACTTCATCCTGACCTGATCCAGCGACTCGGGCCCGGATTCCCAGTCCTGCTCCTCCGCGAACAGCTCCTCGGCGTAGCATATCAGGAACTCGGTCACCACCGCCTGCGGCACGAACACATCAAAGTCAAAGTCAAAGTCAAAGTAGAAATATTTTTATTCAGATTAGGCTTACACGTCACTTACGAATGTCATAAAATTTATCAGTTCTAATGTAGTCGCCGGCTGTTGCCCGTGAACTTTCGTCGGCGACGGTCAGGCTTTCTGAGATTACAATGACCGACAAGAGAATGATCGGCTGCTAATTGATCTGTGACTTAAATGGCCGACGAGTAAATGATTCGGAGAAATTTGGTAGGTGAATGATTCCCGTTAAATTGGTCGACAATTTGGTCGGTGAATGATTTCCGACTTGGTCGGCGACTAATCTGTCACACTTTGGTCGGCGACTAGCTGGTAAGTGACATTTAGTCGACGACTGACTAATCTGTCGCAATTTGGTCGGCAACTAACCAATCTGTCACTATTTGGCCGGCGACTAACTGGTGTGTAACATTCGGTCTGCGGTCAACTAATCAGTCACAATTTGGTCGGCGACTAACTGGTCCGTGACAAATTGGTCGGCCACCAACTAATCTGTCACAATTAGGTCGGCTACTACCTGGTTCGTGACATTTTGGTCGGCGACTAACTGGTCCGTGACAATTTGGTCGGCGACTAACTGGTCCGTGACAAATTGGTCGGCTACAAACTAATCTGTCACAATTTGGTCGACGACCAACTGGTCCGTGACAAATTGGTCGGCGACCAACTGATCCGTCACAATTCGGTCGGCGACCAAGCACCTGCACGGCGACGTGCTGCAGCGCGTGCTGCGGGCGCGGCGAGCGCAGCAGGTTGGGCGCCCACACGATGGCCATGTTGCGCGCCGTCATCCCGGTGGCGGCGCCCAGCAGGCTGACGCGCCGCAGGTGCCGCATCAGGTACGCCAGGGTCCTGCAACGCCAGAACAAATAATGGTACAAGCGTACAGAAAGTTCTCTTTCACGACCACCATTAAACGAATTCCAAGTTTACGATCAGGCACGAAAAGTTCGTATTACTTCATAAACATTCGCCAGGCGGCATGCGTCAAAAGGAAGGCGCCGCCCGCGCCCGCCTTCCCCCCGCAATGCCCTGGCGCACCGCTAGGGTTGGGCTGCTTACTGTAATACTATCACAACGCGCGACACAGAGTGAGCGGGCGCGCGCGCGGCAAGCGGCAACCTACTGCGATTAACCTATGCCATAGGTAATGCGGCGAGCGCGCCTACAGTGCGGAGTGGAACCTCCCTGACGTAACTAGCGGACGCCGGCGGCTTGGATCGCGTTAAATTAGTAGCCTACGTCCGTCGGGGATAGTGGAGCTCTCTATTAGTGAACGAATTTTTGGAATCCGTTCAGTAGTTCCAGAGATTACCCCCTACATACAAACAAACAAAGTTTACCTCTTTATTATATCAGTGTAGATTTAACAACCGGCCGAATGCTAATCGAACTTGCACTCGATACTTTCTTGTCTAAACAACCCGTTGAAAAAAGGAAACCAATCCGCAGGACTAACTTTATAAAGGATTCTTTATGATTTCAAAACATGATTCAACCCAAAATAATTACCAATTTTTCGTGAAAATAAAAAAAAAAATTTAGCAAGTAGGCCATATGCCTATATGGCCTACTTGCTAAATATTTTTTGTAAAAGAGCCTTCTTTTACATGTCTGAATGTACTATTCTGCTGAGAAGAAACGCCGCAAGGAATTCAGCAGTTTTTTTTTATGAATTAGGAAGGCAAACAAACAAGTGGGTCACCTGATGGTAAGTGTACACCACCGCCTATAGACACCCGCAACATCAAAGAGATTGCAGATGCGTCGCCAGCCCAGAGTGCTAAGATGGAATACCTCTTGCGCCAGTAATGTCACCGGCAGTCTTGCTCTCCACGCCGGACCACAACAGTGCAAGCGCTGCTGCTTAGCGGCAGGAATAGCGAGCAAGATGGTGGTAGCGATCCGGAAGGACCTACCACCCGCAGTTAATTTTTATCTTTGCGACATGGCTGGCTTGTTTCTCACCTGTAGTGCGGCGGCGGCAGCTTGACCACGACATCCCGAACTGCCTTCAGCCGTTTCGACTCCTCCGTTTGGACGGCAGCAACGAAACTCTCGTACAGCTGGTACGTGCACAGCGGGTTCGGCAGCTCGCTGAAACAAGGACATTAGAATCTTTAACAAATCCTAGTATAGATGGATGTTTGTTACTCTTTCACGTAAAAACTACTGAATGGATTTGGATGAAATTTGGCACACACATAGTTCATAACCTGGATTAACACATAGGATACTTTTTATCCCGCAAAAATCCCACGGGATAGCGATGAGCGAGTTATACGCCGCCGTGAGGTCATGAGCAGCAAAGCAACTAGTTCTCATTAATTTGTCCAGGAAACATTGCAGATTGCATGTTGGGTGCACGTTTGCTTGATTCAATTAAACAAGTCTACGCGGACGGAGTCGCGGGCAAAAGCTAGTGTAAAATAAAACAAAATAGTATATATAATCTATCTCTGATCTCATATCTTCGACCGCCTTCTCCTGCTAAGCCATGCAACGGAATTTGATATGACTTTCACTGTCATTTAGAGATTTTTACAGAAAAAGGTTTTTATGTAAAAATCTGTTGTAAAAGATCTGGTGTAATGTTGTGAAAGTTGGGTATGGCAAAAGAAACACCAGAGTCGAGTGAATGCAGTGGAAATGAGAGCGTTGAGAAGTATGTGTGGTGTGAGTCTGAGAGATAGAGTGAAGAATGAGGTGATAAGAGAGAAATGCGGAGTGAAAGAAGATATAGTAACAAAAATTGAGAAAGGTATGTTAAGATGGTTTGGGCATGTAGAGAGGATGGATGAAAGAAGATTAACAAAAAGGCTGTATGAAGGGAGAGTGGATGGAAAAATGGGAAGGGGAAGACCTCGGCGAACGTACTCCGACCAAATCGGAGACATTCTGGAGAAAGGCCAGGTCAGGAGTACCCTGAACCGACGAGCATGCACGAAGAATGTCATGAGAGTAAGTGAAGCGAAAGTTGTATGTCACGATCGTAGCAAATGGAAATCCGTGGGCTCTGCCTACCCCTCTGGGAAACAAGCGTGATTTTATGTATGTATGTATGTAGGTTTTTATGTACAATACACTCGTAGGTCTATTCCATTCCACAGTCTTAGAGTGACGTCTGGTCAGCTTAGAAATCTCTAGCTACTCTCTTTTGACCTCTGACCAGACTTAAGCGACTTAAACTGGTCGCTAGTAACCTTAAGTGACCTCTGGCCAGCCTAGCAACCTCTGCCTATTCTCTATTAACCTATGACCAGACTTAAGCGACTTTGAGTGATCTCTGGCTACTCTTTTGACCTCTGACCAGACTAAGGCGACTTTGAGTGATCTCTGGCTACTCTCAATTGACCTCTGGTCAGTTTTTAGCGACTTGAAATTGTCGCTTATAACTGTCGCTTAAGTGATCTCTGGCTAGTCTAGCAATTCTGCCTACTCTATTTTGACGTCTGCCCAGACTAAGGCGACTTTGTGCGACCTCTGGCTGCTCTATATTAACATCTGGTATTTTTTTAGCTACATTAACTGGTCTTTTGCAGTCTTAAGCGATGTCTGACCCGTCTAGCAACCTCTGGCTACTCTCTATTGACCTCTGGTCAGTTTTTTGCGACTTAAACTGGTCGCTTGTAATCTTAAATAACCTCTGGCCAGCCTAGCAACCTCTGCCTATTCTATATTAACCTCTGACCAGACTTAAGCGACTTTGAGTGATCTCTGGCTACTCTTTTGACCTCTGACCAGACTAAGGCGACTTTGAGTGATCTCTGGCTACTCTCAATTGACCTCTGGTCAGTTTTTAGCGACTTGAAATTGTCGCTTATAACTGTCGCTTAAGTGATCTCTGGCTAGTCTAGCAATTCTGCCTACTCTATTTTGACCTCTGCCCAGACTAAGGCGACTTTGTGCGACCTCTGGCTGCTCTATATTAACATCTGGTATTTTTTTAGCTACATTAACTGGTCTTTTGCAGTCTTAAGCGATGTCTGACCCGTCTAGCAACCTCTGGCAACTCTCTATTGACCGCTGACCAGACTTAAGCGATTTTAACTGGTCGATTGCAGTCTCGAGTGACCTCTAGCTACATGGAAGCCACCAGGCAACCTTTGCCGCGGGCCGCAGACTCACCGGAAGTACATCTTGAGCAACGAGGCGGTGGCGTGCGGGTCAGCAGGCGGCGGCGGCGCGGTCCCGCTGTCGAAGTCCGCGCGCAGGCGCTGCGTCAGGCCCGAGCCGCCCGACAGCCGGTAGATGCCGTCCACGGCGCCCCGGGCCTCGATAGCCTTCGCGCACTCCACCAGCACCAGGGGCACTGGGGGGAGACAGGGCTCCGATGACAATTTGGTTTGACGCAGGAGCCATCGTCATCGCGCGCGGCCAATAGACCGTCAATAGATTAGATTAGATTAAATTAATTTAATACTCATTGGAAAATACATTAAATTTAGAATATCAAAGATAACCAATTCATAATAAGATCGTCAAAAACGTATACAAAATAATAAAATAAAAATATGTAGAAATACGTCTAGAAAAATGTCAAAATTTAAAAAATTAAATTTTTGAACGTCACAATAAAAATATAAATACAAACTCACGAACGGTGAAAATGTCAATATAGGCAAAAATTTAATTAAATGAAAACGAAACAAAAAGAATCAGGTACAAATAATAATTTGAAACAATAAACAAGAATAATATGTCACATTAAATTAAATGCCAACTGTTTTCATTCTACTGGCAGTGACGATAGCAGTTTCGAAACTGACGAGTGTTTCATGAAATTGGAACAGATTACCACGGTACTCCGCGAAACCAGTGCAGTGTTCTCGCTTGGAAAACGGCTGCATCTTTGTGTTACGACGTATATGATCATGGTTTCGCGGAAACGTCCCGGCGTGGAGAGCAAGACAGCCGGTGTAATTACTGGCACAAGAGGTATTCCATCTTAGCCCTCTGGGTTGGCAACGCATCTGCAATCTCTTTGGTACTGCGGGTGTCTACCACTGTGGTGATCACTCACCATCAGGTGACCGACTTGCTCGTTTTCCTCCCTATTGTATATTAAAAAAAATCTATTTCGGTTTTAGTTTCTGAGCATATTAACATGCTCACTCGAAAATATATTGTCAAGAAGACATTAATTTCCCGGGCGTATCGTAAAATCGATGACTATATCTTGGACAGGGATGTTTGGAAATGATCCCGATTTGTATTGACGATCCCTGGCTCCAAATATTGTACACCTGCTGTGTTAAATTGTTAAGTTTTTTTCATTATTTAAGATGTAAAACAAAATTGTAATTTTGATTTATTTAAAAAATTACACCTCTTCGAGTTTCTTGCCGATATCTTCTCATCAAAAGTTTTCCGAACTGGTGTCAAATTGTATGACATTCATAAGTGCTTCCTTTTTTTTTATGAAATAGAAAGGCAAACAAGCAAGTGGGTCACCTGATGGTAAGTGATCACCACCGCCTACAGACAGCTGCAACAACAAAGAGATTGCAGACGCATTGCCAACCCAGAGGGCTAAGATGGAATACCTCTTGTGCCAGTAATTACACCGGCTGTCCTGCTCTCCACGCCGGAACACAACAGTGCAAGCACTGCTTAGCGGGTGGATTAGCGAGCAAGATGGTGGTAGCGATCCGGACGGACCTTGCACAAGGTCCTTCCACTCGCCTAATTTGAACAAAGACATTTTGAGTTTTGGACTTGGGGCCGTTCAAGTATTACGTAAGCACTATAGGGGGGCGGGGGGGTCTTTGCTTTGCTTATTTTTGATGACATGGGGGGTGGGGGGGTCTAGATGGTGATTACGTCAGCAGTAGTTATTTACTTTTTTACACCTATGGCACTCCACCATTTTTACACATATGGAACTGATGTGCATTATTCAAAATTTAGAGCACCAAGATGTTGAATGGCTCGATGAGAGCGATGTAGCGGCGTTCTAAAATCGGATGAAAGTGAGCAGACATAAATTGAGGAGCAAACATCCAATGTCATTGAAAACTTAGAATCTTGGATTCGTGTATCATGGACTGAAGACTGTTAATTGGAATTAATGTGTAAACCAAAAATTTTGACGGTGTTTGTTTTTTTATTTCTAGAATTATATCTGCTGCTCATGAATCAATAAAAAAAACAATATAAATTTAAAGAAAAATGCCAATGTACCAATGTTTACGTAAGCATGGGGGGGGGGTAAGAGCTTTGATTACTTTTGCTGACAAGGGGGACGGGGGGGTAAATAATTGTCGTAAATCTGCTTACGTAATACTTGAACGGCCCCCTTCGACTTACCGTCGTGCTCGTAGTTGAGCAGGTGCTCGCCCAGGTCGCAGCCGAAGACGCGCTCGCGCAGGATGCCCTGCTGCTTGAGGCGGCGGCGCGACGGCCGCGAGAGGATGAAACTGCGGAACAGGCTGATCAGCTTGCCGTGCTTCCGGAGCACCGGCTTGATCGGCGCCACGGCCACCGAGCTGCAGGAATAAATAGTACATTATTTTAAACGTCAATCATATTATACACCTCGACAACCCTGGGTAGCTGTCGTAATTGTGACGTCATTCCACCGGTTTTGGTACAAAATCTACGGTCACTGATCATTACAAACTCGGCTCCCATATCGCGCTCTCGTGCCGCTCGCGCGAATAATACCGTCCCGAGTAACGACCAACAGCACACCCGTGTAATAATGGACTATTAATTTGTTGTTGTAATAATTTTGTATAATATTTAATACTGCAACACATAATTCCTAAAATTTTTCAAAACGTAAAAGAACCACAATAATACAATACAATACTTAAAAAAAAATTTTTTTTTTTTTTAATTAGGTACAAGTATAGCCGCCGATGCAGACAGACACTCACCCGACTATGGGCGGCGGCTGGGTCATGTGCCGCGGCACCTTGTCCCCGATGACGGCCACGCAGTGGTGGGGGAAGAAGCCCACGCGGAAACCCCTCTTACCCCTCCACCAGGTGGACTCCTGAGGACCTGCAGACAGGAATATTCCATTATTATTTATTTTCATTTTGCGGGTGGCAGGACCTTGTGCAACCACCGTCTTGCTCGCTAATCAGCAGCAGTGCTTGCACTGTTGTGTTCCGGCGTGGAGAGCAAGACAGCCGGTGTAATTACTGGCACAAGAGGTATTCCATCTTAGCCCTCTGGGTTGGCAACGCATCTGCAATCTCTTCGGTGTTGCGGGTGTCTATAGGCGGTGGTGATCACTTACCATCAGGTGACCCACTTGCTTGTTTGCCTTCCTATTTCATAATATATATATATTTTTAATATAAACCCCCCTGGTATGGAGACAAGTTATCCAAAGGCAAAGTTAATTTTGTCACTCAATCCCGTTTATCTTTTCATCAGAGCAATGTTCGGCGCTTATTAAGTTTGTACGGGACCCTCGGTGCGCGAGCCCGTCACGCACTTGGCCGGTTTTTTCATAGATATTTCACTCACCCGGCATGTCTATAATTGAGATCATATCCCCCACTTCGAAGCTGATTTCGTCTCGTGCCTGAAATAAAAAAAAAGATTTTTTTTTAATAAAAACACCACAATTCATACCTTGATACAAGTTATAGACAAGAAAGTTCTCATAATAAAATTGGTTGTAACAATGCTGTTCATTTCCTACGGTTTCAGAACGCGTAATAGAGCAGTAATGATATGTGTGTAGATAATAGTACATTACATCTCACCTGCGACACGTATTTGCGGACCGAGTACGCAGCCGCCACGGCCGGCGTGTTGATCGAGCTGGAGTCCTCGTTCGCCACCAGTAGCTTGTGGCCTGAGAATTAAATATAAATAAATATAAAAATATAAATATATCTCAGGACAATTCACACCAATTGACCTAGTCCCAAGCTAAGTAAACCTTGTGTTATGGGTACTAGACAACGGATATACATACTTAAATAGATATAACA
This sequence comes from Ditula angustiorana, assembly GCA_963691745.1. NCBI lineage: Eukaryota > Metazoa > Arthropoda > Insecta > Lepidoptera > Tortricidae > Ditula > Ditula angustiorana. The sequence goes on from OY829501.1 coordinate 5,316,081, forward strand.
TCCAAGACTCGGGTACAAATATTCATATTTGGACATATATAAACATTTGCCCTTTCCGGGAATCGAACCCGGAACCTCTAGCTTCATAGTCAGGGTCACTAACCACTAGGCAATCCGGTCGTCAAAAGAAAATATTAAGATTAATCTTCATTAATAAGCTGCATGTGTTTTTTTTATTTAATACAACATAGGACGGCAAACAAGCAAGTGAGTCACCTGATGGTAAGTGATCACCACCGCCTATAGACACCTGCAACAACAAAGAGAGTGCAGATGCGTTGCCAACCCAGAGGGCTAAGACGGAATACCTCTTGTGCCAGTAATTACACCGGCTGTCTTGCTCTCCATGCCGGAACACAACAGTGCAAGCACTGTTGCTTAGCGGCAGAATTAGCGAGCAAGATGGTGGTAGCGATCCGGACGGACCTTGCACAAGGTCCTACCACCCCCAAAAGTTTTTATATGTATGTATGTAAATTCTTTATCGTACAAAAAAACATAATGACAAAAATTAATACAGTGAGTAGGTATATTCGATCACAATGAGCAATAATCAGAAGTTTTTGTTTACCAGACACGCCACTGACCTTGTCCTTTGCACTTGAATGCCCTATGAGTTGCCCTTGACCTTTGTCACTAGTCCGAGTTGACCTTGACCCCGATACTGTCCTTTGTTATCCAGCAGCAGCCAGTTGAGTGGCAGGCCGCAATTTAGTAACATTCATGAGTTGACTTTCGTCATGAATTGACTTTGACCTTGGCAGTGACCTTTATTATCCATCTGCAGCCAATTGAGCGGCGGGCAGCAATTTTGTAATCAACACGAGTTGTCCTTGACTTTAGTAACCAAAACCTGTTGACCTTGACCTTCCCATTGACCTTTGTTGTCCATCTGTAGCCAGTCGAGCAGCTCGTTGTAATTGACATGAGTTGACCTTTGTTGACCTTGACCTCGCCACTGACCTTTGCTGTCCGTCTGCAGCTAGTTGAGCTACTCGTCGCAACTGACATGGGTTGACCTTTGTTGACCTTGAACCCGTCACTGGCCTTTGTTGTCCGTCTGCAGCTAGTTACGCAGCTGGTCGCAACTGACATGAGTTGACCTTGACCTCGCCACTGACCTTTGCTGTCCGTCAGCATCTAGTTGAGCTACTCCTCGCACCTGACATGGGTTGACCTTTGTTGACCTTGCCACTGACCTTTGTTATCCATCTGCAGCCAGTTCAGCAGCGGGCCGCAGTTGATTGTGTCATCGGCGATGATCGAGAAGTGGTGCATGTAGTCTGCTATCAGGCTCCTGTACTCGGCCTCGTCTTGACAGGTGTCAATTTTTTCTGTCAAGTTGGGAAGGCCGGACACCTTGCGGTCGTATATGCATCTAGAACAAAAAAAATGGAATAATTAATAGAGATGCGCCGAGTAACACTTTTGCCGAGTAACGAGTACCGAGTATCACTCGGTTAAATTTTTTTTGAACCGAGTACTCGGCCGAGTAACTCGGTTCAATCAAATTCCCATTTCGCGCGCGTAAACAAGTACAAACAGGTTCGCACCGGTCGAGCGGCCGGCTCGCGTCGATACACCCCTCACCCCGCCCGCGCCTTTCAACTACCAGTCACTTGATAGTTTGCAAACAAATACTTCACGTTGCGCATCATAGTGATAAATAATTGAAAAAGTTTGTTAATTAACGATTGACTGTGTGTAGTACCTGATCAGTGATGACCTGATTTTGATTAACACTGTTATTTTAATTATATCTACCTAAATATAGTACTTTTCTTAAACCGAGTATACTCGGCATTCAAACCGAGTTATTCGGCCGAGTACGAGTATCAAAAAACCAGCCGAGTACGCCGAGTACCGAGTATCAACCGAGTACGCCGAGTATCAACCGAGTACTCGGCCCATCTCTAATAATTAACACTAATTTGACATCTGACCCAAAAAAAGATAATCATAACATATAACCACACATCGGTAACTCGTGACATTTGGGTAGCACATGACAGTTTCTAACAGACTAGTGATATGACAACGTTCTTCCTATACGAGTCGAGAAAAGGAAACCAGTTAGAAAAAAAGTATTTTCAATAATTTTATACATGACATTCGTGATAAACTATTAATATTTGCGACAATAAGGGCGGTAGTAAGTAGCATATTCCCTATTTATTCCTACCGATCCGAGAAACAGGTGGAATTTTATACGAATAGGCAAGCCGCAGTTGTGCCACCCACCTGTGCAGCATGTCGCCGAAGTGCTAGCAGTGGTCGGCGTTCCTAGGCCGGCAACCCGTCACTTCCCGGCTTCTATAGTAATCTACTATTTCCCGATGTGATATGGCATTACTTCTTGGCGCATCCCTAGCATCCACCTGTGCAGCATGTCGTCGAAGTGCTTGCAGTGGTCGGTGTTCCTCGGCCGGCAACCCGTCACTTCCCGGCTTCTATAGTAATCTACTATTTCCCGATGTGATACGGCATTACTTCTTGACGCATCCCTAGCACCCACCTGTGCAGCATGTCGTCGAAGTGCTTGCAGTGGTCGGCGTTCCTTGCGAGCGTCCACTCGCGCGCGTCGCTCGCCTCGGACCACGAGCAGTGCAGCGCGCGGCCCGACGAGCGGCTGTCGCGCCAGGAAACGTGCGAGCGCACCGTCAGCGTTATCCAGCCTGGAACGGATTAATAGTAGATTATTGCCTAGGCTTAGGAAGTAGGCAATTCCTTATGGATGAACTCCGGCAAAGATATTTTTTCATTACAAAGTAATTAGCTTTTTTTTTAGGAAAGCAAACAAGCAAGTGGGTCACTTGGTGGTAAATGATCACCACCGCCTATAGACACCCGGAACACCAAAGAGATTGCAGATGCGTTGCCAACCCAGAGGGCTAAGATGGAATACCCCTTGTGCCAGTAATTACACCGGCTGTTTTACTCTCCACGTCGGAACACAACAGTGCAATTATTGCTGCTTAACGGCAGGATTAGCGAGCAAGATGGTGGTAGCTATCCGGATGGGCTTTCCACAAGGTCCTACCACCCGCAAAACTCTACTTATGACACTAGTGTGACAGAGACGCCTTGAGGCTAAAGTGATCCCTGGGCCGGTCACGCTACGGTCACAGGAGGGAGGTAGCAGCCATGGGCGTACCCAGCTTCTGGCCTGGGGGGGGGGGGGGGGGGCAAGTCAGATGCTAGCTTCGGTAATCTTCGTCCGCCATCGTCGCGCGCGGTTTTTTGGCAATTGCACCGTGCATTTCGCCAGTGTCTACTGCGCGGTTTATTTAAAAGTTAGAGCATAAGGCCCTGTTTACACTTTGCTTAGTAATTAGGCGAGTTCATACATGTTCTGCGAGATTTCCAGGGGGGGGGGGGCAGCTCACCCTCCCTGCCCCTCCCCCTGGGTACGCCCATGGTAGCAGTCGTACCTTCCCCGGGCGGCGAGCCGGCGCAGCTGTCCGGGCGCGCGGGCTCGACGCTGAGCGCGCCGAGGCACACGCGCTCGTAGTGGAAGTGCGCGCACTCCTCCAGCTTCGGGAAGCGGCAGCACGCCGCCGGCGGGGGCTGGGGGGGGGGAGACACACCTCGGATGAGCTTAGGACTAGCGTTGCTGAAGTAGCGATAGTTTGACTATCGATAGCTGACCTCGAAACATAGTCACAATATCGATAAGCCTATCCATACTATCGTTAGTATTGGTGCCTATCGAAAAGCAATACTATCGATAGTATTATTATATAGTTGACCTCGAAGCATAGTCACAATATCGATTGGCCTATCGATACCATCGATAGTATTGGTTAAAAACTATCAATACTATCGTAAAGCAATACTATCGACAGTATTGATGCCTTTTGATAGCATTGGATTTGATGACTATCGATATGAAAATTAAAAATGTATTTTTGCAAGTAGGCCATATATGCTCTTTTACATTTCTGAATCAACTAGCGCTTCGGAAAATGGAAGAATCTGCTGAGATGAAACGCCGTAAGAAACTTAGCAGTTTATCTTTTTTTCTTCTCTTTTCAAAACAAGATTACAGAGCAATACACACAATCATCACAATAGTAAGTACTTCACATAAAGTGTAAAAAAAGATAACAATAAATAGCACAGCAGATACTATCGATACAATGTGCAATGAGGTACAAACCTAACTTAATCGAGGGGATATGTGCGGTAATGTAAAATAAAAACACGCGTGTTTAATATCTTGGATTATGGGCCTAAAAAGGATGTAATAAACACATAAGATCCACATTATGACCAAGAGTGTTGACAAACCTAGTAGTATAATAGTGAGCCACATATATCGCGGATTAATCCAAGGTTTTCCAAGGTTATTGATGGTTGATGGCGGCCATTTTGAATTACCGTATCGTCGTCGATCCCACCCGAAGGCACGGACTGGCTCATGGCGTCGCCCTGTGACGTCACCGATGTCAGCGTCAACGCGGTCAGGGATATCGAGCCTGAAAAAGATACATACACAGTTTGAGCGACGCGTCGGACATTGCTTCTGCATAACAGGATGACTTTCATCATCATCATCATCATTTCAGCCGAAAGACGTCCACTGCTGGAAATAGGTCTCTCCCATCGATATAAGAAGACAATAGATCTGCTTACTTGTTCGGATTGTTACAAGCCTAGCGTCACCACTTTGCGACGGGGCGAAGCAGGTGAAGAGGGGCTTTCAATATTTAGCCATTGGTTCAACTTTGAATCTTATCGTAAGTGAATAAAGTGCTTCTAAGTTTTCTAACTAGCAGCGACACAGAACTAAAAATATGACGCCAATTTAAAAGGTAAAAAACGCAGAGCTGTTTACTTGACACTTGGCACAGACAGTTTTATTCAGGCTGTTCAACGTAGTCTACCAAATAGACTATGGTCGGTTACTCTGCCACTGCGTTGTACACAGTTCTATAGTTTTCTCATTTCGATGGTCTCCCCCAAGGATCGCCACAACGACCGGTCTTGCGCTGTTTGCATCCAGCGGGTTCCCGCAACGATCACCAGGTCATCGGTCCACCTTGTGGCGGGTCTGCCCACGCTGCGATTACTTAAAATACTTAAATCCTTGAAAAAATGGCCAAGTGCGTGTCGCCACGCGCAATGTAGGGTTCTGTAGTCGCGTTAATCGACTACTCCTCATAAACTTACCTAATTAGCTGTAGGTAATAGTATTTTTTTAAACTATTATCATGAATTTTTTCACACATTAATATGTGTGAAAAAATTCATGATAATTAAGTTATCGGGTCGTTGATTCCCATAGACTCTGGTTTCCATCAGGCGATCCGCATTTTCGTCTCCCTCCCTCCCTCCATACAGTACAAGACACTCACCCGGCGTCTCCCTCTTGCAGTCCACATCGTTGTTGGTCCGTGTGGAACTGCGCGACTCGGAACTGAAGCGGACCGATCTGAAATAAAAAATAATTCAAACTACTATATATATAATAAATCCACTAAAATGCGTTTCAATGTTCCACGCAGAGCTTGCGCCATCAAGGCTAGAGCATTCAGAACTTGAGCTTACAGACTTAAGCCTTCAATGCTCAATAGCATTTACGGCGTGAGCTCTTAAGACAGCAGTCTTTAAGGTTCAATATCTCTTACGTCGACAGCTCTTAAGACTTGAGCCTTCAAGGCTCGATAACCTTTACAGCGTCAGCTCTTAAGTCTTCAATGTTTGATAACCTTTCCGACGTGAGCTCTTAAGACTGCAGTCTTTAAGGTCCGATAACCTTTACGGCGAGAGCTCTTAAGATTTCAGCCTTCAAGGCTCGATAACCTTTACAGCGTCAGCTCTTAAGTCTTCAATGTTTGATAGCCTTTACGGCATGAGCTATTAAGACTGCAGTCTTTAAGGTCCGATAACCTTTACGGCGTGATCTCTTAAGCCTGCAGTCTTTAATGTTCGATAAGCTTTACGGTGTGAGCTCTTACGACTCCAGTTTTTAAGGCTCGATAACCTTTACGGCGTGATCTCTTAAGACTGCAGTATTCGAGGTTCGATAACCTTTAAGGCATCAGCTCTTAAGACTTTAGCTATCAAAGCTCAACAGCGTTAAGGGCGCCAGCTCTTAGTTTAGTCATACTTCAGGTCTACGGATTTATCATTAGTTAAGTAAAACTAGAAACGTTACCTGTGGAATCCGGAGCAGTGCGTGACGTCACTCTTCTCGGGCTCCGCGAAAGCGCGCGTCGCAAGCGACTGGCACGACATCACAGAGCCGTGCGGGGAGCCCTGCAACCAACAGACGGGACATCTCAGTTTTGTTCAGGGAACAGACATATGTTATGTTATAGAATAGAATAGAATGTTTTCTCTGCTCAGGGCCCAATTTCATTAACGCGACAGGTGACATTGACAATTACTCATCATCATGTCCTCCACACCGTATCCGGTGACGGCGACTCCTACATTTGGTTCAGTCTGGTTTGTTTCTGTGATGCGCTCTAACGTGGCTTGCGAAACCTAACTTCGCTTTAAAGACACAATCACATGATGCACAAAAGAGTTGACCAGCGGAGTTGTAAGTATAGACATAGGAGGGCTTGGGTTGACTCTTCCGTAACAAACGCTTTGCGTCTAGACCTTCGAGACGTGCTTGCTCGAAAAGATCCACCCTTTCTAAGCCTGGTCTAAGTATTGTTAAATTTGGGGCCTTTTTTTGTAGTGGTAATAAATATTAACAGGGTAGTGGACCTTGGGCATGTTTGGCGGATGCACCCACAGGGATGGGAACACTCACCCACGTGGTGGAGGTGGCGGGATGACCTGTGGGATGAGAACTGAAAGATTCAACAGTTTGGAGCTTTCTTTAATGTTTTGAATAATAATTATTAAAAACCAAGATTTTATTCAATTATATGTCTTTATTGGGCCGATATATTTTTCGTCTGACATCACAGTGACAGTAAAAAAGGAACACATCAAAAATAACCATTCAAAATTTGAACATTATAAAAAACCCTTCAATGCAACCTCAACATCCTCCGGGCGGCAAAGCTGAGTCCCGAATCTCCAGCTGGTACAGTCTTTGGAGAGGGCGCTTGTACTCGGCATCTGCGGTGCACACTCTTGCTACTCTTGGTACACCGTCCCGCCCTGCGTACAGCTCCCTGACTATTGCCAGTGGCCAAAACAACCTCTTCTTTTCTGTCTCCATAAGGACCACATCGCCTACCTTGATATGTGTAGGGCTTTTCGATTGGCCTTTATGAACCAGCATGCCCAAGTACTCGCTGCGGAATCTGCGTCTCAAATCAACCCGTAACCTTTGAAGGTAACGCATCCTGTTATTTAAACTTTCCGCATCAACCTGGTCGATATCTGCTGTCTCGTTGCCAGAAAGACTTTGCATGAAACATTGTGGGGTCAATGGCTTCAAGTTTTCAGCGGTATCTCCAGCTGTCATAAACGTCAATGGTCTTGAATTAATGACCGCTTCACAATCACATAAAATTGTTTCTAATTCAATATACGTTACTACCGACTTCCCTAATATCCGTCGCAGCAGCTCTTTCACCATCCGAATCATTCGTTCCCAGAATCCCCCCCACCACGGGGCGCTAGGCACATTAAATTTCCATTTAATCCTTTGTACCATCGAAAACCTTTGTACTTCGTTCCAGTCCACATCTCTAAATAAATTGTCAGTCCCAACGAAATTTGTGCCATTGTCCGACATTATGATTCTTGGTCTTCCTCTCCGGGCAATGAATCTTCGAAACGTCATCAAAAAGGCGTCTGTGGAAAGTGACTTTGTCAATTCTAAATGTATGCCTCTATAAACTGCACAAGTGTACAACACTATCCAGCATTTTGTATTTCCCTTTAAGTACAAAGGTCCCGCTAAATCAACACCAGTTACCTCAAATGGCGCTGTGTTCGCAACTCTCTCTGCAGGTAATGGTGCCACGGAAGTCTCTCCTGGTTTAACGCTAAATCTCTTACAAATCAAACAATTAGATCTTACTTGTTTGGCAATTTTTCTGACTCCGGTAATCCAATAATTATTTCTCAGTTCACATATCAAAGTATTGGTTCCAGCGTGTTTAAACTGAATGTGTTTTTGCTGAATTAGTCTTCTGATAATTTCGTTGTTACCAGGCAATAAAATCGGACACTTAAAATCCTTATTCTCTTCACTAAGGAGTAATTTAGTCTTAAGCCGAATTAAGCCGTCCTTGTCTTTGATAGTCTGTAACTCTTTCGTAATCTTTATGTTATTATTCTTGTAAGTTTCATTCTGTATTAACTTCAGTAACAATCGCTCTGCATATTCATACTCGTCATAACATAACTCTCCTTTGTTTTTATTAGAGGTATTCTTCGCATTATGGCTGAATCTCAACATCCACGCTATTACACGCACAATCTGTGTGTATTTCGAAAAATACATTAATTTGGCTGTAAAATCTTCTCTTTCATTTATCATATGTGCGCAGACGCTATTCTTTTGTTCTTTTACTATCTCAGTTTCGTTTACAGTGTAATCTGATCTAGGCCATTTATCTTCGCTCAATTTAAGCCATGACGGACCAAACCACCAGTTTGTTTCAACTAAAGCTTTGGCATCGCAGCCTCGTGAGGGTAGGTCTGCTGGATTCTCAGTGCCTGGTATGTGATGCCAATTATCGGGATTCGTCGTACATCTGATTTCTTTAACTCTGTTCTTGACAAATACACTCCAGTTGGCATCTCTTTTAATCCAAGTTAGTACGACGGATGAGTCTGTCCAAAATAAACAGGTACAATAAAGTTTCAATGCTTCTTCCACCTGTTTATAAAGTCTCACCGCGCTCACGGCTGCTAGTAACTCAAGTCTCGGAATAGTGACTTCTCGCAGTGGAGCAACCCTGGCCTTGGCTGTGACTAGCCGAACAGTTACTCGACCAGTCTGCTTGTTTACGGATCTCAAGAAGATACATACGGCATACGAATCTTTGCTAGCATCACAAAAGGTATGTAGAGTGCACTCGCAGTTACTTATGGCTTCCTTAGTGATGCGTCTCGGTATTCGACATTGACTTAGACAGTGTGCCGTCTCCAGCCATTTCATAAAGTCTTTCTTCACGTAGTCCGGCAACTGATCATCCCAGCCACAGTTCTCTTTACACGCCTTCTGTAACAATAACTTAGGAATTAAAGTAGCAGGACATGTATATCCCACCGGATCAAAAACTCTCTGTGCTATTGACAATAGAGATCTTTTTGTCATCTTCACATCATCATCTCGATTCTTGCCGACATTGCAACAAAACTCGTCAGTATTTTTATTCCACAGCATTCCTAGAATAGAGACAATCTCTGTGTGATCAGTCTTATCATATTTGTAAGGTGCTGTTTCCCACCCTCTGAGATCAAAACAAGCCGCTGTCATCAATAATTTCGACTCTTCTATGAATTTATTAACTTCTTGCTCTGTTTCTAAACTGATTACACAGTTATCAACGTAAAAACTATTCTTCAATTTATTTGCTGTATCTTTCAGGGAGTCTGGAGCTATGTTTAAATGATGAACAATCGTTGCATTTAACAAGAAGGGGCTTGAGGTAATTCCAAATACAACCCGACAATGTCTATATGTTGTTATCTCTCTCCTTTCTTCGTCTGCCCACCACAAAAACTTCAAATACTCTCTGTCACGTGGGGTTAAGGAAATCTGTAAAAATGCTTTTCTTATGTCCGAAGTTATTCCAATAGCGTGCTTCCTGAACTGCATCAGTAAATTTGGAATTAACTCTAAAAAATTTAGTCCTGTGTCTAAACACGAGTTCAGCGAGTTACCATTGCGATCTCTAGCAGAAGCGTCGAAAACAGGTCGAACTCTTGTGGTCAGGCTAGACTCTTTCACTACTGCGTGATGAGGCAAGTAGTGTCCTTTCATATCGTCGTCTTGAATTTTCTCGATAATGCCTTCCTTGAGCCAATCTTTGAAAATGTTATCATATTCATTGTAGTTTTTTGTCTGGATAAGCTTTCTAGTCGTTGTTTCTAATCGCTTCATTGCCATATCTCTATTACTCTCTAGTTTACTATGTCCAATTTTCCATGGTAAGTGAACTTGGTATCTTCCAATCTCATTTTTCTTCACAGACTCTTCAAAATACTTTAAAATTTCTTCTTGTGATTCTTTTCTGGATTTAACTTCTATCGGATCTCTTATTCCCAGTACCTCGAGTTCCCACAAGTCTGCTATATTATTATTACTCAGGTACTCTAAGTTCGAACAAGCGATACTTTTTTGCCCTTGAACCGTCCATCCGAGTTTTGTTTTAATGGCGGTCAAGTTTTCTTCTAATTGTATAAAACAACCAGTCAATATCATCCCTGAATAATCTGCCCCAATAAGCAGTCCGATGTCAGGTGCATTTATTCCTTTGTCGCTCAAAAATATATTATTTTCCTTCAATTGTACCTTCAAGCGATCGTTTTCAAGTAGTCGCGGTATAACGCCACAGACTTTTGTTTTGTCAAGCGCCGACATTTGAAATTCGAATTCGTTATCAAGGCTCTGTACATTCAAATTATAAATGCCGTACTCTTCCTTATCAGTTTCAATCCCGCCAAATAGTGAGTGCGCTAATGATATTCGGTCGACTGGAGTTATTCCGAGGCTCTTCACTATATCACGTCGAACATAAGATCGCTGCGAGCCGCTGTCCAAAAAAGCTCGGGTCGTCAGTGACTTGCCTGCGTGTTTAATTCTGACCATCAGTGTCTGTAGTAGAGTTGTGGTATTGGTCTTCTGTGATATAGTGTTCTCATTGGCTGGAGTGACGGCTTGATTTTGGGTACTACTCTTCGTTTGTTTTTCGTTAACAGAAGGCGTAATATTTTTATCTTGAGTTCCAGGGCATAATAGTACGGTGTGTCGTCGTGCGCAAAGAATACATCTCGTAAAGCTCTTGCATTGCTTGGCAGTATGGTTCGCCTTTAAACAAATAAAGCATGTGCCTTTCTTCATCAAGTACTCTCTACGTTCGTCAAGTGTCATCTTGGCAGCTTTGTAGCATTCTAGGCTGCTGTGTGTTTTCTCACACCATACGCACGTGTTACTCTTGACATCCCTCTTAGGCTCCGCAGAAACGAGACAAGAAGCGGTAGGTTGTTTCGCGCCATAACTCGATGTACTAGCATTATCTTCGTAGTCAATTCCGGAAATACCATTTCGAGATATCTTTATTCTTTCTTCGCTTTCGACTTCTCTCTTGACAAAATCGAGTAGGTTCTGTAAGTTGTCAGCAGTGTTGACTGCGTGTCCTCTCAACCTCTCCCAGGCTCTGAGTACGTCTTCGGGTAGCGCCGACTCTACTAGTGGATACAACATGGCAGCATATTTATCGCTCGTGACGCCTAGTGTTTGTAACGCTCTCAACTGCGTGTTTAACTTGTCGAAAAGAGAGCTAAGTGACGAAGATGTTTTCTCGTGGCTTTGACTAAGAACAAGGTTGAGTAGTTCTCTTACGTATATCTCGATCAGTAAATCGTCTCTTGCAAACCTTCCTTTGAGTTGATCCATGGCAGCTCTATAGTTCTCTCCTGACGGCGGAAAACTTACAACGAGTTCTCTTGCTGGGGAACCAGGTAATGTCGCTTGAATTAAATATTGGAACTTGTCGTCAATGTCTATGTCTTCTGCTTCGTCGATCTTTTTGAATTGCCCCCAAAAACTAAGCCAGTTCTTGATTTTGCCATCAAATTCAATCAATTTTATCTTTGGCAAAACAAACTTCCTTTTGGACTCAAATGCGGTACAATCTAACTTATTTGAGAGCTTGTCTGACATGTTACTCCCTCTGGATCTTACCGTAGGATCTTCGAATACGGAGTGGCTTTCGGATATGGAGCGGGCATCCTGTGGGCAGAGTCTGTTGAATTTAAGTTTTGCTTCTCCCCAAGAATATCGATATTCCTCTGCAGTCTCGCAGTCGTCATCGAATTCTTTATTACTCGCGTAGTCCAGCACTTCCAGCCACTTACGTTTTATTTTCTCCTCGATATCGAACAACTGATCCGCTTTTTCCTGGAGTATCTCGAACGTCACTTTAATACTATCGAAATCTTCGGCTTTGTCACATCTCTCCAAAAATCGGTTTTTTGTTCGTGTGAACGAGCTTCTGTATACTGTTCTTTCTCGTTTCATTTTTTCCAGGTCCATTATGCTCACGTACGGTCGCCACTTATTAAAAACCAAGATTTTATTCAATTATATGTCTTTATTGGGCCGATATATTTTTCGTCTGACATCACAGTGACAGTAAAAAAGGAACACATCAAAAATAACCATTCAAAATTTGAACATTATAAAAAACCCTTCAATGCAACCTCAACAATAATGATTCATGAAACGAGACGTGTAATGAATATTACCAATAAAATTATGATTATAATTACAGGGAGATGTGGAAGTCGAGAAGGTGCCTTTGCCCAGCAGTAGGATACTCAAACTAAATAAAATAAAAAAGTCATACAGATGTCAATCTTGACATTTTTAATATGCACAATACTGAGATCCCGAAATGTCCCTATTTAAAATCTTGGAATTAAAGGCCCTTAGGCTGCTTTTCCACCAGAGATGTGCGAGGATGCGTAACGAGGGATGTTTGTAAGAACCAATAGAATCGCTTCATTTACCTCGCCTCGGTCAGCACAGCTCTGGTGGAAACGGCTCATTGGTTCTTTACAAACACATCCCTCGCTATGCATCCTCGCACATCTCTGGTGGCAACGCAGCCTAAACAGGGAGTCAAACAAGGCTGGGGATCGTGATCCTCTTTCAATTTTGGATAATAACATAAGAATACCGCATTAACAATACAAAGTTGAGAACATCTGTCTACGTGTATGGTGGAAGCTGTTTAGTACTCTGGTACACGTGGCATACATTACAGATGCTAATCTGGCGAGGCGACACGCCAGTGCTGCTAAACGTGACCTAGGTATGCCGTCTAGGCTTTCCAAGGACTTATTGCCATAATAGAAAGAAACATAATAGTGTGTTGACGAGATTAAGACTAGCGCCAGGACTCAAACGCAAAACATTCATATCATAACTCCCAAATGTAACCAACTCTCTTATCTATCACAAATTCTACACGATAAGGTTCGGCTGGATCGTTTACGAGTGTTTAACGACCATTATCTCGAGTGGTGCGATCCTCTCGAGAGGTTTGGGCACGTGTCGTGAGATGGTGAAGTATAAGTCACAATGTACGTTCAATTTAGTTTTTTTTAATGTAATAGGAAGGCAAACAAGCAAGTAGGTCACCTGATGGTAAGTGTTCACTGCCAATAGACACCCGCAACATTAAAGAGATTGCAGATGCGTTGCCAACCCAGAGGGCTAAGATGGAATGCCTCTTGTGCCAGTAATTGCACTGGCTATCTTGCTCTCCACGCCGGAACATAACAGGGCAAGCACTGCTGCTTAGCGGCGGGTTCAGCGAGCAAGATCGTGGTAGCTATCCGACCGGACCTTGCACAAGGTCCTACGATCCGCATTCTATTATACACTAATAGACTTTATAGTGAAATTAATTTAAGTGCATTAGGTTTTAGCCGTTAGGGAGTGACTAGGATATTAGGGTGGGGCATGAATTAGGTACATCCATCATTCATCAAGCAAATGGGTATGTAATGAGTGGAAAGGCTTGTTAATAAAAGTAATTGAGTAGACCAGCATGCGATGCGTGCGTAGAACAATTTCTTAAGGCTGGGCTACACCAGCACGGCTCTGAAGACGGCAGAACATCTGCGGTCTCCTTGGCAATGCGGGTGTCCATAGGCATAATGATCACTTACTATCAGGTGATCTAATTGATCGTTTGCCTTCTTATTTTTGTAAAATTGAACTTATGATTACGCTCGGGGGTTCGACGAGACGAGTCTGTGTTTATCTCTGCTCTGTATCTTTCTCTGTGATATCAACTGCAATAAGCAATGTTTGCGATTTTAATCAAAGCTGAGTTATAATTATAATAATGCAAGATTAAATACACAACACAGTGACTTGTAGAACCGATATTGATCGTGGACGAAGTTTCTCGTGAAAAAAATTCATTTAAAAATTTCTGTGCGAAGTTGGTTGAGGGCGGCCTCGGGTTACGTTCGTCGACCAAATTGGTCCTGTAGACACCATTACAAGTACCAGGAACCGCTGAGCGTGTACGAAGATGTGTGTGGAGGTAGCGAGGGAAGTATGCCAAAACTGAGCCAAATGGCTGTGGTCTCCGCCTACCCCAAATGGAGATAGGAGTAAGCTTACAATGATAATAATTCTTATTTAATATATAATACTAGCTGACCCGGCGAACTTTGTTCCGCCTTAGACGCCATAAATGAGCAGATTTTTGATTTTTTCTTTCATAAGAACCTTCTCCTGATAATAACGAACAGAACAAAAAAATAATTACCGAAATCGGTCCAGCCGTTCAGGCGTGATGTCGTGACCAAGGGAAATAGGGATTCATTTTTATATATATAGATTTAAGGCCGGGATATTCGCCGTACGCCGTTACGAGTTCCGACATACGAGGCGAAATGAACGCCGGTTGATTCGTTCGACGAGTCCATTGGTTGCGGGACTGTTTGGGGAGACAATGTATCAATTAGTAGAACTACTTCACGTTTTCTCTTGCACTTTATGATCTAAGCGACAGTAACATAGCCTCCCGAATGTACAGTAGGATAAATATATTCACGTACCGCCGTAGAACCCTACGGCAACGACGCGACGCGTTAAACGCCAGGCTATGTCACACAAATGTCATGCGTATGTCTCTTCGACTAGGTTCTACGGTGGTACGTGTTTCAATTTCCTTGACTGTACTGCTACTTTATCGCTGCAATTAGCCAATGCATGTCCCTCGGGGCTATACTAATTACTATGACAGACGCGTGGATTCAGACCAAGGTGGCAAATGAATCATGCATTGTTGCGGCGAATTAAATGCGTCTAACAGGTGTTTGTTTAATAAAGACTGGAGGCCATTGTACAACTGTATTTTTTTCTAAATAACAAGAAACTTAGGGAGCGTTCAAGTATTACGTAACGCAATTTGGGGGGGGGGGGGGGGGGTCTCGTAAAACGTTACGATGCGTTACAGGGTCGGGAGGGGGTCTTTCTTACAACACGTTACGTAACATAGTTTCTAAAAAATTAGGGAATTAAAACTCCCAAACTGGCAACCCTTTTCATTAACGTTACGGGGAATCCCTCGGTTGTATTAGTCTGGTTGTAATTTTTTTTTAATTTGTTCTCGCAAGTTGGTAAATCTTTTCGTTTATATTTCACGGGGAATCCCTAGATTGCATTGTACGTCATTTAATGTTGTTTTTGTCATTTAGTGTTACGTAACGTTTAGAGAGGGGGAGGGGGGGTACACAAAAACGTTACAGTGCGTTACAAGGGAGGAGGGGGGACAAAAATCTTCAAAAATTGTGTTACGTAATACTTGAACGCTCCCTTAAGGGCCATCTACATGGCAAGAGTTCCCGCATGCATTGCATTACAATGCGGACTACCGAGGTATGATGCGATCGATCGATTGATCGTGTTGCACAAAATAATGCAACTCGCACACCATTCCTGACAGACATAGGCTACTAATTTCACGCAAACGAAGTCACGGGCTTCCGCTTGTAAAATATAACCCCCTTATTCATAAAAAGTTAACAATCTTTTAAGCTAACAAATGTTTTGTCCCTTTCATTTGAGGGCAAACGTCACAATGACAGATAAAGACATAAAACATGTTAACTAACAAACGTTTACGAAGCGTTTATGAATAAGGGCGTAAGTCTCTGAGCGCCCTCTTTTTAGTATTTACGTGGTTTATCAATAATCATACCAATCATCTTTTTTTTATGAAATAGGAAAGAAAACAAGCAGGTGGGTCACCTGATGGTAAGTGATCACCACCGCCTATAGACACCCGCAACACCAAAGAGGTTGCAGATGCGTTGCCAACCAAGAGCGCTAAGATGGAATACCTCTTGTGCCAGTAATGTCACCGGCTGTCTTGCTCTCCACGCTGAACACAACAGTGCAAGCTCTGCTGCTTAGCAGCAGGATTAGCGAGCAAGATCTCATCAACAAACAGCCAGACATAATATAAACGGCACATCGTATTTATTCGACCTTAACACCCAATGAAGTCTGCGTGGGCGCATATATACTTAGTAATAGCATTCCAACCGGTTGCGAAGCGACGACTGCTAGATATACGATAATGTATGGTAGATTATAACAAAACTAGCTTTTGTGCGTGACTTGGTCCGCATTTTTTTGGCCTAGCGGACGCTTGCGACTTCGTTCGCTTGGAATAGTAGCCTATGCC
This sequence comes from Ditula angustiorana, assembly GCA_963691745.1. Classification (NCBI taxonomy): domain Eukaryota; kingdom Metazoa; phylum Arthropoda; class Insecta; order Lepidoptera; family Tortricidae; genus Ditula; species Ditula angustiorana. Next base: position 5,332,445 of record OY829501.1, read on the forward strand.
CGTCAGGGATAGTGCAGCTTTCTATTAGTGAAAGAGTATTTGGAATCACAGAGTACCTTTTTAATATACTGAGATAGAGACGTCACTTCCACGGTTAGATTATTTAAAACATAGCGACATCTAGTGGTCTGAACCAGTCAACGGCCACGTTAGTGTACCTACTGGTTCGCTTATTGAGGGAATATTGGAAATGAGCACTGTTATCGTTATCGGATGAACATCAGTGCTCATTTCAAATGCCAAGAACTGAAAAAGATATTGAGACACAATAATACAAAACACTTCAGTGATTGTTTTTATTTTTTGTTTTTTATAAAAAACATAACACATCTTTTGCATTAAATCATTTTCATCAAAATCACTCCTTATCGCTTTAATTATTTTATTAGAGTCATTACACCAAGTAAATAGGAATAAATTTAAAGAGATATCTTCAAATTTATCAATTAAATCATTTTTATGTTTGTCGCACTTTATAAAATCATAATTCATGACAACTGCTAACACTGTTTTTATGTATGATTTCAAGTTTTCTTTTGCACAATCTTTCCTTCTGATCAGAGTCCATAAGCAAGCTGGTTCGTCGAAAATAATCACAAGGAAAATTGAAATCGCTACCATAACAGAATAAACGCAAAAAACGAATGTTTTGACATTTTGAAGTAATTTGAAGTGCTGTTTTTTCTTCTAAAACGTTCCGTTGCATAATATGGTGTGTAGCGTTTTAGAGCTAGGGTGGTGCTAAATATCTTATTAAAAAATGAAATTAAAAATAGTTAATCTCTATCTAAATGTCCTGTCTAACTTGTTCCAATTTGTTGCGTAATGATACTATTTTTCAGCCATTAGAGTAATGATTTGTCGTCGCCAATTATTTATAGCGTATAATGAAACGATCAAATTGATAAGTTGGGTATTGTGGCCAGCTTTGAAAATGCACTGGTTGCCAGTTTAGAATATAATGAATAATATATTATTTAAGTGTTCCTTTCACCATAACGTTAATTACTGACAAGGCCTCAAATTAAATAACCCTGTTTCATTCAAAATTATTTTCATTCATTATTGTTATTGAAAAAAGTGTCATCTAGCGGTGTGAACCGTAATGTTTTTGTGTTATAACACGGCAAATTTTAATATCATGAAGTATAACATAAAACGTCCATTTAGATAGCCATTTTAAATCGTGGTATTTACGAGTATAGTTGGCTTTTTTGTTCTAAGTTTTAACACCATGTTTGGAATCGGTTCAGCAGTTCCAGAGATTACTCTTTGCATACAAACAAACAAAGTTTACCTCTTTATTATATTGGTGTAGATTACATCCCAAGTCCCTTTATGGTTGAATTTGAAAAATCCTTTTTTATTGCACACTAGCGGACGCGCGCGACTTCGTTCACGTTAAATTAGTAGCCTATGTCCGTCAGGAATAATGTAGCGTTCTATCTGTGAAAGAATTTTTGAAATCGGTTCAGTTTTCTCAGAGATTACCCCCCACATACAAACAAACTAACAAAGTTTATTAGTGTAGATATCTCTGGTGTCTGCCCCTTTTGGTTTTTATGTCACGTGACAAACAGGCACGCGTTTCGCCCGATGGTAAGCAATTATCGCAGCCTACGGTCTCTTGCAGCAGAGATTTTGGTAATCCGACCTTCTGTCTCTAATATCCCGAAGCGAGTTTTTTTTATGAAATAGGAAGGCAAACAAGCAAGTGGGTCACCTGATGGTAAGTGATCACCACCGCCTATAGACACCTGCAAGAACAAAGAGAGTGCAGATGCGTTGCCAACCTCGAGGGCTAAGACGGAATACCCGAAGTCGAGAAATGCCCGACATGTTTCGACATGGGGGCTCATGATTAAGGACCACGGACTGGTCCGAAACATGTCGGGCATTTCTCGACTTAAAAATACGGTTCCGTACGGTAAGTATGGTTCTTTGTTGTTGCAGGCGTTGTTGTCTATAGGCGGTGGTGATCACTTACCATCAGGTGACCCACTTGCTTGTTGGCCTTCCTATGTTGTATAAAAAAAAAAACTTTATTTTTATTTCTCTAAGGTTCTATATTTTTATCTTCACGCTCACTTTAACGAGTTACTTCATACATGATAATTATAAATAGTGACGCACAAACAAAGCCATAGTAAACAATTAATATAAACATACGGCGGTGGGATCCAACTCATTTATGCGATCATTATGACAGCAGAAGGAAAACATTATTACTAAACATAATTAATTCAACACGATATGAGCACATCTAAGTTTTTTTTATGAAATAGAAAGAAAGAAAAAACATTTATTTAAAACTATTCAACATAAAACAAACAGAATACACACAACACGGACAGAATACAAAAAAAAAAAACATTATGTTGAACAGAATCAAAAAGGGCCCCACTCAGCATTTTGCCTCGGTAAACCGAGACGCTGATTTTCAGTGGGACCTTTGGGATTCCTATTACTAAACTAATATTAAACTAAAAACTAATGGGCAATGACGACACGAACGAAAATGGAAAATGGACTTAACAATTTACATCAATATGCAAATGCAAATAGGAAGGCAAACAAGCAAGTGGGTCACCTGACGGTTAAATGTACACCACCGCCTATAGACAACGCAACACCAAAGAGATTGCAGACGCGTTGCCAACCCAGAGGGCTAAGATGGAACACCTTTTGTGCCAGTAATTACACCGGCTGTCTTGCTCTCCACGCCGTGCCAGTGCCAGTGCTGCTGCTTAGAGGCAGGATTAGCGAGCATGATGGTGGTAGCGATCCGGACGGACCTTGCACAAGGCCCTGCCACCCGCAAAAGTAAAAACTATTAATTATAATATAAGCTACCTGCCCCGCCTTTACACAATGTCGACCAAGAAATTGCTTGTCCACTTTTCGACCGTATTACAAAGGGACAAGGTTCAAAAGTGGTCAAGCAATTACTTGGTCGAGTATACATTAACTCCTCAATGTACAGGCAAGGAAATACATTCACGTACCACCATAGGACCTAGTCGAAGAGACATACGCATGACATTTATATGACATAGCCTAGCGTTTAACTCGTAGCGACATTGCGATAGGGCTCTAAGGTGGTACGTGAATGATCCCCTACTGTACCCGTGGCAGGGTACACACGGGAGGCAGGATGCTATTTCATAAACAGGATAAGAAGTAGTTGCACGAGGCCTCTTATTTTTTAATTTAATTTTAGGTATTTTCTCTTAAAAGGTTTTATCGAACCGATGCAAAAATTTCCATAATTCATAAGAACTTCCTGTAAGCTTATCAGAAAAAAGATATTAAGACGATTGACTTGACAAGGCATAACACAGCTGGTATACTTTCCATTGCTTTCAATCATTATATAGTAAGTAAGTATCTGAGCTCCGTGGACATTTTAAAATGGTTGATTGCAAATGCGTTGCCCATCCTGAGGACTAAAATAGAATGCCTCTTTGGTAGTCATTTAACCGGCTGTCTTAACCCCACACCGGAACACAACAGTGCGAGCATTGATGCTTGGCGGTAGGTTAGCATGTAAGATGGTGGTACCATTCCGGGCGAACCCTGCATGAAGTCCTAGCACCGTAACCCAGATTAAAATATTTTAAAACATCGTCACTATACTCGATTACAATAAACTGCCATCCTTAGTCGATAATCGGTAGATACGTAAATCAACACGCCTTAGCCTCGTCACTACAAACGTCAATAGACAAGTGCCAAATATCGTTTGTTAGATCTCAATGATAATAAAGGATGTGGGAATGCAAGTGGAAATTTACGGTCTCTGCTTACCCCTCCGGGAAACAGGCGTGACTTTATTCATGTATGTATGTTAAAATTCTGAAATTAATTAATAGATTCAGGCGTTACTTTGCGGAGGTCCATATCAACAAAATGGAACAAATTACCTTGCTACTCCGCGAAACCAAGCGCGTTTGGTTTCGCGGAGTAGCAAGGTAATTTGTTCCAGTTTGTTAATTCTGAAATTCACCTACACATGTCATGGAAAACCTGTGACATGCGATTTTCAATATCTCCGGCATGCGTGCCAGAAGTGGCACGAGACAAAAAAATTGCCTTCCTACTTTCCTTTCACACGAGTTGTCTAAAAAAAGGTGATAACAGCATGCACTAAAAAAAAGACTTGCCATCCCAACAGGTCCACTATGTCTACAAATAAAACAAGTTAGTCAAAACTTTTAACGAAGCATGCAGAAATTAAACAAAATCAAACGTACAGACAACACCAACAGCTAACGGCTCACATTCTGTCCGCAGAGGTACCAGCTCTCGGAGCAGACACCGAACACCCTCCTCATGGCATCTGTACAATCATGGGTCCAGCTAGTAAAACATCCTCTAATTGCTGTAACTCAATCGTACAGGATCCTTTATAGTAATCACGAAACTTTATGCAGCAATTTTGGTTTCATTTGTGGCAATCACGAGATCATTCACAATCACTGCGTTTTTGTATTGACCACTGGACTTTCTGTAGCAATTACATCATTTTGCAGTAATCATAAGACGTTTTGCAGTCATTTGAGTACCTTTGCAGCAATCACGGAATTGTGGCAATCGCTGTATGTAGTAACAATCACTGTATTTTTGTAGAATTCACGGGAGCTTGCAATAAAGGCTCTCAGCTAGACCCTTCATACAATTATATATTTCATGGAGGTCCTTTATTACAATCTTGCATCGGCATATCAGTTAGGTTTCAAACCTATGGGACCTTTTATAGTAATATCAAACCAGTAAAAATATGTATTTATAGTGTACAGGATAAACAAATGCAGTTAGAGTGGCAAAAATCAGTCTATTCACAAAGAAACCCAGGAAAAATTACAGTCCTGAATTTTAAATCTTAGCACTTCTCACGAATATCCTTTTTTCTTTTAATCTGCCACCACTTATCAGACTTCACTTGTGTTTTAATTCTGTTTAAACATCACCTTAAGCATCAGTCTAAGCATCACCTTAAGCAACAGGAGTTTGTTAGCTTTCTCTCAGTCACTAAGAACTGGTGTTGGAACTTTGGTTTACGTTATTTCAGTATCTGCTCAAGTTACCCTAAAATAATAGTATTTTATGCAACTGCTATATAATGAGAGGCCTTAAAACACGAGTGTGGTTTTATGAAACGAGCGTCAGCGAGTTTCATAATAGGATCACACGAGTGTTTTAAGGCCTAATTATATACAGTTGCATACATTACTTTATCTACACACATATCATAACTGCAAAAAATCGTAACAGCAAAAAACCTAAAAAGAATGACAACTAATGGCGGCCATGTATATTAAAAAAGTACTCTGTGATTCGATCTATCCGTCAGGACGAACATTTTTTTAAAACCATAGACGAACGAATGAAGTTGCTATTTTCATGTCACTCGAGATCAAATGTCGTGCGTTTAAATTAAAAAATCATACTGAGTTGACGTTTCGTATCGATAACTGTTTTAATATCTGTGGATACTAGAATAGAGACCAACTTGAATTTTGACAGCTGTTCCAAATTTAAATTCATAACGTCACGAGCAGTCACGAGATATCGGTAATGTGATGACCAATAAAGAACAGATTTACCTACTACCACAGACAAGAAAATTCTTATAATAACATTGGTTGTAATAATGCTGGTCATTTCCTAGGGTTTTTGAACGCGTTATTTAGCCTTTATGATATGTGTGTAGATAAAAGTAAATTTTGCACTATTTCACTTGTTTTTCAGTTTATTATAAACTTTATAATAGTGACGTCACTATTTTACTGCAAGTATCGATATAATTTAAATCATAAACGTCAGTAGTGACTGGATCATTGTCAGTTAGAAAAAAGTTGTAATTTAACACTGGCCGTTAAGAATTGTCGGAGAAAAAAGTGCGTTCTTAATACGAACCCAGAGCCCGCTTCGCTATTTAATTTCTGAGTTATTACCACTATTGGCACGTTATGTAGGACAATTTGTACTTAAGTTGGCACCGTAAATTTTGAAAGGTTGTTAGACAATTCTTTCACGCTATGCTCGGAAGATTTCAATTCACAAAAACTTAAAACGTTCTTACGAGCCAAAAAACTGGTCGCGCTTTTTCATTTCGTCACTAAAAACAATAAAATGGGTTACAAAACAAAAATAGAAACTCGGGGTTCAACGCTGCACATGATTTCACACAAAACGTTTCACGTTTTACGTTTATTCCGCCGTCCGTCGCGACAGAATTAACAAGCAATTAATTAAGCGACGCTCTTTACGCGTACGACAGCGTTTTTTTCATAAAACAAACGCATAATCGCAAATCAAGAAGCACTAATATAATTCGATTTGACAGCGGCGGTCACCCTCCCGCCCCGCACTGCGGTCGATGGCGGTGTTGCCAAAGGTGGAGATTTACCCCGATGTGGGGTAATTCGAAACTAGTTTTTTTTTTGCATGCATAGCAGCAATGCTATCATAATGCATGGATGTACAGTGTCATACTAAAAGACAGCAAAAAAAACGGCCCGACATGAGAATACAGGTTGACGCCAATGTTACAAATTCAAATTAGTAGTTTACCATTTCTGTCATTGGATACGTCTAACTGCATAAAATAAGAATTTAAGCTTCGTTGCAAATAGGTTTTTTTTACAAAATAATAACTTAGTATTGACAGCAGCGCCGTCGGCCCGACAGACTGACACAGCGAGCGATTGTCGATTTATTGTACTTTTTGTTCGACTTTTGATGAGGCCATATTTTAAACGCTGACTAGAAGTCCATATGTCAGTGGATAGCAGTGATGCAAGTTGAGTTTGGCTGGTATTAAATATTTTAATTAGGTACTCAGTGAAGACACAAATTAAATGTCATCACTTTTACAACCATCATGTTTTTAAAGCGAAGCGTCAGACACTGTCCTAGCACACTACCATAGGTATATCGTTGACATAAAGCATATACGTATCCCTTTCTAACCAGTAGACGTGTGCGAGAGGGACAGTTGTGTTTATGTGCGCGACAAACACTAGCGTACTACCAGAGCAGAGCCTTTATATCGTCAGTAATTTCTTGTTATTTTTTTACAGATGTCACTTTTTTTTAAATGGAATATTACGATCATCTGGGCCACCTAATAAGCCAGTGGAAGGATATCACCGTCACCTATGACGCCTAAAAGAATCGCTGAACCGTTGTCGACCTAGGTAAATGGGTTGCTGGATCACTTACCATACGACGCAATCGTGCGCATCGTGATGTTGACTTTCGACCATTTACAATAGATAACACACAGATCCCAGATTGCGAGGGGCCACAATATCCTTAACTACGCAGGGCCTCCATTAAAATGTCTCTAAAATAACGCCAAAAACGGATACAAAATCCAAAATTCCAAATGCCCATACATGCAATGACAACACAAAGAAAAATCTAGGGTAATGGCAGGACTCGAACCTGCAACCTCAGCATTACGTGCCGTGATTTTTGCCAATTTCGCATAGCATTTAAATTTAATAATTTGAATGTGCACATTAAGAAATAAAATTCGAAAAATACCGATTACAATCAGTGTGAGGTTGGAACTCACCCCCCCTTCTTTTACCAACACCAAGGAGATTGCAGATGCGTTGCCAACCCAGAGGGCTAAGATGGAATACCTCTTGTGCCAGTAATTGCACCGGCTATCTTGCTCTCCACGAAACATAACAGTGCAAGCATTGCTGCAGGATTAGCGAGATTAGATGGTGTTAGCAATTTGGACGGACCTTGCACAACGTCGTACCACCCGCAAAACTACTGAATAAGAACTGACAGAAAGTGTAATTTTTCGAAAAGGAAGCATATAATACGCTATGAAGGTAGTATATCTTAACTGTCCCTCTCGAGCATGGACAATTTCTGTCAATTCATTTCTCTCGACGTTTTGATGGGCCATTCGTGTAAAATAGGTTTTCGAAAGTTAAAAAGGTTTAAACATGTCAGATTCATTCATTCCGCCGAGGCAATTTCCTCTTTACCAACACCTAGTTGTGTACGGTAAACAAATATATGCAAGTAGGTACAATGTTAAACGTAAAACAGGTTCTTCTGATTTAAATACACACGGGCTCGGTCGTAGTCGTAAACTACGACATCATCTAATCAATAAAAACTAGGCTTAGTCATCGTAGACACAATAAAAAAAACAGTTCGTAATTGAGGTGTCATTATCATTGCAAATTTTTTCTCAATTCTGTGTAACTCGGGGACAAAAGATGGTTTGTATTTTTTATATATAAAATAGGAAGGCAAACAAGCAAGTGGGTCACATTGTATTGTATTGGTGTATTGGCGATCCCTGGCTCCAAAGATTGTACAACTGCTGTGTTAAATTGTAAATTTATTAAATATTTGTGATGTAAGATAACGTTCTAATTTAGATTTATTTAAAAGATTACACCTCGTTGAGTTTCTTGCCGGTATCTTCTCATCAGAGGTTTTCCGAACCGGTGGTAATTTTTTTGACATTCATAAGTGCTACCTGTAAGCCTAATCTGAATAAAATATTTTGACTTTGACTTGGACTTGACCTGATGGTGAGTTATCACCACCGCCTATAGACATCCGCAATACCAAGCAGGTTGCAAATGCGTTGCCAACCCAGAGGGCTAAGATGGAATACCCCTTGTACCAGTAATTGCACCGGCTGTCCTGCTTACCACGCCGGAACACAACAGTGCAAGCACTGCTTAGCGGCAGGATTAGTGAGCAAGATCGATGTAGCGATCCGGACGGGCCTTGCACAAGGTCCTACTACCGCCAAGTTCGCAAAAGACTGCTTTTTTCTTAGTTCGCATACTTAATGCTAGGTATAAATAAAACCTACTTTAAAACAAGGCCAACGGGGTCAATTATTTTAGTTAAAGCCTAAATTTACCGACCGGTTGTTTTACCAAAACGACGACGTAAAGGAGACGTAAATTTAAAATGGAAAGTGTTAATTATTATTGGATTAATGAAAAAGTAAGTCAATCGATAACTTTTTACGGCGCGAGCGATAAAATTCTGAATAGCAAACGGTCGCTAGGCTGTTGTTAAGAGGAAACCTCAAGGCCTAGAGAATTGAAAAATAGGTATTTGTAAAATCTATTGCTGCCTCCATCTATCCAGCCTCCCCCCGCAGAGCGCAATAAAGACAGCTGCAGCTTGGACTGAAAATACCTATTAAAAGTACACAAAATCAACGATTCGTAGACCCCTGATTCCTTCTCCAAAACTTAACCGATTTAACTACTTTTTTCATTAAAAATTAAAGAAAGGCTTTGGCAGTGTTCCTATATTTTTCCTTTTTTAAATAATCTAGTAAAAATTGTTTTCTGAATGTATGAACGCAGCCGAAAATTTGGGCAATTTTTTAAGTCTTTGAATGTTCATATCTCTTTTAATAATTAATTTATTGAAAAAAGGAAAACATAGGGACATGCATAATAGTGGCCATCGATTATTTGGAAAAAAAATATTGCTCTATTGGCATTATCCAGAGAGGAAACAGGGGACGACGTTTGTATGGAAAAACGGCCCTTGTGTTTCCTCTTAAACGTACCCTTCTTGAAGGCATTCATTGGTTGACTTTGGAAAGTTTTGGATATTCGTATTTAGTAGTATTCAGTATTCATATAGAACTGTCTACATCTACATCTACACTAATATAATAAAGAGGTAAACTTTGTTTGTTTGTATGTAGCGGGTAATCTCTGGAACTACTGAACCGATAGCAAAAATTCTTTCACAGATAGAAAGCTACCCCATCCCTGACTTAGGCTACTAAACCCACGCGAACGAAGTCGCGGGCATGCGCTAGTCATATATACAGAGTGTCTCATTTAAATCGCTCAGTATGGGAAAGTCTGAAAATATAAGACATACGAAGATCTGTTCTTAGGAACCATGTCATAGATTTTAATAGGAAGAAAAACTGCATTCATACATTTAAAAAAAACCTGTACTCAGCTCGGGAATCGAACCCGGCTGTTTTGAAAAAAATAACTTACACAATTTCTATTTAGATATCGATTGTGTAGGTCCGAAGCAATAAATGACTCTATGAAACATGATGTCTAAAAATATAGCTGAAAATCCATGACATACAGAAATATAAACGGATGTACCAAAAATGACCAGTCAGTGTTAAAATCACACAATATTTCACTTTCCCCGGCTCTAAAAGTGCAATAAACAAGCATCATACGTTGTGCAATACGCGCATAACCGTACAGCATCTAAAAGAAATGTAAATAAATAAAACTTCGTAATCACAAATCACTGGCGACAGAAACGTATTAACTGCCAAGCGTTATACAGTTGGAACGAAGTGTATCAGTTCTTATGGCATTGCAATAAAAACGGCAGTAAGAATCTCGATAAAATTGCCGATAAAACTTTTTTTTAGCGGAAGCGTGGGCTTAGCTCACAAAGTAGTTCATACTGTTCAAGGTGGCGCTGTCGTCTTACAATGGACGTCAATTTACTACGCCGTCACTTTAGTTCCGATATTGGCCACCGGCGTACATCATACATCTGTGGTAATTGCGTTTCCATTTTTTTTTTTTTTTTTAATTTATTCTTGGCCAATTGCGTTTCCACACGACATTGTGTTGCCAGTAATAAATAATGCGACATTTGTGGGTGTCTGTTTATTGACTTAAGATTGCTTTAGTTGTTATACTTTGTCGGTACGCGGGCCATTTAGGCTGCGTTTCCACTAGAGATAAGCGAGGATGCGTAGCGAGAGATGTGTTTGTAAAGAACCAATGAGCCATTTCCACCAGAGCTGTGCTGACCGTAGCGAGGTAAATGAAGCGATTCTATTGGTTCTTACAAACACATCCCTCGCTACGCATCCTCACACATCTCTGGTGGAAAAGCAGCCTCAGATGTGAATTTGGGATCATCATTAATGTTTGTAGCATCTTTTACTCCCCTTGCAGCAACAGTTGAAGGAGTCTTTGCACCATGTCTACATTTGTTTAACACTTTGAAGAAGCTATCGCTGATCATTGCGTGTAGTAATTGAATGTTAAGAGCATGTGCATTCGTAGTACAAAGCACAAATTCAAACCACTTGGCAAACTATTTGGTTTAGATGATGCTGCGCCCCTGTCTCGTGGAGTTTGTGTATCCTATTCTGTTTTAGGGTTCCGCAGTCAACAAGGATCGCTTATATTTCCGCCATGATCGTCCGTCTGTCCGCCCGCAGCTTAGCTCAGAGACTTTTAGTACTAGAAAGCTGTAACATGGCCCGTATGTCATAATCATAGAAATCTAATTAAATTCGTTCATCGTCAGTGCAAAACGAACAAGCCTAAACGACAGATTAGGACCAAAAAGTGTACTCTGCCGCATCTGGTGCGCATGCGACGCCGCATCAGTATGACGCCATCACGTGGACACACGTGGCCCACAACTTCAATGCCGAACGGTATAACAAGAGACATTATCCACTTAACTCCTGCTTAAGTAGCCTCTACACGAATTGTTCATGCTCGAGAGAGATAGATAAGATATAATACCTTCATAGTGCATATTATTAAACATATGCCTCCTTTTCAAAAAATGTCACTTTCTATCAGTTCCTATTCAGTAGTTTTGCGGGTGGTAGGACCTTGTGCAAGGTCCGTCTAAATTGCTACCATCATCTTACCTGCTAATTCTGCCGTTAATCAGCAGTGCTTGCACTGTTATATTCCGGCGTGGAGAGCAAGACAGCTGGTGCAATTACTGGCCCAAGAGGTATTCCGTCTTAGCCCTCTGGGTTGGCAGCACATCTGCAATCTTTTTGGTGTTGCGGGTGTCTATAGGCAGTGGTGACCACTTTCCATCAGGTGACCCACTTGCTTGTTTGCCTTAATATTTCATAATAATAAAAAAGGTCCGACTTTAATGGTCACTTTTAACTAAGTTTCAGTGAGCGCCATACTTAACTTAAAGACAATAGCTTTCCGTCTATCTAGGTGGCGGGACCTGTAAGGGCTATGGTATCTAAAGTCGTTACTATTCTGTATAAAATGAACTACTATTATCTATTTTGGGTTATCGTATAGAGGAACGATAACAGTATTACGTACGAGAAAGGATTTCGAGCCGCAGTCGCCGAAATATACCCTGCAATTTCATAAAGGAAGCATTTATAGTTTAACGAATTTGAAGATCGTTTGATAAAACGTTTATCAAAACCTATTGTGTCATAACATAACAAAAGAGCAGCATAAATAAACAGAAAAAACAGGATAGAGAAACGGAAGAAAACTGACAGTGAATCATTGTCAGAAAAGGAGTCTTATCAAAAGTTCGACGTCTCAATCGCGTTACAACTATCTCAATCACGGATAGATTTAAAATCTGACACTTCCGACAGTTAATACCAAATATAATTAAATAATTAAAAACAGGAAACGCCGCATCGGCAAAGTTACATGAATTAAACACTCCGAATTTGAGTAATAAGCAAATAAATGAGCTCCCAATCCCATAACTCGCGCCCGACAGATGACCAGTACCGCCACGCTAACGGCGACCAATAACAAAGCGGCCATATTTCTTTTTTGACAGGCAGTTGCCAGTGTTGCCGCGCTCAGCCTCCAATTGCCCGTAACTTCCATTCAGATGTCCGTATTGCCGATTTCCAGTGTTACAAACAAATTATTTACTAGCCCTGTATAGACACTTGCAATATTTCTACTACTTTACAAATATAGAGCTGGAACAAAAGTTCGTATTTGTACAGTTCCGCGTCATCTGAACAATTTGTTATCTTCTATACGAAATTGTTTAATACCAAACATATAATTTTACTTTGCGGCCACTTATTTAGTTTTAATGTGGCAACACTCTCTTCCTTTTAAGATACGAATGGCGAATGTACGCTCGCGCTAATAAATATTGTAAAATATTCAATAAACGTCCAGTTTGTAAAAATACTACGCAGTTTGATTCATCCAGAAATTATAAAAGAAGCCAAAGCGACCATATTTTTCATTTCACCATTTTATCATTACACAGATAAGATTAAAGCAGTGTTTTTTCATATTGAAAAACGCTGGTTCCAACACAGGGCCACACCGGACGCGTATACAGCACGGCTCCAGCTCGCTTCGTAGATCTACGTATACCCAAACGCAAGCGATGTGATTCCATACAGTACAAGCGGCGTGTACACGCGCGTGTCTCTAGAGCTGTGCTCAGACGCATCCGGTGTTGCTCGGCCCTAAAGGACACCATTTATACAGTATAGGGGTTGTACAGTACAGGGGCAAAAATCGATCTAGCTAGGGTTTAATGTCTAGGAAAATGAGTTTTTTAAGGTTTTTCCATCTGCTCTGTGGAGAGCTCTGTCGACCAGGTACCTTCTTAGCTACATAATTTGCGTTATGTCATTGGGTCGTTTAAAAAGAATTTGTTCCGTGCAGGAGATAACATCTATAATTATTATCTAGTAGCGGTAGGTCATTAAATTCTCATTTCCTATCGCGTCATCGCTGGTGAAGTTAAAACGCACACATTTGCACTTAAAACTATATCGGTCTTTTTTTATGAAATAGAAAGAAAACAAGCTAGTGGGTCACCGGATAGTAAGTGATCACCACCGCCTATAGACACCCGCAACACCAAGAGGATTGCAGATAAGTTGCCAACCCAGAGGGCTAAGATGGAATACCTCTTGTGCCAGTAATTGCACCGGCTGTCTTGCTCTCCACGCCGGAATATAACAGTGCAAGCACTGCTGCTTGCGTCTATACCATCGATATAAGAAGACAAAAGATCTGCTTACTTGTTCGGATTATTACAAGCCTAGCGTCACCACTTTGCGACGGGGTGAACCAGGTGAAGAGGGGCTTTCAATATTTAGCCATTGGTTCAACTTTGAATCTTATCGTAAGTGAATAAAGTTCTAAGTTTTCTAACTAGCAGCGACACAGTCGTCGGATAGCAAACTAAAAATATGACGCCAATTTAAAACGTACAAAACGCAGAGCTGTTTACTTGACAATTGGCACAGACAGTTTTATTCAAGCTATCCAACATAGTCTACCAAATAGACTATGGTCGGCTACTTTGCCACTGCGTTGTACACAGTTGTATAGTTTTCTCATTTCGATGGTCTATACCATCATGATCGCCAACCAGCCAGTCACTCGATGACTCAACCATTATGCGGATGACGGTGACGTTGTCATTGCTGATCTAGCGGCGTGTGCGCCGGTCAGTTAACATAGACACAACAAAGTGTTGTGTAACGGTGCGCTGGCATTCGTCTGTACGTAGGGTTACAAGACGTTTGTAATGACACGGTTTTTTTTTACATTTTCTGTTCAAGTTTTTCTACCTTCGATGATTTACAGTAGGTGTAGACATTTTAGTCTCCTATAATTTAAGAACCAATGACGCCATATTATTTGTGATACTTTCCAAATTAACTGCTTTATAATTAATTAATAGATTCAGGCGTTACTTTGCGGAGGTCCATATCAACAAACTGGAACAAATTACCTTGCTACTCCGCGAAACCAGTGCCGGGCTTGTGCAAAATAGCTGCGTCTGTGCGACACATATATGTTCATGCAAAAACCCACCCTCCTCCGCTTCCACACGAAACAAAATATATCACACAGACTCAACTACACACCACCACCACTAAACACTAAAACTACACGATCGACGCGCGTTTCGCCTCTATACGAGGCATCATCAAGATCGAACAGTACGACCGTCCGCTACTTGAACGAATGGCGTACTGACAAACTAAAACATTTTTCTTTAATCCTGTTGGCGTGTTGGCCTACCGCCAACGTAAGTGATCACCACCGCCTATAGACACCTGCAACAACATAGAGAGTGCAGATGCGTTGCCAACCCAGAGGGCTAAGATGGAATACCTCTTGTGCCAGTAATTACACCAGCTATCTTGGTCTCCACGCCGGAACACAACAGTGCAAGCACTGCTGCTTAGCGGCAGGATTAGCGAGCAAGATGGTGGTAGCGATCTGGACGGACCTTGCACAAGATCCTACCACCCGCACACACAGTACAGACTGGAGTCGCAGCGACAATTTTATTTAAGTCACTTTATTTTGTCGGGACTTTTTAATTTTACAACTGGTAACCCTATCTTGTACTTGGGCATTAAACATGCGACATCCGGATGTCCGGTCTGACGAGAAAGCCATAGCAATGTTTAAAAATGACAACTAGCTACCGATTGCCTCTTTGAAGGGGGGTCATATTTTTCTAGTCTATTCGTTGCTGAACTATCGATAGTTGACCTCGAAAAATAGTCACAATATCGATCGATAGGCCTATCGATAGTATCAATACTATACAACATAGAGAGGCAAACAAGCGTGTCACCTGATGGTAAGTGATCACCACCACCCGTAGGATCACACCCGTAGGACCAAGGAGATTGCGGATGCGTTGCCAACCCAGAGGGCTGAGATGAAATACCTCTTGAGCCAGTAATTACATCGGCTGTCTTGCTCTCCACCACAGTATAGAGATATAACCAGTAAGGAATCTACGTACAAACGCTCGGAACCGACGCACGCACACAGACGCACGCTCAACACGGCCGCTAAGGCTGCTAAGGCGGCCGTCAGTCGCGTTAGCAGCCTTAGCGGCCGTGTTGAGCGTGCGTCTGTGTGCGTGCGTCGGTTCCGAGCGTTTGTACGTAGATTCCTTACTGGTTATATCTATACTGTGTCTCCACGCCGGAACACAACAGTGCAAGCGCTAATGCTTAGCGAGCAAGATGGTTGTAGCGATCTGGACGGACCTTGCATAAGTTTCTACCACATAGAAGTCTTCGGTAAAAACGCTAGAAGGGTCATGGGAAATAAATATAATCATATACAAAGCTAACTTTTTAACCATTAACTTATAATTAACTAACGAATGATTAACTAGAGAGCGTATAGCATGGGTGCGCTTGCGCTGCAAAAAAAACTAATTGGAGTTTAACAGTTATCTGCGCTTACCGTTAAACATTTACGACTCTAATGATAGATTGTATAGTTTATCATACCATTGGCAAACAAACAGGCACGAAGCCCCGCTCACGGTAATTTTAAGCTTCCCATTTTAGCGGGTGGTAGGACCTTGTGCAAGTTTCGTCTGGATTGCTACCGCCATTTTGCTCGCTAATCCTGTCGCTAAGCAGCAGTGCTTGCACTGTTGTGTTCCGGCGTGGAGAGCAAGACAGCCGGTGCAATTACTGGCACAAGAGGTGTTCCATCTTAGTAGTCTGTATTGGCAACAGATCTGCAGCCTCCTTGGTTGCGGGTGTCTATGGGCCATCACACACCGTCAGATGACCCACATGCTTGTTTGCCTTCCTTTTTTAAATATAAAACCCGGCTAAGTGTGAGTCGGACTCGGTCGGTTTTTAGTATTTGTTATAGCGGCAACAGAAATACATAATCTGCGAAAATTTCAACTTCCTAACTATCACGGTTCATGAGATACAGCCTGGTAACAGACGGACGGACGGACAGCGGAGTCTTAGTAATAGAGTCCCGTTTTACCCTTTAGATACGGAACCTTAAAAGACTAGTGATCTTATGATCAACAAACATGTATGGAAAAGCAAATGATACGGTTGTTCACGTTATCATCACTCGCGTAACAGTTGTATGCGCCGGCGCATGTCGAATGAGATGGAAAACATCCAGTGTAGGGTTCCGCACTGCTGCCGTACAGTTTGCTCACTCAAATAGTTACACTTTTCTGACAACGCAGAGCAAAGACCACCACCGCCCGCGCGTGTACAGAGCGCTGTCGGCAAATTCAAAGGCTTGCACACGCGCTGGGACTGGGAGCATTGGTCACGCAATTACCACCATTTTGAAGAAAGGGATGGCAATATATCAAAACAAAGAAACAAGTGATCACCACCGAACATAGACACCCGCAATACTAAGGAGACTGCGGATGCATCGCCAACCTAAGAATACCTCTTGTACCAGTACGGTCACCGGCTGTTTTGCTCTCCACGCCGGAACACAACAGTGCAAGCACTGCTGCTGAACTAGCGAGCTAGATGATGGTAGCGAAGAGCGATCCGGACGAACCTTGCACAAGGTCCTACCACCCGCAAGTTAAAAAAACCTTAATACAGTTAAATTGTTTTAAACCTTCACGATATTCACACATATGTATTTATAACGTCAATCAGGACTTTAAAGCGATAAAATCAATAATTTATTTCGACGTTTCGACTGTTTTGTAATGGCCGTGGTCACGAGAACACCACGATGCCGAGTCGACAACGAGATGAGGATTAAAATTGTAATGACAACACAAAGAAAAATTAGGGCAATGGCAGGACTTGAACCTGCAACATCAGCATTCCGTGCCTTGCGTTTGCCAGTTTCGCCACACTGCCTCTGCCCTACCCTGCGAATTTTTCAATGTGCTTCGTCTTACGGTCATTACATTATTGATTTTAAGGGTACAACTACCCTCGGTGTCATCTATATGAAACTTTTAACAAGTTATCATATTCAACTGGGTACCTTTACAGCTACCGACAGCTGACGAAATAAAATCAAAAGAAATTTCGGTTACAAAAATTTAAGATTTGCTCTCCACGAGATGAGGATTCTTCTCGTGACCACGGCCGTTACAACACGGTCGAAACGTCAAGGTAACTTAACAATGATAATATCCCGTTAAAGTCCCGTTCGACCGTATAAACATTCACATGTATGGTATCATCAATCAGAAAATATTAAATACTACGGAACCGTCGTCCGTTTAAACAAGTCCCGGCGCACGCGCACAGACAATGGTCTCGGAAAAACGCAATCGACCGTGAACGGCACAGTTAAACGCATACATACATACAATTACATACATACACCGGAAGCGAATTGTCTTAACGCTCATTGTATGGTATTACCGTATCTTATGTCATATTCGATCATTCGAATGTGTTGATAGAAAGTTTAGACTGCGGGCGAATAATGATGCGTTTGAGATTATTATCCGACCGCCGTAGTAGCACTGTAGTAGTTTTGCGGGTGGTAGGACCTTGTGCAAGGTCCGTCCGGATCGCTACCACCATCTTGCTCGCTAACCCTGCCGCTAAGCAGCAGCGCTAGCACTGTTGTGTCCCGGCGTGGAGAGCAAGACAGCCGGTGTAATTACTGGCACAAGAGGTATTCCATATTAACCCTCTGGGCTGGCAACGCATGTGCAATCTTCTTGGTGTTGCGGGTGTCTATAGGCGGTGGTGATCGCCGATGATGAAACGTTATCGCCGTTTGTATGGAGAGCGTTTTTTGAGACTTGGTTCACACTTCTCTTAAGGCAAAATACTTCGCGCGCTAAAAAATTTAGGGTATTTGCATGTTTTCGTAATTATCTGCTAATTAACGGCGGTAACCGACTCAAGTGTTTACGTTCACATGCTAACAATGGCAATACTATGTCATAATAAGTAATAATGCGTCAAGACCGGTGTAGGAATGTTTTCCATTGAAAAACTATATCCGAATGCCATCTACAACAATGGATAGAGCCCGATTGCAGTCAGAAAGAAGGGTTATGTTTTTAGAGTGTATTTACAGTCAACCAATTTGATTCATAGGCCATTTTAGAACTTTGTCGGAACGTGCCATAGCCAGAATATTATGACATTCAATGAGAAGTCATTGTGAAAAGATTATACAGTGGGCTATGAATCAAATCGCATGACTATGTATCGTATCTAAATATGCATGTATGTCAATTCCGGATGGCTACCACCATCTTGCTCGCTAATCCAGCCCCTAAGCAGCAGCGCTTGCACTGTTGTTTTCTGGAGTGGAGAGCAAGACAGCCGGTGACATTACTGGCACAAGAGGTATTCCATCTTAGAATTTGGCAACGCATCTCCAGTCTCCTTGATGCGGCCGATGTCTTTTCGCGGTAGCGATCAGGACCAATTACCATCAGGTGACCCACTTGCCTGGTCGTCCTTTCGATTTTATATACAAAAGACTAGTATTATAATCCGCGCCAACCAACGCTCTTAACAATGCAATATCACAACTTTCTTGCGGCAACATAGCCATTGAAATAAATTCGTGCCACTGACCGCTATTATTTACATAAATATTGCGCATGCAACGTTATAATGCGGGCAGTAGCTTTTAGGAACAGCTGTACAGTTCAACTCGGCACAGTGTTGCCAACTTAGTGGCTTTTCTAATAAAACTGGTGGTTTTGACCCCCATTTAGTGGAGAAAAATTGTTTTTAGTTGCTGGTGTTTTTTTTTAAGTGGATCATTTTAATTCCGGTTTAGTCAATGAAATCGCTAAATCGAACTGCCAACTTACTGATATATTGACAAATTAATTTATTGAAATATATTTTTTTAATTAATTAGGTATTACATTTCAAAGACACTCAAGAGATATGCTGCGGTCCGGGTTTTCCTCCAAAGATCTAACTCTTAACTTAAACTGGAACAAATTACCTTGCTACTCCGCGAAACCAGTGCCGTGTACGTGCAAGAAAGCTGCGTAGGTGCGACATCCATATTTTTCCTCCGCTTCCACACGAAACAACCACGCGGTAATTTCGCGGAGTAGCAAGGCAATTTGTTCAAGTTTATTGAAATGGACCTCCGCAAAGTAACGCCTGAATCTATTAACTATTAAACTTCTAACTTTCTTCACATCGCAACCGAGATGTATCATAACTCACGTCGCACTGCCGATACTCGTTTCGGTTCGGGACGGTATCACACTGAAACCGGTCCGGTCGTCTGCTTTCTACTAGCTCGGGAACTGGATTGCGTCGCGAACCGATTACGCATTCTAATAGGTAGGCATTCAGTTAAAGCGTAAAAAATTGGTCTACTTTATTCATTGGTTTTTGCTATTCTTTTACTTTTAAAGAAAACTGTCACCATCTTGCTCGCTAATCCAGCCGCTAAGCAGCGGTGCTTGCACTGTGGTGTTCCGGCGTGGAGAGCAAGACAGCCGGCGACATTACTGGCACAAGAGGTATTCCATCTTAGCCCTCTGGGTTGGCAACGCATTTGCAATCTTCTTGGTGTTGCTGTTTATAGGCGGTGGTGATCACTCACCATCAGGTGATCCACTCGCTTGTTTGCCGTCCTATTTCATAAAAAAAAATACATTTCGATCGTATTACAAGGGAATAAGGTTGAAAAATAGCTAAGCGATTACTTGTACGACTATACATTAAACCTAATTGTAACCGTGCAGCCGTGCGAAGCCAGGGCGGGTCATTTTTTTTAAAATCTGTATATTGCTGATCGTAGTCCTCGCAAGGGGTACGGGCGGCTACGATCGCTGAACAAATAACTATTTATATAAACACTAAAACACACGATTTACCAATATCCGAAGGGCAAATCTATCAACTTTATGAAGAATATTGTAGGTGTTATTTCTAATGCAGTCAGCGGCTAGCACGAGTGGCTATAACTCGCTTTGTCGAGCGGTGCGTCCTTCTTAAACAAAGTCAAAGTAGGAAAGGTCGAGATGATAGCAACTCGTATTTGCCGTGACGATTTATGAAAGATGTGAAGGTTGAAATGATAATGAATGAGACTAAAATTATTTGACGGTGATAATACTATAAATATGGTGCCTATGTACCGTTAAACTTTTTATCTACACATATATCATAAATGCTCTATAATTCGTTCAGAAACCGTAGGTAATAATGACCAGCATTATAACAACCAATATTATGATGAGAATTTTTCTAATTTGTTTCTATATTTGTTCAAATTCATTTTGTATGACATTATTTTAATGTGTACAGTCTATAGATATTTAATAGGTACCTAGCACTAGTAGCTAGTATCAATGCAGGTCATTGCTCTATGGCTTCTGAACCCATCATAGAGTACTTATGATATGTGTGTAGTAATGTATGCAACTGTACATAATTAGGTCTTAAAACACTCGTGTGATCCTATTATGAAACGAGCGTTAGCGAGTGAAAAACCAAAACAATACTCGTGTTTTAAGACCCCTCATTATGCAACAGTTGCATAATAGTATTTTATGCAACTGCTATATAATGAGAGGCCTTAAAACACGAGTGTGGTTTTATGAAACGAGCGTCAGCGAGTTTCATAATAGGATCACACGAGTGTTTTAAGGCCTAATTATATACAGTTGCATACATTACTTTATCTACACACATATCATAACTGCAAAAAACCGTAACAGCAAAAAACCAACAAACGTATGACAACTAATGGCGGCCATGTATATTAAAAAGGTACTCTGTGATTCGATCTATCCGTCAAGACGAACGTTTTTTTTAAACCATAGACGAACGAATGAATTTCCTATTTTCATGTCACTCGAGATCAAATGTCGTGCGTTTAAATTAAAAAAACATACTGAGTTGACGTTTCGTATCGATAACTGTTTTAATATCTGTGGATACTAGAATAGAGACCAACTTAAATTTTGACAGCTGTTCCAAATTTAAATTCATAACGTCACGAGCCGTCACGAGATATCGGTAATGTGATGACCAATAAAGAACAGATTTACCTACTACCACAGACAAGAAAATTCTTATAATAACATGGGTTGTAATAATGCTGGTCATTTCCTAGGGTTTTTGAACGCGTTATTTAGCCTTTATGATATGTGTGTAGATAAAATACTATTAAGGTTGTTTATAATTGTGTTAGCGAATTTACTAAATGATTTAATCGATGATCGGGGCGGGTCACTAGTGCATAAAAAACGAACATTATAACTGTTAACGAACGCTTATTGTCGTGGGAAGATCCCTCAATTGCGGCACATACATAGTTAGTGACAAATTGTACTAAAACTTTGAAATTAATGCAAATACCATCTTAAATATAACGGCGTAGAGCATATTTTTATATTAGCGGACGCGGTACTTGGTCACGCGCAAGTGTTTGACGTGTTGATCCAGTTTTGAGTTGTGAAGTCATGTTTGGCAAAAATAAACTTAATTTGGTATGACGTTGTGTTCAAGTTTAATTGGCGCGAGTTTGGCTAGGTTTAGTTATTGTAACATGTACTTTTATTTTCAGGACTGTCGGCCTGTGTGTGTGTTAGTCTGTGACATCGTAGCATGCAAACGGGTGGATAGATTTAATGCTTTTTTTATTTAAAGCAGAGCATATACTGCCTGAAGTTTGTCAAACAACTACAAACATTACAGTTAGAAAACATTTGTTCAGATCGTAAGAATATTTACTCGAAACATGGTAAACTTTTACCGAATTCAATTAGATGCCTCATCTGTGGTCCATCGAATTGCGGCAAAACGAATTTGGTGATAGGTCTTCTCCTTCATAAAAAGGGATTAGTGTTTCAAAACGTCTATATCTACTCGAAAACATTATTTCAGCCCAAATATGTATTTTTAGAGAATTTATTATCTGAAGTACCAGAAATCCATTTTGAAAAATACAGTGAAAATGAGTTAGTTTTAAGCCCTACAGAAGCAAAACCAAACTCTATAATTATATTTGATGACATCGCATGCGAAAAACAAAACAACGTCAGAGATTATTTTTCTATGGGTCGACATAGCAAAATAGATTGTTTTTACATCAATCAGACCTATACTAAGATCCCTAAGCAGTTAATTAGAGATAATGCAAACCTTATTATTCTATTTAAACAAGACGATCACAATCTTCGTCTCGTGTATGACGAACATGTTAATACAGATATGTCTTGGAAACAGTTTAGAGAAATGTGTGCAAATATTTGGCAAACTGCTTTTAGTTATTTAGTAATTAACAAGGACTGCGAAAAAAATAAGGGGTGTTACAGAAAAAAGTTTGACACATTTGTAGTCTTCGAGTAAATATAATGAGTATTTGTTTATACTAGGCTTCATTGCAAAAACTGACATCATCAATAGCACATCTTTAAAATGAACACAGATAAAGCGATGAAGCAACAAATTGTTGCAGCTGCAGAAGCCGTTAAAAGAAAAGTAAAAAGGATACGTGACATTACAAGTGAAAATGAAAAAATGTTGGATACAGTTTTATAAAATAATTGGGCAAACGAGTGAGTGGAGGGGGTCATCGGAGAGCAAGTGATCACCACCACCAGATACCCGCACAACCAAGAAGATTGCAGATGCGTTGCCAACCCAGAGGGTTAAGATGGAATATCTCTTGTGCCAGTAATGTCGCCGGCTGTCTTGCTCTCCACGCCGGAACATAACAGTGGATTAGCAGGCAAAATGGTGGTAGCGATTCTGACTGGCCCTGCACAAGGTCCTAATAGATACACAAAGGTACAAGCACTGCTGCTTAGCGGCAGGGTTAGCTAGCAAGATGGTGGTAGAGATCCGGATGGACCTTGCCCAAGGTCCTACCACCCGGAAAACTACTACATTTTTTGGCCAACCGTACATAAAAACCCTCCGCAAAAGATATCTCAATGACAAAGAAAACCGAAAAAAATCTCGCGTGTTTTAGACGTAGCAAGCGGCAGAAGACATTAAGACAGACAGACATGAATAGCGACTTTGTTGTATGCTATGTAAAGATAAAATTTTAAAATTATTTTTTGGTCCAGTTATTTTATAATGACGTACTACAGCAATTTAACACTTTCACACCATTTGGTTTATGGTGTCAAGTACCCTATCACCGTACAGGCGAATATGCAAGCAATCTCTTTGGTGTTGCGGGTGTCTATAGGCGGTGGTGATCAAATACCATCAGTGGCCCGTTTCACTAAGCTACAATATTACAAGTCTAAACCGGCAACATTGGTCAATAACGATCAATGGCAATGGGCATAAGGCACTGGTCCCACCGCCGACGATGAACTAGAAACGATTAAAGCTAGAAACTAGAAACGAGTTGGCGAGCAGCGAGGAACGAGTGTGTAGTTCTGATAGTTGGTCGCTCCGCTATAAAGCGAGTATTCCAGTGCGACGGGCGATTACTCGCACCACTCGCTCAGGCGGGACGGCGAGCATACAGTACAGGCGAGGCAAACTTAAAACTTCATAAATTTTGACATTACCAGCGTCTCCTGTCGGTTGTTGACTGAACTACAAAATTTAAAAAAAAACTATCTGTGACTGCTAGCCACTCGCGTCGGAGGTGGCCACTGTCAACTCTGGCTTTCATTTGGTTCTTAGAGCATTAAGAACGGGAGATTATTTGCTTACACAGAATTCTGCCGTTTTTAGCTGCCCTCCTTTTCTAAACTTGATGTGTTAGAACAAATTATACAGGTGCTTATAGCACATGAAGGCATTTTTGGTGAGCTGTTATCTCTTCGGTGGCGATTAAGTGACTGACAAAATAATCGATTGTAAATTAGTTTTTATATCGCGTACGCACATTGTGCCTATACCTTTGGCAGAGGGGTAAGTCATTGAATGCCATCTCCCGTTCTTAATGCTCTTAGGTTTGCTTGGATGTCGATACAGTCTTGGTTATCTCTTCTTGTTTAGGTACTCATCAAATTTTTCTTTATCCTTGCAAATTTTACGACTATGGCAGTCTTAATTATATAAGTTTTCATAAAATTGGCCAGAACAAAACTTTGATTGAGTCTATTTAATTCTAAAAATAACACGCGCAGGTGCGCATACACACGTATATGTATAAATGCCTATCTATCTATGTTGTATAAATTTGTATGTTAGTCTTTAAGGTATTTTTTCTATGGGCCTATGCAGCCTGAAATAAATGGTTCTATTCTATTCTATAGCTATAGGAGTACACTGCATTAGTTCAGTTCCTTGACACTAACGGCAGCACTTTCCATACATGCTATTTAAAACTCTGAGTTGCCACTCTTCTCATTCTACTTACAATACTCTTTGATAGAGTCTGTGCGGAAAGAGAACCGCCGTGGCATAAAAGGGAACTAACATTATGATTTTTACATGGCAACCCAACCTAGCCATCTGTCATGTTTCAAAATTGACAAACTTATTTTCGTGTTGTTTATGTTTGAATTTTCTTGCGGTTTTTCTGAATAAAATAATGTCGAAAAGGGGTGAAACTATACATAGTGATACAAGGGTCATATTTAATATTATTCGGACTTGTCAACGAGATAAAGCCGTGAAATGCACCACTGCAATGACGACTTGCAAAAAGTCACAGAACGTGTATCCGCTCTTGCAGGTACCTATTTTACGTTCTATTTAATAGGCCTCCTAAGTAGTTGGTAGTCCTGGACATTTCAATAAGCTTATAAATTTAAAATAAATTAATTTACCTACACAAGAAACCATAAACTGACTGATGTGTTTGGTGCAAGTTATAAATAGTTTTGATACTTTACACTTTTACATTATGTATATAATTTTTTCCAGATCTGAGTAAAGACACGGTCTCTCGAATATTTTTTTTCCACAAATAACGGTTTGTAACTACTTGAGAAGAGCAATTGTTCACTTACGTATAAAACCAAAACTATTTCAGCATGTGATATCTATCGTAAGAATGTTAATATTTCATCTAAAGAATGATTGCCAATTATAATTGAGTGCTTCAGCAACATAACTGCAGAACAGTGGCAAAAAGAGTGTGATCCGTGATTCATGTGGAACCAAAATATTGGGAGCAAGACCATATAATAGAAGATATGCAAGAATTTGTGATTAACACAACTGATTCAAGCACATCAAATTCAAATGATGATGGTTACGATGAATAAATTTTTATTTTTATGTTTGTATATTTTTATTTTTAGAGTATGAAAAAGGTTTCAGATTATCATCTCATAAATTTACAAAAAATATATATTTACATTTTAATTTTTTCTTCATATTCAAGTATCATGATCCTTAGTGTCGAACTATAAAGGCAAAATTGACGTGACAGTGTTGTCAACATAACAAAAACCGTAAATTAGCACTGCTACGCCCTCAAATCTTATGACGGTCCTCTTTTCGTAAAGACTCTACAGTCATACTCAGTGATGCCAGATCTCCTGATTTTTCGGGGGATTTACTGATTTTTCCAAGATTCTACTGATCTACTCATCATAACTAAAAATCTACAGATTTTTTCAAATACTAGCTTCCTTTAAAATATGATATGTAATATGTAATATAAAAACCTGAGTGAAATGACACACAAAATTATCATGGTTTGGTTGGCACTATAAAATTGTCATCGTAAAATGGACTTAACGGGGTGGACATGTGCCCGCTTGCCACCAGAGAGTATGACCAGTGTTGCCAGGTCCATTTTCGAAAAATCAGAAGATGCAACTAAAAAAAATCAGTAGATAGAAAAAAATAACAATTTATATATAACCATATACAAATACGCAGAAGTGAAATAAAGATGGTATCGCTTTCTTCATGAATCCTATAAATGATTACATGACTAAATTAAATATCACTTTATAGGATTCATGGAGAAAGCGATACCATCTTTATTTCACTTCTGCATATTTGTATATGGTTATATACAAATTGTTTTTTTTTCTATCTACTGGTTTTTTCTAGTTGCATCTTCTGATTTTTCGAAAATGTACCTGGC
The DNA here is from genome assembly GCA_963691745.1 of Ditula angustiorana. Taxonomy (NCBI): domain Eukaryota; kingdom Metazoa; phylum Arthropoda; class Insecta; order Lepidoptera; family Tortricidae; genus Ditula; species Ditula angustiorana. The sequence goes on from OY829501.1 coordinate 5,358,973, forward strand.
AACACTGGTCATACTCTCTGGTGGCAAGCGGGCATCGCTTGGCGAGTACCGCTGAGCGAGTTTATCGTTTATAGCTTTTATCGCTGCGATCAACTAGTGAAGGGAGAGTCCTCGCCGGCAGTGTGAACAGCCAGCGATGAACTATAAATATATCTCTCTCTTTTACCGACATGGGGATCTTTATCTTTTGTTCGTTTCTTGAGCGAGAAAATAGTCGATAGCTAATCGCTTCCTCGCTCTTGGTGGGACCAGTGCCTTATGACCAATGTTGCCGGCTTAGACTTGTAAAATTGTCACTTGTAGCTTCGTGAAACGGGCCACAGGTGACACACTTGCTTGTTTGCCTTCCTATTTCATAAAAAAAATTGCAATATATGTTTCACGTGAAGAAGTTAAACGAAACGACTGGGTACAGTCACAGACATTAACTGTTAAGCCACCACAGAACCCTGTCACAACAACTTTGCCAATCTGTAGCTTATTAGTACACAATCCAAAGCAATGTCACTGTGACAACGTTCCATACGGGCTCATTAAAGTCTGTGAGTGTACAGTCAAGAAAATTGAAACACGTACCACCGTAGAACCTAGTCGAAGAGACATACGCATGACATTTGTATGACATAGCCTGGCGCTTAACACGCCGCGTCATTGCGATAGGGTTCTAAGGTGGTACGTGAATATATTTCCCCTACTGTACCTACCGAACGGAACATGAGGTCAAGCCACGGTCAAGCATTAGTCAATGACCGCATGTGAACTAAGTTTTTTGCTTGACTACCATCCCGGCGCTCTATTATGTATAGTCGACCAAATAATTGCTTGACCACTTTTGAACCTTGTCCCTTTGTAATAAGGTCGAAAAGTGGTCAAGCAATTTATTGGTCGACTATACAACATATGCATTCAACATCAATCACACTAAAATTGTAAAGGAGTAAGTTTGTGTGTGTATGACTAAAGGGCCATTTACACTAAGAGAGTTCTCGTACCATGTAAATGACCCCTAAGGGCGGGTTTTATAATCTGACAAGTTCCTGGTATATCAACAGATATACGTATATATATATATGTAATGCCGTTTCTGTTTATTTACAGATATCTGTTAGATATATTATCGGGAACTTAGGAAAGAGTGGAATATCGGCCCTGAGTCTAATTTAGTTTTCAATTAAAATGCTATGTAATGACAACGCAAAGAAAAATTAGGGTTATGGCGGGACATAGCATTTTAATTTTATAATTTGAATGTTAAACATATAAAAATAAAAATCGAAAGAAATTTAGTTTTCAATGTTCTGTTTGATCTTCTTTTATTTGTCATTGCTGGCTGGCCTATTTCAATAAAGTTTATCTATCTTTTTTTTTTTTTACAACATAGGAAGGCAAACAAGCAAGTGGGTCACCTGATGGTAAGTGATCACCACCGGCTATAGACACCTGCAACAACAAAGAGAGTGCAGATGCGTTGCCAACCCAGAGGGCTAAGATGGAATACCTCTTGTGCCAGTAATTACACCGGCTGTCTTACTCTCCACGCCGGAACACAACAGTGCAAGCACTGCTGCTTAGCGGCAGGATTAGCGAGCAAGACACAGGCAGACAGACGGACAAGAAAGTGATCCTATAAGGGTTCTTTTTTACCCGACTGCGCGACGCAAAGGAGGGTAATGTGTTTATCAGCCTATATTTATACCTATGTATGAAAGTATGTATGTTTGTTCCTTTGTGGCGATCTAGAGACCGAACGCGCGGGCCGATTTTGATGATTCTTACGTCAATCGATTCGACTTAATCTTGTTTCCTTTTGAGGTACGGAACCCTAAAAATGACTTCAATAGCACAAACGACTGAATTAATTGATCCAAAATAACTAAGAATAAAACCCAGGGGTGCAATTTCAGATCTCACCAGGTGACTAGAGCTAACCAAAATGGCCGAATCTCTATGAAAACGGCTATTTTGGTGAGCTTTAGCTACCCGGTGAGATTCAAATGCTATTTATAAATCTCACCAGGTGACTAAAGCTCACCAAAATGGCCGCATTTCTTTGAAAAACGGCCATTTTGGTGAGCTTTAGTCACCCGGTGAGATTCAAGAACCGCACTCCTGTACGGAAGTTCAAGCTACGAAATTAAAGAATGTCCCTCTCTTTTTTCGTGCGGGGGGGGGGGATACTACGTAAACTAGAAGCAATATGGCGGTTAGACTGTTACCATAAACCAGAAGTTCTATAAAAAGAACCAGAGACAACGCAGAGGGAAGCTATTTTACGTTTATTTATATTTGACTTCCCTGATTTAAGTTTGTTTTCTGTTAGTCTGTTACAAGCGTATATATATTAAACTGTACTATAATTAATTATAGAAGCGTCGGTTATCTATTAAAAAACCGGCCAAGTGCGTGTCGAAATCGAGCACGAAGGGTTCCCGTACCATTATCTATAAAAACTTTAATATTTATTTTATTATATTTTTTAGTATTTATTGTTATAGCGGCAACAGAAATACATCATCTGTGAAAATTTCAACTGTCTAACTATCACGGTTCTTGAGATACAGCCAGGTGACAGACGGACGGACAGCGGAGTCTTAGTAATAGGGTCCCGTTTAACCCTTTGAGTACGGAACCCTAAAAAGAAGAAGTAAATATTTGGTAAAGCGTAAAATGTCCATAAAAATTAGTTAATATATATAGTCATTTATTTCAGAAATAATTCCATACATGGTTAGCAGCTCTGAACTTTGTCTAGGGTCTATGATATTAGCAAATGACAAAAAAAAGGTAAAATTGATCTTTTTTTATGCGGATCGACTCAAGTTTCGTGTCAAGATGAATTCATTGTCTCGAAAGAAAAAACAGAGTAGCAGAAGTTAATTAAATAAATAAAAAAAACTAATCCAATTTGCGAGAGCAATGAAGTCTATGGTCAGGTAATTATAGTCATTTAGGCAGAGACATAAAAGAGCTGTGATTGCAGTATTCACAGTCAAACAAATAAATATCATTACGTCTTATAAATCTTTTGAACCGACACCGACCACTACATAACTGTATACTCACAGAAAATTACACCAAATAACCACTTTAAAAATCCAACTGGCTGTATAGAAAACGCCTTGTCACCGTCGAAAAAAAAGTCCAACATGTCCTATTGTCGATGGACCGCGACAACCTAATTGACAGCTAACGGAAGTGCCAATGAACTTGGCGGGAAACGGACGTTCTTATTTTAAAAGTCAAAACGTCCAGCGCGATTATTGTCTCGTTTGTCTATGAAAGCTTTGTAGTTTGAGGGTTTTGATTTTAAACTATGGCAACATTGAATAGGGGGCTTATTTACTGTTTTTATTACAACTGGTAAGGACGCTCCCTTAGTAGTACGTAATGCAATTTTTGAAGATGTTTTAGCCCCCCTCCCCCCCCCCTTGTAACGCACCGTAACGTTTTTCTATACCCCCCTCCCCCTCTCCAAACGTTACGTAACACTAAATGACAAAAACAACATTAAATGGCGTACAATGCAATCTAGGGATTCCCCGTGAAATATAAAACGAAAAGGTTTGCCAATTTTCGAGAACAAATTAAAAAAAATGGCGACCAGACTAATACAATCGAGGGATTCCCCGTAACGTAAATAATCCCTTTGTAATACGGTAGAAAATTGGTCAAGCAATTTTTTGGTCAACTATACGCCGTCTACTTCCAAATTTTACACGTAAGAAGCAAGCAAAAGCTAGTTTTAAACTTACGTTTCCACCGGTTATATCCAGTTTTCACAGCTCATTCCACATGACTGCGTGTCTGAAAAAAAAAGAAGTAAAATTCAATCCAGTATGATCAATTATATTATGACACTGTTTGTCTGTTGTAATCTTAGGTCCTCTTACGAAAACTAACGTAAAAGCGAAGTTTTTTATTACATTACAGCGAATACGAAATTAATTTATGAATTACTCTAAGGTTTGCGGGTGGTAAGACCTTGTGCAAGTTCAGTCCGGATCGCTACCACCATCTTGCTCGCTAATCCTGCCGCTAAGCACCAGTGCTTGCATTGTTGTGTTCCGGCGTGGAGAGCACGACAGCCGGTGCAATTACTGGCACGAGAAGTCCGTCTTAGCCCTCTGGTTTGGCAACGCATCTGCAAGCTCTTCGATGTTGCGGGTGACGAAAGGCGGTGGTGTACACTTACCATCAGGTGACCTACTTGTATGTTTGCCTTCCTATTTCATAAAAAAAAAGGTAGTACAATGTACGTTTTTTTTATCAATTTACAGGTTTCACTGCTTTGACGCGCCCAAAGGTAACCATTTTGACAGTTTGGGCTATCTACACTTGACAAGTACTGAGGCTATATCCATGCTTCATCCAAGATAGTAGTTGTCACCTGACATATGTTATATATTAGAGATGCGCCGAGTAACACTTTTGCCGAGTAACGAGTACCGAGTTTTACTCGGTTCAATTTTTTTCAACCGAGTACTCGGCCGAGTAATTCGGTTCAATCAAATTCCCATTTCGCGCACGTAAATAAGTACAAACAGGTTCGCGTTGATACACCCCTCACCCCGCCCGCGCCTTTCAACTACCAGTCACTTGATATTTTGCAAACAAATACTTCACGTTGCGCGTCATAGTAAATAAATAATTGAAAAAGTTTGTTAATTAACGATTGATTGTGTGTAGTACCTGATCAGTGATGACCTGATTTTGATTAACACTGTTGTTTTAATTGTATCTACCTAAATATATTGCTTTTCTTAAACCGAGTATACTCGGCATTCAAACCGAGTTATTCGGCCGAGTACGAGTATCAAAAAACCCGCCGAGTACGCCGAGTACCGCGTATCAACCGAGTCCTTAGCCCATCTCTATTATATATTGTGTATATTTTATATGATCTAGTTTAACTGTTTTATTTATTTCTGCACCACCTACCATCTTGTCATCTTAGTTTTAATTTCTATCTCTATCCAAAGGTTGTCTGGAAGAGATCGCTCTCAAGCGACAAGACCGCCTTTTGGATACCTATATTTAAGATTTATCTGTAATTCTGTCAAATTGTAATGTGGTTTTCAATAAAGCATATTGTATTAGAATAAAATAGAACCATTTATTTCAGGCTGCGTAGGCCCATAGAAAAAATACCGTAAAGACTAACATACATTTATTTATAAAACAAAAACATGAACGAGCTGTCTGCCCGTGGAAGTATGTTAAATTGTAGATTGTTAGGATATAGCTGTTAATATTGATAAGAAGTATAAGAGCGTATGTCGCACCCTTAGAATTAAAGCGACTCAATCATGATTATGATATTTCCCAAAATTAAACCCTATGTCTTTTAATTAAGGTGATATTTTGGGACGTGTATTATTCAGAAATGGGTCACTTTAATTCTAAGCGTGCGATGTATTGTTTGAGTGGTTTATTGAGTGGATTGTATTGTATTGTATCGTTAGTTTGGTGACATAAGGGGCCTGTCACGCGACCGTCAGAATAAACAAAGAAGACTTTTCGTACGTGGGTGGTGGTACAATATGACGGTGTCGGTTTAGGTGTCAGTCTGAGATCATCTCAAACATTGAGATTTGTGCGAATTAAATTGATCCTTATCTCAAGACATATTTCATTATGTTTCATCCATGTTTCATTCAATTCATTTTAGCGGGTGGTAGGGCCTTGTGCAAGGACCGTCCGGATCGCTACCACCATCTTGCTCGCTAATCCTGCCGCTAAGCAGCAGTGCTTGCTTTGTTGTGCTCCGGCGTGGAGGGCAAGACAGCCGGTGTAATTACTGGCACAAGAGGTATTCCATCTTAGCTTGTTTGCCTTCCTATTTCATTAAAAAACAATTTTTAGGGTTCCGTGCCTCAGAAAGAAAACGGAAACTTTATAGACGGATTCCACGCGACGATGCGCAAGCCCTGCCCTGCTGCGGAGGGTTCGCGACAGCCGCCACAGCATCCCGACCGTCGTCGCCGAGAGATGGGACAGCGGGCTAACTTTTAATTTAATGGTTAATGTCCTTCCTTCATTTAGGTTTAGGTACTAACATAGTGATATAAGTTTCACTTGTAATACTAACGCTGTATGGATTATTTTGTCCGCAATAAATGCATTTTATTTTAGTTGATCACTTTATTATCCGTCCGTCTGTCTGACAAGACTCTTTTCCTCATGAACGCGTGGACATATCGAGTTGAAATTAATATCAAATACTCAAGTCTGCTACCTCTTGAAGCCGTGACAAAATCAAACTTCTAAGTCAACGCAATCAAAAGATACGGCCGTTTATGCGGCATATTTCATACATCCACAAGGGAATCGAAAACCTATAGGGTACTTCTCGTTGGTGTAGAACTATAAAATTTGACAAGAAGCAAGGTCCCACAGCACATATAATGGCAAAATTTGTAAGGAATCCTCGGTGGGCGAGTACGACTCGCACTTGGCCGGTTTTTTTCTCAGTTTAAGTTTGTCTTTTTCTTAATATTTTAAGGCACTTATTTAATGGTGTTACTTCTTCGTTCTTGCTTTGTTGTTTTGTGAAAAAAAAAACTTAAGTTCTCATTCAGTAAGGCAGTGTAAACAAACATTATCTTTGACGCCCACTGTACTGCCTGATTGATATTAACCTGCGCATGCGCATGCGCAATTCTAATTAGGAGATGGGTATCGCATACCTAATGACAGCATTTTCTACTCGGTGACAGCAAGTGAAACTGACATTTAATTCTATTCTATTTATGTAATAGTTTGCGGGTGGTAGGAATTTCTACAAATTCCGTCCGGATCACTACCACCATCTTGCTCGCTAATCCAGCCGATAGCAGCAATGCTTGCACTAGTTGCCTTGTTGTGTTCCGGCGTGGAGAGCAAGACAGCCGGTGTAATTACTGGCACAAGAGGTATTTCCATCTTAGCCCTCTGGGTTGGCAACGCATCTGCAATCTCTTCGATGTTGCGGGTGTCTATAGGCGGTGGTGATCATTTACCACCAGGTAGGGTTGCCAGGTGTCCGGCTTATTACAGTCGTGTCCGGCCAAGTAAATACAAGTCCGACCTGCTAGGCTTTTGGTCAACCCCGCTGCGCGCGACCTAAGTCAAGCGGACACGCAACGAATAAGCATGACTCGCGATCTCGTCTCGATGTATCAGGCTACGTTAGTATTTGCGTCCGGCTTATAGGGCAAAATGTCCGGCTAAATATGAACCTGTGTCCGGCTTTTCTATTTTTGGACCTGGCAACCCTACCATCAGGCGACCCACTTGCTTGTTTGCGTTCCTATTTCATAAAAAAATGTATCGTCGTACGAAGCCGGAGCAGGTCGCTAGCGCTAACCTTTAATTCAATGTTCGAGCCTGTAATCTATAGTTCGAGCCCAATTTGACCCTATCTCCCCACACAAAGCTTTACCATTTTCGGAAATACCAACTAGAATTAGTAAATTTAAATTGCCCAGCCCTATATATATTAAAACAATTGTAGTGTAAGAATAGCTATCCTTCATTAACTCCTAAAAGCCTCGATCCTTTGGTCCGGGAGTCCTCTTGTTTATTTATTTTTTCTCTTCGCCGTTCCGTCCTTCGACCATCAGGGACAATCCCCTTGACGTTCCGTCCCGTTTTCTTTTAAATCGCCGTGCAAAAGCATCAAGTCGATACAACCTTTACACTCGGACTAACTTAAACGTGCGTACATAAACAAAAATCTTCGTTTTAAACAAATTTAAAATTATAATATTTGGTAATGCTAACATATAGATGTAGATATAATTAAACTCAATATAAGAATACGCGTTCCCACTCAAAAAGCTAAAATATAGAACGGCTCAAATCTTCCTAATAATGGGTCCCGACTGTTGAAGTTCATGAAACTATTGCAATGGTGTAGGTATTCAACATTACTTAACAGAACTTCAGACTACTGGTCTTGTTTTAGTCTTTTCAGTTTTGATTTACTTTTAACGCAGTTGGGTTTTTGATTTTTTAATTAACTTTTTTATTAAGTACACGAATTTAATCGATGGATGGATTGGAATTTATCAATTTATGTCCGATTTTTTTACCTCAGTACGGACGGAACCCTAACTCGAATAAAGACATACCAGTTTTTTGCAACGATATTGCCCAAAAAAATCTTAATAATTATCGCCTATTCGGTACCGTTAGCCGTTTTAATTTGCATCCATACCATAGAAATTGTCGGTTAATCGTGGCACACTTGAGACCGGTCAAGCGTGATCGGTTTCTCTTCGGGATGGGCGAGTAACTAGTTTTTTTAAATCGACCTTAGCCACCTTCTAACCTCAGTTAAGAACGAAAATGATTGATTAAATGGGTACAACAACATATCACTCCTTTCTGGCGGCACTCAGTTAAAAATAATCTCATAGTAAACTGCAAAATTCCCTCTAATTCCAGGAATTCATAACACTATGGCAACCCCAAAACAAAATGGCTGCCGTGATTTGATATTTAGAATAAATCGAACATAACTGGCCAGTTACAAAGTAGCCAATTTCATCTTAAGATTTTCTCGACCTTGCGCTAAGAAGCGGTACCTGAAATTGGGTCACTCGGCCACAGCCCGGCTAGCTCAGTCGGTAGAGCATGAGACTCTTAATCTCAGGGTCGTGGGTTCGAGCCCCACGTTGGGCGAAACACTTTTTGCTTTTTTTTCTAATGCTAAAAAAATAGCTTGACAGTACATTTATTTTATTTTTGGTCAAGGTGTATCATTAAAAAGATAAATTTGTTCCAAAAAATATTATTAATACGTATTATTATTATTTCTAACGCCTTCCAGTTATATTTTTACAAAAAAAATGTAGGCACTGAAGACACGGCATGTCTAAGATTATATGTATTGTACGTAAATAGAAATATAGATAGATAAGAAATAGACAGTTAGTTCATCCTGTCTCAGTCTTCAATAGATCGTAGAGGTGGTGACGTCACGAGACATCGCGTCGCGCCGTCTAGCCTAACCGGCGTCATAGCTCCTAACATAAATATTATAAATATAATTTTAAGCATTACTTAGCCATTGACTGGCTTTGATCAAAGATTTTTATTAATTAAATCGATCAATCGTTCTGATCATCCAGAAATGGGGTGCAATATTTGAATCTCACCAGTTGACTAAAGCTCACCAGAATGGCCGAATCTCTATTGCTGGTGAGCTTTAGTCACTCTAAAATGACTGGCCAAGGTTAGTTAATCTCTATCTGCGTCCCTTTCTTATGACACTAGTTAGACAGAGACACAGGGAGGGGTTAAACTAAACCTGGGCTGTCATGTTAGGGCCGCTGGCTGATATTGATATCAGTTACTATGGCTGAAGCATGACAATGTCGACAATCGACAATGCGAGGAAGTAGTCGGTATGGGCACATTGTCTCCTCTCCGTTATTGCGATGTTCTTGGAACACTGACTGACGCAGGTCAATGATAACACCTTTGTCCATTAAAACTGATTTATCCTTTACAAGCCCTTTATAACATACCGCCCGCGCGCTTTGCCCATCACTAATTTTAAAAACTGACAGGTGTGACATTAGCCGCGTTCCGAATCACCTTTATAGCGCCAGGGCGGTCGGACCGGATCGTCAGATCGCCAATACAAGTCGGGATCATTTCCAACCATCCCTATCCAAGATATAGGACAATCATTGATTTTATATTACGCCCGAGATTTTTTTTTTAGGATATAGGAAGGCAAACAAGCAAGTGGATCACCTGATGGTAAGTGATCACCACCGCCTATATGTATACATACACCTGCAACAACAAAGAGAGTGCAGATGCGTTGCAACCCAGAGGACTAAGATGGAACACCTCTTGTGCCAATAATTGCACCGGCTGTCTTGCTCTCCGCGCCGGAACACAACAGCCAACAACATTAATGTCTCCTTGACAATGGATTTGAACGTTTTTTGGAAGCGAGCTGGAGCCGTGTTGCACACGCATCCGGTGCTGGCCGGTCTTAATATGTATTCCGATCTTTCTCTCCCGTCTCTGTGTCTAGATCGAAAGTGGAAAGCACTTACGTGCGAAGTGAAAACACCGTGACTCATGGAGTCGGCTCGCTATTAGCTGCCCTGTGGTTTAAATACTAAGTTATAGCACAGAATAAATAATAGTACAGAAACTTCTCTTTTACGACCGCGATTAAACGAATTCCATCTTTACGAACACGCTCAAAAAGTTCGTGTTACTTCGTACTCCAACGCGCCGCCCGCGCCGGCCTTCCCCCTGCTACTCCCGGCGACACGCTAGGGTTGCGCGGCATTCGTTTTCAATTACACTGACACGGCGGGGGCGAGCGAGCGGGCGCGCGGCAAGCCGCCCGCGATAGCGATTTGCCTACGCTATAGGCAAGGCAGCCGAGCGTGCCTACAATGCGGAGTGGAACCCCCCTGCCTAAACGCCGTTTTTGTTCGAAGTAAAACTTCTATAATTTTACTATTATATTCTGTGGCGTAAATAAGACTTGTCAGACTTAACCGACCGAGGACCCTCACTATCGATTCCTCTCTATCATTTCTATTGTTTCATTCCAGTATTTACTCCCCCCTCCAGACGCCATGACTAGTCTAAGGGTTTTAGGCAACAGATTTATCTCCCTCGTGTTCCGAGAAATGTTTTCAGCACTGACTCACGGCATGACGAATGAAAATAAGTAGAAACTAGCTACTGAAGCTCACGACTATATATATGAACGAGGTATATCGACCAGGGTGTCTGAGGCACACAACAAATAATAGCAGTACCTACAGAAGATGCTCTTCGAACAAAAAAATTGTTTAGGTACCTATAAGAACCGTCCTACTGTATGCCTCGCAGTTTATCGTATAATTCGTTCGCACGCGCGGCAAGTCATTCGCGGCCCCATTGCAGAGGTTCCCCGAACGACATGTAGCTTGGCGAAATGTGCCGTACCGTTCCGTGGTCGCAAGTCTGAGCACCGAACGGATAAATACACCGGTACTAAAGGTATATTAGTACCAGCGGGGTTCCACTCTGCACTGTAGGTACGCTCGGCCGCCTTGCCTACAGCGTAGGCAAATCGCAGAAGGTTGTCGACTCGCCGCGGTCCCGCTCGCTGGCCCTCGCCGTGTTAGTGTCATTGAAAACAAATGCGGCGCAACCCTAGCCTGTCCGACGCGTTCCTTTTGTCGCGAGCCGCCTAGTGAATGTGTATGAAAAAATACGTGGTAATACGAACTTTTTGGGCGTGTCAATAAAATTGGAATTCGTTTAATCGCAGTCGAACGAGAGAAGTTTCTGTACGTTAGTACTATTATTTATTCTGTGCTTGCCTATTAGCGTATCCAACAAAAAGTTTGTAATTTCAAGACATACTTAAAAAGCTTTGAAGGTGTTTCTTCGTTATTGCCCAAACTTTTTTTGAATCAATGGGCTTGTTTTACCTTTTTTAGTTCTTTATATTTTACGCAGGCAGGTTTTTTTAGAACGCAGTGAATACGTAAACTTTATAACCGCATTTTATCAAGTAGGTATACACAATAGTCATCCCTGCAGGACCGGCAACGCACAAGTGCCTAGGCTGCGGTAATTGCTTACCACCGGGCGAGCGGCTTGCTCGTTAGTCGCCGACGTTGTACAAAAAGGTACCAGGCATGCATAAACCAAAAGCAGAGAGGCGGTCCTGCATTCCATAAACGTCTCGCCGCCCCGCCTTGACCCAAATAGGTATCCACTGTTTTTGGCGCATTGCGGTTCGGGACAGGAATACTGGATACCCCGTGACTTGATGCAGTCGTGAATAAGGTGAGGAAAGAAAACCGGACTCGCGCACCGAGGGTTACGTACACACTTATAAACACCGAACATTGTTGAGATGAAAAGATAAACTGAATTGAGAGACATACTTAACTCTTGTCACCATCCCGTATAGTCGGCCAAGAAATTGCTTGACCACTTGTCGACCGTATTACAAAGGGATAAAGTTCAAAAGTGGTCAAGCAATTACTTGGTCGACTATACATATCAAGTTTAATGATAACATTGTAATTGCAAAAACATATTTATTTTGAAGCAACTACAAACTAAAGATGCCACGAATATTCGGCCACTATTCGGTATTCGGCCTTTTCGGCCACTTTGTTTGGTATTCGGTATTCGGCCGAATAATGCATACTATTCGGCCGAATACCAAATCATTAAAAAAGACACGTCATATTACTCAAGATTATATGTATTCATTACTATAGTTGCAAAACTTCTGAAATATTCGGAATTATTCCGGAAAACTTCCGGGAATATTTCGATTACTCGGAAACTTTCCCAGTAATAAAACCGGTCACGTGCGAGTTGGACTCTTTTATTATATTTAACAGAAAACATTCCTTAATCATAAGGGTGCATACATTTAGTCATTCTACTTCAGAACGAGTAATTAAAAAAAGTGACAGGAAATTCGATTCTAATGATGTCAACACTAGAAAGAGACAGAGGCGTTTAATTCGAGTCTTTCGCTTAGACCGTTTGTGCTGTTCACAGCGCGCAGTCCATCAGTTCATGGTTCGGCCATTTTGGAATTAAAGTGATATATTTTTATTTTAATATGTCCGTATGAAATTATACATACATATAATATCCAATCAGGCTTATATTACGACTATTTACGACCGCTAGTCAAGTCTTTCGTCGGCGATGTGACTTTGGTTAAACAACCTCCCAGAGACTTTAAAATGCGTAACACCAGCATTTCATCTTTATTAATCATCATCAAATTAATCTATGATCACTGAAAACATAGATTTAAAAAAAGGATCAGGCTTTTAGTATTATTACAAAACATGGTTGTATGTGCCAAGATACCTTTGCCTTTCAACACTAAAAATGACAGCCCGAGGCCGAGCGGAATGAATACTTCCTCCCCTCCCGGAATAGTTCCCCACCTCATACGTCCCTGGGAATGTTTCCGAATGTTTCCGAAGGAATCAAGGAAGTTTTCGTCTTTGCCTGGGAATACTTCCCAGTAGGTAAATTAAGTTTCCACCCGTGTTGATGTTAAAAAAGCGTAAATAAAACATAAATATTTATCGTATTACCTATGTCAGGGCAAGTTATGTACCAATTTTTGTAATTTAATCATGATTTTCTTATGTTGTTATATTCGATCGAATACGCAACTTAAAAACCTAGCCGCCGTGTGTTTTTCTTCTGTCCCATGAATTTATGTAGAAAAGCGTAGATATACAGATACTTGTTACGTACATCCTCGTCTTGAATGTAGTCCAGGGCCCAATTTCATAAACGTGACAGGCGACAGGTGACAGTGACAATTCGGTGTACATTGCTTGTCCACTATGATGTTAAGTCTGTAGCGTTACTTGTTGACACAATAATGTACGGAAAACTGTCACTGTCACCTGTCGCCTGTCGCGTCGATGAAATTAGTACCAGTGTCCAATCTCATAAATGTGACAGGTGACAGTGACAATTTGGTATACATTGCTTTCCCACTATGATGTTAAGTCTGTACAAGTCTGTAGCGTTACTTGTAGACATAGTAATGTATAGCGAATTGTCACTGTCACCTGTCGCGTTTATGAAATTGGGCCCAGGTAACTTGTTCATTGTTAATTTGTTAATTTTACAATAAAAGAATACCATAACAGTAGTAGGGTTATTTTTGTGCACGAGTATGTAGGTATGTACCTATGTAAGGATTGGAATGATTAAAACGATGTTTTTATTAAGTGTTTAAAAACAATTTCGTCGTAGTTTTTATTATTTTGTTTTGGATTTCTACAAAGAAAGTCTTTATCGGTAATCGCCTGCCGGAACCATCCAGTGGATATCTACTTTTAGGTTTTTCCCCTACTAACTACGGACGTACTGCGTGTAATGTACATACGGTTGCAAAATTACGTAAGTAATTTTAACAAAAAGGCGCGTAAAATACCGATAGTTTGCGGCGTGTGTTATATAAAACATGGTTGTATGTGCCAAGATACCTTTGCCTTTCAACATTCAAAAATGACAGCCCGAAGCTCGAGGCCAAACGGAATGAATACTTCCTCCCCTCCCGGAATAGTTCCCCACCTCATACGTCCCTGGGAATGTTTCCGAATGTTACCGAAGATGGAATCAATCAAGGAAGTTTTCGGCGCGCAGAGCTGGCGGGCCGGGGCGGCGACGGCGGCGCACGGCGTCTTTGATTTCGTTTACTTGCGTTGTGTGTGAGAGCTTGTAAAACGCCGCACGCGCCGTTCAGTTTATTCGCCTATTCTTCGTGTTGAATTACAGTTAAGTAATTTAAGCAAGGTACTTAGGTAGGTACCTCGAAATCAAGCTGAAGTGTAGAATTATTTCTAAGATGAAAGAAATATTCAGCTCGCACAGCCCTGTCGAATTTCCATCTCTTTCTATCGCGTTACTCTTACCAATTTTTTTTATACAACATAGGAAGGCAAACGAGCAAGTGGGTCACCTGATGGAAAGTGATTACTACCGCCCATAGACACCCGCAACACCTAGGAGATTGCAGTGCGTTGCCAACCCAGAGGGCTAATATGGAATACCACTTGTGCTAGTAATGAAGTAAGTATGAAAAATAGTGAATTTTACCGTATTTTACCAGGGTAATTTTATCGGTCTGCATCACTACTTACTATTTAAACAGTGATTCTATTGGAAGTTGGAATTACATATTTTATAATTATGTATCATAATTCTTAACTTATAGTGTAAATAATGAGTAATAACCTCAGAATTACATACATTTTTTACTTTTTTCACAAGTAAAGGGAAAAGTCCGAAAACTGTAAACTTGTAAGGTATGTTACATCACATTTTGTATTTATTACAATCTTATATTTGCACTTAGTACGTATGGGACCAAGAGTTTTAAAATAGCAAAGTTAAGTTTGTCCCTCAATTCGGTTTCTTTTTTCATTAAAGCAATGCTTGGTGCTTATTAGGTTTGTACGGAACCCTCGGCGCGTGAGCCAGACACGCACTTGGTCGGTTTTTAACGAAATTTTCGTATTTTTCGGCCATCGAAAACTTCCGAATGTTTCGGAATGCTTCCGAATGTTACGGGAAGTATTCCCTGGGAAACATTCGGAAAGATTCCCGCTTGCATCTATATTCATTACCAAATTACAATACTTTAGTAAGTAAAATTGACCAGTGGTAAGTTGTGATGGATAAAAGCATACTTTTCAGCATTTGTTGAAAGCAGACGATTACGCTTTTCATCATAAGTGATACCAGCTTCAGAAAATAACCTCCCGCCCGCGCTCCCGTATACATCGCAACGAGGGTAGACAGGTAGCGACTTGTCTTTATTCTTGTTAATATTCGGCTTCGGCCGACAGCGTTGCCGAATATTTGGTATTCGGTATTCGGCTAAATCACTATTCGTGGCAACTGTACTACAAACTTACGGTTCTCGGATTTTTTCCTATATTTGTGCTGTGAGAGCTTGCTTCTTGCCAAATTTCATGGTTCTAGATCAACGGGAAGTACCCTATAGGTTTTTGATTCCCTTGCGAGTGAATGAAATATGCGGCATAAACGGCCGTATCTTTTGATTGCGTCGACTTAGAAGCATGATTTTTTATGGTTTCAATGAACTGCAGATCTGAGTAAGTACAGTCAAGGAATATAATTTCCAACCCACCTAAGGTTCAATATCATATAGAAAACTGTCACCATAAGAGCTATAGAGCAAGACGTTAGTTTGACATATCGACCTTAATGCATTGCGAATGTCAGACGACATTTCAACGAAATGGGTAGGGAATTAAATTCTTTGACTGTATTTGATATTAATTTGAACTCGATACCTTCACGCATTACTGAGAAAAAGGGCTTTGACAGACGGACAACGAAATTATCCCATGAAAATTAGTTAACTTTCAACGATATTAGGGCCCAATTTCATAAACGCGATAGGCGACAGAGACAATTCGCCGTACATTACTGTGTCGACAAGTAACGCTATTGACTTACAGACTTAACATCATAGTGAGCAAGCAATGTATACCGAATTGTCACTGTCACCTGTCGCGTTTATGAAATTGGGCCCTGTATAGTCAACCAAGTAATTGCTTGACCACTTTTGAACCTTATCCCTTTGCAATACGGTCGAAAAGTGGTCAAGCAATTTCTTGGTCGACTATACTTTCGCTCTGTCTGTCCGTACGTCATAGCACAGCCCCCCCCCCCCCCCAATCGTTCCCCGACGGTCACGTAGTATATAGTACGTACCCTAAAGTCTACTATTACATTATTAATAACTAGAGGACGCGCGCGACTTCGTATAAAATTAGTAGCCTATGTTCGTCAGGTAGTGTAGCTTTCTATTGGTGAAAGAATTTTTGAAATCGGTTCAGCACTTCCAGAGATTACCCCCTACATACAAACAAACTAACAACCAAACAAAGTTTACCTCTTTATTATATTAGTGTAGATGTAGATTAGTGTAGATTAGTGTAGAAAAGCAGACTGGATAGGTAGTTATTTTGATATTTTTTACCCAGTAATGAACAGTTGAACATTTCTGGCAAATTGGACTGATTGTACAGTCAAGGAACTTAATTCCCTACCCATTTCGTTGAAATGTCGTCTGACATTCGCAATGCATTAAGGTCGATATGTCAAACTAACGTCTTGCTCTATAGCTCTTATGGTGACAGTTTGCTATATGATATTGAACCTTAGGTGGGTTGGAAATTAAATTCCTTGACTGTACCCATGAGTCAGCCTGACCTTTCTGTTCCAATATAAACGGGGTGGCCTTGCGCTTGACACTAGCTAACTAAGTACCTACTGCACAGTCCATCAAACTGAATTCTAAGCTACTGTAGAACCTTTGCACATTAAATGTCGCAATGACTTAAATGTCTTATTTTAACGTTATCAAATCAATCAAGTATGAAAATCCGTTGCGTAGTTTAGAAAAAGGCGACCAAAGATACACTATAAAAATTCAGGAAATACAGGAAAATTAGCGAATTTACTTTAAACTATGAAAATATAAAGATAAAACTTCTCAGGACTTGAACCTGCAACATCAGCATTCCGTGCCTTGCGTTTGCCAGTTTCGCCACACTGCCTCTGCCATACCCTGCGAATTTTTGAATGTGCTTCGTCTTACGGTCATTACATGATTGATTTTAAGGCACGGAATGCTGATGTTGCAGGTTCAAGTCCTGCCATTGCCCTAATTTTTCTTTGTGTTGTCATTACAATTTTAATTTAATAGTTTGAATGTAAAAACATTTAAAAATAAAATCGAAAGAAATTTCGGTTACAAAAAATTTAATAAAACTTCTCATTACGTCTTATAAAAAGATCCAGTCTACAAATCAATCGCTTGACTGTTATAAAATCGATAATCGGTTCAGTAGTTACGGCGACAAAAAATGACAAACATACGCACGCCCCAGATGCAAGGCGGGTCGAAACTTAATAAGTGTAACATAAACTGGCCACAAACCGCGAACGTGATCTGTGCTAAGTATTTAGGCGTGCAAATATACTTTAAAACAGTTATAAAAAAGTACCCGGTAAGTTAAACAAGAACAAACACGATACGACATGACATTTCTAATGAAAGTTTCATTTTTAGCGGTAATGTGGCGGAAACTGGAATACGCAAGGCACGGAATGCTGATGTTGCAGGTTCGAACCCTGCCATAATTTTTCTTTGTGTTGTCATTCATTACATAGCATTTAAATTTAATTTGATTTTTGTCGCGTTAGGAAAGCCACCATGCCACCACCTACCAGACTAGCCCCTGTGCCACAAAAATTACAAGTGGTACAATTTGCCACCCTTAATTGTAAAGTTTTTCATACAAAAATGTGACAAATCTGTTATATCTTGTAAGTTTTCTTTCTGGCACTTACAAGATATGACAAATATGTTAAATTGTAGTACTTGTAAATTTTGTGATAAAGGTCCCAGAGGTGCAATTTTTGAATCTCACCAGGATTAGAGGTCAGCAAAATGGCCGAATCTTTATTAAACACGGCTATTTCGGTGAGGTTTAGTTACCCGATGAGATACAAATGCAATTTTTGAATCTCACCAGGTGAATAAAGCTCACCTGGCCGCATTTCCATGAAAACCGGCCATTTTGGTGAGCTTTCAGTCAGCTGATGAGACTCGAAAATTGCACCTCTGGTCAGCCGGAACTCTGACCACAAATAAGTATAAACTCGCGCGGTAGAATTAGGGCCTCTGTACTATCGCCTACTTCCATAGTAATTAAAACTAACAAAGGGTCCGCCTATCGGCGCGCGCGCATATCAATTGAGGGCAATTAATGCAGATTAAAGAAAACGGTATGACGAGTTGGTTTAATCTGTTGCATAACAATACAATACCAATGCCTAATGTTTATTCATCTTTCTTTTAATACCACTTGTTGGAAAACAGGCGTTGGGCTGAAACAGAGCTGCTGTTAAGATATTTCAATTTTTAAATTGTTGGCATGACTTCATGTGATGACAATGAATGACACATTTTCGTGCAGGTACTAAATTAATTAATTATGACAATGTACTAATAATAAAATATGACCAATAAAAAATATTTGTCTGGGGTAATTTACACCAGTTGCCCTGGAGAGCGATTTTTGAATCTCACTGGGTGACTAAAGCTCACCAAAATGGTCGTTTTTCATAGAGATTCGGCCATTTTTGTGAGCTTTAGTCATCCGGTGAGATTCAAAAATTGCACTTCTGTACTTTGTTTTTTTTTTCAAGTTACAATAACAACATTCAAACATGCAATGTTTTTAAGTAAATTGATCATTAAATGGGCAAATATTATATAATAAAATAACACATATTTCCTGTTGTACAATAGATTAATAATGCAGAAGTTGGTTCGTTTATAAGTTTTATCCTCAATTTGCTTAAGAATACATATTCTTAATTAATTAACGAACTAAATTGATCAGCGAACGTACGCCGAGGCCGCCCTCTACCTACTCGCCCAGTCACATCACCCTTATAAATTTACTTACATAATCGCCTTTCATCCATCCGTTCAACATGCCCAAACCAACGCAACATTCCAATAATACTAACAAAAATTTTTTTTTTACAATGTTCATCCTGCTATCTGTCACTTCATGACATTCATCAGGGAGTCGAGAGGGTATATATTGTCTTGCACGGCACGCATCCAGTGACACGTCCGTATGTTCACAATCTATGTTATTTTAATAGATCTTGGGGGGCTTTTCTCTTCAGTCTGCTAAAAGTTATTTCTTCCTTCATTAGTTTGCTAACTTGTTAGGGTGGTTTTCTATCCTTTTCTTGTATCTCACCATACATGTCTGAATTTCTTCTTTTATAGTTGTGATACCTAAATCATGGTGTATTCTGGTATTTTTGATATACCAAGGGGCATTAACAATCATGCGGAGTATTTCGGATCGGTTTCTTTTGATTATCTCAACAAATAATTTAATAAATAATTTAAATGTCCCGATATGGTACGGTTTAGTGATCCCTGAACCAGGATACCCAATTGTTAACGAAACTAGAGTCAAAACACAAACATCCTGTTTACCCCGATGCCTGCGAGCTAGTAACCTAGTTCAATTAAAAATTGCAAATTCAATTAGCAGAGTTGAAAAGAAAGCAAAAGCAAAGTCAAATATTGGCCAATTTCATGTTAATTGATGCTTAGTGGGAACAGTGCCCCAAGCACGAATCTTCTCGATACGTGTTAACTCGCTACGCACCTCAGTGCGGCTCTCTCATACTACGCTAGTTAGAACGAGACGCACTGAGTCACGTAGCGAGTTAAGAGGAGTGTGAACCCAGCGCTCTCCATACAAACGGCGATAACGTTTTCCACCCTCTAAACCTTAACCTATAACCATGGTTTTTTTGTATGTTGTCATTATGCCCTAGAACTAGGTTCGTATGTTTTGATTTTTTTAATATTCTTAATAGTTTCAAAAATATTGACGCTTTTTTGTTTTGTATGAAACTACTAAAATGCAAATATTGTCAAATCCATGACGAATATTAAAAAAATCAAAACATTCAAAACCTAGTTCCGAAACATAATGACAATATACCTACAAACCATTGCCATAGATTTAGGTTTAGAGGGTGGAAAACGTTATCGCCGTTTGTATGGGGAGCGCTTTTGGGCCTGGGTTCACACTCCGCTTAACGCGTGTGGATAAGATTCGTGCTAGATGCACGGAGCTGGTATTATCCACAACATGGTCTGGTTTTACTCTCGTGTACTTTGTGCGCATATTTGGAACTTCTTCCAGCCGACTTTTGGGTAGTGGAAAGTTATGGAATGTGTATAAATCTAATCACTTGAAGATCTACATAATCCGAATATTATCCTACTAATGCAGATGACCAGAAAGCCTAGTGGTTAGTGACCCTGGCTATGAAGCTAGCGGTTTGGGGTTTGATTCCCGGGAGGGGCAAATGTTTGTATGATGAATATGATTGTTTGTACCCAAGCTTTGGTTACTATACATATCTAAGTATGTAGTTATCTATATAAGTATGTATATCCGTTGTCTAGTACTCATAGTACAAGCTTTGCTTAGTTTGGGACTAGGTCAATTGGTGTTAATTTTCCTGAGATATTTAATGTTAGAAATGCGAAAGTTGTACTAAAAGGATCCGCTCATGGTCTATAGACCGATCGCAGATTACAAACACAAAGGAATAAAAAAAAATGCGAAAGTAATGGTTATGATTTTAGATATTTGTGTTTGGATGTTTGTTCATCCATTACTCATTAACGGCTGGACGGATTTAAATGAAATTTGGCAGACAGATAGATCATATCCTGGGTTAAAACATAGGATACTTTTTATCCCGTAAAAATAACATTACGCGTGCGAAGTCACGGAAAAAGCTCATCTACACTTATCTACACTAATATAATAAAGAGGTAAACTTTGTTTGTTTGTATTTAGGGGGTAATCTCTGGAACTACTGAACCGATTTAAAAAATTCTTTTACTAATAGAAAGTTACACTATCCCTGACAGACATAGGCTAATTTCACGCGAACGAAGTCCCGAGCGTCGGCTAGTTTTTATAAAGATACTGTGTAGAATTGAGAACCTCCTCTTTTTTGAGGTCGGTTAAAAATAGAATTTATTTTTGAACCTACCTTCAATGCAGGGGGTGTTGGAATCAAGGCAAATCCATTTTTAGTTCACACAAATCAACACAAGCACAAAACTGCACCATTTAAAATCATTTTACGAAATAATTTAATTTTCGTAATTCTCAATTTTTAACACTTTCGACTTACGACACTAGAAAAAAAAACTTTTTTTTTTAATCAAACATCGGCACAGGAAGCCAACGGTGTGCCAAAAGAAATATTTAAACGCTCCTCACTACAGGATGTTTAATGAAAACACAAAACTGTTTTCTTTTTTACGCACACTATTTTAATGTTTTCGGAACCACACACGTACACACTTTCGTAGCTATCAATTAACAGAGATGATTTATCATTATTAATTCATCGTAAATGTGTATCATTGAGTAATCCACAGGATTTGTTTCAATTATTTCTCGATAAATATACGCGGAAGACGAGAGATACACCCGCAGCGGGAGTCAACAACCGTTTGACGTTCCATTTTGGATTTGGACAAACGCGTCGCCATTTTGGTATTAGTATTGCTGGTGCAAAGAAAATAAACTCCCCGCTTTCTTAAAAGAGACATGATTTCAATTTGACTCCGTTAATAATGTTATGACTTTTGTTTATTTCTATTTCATGTGGCTTTAAGTTTTTTTTTTATGTGATATACGTAAAATACTTGAAATTTAGATATTTATTTACAAATCTCAGGCTAGGTTTTTTTTTATGTGATTATAACGACATCTGTTGGTCTTGGACATCGCTCTGTTACAGGGTTAGCAATAAGTGCTTGTTGTGAATGTTGCTCCACAGATGTCACTATTATCAATAATATTATACTTTCTCTCTCATCTTATAGATGGCGTAGTAATAAAACAATCGTAAATATTTAACATTTAACACTTTATTTTTTAACGCATTATTTAATAAATAGGTACAGTACCCGGCCAAAAACATTGCACATCGGTCTTTGGAAAGAGATTCAGCTAATTTCGGCTTCATAGAGCGTTGTCACACACTACCTATGTGACGTTCGTCAGTCGTTGTACAGCTCCAGTAGGGTACTGACGCATTTAGTTGAAAATAAATAATATAGAGTTGTTGAAACCCCTCAACTTTAAATCGTGCGATGGTATCATTAAAAAAAAAGAGGAAAACCTTTAAGAACACTAAGTTATTTACATAATAATTGTACATAAGTATTTTGCAACCGAAGCCGACAGATATAAAAAAATTAGGATGACACTGTAAGTTATTATTTTAAGAAGTTTCAAGGGCGAGTTGCAATGCCACTGTAATTTCCAGAACAAAATATTAACCGAAGTCAGTACTGAGACATCTTCCACTTCAGTTAAGTTCGCCATTCCGAAAAAAGCAATTTAGATATGAACGATTTTGATTATAATGTTGTTACACTGATAGACTAGTAATAAAAACGGTTAATAGTGACAATGATATTGACCTCATTGAGAGCACAAGTAATGAAATGGAAGGAATTGAAACATTTTAATTTTTTTATTTTCAATACTTATTGAAAAAATTGGTCTATTTTATTCAATAACAAAATAATACAGAATTGATTTACTATCATTTTTCTAGTAGTTGCAATAACTCTCTATAGATATTCAAAGTTTACATGTCATCGATTTGACGTAAACTAATTAAGTCCATAAAGTGCAGTAATTAATTGGTATGAAACGACAATTAATTAATACGATGACTGATGGACGGTCGCCAGTGTTCGGAAATCTTCGTAAATAGCCAAATGTCTCTTTCCAAAGACCGATGTGCAATCTTTTTGGCCGGGTACATTAATGAGAGGCAAACGAGCATGTGGGTCACCGGATAAGAAGTGATCACCACCGCCCACCGCCCATGGTAGCCAGCAACTAGTAGAGCATCCATTCGGTAGAGGTTATATTTTTATCTTTGTATAAGTATAACATTGGCAGGGTATATATTTCGTACAGACACAAATAACAACCTTCCTACTAGGTACATCTTTTTTCATAAGCATTTTTTTAATCCTCATCTATGACCAAGGCCATCAATTTAGAGGACTTCGTGTCTTCCTCAACTCCTGGGAAAACACAACCTCTCTTAGCAAGCTCTTCGTAGGTTAACTCGTAGAGGTCAACGAACCCCGCTTTTTTTGCTGCTACCTGAGAAGCTTTGGCTGTGAAGACTGTGGCGGTTACTTTAATGCCAAGACTGCGGCACAAAGTGATTCTGAAAAATATCAGTGTTAAGTTTCTAATTTGGAACCACAAAAATTAAAAATATGTACAGACATTTGTTAACTTACTTTTGTTTTACGTTTATGGGGTCTACCTACAGACGACATGTGATGAGTTATTTGGCCAGGGTACTCTTGAGCTTAATCATTCTCATTCTCACATACACCGAAATGCATCTCACTTTGGGATGTCAAATCATTACAGATATAAAAAAAATGATTTCAAAGGGACCTGCAAAGCGATTCTCGGTTCAGAAGAACTTAACAGTTCTTCTGAACCGAGAATCGCTCAAAGCTTTTATTAGTGACATAAAGCATATATATCCTTTTATAACCAACTTGCGTGTGCAAAAGGGAAAGATGCTGTAAGTCCGTGTATAGCAAATCCTACTACAATCTGTAATTTTTTGACGTATCTCCTTCGTATCTCGAATGTGAGTGATGTCTTGCATGAATCGAGAATTAAGAATATCTTCGGATCATGCTGTCTCTAGAGTAGACCCTAATTAAGCGGTGGTCTAATGACCAGCTAAAATTGCAAAGAATAAAACACAAAGAAAACAACCAAAAAATTTATTACAAAAATCAATCAAAACCTATCCTTGTCAGTCTTATCCAGTTTATGTCGTTGCTTACAATCAACTTTAACGGGCTTACTATCCCCTATTAGATTCCTAGTAATATGATAAATTGGTTGGGCATACCCAAACTTAAGTTCACAGTAATATAAATGTTTGTTTCTATCAGCTGGGTTAGGATAATACGCTGCGTACAAAACTTCGTCAACTTCGTAAATTTTAACATCAATCGTATGCTGAAACAACGCCCCACTCAATAACATCCTCTGAATTACGCCACACGCAACATGTCCAAAAGTATTCCCGAAAATATTCAAAAATCTCAAAAAATATGGCTTCTTGGCTGTATTCAACAAATCCAAGATGCCGCGATCTGATATTTTATTGTAACTCACGTCGAGCGCTCGAATTTTTGAAAATGGCAAGCCTTGGCTCAAAGCGCGCGCCCCTGTGTTTTTAATATCATTTCCCGCCAAATTTAAAAGAATTAGGTTAGGTTGCTCTGCTAAATATTTCGCTAATAACTCGGCCCCGTATTCCCCAATTCTATTAAACCCCAAATCTAAATATAGCAGAGTCTTATTCCATCTCAAACCACGAACAATATACTCCATATCATGGCCGATTAATTGATTCTTTTGCAAATGTAATTCGATAATGGTTTCGTTTCTTTCTAATAAATATTGCATGTGGTACGCTAGCCATTTAGTTTCATACGAATAACGGTCAAATAATGGCACTATTCTGCTAAAATCTAGAACTTTAACCGTTTTATTCGTACCGCAATCAGTTCTTAATGCTGTTATAATGTGAGCGACCGAAGTCAATGTTTGCCCAGTTTCTCCAATATCACAAAACTCTACGCTGGTATTGTGGCTCAAGAATTTAGCGAAATACTCCCCTCCTTTTGTCCCGAAATCATTCCCGTTTAACCGCAAGTATTTGAGCCTCACAAACTTTGCGTAGTTAGCCAAATGGCGTATAGATGTCTCTGTTAGCTCATTGTTCATGATATTCAAATTAATAACACACGATCGGCCTTTTATAAGGAGCTTTTTTAGTAATTTATAGAAACCAATATCAGTGATTTCATTGTAACAAAGGTCCAGTTTAGTAATTCGTCTTGGTAGTTCTCTGACAAATATACAGATGGCTCTGATATCACTGTCGTTGATACGTCGTTTATACCGATCGTAAATATCCTTCCCCCTTAGAACCAAAAACCCGGTGCCGTCTGAATTTCGTTCAGTGAAGAGACTCAGCCTTATTTTATTTATTTCCGTGTCCGGCAAAGGCTTGGGGTTGCCAGTAATTTTCTTTAACAATTCGTCGGTTTTGCAAATGCATCGTTTCTGCTTCCTCGGCGATTTAACAACCATAACTAAAAATAAAAATAAGTAAGAAATAAACTGTTATGAAATCATCGGCTGTCAGATTTTAATGTGACGCGGGCTGTCAAGTTGCTAGGTAATTTAAAAAAAAGGCGATGGTCAGCTGAAAAATAGTAAAACCTTTTTGCGCAGTGGATGAGTTATATTTAAAAAAAAATGACGAAAACATGAAAATGAATGCCGCCATTACAGATGATTGTTGAGCGGTGGTATTAGCTCTCTATTAGATAGTTCGAACTCTCGTTTCCCCCTTTTCCATCAAAAAACTTGCTTTAACTCAAAACTACTGTAGATGCTGAAACAATTTAAGCAAGTGGGTCACTTGATGGTAAGTGATCACTAACGCCCATAGACACCCGCAACATCAAAGATATTACAGATACGTTGCCAACCCAGATGCTAAGATGGAACACCTCTTGTGCCAGTAATGTCACCGGCTGTCTTGCTCTCCACGCCGGAACACAACAGTGCAATCACGCTGCTTAGCGGCAGGATTACCGAGCAAGATGGTAGTTGCGATCCGAACGGACCTTACACAAGTTCCTACCATCGTGCTGACGCTACTCTGAAATCCAATTCTAATCGCGGTTTGATAATACAGTATGTAGCTATACATTTATCGTTAGTAATCTACCCTAAAATAATAATCTACATCTACATCTACACTAATATAATAAAGAGGTAAACTTTGTTTGTTAGTTTGTTTGTATGTAGGGGGTAATCTCTGGAACTACTGAAACGATTTCAAAAATTCTTTCACAGATAGAAAGCTACACTATCCCTGACGGACATAGGCTACTAATTTTACGTGAACGAAGTCGCGCGCGTCCGCTAGTTAATATAATAAAGAGGTAAACTTTGTTTGTTAGCTTGTTTGTATGTAGGGGGTAATCTCTAGAACTACTGAAACGATTTCAAAAATTCTTTCACAGATAGAAAGCTACACTATCCCTGACGGACATAGGCTTACTAATTTTACGGGAACGAAGTCGCGCGCGTCCGCTAGTAGGGGAATTAAACCGCCATACCGACAGGAATCGATGAGGCGCCTACGGAATTCATTTCAGCTGCGAAGAGGCATCCCTTATTGAGTTAGAGGAATGCGGTCATTACAATACAGGGTCGATGCTATAAAAGACTCCTTGCCGAACAAATAAATATCGAAAAACATACCTTGGGCTTGGGACAGTTAACACCACTACTTAACATCATAGTATGAATGTATGTAAATACCTAATTGTACAAAAAAAAACATAAATGACAAAAAGAGATAAAGTGATGTACAAAGGCAAACTTATCCCTTTAAGGGATCTCTTCCAGTTAACCTTTGAGTGGATGAAAGGAGTATCATAGCAGGGACCGACAACAACCAAGAGTTTATCAAAAACAGTGGAGATTGGATTGGATTACCATACAATTTACCTATAAGTACATTACATACTAATAATGAATATAATACCCAAATACTGAATAAATACTTAAAATACATAAACTTAATAAATAAATATAATAAATGTCTTGGGACAGTTAACACCAATTGACCTAGTCCCAAAGTAAGCAACTAAAGCTGCTTGTGTTATGGGTACTGGACAACGGATATACATACTTATATAGATAAATATATACTTAAATACATATAACATCCACGACTCGGGTACAAACATTCGTATTCATCATACAATCATTTGCCCCTCCCGGGAATCGAACCCGGAACCTCAAGCTTTGTAGTCAGGGCCACTAACCACTAGGCTATCGGTCGTCATAAACTTACTTAGATATAAATAAATACTCAGAGTGGGGAAGCAATGTACACCGAATTGTCACTGTCACCTGTCGTCTGTCGCATTCAAGAAATTGGGCCCCGCCATACTCGTAGTAGCACGCTAGCGTTTGTCGCGCACATAAACGCTTTGGTCCCTCTCGCACACGCGTACTGGTCAGAACGGGATAAATGCTTTATGTCATCGATAAAAGCTAGCGTGCTAGGCCCCCCGGTCCCCTCTAGCACAAAGTAAATAATATTATATCTGGTCTCAGTACGAAAGGCAGTAATAAGCTTCTAATACACGTCGTTATTCTGTAAGAGTGTGGTACTACCATGGTCGACCCGACACCAAACACGGCTGAAAACCATCTCGCCTAATTCTGCTAAAATAAACGCGTTGAAGCGTTCATCAGATACATCTGCGACGCCTCAGACAGACAGACAAACGGAACATACGCATAAGACGGCCTAAACTTCTAAGCCTTCTAAACATTATTGATTACAAAAATCATTATCATCATCATCATCTCAGCCACAAGAAGTCCACTGTTGAACATAGGCCTCCTCCATGGATTTCCAAAGTGACCGGTTGGAAGCGGCATGCAGCCAGCGCCTTCCTGCCACCTGTATGAGGTCATCGGACCATCTTGTGGCTGGTCGTCCTACGCTGCGCTTGCCAATACGCGGCCGCCATTCGAGAACTTTCCGACCCCATCGGCCATCAGTTCTCCGTGCTATGTGCCCTGCCCACTGCCACTTCAACTTGCTAATCCGCTGGACTACGTCGGTTATTTTCGTTCGTCTGCGGATCTCCTCATTTCTGATTCGATCACGCAGGGAAACCCCAAGCATAGCCCTCTCCATAGCTCGTTGCGTGACTTTGGGCTTTCTTATAAGACCCATAGTAAGCGGCCACGTTTCAGTGCCATAAGTCATCACTGGTAACACACATTGATCATACACTCTCGATTTCAGACACTGAGGTATATTGGACAAGAATACATTTCGCAGTTTCCCGAACGCTGCCTAGTCGAGTTGGATTCGACGATTGACCTCTTTCTCAAAGACTACAAAAATATTTCATTTTATTTTTGAATTTCTGTTAGAGTACATTTTTTATATTTTATTTTAGACCAAGCATCATCATACAACAATATCTACCCTTGTGAAAAGAGAGTAAGACACGATCAAAATTATTCTTAAACACATTTAGGATAGAACTTTCAGATACCCCTCATAAAACACCCGTCTTTTCGCGTCGGGAGCTTAAAAGAAGTCAAAGAAGCCAAAGAAGTCAAAAAAGCCAATGAAGTCACAGATATCAAAGAGGCGAAAGAAGTCAACCTGGTTTTGAGGATCTCCTTGGCGACTCCCATCCCACGCCACTCCGGGGCCACCACCAGCCCGTAAGCGGTCATGTACTTGTCGACGCCGTACTTCTCGAAGATGTCCACCCCTCGGGAAACCAGGTCGACAGCGCCGAAGAGTTGAGCCCAGATTTTGTCGTCAGTCTAGAAAATTTACTAATTAATGAAACTGCCGTGAGATTCAGACATCTTTAGCTTTACATATATTTCAATTAAATTTAAATGATGACAAAACAAAGAAAAAATTTAGGGCAATGGCAGGACTCGAACCTGCAACATCAGCATTCCGTGCCTTGCGTTTGCCAGTTTCGCCACATTACCAACTAGCCAACCAAATAGTTACCAATTAGTTGGTAATGTGGCGAAACTGGAAAACGCAAGGCACGGAATGCCGATGTTGCAAGTTCCAGTTTTGAATCTATTTTTTTTTAGTGAAATTGGAAGGAAAGCAAGCAAGTGGGTCATCTGATGGTAAGTGATCACCACCGCCTATAGACACCCGCAACAACAAAGAGAGTGCAGATGCATTGCCAACCCAGAGTGTGCCAGTAATTACACCGGCTGTCTTGCTCTCCACGCCGGAACACAACAGTGCAAACACTGCTGCTTAGCGGCAGGATTAGCGAGCAAGATGGTGGTAGCGATCCGGACAGACCTTAATCAAGGCCATTTCCAAACCTCACCTGAAAAGGTTCATCTTTGTCCTCCTTACAAACGACCGCCAGAATGTTCACCCCCACAACTTTAGGGGGGAGGCGGTCGTCGTCGGCAACGCACACGAGAGAAACGTTGTCCTTCAGCGCCTTCCGCCACAGCTGTTCCAGCTCAAACATCGCTGTTGGATGGTTTTCGATACCTAAAATATAAAATAACTGTAAATAAAAACAGTCAAGTGAGAGTCGGAACAAGCGCAGTGTAGGGTTCTGTTTTATAAATCGTGAGAGTTTTTCTCTAAATTTAACTACAATTGTGCTTTTTTCACTTATCCAAAAACAACTACATACAGCACTGACAGACTCAAGCAAAATCAAAGCTTAATATTTCACAAACGGCGATCCCTTAATCGAATAATTTGGTTTTACAAACCCTTAAGAGGAGAGTGAACCCAGCCCCAAAAAAGCGCTCTCCATACAAACGGCGGTAACGTTTTCCACCCTCTAAACCTTATCTATGGTAATGATTTTTTGGTGTGTTGTCATTATGCCTTAAAACTAGGTTTATTAGTTTTTTTTATAAATATTCTTCATAGATTTGACAATATTATTAGGAGTTTCATACAAAACAAAAAGCGACAATATTTTTAAAACTATAAGAATATTTAAAAAATCAAAACGTACAAGTCTAGTTCTAGGGCATAATGGCAGCATACAAAAAAATCATGACTATAGGTTGAGGTTTAGAGTGTGGAAAACGTTATCGCCGTTTGTACGGAGAGCGCAGGGTTCACACTCCTCTTAATATTTTTGGAAGACCTGTCTAAATCCCCTTAAATCAATTATTTTTTCTACATCTGATTTTACCACTTTGTCGGCGTGACATATTTTATGCCAAATTACAACTTTCTAGTAAGAGTCTCTGAGCTAAGCTGCGGACAGACGGACGGCCAGACATGGCAAATCTATAAGGGTTCCTCGTTGACCGCGGAATTTAAAAAGTCTGGAGTACCTCGGATAGATCTATTTGTGACATTTTAATTTAATGGACATCCTAATTTAATGACATAACTGATACATTTGCATAGCTTAATTTTTTTTTTTATACAACATAGGAAGGCAAACAAGCAAGTGGGTCACCTGATGGTAAGTGATCACCACCGCCTATAGACACCTGCAACAACAAAGAGAGTGCAGATGCGTTGCCAACTTAGAGGGCTAAGATGGAATACCTCTTATGCCAGTAATTACACCGGCTGTTTTGCTCTCCACGCCGGAACACAACAGTGCAAGCACTGCTGCACTGCTGCGGCAGGATTAGCGAGCAAGATGGTGGTAGCGATCCGGGCGGACCTTGCACAAGGTCCTACCGCAGCAATTTTTGTATTATAATAGAATAATGGATTTGTAATATATGAAAAGTAGCTGATGCATGTGACATTTTACGTAATTGTATAATAATAATAATTTGTTAATAAATTACACACGAATATTAAACATTACAAATTTTGCATGCATTTGCATTTTCATTAAATATGTGAAACTTATATTATTGTTTAAGATCTGTAATGTAACCATAATTATCTGCAATTAAAAAAGTTCATTCAAAGTTCAAAATACTTGACAACCCTAAATAGAATTTTGTAACCGAAATTTCTTTCGATTTTTTATTTTAAATGTTTTCAACATTCAAATTATTAAATTAAAATTGCAATGACAACACAAAGAAAAATTAGGGCAATGGCAGGACTTGAACCTGCAACATCAGCATTCCGTGCCTTATGTTTTCCAGTTTCGCCACACTGCCGCTGCTATAGATGACACCGAGGGTAGTTGTACCCTTAAAATCAATAATGTAATGACCGTAAGACGAAGCACATTGAAAAATTCGCAGGGTAGGGCAGCGGCAGTGTGGCGAAACTGGAAAACGCAAGGCACGGAATGCTGATGTTGCAGGTTCAAGTCCTGCCATTGCCCTAATTTTTCTTTGTGTTGTCATTGCAGTTTTAACCCCAAATAGAACTTACCAATACATCGGCATGGGGGCTCATCCCGCGTGAAGTACGTCTTCAGCAGCTGTACAGCTGGTTCGTGGAGGTCAGGAGTCAGGTCCTGAACCTTGAGGGCCGTGGACCGCGCGGTGAAGGTGTGCCACACTGTGGGCGTATGCGGGGCACGGGAGAACGGCATACTGAGGACAAAGTCAGAGTGAACATATCTTTATTCATCAGGCTTACAGGAAGCACTGGCGAATGTCATAAAATTAACCACCGGTTCGGAAACCTCTGGTGAGAAGATATCGACAAGAGACTCAATGAGGTGTTGTTTTTTAAATGAATCAAAATTACAATTTTATTTTTACATCTTAAAAATTTAACAATTTAATACAGTAGCTGTACAATATTTGAAGCCAGGGATCGCTAATACAAGTCGGGATCATTTCCAAACATCCCTGTCCAAGATATATAAGTAGTTATTGATTATATAAAACGCCCGAGAAAAATCATGTCTTGACCAGCTTAAAACTAATTAGATAAACAATAAATATCTTGGGACCATTAACAACAATTGAAAGGATATTTTCGCTCATTTTTAGGGTTAAATACGTTTCTATACTTACTACTACTTAAGAGTCTCTGAGCTAAGCTTGCCGACAGACGGACGGACGGAAATGGCGAAACTATTAAGTAACCCATTAAATTTCCTACTGAAATTGTTTTATGAAAGTTGTAATTTTTTTTTAAAACTACAACTCGCTACCACCATCTTGCTCGCTAATCCTGCCGCTAAGCAGCAGTGCTTGCACTGTTGTGTTCCGGCATGGAGAGCAAGAGAGCCGGTGTAATTACTGGCACAAGAGGTATTCCATCTTAGCCCTCTGGGTTGGCAACGCATCTGCACTCTCTTTGTTCTTGCAGGTGTCTATAGGCGGTGGTGATCACTTACCATCAGGTGACCCACTTGCTTGTTTGCCTTCCTATGTTGTATAAAAAAAAAGCAAATTAGATAATTTTAAACTCACCCGAGTGTTTAGGAGGTTATATAGTTAAGTATATACAGACACACAGACGCTCGCCGCCGGCCGCTGCTCGGGGATAAATGCGGTTTATAAGGGATGATCCGAACCCGGGGCACACAGGGTGCTAATATTGCCTTTGGTCACAGAATAAATAAAAGTTTTACTTGGAATACAAACCTCGTTTTGGTATATAAAGTGCTTCGAAATCTGGTGCAAATATTTTCTGGGTTGAAGGGTTGAATCTTCTTGTAAGGCAGTTTTGTTCCTAGCAGTTTACAAATTCTTATAAGTCGCGTCCATAATAATCAATCCCAAAAGATCAGTAGGTACTAGGTAGGTACAGTATGGACGAGTGCGAATTTTGTGTAGGAAGGCAAACAAGCAAGTGCATAGACACCCGCAGCACCAAGGAGATTGCAAATGCGTTGCCAACCCAGAGGGCTAAGATGGAACACTTCTTGTGCCAGTAATGTCCCCGGCTGTCTTGCTCTTCTCGCCGAAACAACAGTGCAAGCACTGCTGCTTAGCGACTTCAAGAGTTGCTTATTTTGACAAACAGATTCACCTCTGGAAAGATCGGTATGTATCTGATTTGTTATTGTGCATTAAGAAACTTGCTTTTGCATGCCTCTCTCTCTATCGTATAGCTCGTATTCATTTGCACGCGAGGCAACTCCATTGCGGCGGCCCCAGTGCAGTGGTCCGCTACGTCGCACTCCGTGCACCCGCACGGAGCGGGTGCACGCCTATCGTACAAATAGTATGAGCCCGCACCCGCACCCGCGCGATTAGCGGACGCTCTCATACTATTTTTCTATAGGCGTGCACCCGCTCCGCGCGACCGCGCGACTTAAGTAAAGCTGGGGCGGGTTTATGATAAAAACATATTCTGATCTCTCGAGTCTGCTCGTGACCACGGCCGCTGCAATGCGGCCGAAACGTCGTTAAACAGTATATTATCGCGCTTAAGGCCTAAAGATAAATGTTTATTAAATAAGTATAAGTAATATAGCTGGTTGCATGCTGCTCCCAACCGGTCACTTTGGAAATCCATGGAGGAGGCCTACGTTCAGCAGTGGACTTCTTGTGGCCGAGATGATGATGATGATGATGAAATAAGTATGTTCTAATCTGTCCCCCAGTGTATCCCAGCCCCACAAAGGTGTCGTGGCATTCCAATCTCCTAGATAACCAGACAAATTGCTCGTTATAATTTCCTCGAATCTGTCAGTTCATCATCAAATTTTTCTTTCTGTTTACCTCAAAACATTCTTTTTATGAAATAGGAAGGCAATCAAGTAAGTGGTTCTCCTGATGGCAAGTGATCACCACCGCCTATAGACACTCGCAATACCAAGAAGTTTGCAGGTGCGCTGCCAACCAAGAGAGCCAAGATGGAATACCTCTTGTGCCAGTAATTACACCGGCTGTCTTGCTCTCCACGCCGGAACAACAGTGCAAGCGCTGCTGCTTAGCGGCAGGATTAGCGAACAAGATGGTGGTAGCTTTAATGGGTTTATTTGTTTTTATTTGCTTGTTTGTAGTTGTTATTGTATAAAGTCAGGTGACAGGTCAATATCCAAAGGGGGTTCAACGTTCTACGAAATGCACAAAGACGCTTTATTGGTAGGGTAGATGCGCCAATTGTGGACACAAACTACAAAATCATAAAATATACTGCCCAGAACAACTGTTTAATTTGTCCATATCAACAAACTGGAACAAATTACCTTGCTACTCCGCTAAACCAGTGCCGGGCTCGTGCAAAATAGCTGCGTCTGTGCGACTCATATATGTTCATGCAAAATTTAGGTACTGCCGGACGCCTGCGCCTTCGTTCGCGTGGAATTAGTAGCCTATGTCCGTCAGGAATAGTGTAGCTTTCTATTAGTGAAAGAATTTTTGGAACCAGTTCATTAATTACAGAGATATTCCTTTACAAAGGATTAATTTATTAAGCTTCACTGCCCGCTTTCGCGCATGTTTGCGACATACAAGGACCATCAGCATTGTATTGACTTGAACTCATCATCCTTCCCATATATTAAGGCCAATCTTCTAAAGTGTTAAATAAGTTTAATTTTAATTTTAATTAAATATTCTATTCGTTATAGTGTTGATGTTGATCGGTGTCCTTCTGTAATTGATAAGATACTTAGCCGTAATCTGTGCATGTATGAAACTTCCCTTGTATCAGTATACTTAAATAAAAAAATAAAATAAAATAAAATAAAACAAACAAACGACAACGAAGTTTACCTCTTTATTATTAGTGTAAATGTAGAATTAGGTGGTCTTATAACTTAGGTGTGATGTCTTTTAGTCAACTATTACCACCGACTAGTAAAATCGACCAAGTAATTGCTTGACCACTTTTGAACTTTATCCCTTTGTACCGTCGAAAAGTGGTCAAGCAATTTCTTGGTCGACTATACATCGGTTAAATATACGCTCCGTGGACAAAGCGGACAGTTGGGAGTAAACCGCTGCCCCCCAATTCTGGGGCTCATCGAGATTCATCTGACGTTCGAGATATGTCAAAATATGACAGATTTTGAAGGGATTTCACAGCTATTTTTGGCTTATCTCGAGTGTGACTTCATCTCTACTGACGCGAGAATTGCCCCGCTGGTCCCTTAAGAAAGAAAGAGAGAAAGAAAGAACTATAATACCTACTCACTTTACACGATTGGCTAGTCGCAACCGCCACATGAGGCCTAGAGAGACAAACATGCAATTTACAAGCATACACGGTAAATAAAATGACATATTAATTGATAATAAAACCTTATAACTACCTACTGTATCCCGGCAAATACATACAGACAGAGATAGAATGTATGTAAAATCTTTTATCTACACATAGTATATCATAAATGCTCTATAATGCGTTCAGAAACCGTAGGCAATGACCAGCATTATAACAACAAATATTATTAAAAGAATTTTTCTAATTTGTTTCTATATTTGTTCAAATACTTTTTTATTACATTATTTTAATGTGTACAGTCTATACATATTTAATAGGTACCTAGCACTAGTAGCTAGTAGCAATGCAGGTCATAGCCCTATGGCTTCTGAACCCATCATAGAGTACTTATGATATGTGTGTAGATAAAGTAATGTATGCAACTGTACATAATTAGGTCTTAAAACACTCGTGTGATTCTATTCGTGTTTTAAGGCCCTTCATTATGCAACAGTTGCATAAAATACTATATTGTACAAAACAGAAATGAAAAAAGAGATACAGTGAGATATTTGATTTGATTTACTGTAAAGGCCAAGGTTAACCGAAAAAGATCCCTTAAAGGAATAAGTTCGCCTTCGTTCGTAAACGCCTAAGTATGTGCAATAAAGAGTTTAGATTACCTACATGATATACATACATGAATACATAACAAAGTTCCTTAAAAATGAATGGAATTTTCCATTGAGCTACCAAAAGTAAATTTCAGCTATTTGTCCCACAACTCTCCCCCATACCTTACAACAAACGCAGTGTACTTCGTATTTGGCTGTCCGCCATCTTGGATCGTTTCCAACTCGCGCCAACGTCGCTTTCCGAGCAGTACGAAACAAACTAGCTAACTGAACACACGTTAGAGTTAACTAGAATACAAAAACAACAATAAAACAGCCGTATTTTGCTATAAAACACGATTTTATACAAAATTTGGAGGTTATAAAATTTCGCGGGGAAAGCGCGAACTTTTTTAAAGCCGTAGAGGCGAAGGTTTTGTGTTTACAGCCTTTGTGTTCGGAATTGCAGCTACGGCTGAACATCAGGGTAAGTATTTTTTTTTTAAATCTCCGGTTAATTTTAATTTCCAATAAACAAGAACAGCGTGTAATTTCTATAAAACATATCTTCTTAAAAGAGTATTTATCACTAACTACGTATTTTTTCTTGCTCATCGTGCACGCAAGCGAATAGACATTCTTTCCAGAGTTTTTCTATTTGAAATCATTTATTTGTTAAATTAATTTCGTCTGATTTTATCAAAATCGGCGCAGCTGTGCTAGAGACATTTTACTTTTTGCAAGTCGAGGGAGGGTAGCAGATTTCACTCGAGGGTCGAACAGTGAGGCAGTACCATAGATAACCTCCTGGAGGTGCTCTATGGGCAGTACTAATCCAACTCGAACGCGCAGAACAGTACTGCGGGGCTATTCTCGGTTTATGCGAGATTCATCTGGCACGAAAAAAACTGTGAAATCCCTTAGAAATCTGTAATATTTAACCGTATCTCGCATGTGAGATACATCTCGCATAAACCTAGAATTGGGGTCCTGAACTGTCACTGCCTGTCACTGTGTGAAATTAGCATAAGTTTGTGTTTCATTTAAGCAGTTATAGTTACGTTACGTAGTGGAAAAGTGACGCTAGTCTAGTTCCAAATCTTGGCAGAGATACACACAGTGTTCATAATATATTCCGGTGGTGAACTCATTTTTGGAACCTTGAACCAGAGTCATTGAGTCATGCGGAGTTAAAAACAATTTGTATTCTCAATTTTGCCCCTTCCGGAAAGTTAGGTAAATTCCTCTGCGAGGCATAGAGAAGGAGTCAGTCGAGATATCTCAAAAAGAGCTGTCAGGGCTTCTCGGTTCATGCGAGATGCATCTCTCGTGCGAAATACGTCAAAAAATGACAGATTCGAAGGGATTTGACAGTTACGTGAGAGATGAATCTCGCATAAGCCGTGAATCGCACCGCTGGCCCCCAATTCTGGCATTCATCGCAAAAAATGACCGATTTTGTAGGGATCTGACTGAATGAGACTTCATCTCTACGGACGCGACAATTGCCCCGCAGATCTATATGAAATGTTTTCTTTTTTACTAGAAATGGGTTTAACGAAGGGTTCCCTTTTTTCTTTCAAAAAAATAGAAAACACTTTGACCAAGTCATGTCCCGTAGAAGCTATAGGGTAATGTACAATTGGCGTATCGCCTACGGGACAAGAGGGGGGCGGAGTGAGGTAGAAGTTGATGCGAGGGTATTGTCTCTCTCGGCCGAGTGCACTGAATAAACACGCCTGAAACAAATAAATTAAAGCTTAAAAATAACTGTTTTCAATAACGTAGGTGTTGTGGAGGAACTGCGCGTGCGCTGAAAATAGTTTACGATGTTTTGATACTTTTCCTATACGGAACAAGAACCTGTTTACTAAACAATGAGTTGTTAAAAATATTTAGGAGTTTCTTTGACTATTAGTTATTTTAAGTAGGCACTTCTTACTACAGAGATAATGTGTTTACGTTCATACTCAAAATATAATAGAGCCCACTTGGCTTTTCTCTGTCAAGTTAAAATGAGACAATAACTATGTATTGCCTTTATAACAATGTATGTAAGTACGTTATGAAAGTAGGGTTTTAGTTCATTAATTTGATGTGTAACCAATTAATAAACCCCTACTACATAAATATGCTTTGGTACATACATATTTTTGTTTTACTAAGCAATGTCGAGGGGCCCTATTTTATTTTGAGTAATATACATTGTTTTTAAAAGAGAAGAAAACAAAAGAATAAGCTGCCGAGTTTCTTCCGGCGCTTATTCTCAGCAGAACCCTCCATTTTCCGAAATGCTAGTAGACTCAGACATGTAAAAAAATCCTACGATTTGGCCTACTTGCAAATTAGTTTTGCAATTTTCGTTTATATATACGGGTTTATGACACCTAAGTTTAATTTATCCTGGGTTAGCTAGAAAAGATTCCTTACAGAGACAAGTTTATCTTTTTCCTTTTTTAATGGGTCCCGACTGTTAAAGTTCATTTAACTATTGTAATGGTGTAGTTATTCAATATTAATTAGTAAAATTCTAGACTTCTGGACTTGTTTTTTTTTCAGTTTTTATTTACTTTTTACACAGTTGGGTTTTTGATTTTTTATTAAGTACTAATTCATTTGACTTGCAATGTTGTCTAGTGTTTTTATACGAAATAAAGTTTTTTTTACTTACATCTTATCTTATATTTCAACTGCTGCTCTGTCTAACTGGAGTTACAAAACAGAAATAACCTTCTCCTCTGGCGGCAGTCGAGTAAAAAGAAACGCATAGGGAGACAAACTAAACTTGTCCCGTTTTTGACTACTGAGGTCCGTATGAGCGTATAGCACTGCTAGGCTAGTTCTTACACGGAAACAAATGACTTTAAAATACACAAATTAGTGTTTCCTGAAATACAAGAAACAACAAACAGTAAACTCAGACATTAATAGCATGACAAATTCAAACACGCGTCGTTAAAAAACTACAGAAGCTTTTTTAATTTAATTAAGTATAATACGTCCAAAAGATCACAATCAAGGCTATATTTGTTTTGGCTTCAAATATAAATACCGTCAAGGGTAGAGTTCAAAGCTTGGGATTCTAAATTTAGACGCCATTTTGTTTTGGTTATCGGCCATTTTGGAACGTCTGGCGGCGTACGATACAGTTACGGTTGGATTTGATTCTAGATTAGGTTTAAATATATTAAGACAGTGTTGATGTAATAAATAGACCCTATTTAAGTTTTAATACACTCTAGAGCTTATGATTTTTGTAGATAGCCATATAATTTTGAGGTGGTTTAAAAAAATTAAAAATACAAATTTTCATCTCAGCGGCGCTGATATTATGTGGAAAAGCAAGTCAATTAGTCATGCAATGTATGTGTATTCATCAAAAGCTTTTAATCTTCTTGGACTTTGCGGTTCACTTCACATCAATAAATCTTACTTAAAAATAAATCCAAACGTCTTCGCGAAAGGAATTTTTTAAATCCTCCTAAGCCTGAGAAGTAAATAAAATTTCTTTACTAAGCCGTAAACACGCGCCGATTTTCACCTTAAACAAAAACATTCTAATTTAAAAAATAAGTAAAACAATTAATAAGTACATCTGCGGAAATTTAATTAATATTAAAACTACTACCTTTCGAGGTTGCCACGTGCAGAATAACTGTAATCTCCATAGCAACGGCAATCTGATTGGCAGCGACAGCAGACGGGTGATGTCCGCTGTAACCTTGCTGTGACGTGTCGCGTCAAAATTAATGAATTATCTAATCTTTCACGATAGCGACTAGACGTAATCACGTCCAATTTGGCATGAATGATAACTACGTCAAAAGAGGAATAGAATACAGTAAATCATATTATTGATGAGTTGGAAAGAGATAAGTGTTGTATTATTGACAAGCATTTGGAACAACATAATATTAATGATGTAATACTAAAATCTGCCAATATATCTCATACCGGAAAGGCCTTAAATGAAATAAAGTTGTAATGTTGCTGTTGTTGTTTTAAAATAAATCATTTCTATATTCTATTCGTATTTGCATAGACGACTTATACCCGCCACAGTTAAATTAATTTCTCCTTTTCTATCTGTTCTGGCTCGAGCCTACAAAATTATTTATTAGTTTAAATTGCTAGTTTTAAGCAAGCGCTTCAGCGCCGCAATGAGTTGCATTTTTGCAACAGCTTACACTCTGCATCTTACCGTCGAAAAGACAACATAATTGTGTTTAAAATTGTACATAATTACATTGAGATTAAAGTTTTATCGAAGAGTCAACTGAGTTTTCATCTAAAGAAAATTCCATTCCTCTGCTAAACGAGGAAACACTATCATTAGGAAGACGACCAGTGTGTGCTAGGAAAATAAAAAAGTACGAGCATACATAAACAGTGTTTATTTAAAGTTATTTTGTACTCGCTACAAGCCTTTAACTTGGTGTAACAGTGCAGAATCTAAAGCACATCAATGGATCATAATAATATGCTCCTGTTAATGCCCCGAAAAAATAACATAAAATAATTAATAACTAGCCAAGTGTGTGTGAGGTTAGTGCTAATTAAGAATCTTCAACTTAATGTAAGAAACGCATTTCTTTTTGTAAATAGAAGTGGTTCTACAGAAAAGAACCGACTCACAATTAGGGTTGCCAAGTGAGTCGCGAAAAAATACCGGACAACCCCGAAACAGGGGGGGGGGGGTGTAAGTGTGGTGGAAGCGAGGGGCGCGCGCGAGTTTTGCGTTTGAGGGATTTCATATGCCTACTTTTGTAAGCGCTTGTGACCAGAAGTACCGACTTTCCTCAAAATACCGGACATTGTTCTGCCCGGTATGACCATTTATTTTTAACCGAACAGGCCTCGAAATTACCGGACTGTAAGCTTAAATACCGGACATCTGGCAACCCTACTCACAATTGACCGATTTTTCATCCCAGCTCAGACTATGACTGCATCAAAACACTTCAGCTTTCTAGGCCAAGATCTCGTCTATACTGCCAACGCCCCAAGGTGTGACCATATAAGCCCCGCATAGGATATTGGCAACACTGAGCCACCTGTCATTCCAACTGTCAGACTAGCCTCGAACGAGTCGATCGACCGCGCCGTGCGTTGACCCTGTTTAGTGGATAATTTTAGGTTATGTTTTATTTTCGATAGTTTGTAAAGGAAATATCGATTCACCCTTTTATTAGACAGAGTTTAAGTATACGCTCTTCTCAGTCAATTTGTCTGTGAAATATTTGATCTAACCAGGGTTCTAGATCGAGGAAGAGCGCAGAAACACGTCCGCCATTTTATGCTTGTATTCCCGAACAAAAGATAGCGTAAGATATTTCATGTCACAAGCTCTAGTAGCATTAAGTCCGCCTTTTGCACATTTTGTTTTCTTGTGCAATAAAGTTAATATATTAATTATTGCAATATATATTATCAATTACATTATCAAATAAAAAAAGTCAAGAATATACAGTCAATATTAATTTAAATAAAAAACAAAATAATACGTCACAACCAGAATTAAACGAATGTAAGAAAACCCGACTCCGCATCGGACCTGCAGGGCTAATTTTCGGTTTATGATATATGCATCTCGCACGAAAACAACTGTCAAAGCCTTTTGAAATCTGTCATTTTTTGACGTATCTCACTCGTGAGATGCATCTCGCGTGTCCCGAGAATTGGGGTCCAGGCTCAAACGCGCCCATCACGCTTGCCGCGTTGCCCCGCTGTATGACCAGCGAGATTTGCTGAACCAGGTACGACCTGTAGTTCGCAACCGACAGTTTAAATAAAATAAATACTTAAATAAAAAT
The DNA here is from genome assembly GCA_963691745.1 of Ditula angustiorana. NCBI lineage: Eukaryota > Metazoa > Arthropoda > Insecta > Lepidoptera > Tortricidae > Ditula > Ditula angustiorana. The sequence continues at coordinate 5,400,242 of OY829501.1, forward strand.
AAACTAGGTATGTTTAGTAAGACAAGCAGTGAAATTTTAGGTTAGAATTTTGTTGACATGGTATTAAGACAAGTGTGGACGAACTGGCTTTTTGTATACACCAGTAATGTGTATTAAAAACAACATCGCAATCGATAAATAAATCAATAAACACGTGTTACAATTTACCATCGTCAACATCTCTATTTAAAACTATAAATCAGTGCTGCCACACGTCAAAACGCAATTCGTTTAAACGCATGACACGGCTGTCTGCGAAAGATCTTCGTCTTCAGAAAAACAAAGATGGCATTTTTCCAGCCACGTGTTGTTGAACCGCGTGGTTTTCTCGGGAAATTTCGCAATGTTTCGTGTTTGTTTATTTGTTCTCCTTTACTAAAAACTTCATTCCAAGGTGAAGATTAAAAGCTAGTTTTTTGGGAAAATTTCTGAGTAAGCGGTAACTTTCAGGGAATTGACGACGCACATTTCAAACTAGTCTAAGTATTAAGTTATCTAATGCTAAAGATGAAACAATTTTAAGCACTGCTCTCCTTTACTTTCCTCCGCCGTCCAATATATTTAACTACCTTGAGACTTATAGAAACTACACTCATTTCCTCCACGCCTTTTTAGGGCTCCAAAGGATCCAAACAGAACACTATTTCTCACTCATCCGTCCGTCCGTTTGTCAGGCGGCTTTTTTTTCGTAGTCCTCGCTCAGTGATGATTGATGATTCAAATGTTTACTATTTTACTATGAGTGTTTTATTTCACAAGGCCTTGAGCCTAACGTCTACGAAATTAATGGCAGTTTCATAAATTGTCAAAGGGCTGTGTCTTTAAAAAAAAGTTAGCCAGTTGGAATTTTCACAAAAACGTGTACATTGCGCGTGATTGTTAAGTTCAATTTCAGCTGTTGTCACCTAAAAAAGCAATTCCAAGCTAAACAGAAAAGGCGATTTATAATTTGTTGCTCTGCAATGTTTTATTCAAACAATAAAATATTTTGATGGCAAAAGCTTAAATTTTAGATTAGAATGTCGTTTACTTCTTAAGACAACTAAGGATGTACCTACGAATTTTTAGGTCCATAGTTAGGCTGCGTTTCCACCAGAGATGTGCGAGGATGCGTAGCGAGGGATGTGTATGTACAGAACCAATGAGCCGTTTCCACCAGCTGTGCTGACCGAGGCGAGGTAAATGAAGCGATTCTATTTGTTCTTACAAACACATCCCTCGCTATGCATCCTCGCACATCTCTGGTGGAAAAGCAGCCTTATAGAATCGTTGGTTGCTTTAGAGTTTATAGCTGTTGGATTTCATCAAAACGCGTTATAACGCGTTATGGTTATAATCATATTGTTGATAAACACATATCCACGTGCTATTGTAGTTTCCCTGATTACGTCGACAATGGGCGCAAGGTCGTCGTACTAAATCCACGCCCACAATTCTTGGCCAGTGAAACAAAAACCAAAACCACATCTAAGTATTTTCGTAGAAACACTCCATCTAACCAAATTCCTGTAACAGGAAATCCTAGCTCAGGACCCAAAGCCATGAGAATTTGAATTACTTTTGAATAAATATCGCACCCTTAGAATTAAAGCGACTCAATTCTGAATATGATATTACCCAAAATTAAACCTTATGTCTTTTAATTAAGGTGATATTTTGGGACGTGTATTATTCAGAAATGGGTCACTTTAATTCTAAGCGTGCGATATATTTCATTTCATTTTTTTAATTGGAATAAAATTACCCTACTCCGCAAAAACAGCAATAATTAAGCTAAGATCATTGCAAAAAAATGCGTATCAAAACATTTATTCTGACGTATACAGTATGTATTATAATATATCTTCTTTCTCTTTAAAATGCTATATACCCTATAAACACCCACAACACCAAGGAGATTGCAGATGCCTTGCCAACCCAGAGGGCTAAGACGGAATACCTCTTGTGTCAGTAATTTCATTGGCTGTTTTGCTCTCCATGCTGGAACACAACAGCAACGAACGAGCACGATGGTGGTAGGGATCCGGGCGGACCTTGCACAAGGTCCTGACACTCGCAAAAAGCTCCGTCCATCCTCAGAAACTTTCGCGTTTATAATATTTACTAAGCTCTACTTGGGTATACATGATCCAACGAATCTGGTCTTCATAGACGGAATTGGATGATGTCCAACTCTCCATACGACTGCCAGACATTCTGGGTGTTTCCTTAACACATAACCAAAGGTTAGTTACGTGGGAACATCTATTTATACATTTGACGGAAAGTCTGGTACGTTTTAACTTATCTTGTGCCTTAAGGCTTGGCCATACCGGTTGCGTACACGTTGCGTTTGCAACACAGCTCCAGCTAGCTTCTTAGAGCTGCCTAACGCAATTCTACGAAGCGAGAGAGCGCATCCAGTATGACTCTACCATTAAAGAGAATCGCTCCGTATGAAGCGGAAATTCTAAATTCTCCTACTTTAATCAATTTTTTTAAAATCTGAAATAAGAGCTAAATGCAATAAAAGTCACAATTAAAATTAATCTAAACTAAAGTATACCATAATAAACTAAAACAGAATAACAAATTATTAATAAATAATTTAATAAAAATATCCCCAATCAGTGTTGTGGCCGGTTCAAATGTTCCCATAATGCTAACAGCTCCGCGCTGTATGGCAATGGACATTCGTTGAACCAGCCACGACCCAGATCGGGGATCGTAAGCCCTTTATCAATTTGAATAGTTTTACGACAGTATTTTAAAGAGAACTGTTTTTTAATTCTGGTCTATCAGTGGCCCGTTTCACTAAGCTACAAGTTACAATTTTACAAGTCTAAACCGGCAACATTGGTCAATAACGACCAATGGCAATGGGCATAATGACTAATGTTGCCGGTTTAGACTTGTAAAATTGTAACTTGTAGCTTAGTGAAACAGGCCACAGGTCTTCAATCATTATAATTTTAATGTTTTTGTTTCATAAATATGTATGTTAGTCTTTAAGGTATTTTATCTACACATATATCATAAATGCTCTATAATGCGTTCAGAAACCGTTGGCAATGACCAGCATTATAACAACCAATATTATTACGAGAATTTTTCTAATTTGTTTCTATATTTGTTCAAATTCATTATTTTAATGTGTACAGTCTATAGATATTTAATATTTAGGTACCTAGCACTAGTAGCTCGTAGCAATGCAGGTCATTGCCCGATGGCTTCTCAACCCATCATAGAGTACTTATGATATGTGTGTAGATAAAGTAATGTTTGCAACTTTACATAATCAGGTCTTAAAACACTCGTGTGATCCTATTATGAAACTCGCTGACGCTCGTTTCATAAAACCACACTCGTGTTTTAAGACCCCTCATTATGCAACAGTTGCATAAAATACTATTCTCTATGGGCCTATGCAGCCTGAAATAAATGGTTCCATTCTATTCTATTCTATTATCTTTATGTTCTTTACATTAAATAACTACTTAGTAATAAAGTAAAATCTCTATCTGTCCCTGTCTGTCCTAAATCCTTATAGTGTATGTTCGGCCGCCTCCTTCTAAACCATGCAACGGATTTTGATACAGTTTTCACTGTCAATTAGAGAATTTTATAAGGAAGGTTTTTATGTACATTACGTCCTAATTGTATCCGTACGAAGCCGGGATGGTCTCGCCGTTTGTTATATTTGTATTCTCTGTGTTGTTCTCTCTTCCCATCAGGCGACGCCCCAATTCTGGCGCTGACTCATCTGACGTTCGAGATATGTCAAAAAATGACAGATTTCCAGGGGATTTGACAGTTATTTTCATACGAGATGAATCTCGCATAAACCGAGAATCGCCCCGCAGACCCCCAATTCTGACGCTCATCGGGACTCATCTGACGTTCGAGATGTGTCAAAATATGACAGATTTTGAAGGGATCTGACAGCTCTTTTTGGCTTATCTCGAGTGTGACTTCATCTCTAATGACGCGAGAATTGTCCCGCTGCCCGTTTGCCTCCCTCTTAAGAAGTATTTAGCTAGTAATATTTTAGTTTTTTAAAGTTCAGGGCCCCGCTGAAGAACAGCGCTGCTGCTTGCAGCAGCATATGCTGACTGGGGTCCTTTTCAGCATCAACCGTGTTATTTTTCATCTGTTTTCTTTGTTTTTTATTCTTTGCTGAATTAACCATTTTCTTTCTTTCTTTCTTTCTAATCAATAAACCTGACGTTAATACCTCGTATGATGCAATGATGGCGTCGTTCTTTCTGGTACCAAAATATATCGGTAAAGGATGTAAACATATCAATTTATTAACCGTTGCCGCGTAGATGTTACATACGAAAAAGTGTTTAAATATACGCTCTAGTTTTGGATTGAGGCCGACACTCGGGCACGATGCCCAATCAAATGTAGTACTATCACATTTAATCTACGAATGGATGGACCGTCCTATTCCACCGAACTAACATGGATATAATTAATAGATTCAGGCCTTACTTTGCGGAGGTCAATTTCAACAAACTGAAACAAATTACCTTGCTACTCCGCGAAACTAGTGCCGTGCTCGTGCAAGTTAGCTGCGTCTGTGCGACATTTTTGCATGAACATACATAATGTTGCACAGACGCAGCTAACTTGCACGAGCATGAGGTTTCGCGGAGTAACAAGGTAATTTGTTCCAGTTTGTTAGCATGGATATGATGTCAAGTCTGTGAGCTAGGATCGCTACAATCCAGCCGCTAAGCAGCTTGCATAGTTGTTCCGGCGTGGAGAGCTACAGTCGGTGACATTACCAGTGTTGCCAATTTAGCGTCTTTGTCGCTAGATCTGGCGGCTTTTGCTGCAAGTGTTTCGTATATTTTAGCGACTTCTTATGGCCGGTGCTCCATACATCTAGCGACACCCAATTTAACATGAACTGGAGACTTTTTGCAACATTTCTAGCGACTTTTACAAAACTAAGTCGGCAACACTGGCCATTACTGGCACGAGGTGTTCCATCTTAGCCCTCTGGGTTGGCAACGCATCTGCAGTCTCCTTGAGTTGAGTTATGGAAATGAAATAAAAATGGTACATAAAATTTAAACAAAACAATTTAAACGGTTTATATCGCGTGTATTGTAACGAATCTAATTCCCGACGTTTAATTCAATGCCTACAAGTCGCGAAAACATAAGAAAATACTATGGTACATAAAACTTTAATAATTTATATTGCTTCGCTGATGCCATATTAAAATGGTATATCTTAGCCTATGTTACTCCCACAACAAAGACAAATCCAACGACACCTCACCGTCAAAACCCATAAAACCGTTTAGACTGCAGCATGGCTGCAGCGTATGTCAGAGAAATACATAGCTCTTCTTTCTGTTCGCAGTTGGGTGAAAGTAGGTACCAACTGGATCATTTTAAAAGCTTTTAATTCATTATAAGAACAAAACAAGAGGCCGTAAATATCTTTATGTTCATTGTTTTTATGTAAGTGTTTACATCCCATACGCAGTTGCTTCTCTACGCGTAATAACATTGTTATTTTTACATTGTCCCAATAACATTAATAGACTATAATACATATACTAGATATAATATTATATACTAGACAGATCCATTTATTATTATTACTTAGGTATTGAAATAGTATTTTATGCAACTGTTGCATAATGAGGGGTCTTAAAACACGAGTGTGGTTTTATGAAACGAGCATCAGCGAGTTTCATAATAGGATCACACGAGTGTTTTAAGACCTAATTATGTACAGTTGCATACATTACTTTATCTTCACACATATCATAAGTACTCTATGATGGGTTCAGAAGTCATAGGGCAATGACCTGCATTGCTACTAGCTACTAGTGCTAGGTACCTATTAAATATCTATAGACTGTACACATTAAAATAATGTAATAACAAATGAATTTGAACAAATATAGAAACAAATTAGAAAAAATCTCATAATATATTAATTGTTATAATGCTGGTCATTGGCTACGGTTTCTGAACGCATTATACATAGAGCATTTATGATATATGTGTAGATAAATTACATTAAATTTAGAATGTCAAAGCATAACAAATTCACAAAGAGATCGTAAAAAGTTAAAACAATTGTAATAATTTAATTACTCAACTAATTTGTTACCTTTCGTTATTTTCTTCTAAATTGTATGTAAATTTGATTGTGTGTGCTTGCAGTAACAAATTAACGTTTTATCTTTCTATCTATCTATCAATTTCTTGAAATAAAAATGTCGCATTAAAAATATCAATGTACGAGTATAAGACGATGAATATCTGTATATAAAAACATCCGTGAGATGCGAATCATCAAAAGTTTGATCTCTTAAGGAACTAACATACATCTATAGGCTTATACACATGCTCCTTTCAAATTCAAATTAATTTATTAACATACAACTAATTGGTACAAATTTGTTAGTAACGTTAAAATAGTCCTTTGCATCGCGCAGTCAGGTAATTAAACAATGTCCTACCACTGAATAAATAATAGTACTAACGTACAGAAACTTCCCTTTTACGACCGCGATTCAACGAATTCCAACTTTATTGACACGCTCAAAAAGTTCGTGTTACTTCATACACATTCGCCAGGCGGCTCGCGTCAAAAGGAACGCGCCGCCCGCGCCCGCCTTCCCCCCGCAAATCCCTGTGACACGTTAGGGTTGCGCAGCCTTCGTTTTCAATTAGACTGACATTGCGAGAGAGAGCGAGCGGGCGCGCGACGAATCGACAACCTACTGCGTATTGCCTACGCTATAGGCAAGGCGGCCGAGCGTACCTACAGTGTGGAGTGAAACCCCCTGATCCTACGCATGTTATACATTGAGACGGTTACCATATTTTGCCATTAATCAATCAAATACATCTTTTGTAAAAGCACGTGATCAATGGAGGTCATGATAAATAAGAACTGAATAACCCTTCCTTTTGGCTTTGCCGTAGTCGGGTAATAACTACGCGTAAACTAAACATGAAAACACGCCTGTCCTGGCCTTGGCAGTCTGGAAGTATAAATATCCCGGAGAGTTATTGCCATTCTGGATTCAAATTAAAATAAAAACAGCGGACAATGACACAATTTTATCAAGTCCAACTCTGTGCTTGCAATTGCGGGTTTTTTAGCATGACCAAGCCCGTGATCCGGGTTTTGTGCGTACTAAAAGCCCTGTAGGTATTGCAAAGCCAGGTAAAAATAAGTAGAGAGGAAAACGAAGCTGCACACCTCTTAGCTTCTTCTCTATTTGATCCACCGACGGGATCTTAAAACGGGATCGGTACTCGATCGAATGGCATACATTTTGTGTTCATTTGTTTATCCCTAAATTTCTCTACCCCTAACCTGGCAGGATACGCTGAACTGAATTATAATTTGTACCATCTTCTCGTCATTTTATTCTATTCTATTCTATTCAGTTAAATCACGTTCATTGTTGAAATAAATGGCTTATTTATTTATTCATTGTTCACAGAAATCATGCCGTCGGAGGTGATAACCGGCAAGTCCTTACAACGGGAGCTGGCCGACTCCATCATCAGGATGGTGCCTCTGGACGAGATCAGGATCCTCCTGGCTTGCGGTGCCAAGGTACGTACTCTTGACAGGGGAGTTCCATTCTCCTGTCTTGCTATCCACGCCGGAATACAATGCAAGCACTGCTTAGCGGATGGATTACATTGATTTCAAACAGCATCAGGACCAGGGTTTCCACTCCGCATTGAAGGTACGCTCGGCCGCCTTGCCTATAAACTAGGCAAATCCTTGCTTGCTGCACAGGGTGTTACCCAGAGGCGTATTTAAAGATTCGGCGCCCCTTAGATAAATGGCGCCCCGGGCCATGGCCTGGATGACCCTAGGGTAAATACGCCCCTGGTGTTACCGTTCAAAGTTTTCTTTGGTAAGGTTATTCTTGTTGTAACCAATATTTCCATTTACTAAAGGTGAACGAGCCAGTAACGCAGGGCCTCCGTCCACTCCACTACGCGATATGGCAACGCTATCTGGAAGCTACCAGGCTCCTACTTGTAAGGGGCTGCGATGTGAACGCCAGGGATGACTGCGGTTACAGCGCCCTGCATTTGTCTTCTGAACATGGGTAAGTGTTTGTCAGCGGCAAACAGGCTTACTGGCCAGTAAGTAAAGACTACAAGTTTAGCCCACCGCATTAGCACGCTGAAGTGGCAGTGGGCCGGCCATATAACCCGAAGAACCGATAACCGTTGGGGTAGACGAGTTCTTGAGTGGAGACCACGGATCGGCAAACGTAGCGTGGGACGTCCTCAGACTCGGTGGAGCGATGATCTTCGCAAGGCGGCTGGCAAGAGCTGGATGAGAGTGGCCGAGGATCGTGCTCAGTGGCGTGCCATGGGAGAGGCCTATGTCCAGCAGTGGACGAATATAGGCTGATGATGATGATGATGATGACAAGTTTACAGTTTTCATATTTTTGCCATTGTTTGTGTTGTGAGACCTTGCTTCGTGCCAAATTTCATGGTCCTAGGTCAACAGGAAGTACCCTATAGGTTTTTGATTCTCTTGGCAATATGCGGCATAAACGGTCGTTTCTTTTGATTGCGTAGATTTTTTCACAGCTGTAAGGGACTGCGGACTTGAGTATTTATTCGACATTATTTCCATTATGATACCGCCACGCGTTCCTGAGCAACAGGACCTCGACAGACAGACAGACTCATAGACGTACAGACGAATAACAAAGTGATCTATAGAGTCCCTTTTTTTATTTTGGGGTATGAAACCCTAAAATTGTAAATTTTGTCAAAAAACTTAATTAAAACAAGCCATTCCATCTTAGCCCTCTGGGTTGGCAACGCGTCTGCAATCTCTTTGGTGTTGCGGATGTCTATAGGCGGTGGTGATCACTTACCATCAGGTGACCCACTTGCTTGTTCGCCTTCCTTTTTCATAAAAAAAATACTTTTCACAGTTACACGGAGCTGGTGAAACTACTCCTGCAGAGCGGCGCAGCGGTGGACTACCGCCCGGACACCGGTGAGGAGTTCCCGAGGACCACCCTCTGCGATGAGCCTCTCAGGCTGGCCATCAGGAACAAGCACTATGTGAGTACTTATAAACAGTCCTTTAACAGACTTAGAGTCCAGTACAATAACGCTTTCCGTGCTATGCTACGGCTGCCATGGCGGTGTAGTGCGTCTGGTATGTTTGCCGTGAACAGAGTGGATGACTTTTTCGCTTTGATGCGTAAGAGGCACTGGTCTTTTGTCGGGAGAGTGAGCAAATCGTCTAATAATATAGTGAGGGTGGTTTGCGCGACATGCTGTTTCGACTTTACGGGTAAGGTCTCGTCTATGTACCTGTAGGGTTAGAACACATAGTCGTGTAGTTAACCTCCATTGTAATTAATTTTAATTTTAATTTAATTTAATTTTAATTATATTGTAATACTTATACTTAACTTAATGCTAAAGGTTTCTATGGGTTAATACCTAAATAAAGATTTTTTTTTTATTATTATTTTATCTGATACTTTTTTAAAGTTCTGTATTGTTGCTATGTAAAAACCTTCCGTATTATTTTCTAAAGGAAATTGAGAATCGTATCAAAATCAGTTACGTGGTTTAGAAGGAGTCAGCGGGGGGAAGAGGACAGACAGGAATATAAAGGAAAGAAGAATGAAAAATGAAAATAATAAATATGGGATAAAGTTCTACAGCTGCCCTGAAATCATTTTTTTGGATCGTTGAGTGGCCGCGGTAGTTCAATTTAGTCTACCAGTGGCCCGTTTCACGAAGGTACCAGTTACAATTTTACAAGTCTAAACCGGCAACATTGGTCAATAACGACCAATGGCAATGGGCATAATGACCAATGTTGCCGGTTTAGACTTGTAAAATTGTAACTTGTAGCTTCGTGAAACGGGCCACAGGACACTTATTCCTTAACTCCTAATAATATCAATGGCTTCCCCTTGCCAGGAAGTCGCTCGTCTCCTCCTGGAGCACGGCGCGGACCCCAACAAGCGGTACTTCTTTGGCGCTGAAATTAACCTCGTCTCCGACCCTGAGTACTTGGAGCTGCTGCTGACTTTTGGAGCGAATCCTGACTCCCGCGATCGAGCTGGTCTGACCCCGCTGATGAAAGCTGCGAGGCAGAGAAAGGTATTCTTAAGTTTGAACAATTTTCTATGGTGCATACGGTCTACTATACCATTGCTTGGTGGGTGCTGGATACCTCATGGCAAACAGTAGTAAAGGGCGGCCTTGCGCAAGGTCCGTCCGGATCGCTACCGCCATCTTGCTTACTAATCCAGCCGCTAAGCACTGCTTGCACTGTTGTTCCGGCGTGGAGAGCAAGACACCCGGTGACATTACTGGCACAAGAGGTTCCGTCTTAGCTCTCTGAGTTGGCAACTTATCAAAGGTTCTATACAAGTCACCTCCGCTGTAGCCAATTTGATTGCAGTGTGATTGGGCCGGCTCGACCGGGGTAACTACGTGATATTTCACACTCTCACAGAAAAGCAGTGTGAAGTAGTAGTTTTGGAACTGCGTTTTGTACGGTGATAGAGAGATTTGGAAGCTAATGGAGTGATTTTTAGGCCGGCAACAGGAAAGTTTTTTAAACTCTTTTATCTACACATATATCATAAATGCTCTATAATGCACTCAGAAACCGTAGGCAATGACCAGCATTATAACAACCAATATTATTATGAGATTTTTTTCTAATTTGTTTCTATATTTGTTCAAATTCATTTTATATTACATTATTTTTTTGAGTACAGTCTATAGATATTTAATAGGTATCTAGCACTAGTAGCTAGTAGCAATGCAGGTCATTGATTGCCCTATGGCTTCTGAACCCATCATAGAGTACTTATGATATGTGCGTAGATAAAATAATGTATGCAACTGTACATAATTAGGTCTTAAAACACTCGTGTGATCCTATTATGAAACTCGCTGACGCTCGCTTCATAAAACCACACTCGTGTTTTAACACCCCTCATTATGCAACAGTTGCATAAAATACTATTTTCTCTCTCTAGGGTATGGATGCTGTCCTCCTGTTGATCAGTCATGGAGCGGACGTGAATGCTATGGCCGATGCTCGTAACGACTATCGGACAGTACTGCACTACGCTGTTCTTAGTGGTAAGTTACCTGGGTACCTATTTTTTTAAGTACCCAATAAGTCGAATAGATAAATAAAGAGTAATAGGTACTCAATCCTATAGTTTAGTTTAGTTTAGTTCATTCTGTCAATAGAAAATTACTTTATAATTTGGACAAATGTTTGGATAACAGAACATTAAAAGAAAAAAAATCTTTTAATGGGGCATACCTTAGCCAGCAATTACGTATACAAGTAGAAAGTAGATTTGGCCTAATGCTGTTATTTTGTTCAGCAGTTTCATTAAGCTTATACCTTCTAGCCAATCTGGCAAACGGGTTAGCGGTACATGAAGCATTACTTCGTATAGTTATTCCTCTAAGGGCCATTTACATATGGTACAAGTTCTCGCGTGCGAGTTACATGACATTGAGGGGTTCTGAGGTACGATGCGATCGATCCATCCATCGAGCCGTGCATTAATGCAACTCGCATACGTGAACTCGCTCCGTGTAAATGAGCCCTTACTTTTCTAAACCATATCCTATCGCGGTGGTAGGACCTTGTGCAAGGTCCGTCCGGATCGCTACCACCATCTTGTTCGCTAATCCTGCCGCTAAGCAGCAGTGCTTGCACTGTTGTGTTCCGGCGTGGAGAGCAAGACAGCCGGTGTAATTACTGGCACAAGAGGTATTCCATCTTAGCCCTCTGGGTTGGCAACGCATCTACACTCTCTTTGTTGTTGCAGGTGTCTATAGGCGGTGGTGATCACTTACCATCAGGTGACCCACTTGCTTGTTTGCCTTCCTATGTTGTATAAAAAAAAAACCGTATATCCTCAGGCAACACGAACGTAGTCAATCTGTTGGTGAAGCAAGGCGCATGCGTGAACTCTTGCGCAGCGCTGAGCAAGCCCAGCCCCCTGGACCTGGCCATACTGAAGGGGGACGTGCCCATGGTTGAACTGCTGCTGGCGGCTGGTAAGTAGGCTAAGTTAGTCTAAACTTTTCAAAGTATAGGACAAGTTAGGCAAAAGTTGGCAAAGTGTAGGACAAGTCAGTCAAAAGTTGGCAAAATGTAGGCTAAGTTAGTCTAAAATTGGAAAAAGTAGACTAAGTTTGGCTTATATTGGCAAAGATTGTAATAATGTTGTCTAAAGTTAAACACGTTGACTAAGTCTATATAAAGTTAATGAATGGAAGAACTAAGCTGGTTTATAAGAGATGTCAACAAAGTTAACTACCGCCGAATTTGTGTAAAATAGACAGACCAAATCTACATCTACACTAATACATATAATATTAAAGAGGTAAACTTTAAATAAAATAAATTTTACACTGATTTAGTATTTTTTTATGTTTTCGCAATTGCCCGTCTGCCCGTGAACATGAGACCTGTAAAGGGCTCGAAACGTCGGGAATTAAATTCGCTACAATACACGCGATATAAACCGTTTAAATTGTTTTATTTCAATGTTTACACTGATTTGTTGATTCTAGGTGCCAGAGTGAACTCTTCCAGCTCTGTGATTGGTTCCCCGTTGCACGTCGCCTGCTCCGACAACATTACAAACAGGAAGGAAATTGTTCAGGTAATACTGAATACTGACAACCCGACCTCACTGGCCTAGAGGACTTGGATTCCAGGCCATAAAATATTTAAAAAAACCGACCTTACCCACACAACCAATTTAGACGCAGAAATACAAAAGTGGTCTCAAAATACTGTATAGATCGATTCATAAGAGCGGGCTCCAAAAAAGTATGAAGTGTCATTAATTTCGAAAACATTCGATGCCAGGACCCAGGAGTGGGATTTTTGAATCTCACCGGTTGACTAAAACTCACCAAAATGGCCGTTTTTCATGGAGATTCGGCCATTTTTGTGAGCTTTAGTCACCTGGTGAGATTGATAAATTGCACCTCTGCATCCCAATTCTTGGTTCATGAGATATGCATCTCATGTGCGAGATAAGTCAAAAAATGATAGTTTTTTAAGGGCTTTGACAGTTGTTTTAATTTAATTTAACACAGTAGGTGTACAATATTTGGAGCCAGGGATCGCCAATACAAGTCGAGATCATTTCCAAACATCCCTGTCCGAGATATAGTCATTGATTTTATAATACGCCCGATAAATTAACGTCTTCTTGACAATAGATTTGAATTTTGTATCATTTTGTTGAGTAATGTTTTTTGGAATTTTGTTGTAAAATCTTACGCAATTTATCACGAACGACTTATTGGTTTCAGCCCAGTGACTTGTTATTAAACGACGGCATTTCACTAGGATTGACCGCAAAACACACAGCTTACGTTAACATGCGCACCGATCGCTTGTTGCTTTGCGACTGAGGACACTGCGGCCCTAACATGACAACCCAGGTTTAGTTTAACCCCTCCCTGCGTCTCTGTCTAACTAGCGTCATAAGAATGGGATGCAGATAGAGATAAACTAAACTTGGCCAGTCATGTTAGGGCCACTGGTGCTATTTAACTCCAATTTGGAGCTCGCTACCGGAGCGCTTGTAACCTATGTACCTTTTTAATATCATTGTTTCAGCCAGTCTGTGAGTCGTTAAAAAATACATGACTTTTCTTACAGATTCTTCTAGAAAGCGGAGCAGATCCTAACTTGAAGGTTTACAGCGATGAAGATGCCACTCAGCTGCGGCCACCGCTGGCAGAATATCTCGCCAGCAATCCGGAGCCTAGCGGGGAAATAGTTGCCATGCTGCTGAGGCACGGCGCCAGGGTATGGAATACTATTTTAACTCCTGACGAAATAAGGGGTCGTGATTTTCCATTTGATGTTTTTAGCCTTTTTTGAACCTCTCCCCTCCTCCCTCTCTCCGGTAAGCTGACAAAACCGTCTGAGGTTACCAGCGCACGTCCTTCAAAAAAAAATCTTCCCTCCCCTGCTAAAGTAGCACGCTGGCGTTTATCGCGCACATAAACGCTTTGGTCCTTCTCGCACACTCATATTGGTTAGAGCGGGATAATTGCTTTATGTCATCGATAAACCCTACCATGCTAGACCCCCTGGTGATACGCTGTGAGGTTTAATACTTAGACTGGGTTCCCAATAAGCAATAACGAGCGAAAAAAACGCAAAAACGCGGAAATGACTGTCTCTGACTGGTCAATGGCAGAGCGTTTGCGTTTTTATCGCCCGTGAATGCTTATTTTCGTAGAATTAAGAAAAGCAAAGAAAGATAATCAAACCGCAAGCTTGAGACTTATTTCTGTCTCGATATTTTAAAAACGATCATTCAATAAGAAAAAAAAGGATAGAGTAACGTTTCGCGTTTTTGCTTAATCGCTCGGTACAAGGTGGTGCTGTCAAATTGGTTACCTTTGGTCACTATGATACCAAATCAAAGAGCTCCAAAAAGTCATCTATGGTGTATTGAGCTAATGTTGTCTTTATTTAGTCATGTTGTCGTTCACTAGCCGTGCGCCTATAGAATTAAGAAAAGCTTAGCTTATTGTGCACCCAGTCTCGCTTTAAATTACTTGCGGTAGGCGCCATAGCGTGCGTTCCATTACACGCGTTAGTAGACGAACGAGTTCTACTATCACTGTTCCAATATGCTATTCTAGCCTAACTTATAGGTCAATGGTCGAGTGTTTATTAATTTTGTTAATTTGTTTTCAGGTAATCATGAAAACTCAATTCCGTGATCCGGATGGCATCTTAAACCATCTCCAGAATGTTACAGCAGAAGAATACCAGCACATTTTCTATTTACTTCTAGAAGCAGCCGAAGCATTCGACCTTTGTATGATAAAAAGAAACAGCATCCTAAATGCCACCCAAAAACAAACTCTCATAGAGCGAGCAAAGACACCTATCTCTTTGTTGGCTCAGACTAGAGTCTTTTTGCGTAGACACTTCGGTAATATGCTTGTAGATTTGACCCCTAAATTCGATATACCTAAAACCCTTCACCATTACTTACTTTTCCAATGCAGTTAAAAAAATTGTGTATTGTTTTATTGGATTTCAATGTGGCTCTAAGGTCAAATTACCTTAGCCTTTTAAAAAGCTGTCTGTCTTGCCAGTGCGGCTCCTGTTTCCCCGAATTATGGGATTTTGACATAAGGGTTAATTGGTGGAGAGGAACGACGAAATATTGAAAAATATATTCTTGTGTATTTTAGTAAGTAACAAATCATACGTTTAAAGCATTATCTCTTAGTTTTTTGTGCTATTTTTTATATTTGCACATTTTAACTTTCATTTATGATTAAGAATTAAGAAAAAATAAGAAGTGTATAAATTTATATGAACAAAAAAATGAGCTAGGAAAAAATATGACTTTGCTGATAGTATCTAAAAAATGCCACAGAGCATACACGATCTTTCAGTAAGTGAATGGGTAAGCTAGTCTGAGCTAAACGCAAAGTATTTTATAATTTTATGTTTGAAAATATTGTAAAAATATAAATAGTATACTTATTTCGTGGGAAATATTCAAAATTCACGATTTTTTTTTGCTGCAGTTGTGAAAAATTATATTATTTCAATCAATCATTAATCACCACTTTATTATGTTTTATATTTATTTGTGTCCATTTTTGTAGTCTGATTACATTATTACTATGTGATACATTGTGATATATAATTAGAATTAAGGCTTTACTTGCGATCGTTTTTAATGATCTCAAGTCTAATATTCTCCTACGACTGTATTTTAAGGTTGCAAAATATATGCATGAACCTGAATGAATGTTTTTTATTTTACTGTTGTAATCTCCTTTTTGTAGAGTACCGGACTTTAAGAAATAAGAGTGAAATTCTCACTATCGAAGCTAATATTTTATGGGATAGGGAGTAAAACTAGCAAGCGGAACACCTGATGAGAAGTGATCTCTGCCGCCCAGGGAACCAGCAAATAAACATAGTTATATATTATGCATTACGCATGTGCTAGCCTTCATTGTACACAAAGTATTCGCCCTTTTCGCACTGGCTAAACAGTTTAAAAAGTGTATATATTCCATACGCTTTCCGTCTTATGAACAGATAACGTGCTAAGGCTTCTGATACGGCTTTTAAGTAGTTAACTGGTTTTCATACACATTATTTCGGAAGATTTAAATACGCTATGGAAATATGACCTAGAGATACGTGCCGATATAGAAAGGGAACGTAGGGTGTTGGCTCAAGTATACTCACTCGCAGATTTGCTCGTTGTTCAGATGACATGAAATTTGATATACAAGCTATCTAAAGCGTACTGTACCTCGTTTCATTCGAATGGTCTGTGATTTCGGTACATGACTTACAGTGACTGTTTCCTGAATGAACTGTTTAATGAATATCTAATACAATAGTGAAATTTGAATAAGAACCATTGTTGCAACAGAATAAGCGTGGTTTTATTATTTAAGAAAAAAAAACGCTACTATTTTATACGAAAAGTTGTTACTGTTTTATGCGGACTAGGTTTAAAAAATGTCGGAATATTTTATCATGCTATTGGCAATACGACAAGTACGACAACACTGCGTCTGCGGGGAATTCGATTTTAACGCTGGCAATACCAGCAGTGACTTGCGCGAACTGTCAAAAGTCCAGTGTCACTGTCATTCATTAATAATCGAATTGTGCTTCGCTCATTTCGTTGTTTGATTGTTTGTGCTTTCGAAGTCGTATTTTTAATTAAAACCGCATTAACTAAATAAAAATGGCAGACAAGCAGAAAGTAGATCTCGGTTTGCTGGAAGAGGACGATGAATTCGAAGAATTCCCCGCTGAAAGTGAGAGAAATTGAAGTTTAAAATCATGAATAATGTTTTTGTGTTTTTGAGTTGGTTACATCAAATGAAAGCATTTTGTTATAGATTGGGGCACAGAAGATGCTGACGACGAAGACGTGTCGGTCTGGGAGGACAATTGGGAAGACGACATCGTCCAGGATGATTTTAACCAGCAATTGAGGTTAGTTTAACTTCGAAAAACTACGAACGGTTTCTGTCGTTTTTAAACCACTTGTCGTTCCTTGGCCTGCACCACACGATGCAAATATTAGGCGTTTAAACCTCCGTCATTATCAGCAACAACTTTTGGATTTTAAAGGGCTGGCTTATGTCAACAACTTATGGAGCCAAACCAGATATTGTTTCCAGCTAAGCTTTGGCTTGTGCCGAATTTCGATACTTATTGCCATCCCCTTGTTAGAATTTTTGTTATATTAGTAGGAGAGAAAGAAAAACATTTATGAAAGACTATTCAACACAATACGCACATCGTTTTATTAAAGTGACCCATTTCTGAATAATAAACGTCCCAAAATATCACCTTAATTAAAAGACATAGGGTTTAATTTTGGGAAATGTCATATTCAGAATTGAGTCGCTTTAATTCTAAGGGTGCGACATATATCACAGTCTCATATCAACTATGGAACTCTACTCTGTGCGAGCCCAACTTGCACTAGGCCAATTTTTTTCTTGAAGTTGTCCTACCAATTCAATGGCAGCTTACCACCTACTATGTAACCGCGTCGTCGGGGATTGGAACGGGTTGCCTGATACTGTAGTTACTGCTCCTTCGTTAAATGCTTTTAAAAATAGACTTGACTCCTGGCTGTTGTCGCAAAAAACGCAAACTGTAACCGTTTTGTGAAGTGTCTGACATTTTGTGTGTGAACTTTAAATATTTAAACATGACTTTGAAATAACTTGTGGAACTTTGAGATAGGCACATCAGCAATGATGCTGCTCGCCTATAATATAATAATAATAATAATAATAAAATATGATGTTGTAAGTGGAAAAAGATGGTATTTTTATTAGTACTAGTGAATCCGCCCTGGCTTTGTATTCATAGGGGGGCGATTTTTATTCTTATTATTAGGTATTAGTAACCTGCCCTGGCTTCGCATGCATATCATTATGATGTAGTACATACAAACCTTAAACGATGAAAGTTACAGTATGCTTAAAAAGTTAGTTTGAACAATGATAAATTGAATAGACTGACAGATATTTAGGATATGGCATATACCAGGGGTGGCCAACAAGGTTAGACCCAAGATCTACTGTTCACTGACGACACCCTGTGTGACCTACCAATAACATACTTCTTTGCAATCGCAATCGCAGTCTGTTCTACGTATTTATATTTTTTGCCTTGCCACGATCGACTGGACTAATGGTCGCAATCGACCAGTCGATCGCGATTGACCGGTTGGCCACCCCTGGCATATACAGTAAACACAAACTGGTTGCGCCGTGCTGTTGTGGGCCATGAGGCTGGCGGACTCCTTGGGAGCTAGCCGCTAACTATAGATGCCACATGGGCGCGGCGCATGCGCGAGTGGTCTCATAGCGACAAGCACTAAGTTGGAAAATAACGTGTCACCGTGAAAGAAGTTATCTTTAAATTCCGCTCCGCAACGTGTGTGTATTGTGTATGTACCAAGCTATTGCCCAGCTGGTGCCCGTTTACCCGTGTGCCGTGTTTCCCCGCGTGTGGCTTATTCTGGAGGTTTGGCTTCGGACGAGGTAAGTCCGTCTCTTCTAAGCCTTCGCGGCACGGCGCCCAACCACAAACAATTTATGTATTGTCCTTGGTAATTCAACTGATCATCTGTTAGACTACCTGGTCACTCATACCGTTCACTGTGCCTCAACCACCTTGACAATGAGCAAAATCGTCTCCATGACAGAAGCCATTCAAATCAAGCATTTCTCTCTCTCTATAAAATAAAGAAAAATGTGATTCTAATTTATCTTATTTCTGTTTCAGACAACAACTGGAGAAATTGAAGGAGCAAACTAAACCTTAATGTAGTCTAGCAATAATTCCTGAAAATGTATGTTGTTTGTAAGCACTTAAAATAAATTCTTCATTTTTTATAGCACTGTTATTTTTAAGTTGTCACCAACAAACAACCTTCTAAACTATGCACGCTATACAATATCAGGGGGGTTCCACTCCGCACTGTAAGTACGCTCGACCGGCTTGCCTATGGCATAGGCAAATCCCAGTAGGTTGTCGGCTTCGCGCGCCCTCGATCGCCCCCGCCGTGTCAGTGTAATTGAAAACGAATGCCGCGCAACCCTAGCGTGTCGCCGGGAGTAGCGGGGGGATGGCGGGCGCGGGCGACGCGTTCCTTTTGACTCGCGCCGCCTGGCGCATGGCGAATGAAGTAATACGAACTTTTTGAGCGTGTTAATAAAGTTAGAATTCGTTTAATCGCGGTCGAAAAACAGAAGTTTCTGTACTATTATTTATTCTGTGACCACCCAATTGATTTTGGTACGGTTTTCATTTCACTATCATTTAGAGATTTTTTCAAAGAAATATTATATCTATATATATATAAATAAAAATGAATTGTTGTTCGTTAGTCTGATTAAAACTCGAGAACGGCTGAGCCGATTGAGCTGATTTTGGTTTTAAAATGTTTGTCGTAGTCCAGGGTAGGTCTAAACGGTGAGCAAATAAGGAAAAAATGCGAGTAAGATAGAGTAAGACGTGTGTTTGTGACTTACTAAATATGCCTCCAATAATTAGGCGGTACGAAGTTCGCCGGGTCAGCTAGTATTGAATAAAACAAAAACACTTAGAAAAAGGTAAATGATTTAATATAACTTAACTAACAATGATTATCACATATCAGTCTTCAAAACTGGTACAAAAATAAACCAAAGTATGTACAACAACTTCATCCTTTCTGACAGTATATGGCTATTCTTTTCAAAAATTTGGGGGTTGTAGAATTTTGTGCAAGGTCCGTCCGGATCGCTACCACCATCTTGCTCTCTAATTCCGCCACTAAGCAGCAGTGCTTGCACTGTTGTTTCAGCATGGAGAGCAAGACAGCTGGTGCAATTACTGGCACAAGAGGTATCCCATCTTAGCCCTGTCTTGGCAACGAATCTGCAATCTCCTTGGTGTTAGTATCTACGGGCGGTGATCACTTACCACCCCACCCACTTGCTTGTTTACCGTATTTATAAAGATTAGGTTTTACAATATTTTCATAAAGTAATACAATATCTTTCCAAAATACAAAACCTAACCTATTATTTTATGAATAGGAGTTAGTATAGACTCGGCCATTGAAAAGAGCAAAGATGGGGTGCAGTATGAAGGAGAGAGAAGTCTTCTCGTGACCCGAGCGGAGCCCAGCTCACGCCTCATCAATTTCGTCACACTCGTTGCGTTACTTGTTACCCGACTTCGACAAAGGAACGGTTATGTGTTTGCACTATACTTCTGTTTGTATCTGTGGGTAGGTATCCTAAAATTTGATATTGTTGGGTTGTTCCGTTCCGAATTGGTATTCCCCGTTGTTCTGTTCCGGAACAGCGTTCTCATCCTCGTTGTCCGCGAAATATGAGTCCAGGATGTGCAGAGTTTTCTTGTACACCTGTGCAAAACATAACTTGTAGTCAAATTAAATTTAAAATGCTATATAATGAATGACAACACAAAGAAAAATTAGGGTAATGGCAGGACTCGTGCGCGAGTGCGGTTACTAATAACGCAGGCAACAGATCAGGTGACCCGCAAGCTTGTTTTACTCATAATTTAGTAAATAAATAAATGAAAATATTTTTGAGCCAAATCACACCAATTGACCTAGCCCCAAAGTAAGCAACTAAAGCTGCTTGTGTCATGGGTACTGGACAACGGATAACCATACTTATATAGATAAATATATACTTAAATACATTTAACAACCAAGACTCGGGTACCAACATTCGTATTCATCATACAAACATTTGACCCTAGGGGCCGTTCAAGTATTACGTAAGCAGATTTACTACAATTATTTACCCCCCCTTCCCCCTTGTCAGCAAAAGTAATCAAAGCTCTTACCCCCCCCCCCCCCCCCATGCTTACGTAAACATTGGTATATACATTTTTCTTTTAATGTATTGTTTTTTTATTGATTCATGAGCAGCAGATATGTCTGCTCACTTTTATCCGATTTTGGAATGCCTACGTCGTTCTCATCTCATCGAACCATTCAACATCTTGGTGCTCTAAATTTTGAATAATGCACATCAGTTCCATATGTGTAAAAAAGTAAATAACTACTGCTGACGTAATCACCATCTAGACCCCCCACCCCCCATGTCATCAAAAATAAGCAAAGCAAAGACCCCCCCGCCCCCCTATACTGCTTACGTAATACTTGAAGGGCCCCCTACCGGGAATCGAACCTAGAACCTTAAGCTTTGTAGTCAGGGTCACTGACCACTAGGCTATTCGGTTGTCGAAGTAAAGTAAACAGCACGGCGTCTGTCCTTACCTGTTCGTTTTCGTGCGTCTGTAGAGCCTCGATCTTGTCCAGAGCGCCGATTTCTTCCAGCTTTATGCAGAGCGGTTCCACTTGCCCGTATTTTTCCGCCGCCTGCAAGTACATTAATTAAATTAAAATAAAAATTCCAAGAATACATTAAAAAAGGGTTTTAAATTTTTTTTTACCTGAAGTTTGACTCAAATTGACACAAATTTTTGACTAGACAGAACCACACCAAACAACCGCTGATCGCCATTTTCCCCGGTCTTTCTTACACTATTCCTGACGGACATAGGCTACTAATTTTACGTGAACGAAGTCGCGCGCGTCCGCTAGTCTACTATATTTTGACAAATTTAATACTAGATTTCAACAAATCTACTAGATTTTCTCAATTCTACTTTGCGACAAATTGAAGACTAATAATTTTGACAAATGTACAACATTTTGAAAAATTTAACACATTTTGAAAAAATTAGGACAACACGACAAATTTAAGACTAAAATCACATAAAAACATCTTGACAAGTTGTACATTGTGACAAACCCCCACCCCTACGCACCTGTAGCAGGTTCGTGAGCCCGTCTAGAACAACGGCGAGGGCGCGCGGGTCCCCGCCGCCCAGCAGCGCGCAGTAGGGCTCCAGGAACCCGGCCGACATCAGCGCGTCCAGCTGCGCGGGGCTCCCGCCCAGACAGAGGTTCGTTATGGCCCACGCCGCTTCTTTCTGACATCTGCGAGGGAAACAGTTGGCGTCTATTACTGACGTTTTTTACCCGACTGCGCGACGCAAAAAGGTAATGTGTTTATCAGCCTATATATGTATGTTTGTTCCTTTGTGGCGATCTAGAGACCAAACGCGTGTGCCGATTTTGATGATTCTTACGTCAATCGATTCGTCTTAATCTTGCGAGTGTCACTAAAGACATGACAATAATCAAAATTCAAAATGGCGACCACCAGACGCCATATTGTGAAATAGAAAAAATGAAAGTCGACGAACTATGTTGGGTGGGGTATCATTGGATAGGTATTTGAAAATCATTTTTAGGTTTCTCATGTCATTTTTCATTTTGAATGGCCGTTTAGGATCTTTAACTATTTGAAGTTGGTTAGCAACCATTCTCACTTAATCCGAACTAAAGAGTAAAATAAAAACGCAGTTGGGTTTTTGATTTTTTAAATTGACTTTAACATAGGACTTTTAACATAGGAAGGCAAACGAGCAAGTGGGTTACCTGATGGTAAGCGATCAACACCGCCCATAGACACTTGCAACACCCAGGATATTTTAAATGTGTGTCTATTCGCGTTATCAGGCAATCTTGTTATTTAATAAGAACTTAAATGTCACACTCACTTCGCGTCTTCGTGAGACAGCACGAAGAGCAGCTTGGGTAGTATGCCTTGTTCAATCGCCCGCTGAATCTGAGCCTGGAAATAGAAAAAACAACACTAGCTCAACAAACTGGAACAAATTACCTTGCTACTCCGCGAAACCAGTGCCGGGCTCGTGCAAAATAGCTGCGTCTGTGCGACACATATATGTTCATGCAAAAACCCACCCTCCTCCGCTTCCACACGAAACAACATATATCACACAGACTCAACTACACACCACCACCACTAAACACTAAAACTACACGATCGACGCGCGTTTCGCCTCTATACGAGGCATCATCAAGATCGAACAGTACGACCGTTCGCTACTTGAACGAATGGCGTACTGACAAACTAAAACATTTTTCTTTAATCCCGCCTACCGCCAACATTTTTGCACTACTACCCTTATTATTTTTCTCAAAGCCTACCCTCAAAATTTAAAAATAAAACATAAGTACCCCCGTATATTATCACAAACTACCCACATAATTTATCTCAATCTCAGCTACCCCCATTGTTAAAGACAGAATTTAAGCATACCCGCAATAAAGGAGAAGAAGGAAAATTAACCTGTTCATTGACAATGGATCCCGCGTTGTTGTACCTAACTATTTCCGACTACACTAGCTCGTTAGTAGGACTTATTAGGTAGTAGTTATAATTTCAGTTATTTTCTATTTGTTATTATTGTTTTTAGGGTTCATAGGATCACTTTGTTGTCTGTCTGTCTGTCAAGACCATTTTTCTCAGGACCGCGTGGAGGTATTGAGTTGAAATTAATATCAAATACTCAGGTCTGCAGTCCCTTAGAGCCGTGAAAAAAATCAAACTTCTAAGTCAACGCAATCAAAAGATACGGCAGTTTATGCCGCATGTTTCATACATTCCCAAGGCACTCAAAAATCTATGGGGTACTTCCCGTTGACCTAGAACCATGAAATTTGGCAAGAAGCAAGGTCTCACAGCACAAATGTAGGAAAAAATCAAAAGGTTCTACCAGCCGCCAAGCCATTGTACCAGTGCAAAGCCGGGGAGAGTCGATAGTTAGTAGTATGGCTGTTGCCTGCACATTGACTGCACACTAACTGCACACTGACTGTACATTAACTGTACATTGACTGCACACTGACTGCACACTGCCTGTACATTGATTGCATACTGACTGCACTTTGACTGCACACTGCCTGTACATTGACGGCACACTGACTGCGTACTGACTGCACTTTGACTGCACACTGCCTGTACATTGACTGCACACTGACTGCACTTTGACTGCATACTGACTGCACACTGCCTGTACATTGACTGCACACTGACTGCGTACTGACTGCGCTTTGACTGCACACTGCCTGTACATTGACTGCACACTGACTGCACTTTGACTGCATACTGACTGCACACTGCCTGTACATTGACTGCACACTGTCTGTACACTGTACATTGACTGCATACTAACTTTTACTAACCGTACTTTTTAAGTTTCTTTGTACTTACTAACAAATATTATGGATCGCAATTAATGGTCTGAAATAAAAATATTTTCTTCTATTCTATTCTATACTGACTGCACTTTCACTGCACACTGCCTTTACATTGACTGCATCCTGACTGCATTTTGACTGCACATTGACTGCAGGTTACCTGCGTGCCAGCTAGGATGTTGCTGGCAGCCCACGCCGCTTCCTTCACCAGCGAGGACTTGCCGCAGCTTAGTAGGTTCAGTAGGTAGCTGATGACGCCCGCGTCCAAACAGCGGTCGGTCTGCCGAATGTTAATGAATGGAGGGGTGAATCAAAGGAAGGTCAGAGGACCTTAATACCTACCGCAATGACGCGCATGTGTGTATGTATTCAAAGTTATGAGCATTTTGGTGGTCATGTGTGTTGGACATGTGTCGTGGTCATGTGTGTTGGATATGTGTCGTGGTCATGCGTGTTGTGGCCATGTGTGTGGTGGACATGTGTGTTGGACCGTGGTCATGTGTGTTGATAAGTGTCGTGGTCATGTGTATCATGTGTCGCGGTCATGTGTGTTGGACGTGTGTCGTGGTCATGTGTGTGGTGGACATGTGTGTTGGACCGTTGTCATGTGTGTTGATAAGTGTCGTGGTCATGTGTATCATGTGTCGTGGTCAAGTGTGTTGGGCATGTATGTCGGGGTGATGTGTGTTGGACATGTGTCGTGGTCATGTGTGTTGGACATGTTCGTGGTCATGTGTGTTGGACATGTGGCGTGGTCATGTGTATTGCACATGGGTCGTGGTCAAGTGTGTTGGACATGTGTGTCGCGGTCATGTGCGTGTGTCGCGGTCATGTGTGTCGTGGTCATGTGTGTTGGTCATGTCTATTGGTCATGCGTGTCATGTGTGACGTGGTCTTATGTGTCGTGGTCATGTGTGTGTCGTGATCACGTGTGGGCTCATATGTTGGTCATGTATATTGGTCTTGCGTGTTTGTCATGTGTGTTATGGTCATGTGTCTTGGTCATGTGTGTTGGTCATGTGTTGCTCATGAGTGTGTGTCGTGGTCATATGTGGGGGTCACAGGATAATAGAACCAATAACTACTGCGAGTAGCGTGTGTCTGTCTGTATACCTGTTCGTCGGAGCCGGTGAGCATGTTCCCGGCGGCCCGCAGCGCGGGGGTCTTGACGCCGGCGGACTTATGGTCGAGCAGTCTCACCACGCGACGCAAGAGGTCCGGGGTCAGCTGGACCTCCTCGATCCGGTCGTTGGGCCCGTCCGTGAGGTAGGATATGGCCCAGCAAGCGTCCGCTGTTGGATTTTAAACTAGAGTTTTTTTTTTTATGTAACAGGTGGAAAACAAGCAAGTGGATCACCTTATGGTAAGTGATCACCACCGCCTATAGACACCCGCAACACCGAGGAGTTGCAGATGCGTTGCCAACCCAGAGGACTAAGATGGAATACCACTTGTGCTAGTAATTGCACCGACTGTCTTGCTCTCCACGCCGGAACACAACTAAGCACTGCTGCTTAGCAGCAGGATTAGCGAGCAAGATGGTGGTAGCGATCCGGACGGACACTTATATACAAAGCTTGAGGCTCAGGTTCGATTACCGGGAGGGGCAGATGTTTGTATGACGAATATGAATGTTTGTATCCGAATTTTGGATATTTCGCACGCTTAGAATTAAAGTGACCCATTTCTGAATAATACACGTCCCAAAATATCACCTTAATTAAAAGACATAAGGTTTAATTTTGGGTAATATCATATTCAGAATTGAGTGGCTTTAATTCTAAGGGTGCGATTTTATGTATCTTCTTTCTCTACACTAATATAATAAAGAGGTAAACTTTGTTTGTCTGTATGTAGCGGGTAATCTCTGGAACTACTGAACCGATCCCATAAATTATTTCACCAATAGAAAGCTACACTATCCCTGACGGACATAGGCTACTAATGCTACGCGAACGAAGTCGCGGGCGTCCGCTAGTAGTACATAAGGCAGCAAACAGAAAAGCGAGACATTTTATAGTTGACCAAGAAATTGCTTGACCACTTTTCGACGGTATTACAGAGGAATAAGGTTCAAAAGTGGTCAAGCAATTTCTTGGTCGACTATACATTGTCAAACATACCTAACACATCCTGGTCTGACAACTCCAGGAGTTCAGAGACGAAAGGCAGTGCCGGGGCTACCAGTTCAAAGTTCACCAGCGGATTCTTGTTCCTGAAACACAGAATAATAAAGTTCTAATTAGAATGACTAGATAGAAAATAAGAAATAAGTGAGAATGGTTCCTAACCAACTTTAAATCGTTATAGATCCTAAACGGCCATTCAAAATTAAAAATGATATGAGAAACCTAAAAATGATTTTCAAATACCTATCCAATGATACCCCACGCAATATAGTTTGTCGACTTTAATTTTTTTTTCACAATATGGCGTCTGGTGGTCGCCATATTTAATTTTGATTATCGTCATGTCTTTAGTGACATTCGCAAGATTAAGACGAATCGATTGACGTATGAATCATCAAAATCAGTCCACGCGTTTGGTCTCTAGATCGCCACAAAGGAACAAACGTACATACATACATATTTACATAATATAGGCTGATAAACACATTACCCTCCTTTGCGTCGCGCAGTCAGGTAGTTTATCCAGAGCTAAGAAGTACAGTCAAAAATTAATAGGACACTGTAGAATGTTCTCGCACAGTCAGGGGGGTCCACTCCGCACTGTAGGTACGCTCGACCGGCTTGCCTATGGCATAGGCAAATCGCAGTAGGCCCCCAAAATCAAAACATACAAATCTAGTTCTGGGGCATAATGACAACATACAAAAAAATCATGACTATAGGTTGAGGTTTAGAGGGTGGAAAACGTTATCGCCGTTTGTATGGAGAGCGCTGGGTTCACACTCCTCTTAAATAGGAGAGGTGTTTTTTAATGTGACGGACGCACCTGCAGAAGTTGCTGTAAGTCCACACGGCGGTCCGCAGCTGGCTGGGCGGGCAGGACGGCGACATGCTGGGCAGTAGCGCGGGCAGGGCGCCGGCGCGCAGCACGGCGTCCCGCGGGCCGGGCCCGTCGCCGGCGATGTTGCCGAGGGCCCAGGCGCTCTGCTCGCCCACGGTGCCCCCTCGGGCCAGGAGGGTCACTAGCTTCGGGATGGCACCACCCTGGAACGGTACGGTAATATATATAAAATAGGAAGGCAAACAAGCAAGTGGGTCATCTGATGGTGACTGAACGCCACCGCCCATAGACACACAGGAGACTGCAGATATGTTGCCAACATAGAGGGCTAAGATGGAATACCTCTTGTGCCAGTAATTGCACCGGCTGTCTTCTCCACGCCGGAACGCAACAGTGCAAGCACTGCATACATTAATTTATCTACACACATATCATAACTGCAAAAAACCGTAACAGAATAAAACCATCAAACGAATGACAACAGTAATGGCGGCAATTCGATCCTCCGTCAAGACGAACGTTTTTTTTTAATCATAGACAAATGAATGAAGTCCCTATTCGCGTTCTATATTCAACAAAACATACTGGATTGACGTTTCGTATCGATAACTGTTTTAATATCAATGGATACTAGAATAGAGACAAACTTGAATTTAAATTCATAACGTCAGAGATATCGATAATGTGATCACCAATAAACACTGACTACTAAGAGATACTACCCAATAAAGAACAGATTTACCTACTACCACAGACAAGAAAGTCCTCATAATAAAATCGGTTGTAATAATGCTGGTCATTTCCTACGGTTTCTGAACGCATAATAGAGCAGTAACGATATGTGTAGATAATAGTATTTTATGCAACTGCTATATAATGAGAGGCCTTAAAACACGAGTGTGGTTTTATGAAACGAGCGTCAGCGAGTTTCATAATAGGATCACACGAGTGTTTTAAGGCCTAATTATATACAGTTGCATACATTACTTTATCTACACACATATCATAACTGCAAAAAATCGTAACAGCAAAAAACCTAAAAAGAATGACAACTAATGGCGGCCATGTATATTAAAAAAGTACTCTGTGATTCGATCTATCCGTCAGGACGAACATTTTTTTTAAACCATAGACGAACGAATGAAGTTGCTATTTTCATGTCACTCGAGATCAAATGTCGTGCGTTTAAATTAAAAAATCATACTGAGTTGACGTTTCGTATCGATAACTGTTTTAATATCTGTGGATACTAGAATAGAGACCAACTTGAATTTTGACAGCTGTTCCAAATTTAAATTCATAACGTCACGAGCAGT
Organism: Ditula angustiorana; assembly: GCA_963691745.1. Classification (NCBI taxonomy): domain Eukaryota; kingdom Metazoa; phylum Arthropoda; class Insecta; order Lepidoptera; family Tortricidae; genus Ditula; species Ditula angustiorana. The sequence goes on from OY829501.1 coordinate 5,428,748, forward strand.
CACGAGATATCGGTAATGTGATGACCAAAGCTGTGATGACCAATAAAGCGTCAATAAAGAACAGATTTACCTACTACCACAGACAAGAAAATTCTTATAATAACATTGGTTGTAATAATGCTGGTCATTTCCTAGGGTTTTTGAACGCGTTATTTAGCCTTTATGATATGTGTGTAGATAAAGTATATTAATGCCTTTAGATAGGTCAAGTATCTAGTAAAGGTCCAAAGAGGCAATGGGCACAAAACAAAAATAAAGTTAGCTGCAGTGAGGCATAAATTGAACTGGAGCAGCCATGTTAGGGCTGTTGGAGTTTAGTTTAGTTTTAATTTTGTTTATTCAGTCAATATAAAGTTACATGGACGACCAGCCACAAGATGGTCCGATGACCTCATACAGGTGGCAGGAAGGCGCTGGTTGCATGCCGCTTCCAACCGGTCACTTTGGAAATCCATGGAGGAGGCCTATGTCCAACAGTGGACTTCTTGTGGCTGAGATGATGATGATGATGAAAGTTACATTTTAAATTGCATTGCATGTCAAACTACATGAACTTATACTGAGATCGTCAAAATTATATGATTATAAAAACGAAATTAAAATCAACCACAATATTTATAACACCATATTAGATACAAATTTATGAAAATTACAATAGAATGTCAAGGTAGATTAAATAAGTCTCTAATAGGGATCGTCAAAAACACAAACAAATCATACAAATGGAACAAGATAAAAAAATAACATATTATTAAATTAAATATACCTAAGTCATTCAATATTATGTCAAATTACATGTAAAAAAAATATTATTTAAAATATTATTTTGCGGGTGGTAGGACCTTGTGCAAGGTCCGCCCGGATCGCTACCACCATCTTGCTCGCTAATCCTGCCGCTAAGCAGCAGTGTTTGCACTGTTGTGTTCCGGCGTGGAGAGCAAGACAGCCGGTGTAATTACTGGCACAAGATGTATTCCATCTTAGCCCTCTGGGTTGGCAACGCATCTGCACTCTCTTTGTTGTTGCAGGTGTCTATAGGCGGTGGTGATCACTTACCATCAGGTGACCCACTTGCTCGTTTGCCTTCCTATGTTGTATAATATATATATATGTATATATATAATATAATATATAAAAAAAATATTGTCTCATAAGTTGCTAGCTACCTCAACAACAGCCATTGTGTGGTCGTGAGTGCCTGAAGCGATGTTGGTGAGAGCCCAAGCCGCCTCAAACTGCAGGTCGTGGCTGCAAGATTAAATTAATTAGGAAATCTATTCGCATTTATTGCAGGGTTTAAAATTATCAAGATAAATATGCCCTTTGATAATTATTATGAAAATGAAAAATTTATTTTGCAAGTAGGCCATTTGTCTGAATCAACTAGCGCTTCGGAAAATGGAAAATTCTGCTGATAAGAAACGCCGCAAGAAACTCAGCAGTTAATTTTTTTGGAAGATACTGCTGAGAAGAAACGAAATGAAATTATAATGATAATTATCAAACAAATATAAGCCTAGCAATCCTTTTTTAACTGATATTACATAACAACATTTACGTTAGAAGCAATTAGTTTTAGTAAATAAATTATACACAGTTTACAATCAAGGCAATCTTTTATGAATTTTATTTATTTATTTATTCCCTTATTCATAAACGCTTCGTAAACGTTTGTTAGTTAACATGTTTTATGTCTTTATCTGTCATTGTGACGTTTGCCCTCAAATGAAAGGGACATAACATTTGTTAGCTTAAAAATATGGTTAACTTTTTATGAATAAGGGAGTTAATCTTTATTGCACAAACTTAAAAATAAAATTTTAAAAAGGCGGACTTAATATCTTAAGGCATTCTCTACCAGTCAACCTTTAGGCAAAGCAGAAAAACTTGTTTATAATTTCGTTAATAAAAACTTGCAAACCAAAATGCGAGAAGTTAATCAACTACATACTACTAAATTAATTGATGAGTGGAATATCATCCTCATCAACCTCAACCATTATACTTATCAAAGATAATTACCAACCTATATTTATCTTGATAATTATCTTCTTAATTAGCACAAACATACATATGGCGGTTATCTAAGCAGCACAAACATAAAAATGGTGGTTATCTACGCGGCACAAACATAAAAATGGTGGTTATCTACGCAGCACAAACATAAAAATGGTGGTTATCTACGCAGCACAAACATAAATATGGTGGTTATCTAAGCAGCACAAACATAAAAATGGTGGTTATCTACGCGGCACAAACATAAAAATGGTGGTTATCTAAGCAGCACAAACATTTAAATGGTGGTTATCTACGCGGCACAAACATAAAAATGGTGGTTATCTACGCAGCACAAACATAAAAATGGTGGTTATCTACGCAGCACAAACATAAATATGGTGGTTATCTAAGCAGCACAAACATAAAAATGGTGGTTATCTACGCAGCACAAACATAAATATGGTGGTTATCTACGCAGCACAAACATAAATATGGTGGTTATCTAAGCAGCAAAAACATACAAATGGTGGTTATCTACGCAGCACAAACATAAATATGGTGGTTATCTAAGCAGCACAAACATAAAAATGGTGGTTATCTACGCAGCACAAACATAAAAATGGTGGTTATCTAAGCAGCACAAACATAAAAATGGTGGTTATCTACGCAGCACAAACATAAAAATGGTGGTTATCTACGCAGCACAAACATAAATATGGTGGTTATCTAAGCAGCAAAAACATACAAATGGTGGTTATCTACGCAGCACAAACATAAATATGGTGGTTATTTAAGCAGCACAAACATACAAATGGTGGTTATCTACGCGGCACAAACATACACATGGTGGTTATCTACACGGCACAAACAGCCTGACTCACCAGTCGTCTCGCTCCAATGCGGCGACCAATGGCGCGATGACTCCCGCCTGCACCATGACCGTGATTGGTGGGTTCTGTTCGCGGGACAGTACGCGGCGCGCCGCACGCGCAGACGTCGTCATGACTGAGAGCTCTGATGACTTGAGACCTGACACAATGCACAAAGAAATAATTAAAAAAGACAGTAAATAATTTAGATTTAGCTCCACTGACCTATAAGTAATGGACTTCTAGTCAGCGTTTAAAATATGGCCGCATCAAAAGTCGAACAAAGGACAATCGCTCGCGCTGTCAGTCTGTCGGACCGAAGGCGCTCCTGTCAATACTATTATTTTGTAAAAAAAATCTATTTGCAACAAAACTTAATAAATTATTATTTTATTCAGTTAGACGTAAAGTTGTAAATCCAATGACTATAAATGGTGAACTAATAATTTGCATTTGTAACATTGGCGTCAACCTGTATTCTCATGTTGGGCCGTTTTTCTGCTGTCATTTAATATGACACTGTACATCCATGCATTATAATATCATTGTTCAGTTCCATGGAAAAATGTAAGAAGAAATAATTTAAGTAGCCTGTCTGGTAATCATAAAGAATCATGCTTTAGATAATATTTAATTGATCAACTTTGCTAAAGACCAGAGTTCCCTGATAAGTATCAATTGATATAAATCATTATATATATCGATCAATATATTGTTTTAAACTTTCGCGACTTTCACACATATTTATAACATTATCGGGACTTTAGCGCGATAAAAATATATTGTTGATTTACCTCGACGTTTCGGCCATGTTTCAATGGCCGTGGTCACGAGTAGACTCATCGATCAATATATATCGCACGCTTAGTATTAAAGTGACTCAATTCTGAATTTGGTATTTCCCAAAATTAAACCCTATGTCTTTTAATTAAGGTGATATTTTGGGACGTGTATTATTCAGAAATGGGTCACTTTAATACTAAGCGTGCGATATCAATTGATATATATTGTCGCATAAGACTGATTTTTAATGATTACACAACTACTGAGACAGGTACTGCTGGTTAGCAGCCGGATCAGCAAGCAAGATGGTAGTAATTCAGATAAACCTTGCAGGTAGGGTTGCCAACCATACTATATTATATAGTATTGTACTATATTTCGGCTCTCCGTACTATATACTGTTGAACTAGTATATAGTACGCAAATATACTATATTTCGAGCACTTGTCATTTTATTAAAATAGATAGAATTTGGAGATAGACAGATAGATAACAAACTTACCCCCTTATTCATAAACGATTCGTACACATTTGTTAGTTAACATTTTTATGTCTTTATCTGTCAGCGTGACGTTTACCCTCAAATGAAAGGGACAAAAGATTTGTTAGCTTAAAAATATTGTTAAGTTTTTATGAATAAACGGTTACACTATTGCCTTTTTTTCATCTTTCCAAAAAATACTATATTTTTTTGAAGCGTACTATATATTTTTTAGTTTATTCTGAAAAATACTATATTCAACCGAATAAATGTTGGCAACCCTACTTGCAGGGTTCTTTTAACCATGTCAACAAACGACTGTTGTTATTGGCTTCTCGTCTATCACCTTTAACGATCTCCGCTGGTGTGGGGAGTTTGTCCACGGGCAGTTCTTCATCCTTGGCTTCTGGAGACAGCGCCCGGCGCTTCAGAAGCTGCTCGTCCCGGGCCTGCTTGCGGAGCGCCACGCTCTGCTCGGCCCGTTTACGACGAAGCTCCTGTTACGGAAAAGTTAAACAATACATTTAAAAAAGCTTTCTTAAACAACTAAAGAAACTGCAGAAATAATCCATTACATCTACGTCTGATTTCCGATCCAATCATAAGGTAAAATTTGTAACTACAATTTCTTTCAATTTAAAATTGTAATGACAACACAAATAAAAATTAGGGCAATGGCAGGACTTGAACCTTCACAGAAAATTCATTCTTGAAATTCGCAGGGTATGGCAGCGGCAGTGTGGCGAAACTGGCAAACGCAAGGCACGGAAAATTTTTCTTTGTGTTGTCATTACAATTTTAATTTAATAATTTGAATGTTAAAAACATTTAAATTAAAAATCGAATGAAATTTCGGTTACTAAATTTACAATTTCTTCAATTTTATTCACCTTTTGAAATTTGTGCCGTTGGTTGTTTGGTTCCAAATTCAAAAGGTGATTAAAATATATAAATCTGAAAAAGTTCTTGATTCCCTTCCAAGCAGCTTAAAGCTGATAACTTTGCGGTCATCTCTTTTGATTGCATTGACTTAGAAATTCGATTTATTTACAGCTCAGAGCAGCGATACTCGACCTGCGGCTCGCCAGGCCTTTGTTACTGACCCAACTTACAAAATTGTAAACCATTTTAATTTTCACACCATTCTAAATTTCGCTTCCATAATTAAGTTTTGCTTGCGGCCCTCAACACCATGACTGAAATGCGTTTGTGGCCCATATAAAAAAAAAGGTTGAATATGGTTGGCTCAGAGGGATTACAAATCTGAGTATTTAATTTCAATTTTAACTTGATTCCTCTATGTGTTTCTGAGAAAAAGAGTCTTGCTTGACAGACAGAAATCCTATAGGGTTCTTTATATTTCTTTTGATTGACTGGTTTAAATTTTATCTCTGAGGCAGAGAGAGGTCAGGTAATGTGCGACAGGCTCATGGGTTCAGAGGTTTCGTTTTGGGTACAGGGTGCCATTTTCGTTGAGTTTTTTTTTCATAGAATATATACCTAAGTATTTGTTTTCATAAGAATTTGACCAATGGTCTCAGATTAAACTGTTTAAAATAATCACAGGCTATGAGAACTCTATATTTTATTCATGTTTATAATTTTCTATCAATTGAAATCATTCTAAGCTATTCACACATAAGTGTTATTTTTTCAAGCTTCTTTTTATTCAACTTGGAAGGTAAGAAAATAACAACCAATGATATTTCTCTACCCGCTAATCTAAAGCTAATTGTGATTATATTACTTTTAAACACTTAAATAATAAAGTCATAAAATATTAGTATTCAAAAATAATTTCTTAGTACAATAACAAATATAAAAGCTTGATTTTAAGTCTAATCTTAAAGCTAAAATATGGGAAGGATAAAATGCTATTATTTATCATAAAATCAAACGACTTTCGTACATCAAATTAGTAAATAACTTGCATGTAAATAATTAAGTAAAACAATTGACGTCCCAATTTCAAATTGGGTCACGTTTTCGTTTTTCGAATTTCGAATAAAGGATTTTCAATAGAAATACTTTGTACTCACGCCAACACCAGCGCCGGCAGTTTTGTACGCCGACAGACGCGATGTGTGATTCTTTTCAGACATTTTGATAGTTTAAATATATTAAACGAGAAAAACCCCGATTAGTAAATTTTAATGGTAAATTTGAGAGCACGGTTGAGCACTTGATAATTTTTCGAACCACAACGGGCAAAATTTTTGTTGTAAATTGTTGCCAGTATTCGTTTGGTCAAATAGTAACGTTTGGTTTTTTCTTGTGAATGAGATAATGGTACAATATGGGTGCAATTGGTGCATTTAGCAAAAGTGATATATATTTAATTGCATAAATGACATTTTCATTGTATAATCCTTAAATTACTAAAAAAATTGTATTTCAAACACTACAATCTAGCAATGACGAAATATTTCATGATTACAACACTTCTGTCATTGCGCGTTTAGAAAGTGTTCTTAGACGCTTTTTTATATTAATTTAATAACTATTAACGTATGCGTTCACAAAAATAAAACATAAATACTTACAGCATATTTGTTTATTTTACAGTTTTATTTTATCATTTTATCTAGAAACATATAAAAAGCACGCTGAACCAACACTGAACCGTAACGCAAACTTGGAAGAATAGTTTTTGAACCATTCAAACGTCAAATTGACAATGCCACTATCTGTCAGTCGCAGATGACAGTAGAAACGTCAAGTTTACGGCATGGCCGACACGTTCCGGTTTACGTATGCAATTCAAAAATATTCAATACCGCGTCACTATCATTGTACAAAAGGGGGTTTAAATATATAACTAATTAAATTATATAAACTATGAAAAATCTTTCCAATAAATATACTACTAGAACTCCAATTGACTTCGAAATAAAACTTACCTTCTTATGTACTCGAGAGATGGCGCCGTGATTCTCATTAAAGCAATATTAAGGTTTCGTAATTTTAAATCAGTAACCAATAATTAAAATTAATAACGATCGAAACACTATCGAATAATATTTATTCTTTCACGTTCACATTTTTGTCTCGAATAGTCGTTGAAATTTTTTAGTTAAATTATTTGTTTTATTTCAAGGTTGGCATGCCTTCACGATAATCAAAAGCATAATCCAAAAAATTTGTGACATCATAAATTCGATTACTATCGAATAATTCAACGTCACGATTGTTAACAAAAAGAATCGGTATATGCATATCAGCTGATCATAATGGGTACTTAAAATTATCAAAACTAATTGAATATTATTCTCTATCAGTACATTAATCAAGGAATTACGTAATTTGCGGGTATGATGCGTAATTTCTATCGAGCGCTCGTTGATTGAATGCACGTATCGATAGATAACAATCAATCAATTAACCTGAATCTGAAGGTGAATAAAATTACTTTAGTCTGGAAAGTTATGATTTAATGCTAGTTAGCATCGTTATTAGCTCAATTAAAATAATGATGCAGCCGAGGTCCCAGCGTTTTAATGCAGAAAAATCGTCAGTGAAAAGAACACAGACTTAACTAGATTATTCATCAAACTGCAATGCGACTGCACCGAATTAATGCAGTCGAGATGAGCATCTGAAAAAAATAGACACGAATAAAATAAGAAAAAGTAGGAGGCGCTTTCCCGACAGATATTGAGTGGTGGGCCGGGCCTAGTCTGCGCAGAGTCGCTTAACAGCCACAAAAAGAAACATTACAAAGCATCAACCTGTCATATAACCGATACTTTCGTCCGACGACCTTATTTTGAGGTATGGTTGTAAATTAACGTTATTAAAACGAGTTTAAGAGCCGTCGGGAGCGCCTAATTACGCAAAACGTTACGCTGCTGGGCGTGACATCACAAATCAGCTCGGTCGGGTTGAAGACAACACGTCGATCACCCGTCCTCTACTTGCGCAGGGGTGCGAACGAGAGGGCAATAGCAGGCAGGACGGTGCTGAACGTATTCTGTCGAGGGTGTCGCCATTTTCATTTTGACGAATATTGACAGCACGGCAGACAGACAGTGGCACGGACGTCGACGCAGCGTCTACTTCTATTTTTATTTTGATAGTGAATCACATAACGCGCGTCGTATCGTTAATAAAAAAAACGCCGTTCGCTCCACACAGTTGTACGTGATTTGTGATTGATAAATGACTGTTTTGATATTTTGGTGCTAACCTCTGTTTTTTAGCTTAGTGTTTTTAAGTGCAAGACTGTGATCGATATGTGCAAGATGTACCGATGACTCGGCATTACACGACGCCGTGTTTTCCTCTGGTAAGTTAAGCTTATTTACAGCTTGATTTAGCACTGTAAGCGTATTAAAACTGTCTCTTTATACTTGGCGATTAATATTTTGGGGCATGCAATTGTTGGCCGGACGCATAGTTGTTTGTTTCAAGTGTATTTCCATTCTAAAATGGCAGTGATCCTTTGTTGCGGTAGCTCCAGTTTGTTTACGAAGTGTCACGGGCAGTACACGGCCTAAGATATATTGCCTGGGCTGGCGACTATGCGTGGGGCAAAAACACAAGCCAACTTCGACCGTGCTCGCCTTTAATAAGGTGTTTATTCCGTAGCAGTGGCCGCGATAACGGCCCGTAGCTTTAATTTATCACACGCCGCGCTTGACAAGTTGAAAACATAAATTCGACCTTGCCGCTCCACGTGGTTTGAACCACTACGCTTTCTTTTAGCTATTCGATTTTTAAAATTTCGAAATAATGATTAAAAATTAATCGATATTTTTCTTCGTCACGTTGGTATTGTCTTTCAGCTTGATTTCGGTTTTGTATTTTGTTTGTGACCCTATGTTTTGACGTTTTCATACGCGTCTGTTGAAATGTCAATTAATTTAAAATACGTTTTTGGTTTATTGTTCGATGTTCAGGTAATTAAGTTATTTAGAAAATACCAACCGTTTTAAAAGTTATTCTTACGTTAAGTTATTCGTAGTCAAATCCACAGCCTAAAATTCTTATGAGCATAGGAAAATGCTGGATTATGCATATTAAAAAAAAATTAATGTCTTCAATATTTAATGGCTTTTTAAGTGGTGTCCTAAAAATCCTAAGCCTAAGATATATAAAAAAAACTCTTGGTCCCCTGTTAGATACACTCCACTTTATGGGGATGTTAGTTCTTAGTGTCAGGGCATAAATTGAAATGTAAAAAAAAAACTTTAAAAAGGGACTTTATGGCTTATTTATTATGATAACATTAACATACATAGTGTTGTCTATCTTTATCTACACTAATATAATAAAGAGGTAAACTTTGTTTGTTTGTATGTAGGGGGTAACTCTGGAACTACTGAACCGATTTCAAAAATTCTTTCACCAATAGAAAGCTACACTATCCCTGACGGACATAGGCTACTAATTTTACGCGAACGAAGTCGCGCGCGTCCGCTAGTTCATATTCCTAACTTGGAGTACTAAACCAAGTAACCAAGCACATGATAATAAAAAAAAAAACCAGTTTATTTATAAAATTTTTGGATCAAAGAGTTCTGTTAAGTCAAAACATCTTTATTCAGATCAGGATTACAGGAAGCACTTATGAATGTCATAAAATTTACCACCGGTTCGGAAAAACCTCAAGAAGATACCAGCAAGAAACTCAACATATTGACTGACAAACTAACTGAAAGGCAATGTAACCGCTAAAGATGGAAATATGAAATTCGAAACACATGTTCCTTAGGTATATAGGTGTATCTCTTCCCATCTTCCACGACGACCTGTATGGCACAGTGGCACATGTGTCTGCTTACTGTGCAAGAGGTCCCGGGTTCAAATCCTGGAATGGGCAAATATTTGTGTGATGAACACGAATGTTTGTACCTGAGTCATGGATGTTATTTGTATTTAAGTATGTATTTATCTATATGTATATCCGTTGTCTAGTAGCCATACTACAAGCTTTGCTTAGTTTGTGACTAGGTCAATTGGTGTAAATTGTCCCAAGATATTTATTTATTTATTTATTTTATTTATTTATCTTTAAAAGACTTCTTCTTGAACACTACTTGTCACTTCCGTTTGTGCTTCCGTAGTGTTTTTCTTTCAATTACTTTTTCTGTAGGTACGTTCCTCCGGTATCTTCATCTTTTGGCTGCTTTGCAATGCAGATGTGCGCTGTATGTATATTGTATGTATATATTTATATGTATGTTTATACCTTTTTATTTTATTTATTTATTACTAGCTTTTGCCCGCGACTTCGTCCGCGTAGACTTGTTTAATTGAATCAGACGTGCACCCAACATGCAATCTGCACTCTTTCCTGGACAAATTAATGAGAACTAGTTGCTTTGCTGCTCATGACGTCACGGCGGCGTACAACCCACTTATCGCTATCCCGTGGGAACTATGCATTTTTACGGGATAAAAAGTATCCTATGTATTAATCCAGGTTATAAACTATATGTGTGCCAAATTTCATACAATTCCATTCAGTTGTTTTCGCGTGATTGAGTAACAAACATCCAAACATACAAACTTTCACATTTATAATATTAGTAGGATCTATGTAAACTCTTATGTACGTTTATTGTGTGTCTGGTTCTTCTTAATTTGCACAGTCCATTGTACTTCGGCTATTTCTCACCGTATCTCTTTCCAAAGGTTGTCTGGGAGAGATCGCTGCTTAGCGATAAGACCGCCTGTTGGATCCCATGTAAAGTTTCCCTGTGTGTGTTCTTTTATTTTGTTTATTTGTGTGAATCTAAGAGTATTTGTGGTTGTTGTACTAGGAAGTTTTGGAGTTTATAGTATTGACCGTTTCAATGCCAATTCAAATAAAGTCTTCATTCACACACCAAGCTTTTTTAGGGTTCCGTACCCGAAGGGTAAAACGGGACCCTATTACTAAGACTCCGCTGTCCGTCTGTCTGTCACCAGGCTGTATCTCAAGAACCGTGGTAGATAGACAGTTGAAATTTTCACAGATGATGTATTTCCGTTGCCGCTATAACAACAAATACTAAAAAACAGGATAAAATTATTATTTAAGGAGGCTCCCATACAACAAACGTGATTTTTTTGCTTGTTTTTATAGATAAGGGTACAGAACCCTTTGTGCGCGAGTCCGACTCGCACATGGCCGGTTTTTGCGGGTGGTAGGACCTTGTGCAAGGTCCGTCCGGATAGCTACCACCATCTTGCTCATTAATCCTGCTCGCACTGTTGTGTTCCGGCGTGGAGAGCAAGACAGCCGGTGGAATTACTGGTACAAGAGGTATTCCATTTTAGCCCTCTAAGTTGGCAACGCATCTGCGATCTCCTTGGTGTTGCGGGTGTCTATAGGCGGTGGTGATCACTTATCAGGTGACCCACTTGCTTGTTTGCCTTCATTCTTAATAGTTTCTTAAATATGGACGCTTTTTTGTTTTGTGTGAAACTCCTAAAATGCAGATATTGTCAAATCTATGCAGAATATTGAAAAAATCAAAACATACAAATCTAGTTCTAAGGCAAAATGAGAACATACCAAAAAATCATTGCCATAGGTTAAGGTTTAGAGGGTGGGGAACAGCTGGAATAATGTAATGACCGTAGAAACGAAACACATTGAAAAACTCACAGGGTATGGTAATTGGTAATGTGGCGAAACTGGCAAACGCAAGGCACGGAAGCAGTTGCAGGTTCGAGTCCTACCATTACCTTAAATTTTTCTTTGTGTTGTCATTATCGTTTAAATTTATTTGAATGTTTAAAAAAAACGGAAGTAAATTTCGATTACGAAAAAGTAAGAAGTGTGTTTTGCTCGCTATAGTGTGTGTCTGATACTACTCCCATATCGCCGGTCCCAGCAGAACTGCAGTGCTGTCGCAGCGATGCGTACAGCACATGCGGAGTAGAGTAGGCGCTCGTTAACTCTAATTTATAATTGTTTACTATTTTTATCTACACATATCGTTCCTGCTCTATTATGCGTTCAAAAACCGTAGGAAATGACCAGCATTATTACAACCAATGTTATTATAAGAATTTTCTTATCTGTGGTAGTAGGTTAATTTGTACTTAAATGGTCCTCACATTAGCGATATCGCTAACGTTATGAATTTAAATTTGGAACAGCTGTCAAAATTCAAGTGGGGTCTCTATTTTAGTATCCATAGATATTAAAACAGTTATCGATACGAAACGTCAATCCAGTATGTTTTTTTTAAATATAAACGCACGATATTTGATCTTGAGTGACATGAGAATAGAGACTTCATTCATTTGTCTATGATTAAAAAAAAACGTTCGGTTTGACGGATGGATCGAATTGCCGCCATTACTGTTGTCATTCGTTTGTTGGTTTTCTTTCTGTTACGGTTTTTTGCAGTTATGATATGTGTGTAGATAAAGTAATGTATGCAACTGTATACAATTAGGCCTTGAAACACTCGTGTGATCCTATTACGAAACTCGCTGACGCTCGTTTTATAAAACCACACTAGTGCACAGGCCTGTCATTATATAGCAGTTGCATAAACTACTATTAATTTATCATTAAATAGTTGCTTTTTCGTCGACATGATGAAGTCTATCTCCTTTATTATTACGCCATCGGGGCTCATCCAAGTCCACTTCCTGTGGTCTCGCTTTCTCAAGGAATTCATCATGTAGAGTTCCTCCTTGTCCATGAAGCCGGCCAGCAGCTGGGCCCGATGGTTTCGCGATCCAACGCTAAACCCCACTCGCAGCTCCTCACCATCTCGCTTGCCCAGTTTAGCGTTGACATCCCCCATGACAACTGTGAAATGGGTTTTGGGACTGTGCATGGCTCTTGATATATCCTCATACATAGCCTCTACCTCATCGTCGGATTTCAGGACAAATAATAACTTTAGAAAACATTTACATATATAGGGAATGTAATATAAATAAAAAAGTATTATTAAGGGAGAGTGGATGGAAATATGGGAAGGGAAAGACCTCGGCGAACGTACTCCGACCAAATCGGAGACATTCTGCAGAAAGGCCAGGTCAGGTTATCCTAAACCGACGAGCACGCATGAAGAATGTCATGAGAGTAAGTGAAGCGAAAGCTGTATATCAGGATCGTAGCGAATGGAATCCGTGGTCTCTGCCTACCCCTCTGGGAAACTGGCGTGATTTTATGTATGTATGTATGTAAAAAAGTATTTACAACAGGAACACGTCGTCTATGTTTGTGGCGCGTGGCATGGACCCCAGAACGTTGGCGCTATTACCCCGCTGTATGCCTCTAAGCCTCTGTGCGAAGTAGGCGCCAACTCTAAAGTCAACAGAAGCGTGGAACACTTTTGTGCCAATGTCTTTAACTTTCTTGGCCTCGGAAGCCCACTGAGGGTCTCTACCGCGAAAAGAACAAATATATTAATTAATTCTACTATTTGTACACATGAGGGAAATTGATAGGACACTTGATACGATATGACAGCTTCCTAAAACACATCATCGAAGGGAAGGTTAAAGGGAAAAGAGGAAGAGGAAGACCTAGACGTACCTACGTTCAAGTAAAGGAGAAAATTTTCCTCTTTTTTTGTAGACCCCAGAGCTTGTCTATACTCAGAAATGAAATACATCTAGTATGTTGGGTACAATGTGGGTCTCACAATCGGACCTTGTGCTACTCCTGCTTCAATGCTGTGTAGTACAGACATATGACCTCCATTATAAACTCTGAATACTTCTCTTCCAACATACGATTTTAATAGCGAGTAGAAAGTGTTTTTGAAGAAAATCTTGAATTTTTAGAGCCCTTTCTTTGTGGGAGACCTTGTCAAAGGCTTGTTTCTTTTCAACCCAGGGACATCTCCTGCTTAGCATAGGTTACAGGAACTTCAACAAGGAACGGTCGTAGGTCTTCTGCATCCAACTGTCCAGCGACCTTGACCAAATTCACAGACTATCGTGTAGGGAGCCAACATGCGCCGCTTGTTCCGAACCGTGGTCTTCGCTCGAGAATTTTTAGTATAGGGGAGGTTTCGCTACATGTGAAATGGAAATAATTTTCTTTCTTGTCTATCGTATGATGTTGGCTGTGGTTGGAGAGGTCATTGGTGTGAAAACCAATTTTTGATTCCGAGATCTGTTTGCGAATTAACGGTTCCGTTTCGAGCCTCGCGGCAGGGTGTAGGCTACAGAGGCCCTAACATGACAGCCCAGGTTTAGTTTAACCCCTCCCTGTGTCTCTGTCTAACTAGTGTCATAAGAAAGGGACGCAGATAGAGATAAACTATCCTTGGCCAGTCATGTTAGGGCAACAGCGGCAGACGGCCGACGGCATGTGTTGCGACGGCAGACCACTTAGCTTAGCTGTATGAATTTGACCCATTTTGGCCACGACGGCAACTACCGAACAAGTATCGAACTGCCACGTGGTAGTTCCGATCATGTGCTGACTCTAAACTGCAGTGGAGTTCTCACGTCATAGCCGTAGCTAGTAGGTTGAGGTCTGCAGCATTCGCTGTTAAAGAATTACGGCAGCGAACCAATATAGCAACGGCACGGTTGGTCTATTTCACCTACTTTAATAGCATTATTTTGTACGGCCTTATAGGCATGTCGCAAGAGTGACTGTGTGTATTTGTTATTTTAATATTGTTTCATCCATTTTGTTTTATTTTATTTTATTTGTTGTGATTTTATTATGGACTTTTACATTCATTTGAGTTAATGAGTCTTATTTAATTTAATTGCGTTTGTCTGACATTTTATTTTGTATTATTTTATGTAATGTATTTTATGTTTGAACTGTAATGATTTAAATATTTTGTAACTTTATGAGTCGAAATGACTTGAAATAAATGAATTCTATTATATTCTTATCTTATGGGGATCTGCTGTGGATTTCGAGTCAATTTCAGTTTGCAAAAGAGGGCACAATTAGAGCAATTTATAATATGGGCACTTGTGAATCATTTAGGATTTTTTATCCCAACCCTGCCGTCGCTATATTTATTTGAAATAGGTAATCAGTAAGTATCTATGAAAGGAAAAACTCATACGATTTTTCCTACCAACGTCGATAAGACAAAGGCACCTAGAAATACGGGAAAGCTTAAATTTCCAACTTATAAACTGACTGAAACCAATAAGACGTCCATGGGAAATTGCGAACAATTGTACAAAAAAAGCCAAACAAAATTACATTATAAATCAACAAAATGATACAAAATTCAAATATTAATTGTCAGAAGACATTTCGGCGTATTGAAAATTAATGACTATATCTCGGGACAGGGATGTTTGGAAATGATCCCGACTTGCATTGGCGATCCTTGACTCCATATACTGTATACCTGCCGTGTTAAATACTAAAAATGCAATAAAATGCAACATTGGAATTTTGATTTGTATGAAAACGTTCAGTCTTTCTGAGATCGCGATCTTATGTTCTGACTTTGTGCTTTCAATACGTTAGACTAAAACATGCCTACATAAAACTACCATCTTAGGTTAACAAAATAAATTTCAACGATCCCTCAAATATACACAGAATGCCGTAACTTACAGTAGGATGTTATTAAAATATCCTTCGCCTTCAATTATACGGTTGTCCAGAACGCTTTGCGACACCAAAAGGACTTCGCTCCTTCTAAATCCCCGCACACATCCGCTCTTTTGAATCCAAAGGCAAGGTGGCGTCACTTGTCTATAACGGCGCCCGTTCCCGCCTTTTTCGCTGTCAAAGACTTGGCGGGCAAAATTCCGTTTCGTTTCTGCATCGGTGTGAATTTTTTTGGTTAATAATTTTAATATTTTTAGATTGTTAGGTCCTTTGTTTGGGGGATGGTCTGCGTTTAGTTGCTTTAATTATTTTGCGTTTTAGTGCCGGGGTTCTCAAAACGAGTTTTCCTATGCCTTTAATAAATCGTTTTAAACTTTTTTTTTCACACATACTTATTAAGTTTAAGGGAATACAAGCTTTCTTTGACATGGAATTCACTAATCAGCAAGTGCTTGCTTCGGAATGTATCTTCGGATAAATCCTCAGATACTGTGAGCATTGTGTGTTAGTGCAGCGAATGATATGCCGGTTAAAAATGAAAGGGACCAAGTGCGGGTAGTTCGTAAAACTCGAGCGGCTAAACAGCAGTAAAGTGACTTGAACGAATGGCGTAAATCAAGTAGCGAACTGTCGTACTGTCACATCCCGACGATGCCTCGTACAGAGGCGAAACGCGCGTCGATCGTGTAGTTTAGTGTTTAGTGGTGGTGGTGTGTAGTTGAGTCTGTGTGTTGTTGTTTCGTATGAAAGCGGAGGAGGGTGGGTTTTTGCATGAACATATTTATCTTGTACTAACGCAGCTAACTTGCACGACCACGGCACTGGTTTCGCGGAGCAGCAAGGTAATTTGTTCCAGTTTGTTGAAATGGACCTCCGCAAAGTAACGCCTGAATCTTTAATTAATTTGCCTTTGCTATTTATTTAGAATATTTTGTTGTCATTACACAGTATAAAGTAAAGTCGTCCGTTCCAATCTGTTCGACTATTTATATTGTATGTTCGGCCGCCTTCTCCTTCTAAACCACGCCAGGGGGGTTCCACTCCGCACTGTAGGTGCGCTCGCCGCATGACCTATGGCATAGGCTAATCGCAGTAGGGTGCCGGCTTGCCGCGCGCGCCCGCTCACTCTGTGTCGCGCGTTGTGATAGTATTACAGTAAGCAGCCCAACCCTAGCGGTGCGCCAGGGCATTGCGGGTGGAAGGCGGGCGCGGGCGGCGCCTTCCTTTTGACGCATGCCGCCTGGCGAATGTTTATGAAGTAATACGAACTTTATGTGCCTGATTATAAAGTTTGATTTCGTTTAATGGTGGTCGAAAAAGAGAAGTTTCTGTACGTTAGTACTATTATTTATTCTGTGACCACGCAACGGATTTTGATACTGTTTTGACTGTCATATAGATAATTTTTGTTGGAAGTACATAGTGATTGTATCCGTGCGAGTGCGGGGTTAACCTAACCTAACACCCTGTACCTACAGTCAATTAAATTGATTCATAGGCCACTGTAGAACCTTTTCAAAATAAACGTCATTATGACATTTATTCAGAAGTCATCTATACATATAAAATTCAAAGTCCTGACTGACTGATATATCAACGCACAGCCCAAACCGCTGGACCTAGAAACTTGAAATTTTGTACATAGATACCTTATACAGTGTAGGCATCCACCAATAAAGGATTTTTGGAAATTCCACCCCCAAGGGAGTAAAATAGGGGATGAAAGTTTGTATGAAAGTTTTGAAGTTGGAATTAACACGTCATTTGTTTCCTGTAGGCCACGCGGGCGATGCCGCGGGCACAAGCTACTTCTGAATAAATGTCATAATGATCACACATTGCGAACTATACTAATGGAATCAATTGATTTGCTAATCCGCGAACCCAGTGTCAGCAATCGTGAAAAAGACAACGCCTGTGCTGAATACTTTATAAAAGAAATAAAACAAACAGCGCATAACCCGACCATAACCCAACCACCGACACCAAAAATACACGACACGTGTTTCAACTCTCCACGAGGCATCATCAGGAGCTATTAACCTCTCGACTGTCAGTCGACGAATCATTGATTCATCGTTGTGTCGAGCACAGGCGTTGTCTTCACGATTGCTGACACTGGTTTCGCGGATTAGCAAAGCAATTGATTCCATTAGTATCGGTATGGCCTTCCGCAAAATAACACCTGAATCTATAAACTATTTTCATAATTTCCTAGAAAGAACAAAAACCGGTCAAGTGCGAGTCGTACTCCCGCACCGAGGGTCCGTAGCACCGCATAATATCGTCTCCCTCCCCGCTAAACTCTCTATTAGCATTAGATACTTTTCCAGGCAAACGGAAGTATGAAGTTAAGTAAGTTTTGCTTAGTTTGCTTTTTCTTTATTTTTCTGTGTCTACTCTAGATCTTGGGTCCTGTCAATCGCTCAAAGGTTAACTGGAAGAGATCCCTTAAAGGGGTAAGTTTGCCTTTGTACATCTGTTTTGTCCTATTATTTGTTATTTTATGTGTTTAGTACAAAAAAGAGTCATACATGCATATAAAACGGCATTTCGGTATGGAGCTGGTTACTATTTCTGTAGTTTCGTTTTTGTATGTAACAAATAACCCTAAAGACACTAACACAATTTTTTTTACCACTTTATCAGCGTCCATGCCAAATTTCTTTCTGGTACTTACTAGGGAATGCAAAACAAGTTTTACTTTGTTTGAAAAACCAGTTAAAACCGGTTATTTGTTAGAGAAATGACTGGGTTTGCATTCCCTATCTAGTACTAAGAGTCTCTGAGCTAAGCTGCGGACAGACAGACGGACGGACATGCCGAAACTATAGTGATTTCTTGTTGACTGCAGAACCGTAAAAACCGTCAGAAAAAACTGAACCATAAAATTACGATTTATTTTTTATTTTTTATACAACATAGGAAGGCAAACAAGCAAGTGGGTCACCTGATGGTAAGTGATCACCACCGCCTATAGACTCCTGCAACAACAAAGAGAGTGCAGATGCGTTGCCAACCCAGAGGGCTAAGATGGAATACCTCTTGTGCCAGTAATTACACCGGCTGTCTTGCTCTCCACGCCGGAACACAACAGTGCAAGCACTGCTGCTTAGCGGCAGGATTAGCGAGCAAGATGGTGGTAGCGATCCGGGCGGACCTTGCACAAGGTCCTACCACCGCACAAAATTGTTAGTTATTGATTGTTTGTGAAGGATTATTGCAATAAAGTTGAATAAGCATTATTTACAATTTTTAAGTCGATAGCATTAATAGTTGCTGAAATATGCCGCTGTTACAATTTACGAACAGACGAAAAGAAAACAAAGGGTTCTTTTTGAAAAAAATTAGTACGCAACCCTAAAAAATAAAGTCATAACTGATTCATCAGCATAAACTTTTTAATTCTTTATAAAATTCGTCGCAGCCAACCGGCACGCGGAAACTGACGCAGCGAGCCGGCACCTCCAAGGGAGCAACGTCAGCGCCCCGATCCAATTCCAAATTTGAATTCGCTTCCGGTTGCAGCGGGTAAAAGGCTTTCGCCTTTTTCCATTCGGCTAGCACGAAAGGGCATGTTCTTTTGTTTTTTTAGGGAGCCGTTCCGTTGTCGAATAAGAAAATACTTGCGTATTGTGTCGTAGAGTTAACGAATACAGAGTGAACCAATACGTGTATCAACTACAGAAGTATATATGTAAGACCCGTCATTTGACACATGACAACACCCATATAACGTCATCATCATCATCATCTCAGCCACAAGAAGTCCACTGTTGGACATAGGCCTCCTCCATGGATTTCCAAAGTGGCCGGTTGGAAGCAGAATGCAACCAGCGCCTTCCTGCCACCTGTATGAGGTCATCAGACCATCTTGTGGCTGCTCGTCCTACGCTGCGCTTGCCAATACGCGGCCGCCATTCGAGAACTTTCCGACCCCATCGGCCATCAGTTCTCCGTGCTATGTGCCCTGCCCACTGCCACTTCAACTTGCTAATCCGCTGGGCTATGTCGGTTACTTTCGTTCGTCTGCGGATCTCCTCATTTCTGATTCGATCACGCAGAGTAACTCCAAGCATAGCCCTCTCCATAGCTCGTTGCGTGACTTTGAGCTTTCTTATAAGGCCCATAGTAAGCGGCCACGTTTCAGTGCCATACGTCATCACTGGTAACACACATTGATCATACACTCTCGATTTCAGACACTGAGGTATATTGGACAAGAAGACATTTCGCAGTTTCCCGAACGCTGCCCAGCCGAGTTGGATTCGACGATTGACCTCTTTCTCAAAGTTGGACCTGCCTAGTTGGACTGTTTGTCCTAGGTAGACGTATTCGTCAACAACTTTGAGAGTTGAGTTTCCTACTGCTATTGGGGTGGGCACTACATGGACATTCGACATGACTTTCGTTTTGTCCATGTTCATCTTAAGGCCCACCCGTTGGGAAACCCGATTGAGGTCTTCGAGCATCGTGCTAAGGTCTTCCATCGATTCTGCCATGACTACTATATCGTCGGCAAATCGAAGGTGAGTGATGTACTCGCCGTTGATATTGATGCCGAATCCTTTCCACTCCAGAAGCTTAAAGGCATCTTCCATTGTGTTGGTGAACAGTTTCGGAGAGATAACATCTCCCTGTCTCACACCTCTTTGCAATGGAATTTCCTCCGTCCTCTGGTCTTGTATTCGGACCGACATGGTGGCGTTATTGTACAAACACTTCAACACTTCGATATACCGATAGTCAATACGGCATCGCTGGAGAGACTCAAGCACCGCCCACGTCTCGATCGAATCAAAGGCCTTCTCATAGTCCACAAACGCTAAGCATAATGGCATGTTATACTCCTCGGTCTTCTGTATAACTTGCCGCAGCGTGTGGATGTGGTCTATGGTACTAAAGCCTTTTCGGAAGCCGGCTTGTTCGGGAGGCTGGAAGTCATCAAACCTGCGTTCGAGACGATTCGTGATGACCCTGGAAAACAGCTTATAAACATGGCTCAGAAGCGAGATGGGTCTATAATTCTTCAGAAAAGTGTTGTCCCCTTTCTTGAAGAACAGCGCCACCACCCCTCTGTTCCATGCTTCTGGCGTTGCACCTCCGAGCACCACGGAATTAAAGAGCTTCTGAAGGACTTTAAGTACTGGTGTTCCACCCGCTTTCAGAAGCTCTGATGTGATTCCGTCTTCGCCCGGCGCCTTGTTGTTTTTAAGCTGTTTCAGGGCCATCCTAATCTCGTACAGGCTGATGTCCGGGATATCTTCGGTATAGTGTCGGGTCAGCCTGGCTCTTGGATCTTTGGCCAGGCTGCTAACAGGTTTTGAGACCGAGGTGTATAACTGTCCATAGAACCTCTCAACCTCCCTCAGCACCTCTGCTTTGGTCGACGCTATACTACCGTCCTCCCTCTTCAGCTTCGTCAGCTGGCTCTGCCCAATAGACAAGTCTTTTGCGAACACTTTGGAGCCTTTATTCCGCTCAATCGTCTCTTTAATACGATTTGTATTAAAGGTTCGGATGTCGTGCCGCATGGAACTTGATATGCGTCTATTGAGCTGTCTATATGACTTCGCGTCGTGAGAGGACTGCAGTTGCAACAAGCGTCGTTCAGCCATGAGGTCGAGAGTATGGTCTGAGAGTTTTTGTGGTCTATTGGTACGATTGGGCTTATAAAACTTAGCGCCAACCATACGGACAGTTTCCACTAACCTGTTATTGATCTCGTCCACCGATGCATAGCTGTCTAGCGACTCAAAGCGATTTGCGAGTTCCAATTGAAAGCTTTCGGGGTTTTGGATATGGGCGCGAGAAGGACGGAGCGTGGACTTCATAAGACGAGACCTCTCAAGTTTAACATCGATATTCAATTTGCCTCTAACCATGCGGTGATCGCTTCCGTTTTTAACCATGTTGATCACGGAGACATCATTGAATATCTGTTTCTTAGTAGTCAATATGAAGTCGATCTCATTTCTCGTGGAACCATCAGGGCTTAACCAGGTCCATTTCCTATGAGGTGGCTTCTGGAAGAAAGAGTTCATCATAAAGAGTCCCTCTTTCTCCAGAAAGTCAGCCAACCTCTGACCCCTTTGGTTCCGTTGTCCATAACCAAATAGCCCCACTTTCAGGTCACTATCGCTTTTTTCGCCCAGCTTTGCATTAAAGTCCCCCATAACAACATTGAAATAGGTCTTAGAGGTATGTATGGCCCTACTAATGTCCTCATACATTGCCTCTACCTCTTCATCCATATAACGTAAATGTGCATTATCCATTGAAATTATAAATAAAATATTCAACAACTTTTGAGCTTCACAGATACCTAAAAGCTATGTATTATGCTCTTTTGAGGTGCAACTAAGTGGTTATTACATTTATTTCTATCGTAATAATAAACTATTTCATACTAACAACTTAACACGTAAACAGTTACATATTAAGTCTTTTTTTTTCTTAAACTTAGTGTAGTGACCAAGTTCTTCGTTTCGATTCAGATGACATTTTCGTAAATTTGTTGAAATCGATTAATTTATTACAAAATCAAAACATTAAGTCAAACATTGAAATGAACCAAAAAATCCCCATGACTAAGAACGTGCCCTTTTTAACCGAGTTCAAAAAAAGGAGTAGTATGTTCCGCGATTACTCGAAGACGGCTGGACCGATTTGAAAAATTCTTGTTTTGTTTGAAAGGGTATACTTCCAAGTTGGTTCCATTGTCATCAGGTGACGATCTGATGGTGGGATCCTGGAGAAATTGAGACAAATCTTAAAAAAATATATGCACACCTGTAGCGATTTGTATATTCGTCGGGCCGTTTTTCTGCTGTCATTTAGTATGACACTGTACATCAATGCATTATAATATCATTGCATTGCCCAAATATCATTATTTTCGCAGTTATAACTATAGTACTAGGTACTAGGAAAGCAGGAATAGTAGGGTATGTCTGTTTCAATCTATTTCCAAAATGAGAGTGGCAATGTTGCCAAGAGTCAAAATCTTGAGGCGCGCGCGGCGAGTCAATATTTGAGCAGATGTGCCGGGAGGCGAAAATGTTATTTTTATGCGGCCTACATGGAAATGTCGGAGGGCTGGGCGCTCGTCGATGAACGATGTATCGATGAATCCGCGCTTTCGCGCGAATCAAAGACTTCTACGAATACACTGACTGGGTGTTGCGGTGTCTGTGGGTGGTGGTGATCACTTACAATCTGATGACCCACTTGCTCGTTTGCATTCCTATGTTGTATAAAAAAGAACTACGCTGTACGAAAAAGAAACATTGCCATATTAATAAAACGGATCACTCACAGATTTTTAGGTTGAGAAATGCCCGACATGTTTCGGAGCAGTCCGTGGTCCTTAATCATGAGCCACGTCGACACCACCACTACCACCGCGCCACCGCCGCAAGGGCTCATGATTAAGGACCACGGACTGCTCCAAAACATGTCAGGCAATTCTCGACTTTAAAATACGTCAGTGATCCGTTTGTATTAATATGTACGAGTCTCTCGGTGGTTTTATGTTAAGAAACATTGCTACACTGAGTTACGGTACATGGTCCGCAAATGCCGTGTTGTTAAAGAATTTTTCCATATTTAGTTAAGTGTGATACGCGTCTGCTTATTATGCTTGCGCATTTGGGTGGGCCAACTTAGTCAGGGGGGTTGGTGCAAGTACAATACGATACATACTTTCATAATGATGATGATAACCATATATCCAAACAAGCATTAAAATGGCAAGCAGTTGGTAGTAGAAAACTTGGCTGACCTCGCATGTCATGGAGACGATCGGTCGAGAAGGAAATCTCTTCAATTGGTCACAACTGGCAGGACCTTGAAGCTACTGCACAAGACCGCTACGCATGGAAGTCCCTTCTACGAGCCCTATGTCCCTGTTGAGGGATAACAGGAATTCATTATCATCATCATCATCTAAACGACTAATATTTTAACCCAATAAATATAATACTTGTAGGCACATACTCGTAATAATAACATATATGTACACAGAAAGACATAGCAAAACTAATAACTCCACTAGCTACGGAACCAATAAAATAGAAGCGTAAACATCTACCTAATGCTACGCTTGCAGTAATAAACGACACGAATTAAATTAGATTTGACTTATTTATTGCTTAATGAAAATTACGTTAAATTTGACATGTGAAACATAGCAAAATTCAGTAAGATCGTCGCCTTAAGAGGAAACACAAGGGCCGTTTTTCCATACAAACGTCGTCCCCTGTTTCCTCTCTGGATAATGCCAGTAGAGCAATATTTTTTTTCCAAAAAATCGATAGCCAATATTATGCATGTCCCTATGTTTTCGTTTTTTTCATAAATTAATTATTAAAAGAGGTATGAACAATCAAAAACCTAAAAAATTGGCCAGATTTTCGGCTGCGTTCATACATTCAGAAAACAAGTTTTACTAGATTATATAAAAAAAGAAAAACATAGGAACACTGCCAAAGCCTTTCTTTAATTTTTAATGAAAAAAGTAGTTAAATCGGTTAAGTTTTGGAGAAGGAATCAGGGGTCTACGAATCGTTGATTTTGTGTACTTTAAATAGGTATTTTCAGTCCAAGCTGCGGCTGTCTCTATTGCGCTCTGCGGGGGGAGGCTTGATAGATGGAGGCAGCAATAGATTTTACAAATACCTATTTTTCAATTCTGTAGGCCTTGGTGTTTCCTCTTAAAACGCTTACTGGAACAAAAAATCTAAATTTCGAGAATTATTTCTAGATCTATGGCATTTATAAGTATAGTACACAAAAGTAAATATATCAGAATGAAATATAAAATCACATTAGGATTTCACATAAATAATTATCAAATCATCGATATCGGCGACCGACACTATCGATACTCCCCAACCCTACGAACCCTTTCTCCCCCGAATTTGTATCTTAATGCCATGCTTCTCTATTATTTAACGGATATTAACATAAATTCGCCGACCAGATGTTTCCCCTTTATTTGTTTGTTTTTATTTTTCTACCTACTCGCCGAAAACAAGATATCTTTCGGCTGAATAAAAACGGACCTTCGCCATTCGTATTTGGATTGGTGAAAAAAAAAACTGGCCGAATGAAAGACTTCGAGTCGAAGATAACCTTAGAGGGAATTACTTCGTAGCGGTATTTAAAAAAAATATTATCCTACTAATATTATAAATGTGAAAGTTTGTATGTTTGGATGTTTGTTACTCAATCACGCAAAAACAACTGAATGGATTTGGATGAAATTTGGCACACATATAGTTTATAACCTGGATAAACACATAGGATACTTTTTATCCCTTAAAAATGCATAGTTCCCACGGGATAGCGATAAGTGAGTTATACGCCGCCGTGACGTCATGAGCAGCAAAGCAACTAATTCTCATTATTTCGTCCAGGAAATATTGAAGGTTGCATGTTGGGTGTCCGTTTGTTTAATTTAATTTAATAAGTCTACGCGGACGAAGTCGCGGGCAAAAGCTAGTCTATAATAAATATTTATTTTTTTCTGTTTTTTTTAGTATTTGATTTTATAGCGGCAACAGAAATACTTACATCATGTGTGAAAATTTTAACTTCCTAACTATCACGGTTAATAAGATAGGTACAGCCTGGGCCCCTATTCTGGGTTCATGCGAGATTCATCTCGCACGAGAATAACTGTCAAATCCCAAGGAAATGTGTCATTTTTGACGTATGACCCGAGAATTGGGGTCCTGGTGGCAGACGGACGGACGGACAGCGGAGTCTTAGTAATAGGGTTCCGTTTTACCCTTTGGGTACGGAACCCTAAAAATCGCAATACTTATTCTATTTATTATGGCTAAATGCTGTGATTTTTTAGCCATTCAATTACTTTTCCAAATTACTGTTTCTTACACTATTGTGTTTTAATTTAATGTTGAAAGGTACAAGTTACTGATTTTTCATAATTAATGTAACATTTAAAAAAATATCCATATGTAAATAAATAAATATATAAAATTAAATAATTTATTCTAATAAACACATCAAATTAAATTACAAACAGTCAAATTTAAAAACTAACATTAAATAATAAACATAGATATATTTAGACAGTACAATAACACAAACAGAATTAAAACTATTGCTAACACTAACTTAACCTAAAAAAAAACCCCACTCCGCATCGCACCTGGCTCAAACGCGCCCATCACGCTTGCCGCGTTGCCCCGCTGTATAGCCAGCGAGATTTGCTGAACCAGGTACGACCCGGAGCGAGGGTCGCAACCTCTGTCCCGCAACCGACGACCTATCTCCCAGACCAACGATTTCGCCTCCACACCCCAGGAGCCGGCCGTCTCAACCGCAACAGGCACGAAGTCGTACGTTGGTTCCAAAGCTGAGTATTTAAGATGCTTGGATTGCGCTGCACTCTCAGCTGCGGACCCAGCAACCCTAGAGGTGTGACCTAAGTGTGATGGTGCAAAGGTACTCACACAAGTTGCATCCCACAAGAGACAACGCCCTCTCCGCCAAGGAACCAACGTCAACCCATCGGGCCTCTTGCCGTCACTACGACTTAATCCCGGTGGTTCCAAAGCACAAGGTACATTGGCAGAAACCATTGCTCTGTGAATCAGACCATTAATTGAATGGTGCCTTGAGAACCGCCCAGCGGATCTTTGGCAACTAAGACCATGGTGGCCATCTTCTTCTACCATCGCCCCACACACGCAACGGTGTTGCTCGCACACTTTGCATCCCAGCCTCAGAGCAACGGCTATCCGGAGACAATCGTTGTCCAACAAAGTGCCAAGGTTAGGCGACGGTAGAGCCTGGAGTCATGCTCCTGACTCGGGCCTAACTGAGGCCTTGAGCCGCGCCACATCGGATCCCAAAGCACCACCAACCAAACCCTCCACAACCTGCCTACAAAGAATCTCGTCCCACTGTCGCTGTCTAGCAAGATTGTCCGGCCGCTCATCACCCGTGCACAACGTCCCCCAAACCGCGAGTGCCTCCGATACAAATGGCACAGGGACCCCGTTGCCATCAATAGGTAGAATGCGAGCAACTAGATCCACCGTACCATGAGCCGAAGCCAAAAACGCGACGAGGCCGACATCCTGCACCCGGCGTACCCCCAGACCACCGTGCCGGACAGGAAGAGCTGCCTGACACCATTGGGAATCATTCAACTGAACATTAATAATGTTCTCCAATGCAAGTTTAAGTGTGTCGTCCACTCTTTTCACGTCATCCTTAAATAACCAAGTCGGGGAGGTTCTTAACATATATATCATTCGAGGCATCGCAAAGCAATGCCTCAAAAGACATAGCGAGACATGCGCCGACAACTGCATGAGATGCTTCTGGGCCGTAACCAGGGCCTGCCTCTTGGCTTCCAGGGCAGAAGCGACTCCCTCTGGAAAAATGGGAGCGCCAAGCAGGGTCACCGCAGCCTTATCCAAAATCCTTATGCCCGGAACCAAGGATTGAAATGCCCCCAAAGTTTCCCCGTTCACTGCACCACAAGCATAAAGCTCGCATTTGCCAGGGTTAACCTCAAGACCTATCTCTCTCAAGGCCGGTAGAAGCTTTTTTAAATCACTCAAAACCACCTCCGGCTGGCCTCCTATTGTACCATCATCCAGATACCACACGTTCAAAGGCGAAGCCAAGTCAGAGATGATTTTATGTATCGCCAGGCAAAACACCAAAGGCCCCAAAGGATCACCCTGCTGAGCACCAACCTGCGAGGACACGGAGCTGCCGCTAAAGTACAGATGACTAGCCTTGTGATAACATTGATGGAGAAAGGGATAAAGAGTTGGCACTTTGTCCACCACCTCTCTCAAGATAGTATCCCTCTCAACACTGTTAAAAGCGTTCCTTATGTCAACCTTAACAATAACAGCACCAATACTCCCGCCAGCGAACGCGAAAGATCGCGTGGCATGTATGGCCGCCTCACACCCCTGAGCAGTACCAAATCCCACTTGTTTTGGTTGGAGGTACTCCGCCATCGCGTCCCGCACCGATCGACAGCACAATTTTGCAGCTAACCGCCGAAACGTACACCCCACCGCGATTGGCCGAATTCCCCCATCGCTCTTTGACAAGGCACACAGGGAAGCCCCATACAGAAACGGGCAGACTTCAGGATTGAGTAAACCCTTCAACAGAAAATTACACAACTCCGTGACTGAGCCCAGCAGACGGGATCCATTGTCACCCGCCGAAACCGACGTCAGCTCCCTGAGGTGCTGCGGGCGCAACCCATCAAGCCCCGACGCTGACCCATTGTAGAATGACCCTAAAGCCTCCGCTACCTCCGCCGGACTCACCGACACAAATGAGTTGCACCCATTTGGCTCCTGTGGAAATGTCAGAGGCCTAGAGGGTGAGGGGTGCTTTTCCCTTAACAACCTCAGTGTATTTTCATTTGATGGCGCCAGCGAAGAGTCTGACACAAGGAGACGAACGGCTCCCCGCAAATCCCCGTCGTGTACCTTGGCCTCAATAGAGCGATATATTGTCCCCGGTTTCAGGGTTCTTCTTTCCCCTGGGCACAATGCTGCAGAATTATTAATATTATCTTTCACTTTAGAGGTCAGTGACTTACGTTCACCACTATCCGGTACTCTGAGCGCCGTGTAAGAAAAGGATAGCAAGCTGTACCAGTCCTCAACGCTGTTCGTTCGCAAACAACCTTCTATTATCGAGGAGAGTTTTCCAGCAGCGAGACTCCTCGCACCCTTGGGTATATGCTTCAAAACTCCAACTCTAGACTTGAGCAAAGGCAAATCACTGAGATCAGTGGAGCTCGACACGGATTGCGATGCATCCCTAGGGCTTAGACTGACCGCAATCTGCGGAGGAGCACTCAATCGCTGGTCCGCTAGGACACCCAATCCCGCCACGTCCTTGTGAACACGTCCAATGTGGACATTGAGTCCTCGAGGCGCAACATATAGCTTTGGGGAGCCCGGACAATAGGGACAGGTTACTCTAGAAGGACTACTCATAAATACATAAATACATATATAAGTTAAAATATTCCTTATTTATAAAATAAAAATAAATAAATAAATATCTTGGGACAGTTAACTGAGTTAACACAAATTGACCTAGTCCCAAAGTAAGCAACTAAAGCTGCTTGTGTTATGGGTACTGGACAACGGATATACATACATAGATAAATACATACTTAAATACATATAACATCCAGGACTCGGGAATAAACATTCATATTCATCATATAAACATTTTTCCCTCCCGGGAATCGAACCCGGAACCGCAAGCTTTGTAGTCAGGGCCACTAACCGCTAGGCTATTCGGTCGTCAAAATAATTTATATTAATATAAATAAGGAATATTTTATAGAACTGTATTTTTTTTAATGATTGATGGATTGATTTGTATTGTTCTTATTTTTGACATGTAAGTACTCTCTCTCTTCTCTTCTCTTTTTTCAACCTCTATCCACCCACTGCAGAGAGTAGGTCTCTTCCATTCTTCTCCACGTTGAGCGATCGTGCGCCTTCCGCACCAAGTCTCTCCCTGCCACCCGCGACAAATCGTCAGTCCATCTCGCGGGCTGCCTTCCCACATTTCTGCGTCCGGTCCGAGGTCTCCACTCCAGCACTTTCCTCCCCATCTACCGTCAGACCTGCGGCAAATGTGGCCTGCCCACTTCCACTTTCTTTTGGCTAGTGTTTCTGCTGTCTGTTAGCCCTGTTCTTCGACGGATTTCGGTATTACTACATGTAAGTCATCATCATCATCATCATCAGCCCATGTTCGTCCACTGCTGGACATAGGCCTCTCCCATGGCACGCCACTGAGCACGATCCTCGGCCACTCTCATCCAGCTTTTGCCAGCCGCCCTGCGAAGATCATCGCTCCACCGAGTCTGAGGACGTCCCACGCTACGTTTGCCGATCCGTGGTCTCCACTCCAGAACTCGTCTACCCCAACAGTTATCGGTTCTTCGGGTTATATGACCGGCCCATTGCCACTTCAGCGTGCTAATGCGGTGGGCTATGTCGATAACTTTGGTTCTCTGTCGGATCACTTCGTTACGGATGCGATCTTTTAGAGAAACTCCGAGCATAGCCCTTTCCATAGCACGTTGAGCAACTTTAAATTTGTGGACTAGCCCTACAGTGAGTGTCCATGTTTCGGCACCGTATGTCATGACGGACTACACGTAAGTACATGGACTACACGTAAGTACTACTTTGTATTAAATGAGTTAACTTTGACTTAGAAATATTCTCTAAATGACAGAGAAAACAAAATCCGTTGCGTGGTTTAGAAGAAGGCGGCCGAAGATACACTATAAGGATTTAGGACAGACAGGAACGGTTAGCGACTTTATACTTTGTAAAGATAAAGAAAGAAGATACAATTTGCTTTTGCAAGTGGTAGGACCTTGTGCAGGGTCCGTCCGGATCGCTACCACCATCTTGCTCGCTAATCTTGCCGCAGCAGTGCTTGCACTGTTGTGAACCGGCGCGGAGAGCATGACAGCCGTTGCAATTACTGGCACAAGAGGTATTCCATCTTAGCCCTCTGGGTTGGCAACGCATCTGCAATCTCTTTGGTGTTGCGGATGTCTATAGGCCGTGGTGAGCTCTTACCATCAGGTGACCCACTTGCTTGTTCGCATTGGCCAGGATAATTAATATATATATTCATAGTTTTATGTAACTGCGTGTGGTTTCATTCCAGTCACATTAACAAGGTGTAAATTTACTGATTGAACAGACAAACATACGTAACTAGTTTTCATCGTGTACGCCGGTAATTAGAAACATTTCGGTAAATTCGTGTTTTAGAGGTTGGTGCAATTGTACACGTTTAAATTTTTATCTACACACATATCATAAGTGCTCTATAACGCGTTCAAAAACTGTAGGAAATGACCAGCATTATTACTACCAATTTTATTATGAGAACTTTTTGTCTGTGTTACTAGGTAAATCTGTACTTTAATAGTCATAACAGTACCGATTCTGTAACGTTATGAGTTTAAATTTGGAACAGCTGTCAAAATTCAAGTGGGTGTCTATTCTAGTATCTATAGATATTAAAACAGATATCGATACGAAACGTCAATCCAGTATGGTTTTTTTTATATAAACGCACAATATTTGATCTCGAGTGACATGAGAATCGGCACTTCATTCATTTGTCTATGATTTAAAAAAAACGTTCGTTTTGACGGATGGATCGAATTGCCGCCATTACTGTTGTCATTCGTTTGTTGGTTCTTTGCTGTTACGGTTTTTTGCAGTTATGATATGTGTGCAGATAAACTAATGTATGCAACTGTATATAATTAAGCCATAAAACACTCGAGTGATCCTATTAACCACACTCGTGTCTTAAGACCTCTCATTATATAGCAGTTGTATAAACTACTATTTCTAAAATCGCTTTTTTTCAACCATTGCGCCTGCGCCGCTGTGACCACACACCAACCACATTAAGTTCACTTAGCAGCAACATTCAGTTAACGGCGATAATTGTTATAACAACACGGTTAGCGCGTATCAGTTCTATTTTAACTGTTGGTTAAATACTGGTCAAACAGTACCACAGAATAAATAATAGTACTAACGAACAGAAACTTCTCTTTTACGAACACGATTTAACGAATTCCAACTATATTAACACGCCCAAAAAGTTCGTATTACTTCATACGTAGTCAAAAGGAAGGGCCCGCGCCCGCCTTCCCCCCGCTACTCACGGCGACACGCTAGGGTTGTGCGGCATTCGTTTTCAATTACAGTGACACGGTGAGGGCGAGCGAGCGAGAGCGCGGCTGGCCGACAACTTATATCAATCTGCCTATGCCGTAGGCAAGGCGGTCAAGCGCACCTACAGTGCTAGCAACTTTCGTAGCCAGTTAACGGGTCGTGAAGATTTTTGGTAATAGTAGACACTGATCTAGGCACCAGACATTGCCATGTCAAACACAGGCCCCCAATTCTGGCGCTCATCGAGATTCATCTGACGTTCGAGATGTGTCAAAATATGACAGATTTTGAAGGGATTTGACAGCTCTTTTGGCTTATCTCGAGTGTGACTTCATCTCTAATGACGCGAGAATCGCCCCGCAGGTCTAATTCACGTAACAACATTCTAAGTGTTGGCCAATAAAACTTGCTCACAGCTCACATCCTGCGTGCCAAATGAAGGTATTAGTATAAAAATGACATAAAAACACATATGTTGCGTTCCTATTGCAAGCCAATCGATCGTTTTTAACTTTGGATCAAGAAATAAAGCATGGATATAGCCTCAGTACATGTCAAGTATACTCACTCAAAACTGTCAAAATGGTTCAAGATAGTAAAACCTGAAAATTAATAAGAAAAACGTAAATTTACCTACTGACCTATAGTAAGTAATGGACTTCTAGTCAGTGTTTTAAATCCGCATCAAAAGTCGAACAAAAGTACAAGAAAGCGTCAATCCCTCGCGCTGTCAGTCTGTCGGACCGACGGCTCTGCTGTCAATACTATTATTTCGTAAAAAAACCTATTTGCAACGAAACCTACTAAATTATTTTTTTAGGCAGTTAGACGTAGTTGTAAATCCGATGACTATAAATGGTGAACTAATAATTCGTATTTGTAACATTGGCGTCAACCTGTATTCTCATGTCGGGCCGCTTTACTGCTGTCATTTAGTATGACACTGTACATCCATGCATTATAATATCATCGATTGTACCCTGTCCATTGTACCATTTTGGCAAATCATGTGTAGGGGTGTCCATTGAAGAGGGTTTAGAGTATGTAGTAGTCTCTTTTTGGCACATTGTAATGCCATTTAAAGTAAAGATATCAGCTGTTATTCCGCTTTCAATTTTACAACTCCTATGCTCTATATCAATGATTACAA
This sequence comes from Ditula angustiorana, assembly GCA_963691745.1. Classification (NCBI taxonomy): domain Eukaryota; kingdom Metazoa; phylum Arthropoda; class Insecta; order Lepidoptera; family Tortricidae; genus Ditula; species Ditula angustiorana. Next base: position 5,461,278 of record OY829501.1, read on the forward strand.
CGCCACTGACAGATACTTCAAATTTAGAACACTCCTCGTTTTGCGATGTTGAAAAGCAAACTGGCCGTGTTCCGAAACAGTCTACATCGCTCACGTTTTCGGACCGAATCACACTCACAAGACTACCCTGACGTCATTGACGACGTCATGGGTTTGGCTTACATCGCTAACGCTGTCCAATAAACGTTCCCAGTGCTTAGCACGTTTACGTTCAAATTGTTTACACCTTGCAGTGTTAGCATGTAAAACAAATCCATAAAGTCGTCAATGACGTTACGGTAGTCTTGTGAGTGTGATTCGGTCCGAAAACGTGAGCGATGTGCGCGATTTAGACTGATTCGGAACACGGCATAACACCTAACACCCCTCTTTTAGCGAGGTTTAAAAAGCAAACAACTCAACTGTCAACTTCCTTTATTTGCCCAATTACTTGAAGACTTTTGATTGGAGAGCGCTGTGCTGTCTTGCAATTAGACCAATCACGATCGTTCGAGTGTTGCCAGCGTGTCGAGTGCTACTACTTTCTCCCATTTGGTAGAAGTGGTGATTAAGGGACGAGTGGTTTGGGAGATTTTAATGAGCGCTAAAAATCACCACTTTAAGGAAAAATGTGGACGTTCTTTCTAGTGCTGAGAGTCTCTGAGCTAAGCTGAGACCAGGCGGACTTTGAATTGCCAAAATAGCCCCCTTTGGTCCCATTAAGGTATAATCTAAGTTTTCTTTAATAGTTACCTAAAAGGTTTCTATTACCTTGACGCAAACCAAAGGTAACTATTTTGACTGTTTCGGGTGACTAGGTCTTGACATGTATAGTCGACCAAGAAATTGCTTGACCATTTTTCGAGCGTAATACAAAGGGATAAGGTTCGAAAGTGGTCAAGCAATTACTTTGTAGACTTTTTTTGTTGTTAGTCAAGTCAAACAAGCAAGTGGGTCACCTGATGGTAAGTGTACACCACCGCCTATAAGTAGACACCCGCAACACCAAAGAGATTGCAGATGCGTTGGCAACCCAGAGGACTAAGATGGAACTCTTGTGCCAGTAATGTCACCGGCTGTCTTGCTTTACGCCGGAACAACAGTGCAAGCACTGCTGCTTAGTGGCTGGATTAGCGAGCAAGGTTGTTCATAATTATATAACTAAAAAAAAACACTCGTCTTTCACCTGGGGTATTTGATGTCAATTGTTAGTCCACTTTCTATTTTCGTTCGTGTCGTCATTGCCCATTAGTTTTTAGTTTAGAATTAGTTTAATAATAGGAATCTCAGGGGTCCCACTGAAAATCAGCGTCTCGGTTTACCGAGGCAGTATGCTGAGTGGGGCCCTTTTTGATTCTGTTCAACATAATGTTTTGTTTTTTTTTTATTCTGTCCGTGTTGTGTGTATTTCTATGTTTTATGTTGAATAGTCTTAAATAAATGTTTTTCTTTCTTTCTTTTTTTTGGGGGTTAAAAACGAAAAAGAAGCAAATCTAATCAGCAATAACAAAACGCATTGCAGATCCCGCGACGTTCCCGCCATCGCCACGTACTTCATAAGGCCACAGATAGCGTAACTTTCAATAAATCCCGCGTTTTCACCCAGCTCTTGTCTATGGTATACGCGTGGTTAGGGTTGTCAACTGTCTGACTGCCCCAGTTGTGGGTTTACACACTTATATTTATATTTTTATAGTGACAACCTAGGGGCCTAGCACGCTAGCTTTTATCGATGACATAAAGCATTTATCCCCTTCTAACCAGTATGCGTGTGCGAAAGTGTGTCACTTTTAACCCGGACGCATAAAGAGGAGTTATATATAAAATACTTTATAATCGTTGTTTAATTTCTACTCAGTTTCAAACTTATTTCACTAGTTTTGTAAAACTTATAATTCTATAGACTAGTTTGTTAAAACAATAAGTTGTTGCTAGTATAATTTATATTTTTTTCCGAAAAGCTGTTAACCCTAGTTTTCAGCCAGCTCTTGTCTATGGTATACGTGTATTGTAAATATTCAAAATTCGAGCGCGGATCGAACGCGCACGTTCTGAATTCAAATGGCTAACTTATCTGTTTTGCCCGTTAGTGTTGCCAGGGTGTCGATAGAAATGTCTACGAAGGGTTTTCTGGTTAGTGCGGGGATAACGTTTTTTTTTATCGTGGTAGGTACAAAGGAACGTTTTTAAGATGATTTTTGCTTAAAGTCTCGAACCATAATGGAATTAATGATATACAACCGGCTTTTTTCGTGAAATTTTAAAATAAACTTTAGAGTAAAAACTCGTCTCATTTTGATTAAACATGGCTATTATACGGGCAGAAGTTTATACAAGTATTGTGATTATCATGACCTGGTTAGCCCGTTTAGAAAATGTTTTTTTTTAAATGACATGTATGTATGTATGACTCTTTTTTGTACATAACACATAAAATAACAGATTATGGGACAAAACAGATGTACAACGGCGAACTCATCCCTACATTCCTATAATGACAATACATTGAAAGATCTTGGATGTCTGACAGGACTTAAACCTCTAACCTCGGCAAACCATGCCACGGCACAGAATGCTAAGATTTTCAGAGGTTTTTTATTTGTGTCGTTATATAAATCATTGAAATTTTATATCGATCATATTGTGAATTTGTTACGTGACAAAGAAATAAATGAATCTATCTATCTATCTATAATTTGAATGTTCTAAATAAAAATCGAAAGAAATTTCGAATGCAAAAAAAAGATAAAAATAGGTTTCACGAAAGTGCTATCCATTCTCGAGATATTTGTTCTTTTGTTGTTATTCCTCAGTACTTTATTGATCTAAAAGTGTGAAAAAAGCGTCACATTTACTAAACAGGCTAAACCCAGAATCCACTCATATACTCAGCCACTTCACTCATACTGTGGTTGTGATATAAAATAAAATAAATCAGTACTTAATCAGTAATTTATTTGCTCAAACATGGTATACAAACTAGCTGGTGTTTTACAGTCAAGTTACAGCACTGCATGTTTCGTCGCAAAGACATGCAAATATTAGTTTAAAATTAATGGTGGCGTGTATCACATGCACAAATTACTTATATACTACTAGCGGACGCGCGCGACTTCGTTCACGTAAAATTAGTACCCTATGTCCGTCAGGAATAGTTTAGCTTTCTATCTGTGAAAGAATTTTTGAAATCGGTTCAGTAGTTCCAGAGATTACCCCCTACATACAAACAAACTAACAAAAAAACAAACAAACAAAGTTTTCCTCTTTATTATATTAGTGTAGAAGAAACAATGTCATTAAGGTAATCCTGAATCGAATAATAAGCCTTAGATGCTAAAAACTTATGTAATGCATTTTTAAATTCTTTAATGCTTTCTCTTGCTTTAAAATCGTTGCAGGTAGTTTATTAAATATCTTGGGTGCTATCCCAAATATACTCTTTGATAGAAAAGCGGTTTTAAACAGCTTATGATTGATTTTGTCTTGGTTACGGAAACTATTAAACCTTGCACATTGATTTATGTTACATTTTACATAAACTGATGTCTTATACACATAAAGGCTAGGTAGTGTTAGTATTTGTAATTCTATGAAATGGGGTTTACACGACTCAATGGGTTTAATGCCTCATCCTGACCTTAGGCGTTTTTTTTGGCTCCTAAATACCATTTCGCGGTCTGTAGAATTCCCCCAAAATATTACACCATATCTCAAGGTAGCCGTTACGTAGCCAATACTGCTGATTGATTTACTATTTTCCTTAAGTTTTATAATGCGTAGCTAAATTTACTAAGTTTTTTACATCAAATATAAAAGGTTAAAAATTAAAAGTCTGTTTTAAACATTTCGCAACAAAAACTATCGACTTCGCCCATCCCTAGCAACAAGAATCTTAAACACACATTTCCTAGACTCTGCACAAACTGGGGCTCTATTGGAATACCAACTGCGACAGACAAAAGGGGGTGATGTTTAATGATCTGGCATTGGCAATATTGCTGCTGGCAATTATGCCATCATGTTTAATTAAATGGGTTTTGCGGGTACTAGCATCTAGTCCAAGGTCCGTCTGGACCGTTACCATCTTGCTCGCTAATCCCGTCGCTAAGCAGCAGCGCTTGCACTGTTGTGTTCCGGCGTGGAGAGCAAGCCAGCCGGTGGAATTTCTGGTACAAGAGGTATTTCATCTTAGCCCTCTGGGTTGGCAACGCATCTGCAATCTCTTCGATGTTACGGGTGTCTATAGGCGGTGGTGTACACTTGCCATTAAGTGACCCATTTGCTTGTTTGCCTTCATATTTATAAAAAACAAAGATTCAGATAAGTTATTTGCAGAGGTCCATATACTTAACAAACTGGAACAAATTACCTGGCTATTCCGCGAAACCAGTGCTGTGCACGTGTAAAACATATGCAGCTGCTCTGTATGTAATTTTTTATAAAACAGGAAGGCAAACAAGCAATCCCCACTTTACGTGTAGGGGACTTCCCCTAAACAAGTTTTTAGGGTCTCTGAGCTAAGCTGCGGACAGACGGACGGACATGGCGAAACTATAAGGGTTCCTCGTCGTGGCTACGGAACCCTAAAAACTGGCATGGTGGCAGGGCGGTTCCACTCCGCACTGTTACGCTTGACAGCCTTGCCTATGGCATAGGCAAATCGCAGTAGGCTGTCGGCTTACCGCGCTTGCTCGCTCGCCCCCGCCGTGTCAGTGTAATTGAAAACGAATGCCGCGCAACCCTAGCGTGTCGCCGGGAGTAGCGGGGGGCGCGTTCCTTTTGACTCGCGCCGCCTGGCGCATGGTGTTTGAAGTAATACGAACCTTTGTCCGCGTTAATAAGGTTGGAATTCGTTTAATCGCGGTCGTAAAAGAGAAGTTTCTGTACGTTGTTTATTCTGTGATGGTGGTCAGAATTGTGCCGCTATAAGCAAACATAATAATCGATCCCCTTCTGTGTACTAAGAACCGTTAGGGAGCAATTACTTTTCTTTCTGGCTTCAAATTAAAAAGGGAAGTTTCTTGCCGCCATTGTTTGCTAATTGCGCCGATCGAAGTTGGAGAAGTATTTATTTGTGCATACCTTTGTTTCCTAGCGTTGGTTTAACTTGCTTTGTTTTCTATTAGGGTTCTGTACCTCAAAAGAAAAAACCGGCCACGTTTGAGTCGGAATCGCGCAGTGTAGACAAGAAAATTACATCCTCACTTCACGTGTATCCACTGACCTATAATAGTATTTTATGCAACTGTTGCATAATGAGGGGCCTTAAAACACGAGTGTGATTTTATGAAACGAGCGTCAGCGAGTTTCATAATAGGATCACACGAGTGTTTTAAGACCTAATTATGTACAGTTGCATACATTACTTTATCTACACACATATCATAAGTACTCTATGATGGGTTCAGAAGCCATAGGGCAATGATCTGCGTTGCTACTAGCTACTAGTGCTAGGTACCTATTAAATCTATAGTCTGTACACATAAAAAAAAAGTAAAAAAAAATGAATTTGAACAAATATAGAAACAAATTAGAAAAATTCTCATAATAATATTTATTGTTATAATGGTGGTCATTGCCTACGGATTCTGAACGCATTATAGAGCATTTATGATATATGTGTAGATAAATAATATAATGCATGCATGTACAGAGTCATACTAAATGACAGCAGAAAACTCCGACATGAGAATACAGGTTGACGCCAATGTTACAAATGCAAATTATTAGTTTACCATTTACAGTCATTGGATTTACAACTTTACGTCTAACTGCATAAAATAGGTTTTTCATTAAATAATAGTATTGACAGCAGTGCCGTCGGTCCAACAGACTGACAGTGCAAGAGATTGTCGATTTATTGTACTTTATGTTCGACATTTGAGGCCATTTTTTAAACGCTGACTAGAAGTCCATTAAATTAAAATTGTAATGTCAACACAAAGAAAAATTAGGGCAATGGCAGGACTTGAACCTGCAACATCAGCATTCCGTGCCTTGCGTTTTCCAGTTTCGCATGTAATTACTAGCACAAGAGGTATTCCATCTTAGCCCTCTGGATTGGCAACGCATCTGCAATCTCTTTGGTGTTGCGGGTGTTTATAGGCGGTGGTGATCACCTACCATCAGGTCAACTTGCTTGTTTGCTATCCTATTTCATAAAAAAAATTGATGTACTTTAGTTCTTCATCCAAGATCTATGCTCGCTTTGTTATAATACAGAACCTAACCCGCAGTTGGTTAAACATCCCCGAAAACAATAGCAAACACAAGCCAGCAACTTACAGGCAATAAAAAGAGATATAAAACGGCGGGGGCACATTCATCACAAGTGTTGCCACAGATTGATATAAGATACCCTGTTTTCTTGGCAGTTTACCCTATTGCGTGGGGAGGTTGGCCGCGGGGAATTTATAACGGTTAATAATTTTGTTCTTAGTACTTATTGGGCGTGTATTAATTTTTTGGTAAACATTGGCGACTGCATTTTTTCATGAAATATGAAGGTAAACAAGCAAGTGGGTCACCTGGTGGTAAGTTGTCACCACCGCCCGCAACACCAAGAAGATTGCAGATGCGTTGCCAACCCAGAGGACTAAGATGGAATACCGCTTGTGCCAGTAATTGCACCGGCTGTCTTGCTCTCCACGCCGGAACACGATAGTGCAAGCACTGCTAGCGACAGAATTAGCGAGCAAGATGGTGGTAGCGATCCGGACGGACCTTGCTAGCTAAAAGCTAGGTCTTAAAGTATACTACGCCCATTAATCTTTGCTCTTCCTTACATAGTATGAAGTAAAGTCGCTAGCCGTTCCTGTCTGTCCTAAATCCTTATAGTGTATGTTCGTCCGCCTTCTCCTTCTAAACCACGCAACGGATTTTGATACAGTTTTCACTCTCATTCAGAGATTTTTTAACCAAAGTTTTTTACGTACGAAGCCGGAGTGGGTCGCTAGAATATTATTAATGAGAACGTAATCCATGTTAGCATATTTGGATGTTTGTTTCTCTATTAAGCAATAGCGGCTGGATGGATTTAGTTGAAAGTCGCTATCTGTTCCTGTAACCACTCCGCACTGTGGGTACGCTCGGCCGCCTTGCCTACAGCGTAGGCAAATCGCAGTAGGTTGTCGGCTCGCCGCGCGCCCTTGCCGTGTCAGTGTAATTGAAAACGAATGCAGCGCAACCCTAACATGGCGCCGGGAATTGCGGGGGGAAGGCGGACGCGGCGCGGGCGACTCGTACCTTTTGACGTGTGCCTCCTGGCGAATGTGTAAATGTGTAGTTAATACGAACTTTATGTGCGTGTTAATAAAGTTGGCATTAGTTTAATCGCGGTCGTAAAAGAAGTTTCTGTACGTTTCAGCAATAATATTTATTCTGTGCTGCACGGAGAACTGATGGCCGATGGGGTCGGAAAGTTCTCGAATGGCGGCCGCGTATTGGCAAGCGCAGCGTAGGACGACCAGCCACAAGATGGTCCGATGACCTCATACAGGTGGCAGGAAGGCGCTGGTTGCATGCCGCTTCCAACCGGCCACTTTGGAAATCCATGGAGGAGGCCTATGTCCAACAGTGGACTTCTTGTGGCTGAGATGATGATGATGTGCTGCAACGTCTGTCTTCTATCTTCGGCAGGTTACTCTTTCCAAACCACGCAACGGATTTTGAATCGGTTTTCACTGACATTTAGAGAGTTTTTTACGGAAGGTTACAGGATAACTATACGCGTATAAAAGCTAGTACGGTTTCCGGGATCCGCACCTCACATCAAGTCTCTTTCCACGTTCAGGTCGGTTTCGTATTTTTCCTCTGGTCGCTGGAGCACCCTCTATACGAAAGTAGCTCCAGTTCTTCCTCGCCCCTTCTCAACTCTCCAAAACAGCATGGCAGTGACCTGTCAGTGAGTGAATCAGTGGAAACTATATATATTTATGTGTCCGCAGATGGTGCGTCGGTGGCCGCGGTGGGCGCAATAGGGATGCAGGGCGCCGCGCCCGCCGCGGACGGCGACCAGGCGCAGTTCGAGGCCGACAAGCGGGCCGTATACAAGTGAGTATCCTCAGGCACGGTATATATATACTATAGTATAGTATATAAGCGGATTAGCAAGTTGAAGTGGCAGTGGGCAGGGCACATAGCACGGAGAACCGATGGCCGATGGGGTCGGAAAGTTCTCGAATGGCGGCCGCGTATTGGCAAGCGCAGCGTGGACGACCAGCCACAAGATGGTCCGATGACTTCATACAGGTGGCAGGAAGGCGCTGATTGCATGCCGCTTCCAACCGGCCACTTTGGAAATCCATGAAGGAGGCCTATGTCCAACAGTGGAGTTCTTGTGGCTGAGATGATGATGATGATGATGATAGTATATTAGCAAGAATCTACTCACAAACGCTCGCAACCGGGGCAACTCGGCCGCTAATGTTACATTTACATGTTGACCGAGGTTGAGCAAGCGTCCACAAGCTCCAAGCCATACCAACGCCCCAACGTGTCAATACGTCGCAAAGCGCTTTGATCTGTGTTCAAAAACCCACACTGGTCCAGATCGGTGACCAGCTGCCCTTTTCACTAAGCTACAAGTTACAATTTTACAAGTTTAAACCGGCAACTTTGGTCATAATGACCAATGGCAATAGGCAATGTTGCCGGTTTAGACTTGTAAAATTGTAACTTGTAGCTTCGTGAAACGGGCCACAGCTCTTGCAAGCTCACGCAAGCCAAGCCAAACACCCCGTTCACACGCTGGTGTTGGTGAACGATTGCCCAACTTCGGCAGCGTGTAAATGTAGCATTAGGGGTTTTCACGGTGTTGTCAGTTAGGAGTGTCGCGTCGAGACGCTTTGTGTTTATCGTTATTGCTTGCGCTCGAGACAATGTGCGTTCTTTTTAAAGATACAGTAGTACAGTATCCTCGTCACGTCAGCAAAATGTAACGTACCTTTCCGCAAACACCCTCTCTTAGACTAAGATGAGTATCCTGGTCACGGCAACAAATTGTAACAGTCACTTTTCCGCAGACACCCTCTCTTCCCACTGCTGGCGTTGCTGCTTGAGCGATGCGAGCAAGCCACGGCCGGCGCGGAGCCGCCCGCCGCGGACGCGTTCGGCGCCGATCTGCAAGCCTTCGTGCAACACCAACGCCGGGACCGCAGGCCGTTCCTCGTCGACGAGCCCGAAATAGATGGCCTCATGATTAAGAGCATACAAGTGAGTTTCGTATATACCTTAAAAAGTGGGAAACGCGAGTGGTAGGACCTTATGACCGCTAAGTAACAGTGCTTGCACTGTTGTGTTCCGACGTGGAGAGCAAGACAGCCGGTGAATTTACTGGCACAAGAGGTATACGGCACCGGGTGTCCTCATTATGGTAAGTCAGGGAAGCCCAAGGTGGTCAGGGAAAGCCAGTGAAATCGAGGGTATCACCTGGAAATTCAGGGAAAGCTGAAGCTTACTGTTAGCTCCACACACTTTCCCAATCTTCGGTCATTTAAGTAAGTTTAGTTTTTCTCGTAGATAAGCTAAAGGCTACTAGAAATACGGGAAAGCTTAAAGTTCCAACTTACAGATTGGCTAAAACCATGTTTGGATATGATCCCGATTTGTATTGGCGATCCCTGGCTCCAAATATTGTACACCTACTGTGTTAAATTGTAAATTTTTAAAATATTTAAGATGTAAAATAACATTGTAATTTTGATTTATTTAAAAAATTACACCTCGTTGAGTTTCTTGCCAGTATCTTCTCATCAGAGGTTTTTCCGAACCGGTGGTAAATTTTATGACATTCATAAGTGCTTCCTGTAAGCCTAATCTGAATAAAAATATTTTGACTTTGACTTTGACGTACTGTAATAATTGTTTGGTTTGCGAAAAACCTCAGGTAGGGGTGCGTGTCGGGTTTCCTCCTCGTGTGCCTAAGTGCTGCGGTTCCCTTATGGTCTTCTCCGGGGGGAAGAGCAGTGCTTGGGCCGGTGCACCCTGGGCATCGGTCAATAATTTCCTTGCCTTTATGGTGGGATATCATTGGCCGATGGCTAATAACCCGACGGGGGATGGGGGGGGGGGGGGTCTTTTGACCCAAACCGTACAGTTTTATTTTTCACTGACATTGGCACAAGCCTCGTGGCCGCCATTAAAGAATAAAGAATAAAGAAAACCTCAGGTAAAGAAGATAGAATCAATGAAACATTTGTATATAAAAAAAGGAAAACGTGCTTAAATATGGATATGGTTGTTCAGGGAAATTGGTCAGGGAAAGTCATGGAAAAGACAGGGATTTCATTTAGAATTTGCTGTATCTACCCTGCGGCAAAAATCTCAACCTGTGTGCTCCATGGTTTGTATCCAAACCACCATCGTGTGTTCCAGGTGTTAAGGATCCACCTGCTAGAACTGGAGAAGGTCCAGGAGTTGTGCCGCGACTTCTGCGGACGGTACATAGCATGCCTCAAGACAAAGATGCAGAGTGAAAACTTGCTACGGACCGATTACACTGGGGGTGGGTTCAAAGTTTATCTAAATAAAATAATGGTAGGACCTGGACCCCAATTCTCGGGTCATGCGAGACGCTGTCTCGCATGCCACATACGTCAAAAATGACAGATTTCCTTGGGATTTGACAGTTATTCTCGTGCGAGATGAATCTCGCATGAACCCAGAATAGGGGCCCTGGTGCAGTCTGTTCGGATCGCTACCTCCATCTTGCTCGCTTATCCAGCCGTTAAAAAGTAAGATCTACCTATCTCGCCAACAATATCGGTATGCAAGTTTTTAAATTATTTATTACGGATTAACTAAATTTACGTAACATGTCTTTAAATTACCAAAGTGAACTTAATCAGTTGTTATTGTATAGTTATTATTTATTTTTAATCAAGTATGCCCTTAAAAATACAAATAAAACAAATTAAATATTCAATTAGATTAATTGTTTTAAACTTTCGCGACTTTCACACATATTTATTATATTAGCGGGACTTTAGCGCGATAAAAATATATTGTTGATTTACCTCTCCAAGCGCACCCGCCTTTTCCGTAAAGATTCCGAAAAGCGGGGGCGCTTGGAGAGGTAAATCAACAATATATATTTTTTTAAATTAGAATAATTTAAAAATATATTTCTTATATCCGGAGCACTTTTTAACATTGTGATATATTTATTTTTTCTAAAACCTTTGTGTAATTATTAGAAAACAATACATGAACAGCTTAACCTAATAAGAAATACAAAAACTTAATTATATGTACAAATATCTCCCAAGTCTGTCCCCTGCAGTAAAGTGCCCATAAGGCTGGCTGCATTTCCACGTTGGATCGCAATGCGTTGGCCAAGAAATGCACCAGCCCTGGTCATGTGAAATTTCAATTTTAAAATTGCACTTGGGGGTTGAATGCTTTTGCGCTCAAATAACCATTTATCTACACATATATCATAAATGCTCTATAATGCGTTCAGAAACCGTAGGCAATGACCAGCATTATAACAACCAATATTATTATGAGATTTTTTCTGATTTGTTTCTATTTGTTCAAATTCATTTTTATTACATTATTTTAATGTGTACAGTCAATAGAAATTTAATAGGTACCTAGCACTAGTAGCTAGTAACAATGCAGGTCATTGCCCTATGGCTTCTGAACCCATCATAGAGTACTTATGATATGTGTGTAGATAAAGTAATGTATGCAACTGTACATAATTAGGTCTTAAAACACTCGTGTGATCCTATTATGAAACTCGCTGACGCTCGTTTCATAAAACCACACTCGTGTTTTAAGACCCCTCATTATGCAACAGTTGCATAAAATACTATTATGTAGCTTTAAAAAAACTGGTATTTTCGCAGGTGGCGTAGAAAGCAATAATAATTTGTCCGGAAGCCTTGAAGATCACTCCAGCACATCAAACTCGCCACAGTATCAGGTATGAAATGTATGTTAATTTTTAATATGTCATCCCCTTTTTTAATTAAGTTTTTTTTAAATTAACAAACTAGGAACAAATTACCTTGCGACAAATTTCTGGACTTCAGCGGCCCTAACATGACAGCCCAGGTTTAGTTTAACCCCTCCCTGTGTCTCTGTCTAACTAGTGTCATAAGAAAGGGACGCAGCTATCTGCGTCCCTTTCTTATGACACTAAATCCATACATATATTATACTTTCTTATGAATTTTTCTTTGTGTTGTCATTACAATTTTAATTTAATAATTGTGACTCTGTGGCCCTAACATGACTGGCCAAGTTTAGTTTATCTCTATAGATTAAGAGAATTAAAATTGTAATGACAACACAAAGAAAAATTAGGGCAATGGCAGGACTTGGACCTGCAACATCAGCATTCCTTGCGTTTTCCAGTTTCGCCACACTGCCGCTGTCCTACCCTGCGAAATTTTCAATGTGCTTCGTCTTACGGTCATTACATTATTGATTTTAAGGGTACAACTACCCTCGGTGTCATCTATATGAAACTTTTAACAAGTTATCATATTCAACTTTAATTTAATAATTTGAATGTTAAAAACATTTAAAATAAAAATCGAAAGAAATTTCGGTTACAAAATTTATGATGTCAATGTTTTTACCAAAGTCACTTTTATTTAAAATATTCAAGTTTTTGTCCACTTTCAGACCATCTTGTCATTATGCCACTATCTCTTTATTAACCAAGTTAGCTACGAAAGACTATCTAAAAAACGTATGTATGGGTTTAAAAAAGTAAAAAGTGATTTTGGTAGCAAAATTTACATCCAATTGATGTCCAAATTGGTTCCATTTTTTTGATATGGACCTCCACAAAGCAACGCTTGAATATATTAATTAGTTATTATTAATTTTCTCTAAAATTTAAAAAACAATTAATCATAGACAAATGCAATACTTATTCTTATAGTGGTAGAACTTCGCTATAGTCAATTGCTGAATGCATTTCGTATGGCGACGGAACCCTGGCCGGGGAGGGGGGGGGGGGCTAAAGGTCAGGTACAGTACCCGGCCAAAAAGATTGCACATCGGTCTTTGGAAAGAGACTCGGCTAATTTCGGCTTCATAGAGCGTTGTCACACCCTGCCTATGTGACGTTTGTCAGTCGTTTTAGAGATCCCGAAGGGTACGGACGCATTTAGTTAAAAATATATAATATAGAGTTGTTGAAACCCCTCAACTTAAAATTGTGCGATGGCATCATTAAAAAAAAAGGAAAACCTTTAGGAACGCGAAATTATTTACTATGTTTATAATTATTTTACAAGAATCAAAGGGCGAGTTGCAAATGCCACTGTAATTTCCAGAATAACTTTAAACAAAATATTAAACGAAGTCAGTACTGAGACGTCTTCCACTTCAGTTAAGTTCACCATTCCGAAAAAAGCAATTTAGATATGAACGATTTTGATTTTGATGTTGTTACACTGATAGACTAGTAATAAATACGGTTAATAATGACAATGATATTGACCTCATTGAAAGCACAAATAATGAAATGAAAGGAATTGAAAATTTTTGAAATTATTAATTTACAATACTTATTGAAACCATTGGTCTATTTTATTCAATTACAAAATAATACAGAATTGGTTTTTATCCTTATTCTAGTAGTTGCAACAACTCTCTATAGATATTCAAAGTTTACATGTCATCGATTTGACGTAAACTAATTAAGTCCATAAAGTGCAGTATTTATTTGGTATGAAACAACACTTAATTAATACGATGATTGATGGACGGTCGCCAGTGTTCGGAAATCTTCGTAAACAGCCAAATGTCTCTTTCCAAAGATCGATGTGCAATCTTTTTGGCCGGGTACTGTAAATTCTTAATCCAACTGGATAATAATGCGTCAGTTAACTTTTTCTCCTTTTTGCGAAATAACTCTGCGCGTAAAATAGTATTTTATGCAACTGTTGCATAATGAGGGGTCTTAAAACACGAGTATGGTTTTATGAAACGAGCGTCAGCGAGTTTCAAAATAGGATCACACGAGTGTTTTAAGACTTAATTATGTACAGTTGCATACATTACTTTATCTACACACATATCATAAATGCAAAAATCCGTAACAGCAAAAAAGCAACAAACGAATAACTACAGTAATGACGGCCATTCGATCTATCCGTCAAGCCAAACGTTTTATTTAAATCATAGACAAACGCATGAAGTCCCTATCCTCATGTCACTCGAGATCATATAATGACCATTACAGTACAGAAATCAGTACTGTAATGACCATTACAGTACAGAAATCGGTACTGTAATGACCATTACTGTACTGTAATGACCATTACAGTACAGAAATCGGTACTGTAATGACCATTACAGTACAGATTTGCCTACTACCACAGACAAATTCTCATAATAACATTGGTTGTAATAATGCTGGTCATTTCATATGGTTTCTGAACGCATTATAGAGCATTTTATAATATATGTGTCGATAAAGGTTCTTTAATACATATCACGAAAGTCCGTAGTTGCTAATGTTTTATTGACATTTGAATTTTTATTTTTGACATCTTGACATTTTTCTAGACGTATTTCTAGATATTTTTATTTTATTATTTTGTTTACCTTTTTGACGATCTTATTGTGAATTTGTTATGTTTGATATTCAAAATTTAACGTAATTTCCAACAAGTAATAAATGAATTTAATCTAATCTATTAATGTGTCTATTTATTTATTTGTGTAGAGGATTTCTTGTTGCTATTAAGTATTTTTTTTTGATTTTCAGTCGCCACCAGTGGCTCTGCCGCCACCCCCCACGTTTCCAGTCTTCCCGCACACAGAACTGCCGTTTGCGGCCCCCCACAGAGATCCCCGTGAGTATACATCTGTATTTATAACATTATCGGGACTTAAGCGCGATAGAAATATATTGGTTGGGCGCCGTGCCGCGAAGGCTTAGAGGAGACGGACTTACCTCGTCCGCCGCCGAACCTCCTGAATAAGCCACACGCGAGGAAACACGGCACACGCGGGTAAACGGGCACCAGCTGGGCAATAGCTTGGTACATACACAATACACACACGTCGCGGAGCGGAATTTAAAGATAACTTCTTTTACGGTGACACGTTATTTTTCAACTTAGTGTTTGTCGCTATGCGACCACTCGCGCATGCGCCGCGCCCATGTGGCATCTTTGGTTAGCGGCCAGCTCGCAAAGAGTCCGCCAGCCTCATGGCCCACAACAGCACGTCGCAACCATATATTGTTGATTTACCTCGACTTTTCGGCCATGTTTCAATGGCCGTGGTCACGAGTAGACTGAAGTGGAGGGTCTTTTTTAGTATACATCTGTAATGTCATACAATACAAATACTGTATTATTTTAAATTAATGAACCGAGTTCGACTGACTCTGGCTGAGCATTATTCAGATAAACAGACAGATAGCGGGTTTATGCGGGTGGTAGGACCTTGTGCAAGGTCTGTCCGGATCGCTACCACCATCTTGCTCGCTAATCCTGCCACTAAGCAGCAGTGCTTGCACTGTTGTGTTCAGCGTGGAGAGCAAGACAGCTAGCGCAATTACTGGCACAAGAGGTATTCCAACTTAGCCCTCTGGGTTGGCAACGCATCTGCAATCTCTTTGGTGTTGCGGGTGTCTATAGGCGGTGGTGAACAATTACCATCAGGGAACCCACTAGTTTGCCTTCCTATTTCATAAAAAAAAACCGATTTTGATGCGGTTCTCACTGTCATTTAGATAACTTTTACGGAAGTACTAACACATTATAAATTTGTGTTGTTGTGTTTGTCTTTCAGAGTCCTTAGTAGTGCAAGGGTCGACGCCTATCAGCCAAATTGGAGCCGGGTTGCTATCAACAGATTCCTTCACTGGTAAACCAACTGTTTTTTAATCCCCTAAATAAATATTCGTTCGAATGTTTACTTAAGAGGAGTGTGAACCCAGTGCTCTCCATACAAACGGCGATAACGATTTCCACCCTCTAAACCTTAACCTATGGCAATGTTTTTTTGGTATGTTATCATTATGCCCTAGAACAAGGTTTGTATGGTTAAGTGGTTTGTAAATTTGGGGCAGGCAAAGGCAAAATGCCTTTACCTAGTAAATTTGTCTAAAATTTTCCGATAGCTTATAGTAAATAGGATAAAAAATTCAAAACACTCTTAAAACCTAATTCCTTCAAATTGATATCTTAAATTCGTCTATTTAACGAGAAAAAAATATAAAATAAAATATTGTTTTTTTAAGACCAATGCCAATTACAACTACGCACAGCATTTATAAAGTGCCTGTAAGACTTCGGTTACACGCTCATTCTGTCGTCAGTTCAGTCCCTCATTCTGGTCAGAATGACGAGAGAATTATCGTGTAACCTGTCTCGTGTCGTGTCAGTCCGAACTGATCGTAACCGTGTTCGTTTGTCATCATTCTGGCATCAGTTAAAACTATACCGGAATGATGGACTGAACTGACGCCAGAATTAGGGTGTCACCGAAGTCTAAAGTTCATGCAACTTAACTAAGAAAAAAAAACTACTTAACATGCAGAAGGCATGCATCTACAGCTATCAATCATGGCATAGATAATTAATTTAATTTATGAAAGTGAATTATGCCAGCTAATAAGTATAGCTGTCTCCCTTCCAGGCACGAACTCGAACAACTCGTGTTCGTCCGTCTCCGGCTCGCCGCCGCCGGAGGACGAATGTGAGGACACCAACGGCAAGCGGGGCGTGCTGCCGCGGCACGCCACGCAGGTCATGAGGGCCTGGCTGTTCCAGCACCTGGTGGTAAGAGGGAGGGCTCTGAGGGAGAATAGAGAGATAGAGAATAGAGGGAGAATACTTAGAGAGGTAATAAAGGGAGATAATAGAGAGATATAATAGAGAGGTAGAATAGAGAGATATCATAGAGAGGTCTACCTAATAGAGAGATCGAATAGAGAGATCGGATAGAGAGATCGAACAGAGGGATATAATAGAGAGGTAGAATAGAGAGATATAATAGAGAGGTCTACCTAATAGAGAGATCGAATAGAGAGATCGGATAGAGAGATCGAATAGAGGGATATAATAGAGAGGTAGAATAGAGAGATATAATAGAGAGTTAGAATAAAGGATACTAAACAGAGATATAATAGAAAGATATAATAGCAAGATAGAATAGAGAAATAGAAATTGCAGGCATTTATGTTTAACGAAAATAAAATATTAAGATTTTTTTTGAGAATAGAGAGATACAATAGAGAGATATAATAGAAAGATACAATAGAGAGATATAATAGAAAGATAGAATAGAGAAAGCCGTTAAGCAGCAGTGCTTGCACTGTTATATTCAGGCGTGGAGAACAAGACAACCGGTGACATTACTGGCACAAGAGGTACTCCATCTTAGCCTTCTGGGTTGGCAACGCATCTGCATTCTCCTTCAAAGACAGAATAATTAGATTTGATTTTGATTTAATATATTCCCTCACCATAAGAGCTTTCCAAGAGTCTTCCTATTTTATGAGACAAACAAACACCAGGATTGCATCTCGTTCCAGCATCCGTACCCGACGGAGGAGGAGAAGCGCACGCTGGCTGCGCAGACGCGGCTCACGCTGCTGCAGGTCAACAACTGGTTCATCAACGCGCGCCGGCGCATCCTGCAGCCGATGCTGGACTGCGCGGACAAGCCTGGTAAGATTCATTCATAGATTCAGGCGTTAATATAAGAGTGTGATCCAGGTCTAAAAAACGCTCCACATACAAACGGCGATAACGTTTTCCACCCTCTAAAGCTTAATCTATAGCCACAATTCTTGGGGTTGCGTACCTAAAGGGTAAAACGGGACCCTGTTACTAAGACTCCGCTGTTCGTCCGTCTGTTTGTCCGTCTGTCACCAGGCTGTGAAAATGAAAATGAGAATGAAAATGAAAAAATTATTTTGCAAGTAGGCCGTATAGGCTCTTTTACATGTCTGAATCTACTAGCGCTTCGGAAAATGGAAGATACTGCTGAGAAGAAACGCCGCAAGAAACTCAGCAGTTTATTTTTTTCCTCTCTTTTCGAAACGGCGATTCTCTGTATCTCATCAACCGTGATAGTTAGACAGTTGAAATGTTCACAGATGATGTATTTCTGTTGCCGCTATAACAACAAATAATAAATAATAGAATAAAATGGTTATTTAAGGGGGCTTCCATAGGGGACATGATTTTTTTTGCCGTTTTTATAGATAATGGTACGGAACACTTCGCGCGCGAGTCCGACTCGCACTTGGCGAGTTTTTTTGTATGTTGTCATTAAGCCTTAGAACTAGATAAAGTTTTGATTTTTTAAATATTCTTAATAGTTTCATAAATATTCCCGCTTTTGTATGAAACTCCTAAAACGCAAATATTGTCAAAAATATTATGAATATTGAAAAAATCAAAACATACAAAACTAGTTCTAAGGCAAAATGACAACATACCAAAAAATCATTGCTGTACGTTCAGGTTTAGAGGGTGGAAAACGTTATCGCCGTTTGTATGGGGAGCGCTTTTTGGGGCTGGGTTCACACTCCTCTTAAAAGGAAAACTACCTCTAAGAACTGTGCGACTCGTATTTGACCGGTTTTAATAATGTTATTTGTCGTTTCAGGCGGAAAAAAGAGCAAAAACGGTTCCTCAATCAGCAAGCGGTACTGGCCTGACGCACTCTCCAACCCACAGTTCACTGCAGGTATTTTCAAATGTAATAATAATTACTCAATTATATACGTATTATTAAATTATTAATGTAGACCTTCTCGGGGGTGTGGCGGAAGGCCACATGGACAGAGGTTTGCCGTTGTGTTCGGCAGATTGTCTGATTAACATGATATAGATTTATATTTAGATTTATTAGAATAAACACTCTCCTGTTGGACTTACAGAGATCCAAAGCGCCCAACAGGGTAAAACATAAATACATTTCAGCACAAAACAATTACAAATAGGTACATATACAACTGGTCTTATAATTTACGCGAATTTACCATTAGTAACACGGCTAGCAATAGCCTAATCGAATGTGTAGAAAGCGACTAAGTTTCACTGCTGTCACAGATATCGTATCAGCAAATACGTCAGCATCTTGGACCTGTACGACATACTCATTCAATAGAGCAATAGCTCTAGCAGTGATTGTCTGTGTTGATAGGTAGATTTCCTATCTATACGTTTTGTCATATGAGATGCAACTCTGGTATATATAGTTGAAAAATTGTTAATTAGTTAGGAGTTTAGCATCATGTGTTTCCTTTCTCACTACAACTTACTTTTGCGGGTAGGACCTTGTGCAAGGTCCGTCCGGATCGCTACCACCATCTTGCTCGCTAATCCTGCCGCTAAGCAGCAGTGCTTGCACTGTTGTGTTCCGGTGTGGAGAGCAAGACAGCTGGTTCAATTACTGGCACAAGAGGTATTCCTTAGCCCTCTGGGTAGGCAACGCATCTGCAGTCCCTTTGGTGTTGCGGGTGTCTATGGGCAGTGGTGATCACTTACCATCAGGTGACCCACTTGCTAGTTTGTCTTCCTATGCTGTATAAAAAAAAACTCGTTGGTAAAGGGGGGGGGGGGGGGGGGTAGCTTGCAGTCGGCGCGCAGTTCTCGAGACTGCAAACTGGCTGTCGCTATGATCATTTCCAAACGTCCTTGTCAAAGATAGTCATTGATTTTATAAAAAAATTACTGTCGATACTTAATATTTCAAATGTTATAAAAACATTTAATGTATAACTATTATTAATTAGGACATTTAAAGTTTAGCTCTTGCGATATTAGGACAAATTAAGATCGGGTCAAACGTTGATAGTGAAATTAGCTCGTATTCGTGAATTCTATTTTATTGTATTGTGTTTCCTTTTCTAGGTCTTCTTTCGTCATCAGAAGATGAAGAACAGGATGGAGAACCTTCAGGAGATGAGCAGGAACCCAGCAACGATGACTCTGAGTCCTTCCCTCCCATACAACAACCCATGCATTAGGCAGTATCTGAATGAAAATCGCAAAATCATCCACATATGTGTCACTCAAGATGGCCTAAAAGAAACAGCATAATCGTCCACATATTATGTCACTCAAGAGGGCATGTTAGAATCGGGGGAAAGATCGCTGAATGGACACTTATGTATCGCACGCTTAGTATTAAAGTGACCCATTTCTGAATAATACACGTCCCAAAATATCACCTTAATTAAAAGACATAGGGTTTAATTTTGGGAAATATCAAATTCAGAGTTGAGTCACTTTAATACTAAGCGTGCGGTATGTCCAAGATGCATGGCATTAAGGAAAACGTGTTTCAAAAGACCCTATTTAACATACCCATTAAAAAAAAACTCGTTTTTCATACTCAGCATCGTTTGGATTTCATTCACGGAAAATAAAATTGTCCCAAGTTTTGCTATGGAAAGATATTTTCCAGTAGGAACGTCACAGTACGCTATTGCTTCCATAAAAAAACGTGATGTAACGGAACAGAAAAAATACAGTTTATTTCGGTGAACCCCAGTAATCTTAACGATTTCGAGCATGGAAAACTAAAAAAAATTGTCTTTCTGAAGAAAAGGACACGGGAAGTTTATTAAACGCTCAAGAAAAGGTTATTTAATAAATTAATTTAAACTTTCGTGATTTTCACACATTACATCAATCGGGACTTTAAAGTAATAAAATCATTGTTAATTAACCTAAACGTTTTCGGAGTATACTCGTGACCACTGCCGTTCCAATGTGTGAAATAGGACGGCAAAGCTAAATGGGTCACCTGATGGTAAGTGATCATCATCGCCCAAACGCCTGCAACACCAAGGAGATTGTAGATGCCTTGCCAACCCTGAAGGCAGATGGAATACCTCTTGTGTCAGTAATGTCACCGGCTGTCTCGCTCTCCACGCCGGAACAACAGTGCAAGTACTGCTTAGTGGCTCGATTAGCGAGCGAGATGGTGGTAGCGATCTAGACGGACCTTGTACAAGGTCCTATCATCCACAGAGCGTGTTTTCGCGTAAAGTCCCGACTGACGTGTCCATACGGATTTTCTAGTTTGCCATAATTTTATTTGACCTAATTTTATTTGCCATAATGCCCTCGGTTTCTCTCTTTCGTTAACGTGTTTTTGTCTTGGTAAATGCAATCTTGAGTGGCAGCAGTTTAGCATTGGTTTTAGTTCAGTCTTTTACTAGTAATTTAGGAATGAATATCAACCTGAATGATACAACTCGCAAATCATAAAAAAAGCAACATAAACTTGACATTATTTAAGTAAAATACTAAAATATTTCTTATTACGAAGAATACAACAATGTCACTTTGACACAG
Organism: Ditula angustiorana; assembly: GCA_963691745.1. NCBI lineage: Eukaryota > Metazoa > Arthropoda > Insecta > Lepidoptera > Tortricidae > Ditula > Ditula angustiorana. The sequence goes on from OY829501.1 coordinate 5,482,556, forward strand.
ACTCCCTGTGTGTATAGTCAACCAAGAAATTGCTTGTCGACTTTTGAACCTTATACAGTTGTAATACGGTCGAAAAGTGGTCAAGCAATTACTTTTGTCGACTATACATCAAAGTAAAATGTAATAAACACGCTTGTTCCTGTCATTTCCATGTCTAAGTTAAGAAAGATGATGCAAGTCGCGGGCGAAAAATATACTTTGTTGGATTTCTTCGGTTTTTCTTTATCGGTCAGCATTTTAATCTAAAGTATGAAAATATAAAAATTAGAGTAATGAAATAACAGATACTTTGTACGAGGTTCTGCTTCGCCTACTCCGCATTTTACGGGATAAAAAGTATTCTATGTTTTAATTTAGGCTATGATCTATCTGTGTGCCAAATTTCATCTAAATCCGTTCAGCCGTTGATGCGTGATTGAGGCACAAACATACAAATATCCAAACATCATTACTTTCGCATAGTAAAACATCAATAGGTAGGATTGTTCGTCTATGCAACACTTACTGCCAAAACTATGTAATTCACTGTAATCATTTTTTACTTCAAAATAATTTAGGCCATAAAGACAAAGGACGGATATAATCCTACAAATAATATAAATGGAAAGTATAATGTTTGTATATATAATGTTTGTATGTTGATACTTTGATCACGCATTAAATGCTGAACAGATTAAGATGATTGGCAGACTGATAGATCATGTCCTAGAATAAAATATATGATCATTTTTACCGCAGACAAAGCCGCGAGTTAAACTTTGTACAAAAAAATAAGTTTTTAATTGCCGTACATTGCTAATTTCTATTAATTTATAGGTACTTTACTGTCATTGCCATATTTTTTTTAAAATCACTATGCTTAGAATTCCTCCTCAAAATCTTTGTAAAGTTTTGAATTAAAGCGATTTTATAGTATTTCCGAAGATAGGTATCGATAAGACGAATAAAATTTAAATGATATGCAATGACATTATAATGACAAAAACTTGCTCATCTGGCATTACTTGAACCCGCCATCTCGGTATTCAAGCCACAGATTCCCAACTAAACCCTGCGACTTTGTGTTCGTTTTCACAGTCATTGAATTCTTTTTTAAGGCGTTTTGAGTGGTCATCACATAATATTTAAATTTAATTATTTGTACGTTCTACATTGAAAATACAAAATTTGCACTTTTTCAAAAACTTAAGTGTTTAATAACTGTGTTTAATATGTTTTGAAATAAGATTACAAAAAAAAATTATGTTAATTTAATTTTTTGATAAAAACAAGCCCAGTAAATAAATTTGAAAGTGACACAATTTTGTGTCACTTTTCCCGTATGAAAAACCTTAGAAATCCAGTGAAGTATAAAACCAATTTAAAAGACGTCACAATACTGATGTGGTATACCATATTTATAAGCGTAACTAGCATAAAAACATGTATACGTAACTCATACCTCACTATTTTAAATTCAAACTTATTCATAATTAATGTGACAAAAAAATGCTTCCATTTCGTTTTCGTTAGTGACACTTTCATATAAAATTCGTGACACAAAGAAATAATTGTCCTTGCTATACTATGTACCTACCTACTGACATGTTTTTTGATCACCTGTAATAATTGAACTGAAATATTCAACATAAAAAAAAAAAACAAAAAACATTGCTTCAGTTGTGTCACGGATGTTTATATGAAATTGAATGGTGCCGTTATCAAAAATGATTGTTAATGTTTTTCGGAAAGGTAATATTACCAAAAAATTATGAATTAATAACAAATACCAAAATTATTTGCTATAGTTTTGGTGGAATTCATGAAAAAAGACTTCAATACGATGATGGCATAAATAAATATCTATAACTATGTAGCCAATTGTTTGTAATTTAGACACAAGTTGAAGAATAATTGTCAACTTACCATCTATACGGGCTAGTGTCAAAATGGAGTGACAAAAAAACAGAACCAGAGAAAGGTTGGATGCGTTTTTTTAAAGTGTCACTATTGTGAATTTGAATAAATCATTTCGAAAAATTTAATTGTCATTTTTGAAGACGGCAAAACTAAAATAAAATAAACGTTATTTAATTAGAAAACAAGTTGCCAATTTCGATGTAGTTGTTTATTTTGTTTTATTTTGCAAGTTTCTTGTAAATAAACTGATTTTTGTTGCTTGTTTACTAGTTAAATAACATTGTGCTTTTTAAAACTAGCCTTCGTCAATTTTCAAGCCGGTTGTGATAAAAAAATAGGCATTTCCGTTTCCTCCCTCAAACGACTGACCCGAAATAGAAAAAAAAATATTTTTTACCACAAAAAACCGTCCATAGTCGAAAAGGTTATAATTATTTAATGTAAAATTATAAGTTCTAAAATATACTCATTGTAAAATTTTGTTTAAGGCAGCCATATTAGTATTTAGATAAACTAAGAATGTTTCAAACGATTATACGACATAATTATAAATACAGTATCAAAAATGTATACTCTGAAAAATTCGTTTCAAAATTGTATACGCTAAATAATCGAAAAACTTTTTGGATGTAAGTGTAAATTTATCGAACGAACGCGTTATTTCTATGCTTGGAAAATGTATAAAATATTTTGACTTTTTTTATTTTTTTTAACGTTTATTTATAATTATAGAAAACTATCGGTAGCGATAAGATTTGAAAGTTATGCCACTAAAATATGGTTTAAAGTTACTGAAGTTAGTATACGAAAATACAATGAAAAGTCAATACGAAATTTGAACTCGCAAGAGATTTGTTCTTCTGTGACGGAAAGTTATGTGGAATAGACTCAATGTGTCGCTTTATTTTCATTTGGCATAAAATTTATGTCATAATTTAGTTTGACATAAATTTACTTCGCATAAAATGACATAATTTTAAAATCATGTCATTAAGTAGGTAAAAAGTCGTAATAAATGCCTAATTAAAAAAATAAGTGATGTCGTCTATACGAAGCAACGGATATACGTAAAGAAAAGGTGAAAAGATTTTTTTATAATTATAGTAATTGTATACATGTAGTATTAAAAAAATGTAATTTTACTAAAGTATTTTAACGAAGCGAATGAAAAAAAAATTTTTTTTTGTTATTCCATTTTTTTCCTAATCATAGCAAAAATGTCCACTCTTTAGTATACTAATAGTTTATATACGCTTGGTTAGTTTGTAAAGATTTTCAAGTTAACTATACATATTAAAAAGCATAATAATTTGCTAGTCAATAAATAAATACATTTTAGGCTCACTCTTGTTTTCTTTTCACCAGCCAGTAATGTTGCTCGCCTGATGGCAAACAATTTCCGCAGCCTACGAACGCCTGCAACACCAGTCGTAGCACTCGCGCGTTGCCGACCCTGCAGGATGAGCTACAGCAAAAACCTTTTTACTGCCAACAACATTTCAATAAACCCTGTGGTTCTAAAATAACTGTCACAAGGATAAATTATCCCCGAGTGCGGTTCTATTTACTCAACTACAATAGGCTAGTTGACTCATTTTTAAAGTAGCCCTAAAATAATTGTTCATTGTTCTACTAGATCAAAAAAAATACTACCATATTTTTTTGGGACCTACAAAACCGCAAAACTTTATTTTAAAAGTTAACTTTTCATAAACAGGAGAAAACGGCGTCCGCCATATTAGTCTGTATATTATCTGTGCTGTGACTTCATACGTCTTGTAAACAATCATTTGACATTTTATCCAACATTCACCGTTTTAGAAATCGCAATTTTTTATTAAAAACCATGGCTTCCACTAGTTTACGCGAAAAGTATAGTAATTATCATTGTTGTATGTACACTGTACTTACACAGAAGAAGTCTTGACATTCCTCAGCGCCAAATTTGATATGAGTCAACTAGCCTATAGTGTTATAGGTTTAAGCCCAGCTGTGGATGTCTTTCGGCTGAAATGATGATGATCAGTGATCGGCACCATGAGTGCATCATTGCGGGATTCCGAGTAGAAATCTTAATATGGACATGATCATAATCCCGTGATCTTGTTCGAAAAAATAATTGTATTGAGTGTTATAATAATATATTTGTAAATAGACGTTTGATTATTATTATTCATTATAGAATATATTGAAATACTTTTAATTTTGATTATTTATATTTTACATTTAGTTTTTGCACTCGTATAAAATATGTATGTAAATGCTAAAATGTAATCATTTGAAGTGCAACAAAACCCTTTGCCGGACTACCTGACTTGTGAAAAGTCACTTTCGGATTTTCTATTGTTTACGTTTATGACCAAACGCATAGTTGAAACTGGTGCGAAAAAGACTGCTAATAGTAATATTCACATAAAGAGTTGATGCCATCCTTTTCTGATTTACTGATAAGGATTAAAATCATAAATGTTGATTTCCTTTTACGACTGGAATCCCGGAATCCCGGGGCATATCCATATTAACATGATGATTGAGGTCATTGACACCGTGTTGCACGGACGGTGCCGATCACTGATGATGATGATGATGATGAATAGTGACTACGTTGTGACTACAAATGGATACCCTGCTATGTAAGATTAGACCTAAGGTTTTAAATATTGCATGATAATCCTGGTGGTTTGTGATGCACAACAAACTGTTTAGATGTAAGAGGAGTGTGAACCCAGCCCCAAAAAGCGCTCCCCATACAAACGGCGATAACGTTTTCCACCCTCTAAACCTTAACCTATGCCAATGATTTTTTGGTATGTTCTCATTATGCCTTAGAACTAGGTTTGTATGAGTTTTTTTTAAATATTCTACATAGATTTGACAACATTTGCATTTTAAGAGTTTCATACAAAACCATAAAGCGTGAATATTTTTGAAACTATTTAGAATATTTAAAAATCAAAACATATAGACCTAGTTCTAAGGTATAATAGTCCTAGATTTGCGGGTGGTAGGACCTTCTGCAAGGTCCGTCCACCATCTTGCTCGGTAATCCCGCCGCTAAGCAGCAGTGCTTGCACTGTAATGTTCCGGCGTGCAGAGCAAGACAGCCGGTGCAATTACGGGCACAAGAGGTATTCCATCTTAGCTCTCTGGGTTAGCAACGCATCTGCAATCTCTTTGGTATTGCACGTGTCCATAGGCGGTGGTGATCACTTACCATCAGGTGACCCACTTGCTTGTTCCCGTTTGTTGGTTACCCGGTGAAATTGAGAATACTTCGTCGACATACATATAACTTTCAGTAAGGTACAATCATAAAACACAATTGCTGTCATGTAAAATAAAAAACACATATAACTATCTTGGATTGTGAGCCTAATAAGCGATGTAATAAGATCCAGGTTACGAGCAATTGCGTTGAAAATTGTTTTCTAGTACTGATAACATTATCAGCAGTTAAATAACTTAATGAACTGTCTCTCTGACAAGATGGAATATGACATAATTTGTCATAAGTAATTTCATAGAGTGTGTGCTAAAGTGTGGTATATATTATCGTATCGTAATATATCACCGATTGGTATAAAAAATACGATAAAACGTTACACTGAAACAGCTTTGTTACACTTAACCATAGTTTTGTTTTGTGCGCTCTCCATACAAACGGCGATAACGTTTTCCACCCTCTAAACCTTAACCTATAGCCATGTTTTTTTTCTAAGTTGTCATTATGCCCTAGAACTAGGTTTGCATGCCTTGATTTTTTTAAATTCTTAAAAGTTTCAAAAATATTGACGCTTTTGTGTTTTGTATGAAACTCTTAAAATGCAAATATTGTCAAATCTATGTAGAATATTGAAAAAAATCAAAACATACAAACCTAGTCCTAGGGCATAATGACAACATAACAAAAAATCATTGCCATAGATTAAGGTTTAGAGGGTGGAAAACGTTATCGCCGTTTGTATGGGGAGCGCGTTTTGGGGTTGGGTTCACACTCCTCTTAAGTGACAAAAAAGTGACTACCGACCTATTTGTTACAACTTACCTAACTCTTGATTTGTATATAAATCATCAAATGTTTGTCAGTAGCAAATAGTTTTGCTAATTTAAGTGAACTTTGATTACCATTAACCAATATAACGAGTAACCAGTTTTGGGGGTGGCAGGACCTTGTGCAAGGTCCGTCCGGATCGCTACCACCACCTTGCAAAGCAGCAGTGCTTGCACTGTTCCGGCGTGGAGAGCAAGACAGCCGGTGCAATTACTGGCACAAGAGGTATTCCATCTTAGCCCTCTAGGTTGGCAACGCATCTGCAATCTGCGTCTATAGGCGGTGGTGATCACTTACCATCAGGTGACCCACTTGTTTGCCTTCCTAATACATATAAAAAAAAAAGGTAAAGTAAGACTTGCATTCAGCAGCAGTTCGAAGTTTATCTTATGTTGCAGTAAGATCAAAATGCCGTGGCAGCGGTCCTTGGAGGAATATCCTACAACCTGGATGGAGTTCACAAACGACAAGACAAACCAGACATTTATTATTAAGGATTTGTCTCCTGAATATTACGACATCGCTCTGGGATACATGACGAACATATTTCTTAACGAATCCGCTATATGTAAACCTTTAAGTGAGTTTTTGAAAGGACAAAATAGTTATGTATACAGTAGGGGAAATATATTCACGTACCACCTTAGAACCCTATCGCAATGACGCGACGCGTTAAACGCCAGGCTATGTCATACAAATGTCATGCGTATGCCTCTTCGACTAGGTTCTACGGTGGTACGTGTTTCAATTTCCTTGACTGTACCTACTAGAACGGTAACTTGGTGGTATGTATGTATACAACGACATTTATGTTTTCACTAGACAAGATCCTCAGTATATAAACACATTACCCTACTTTGCGTCGTGCAGTCGGGTAAAAAAGTACGTCATCTTTCGGGAACGTGCCAGGACCCCAATTCTCGGGTGATGCGAGACGCTATCTCGCATGCCACATACGCCAAAAACGACAGATTTCCTTGGGATTTGACAGTTATTCTCGTGCGAGATGAATCTCGCATGAACCCAGAATAGGGGCCCAGGTACGGTGCGGTGGCGGGTGAGCCAACGCCAAATTATAGTAAGAGTAAGCGAGATAGCAATATAACCATGGCGATGATCCTTATTTATGGACGGCGAGTTTTGTTTCGTTGAAAAGTAGCAAATAAATTAGTTACTTACGTAAAATAAACCTTAAATTCAGTCTATTATGTGCGTATGCAATTATAAAACACAGCTTTTGCGGACTGAAAAGATAGCAACTTCTTACGCTTGCGCACAATCTACTAAATGAGTTGCTCTACCGGTAGCGTACGTACGTGAGACGTTTCTGTTCCGAACGGCGCATCTAGTGTTAACATAAATGTCGTTGATATAAATAAAGTATTGGGTATATCCTACTAATATTATAAACGCGAAAGTTTGTAAGTATGGATGGATGTTTGTTACTCTTTCACTTAAAAACTACTGAATTGATTTGGATGAAATTTGGCACACATATAGTATAACCTGGATTAACACATAGGATACTTTTTAACTCGTAAAAATGCATAGTTCCCACGGGATAGCGATAAGAGAGTTTTACGCCGCCGTGACGTCATGAGCAGCAAAGCAACTAATTCTCATTAATTTGTCCAGGAAATATTGCAGATTGCATGTTGGCACGTTTGCTTGATTCAATTAAACAAGACTACGCGGACGAAGTCGCGGGCAAAAGCTAGTTACACATATATGGTATTGTACACATTTTAGAAATCCTGGAGGACCCAGCATCCCGCCTGCAGATGCAGAGAAAGTGGCTTAACATCATGAAGTCTAACTTGGCAATCATCTGCTGCTCTGATGACGACGAGGTGCCCAGGGTCGCAGCCATCCACTTCACAGCTATCAGGGAGCGGGATCAAGAAGTGGTCAGTGTTTATGACCTGAACAGTGCTCGTTTGAGGGTTGCTTACCTATGAAATAGTCCGTTAAGTACATTTTAGACATCCGATGTCCAATCCAATGAAAGTTAAGTTTATTTGGGTATATTTTCAAAATGTACACCTTTGGTCAACTTTAGGTGTAATTTGTATGGCGCGTCCTTTTGTTTACTAATGTTGCTAGCGATGTTAGAGGGTAAGCGTACTGCGAAAATGTGTGTTCTTTAAGCGTGTACCGGCAGGTAGGTACACTCTCAAATTATCACCGTTTTCATATTAAGTATTAAAAAAAAGAGTGCCATACAAATTAAGATAAGATAAGATAAGATAATTTTATTGATAACTTTTGGTTACAAGTCAGTTACATCAAACGCCCGTTTCAGTAAGCTACAAGTTCCAATTTTACAAGTCTAAACCGGCAACATTGGTCAATAATGCCCATTGCCATTGGTCATTATAGACCAATGTTGCCGGTTTAGACTTGTAAAATTGTAACTTGTAGCTTCATGAAACGGGCCACTGGAGTTCGTAAATTTACCCATTTATACAATTCCTCAAATCTTAATCACTTTTCGAAGCTGGTACCGTTGGTGTCGGTGTCGTTTGGTAATTTAAAGAGCTCCCTCGATTTTTCCAGGATCCCATCAGATCCAGACTTCATGACAATAGAACCAACTTGGAAGTATACGCTTTCAAACAAAAAAATTTTAGACCCCCTCTTTTTTGGATATAACATTCGTCATATTCATTTTGTTCACAAAAATTATAGCCTATGTCACCCAGACTACAATTACGAACCGTTTAGGCACTACAATGGAACATATGTAAATACAAACATACAAACATAGACTGCTAAAAACATAACCCTTCCTTTTGGCTTTGCCGTAGTCGGATAAAAACAATTTTCCAAATTGATCCAGCGGTCTGGGAGAAATCGGGGAGAGTGCATAAAAAAACCCGACGAATTAAGAACCTCTTCTATTTTGAAGTATGTAAAAAAGAAAACTCTATAAAGGGTGTGACGCAATATAAGAAGACAATAGATCTGCCTACTTGTTCGGATTGTTACAAGCCTAGCGTCACCACTTTGCAACGGGGTGAAGCAGGCGAAGAGGGGCTTTCAATATTTAGCCATTGATTCAACTTTGAATCTTATCGTAAGTGAATAAAGTGCTTCTAAGTTTTCTAAACAACAGCGACACAGGCGTCGGATAGCAGAACTAAAAAATGACGCCAATGTAAAACGTACAAAACGCAGAGCTGTTTACTTGATAATTGGAACATATAGTTTTATTCAGGCTATCCAACATAGTCTACCAAATAGACTATGGTCGGCTACTCTGCCACTGCGTTGTACACAGTTCTATAGTTTTCTCATTTCGATGGTGTGACGCCTATACGAGTGTTTTTTTCAACAGATAGCCATAGGGTCTCCATCATTGAACAAGTATGAACAGTTCACCCAGGTTGTGGAGGAGCTGATGGTGGCAGGAGACCTCTTCACCCGGTTCGGAGACGAGCAGTACCTCTGGTCCCTGGGGCTGTTCGTCCTCCCCGAGTTCAGGGGGTTGGGGATAGCCACGCAATTACTAAAGTGCAGGTACAGTACAAGTTTTAAAAGGACTTTAACGCGATAAAATCATATTAATAAAACGGATCACTCACGTATTTTTACGTCGAGACATGCCCGACATGTTTCGGACCAGTCCGTGGTCCTTAATCATGAGCCCCCGCGGCGGTGGCGCGACGGTGTCGCCGTTTAATTAATATGTCCGAGTCTCACGGTAGTTTTACGATAAAATCATTGTAAATTCACCTCGAAATATAAAGTAAACATTAATGCTAAAAGATATCAAAAATTATTGCGGGTGGTAGAACCTTGTGCAAGGTCCGTCTGGATCGCTAACACCATCTTGCTTGCTAATCCTGCCGCTAAGCAGCAGTGCTTGCACTGCTGTTCCGGCGTGGAGAGCACAACAACCGGTGAAATTACTGGCACAAGAGGTATTCCATCTTAGCCCTCTGGGTTGGGAACACATCTGAAATCCCTTTGGTGTTACGGGTGTCTGTGGGCAGTGGTAACGTACCATCAGGTGACCCACTTGCTTGTTTGCCTTCCTTTTTCATAAAAAAAATTTGTAGCTTACAAAATTTTTTACTTTTTTTTATACATAAACGAGAAAGAGGTAAGTTAACACTGCCCATAAACACCCGCAACACCAAGAGATTGCAGTTGCGTTGCCAACCCAGAGGGCTAAGATGGAATATCTCTTGTGGCAATAATTACACCGGCTGTCTTGTTCTCCACTCCGGAACACAACAGTACAAGCACTGCCGCTTAGCGGCGGGGTTAACGACCAAGATGGTGGTAGCGATCCGGACGGACACCCGCAAAAAAGCATTTTATGTCTTTCCTTGCAGACTTGTCATGTGCGAAGCCCTAGGCCTTCGTGGTACCGCTAACGTGTTTTCGACGCCAGGCGCGCAGGCCGCGGCGCGCGCCGCCGGGTACCAAATCATAGCTACGAGGGACTTTAATAACCAAGAACTGGCTCTAATGGGGACCGCCGTCACAGAATAAATAGTTAACTTAAGTGTAGTAAGGGAGCGTTCAAGTATTACGTAACGCAATTTGGGGGGGGGGGGGGGAGGGGGGTCTCGTAAAACGATACGATGCGTTACAGGGGCGGGAGGGGGTCTTTCTTACAACGCGTTACGTAACATTGTTTCTAAAAAATTAGGGAATTAAAACTCCCAAACTGGCAACCCTTTTCATTTACGTTACGGGGAATCCCTCGATTGTATTAGTCTGGTCGTCATTTTTTTTAATTTGTTCTCGCAAGTTGGCAAACCTTTTCGTTTATATTTCACGGGGAATCCCTAGATTGCATTGTACGTCAAATAATGTTGTTTTTGTCATTTAGTGTTACGTAACGTTTACAGAAAAATGTTACGGTGCGTTACAAGGGGGGAATAGGGGGTCAAAAATCTTCAAAAATTGCGTTACGTAATACTTGAACGCTCCCCAAGTTTGTTTTTATCGACGACCGGATAGCCTAGTGGTTAGTGACGCTGACTATGAAGCTAGAGGTTCCGGGTTCGATTCCCGGGAGGGGAAAAGCAGACGTTTGTATGATGAATGTAAATATAAATGTTTGTACCGGAGCCTTTGATGTTATGTGTATTTAACTATGTATTTGTCTATATAAGTATGTATATCCGTTGTCTAGTACCCATAGTACAAGCTTTGCTTACTTTGGGACTAGGTCAATTGGTGTGAATTGTCCGGAGATATTTATTATTTTTTATAAATAAGACAACCGAAAAAACACGCCAAACGACATTGTTAAAAAAACACTGACTTCGTCTAAGACGCATAAAATTGCTAAATTGTTGTAGACGACCATTAAAAATATATTAATGTCTAAAGAAGCAGTTAAAAAATGGCTTATTTTAGAAGTAACAGTGATACAAAGTTTAAAAAATGACAAAGTTAACAATTTCTCTTCTAGTTTTGAAATATGCTCATTCGAATCCGGATAAAAAATGTAGATTTTTTTATTATGAGACTGATTAGTTACAAGCTGATAATATTATAATAAACACGATTTAGTGCTGGTTCCAAACAAAACACAAGCTGTATGCAGCGCGATAGAACGTTTTTGCGACGCACGCCCGTTGTCATTTTATTACTCGTGATATTTCGAAAAATTATGATCGTAGAATAAAATTAAAAACACAGTTTTGCTTCTTTTAACCAATTCTATCAATTATAGAAATAAAAAAGTCATTAGTAAGTAGAGATAAAGTCGTAGTAGAGATATATCAAAAAGACCTATCAGATCCCTATCGAATCTGTCATTTTTTGACATATCGGATACCGACTTTGTTTCATACTACGCCAAGAAAGAACGACGCATACAATTTTACCATATCTTTTATTATAAACATAAATTTGATACAAAAGTACATCCTTAAAAAGTATTATGTACAATTCTTAAAATAAAGTCGAAAGTAGTCCTTATTAACCCATCTTTATATTACAAAAAAAATGGAATGATACAAAATATTAAAATTATTTTGTAAGAGGTTCCTATTTTCAAACGACAGATGGCGTTGTTACTTAATTATATTACAAAAATACATCCTATATTTGGTTTAATGAAAAAAGAAATTATAACCTTAAACATACTCGATATATTTTTATTTTTAAACTAAGGTATTCATAATTTACAATTTAATCAAAATTAGAAGTCCAATCAAAAAATAAGATATGATGCAAATATTTAAGCGAACGTACCTATATATTTTTTAATATATTTAAGTATTTTTGCATTGGTTCAAAATCGTTAGTTACATTTTTTATATTTTGTACATGAATTTTCAAAAGAAGGTAACTGAAATATGATTTTAAAAAGTCCAATTCTATAGATTCCAACTTTTAATTCCGATTGATCTTAATTTTAATTACTAAGAAATAAATATCTAACTGGACGAAGACCCAAAAAAAGTTTTATTTTAAAACAAAAACCAAATAAACTAAAAAATTACGTTTATCGACAACGCCATCTATGTTTTTGTAACCTTCTAATTATAAAAAATATAGAAAAGTCTTGATGAATTAAAGCTTTTCACAAACTTATTTTTATTTATTTACTACAATTTTGCGGCGACTTGGTTAACAAGTTCACTTGTTATTCCAAAGGATTTTTTTCCATGTGACAGAAAGACAAACAAAGAGTGAAATTTCAGTTAAAATATTCGTATACATTTCGTTAAAAATTTATTTTATCCCAAAAGTGATTCTAAAAAATTAAATTCTTTATAAAATTTAAAGTTCTAAATTTAATAAAATTGAGCAATTTTTTTACATTCAAGTCTGTGATAGATCAATTCTTACTAAACACCTATATATCACATTGAAATATTACTTAACATTCTCTATATCATGTTGTTTTAAGAAAAATATACAATAAATATAAAAATTTCAATGTCGAAGGCCATATATGGTTTTATTAAATACCAATAATTCATTTACAACCGAAATTAAGTATCTGACTTTTATTTGTTTTTTTTTATTTAAAAATAGTACAAGTTTACAATTACTCTCAAAACATCTAAAGAAAACTCACAGGTTAAAAAAACTAAAAAAACTGGTAATTTAAACTTGTCTCACATCCAATTTAATTGTTCATTTAGAGTTATGTTTTCTAGGGATGTAAAGATTTCATAAATTTATATGTTAAATAAAATCGGATCACTTACGTATTTTAAGGTCGAGAATTTCCCGACATGTTTCGGACCAGTCTCGTCTCGAGTTGAATTCTCGACTTTAAAGTACGTGAGTGATCCGATTTTATTTAATATATCTAAAAGCTTGAATTTCTCTTTTTCTAAAAGTGATATCGAATCAAGTCGTCGACATATTTTGGCCAATAATTACTTCTTATTTATTTAATCATTATTACTAAAATTAAACTAAAATGGAACATTATTTACTTAATGGTGAGCAAATATTATTTTAAAAGACTATATGTAGAGATTCTTAAAAATTAAAAATGTATTCATAAAAATTGGTTATTTTTATTCTTTCGAGCTCCCAAATATTGAAAAATGCTACTAACCGTTACCTACCGATTGGTAAAAAAACTAGTATTAAAACTACCTAATTAATTCTATAGTTATTGTAATTAATTAATCAGCCATTTCCAATTTCTGGGAGCTCAAAATAAAAATCACCGCTTTTTTAGATACCTTTGAGTAAATTTTAAATTATTCTGCTACACAATTGAATAAGTATGAAAATCTCATATTTCTTATTCACGAATAAAACATGTTGTGTAACAAATATTGATTGAGCAAAAATTTCTGGTGAATTTTGTCACGACATGACACTTTTATGCAAGTTGATATAAACACAAATGCCAAATTGGATAAAAGTGAAATCACAATTTGACAAGTCAAATGATAGTTTTTACAATATTAAGTAGTGTCGAATGAAACTCAAACTATCAAGTAATCGTATGAAACTCGTAATTATTATGTCAATATGTCTAATTTTGTCATCTTTTGACATTTTGACACAACATAAAATTTTATCTGATTTTTTTTATCGAGCAATTGACAGTTAAATCAAACATGTTTAAGAATAGATGAAAAATTAAAAAAAAAACAGTAATAAAACATCTAGTTGTAAACAAAATTCGTACTAGATTTATGTCAAATTACAAATACCGTATGTCAATGCGTGTACAATTTCTGGCCCCTTCTATTCTGTCAACGTATCGAGTGACAACGTCATATTTTTATTAAAAACACTATGTACTTAACTAACAGCGTCTGACATATTAATGTCAAAATGTGTCAAAATCACAGTCAAAACAAAAGTCGTCCCTCCTGTGGTCTACATTTAACAATTTGGATACATACAGTTGATGTTTTGTCAACCTCGTAAGGCCCAAGTTCTACATATATAGGACAAATTTCAAACTGACGTTGAACTCACTGTCACAAACGATATGGTTCAAAATTCATAGAACCAAATTTGACGTGAGCCTTACGAGGTTAAATAGACCAAAACCAGGCCAGGATCCGTACATATACATCCGTACAATGTAGACCAAAAATATTGGACTAACTTAATTATAATCCACAGGAAAGAGCGAACTCAATTCAGATTTCAACCCAAATGTCAAATAGTCTAAAGTTCCTTTGCCCTCACACACCGAAGCAGCGAAAACTCGTAAATTTGCTTCAAAAATTACAATTAAAACTTAAAAATTCGGTAATCTAAAACCTAAACTGCACCTTCTCTCGGAAGCGATGAAAGAATTGTCCGAACTAATCAAACTTTCACTTTCTAATCCTATATCAGACTTCACAAACTTTATATCCCCTAAACTTTGACTAAAGTCACTGCTCACCATTCCAGTGTCGACACTGGTCTGTGGAGTCAACACCTGATACGTATTATCTCTGCACGGTATCAGACGATGTGACCCGTGCAGGATCATCGTCGATCCCCTCTTCAGGGTCTCTCGGCCAATCTCGACGATCTCCATCGAATTCTGACCAATCACGAAGCTTTTGTAAGCCTTCACGAAGACAATGATGATTGTTAATAGGCCGAATATGATCATGGAGTACGTTAGGAGCTGGGCAGCGACTGGCCCGATAGTTGTGGCCAGATAGATCCAACGCCATATTGGTGTTGTTACGTCGTGGATGCCCTGGAAACAGAAAGAAAATTGCTATTAGTACGCGTGGCACAAGCAGAGGAGTATATAAAGATTTGGCGCCCCGGGCCATTAAGCTTTGGCGCCCCATTAAATGACGATAAAGTATTTCATTTTTGGGGCGGCTGCCGCCGCTCGCAGCCTGGTGCCCCGGGCCATGGCCTGGATGATCCTGGGCACAAGGGCTGTTAGCATAGGTGGCATAACTGGAAATAAACCAAGAACTGGCTGCACTATAGCCAGCTATTTAAGGTCCAAGGCCCGTTCGCCACCACCATCTTGCTCACTAATCCAGCCGCTAAGCAGTGCTTGCACTGTTGTGTTCCGGCGTGGAGAGCAAGACAGCCGGTGACATTACTGGCACAAGATGTGTTCCATCTTAGCGATCGGAGTTGGCAAAGCATTTAGAATCTTTTTGGTGTTGTGGGTGTCTGTTGGCGGTGGTGGTCGCTTACCATCAGGTGACCCATTTGTTGGTTTTTCTTTCTGTTTTATGAAAAAACTTTCCATCTTTTCACTACCTCAAAAGGTAGAATTTCCAATAATCCTTTCTTTGTTAAACTCCCCTAAAAGAACTCATGCTCCAAATCAAAAGCCTCAAGATTTAGACTACGTGTTTGTCAGTCAACCATGGAAGGTTGTCAAATATATACACGATTGAATAAATGACAGTGATGGTTGAATTTGATACTGAAATATACCATTTTTAAAATCCCACATGGGTAGCCAAACAAGCAAGTGGGTCACCTTATGGTAAGGAATAACCACCGATTATAGACATTCGCAATACCAATAATGCAGATGCGTTGCCAACCCAGAGGGCTAAGATGGAATACCTCTTGTGTCAGTAATTGCACCGGCTGGACTAGCGAGCAAGATGGTAGCGATCCGGACGGACCTTGCACAAGGTCCTACCACCCGCGAAATCTACACTAATAGATAGATAGATAGATAGATTCGTTTATTACTTATTGGAAATTACATTAAATTTAGAATGTCAAAGATAACAAATTCCCAATAAGATCGTCAAAAGGTAAACAAAATAATAAAATAAAAATATCTAGAAATACGTCTAGAAAAATGTCAAAAATTCAAAAATAAAAAATTTAAATGTCACAATAAAAATACAAATATAAATTCAAAGTCACAAACGGTGAAAATGTCAAAATAGGCAAAAAATAATAAAATGAAAACAAAACAAAAACAATCAGTTACAAAATAATAATCTAAAACAATAAGCAAGAATAATATGTCAAATTAATTTAAATGTCAACTGTTTTCATTGTACTCTTTTACAGAGTACAATGACTTATTTAACAAAAAAATTCTTAGTCGGCTACCAAATGCTTCGTCCGAACATTCATTCTTTAGGTCGGCGGGTAAGCGCTCGTAAAACCTAGGGCCTATGACACGCGGGTTCTTGTCAAGCAGCTTCAGCCGCCGCGGCACCGCTTGCAGTCGCCCCGTCTGGCGGGTTATTCTGCCTGGGATATTGACGCGTTTAAACAAATGAATGTTACGTCGTGTGTACATTATAACATCGTAAATATATTGCGAATAATGCGTCAATATCCCAAAGCTCCTGAATAGCTCTCTGCAGGAGTCCCTAGGTTTCACACCTGCCAATGTACGTAGAGCCCGCTTTTGGACTTTGAACACTCTGTCGGAGTCCGTCGAGTTTCCCCACAATATAACGCCGTACGACAAGAGTGAGTGGAAATGAGCATGGTAGACTTGGACTAGTGCTTTTTTGGAAATTAGTGGTTTGAGCTTTCGCAATGCAAATACCACGCCGTTTAATCGTTCACAAAGCTTTTGCACATGCGGTTTCCAATTTAGCCTATCGTCCATGATGAATCCAAGGTACCTACTTGTTTCACACATTGGCATCGAACTCTGTAGTTGTGGAGCCACTGTGTGGTTGGCCGAAAACAAGATAACATTTGATTTGGTCACGTTAAGGACCAAACCATTTGCAGTGAACCACTCATGCAGCTGATTGCATACACCTCCCAACCCGTGCTCAAGCTGTTCATATGTACAGGCGGTCACTACTACCGTGGTATCATCCACAAATAAAACTGTTTGACCCTCATTGACAGAGGCTGCAAGATCATTGATAAATAATGAAAACAGGGTATTCCCCAAGGACGATCCTTGTGGGATGCCTACGTTCACATCGCCTGCCTTAGATTTTACCCTCCTACCATCAATTTGAACTGCAACCGTCTGCTGCCTACCTTCAAGAAAAGACTTAAAAAGTAGGAGGTCCTTATCTTTAATGCCATAGTGCCTCAGTTTCTCTAGCAATAACTTATGGTTAATTACATCGAACGCCTTGGATAGGTCACAAAATACCCCTGCAACTTTATGTTTCTCATCCAAAGCTGTTGCGATGCAATCATACACTTTGTATGCAGCTAATGTGGTAGACCTTTTTTTTCTATAAGCAAATTGTTCGTCCGTCAGTAGGTCATTTGTCTCTAGATGTCGCATTAAGCTGTCGGATAAAATCGACTCAACAATCTTTGAGATATTTGGCACAATAGTTATAGGTCTATAGTTATCCACGGAACACTTTTCACCTTTTCCTTTATACACAGGACATACCCGTGTGCTCTTCAGTACATCAGGGTATACTCCACACAAAAACATACTGTTCACGAGTTCAACCAGCAAACCAGAAATGACCGGCCAGACACACATAAGTATATTAATAGAAATATCGTATATATCAAGAGTGTTGCGCGTCTTCATCATCAGCCGCAAAGCGCGGTCGACGTCTGCAAGTGTAACGGTGGGCAGAACGAAGTCAGGTATATTAACATCGTGAAGGAAATTCTGTAGATAGTTAACAGACGTACGTTTATTAATTTGAATAGTGTATTTAGATGCTATTGTCAGAAAATGCTGATTGAGATGTTCAGGTACTCTGTCATCGGGTATTTCATTTGAACTTTCGTCCTTTAATGAAATGGTGTGGATCCCCGATTTTGCTGAAATTTCCTCATTTACAACGCGCCACAACTCTTTCGATGGGTTTTTACTATTTTGTAAACGACTTTCAATATACTGCTGCCGGGCGGACAAAGTTTCGGACTTAATCAGTTTACAATAGTGATCGATGCCTTCTATCAAAACCTTACTGTCCGGATATTGTCGTTTCATTACCGTCATGTCATTGTAGTTTTGTATAAATTTTGAGAGGCTATCAGTCAACCACGGAACACTTTTAGTTTTCTTAACGTGGATCTTTTTTTTTTTTTTTTTTAAATATAATAAATCTAGATCTACACTAATGTAATAAAGAGGTAAACTTTGTTTGTTTGTATGTAGGGGGTAATCTCTGGAACTACTGAACCGATTTCAAAAGTTCTTTCACAGATAGAAAGCTACACTATCCCTGACGGACATAGGCTACTAATTCCACGCGAACGAAGTCGCGGGCGTCCGCTAGTAATACTACTATCCTACTAATAATATAAATGTGAAAGTTTAAATGTTTGAATGTTTAGATGTTTGTTACTCAATCACGCAAAAACAACTGAATGGATTTGGATGAAATTTGTCACACATATAGTTTATAACCTGGATTAACACATAGGATACTTTTTATCCCGTAAAAATGCATAGTTCCCACGGGATAGCGATAAGTAAGTTATACGCAGCCGTGGCGTCATGAGCAGCAAAGCAACCAATTCTCATTAATTTGTCCAAGAGGTTGCAGATTGCATGTTGGGTGCACGTTTCCTTGACTCATTTAAACAAGTCTACGCGGACGGAGTCGCGGGCAAAAGCTAGTATAAATTATAATTAGAATATTTACCTCCTCTATCCACATGACAGGAAAGTATATATCCGGGAACTTGTGGATGCTGTTCACATGAATATTTGGCGCTCGGTTAACTTTAATGTTCAACTGCACTCGTACAAACCCTTCCAAGGGAACGCCTAGTTTCTGAAAACAATACAACAGAAGTTAAAAAAAAAACTATAAACTTAATAACCTTAGACCAGAGATGCAACCCCCGGTCCGCGGTTTGAATGCGGTCCGCCATTGCTCTTGATCAGTGGCGCAGCTTGCCCTGGACAGGCTCTGTATCAAAACTGGTCGGGGGCCCTTCTGCCCGACTGCGGTCGTTAAGTCTGTGTGGAAGCGGAGGAGAAATATATATTGCACAGACGCTGCTTTACACGTCCATAACAATAATTTCGCGGAGTAGCAAGGTAATTTGTTCCAGTTTGTTTTTTAGGGATACAAGTTCTATCCTCAGTGGTATGCCCTTACCGGTTGTATCAGGAAGTAGGTCTCATGTTTCTTCTTACTCGGCTTCAGTCCCTCGAACTTCTCGATGAGAGACGGCTCGGCGTCATAGAAGTGTGGGAACGAGAGATAAACAGGAGCGTCTGGAAGAGAGGTTGAAAATTTACAAATCGCACGCTTAGAATTAAAGTGACCCATTTCCGAATAATACACGTCCCAAAATATCACCTTAATTAAAAAACATAGGGTTTAACGCACGCTTAGAATTAAAGCGACTCAATTCTGAATATGACATTACCCAAAATTAAACCCTATGTCTTTTAGTTAAGGTGATATTTTGGGACGTGCATAATTCAGAAATGGGTCTCTTTAATTCTAAGCGTGCGTTAATTTTGGGAAATATAATATTCAGAATTGAGTCGCTTTAATACGAAGGGTGCGAAATGTAGATAAAGCAATGACAGTTCACGCACACTGTCGCATGTGACTTTGATTTTGCGGGTAGTACCTTGTGCAAGGTCCGTTTGGATCGCTACCACCATCTTGCTCGCTAATCCAGCCGCTTAGCAGCAGCCCTTGCACTGTTCCGGCGTGGAGAGCAAGAGCCGGTGACGTTACTGGCACAAGAGGTGTTCCATCTCAGCCTTCTAGGTTGGCAACGCATCTGCTGTATCTTTGGTGTTGGGAGTCTATAGGCGGTGGTGATAACTTATTAGGTGACTCACTTGCTCATTTGCTCCTACATACTTAAAATAATTAAACATTTTTTTTTATGAAATAGGAAGGCATACAAGCAAGTGGGCCATCTGATGGTAAGTGTGATCACCACCGCCTATAAACACTCGCAACACCAAAGAGATTTCAGATGCGTTGCCAACCCAGTGGGCTAAGATGGAATAACTCTTGTGCTAGTAATTGCACAGGCTGTCTTGCTCTCCACGCCGGAACACAACAACGCAAGCACTGCTGCTTAGCGGCTGGATTAGCGAGCAAGATGGTGGTAGCGATCCAGACGAAGCTTGCACAAGGTCCTATCACCCACAAATTTAATTTATTAATTTTGTAAAGAAAAGATACTTTGGCGTTACTTACTGTATTGACACGGGCTGATGTTCTGCAACCCCCTGGGGGGGCATTTCTCCCCCTGGCAATAGCATTTGTTGTCTTCATTAACATCTGCGCACTCGAACGTGGACTGAGGGGGGGTGTAGAGACCCGTCTGGATACCTGGAAATAGGGGGGCATATAAGACGAGTATAGGTAAATCTCCAGTGTTTTGTGAGTACTGTTCCTTCATTAGCTGTTGAAATACAGATCTACAAACATATACTTTAGGCAAGAACAAGCTGTATTCGGAGTTGATACTAGTTTTAGCAGTAATTGGTGCTAAACGTTAGGTATTTCGGCAAAATAAGGAACGGTAGTAATAGTAAGCAACAGTGAAAACGCTGGAGAATTAATTTCAATCGCTACCCCAAACAAACGCGAAAGTTTGTAAGGATTGGTGGACGTTTATTAAGTAGTCTATTACACAAAAGCTAATAAACGGATGTTGATGAACTTGACAATAATATAAAGAACTAACAAGCAGATGCCCTTGACTTCGCTCGCATGGAATTAGTAGCCTATGTCCATCAGGGATAGGCTCTCTATTAGTGAAAGAATTTTTGGAATCGGTTCAGTTCTTCCAGAGACTACCCCCACATATAACCAGACAAACAAAAACAACAGTCGAATTGAGAACCTCTTCTTTTTAAAAGTCGGATAAAACATGGTTTACCTTTTTATGATAATAGTGTAAACGTACTTAGATTTTTTTTTGGTAACCCAAATTCTTTCACTAATAGGAAGCTACACTATTACTGATATAGGCTTCTTATTCCACGAGAACGAAGTTGCAGGCATCTGCTAAGTAGTCTGCATCTACACTAATATAATAAAGAGGTAAACTTTGTTTGCTCGTATGTAGAAGAGTAATCTCTGCAACTACTGAACCGATTCCAAAAACTCTTTCACAGATAGAAAGCTACACTATCCCTGACGGATATAGACTACTAATTTCAAGCGAACGAAGTCGCAGCATTGACTCATCATCATCATCATCTCAGCCACAAGAAGTCCACTGTTGGACATAGGCCTCCTCCATGGATTTCCAAAGTGACCGGTTGGAAGCAGCATGCAACCAGCGCCTTCCTGCCACCTGTATGAGGTCATCGGACCATCTTGTGGCTGATCGTCCTACGCTGCGCTTGCCGATACGCGGCCGCCATTCGAGAACTTTTCGACCCCATCGGCCATCAGTTCTCCGTGCTATGTGCCCTGCCCACTGCCACTTCAACTTGCTAATCCGCTGGGCTATGTCGGTTACTTTCGTTCGTCTGCGGATCTCCTCATTTCTGATTCGATCACGCAGAGAAACTCCAAGCATAGCCCTCTCCATAGCTCGTTGCGTGACTTTGAGCTTTCTTTTAAGGCCCATAGTAAGCGGCCACGTTTCAGTGCCATAAGTCATCACTGGTAACACACATTGATCATTGACCAGCATTGACTAGAAGTACATAATAATCTCACCGTCTTTGTAAACATCCTCTCTATACTGCAGTGGCAAGACTCGGCAGATATCCTTGTCGTATACATACACCAGGTCCGATTTCGTGACCGACCGCGGTGGGAAGAAAGATCCTTCAGAGGCCCTGGAATTTAAGAAAAACTGGGTTAGTATTACCAACGACGCAGCTGTACGTGTCCCAGAGAGAGTGTTCTATGGATAAGAAGAGCCTGCAGCCCTGTTTAAATAAACTATTTCTATTTCTATGCCACCCTATTGTTATGGCACGGCACCAACAATTCGATGGCGGTGGTCGATACATACGTTCGACTTGCCCATTGGTTGTAGGAGTGTTTGGGGACAGAGTCCCAACATATAGTAAACATAATTAGTACCAAATAACGATTATAGATGGCGTCACAGGTAGCATATCTAAAGAGGTATTGATGATAGAATGATTAAAGAGACTCCATATTTTACCTATGAGCAACATTACTATTTACACGAATTCGTAGCGTTATTTCTTAAGATCGTTATTATTATTTTTGTATAAAATAGGAAGGCAAACAAGCAAGTGGGTCACCTGATGGTAAGTGATCACCACCGCCTATAGACACCTGCAATATCAAGGAGATTGCAGACGTTGCAACGCATCTGCTATCTCCTGGGTGTTGCAGACGTCTAAAGGCGGTGGTGACTTACCATCAGGTGACCCACTTGCTTGTTTGCCTTCCTTATTTAAAAAAAAAAAAAAGTAAATAAACAGTAGGATTCGAGTAAGTTGTTTTTGCCATTTCGAAGCTAAACCAGATTTGGCTACATGCAAAAAATGGGCCGAAAGGCTTGAAACCGATTTTTCTCGCAAACGACGATTTGCCCAAGTTTTGGCCTTTAGCCTTATCTCGAGATACGGCGAAGGTCGAGATCTTACGCAACCAACATCACGGACGAGTCGAGAGCAAACATTTCATGTCAATATGACAGAGTTAACAGTTTTTTGTCGTAAAAAGGCGCTAACTGCGAAACAAACCTTTTTCAAGTCCATTATAAAAAAATCGCGACTCTTACGCATAAAAATGGAACGGTTTTGCGGTTTATTTAGAACTAGCGGACGCCCGCCACTTAGTTCACGACGAATAAGCAGTAGTATGCATTAGGGACCTCAAAGCCGGCAACGCATCTGCGATTTCTCTCGAGGTTGCTGGTTCCTATAGGTGGTGATCACTTCCCATCAGTTGATCCGAATGCTCGTTTACTTCTCTTTTTTTTAAAAGTATACGTATAAAATCGAACCCGAAAACCGTTAATTTGTTGCCAATACACAGAAAAAAAATTTTTTTTGGTCTAAAAAGCAAAAATGCGATACTTAGGTACTAGATGTTGTTGATGACGGAACCCTCGGTGCGCGATTTTACCAATAACTTGTTATTGAAATTATATTTTAAGATTTGTTTTCTGCCGTGACAAAATCGCTAAAAATACTTTTCAAAATCTATCGTTTAATTTAAATTTAAAAATTTGCCGAAGGAAAACTATCAATAGATGTCAGTGTCAGAGTTCATTTTTTGTGGAAAACCGAAGATTAGTTAAAAATGCTTTCCGATACGCATGTTGTCGTTTGGTAATTTTTGCGCATTAAAGAAATCCTTTGATGAATGTTAAGGATCATATTTTTTGTTGAAACTATTATTATAAGTATTGTTATGCGTGACTTTACAATGCTAAACGGCAACTTTGACGTTTGGTTTCGCTAGGTCATAATTATGAATAAGAAAAATGGCGGATCGTAACCTTTTAAGATTTAAAATAATTCTATTTTTTTTGTACCATACCTACTATTAAAATTTTAAAACCAAATAAATGCAAATTATTAAATCTTTCTATTTAAAAGTGACTTCATCATCATCATCATTTTTGCGGGTGGTAGGACCTTGTGTGAGGTCCGTCCGGATCGCTACCACCATCTTGCTCGCTAAGCAGCAGTGCTTGTGCTGTTGTGTTCCGGCGTGAAGAGCCAGACAGCCGGTGCAATTACTGGCACAAGAGGTATTCCATCTTAGCCCTCTGGGTTGGCAACGCATCTGCAATCTCCTTGGTGTTGCGGGTATTTATGGGCGGTGATGATTACTTGCTCGTTTTCCTTTTATGTTTTACAAAAAAATTATGTTTATTTATAGTCAAAATAGTCGTAGGTTAGTCGTAGAATTAAAAAAAAGTCCATAGATGTCGTGGCGTTGTCTAAGTTATGCTTTAACGTTGCGAGAACGGGAGTCCATTTTTTAATGTAATATGAAGGAAAACAAGCAAGCGGGTCACCTGATGGTAAGTGATCACCACCGCCTATAGACATGCCCAACACCAAAGAGATTGCAGATGCGTTGCCAACCCAGAGGGCTAAGATGGAATACCTTTTGTGCCAGTAATTACACCGGCTGTCTTGCTCTCCACGCCGGACCACAACAGTGCAAGCACTGCTGCTTAGCGGCAGGATTAGCGAGCAAGATTGTGGTAGCGATCCGTACGGACCTTACACAAGGTTCTACCACCCGCATATTCTTATTGTCCTTGGTATTATGTACAGTCAAGGAATTAAATTTCCAACCCACCTAAGGTTCAATAGCATATAGCAAACTGTCACCATAAGAGCTATAGAGCAAGACGTTAGTTTGACATATCGACCTTAATGCATTGCGAATGTCAGACGACATTTCAACGAAATGGGTAGGGAATTAAGTTCCTTGACTGTAGGCCTAGGCTAATTTGTTTCTATGTGCGTCCCCTTCCTTTGGCACTCGTTAGAGAGAGACGCAGGGAGAGACAAATTCAACTTGGGCCGTCTGTTAGGACCGCTGGACTTTTGAAAATTTTGCCACGTAACTCTATTAAATGACCTTAATTTAACAAATAAAGTATCTTTATCTTTACATATAATATTAGATATCTTCTTTATCTTTTTATTATCTTTACATATTGTCAAGTGAAGAGGGGCTTTCAATATTCAGCCATTGGTTCAACTTTGAATCTTATCGTAAGTGAATAAAGTGCTTCTAAGTTTTCTAACTAGCAGCGACACAGGCGTCGGATAGCAGAACTAAAAATATGACGCCAATTTAAAACGTACAAAACGTAGAGTTTACTTGACAATTGGCACAGACAGTTTTATTCAGGCTATCCAACATAGTCTACCAAATAGACTATGGTCGGTTACTCTGCCACTGCGTTGTACACAGTTCTATAGTTTTCTTATTTCGATGGTTTTTATGTACATTACATCCCGGTTGTAACCGGGGCAAGCCGGGATGGTTCGCTAGTCAACACTAAAGGCGATAAACGCCCTGTTAACCTTTAAAAAAAAAGTTGTTATTTGTTTTTACAAGTTTATTTCTACAGTGACGTGGGTAACTTTTGAACCCAAGTTCAAATTTAACAGGTAAATAAACATAGGCAAAAAAACAATGTCATTTTTTGACATGAAAAAAATAAACACGAGTCAGACCAGACACGAATAAGCGCAGGGTTCGTTTTAATTTATTTTTTGGAATAGGGTAGCTAACGAGCTTGTGGCGGGGTTCCACTCCGCACTGTTGGTACGCTCGGCCGCCTTGCCTACAGAGTAGGCAAACCGCAGTAGGTTGTCGGCTCGACACGCGCCCGCTCGCTCGCCCTCGCCGTGTCAGTGTAATTGAAAACGAATGCAGCGCAACCCTAACGTGTCGCCGGGAGGCGGGGGAAGGCGGACGCGGGCGACGCGTTCTGACGCGAGCCGCCTGGCGAATGTGTATGAAGTAATACGAATTTTTTGAGCGTATCAATAAAGCTGCCACTCGTTTAATGGCGGTCGTAAAAGAGAACTCTGACTCGCTACAACCCTCTAGGTCTCTCTCTGAATGCCTCTGGAGCTCGAACTCACCGTACGAAATGCAGAATCAAGCTACTACTATACGCCGGTATTCAGTGCGAGTGTGGTACTGCCCCGGTCGAGACGGCCCATTCGTAATGCAATCAGTAGCTAGAGAATCTCTACCACTAGTTAAAAACTCATTTAAAAAACGAAAATTCTTTTTAAGTAATTGAGAATAAGTGCGTGTGGTAGGTGAAAAGCCGTCTGGATCGCTACCATCCTGCCCGCTAATCCAACCGCTAAGCAGCAGTGCTTGCACTGTTGTGTTCCGACTTGAGGAGCAGACAGCCGGTGCAATTACTGGTACAAGAGGTGTTCCATTAGCCCTCTGGGTTGGCAACGCATCTGCAATCTCCCAGTGTTCCTGGTGTCTACAGGAGGACGTGCGATTACCATCAGGTGACAGCTACTTGCTTGTTTAGAGAGGGGGTTGGAATAGAGACCGACGGACAGTTTTTGCCTTTACACTACAGATCCCTAAAAAGTAGGTGTGTCTTGAACTTGGCAAAAAACATGCGTTGTATTATTACATATTATGTATTAATACATAATGTGTTCAAGCATTGTTACCAACGGATTTTAGCTACAGTCAATGAGGTCAAACACTTAACCTCCCTTCTGGCGGCTGTCGGGTAAAAATAACTACCTACACACGACTCTATTGTCAAGAGACCTTTATCTTTAGCTTTATCTTTACATAGTATAAAACAAAGTAGCTATCCGTTGCTATCTGTCCTCAAATCGGCCGCTTACTCCATCTAAACCAGTGGCTCCAACACACTGAAAATAATGGACTTCTAGTCAAGTGTTTAAAAAATGTCCTCAAAAGTTGAATAAATAGTATTTTATGCAACTGTTGCATAATGAGGGGTCTTAAAACACGAGTGTGGTTTTATGAAACGAGCGTCAGCGAGTTTCATAATAGGATCACACGAGTGTTTTAAGACCTAATTATGTACAGTTGCATACATTACTTTATCTACATACGTATCATAAGTACTCTATGATGGGTTCAGAAGCCATAGGGCAATGACCTGCATTGCTACTAGCTACTAGTGCTAGGTACCTATTAAATATCTATAGACTGTACACATTAAAATAATGTAATAAAAAATGAATTTGAACAAATATAGAAACAAATTAGAAAAATTCTCACAAAAATATTGGTTGTTATAATGCTGGTCATTGCCTACGGTTTCTGAACGCATTATAGAGCATTTATGATATATGTGTAGATAAATAGTATTTTATGAAACTGTTGCATAATGAGGGGTCTTAAAACACGAGTGTGGTTTTATGAAACGAGCATCAGCGAGTTTCAAAATAGGATCACACGAGTGTTTTAAGACCTAATTATGTAAAGTTGCATACATTACTTTATCTACACATATATCATAAGTACTCTATGATGGGTTCAGAAGCCATAGGGCAATGACCTGCATTGCTACTAGCTACTAGTGCTAGGTACCTATTATATATCTATAGACTGTATACATTAAAATAATGTAATAAAAAATGAATTTGAACAAATATAGAAAAAAATTAGAAAAATTCTCATAATAATATTGGTTGTTATAATGCTGGTCATTACCTACGGTTTCTGAACGCATTATAGAGCATTTATGATATACCTATGTGTAGATACGAGTAAAAGTACAATAAATCTACAATAGCTGGCACTGTCAGTCTGTCGGACCGACGGCGCTGCTCTCAATGCTATTATTTTGTAAAATAAAAAAATTAAAAACCCAGCTGCGTAAAAAGTAAATCAAAACTGAAAAGATTAAAACAAGACCAGAAGTCTGAAGTTCTGTTAAGTAATGTTGAATACCTACACCATTGCAATAGTTTCATGAACTTCAACAGTCGGGACCCATTAAAAATGTAAACCGGCTCAAATGGTCCCAGTAATGGGTCCCGACTGTTGAAGTTCATGAAACTATTGCAATGGTGTAGGTATTCAACATTACTTAACAGAACTTCAGACTACTGGTCTTGTTTTAGTCTTTTCAGTTTTGATTTACTTTTTACGCAGTTGGGTTTTTGATTTTTTAAATTTACTTTTTTTTATTTTTTACACTTTTTAGTTCGGATTAAGTGAGAATGGTTGTTAACCAACTTTAAATCGTTATAGATCCTTAACGGCCATTCAAAATGAAAAATACTTAATGTGAGAAACCTAAAAATTGTTTTCAAATATCCATGATACCCACTGAATGTAGTCCGTCGAAATTATTTTTTTTATTTTTCATAATATGGCGTCTGGTGGTTGCCATATTGAATTTTGATTATTGTCATGTCTTCAGTAACACTCGCAAAATTAAGACGAATCGATTGACGTAAGAATCATCAAAATCGGCCCACGCATTTGGTCTCTAGATCGCCACAAAGGAAAAAACATACATACACACATACATACATACATATATAGGCTGATAAACACATTACCCTCCTTTGTGTTGCGCAGTCGAGTAAAAAACCTATTTGCAGTGAAACTTAATAAATTATTATTTTATTCGTTTAGACGTAAAGTGGTAAATACAATGACTATAAATGGTGAACTAATAATTTGCATTTGCAACATTGGCGTCAACCTGTATTCTCATGTCGGGCCGTTTTTCTGCTGTCATTTAGTATGACACTGTATATCCAACCATTATAATATCATTTGATACAGCCTGGTAACAGATGGACAGACAGACGGGTCCCGTTTTACCCTTTGGGTACGATACCCTAAAAAGAAGACATACCTGATATTGTTGCAGGGTCTATCTTTCCAATGCGGTAGGTGATCCAAACCATTGATTTTGTCGATGTACCCAAAGCGCTCCATCGACTTCTGCCCAGTATAAATTGTCGACACCTCATCAAGAGTACCGTTTCGCTAGAAAAAAAACCTTTTTTTAGCATCATTCCCTTAGCCTTTAATTATTTAAGGTAACATTGCTCGAATATTAAATTTGTGGCTAGTAGGACCACCATCTTGCTCGCTAATTTAGCTGCTAAGCAGCAGTGCTTGCACTGTTGTTTTCCGGCGTGAAGTACAAGACAGCCGGCGCAATTACTGGAACAAGAGTTATTACTTATTACATCTTATCCCTCTGGGTTTTTATACAACATTACAAGGCAAACGAGCAAGTGGGTCACCTGATGGTAAGTGATCACCACCGCCCATAAACACCCGCAACGCCTAGGAGATTGAAGATGCGTTGTTAACCCAGAGGGCTAAGATGGAATACCTCTTGTGCCAGTAATGTCACCGGCTGCCTTGCTCTCCACGCCGGAACACAACAGCGCAAGCACTGCTGCTTGCTGTTAAGCCTAGATATAAATGAAGGGGAGGAGGGTGAACATTCGGCCGTTTTTATCAAAATTTTGAAGTAAGAGATGGCAATTAGCATTGTCATTTGTCATATACCGACGCTTTGCCGGGAGAAATACCTGATTTGACTACACAAATTAATTCGATAATCACTATACCTTCAAAAATCTGTCAACAACTTGTTGCTGACAATGACGGCGGTGAAAACGCCCGATATTCGCCCGGGAACGACACGTTAAAGTTTAGATATTGAAATACTGAATGAAAATATCGATATCGATAATCGTCATATCGATTAGTATCAGAATATCGATGTTACAGCTGATACAAGGTGGACCGACGATGTGATGGATGCTTGTCCAGGGGTGCAATTTTTGAAGCTCACCAAGTGACTAGAGCTCACCAAAATGGCCGAATCTCTCTGAAAAACGCCTATTTTGCTGAGCTTTAGTTACCCGGTGAGATTCAAATGCAATTTTGGAATCTCACTAGGTAACTACAGCTCACCAAAATGGCCGCATTTCTGTGAAAAACGGCCATTTTGGCGAGCTTTAGTCACCTGGTGAGATTCTAAAATCGCACTCCAGGACTGACAAGATAGAACTTTACTCACGGCCAACAGTAAGCCCATCTGGCTGTTAGGACGCTTTCCTTTTGGGTAGAAGTAGTGAGCAAGCGTCACCAATGGATCGTTGTATCTGTAAAAAAAAAGACGGTTAGATACTTCAATATATACGAAGAAACTTAACACGGTGAATGGAAGACAATTTGTCACACAGAGTTAAGGTTACGGGTCTGCTGGTGGTAGGACCTTGTGCAAGGTCCGTCCAGGTCGCTACTACCATCTTGCTCGCTAATCCTGCCGCTAAGCAGCAGCGCTTGCACTGTGTTCCAGCGTAGAGAGCAAGACAGCCGGTGCTTACTGGCACAAGAGGTATTCCATCTTAGCACTCTCGGTTGGCAACGCATTTGCAATCTCTTTGCTGCTGCGGGTGTCTATAGGTGGTGGTTATCACGTACCATCAGATGACCCACTTGCTTGTTTGCCTTCCTATTTCATAAAAAAAGAATTATTTATATATTTTGTAGACATTATGGATTTTTTTTGCATGATACGCGTAGACAGAGATTGCTGAAATTTTGGCATTGCTCAAAGAAGTTCTCCAAATAGGCACATCGAAATTGGAAGGCGGCCACCCCATTTGGTAGATGGCAACCTTCAATGAGACCGTTGGTACGTGGTACAGTTAGAAGTAGCTTAACACTTACGAACCTTGTCATTGTAACGTGCGAAATGAGAGCTGGTCGAATTTGTCACATCACTGACAGCGACAAGGTACTAAAACACAGTACAGTAGAGACCTTACCCAAAAACCAGCTGTTCCGCCGTTACGTGTACGAATGGCTTCGCATTCTCCCGGTACGTAACGGCTAAACCGGAGACGAAGAGGTTGAAGATGAAGCCGGCCATGTTGGGAGAGAAGGATGTCACTGTCTGAAAGAGAAAAATGTGTTTCGTGATACTTTCCTCGATAGAGAAAGAATTGGGAAGGAAAACAAGCAAGTGGGTCACCTGATGGTAAGTGATCACCACCGCCTATAGACACCCGCAACACCAAAAAAATTGCAGATGCCAACCCAGAGGGCTAAGATGGAATACCTCTTGTGCCAGTAATTACACCGGCTGTCCTGCTCTCCACGCCGGAACACAACAGTGCAAGCACTGCTGCTTAGCGGCAGGATTAGCGAGCAAGATGGTGGTAGCGATCCGGACGGGCCTTGCACAAGGTCCTACCACCCGGAAAGAATAGAATACAAGTAGAGAAGTCTTTCTTCGAACAAAACCGGCAAAGTGCGAGTCGGACTCGCGCAACGAGGGTTCCAAATAAACTTAATAAGCACCTAATATATCTCTAATGCAAAAAAATAACTAAAAAGCAAATGATAATCCGTTACGTACCTTCCATCTACATTTGATTTCCGATCAAACCAACATCAAATTTGTTAATAAAAAATAAACCTTCTGGGCCCAATTTCATAAACGCGGCAGGCGACAGGTGACAGTGACAATTCGGTATACATTGCTTGCCCACTATGGTTGCTTAAGTCTGTAAGTCTGTATCGTTACTTGTCGACACAGTAATGTACGGCGAATTGTCACTGTCACCCGTCGCCTCTTGCCTTTATGAGATTGGGTCCTGAAGTCGGTGCCGTTGGTGTCGGTGTCGTTTGGCACCGACTCCAAAAGGTAAATAAAATTTATGGAACAAAATGAGAACCTTCTACCTTTTTTGTATTCGGTTAAGAGGAGTGTGAACCCAACCCGAAAAAGCGTTCCCCACACAAACGGCGATAACGTTTTCCACCCTTTAAACCTTAACCTATGGCAATGTTTTTTGGTATGTTGTCATTATGCCCTAGAACTAGGTTTGTATGTTTTGATTTTTTTTTTAATTCTTCATAGATCTGATAATATTTGCATTTTAGTAGTTTCATACAAAACAAAAGAACGTCAATATTTTTGAAACTATTGAGAATATTTAAATAATCAAAACATACAAACCTAGTTCTAGGGCATACTGACAACATACAAAAAAATCATGGCTATAGGTTAATGTTTATAGGGTGGAAAACGTTATCGCCGTCTGTATGGAGAGCGCTGGGTTCACACTTCTTAATAAATCGCGAAAGCTTATAACAATTCGTTTGTTGTCTTACCAGGAGAGGTATGTTCGGGACCACCAGCTTCTGGTCTTTGTTGACGGACATCTCGGGGACGAAGCGGAGAATCTTGTTGTGCTGGTACGTGATGGTGTCGTTGTCGTGGAATTTGATATTCACTTTCTCCATGTCTTCTCTGAAATGAGGAAAATTTGCATCATCAAGTTGTCGGCGCGTCAGGTCAATGAAGTCATCAACATACATGGTCCTGGAGAGCGATGTTTAAAACTCACCGGGTGCCTAGAGCTCATCAAAATGGCCGAATCTCTATGAAAAACGGCCATTTTGGTGAGCTTTAGTTACCCGGTGAGATTCAAATGCAATTTTTGAATCTCATCAGGTAACTAAAGCTCACCAAAATGGCCGCATTTCTATGAAAACGGCCAATTTGGTGAGGTTTAGTGAGATTCAAAAATCGCACTCCTGGAGAGCGATTTTTAAAGCTCACTAAAGCCATTCAGCTTCGGCCATTTTGATGAGCTTTAATCACCTGGTGAGATTCAAAATTTGCACCTCTGGATGCAAATTTTTGGAAAAATCGATTGGTTCTATTTACGCAAGTAGATTACAGATTTTAGTAGCGCTTCGGAAAAAGGAATTCGCTGAGCAGAATGCGCCGCAACAAAATAAATATTTCTGGTACATTAATAAGTATTTTGTTGCCGAAATTTCTTTAGATTTTCTATTTTAATGTCTAGAACATTTGATTTATTGAATTATAAGCGATATGCATACACAAAGAAAAATCTTAGGCATCCAGCGGGACGCTAACCTGCAACCTTATACTTTCAAGGATTTCAGTGTCTGGCAAGCGATCTGTGGCTTAATTGGTTGGATTGTGGCACGGATACCGAGGTCGCAGGTTCGAGCCCTGCGGAAATACATTTAGGCGACAAATACCTTACAGATTAACATTATGTATCTACATCTCATTATGTGTGTTTATCTGTATGTATAGGGGGTAATATCTGGAACAAATGAACCGATTCCAAAAATTATTTCACTAATAGAAAGCTACATTATCCCTGATGGACATAGGCCAATTCCACGCAAACGAAGTCGCGCGCGTCCGCTAGTTTCAAGTTTATGTTATCACTAGCTTTTGCCCGCGACTTCGTCCGCGTAGACTTGTTACCTTGAATCAAGCAAACGTGCACCCAACATACAATCTGCAATATTTCCTGGACAAATTAATGAGAATTAGTTGCTTTGCTGCTCATGACGTCACGGCGGCGTATAACTCACTTATCGCTATCCCGTGGGAACTATGCATTTTTACGGGTAAAAGTATGCTATGTGTTAATCCAGGTTATAAACTATGTGTGTGCCAAATTTCATCCAAATCCATTCAGTAGTTTTTACGTGAAAGAGAAGTTGCCAAAACAAACATCCGTCCATACTTGCAAACTTTCGCGTTTATAATATTTATCTACACATATATCATAAATGATCTATAATGCGTTCAGAAACCGTAGGCAATGACCAGCATTATTACAACCAATATTATTATGAGAATTTTTCTAATTTGCTTCTATATTTGTTCAAATTCATTTTTTATTACATTATTTTAATGTGTACAGTCTATAGATATTTAATAGGTACCTAGCACTAGTAGCTAGTAGCAATGCAGGTCATTGCCCTATGGCTTCTGAACCCATCATAGAGTACTTATGATATGTGTGTAGATAAAGTAATGTATGCAACTGTACATGATTAGGTTTTAAAACACTCGTGTGATCCTATTATGAAACGAGCGTCAGCGAGTTTCATAAAACCACACTCGTGTTTTAAGACCCCTCATTATGCAACAGTTGCATAAAATACTATAGTAGGATTGCGTATCATTTAATAATTCTGGTATAGTCTAGGATAAGTTGAGGTCAAGCTAGGTCAAGGTTGCTTAGAGGTAGGACAATACGTTAAGATATCATAAAACAAAGCTATAAACCGAATACATTACTTATATTTTCCTTAAATGGCATTTATGCATTTATAACAGCAATTTAGTTAAGAATAAACGAGCCGGCGGAAACTTGGAAACTTTTTTTTTATTAAATAGCAAGGCAAACAAGCAAGGTCACCTGATGGTAAGTGATACGCCTGTATGCACGCGCAACACCGAGGAGATTGCAGATGCGTTGCCAACCTAGAGAGCTAAGATGGAATACCTCTTGTGCCAGTAATTGCACCGGCTGTCTTGCTCTCTACGCCGGAACAAAACAGTGCAAGCACTGCTGCTTAGTGGCAGGATTGGCGAGCAAGATGGTGGTAGCGCTCCGGAGGGACCTTGCACGAGGTCCTACCACCCGTGTGGCAAACTTTCCATTGCAATAATAATAATTATTTTTATATGCTAGCGCCTATTTCCCTTTAGGGTAGGTAGAGACCACAAAACTGCAATTGCTCTGGTCCTGGTATGCTTCCCAAAATTTTAAAGCATTCAAAATTATAAATTTCCGAAAATATTTTCACATTTTTGAGAACTTTCTGCAACTTTCGGAAATTTCTCATTTTTAAAGTCTTGCAATTTCAAAGACCGGATAGCCTAAGTGGCTAGGTTAGGTTACTACCAAAAACATCCGCGTTTGTGCGAAATACATTTTTCGTGCAAAAACCCACCCTCCTCCGCTTCCATACGAAACAACATACATCACACAGACACACTTAAACTACACGATCAACGCGCGTTTCGCCTCTATGTGAGCCATCATCCGGATCTAATAATACGACCGTTCGCTACTAGAACGAATGGAATAAGGTGAATTGGGGTAAATTCAAAAATCTCAATTTTCTATTAAACAGGGCGTCATTTTATACTTTGGGTGCATTTACCACCCAGATTATAAAATGCAATTTTTGGTAAATGCACCCAGAGTATAATAATAAAATGAATCCCTCTTTTATAGAAATGTCAAATCACTTAAAAGTGGTCGCAACCAGATTTATCCGGTCTAAACCGGTTTTTTCCGGTCTAAACCGGTTTTATCCGGTGATGGTAACCCTAGGAAGGACACACCATGCGCTATGTTTGGCGGTCGCGAAGATAGCGAGAGTTATTTGCGCACACGCAGCCTGTCAAAAGCTGATCGCACAAATTATGTATTATTGACAGTGTCGTAAGCAGTTAGCAGGTTTTCTAGCGTTACGAAAATTTACACGATATGTGGTTAAGTACAGTTGGCGAGAAAAGCGTTTGCGAGACCTTGATAGAGGAAAAAACCTTCCTATGAATGTGGGCAAAATGAAATAGGAAGCGGGTCACATGATGGTAAGTTCACCAACGCCTATACCTAGACACCCGCATCGAAGAGATTGCAGATGCGTTGCCAACCCAGAGGGTTAAGATGGAACACCTCTTGTGCCAGTAATTGCACCGGCTGTCTTGCTCTCTACGCCGGAACACAATAGTGCAAGCAGTGCTTAGCGGCAGAATTAGCGAGCAAGATGGTGGTAGCGACCCGGACGGACCTTGCACAAGGTCCTACCACCCGCAAAATATTTTAATAATAATATTTTGCAAAACTTTTTTTGTAATTATCTAATTTGCCACTCGAAAAGTGGCCCCATGTTTAAAATTAATTTATATACGTTACACGTCCGTCTCTGGGACACCGATTTACATATGTACCAATCGGTTCAGTAGTTTCGGAGCAAATCGACTGTGACAGACGGACAGACACACAAGTAATCCTATAAGGGTTCCATAGAAAGCTGCACTATCCCTGATATTAATGTATGTAAATTCTTTATTGTACTAGAATAACATAAATAACAAGAAGAAATACAGCGATGCACAAAAACGAACTTATCCCTTTAAGGGATCTCTTCAAATATTTTGTCATCTAATGTAATGTATGTCGTAATTTATATCTTGAAATAAAATCAATCGAAAATCAATCAGAATATAGGCTACTGATTCCATTAATAATAAATGCATCGAACACTTGCGCGTGCGACTGTCGGTTTTTTTGTATGAAGAAATCACGAGGTCCGGTGTGTAATGCGATGCCTACAGCGCATGCGCTGTAATATAGTGCGTTTGAATAAAAAAAAATGACATTGAAACATTATAACCAGGGGTGCAATTTTGAATCTCACCAGGTGACTAGAGCTCACCAAAATGGCAGAATCTCTATGAAAAACGGCTATTTTGGTGAGCTTTAGTTACCCGGTGAGATTCAAATGCAATTTTTGGATCACACTGGATATCATTTTGTAACCAAAATTTCTTTCGATTTTTATTTTAAATGTTTTTAACATTCAAATTATTAAATCGAAAGAAATTTCGGTTACAAAATGATATAACAAAACGGCGCCATCTCTCGTCAGCTGACGGTAGCTGTAAAGGTACCCAGTTGAATATGATAACTTGTTAAAAAGTTTCATATAGATGACACCGAGGGTAGTTGTACCCTTAAAATCAATAATGTAATGACCGTAAGACGAAGCACATTGAAAAATTCGCAGGGTAGGGCAGCGGCAGTGTGGCGAAACTGGAAAACGCAAGGCACGGAATGCTGATGTTGCAGGTTCAAGTCCTGCCATTGCCCTAATTTTTCTTTGTGTTGTCATTACAATTTTAATTTAACAAATAAACAATTTATTTATTAATAAATAATCTTTTCGGTGCACATTATTTCATCGAACGCATAATATAATTCGTCGGATCGTTCGAAAATCATCCACCTTACTTCCACAAGCTCGTATCTACCTGGTTTACATAGTTGCAATAACAACCTTATATTAAACGGTTCAGAGTTGGAACTCCAACTACACAATTTTTATAGATACATAGTTGAAAACGTTAGTGGGCGATATGTTCGGACGAATTTGACCTCTTTGACAAAATTACAGTTATTTCAGCTGCCGGTTTAAAAAGACAAATTTTATCGATAGGTATAGCTACTGTACCAATGGTTGACATGTTTGGGACATCGTTTGTACTAGTAGTTGACATCCTTGTCCCTCGTTTTTACCCGACTGCGCGACGCAAAGGTATGTACGAATGTATGTTTTTTTTTTTATGAAATAGGAAGGCAAACAAGCAAGTGGGTCACCTAACGGTAAGTGATCACCACGGCCTTTAGTCACCCGCAATACCAACAAGATTGCAGATGCGTTGCCAACCCAGAGGGCTAAGATGGAATACCTCTTGTGCCAGTAATTGCACCGGCTGTCTTGCTCTCCACACCGGAACACGACAGTGCAAGCACTGCTGCTGGATTAGCGAGCAAGGTGGTGGTAGCGATCCGGACGGACCTTGCACAAGGTCCTACATCCCGCAA